>CP092877.1:77488022-78906210 GCA_030710605.1 Cordylochernes scorpioides
AGAAGCCTATCTGGCCAGTTATAATGATGTGCTCCCTCTTGTTAACGGCTGTTGTTGGATAATGTTCTCTGTATATTACAGCTTGCTCTTTATAATGCATGAAGGTAGATAAAAAGAGTCGAACAGAGATCCTTACTTATCCCATGTGATCATTTGACCATTTCTAGCACAGCGGCACATACTTTCTTTACTAGCTTTTTCACATCCCTTGACTCTCTTCTTTAAGACTGGGAGCACTACTCAGTGGCAGGCGACTTAGCTCCAAAAGAGATGGCAGCCTCTGACATGAGGAACAGACGCCATGTGCAGCCACTCCTAACATGGAGTACAAACGCTGCTCATCCTGTATCCCTGGATGCGTTCACGGTTCGCAATGTCATGCTGACATTTTGTCATCATTGTCCGGTCTCTGTAATTTTCATCAGCGATTTTTTTTAGTCTCTTGTTTTCCAAGATGCGGTTGGTCACTTATTCGTCGTATGTTTTTACTGGCTCGTCGACAGTTGGTAGTCCTATGTCTAGGGTCGTCCTCGGTTCTACGCCAAATACCAACTTATGAGGTGTCACCTGTGTCGATGACTGAATGGACGAATTATATGCAAAAGTCGCCGTTTTTACGAATCTTGGCCATTCAGCATGGTCGTCCTTGAGATACACTCTGATGCCGTTGAGTTTTTCGCATAAGTCATATGATTGCGGGTGTGCCACGGAAGCAATAACATGTTTAATACCGTACAATCATGTAAAGTCTCTAAAAGTACTCGAATCGAACGATTTACCTTGAACGGATATTATGCATTTCGGAGTACCAAAAACGTAGAACAGATTGTCTAAGAGTGCGTTGCATGTGCTTTCCGCCTTTGTGTCTTTTACCGGGATTGCGAGTGCCTATTTGCTAAAATGGTCTACGATCGTTAAAATGTGTTCGTAGCCTTCTGCTGATTTTTTTAAAGGACCTTGGTGGTCTATTCCCACTCGTTCCTAAATGTCTGTTACCGGTGGTAACGGTTCTAGCGGGGCTGTGGGTTTGAACCTCTGTGGTTTGAAGGCCTGGCATAATTTGCACGACCGAACATACTTTCGCACGTCTTCTTCAAGACCTTTCCAGTAAAAGCGGTGCTTAATACGGTGGACCGTCTTTGCTACCCCCATGTGTCCTGCCTCGGGTATATCGTGCGCTGTTTTCATTATTTTGAGTATGCTTTGCTTTGGTGCTAAGGACCAACCATTGGTTACCTTGTGTTGCATGATTCTTTTTATAAAGGATCCCATTTATTTTTTTATATTTAGTCCCGTGTTTTAGCGTCTGATAATTTTTCGTTAATATCGCGGAAAAAACGTGTCATAGCCACTTTAACGCGCTGTGGTCGGTTACAACTTTGAATTCTCTCCCGAAGATACCATATTTACTCTCGTGTTTCGATGTCGTTCTCGATAAGTAGTGGACCAGGTGCAAAAACCCGTCGTTGTCCGGTTGCATTAGCACCGTGCCTAATCCTACTATCGATGCGTCCGTGTGTATCTCTATTCTAACGTCTGGGTTGAAGTGCGCCAGTATTGGGTCTTCGGTGAGTTTTCTTTTTAGTGTCTCGAACGCCTCTATTTCAGCTGGTCCCGTTGCAAATTTTTTATTTTTCTCCGTTAAACACGTCAGCTGTTTGCTAATTTTGGCAAAGTTTTTGATAAATCTCCGGTAATAACCGCAAAGGCCGAGGAATGAGCGTACTTGTTTTACATTTTTCGGTATTGGGAATTCTTTAACGGCCGCGACTGTCTGTTGAAGGTTCGATGCCGTCGCTTGATACCACGTGGCCGAGGATGGGTAACTTCCGGTATGCGAAACGGCATTTTAATGGTTTAAGCGATAGCCCTGCCTCGTGGAAACACTATAAGACCTTGCTCAAACGTTCATTGTGTTCGCGTAGGTCTTTCCCGAATATGATGACATCATCCAAGTAAACTATGCACTCGGACCATTTTAATTCGGCCAGTAGCGTGTCCATAATCCTTTCAAAGTGGCCTGGTGCCCCCGTGAGTCCGAACGGTAATACCTCAAATCTGTATAACCCGTTGCCAGTCGTAAATGCCGTGATTAGTTTACTATTTTCTTCCATCGGACACTGCCAATATCCACTCACAAAGTCGGTGTGGGAAAAATATTTCATTCCTGCTTCTTCTTCTTCTTCTTTCTTATCTCCACACTGGGTGAAGTAGAATTCGTCTGCCTTTGTCATTAAGACTGGGAGCACTACTCAGTGGCAGGCCGACTTAGCTCCAAAATAAATGGCCGCCTCTGACATGAGGAACAGACGCCATTTGCAGCCGCTCCTAACATGGAGTACAAACGCTGCTCATCCTGTATCCCTGGATTAGGAGCCCTAACAGGGTACTATCAGCCGGGCCAGCTGAACCCAGGTTTTTTAGTGAGCTTGTTACTGCTCCCCCTCCTCCTTTTCATCCGGGCTTGGGACCGGCAAGGGCGGAGTTTCATTCCTGCTAAACGGTCCAAGCAATCGTTTATATCTGGCAACGGGTAGGAAAACTCGGTTACGTTATTGACTTTTCTATAGTCGACGCAAAACCGGTACATTCCGTTTAACTTTTTTACTAACACGACTGGGCTGGCCCACGGCGATGTTGATTTCCTAATGATGCCCTTTTCGTACATTTCTTTTACCTGGCCTTCGATAATTTCACGTTCTTTTGGGCTGCGTCTGTAAGCTTTTTGCCGTATTGGCTCTGTGTCCGCTTTGACCCTAATTTTATATGGTTCTATGTTCGCTACCTTTTCCCAGTCTTCGGAGATGTCTCGGTATTTGTATAAAACCTCTAAAACGTTTATTTTTTCGCTACTCGGCAGGTCGGGGTTAATGTCGAAATTTAGTGCCTTTTCACTAAACAAGCTGTTCGGCTTCTCATTCAGGTGTGCAATTTCGACAACGTCACTCTCTAATCTTAGGATGCACGTTTTCTCTACTAGTGATACGTTCCGTTTCCTGTATTGATAACGTCTATTGTGATGTCACTCGTCGGTTCCGTTATATAAATCGCAAGGATGAGTAGTCCGGTTTTTCTTTTCGTCTCGGGGTGTGGTTCCAGTACGCCTACTGCTACGGTTGGTCCTTTTAGTCTAATCCTCGTTTTAAGGAAAGGTCGTATTTCCGTGTCGTTCATAAGGCAGAATTTTTGTTTATGTTGTCCAATGTCGGGTTCGATTTTTTTTTATTTATTTGTGTGAATCGCTTACCTCATTTTCTTGTTTGGTATCGTTATGGTACGTCCTCAATAGCTCTACCGATTTGTCCTCGAATCCGATCTTGCACCCGTAGTCTGCCAGGACGTCTATTCCGAGAATTATTTTGTCCGTTCCGCCTAGTATTATTATAAATTTGCCTACCATGTAGAATCCGTCTATTTTTATTTCTAGGAACGTAACTGCCGTCGCTACTATAGGTTCTCCTACGTCCCGTATTTTCATTATTTTAGGTCTTCTTGGGCGCGCAGTTAAGGATGTTTTCTAACTTTTCGTCGATGCAGCACGAGCTCGCTCCGGAATCGAATATTATTCTTGCTTTATCTATTTTGTTGAACCGTGTCGCCATGGTAAAATTTTTCTTTTTTGTCCAACAAATTCTGTGACGCTGCCGTTTTCTCTGTTGACGGTTTTATCATGTGGGATTTTGTGTGCTGTCTTTTGTTTGCCTTGCGATTCCACTCTTACTATAAATTCGATTTCGTTAGTGTCTCCGCTGTCCGCGACCCCCTCAACCGTACGTGCATTACTTTTGTTGTTGTAGAAGGTGTTGTCATCGTACCCAGAGCCCATACGAAAATTGTTCTTACCGTATTTTGTCCTTGGGGCAGTTGTTGTGTATGTGCCCCGGCTGGTTGCACGTGAAACATGTTGGGGTCCCGTCGTGTACCGGCGTGCCTTCTCTGTCGGGGTCTCCGTCCGTGGTTGAGGTCTTGGGTCGTATCCTTGCTCTCATGGTCTGTATTCCCTCCGATCCTGCCTTGGTGTCGCCACGGTTTCCCACTTGTCCTCAACGTCGTTTACTTCCTTCTCTGCAGCTGCATCGAGGAAGCTTGCTGCCTTGAAGTAGTCATCCACCGACTGGTCCAGTGCCTCCGTGTCTTTCTTGCCTAATGACGCCGCTAGTATAAGGCAGTCTCGTGGGGCTAGTGCCATTAGGAGGTCGGTCTTGGAGGCGAACGGGGAGAATCTACCCGCTGTTGCGTGGGCTGTAACCAGGTCCGTCAAGTATCTCCAGATTCCTCTCGTGAGTAGAGGCCTTCTTTTTCTTCTTAGTTCTTCGCCTCTTTTTCTCTCCTGGCTGTCGTTTTATGGGTAGAGGGTCTCCAGAGCTTCCGTAATAACTTCCAAGTCTTCAGTAGGTTCGAAGCGGCATTTGATGAATTCCTTGGCTCTTTGTGGTAGGTATCTCATCAGTGTCTTCGACCATACCTTTTTTGGTACGTTCGATGTCCTTAGCCATATTTTTATGTCTTCCACGAAATCTTCCAGGTTTCCCTCCTCGGGATTGAATTTCTGCAGCTCCATTATGTGGTTGTAGACGTTTTCGCTCGGAGAGGTTGGGTCGGCGCTCATCTCCACCACGTGTTGTGTGGGAGCCTGGAAGTCACAGGGATGTAAATTTTTATTGGTGCCAGGGTTGAGGCTGGTCCGGGGATGCATCTTGTCTGTAGCTTCTTGGCACTCGGGTCGGTCCTCTGTAGGGTAGGTCGGTGCAAGTCGGCTGTCTTCATTTTCCGTTGATCCCAAAAAAATGGAACTTGAGTCCGCAAAAAAAAAAGTAAAGATAGCAAGCAAGTAAGTTGGTCCGTGGTCAAAGTGCAATTTCTTGCTAAACTCTGTTGTTCGATGACTCACAGAGAGGAATCGTCGGCTCCAGCTAAGTATTTTCTATCTTTGTATTTCTATCTTTTTTTTCTAACTTTAATACTTAAACACTTGAAGTAAACTAAGATAGCAACTTAAATTAACTTTGAAAATAGGAATAGGGGAAATAAATGATGAAATTTACTATAATTTTGATATTACTTAATCTATACTTGATTAAGAAAAGGCTATGCCCGACTTATAAATATGCAAATTGTGTCAGTAACGATAAATATGCAAATCGGACTATTGAAATTGATCTAACTTACATCAAAAATACAATTACTAAGATAGATACTTGTTCTAGAAAATATAATCTTAGACGAATAATATATATTCTCCTACTTATCTCGGGTATTGAACAAAATCCTGGACCTAAATACACTAAGCAGACAACACTTGATTCCAGCCCGGATAATAATATCCGAGAACTAATTGTTGCCCTCTCTGACAAGATGGAAGATTGGCATGGTAAACCAGAGACAAAGTTATCTTCTGTTGAACAAGGAATAGAAAAATTGGATCGTCGCATACAACAGTTAGAAACAATGATGGATAACACTGCGAAATCAGTCTCGATGAACTCGGAGAAAATACGAGAAATGGATACTCGAATAGAATTTTTGGAAATGAAAATGAGAGAAAATAACCTAATTTTCCATGGAGTAGAAGGAAATGTGGGTGAGGATCCCGAAGAATCCTACTCCACTATAAAACAGATAATTGCCGACAAGATGCAGATACCGGAGAAAATTAATATCTTACAATGCCGTCGGCTGTCCAAAAGGGCTAGGGCTCCACTCCTTGTTAGCATTCCTGACCACAATGAAAGAATAAAACTATTTAAAAATGCATTTAAGCTTAGAAACTTTAAAATATACATAAGTAAAGACTACACTCTTGGGATCAGAGAACAACGTAGAATATTGATCGCCAAAAGAAAAGAACTTTTAACAAGTGGAACTTTTGCGAAATTAAGAGACAACAAGTTGATTGTCGCAGGCATAAAGTACCAAGTCGTAAATGGAAAAATTGTCAGTCCAAATGGGGCTGAATTATAGCAGATAAACAAAAATAATCTAGAGAAAAAATTTAAATATTTAAAAATAAATAAATCTAACCAACATATACCTTTTGATGGAAATCAAAACAAAGCCTGTCCACCCAATAAAACACTTAAACTTAATATAAACTTTACAATTACACACCCACGAATTGATGTTAACAGCTCAGAAACTTTACAGCCATTGCAAAATAAAATACATACAAATAAATGTTCATAAAAAAAGTTCTGAGAACAAAAAGATAAAAGATTTCACTATAAAAGCTCAAAAACCTTATACATGTAATTCTAATTACTTGAAATCTGCTAAATGTAAAAATTCTATTGACATTTTATACTGGAACATGAATGGATACATGAGAGCTAGTTCATTGTTTGATCTTCTCGATTATGTAAAACATTATCATATTTTTGCACTTGCAGAAACTTGGCTCGACCGCAATATACAAGTTGACATACATGAATTTACTATTTATGAATCGCTGGCTACAAGATGCTGCAAGCCTGGAAGACCGTCTGGTGGAATACAGGTTGGAATCAGTAAAATGCTTGCAAATTATATTTACAAAATAGTAATTGAGCCTAACTGGATTTCAATTTGTTTTAAACAAACCTCTGTATGTAAACTATGTATACTAGTCTCATATTTACCACCTGGTGATACTTTTAAACTCAACTTAAACAAACTATTTAGGTTTATTGAGGCAAGATTATTATGTAGCTATGAAATAATGCTGGCGGGTGACCTTAACATTCGAACGGGATCTATGGGCGGTTTTCACAATGTATTTGCGCTCTCTTCAAATATTTTCTCACAGCGTAAGTCCAGTGATAAGATGATCTCTCCAAATGCAACTCATTTTGTTGAGTTCCTCGACAATAGTTTACTGACAATATTAAATGGCAGATCGATAGCAGATCAAAATGGCGATTTTACTTACATCTCAGACCGTGGCTCTTCGGTCTTGGATTACTTTGTGGTGACCCCCTTGCTTTTGGATCTAATTGAGAATTTCCAAGTCGAATGCTCTCCATACCTGGACCATCTCCCTATCACCTTGTCTGCCCTTATAGTGCCCGGTTCTGATTGCAGAATTACTTCATTACAGTCGATGGTGAATTACTCGAGACATACAAATCCAACACCTTTAACAAGTTATAGATGGACACATGAGAACTCACAGTTTTTCTCGCAGGCACTAAATGAAATACACCTGAATTGGAATCACTCAATTGATAGTACAATGAGGCTTTTAACTGATAAAATCATTGATACTATGGGCAAAGCGGGGATGCAGAGAAGATCTAAAACATCGAACCCAAATTCAAAGCCCTGGTTTGATCGAGAATGTTATCTAACAAAAAAGAATACTAAATCCCATCTTAAAATCTACATGAAATCAAAAAAAGAAACAGACTGTGTTAACTATATTTCAAAAAAGAAATTCTATGCTGCATTAATTAGAGATAAAAAGAAATAATACTACCAATCACTGCATGTAAATTTATCAAGCAATACTCATGACTCTAAAAACTTTTGGAAAACAACAAGCAATTATAAAAAAAGAAGTTTCATTCAAGGAAACATTTCGCTTCAAGTATGGCACCAATTTTACGACAAACTACTCTCATCTGAAACATCAACAGAATATATCCTTCCTATGTTAAACACGCTTTCAGTGGATACAGGCTTATTGGCGGAAATTACAATGAAGGAGATAATAGAAGAAATCTCGCGTTTAAAGAACTGTAAGGCAGCTGGAATCAACGAGGTACCGAACGAAGCAATTAAGCTCCTTCCCCACAGTTACTTACTGTTACTAAAGGATCTATACAACAGAATACTAAGATCAGCTGTATTCCTATCCTCCTTCTCGAAGTCTATTATTCATCCGATTTTTAAAAATGGCGATTCTGATAATCCATCCAACTACCGTGGAATCTCACTGCTGAGCAATTTCGCGAAACTATTTATAGCAATACTTAGGTCCCGTCTAGTCAAATGAATTGAAACTAATGATATTATTCCAGAGAATCAGGCGGGCTTTAGATCTGCTCACTCATGTCAAGATCATATTTTCATATTGACATCTGTAATCCAACTTGCCCTAAGGAAGAAAAGAGGTAAATGTTACTCCTTCTTCGTAGACTTAAAAAAAGCTTTTGACAAGGTTCCTCACGCATTGCTATGGACAAAACTAGTCAAAATAGGACTGAATCACCGATTTGTCAACTTAATTAAATGTTATTATGAAGACATGACCGCTGCGGTTCGTTGGAACAATTCTATCACTGAATTCATTGAAATTCGTTCGGGGGTGCTCCAAGGTGGCCCACTATCCCCATGCCTATTCCTACTCTTTATTAATGATTTGATTAAAATATTTGATGACTCGGGGTTGTCAGGAATATACTTACCCAATTTCGGAAACATACACCTCCTCCTATATGCCGACGATATTGTTTTGATTGGTGATTCTAAAATAAACCTTCAATTGAAAATCAATATACTGAAAAAACCTATCTAGAAACTAACTTACTAACTCTGAACGAAAACAAGTCAAGAATAATGGTTTTCCGTAATGGAGGAAAGGTGGCGGGTTCAGAAAGATGGTATTGGGGTCAAAGTCCTTTAAGTGTTACATCAAAATATACGTACCTGGGCTACCCGCTAACCCCTTCGATTTCTTTCCCTCAAGTTGCCTTAAATTATAGAGGCAGGACCATGGCCGCGATGGGTGCTGTGGGGGAGATTATTTTGAAGTCCAAGCTCAAATCCTTCCATGCAAGTATGAGATTGTTGGATTCTATGATCTTGACAGTCCTACTCTATGCGGCTCCAATCTGGGCACATGATGAAGCCTTAATCTTAGATAGAATCCAGGATACCTTTCTCAGACGTTTTCTGTGCCTTCCAAGCTATACTCCGGGCTATATTTTGAGGGCCGAAACAGGAAGAAACTCTCTTGATATCACAGTGAAAAAACTAACTTTAAAATTCTGTACTAGAATTCTGAAAATGGACGGCAGCAGGCTACCTTCAATTTGTTTGGCACATTTGTGGGACATTTCAATTTCTTCAAAACAGAATATCGGACTGGTAAAAAGTATAACAGAGCTACTTAATAACACCGGCTTCTCATGGCTTGTTGGATGTACAGACTTCAATATTCTACAAAGATACATCCCCCTAATTATTAGAACGGCAACCGATCAGTCCTTGCAGCTGGATTATGTAAATATAAGAAAATCAATACTCTACTCTCACTATAAATACTTTCATTCATCACCTACAATGGAATGCTATCTGAATGACAATATCCCCCTAGCCTTAAAGAGAATCATTGTACAAGTAAGAAGCCTTTTTGTAGTACAGAGAATTAATCATGTTTCACTATTGAAAACTAAGACCATAAAATGCACCTTATGCAACGGTGAATTTAGTCTCGATTTTCCACACTACATGTTCTACTGTACGGCAATGGAAGAAGAAAGAGAAATTCTTCGTCAAGAGACTGGCTATAATAGCAATTCGCCTTATGTTTTAATGGAAAAAGTTGTAAAATCCAGACCCTTTGCATTCGCTTTTTATAAATACTGGAAATCAGCTCAATCAAAATATTTAGCACAGACACCGGATCCAACTCAATAATTGGTCGAGGTCAATACCCAATATTTGTATATAACTACGATGCTAATTTGTTATTTATTTATTCTGTTCTACAGGGAGAATCCTGTATGGCACGTGTGCCCAATAAAGGCTATTGTTGTTGTTGTTTTTGACTCACAGAGAGAGTTTAAAATTTTAAAAATTTTAATTAAAATTTTAAAAATATTTCTAAATCGTGAGCTTTGCTAGTTAAGATAGCGGGCGTGTATTAGTCTCGCCCACGTGTCCGACGTTCAGGGTCGCGCCATGGTTACACAACAATATTAAGAGTTAGACGAAAAACATGGTGTAGGAAGACAAGTTTCTTTTATTGATGCATAGGTGCAAGCTTTCGGGTAAAAACCCTTCAACAGGCGAGAAATGAAGCGCGACTTATTCTCGCCTGTTGAAGGGTTTTTACCCGAAAGCTTGCACCTATGCATCAATAAAAGAAACTCGTCTTCCTACACCATGTTTTTCGTCTAATTTCAATTCAGGAAGAATTCTTTATCTATATTTGTAAAATATTAAGAGTAAAACAAATAGAAAATAATCATTGTTACTTTCTTTGAATAAGTAATCATTTTATAAGGCATAATTTAGATTGTAGATTAGAATTATAAGGATGTAGCTTGTCTCTCACACTTTCTGATCTGGTGATGAGCCCCTTCAGCATGTCTTATCTCCTTGTAAATATTTATTTAGGTTCTAGCCACTAGCTGGTGTGGAGTTTTTCTGGTTGTTGTGACACTAAGCCCTAGTTATTGCATTCAGAGCCTGATGATTATCATGATTGGACTTTGGTTAACTTAGGGATCTTGTGTTAGGCTCCTCTTTGCAACAACACTCGCATACTGTTAAGCTTTTTTTTGTTAATCTTGCCCTTTTTCCAGTAACAACTATATTCATACCCATCTTTAATTCATTTATCTCACCAGATATTTAAGACTAAGCATATTAAAGTCTTCTCTCAAGGCCTATAAAATCAAGGATTATAATATATACAGTTATCAGCGTCATGCACAATTCTTTCTTAATTCTGTCACCGTTTGCTTTTGATTCAGTGGTAGAATGCTCGCCTGCCACGCGGGCGCCCCGGGTTCGATTCCCGGCTGATGCATTTTTTAAAAAACAATTTTTAAAACTCATTTATATTATTAAAATATATGTGCTTTCCCTGTCTATGTACAGATTTATGGTCTATGTACACAAGTATACAAGTATGTATACAAGTTATTTGCAAATTGCGTGGCAAATTTGCCCTTTCACTGTACTTACAGTACAAGCTGTCACTACCCACCATGGCCTGATACTACATATGTAGACATGTGGTGTACTTACAGTACAAGATGTCACTACCCACCATGGCCCGGTACTACATGTGTAGACATGTGGTGTACTTACAGTACAAGATGCCACTACCCACCATGGCCCGGTACTACATGTGTAGACATGTGGTGAACTTACAGTACAAGCTGTCACTACCCACCATGGCCTGGTACAACATGTGTAAACATGTGGTGTACTTACAGTACAAGCTGTCACTACTCACCATGGCCTGGTACTACATGTGTAGACATGTGGTGTACTTACAGTACAAGCTGTCACTACCCACCATGGCCTGGTACTACATGTGTAGACATGTGGTGTACTTACAGTACAAACTGTTACTACCCACCATGGCCTGGTACTACATGTGTAGACATGTGGTGTTCTTACAGTACAAGCTGTCAGTACCCATCAGGGCCTGATACTACATGTGTAGACATGTGGTGTACTTACAGTACAAGCTGTCACTACCCACCATGGCCCTGTACTACGGAGGGTCATTCGTAGCATACTTGACTCTATAATCATACGTCCTCATGAAGACCATTCTTTGAACGGATTCTTCCTCCTCCTCCTCTTGATCCTCGATCTGATGAATCTTTCTCTGGCTCAGAAACCGGCTCACCTGTCTTTCGCTTGTATGTTCCTCACGGCTCCTGCAGATGGTTGCCAAGTGACCTCTTTTCGCGCATCTGAAACAGGTCGCCTCTCTAAATTTGCATAAGTCTTTATGCAACCTCCCGCAATGTATGCACTTTCTCTTTTGCTCTCTATCATATCTATTCCTTACTTCTGCGCGTATTTTGTCCACGCTATCTGCAGACTCATTGACATGGAATATTCTGGTATTTTTTTCTGCTGCCTTCATCGACAGCGCAATTTCAACTACTCTTGCCAACGGCACATCTCCTTCAGACAAGATCCTCCTCTGAATTTTTGCATTTCTCAATCCGCACACCAATTTGTCTCTTAAGGATTCCTTCAAAAATTCGCCAAATCCACAAGTTGAGGCTAGCCGTTTGATTTCCACCAGATATTCTGAAACACTCTCCGTTTCCTTTTGTATTCTTCCAAAAAACAAATCTCTCTACGATTATAGATCGCCTTGGGGAAAAATATTCAACAAGTTTCTCAATCAATTCTTCATACTTATGTTGGGCCAGATTTTTTTCACAAAATAGACCCAACAATGATGTAAACATTTACATCATATATATACACAGTGTCTTGCCGAAATTGTTTGTTGTCCAGATGGAGAATCCCCCAACGATGGCCGACGATGCTCTAAAGGTCAAAGCAGGGGAGGACGCCCAGCTGGAGATGACACGGACCCTGTCCAAAGCCGACCAACCCTCCACAGAAGGACAACAACGAGGTGGATTGAGAAATGAAGAGCTGGAAGCAGCCCCGGGCGTGTATCCCGAGACCCACTGCAGAAAGGTGGAGAATTCCACAACGAGGAGCTCGGCGATGCTCTAAAGACCAAAAGCCGGGGAAGACACCCAGCTGGAGATGATACTGGCCCTGCCCAAGAATCCCGAAGCCCACTGTAGAAAGGTCCAGAGGAGGATGTATAAACTATGTACATATGTGCTTATGTTAACTAATGCCAATCACCTTTTTTTTTTTTTTGCAAGATGAAACGTCCAAAGGGGTTATATTACCATTTCGAGAATTTCCTAAATTTATTTTTTCTTTATTCTAAAATGAATAAAGCCAATTACTGGCATATCCAGATAGATTGGATATATTTCCTTATTTTAAAATTTCTTAAAGAAGAAATTACCATATAAATTTCTCAAAGGGGCAAACATGTTAGATTTTATTAATTTTATTACTAATCCAAATTATCTCTTAATAAGAAAGATAATATAATTTACCTTTATTATTTATTTTATTCTAAAATGAATAAAGTATGTCTCGTTATTTTAAATTTATTGAAGAAGAAATTACTATATAAATTTCTCAAGGGATGAGCATTTATATTTTATTATTTCAATTTTTATTCTTTAAAAAAAGGAATAATAATACTTTATTATTTTTTTTTATATTCTAAGAATATTAAAATAATTTTTTCTTACTCTGTAATAAGATGACAATTTTGTTTTGGGGGCGCTGTTTTCAAAAAGAGGGCAGTCTTGACGGGGCAGGCGAACGGAGAGGTCGATCCTGAGGGAGCTCTGACATCCGGGGGAAAAATTATATAAATATAATTTACCTTTATTATTTATTTTATTCTAAAATGAATAAAGTATGTCTCGTTATTTTAAATTTCTTGAAGAAGAAATTACTATATAAATTTCTCAAGGGATGAGCATTTATATTTTATTATTTCTATTTTTATTCTTAAAAAAAAGGAATAATAATACATTATTATTTTTTTTTATATTCTAAGAATATTAAAATAATATTTTCTTACTCTGTAAGAAGATGACAATTTTGTTTTGGGGGCGCTGTTTTCAAAAAGAGGGCAGTCTTGACGGGGGCAGGCGAACGGAGAGGTCGATCCTGAGGGAGCTCTGACATCCGGGGGAAAAATGGTATGTTAACATCTTCTCTATTAATTTAGGGCATATTTAATATGTCAAAGAGGCATATTTATAGTTTATTTTTGATAGGTAGGAAAAATCCATATTTTGTTTTTTTTTGTATGAAGTCTTATAGTCTGATAAAGGAAATAGATTTTATGTTCATTTAGTACTGCCTACAAACGAAAGTTTGTAAGAAAATCTACCAAGGTAGAACAAAGGCTCATGTTTCACTATTTTTTGGTATGTTTGTAAATTATGACACGTTTTGTATGTCGAGAAAGGCATATCTATGGTTTTAATAGGAAAAAAAATCATTCTAGCTTGAAATCCTATATTTTGCTATAAACAAAAAATTTTGTCCATGTAGAATTATCCATGAAATGAAAGATGTAAGGTCCATCGAGATAACAATAAAACCCTTGATTTATTATTTTAAAGATGTGTTTGTGATACTTTACTCTGAAACAAAAATGCACATTATGTATTAAACATGGACCTTTTTGTGTTCGCTATATCCTCCTATATGTGTACCTGAGTTTTGACCCAATTTGGTATATAATTAAGCAATGTAGTTGCTGAGATAAAAATAAAGTTTAAGATCGAAATGTCCTCGATAGGACATTGTAAAGGGACCCAACACTTATACTCTTTAGGTAACTTCGGGCTACATAAATTCTTCAATGTATCATACGCCTTCCCGCCTATTAGAGTCAACAAATAGGCTCTTTTCTTTTCTTCATTTGCCTCTTCTAGAATTAGAAACTGCTCCAAACGCTCGATAAATGAACAAAAATTTTCATTTTTTTCTTCAAATTCCTTAAAATGGTAATGAGCCATCATGAAACAATTTTTCTTATGTAAATTTCCAATAACTTCTTTCTTCTTAATTTTAAACAAAATTCTTCATATTACCTCATACTATCGCTTGGGTACTTACTCTTAAATCCTCGTCGCCAATTCAATGTTTTCTAGCCAGAAGACTTAAAAATAATATTTATTTTTAATGCTAACAACAAACAAAGTTAACACAATTCCATATTAAAATACCACCAACCTCTATATACACAAACACTATATATATACCAGGTCTATTAGTATGAAACGCGAAAATGGATGCCAGAGGGCGCTGTGCAACTTTATTTGAGCCGACGGTGGCGCTGTTGAAGGCATTTTGTTTTTTGACTCACGTGGCATCAGCATGCGTGGAGTTTTAGAAAAATTCAAATCGTGGAAAATTTCTGGAGCCCGTGGAAAATGGTGATTTCCGAGCCAAAAAGTGCCCATTTGCGGGAAGTTTTGTTGTTCGCCTTCAACTCGAAGAAAAGTGCCACTGAAGCCCACCGAATGCTCGAGGAAGTTCACGGCGACCACGCTCTGAGCAAATCACAGTGTTACAGGTGGTTTAAAAAATTCCAAAGTGGCGATTTCGAACTTGATAATGAACCACGTGGAAAACCGCACCAAAAGTTCGAGACGCTGAACTGCAAGCTTTGTTGGATGACGATAGTACCCAAACGCAGGAGAAACTCGCGAAACAGCTCCAGGTGTCTCAAGGTTCTGTTTCCCTACGTTTAAACAGCCTCAGAATGACCCAAAAGCTTTCCAGATAGGTCCCCCACGAGTTGAGCGAAAGGCAGCAAGAACGGCGTCTGGTAACCTGCGAAGGGCTGCTCGCCAGGTATGAAAAGAAGTCATTTTTGCACCGAATCGTAACTTCTGATGAGAAATCGATCCACTTCAGCAATCCTATGCGCCAAAAGTCGTGGGGCCTGCTCGGCCAATTTCCAAAACGGAAGCCTAGGCCCAATCGCTTAGGAATAAAGGCAATGCTTTGCGTATGGTGGGACCAGACCGGCGTAGTATATTTCAAGCTCCTGAAACCTGGCGAAACGGTCAATACTAGTCGCTACGAACAACAAATGCACAGTTTGAGAGAGGCATTAAATGAAAAAAGACCGGAATTGAGTGAAAAGCACAACTGCAGCATGACAACGCTCCAGCCCACAGCGCTACAGTGGTCAAAAACACCATAAAAGACTTGGGCTGGGAACTCTTACCCCACCTGCCATACTCACCAGACTTAGCGCCGTCGGACTACCACCTTTTCACATCTTTAGGACACGCCCTAAAAAACCAGGAATTTTCGAACTCAGACATACTCCGAAAATGGCTTGTCGACTGGTTCGACTCAAAAGGAATAGAATTTTTCAGACAAGGAATTCGAAAATTGCCTGAGAGGTGGTCCGAGTGAAAAGCTAATCAGGGCAATTACTTTGAATAAAAAATATTTTGTTGTATGGAATTGGTGAACTTTTGAATTCACTGAAAATTTTCGCGTTTCATACTAATAGACCTGGTACATATACACACAATTATCATCATTAACTCTGTGCAAAACAATTAAATAAAAAAAATATTAAACTAATTAGCTAATATATTACACTTTACACCTGCGGTCCACAACGTCAAACAACACCAAAGATCGACTCAGCCTGCAGGTGTCTACGAGACCGCAGCAACGACGAGCTCGGGAGAAACCAAGTAATGCCAACTTCGGCAGCAGAACTCCTCCGAAGCTCAATGAACCTACCTGCACCCTAAACCAGCATACGCCTGTAAGTGCACAATTGTTTTAACCCCTAACATTCATTCTTTAAAGATGCCATTCCTAGTTGACTCTGGAGCCAATGTTTCCATAATTAGTTTAAATCAATTTGAATATATTAAAAATTTTAATAGTTTCATTTGTTCCACCCCTATTAACAATGATGTTATTATCCGTACTATATATAGTCATGCCAAACCAATCGGATTAGTTACCTTACCAATACAATTTAATAAGTTTAATTTTAATGAAACATTTTATATTTTAAATTCACCCCTTGAACTTGGTATCCTATCTATTCATGTTATGCAATTCTTAAGATTAACAATAGATTTTCATAACCAATTTATACTTCAAAATAGTGTTCCAGTACCTAAACATTTGTACCATTTTGTATGTGACCTTCCCACTTGTAAGCACGGCTCGCGAATAATAACTTCTAACCCTAAACGACCCATAATTTACTCGGTTAACTTAGGCGTTGACGATTTTCAACCTCCACGTGAGCCTTGCTTACAAACAACCCTTAGTAATATTTATCAACCTTTCCCTGAATGCCCTTCTCACCCTTACAACCTTAATAACCTCCCTACCAGCCCATGCCCCTCTAGAGAATTAATGATTAAAGGATTTATCGAACAACGCCCAGAACTGCCTATCCCTTATCAGCAATTAATGTATTCTTTTAAAGATATTTTCCCTATCAATAAATTCAATGTATTACCACTCAACATAACCCCTGTAAAGCTCAAAATTATTTCCGATAAGGTTATTTCCCTCCGACCATACCGAACTCCCTATGCCTACCAGAAGGAAATTCAGGACCAGGTATCTCAACTTCTAAAACATGACATAATCACCCCCTCCTCTAGCCCATATTCCTCCCCTGTGACACTCGTTCGCAAACGCGATAACACCATGCGTCTCTGCATTGACTTCCGTCGCGTGAACGAACTAGTACCCTCGGATTTGCATCCTTTGCCATTGATAGAAACGGTACTGGATAACCTGTCGAAAGCCAGAGTATTTAGCACCGTTGACATAAGCAATGCATACTATCAAATCCCCATCGCGGAGGAGAGTCAACCACTACTCTCTTTCGTGACTCAACAAGGGCAATATAATTTCAAACGCTTACCTTTTGGATTCAGATCAGCACCCCAAATTTTCGAACGTGTGATTACCCAGTTGATCCACAAACACCACCTCTCTTTCATAGCCCATTATTATGACGACTTCGTTATTTTTTCTGACTCCTCAGAACAACACCTTACACACCTTCGACTTTTCTTTAAATTCTGCTTAGAGGAAAATCTCCAGCTTAACCTTAAAAAATGTAATTTTTATCAAAATGAAATAGATTTTCTCGGCTACCACATCACCGCAGGGACTTACACACCTAATATTAAAAATACCGAAATCATCAACGCTATTAGAACCCCTATCAACATTAAAACTCTACAATCATTTTTAGGGACCGTCAACGTATATCATAAATTCATCCCAGAATATGCTAGACTTCGCCACCCCTTAAATCAATTACTAAAAAAGAACGCCAAATGGCTTTGGAGCCCGAATTGTCAACAAGCCTTTGATAAATTGAAGCAACACCTCGCAACACAACCTGTGTTACATCTATTTCAAGAAGGGCTCCCATGCCAGGTCTATTGCGACGCTTCCACGCAGGGCATCGCAGGTGTACTCAAACAAGTACACCCTGACGGTAACATCTACCCTGTACAATATTACAGTCGCGCGTTGCGTTCCTATGAGCGTAATTACACTATATCTGAACTGGAGTGCTTAGCCATTATAGAGTGCGTTGACAAATTCCGAGTGTACCTCCTAGGTACAAGGTTTGTCATCTACTCGGATCATCACGCCTTACAATGGCTAACGACCATAAAAGACCCCACCGGACGCCTCTTTCGTTGGAGCCTTCAACTCTCAGCTTACGACTATGAGGTCAAATACCTCAAGGGCTCGCGTCAGTACGAGGCGGACCTACTCTCCCGTAACCCTTTATGCGGATTTCTATCCAAAGGTCAAATAAAAGATCATCAGGGCGAATTACGGAGGGACACAAGGTATATCCTCAATGACAAGGACCTTATGACCATCACACGACGGGGTGTCACTAAAATAATTGTTCCACCATCACTCCGTGGCACCCTACTACAACGAGCACATCGCGATTTCAATCACCCCGGCATTTCGCAGATGACCAGACTGATCGCAGCCCAATACTATTGGGACGGCATGACAAATGACATCAGGACACATGTAAGAACCTGTTCAGTATGCCAATTAGTCAAACAACCAAAAGGACCTATCTACAGAGAATTGGGACAACTCCCCCCAGCGGTCCTGCCATACGAACTAGTGTCACTAGATACTATTTCTGGATTCGCGAAATATGGAAATTCTCAGACCTTCTTACATGTCGTAGTGGACCATGCCACACGGTACGCGTGGGCATTTCCATCGCGGTCCACCAGCATTCTCACCTATACCCAAGTGATTAAAAAGGTGATGCAGTTTGTGGTTCTCCTAAACAACTTTTGACGGATAGAGCTCCTGCCTTCACCTCTCCGAAATTTCGTAGATTTTTGATTAGACATAACATTGGCCAACTTCTCACGACAAGCAACAACCCTCAGGCCAACGGATTAAGTGAACGACTAAACGCCACGATTACTGGCAAACTTAAACTGTTGCGCCTCCAACAACCTAAGACGGCCTGGACCAAACTACTACCTCAGGTCCTTCAGGCTTATAACCATACCCCACATTCTGTGACCGGGTTTCCACCGTCATACCTCTTGTTAGGTAGTTTTCCGCTACAACTATCCGAGCATGTACAAAACTACCCAAAAATCGAAGACGCCAGAGAATTGGCCTATCAAAGGACACACGAACGACACTTACGCGACAAAGCGAGATTCGACCAAACACATAGAGCTTCCGATTTTGAAGGAGGCGATCTCGTTTTGGCAAAAACATACCACCATCCAGACACCGGTAAACTGGCACCTTTCTTCTCAGGACCTTATGAAATACTGGAGATAATTTCCCCTCAAATCGTACGGATCAACCGCTCCAACCGACCTCTAAGTCGTGAGACAGATACAATTCATGTCAACAAATTAAAAAATTACGGAAAACGAACAATTTATTTCACCGCCCGTAAATGATCGAGACCAACCCAAAAATACCTCCAATTTCCCATATAAACACTTCAAACATACTCTAATCCATACTAAAACGGCTATTAACTCACGAAAGCAACATGACTACACTCACAATCAAGATGATCAAAGATATTTGAACCGCTTATCCCCTGAAATCTTTACCAATTACTAACCTGACAACGAGACTTTACGAAACCAGTAGTATCTAAATAATTAAGGTAGAAAGGCCCAAAGCAAGTTTCCCCTCGCTCTGTCCGCCTATATTCTACCTTTGCATCTCGAACTACTTTATCTTCGCAAATTAAATATAAGTCCATTCGACTTCCTCACCTACACACGGGACTTTTCCCCTCGGACTCGCTACACAAGTAACTGCATAGATAAGGTAGAATGGCCCAAAGCAAGTTTCCCCTCGCTCTGTTCGCCAAAATTCTAACATTGCATGTAGTTCTATATTTACCTCAGTCCTGAGCTCACACAATTTCCAACCTCAACCTCATTTATCGTACTCTACACCTATAGCATAGAAAGCCCATGCAAAGTTTTCCCTTGCCATGTCCGCCTGAAAAATATCTTAAAGTGTAGAGTTCCCCAGTCTTAATGACCTTCAGAATTTCATCATGTGTATGTGACTCCCCTTCTCGTTGTTCACACTCCTCCATAGTATTTCCCTTATATTACATCAGATGTTATTGTATATAGCCTTTTATAACTTTGATATTATAAAGAATTCCCTTAAATATCAAACTCTCCGGTGTTGTAAAATTGCTTGTAAATAATATTTACTTGTGTACTATACAATATTTTATTTACATAAAACTATGTCACCATTACCTTAATTAATTTCAACTGTAAAATTATTTTCTCTATTCCTGGCTTCTCCAGCTTTAAGTATACTCAAGCCATGTTCAGCCTTCTTCAACGGGGGCCATATGTCATAATATTACCCTTCCAGGAATAATAAAGTAAATCTACAGTCGACCAGAGAGAGACGTAGAGAGGAGGATGTAAAGGCCGGTCACTTGATATATCAGCCACATTCCAAGGGGCCATTTTCGTAGAACCTCAGGACTAATTAAGACAGTTGGAGCATTGTGTGCGACACGAACGGCCGCTCAGCAGTGGCAGCCCCCTCGCTCTCCCCCTCTCTCTCGGATGGCTTCCAAATTCCTCTACCAATTTGTGGCGTGATTATTTCCCTTTCCCCACCACATTATTATCACTATATTGCCACATAGATATATTATCACCTTTGCTTGAGACCATTTTTTATTTAAACGAACCAACATCATAGTGCACAAATCTAAAAGTGTACAGCGAACAGAGAGTATGCAGCAGTATACATGGAGGGGGCCCCAGGTTTTGTTGACATGAAAATAGTGGCTTCTTAGATAGTAAAAGCATCCCTTTATTTTTGTGGCGGACCTGCGTGTAACATGGACACGCCACTAACCTCTTATATGGACTGAACTACATGCGGCAAGATAATCGCATTTCCACCAGTATGTGTCTCATTCTCGACTGCAGAACGCGCTGGGATAGTTTATTGAACATGTAGGAGAGACTTCTCAGTGTGAAGTCAGCTATTCAGAAGGCGCTAATAGATGTGAATGCAAATGTCCGTCTAACTGATGAAGATTTTTATATCATGACGCAAGTAATTTCCGCACTGAAACCATTTCAGGCAACTGTGGCGGCTATCTGTAGACGCGACGCTACGCTTTTGACTGCAGAAGCAGCAGTAAAGTTTCTTCTAGAGGAGCTGCAAGCACAATCTCATTCTCTCAGCAAAGATCTGCAAAAACTTTTCAAAGAGAATTTTAGAAGAGCAATGCAATAAAACATCTTTATTCCTCCAATATCTGCACAATCCGCGAACACAGTTAGAAAAAAAAGAAGATGGTCAAAGACTTTAGCGTGAAATTTCTTTTGCGTCTTAAACCGTTACAGGCCGAAGTAAGAATTCAGGCTGATAATTCGCAACTTCCTCGGAGTTTACAAGAACGCCATGAGCCATCACAATCGAATGACCATCTTACAATAGAGCGCCGATTGCAAGAAGCTATTGAGGCTGCCTCTTCAACTTCAATTGCAACACCTACACCAGACTCCGCATCCTACTCAACTATGATTTGTCTTCTTTTTAAACATTAATACATAGTTGGGCAAAATGCAATAATGATTATCGTAATCGTAATTACAAGGTAATGTATTACTTTGAATGGATTACTGCCCAACACTGCATTAAGAGATGTGGTCTAAGAGTTCCAAGAACAGTAACTTTTTCCAGATGTGTGTACAGTAATTGACAGATAATTTCAAACTGTAACCCAAAAGCAATGATTTAGCTCATAATCAGGCGCAAAATATATGGCTTTCAGGTTGTTTTCATCGAAGTAAGTGCCACGTCATTGGCCCTATATAAAAGAAAAAATTGAAATATAACGAACGAAACGATATACCTCTTGGCGTAGAAAGACGAAAATGTTTTTCAATCCCGGGATATCCCGGGATCCCGGGATTGAGAAAAAAGCAATCCCGAATCCCGAAATTGAAAATATGTACCGGGATTGGAAGCCCTAGTCACTACCCACCATGGCCTGGTACTACATGTGTAGACATGTGGTGTACTTACAGTACATGCTGTCACTACCCACCATGGCCTGGTACTACATGTGTAGACATGTGGTGTACTTAGAGTACAAGTTGTCACTACCCACCATGGCCTGGTACTACATGTGTAGACATGTGGTGTACTTACAGTACAAGCTGTCACTACCCACCATGGCCTTGTACTACATGTGTAGACATGTGGTGTACTTAGAGTACAAGTTGTCACTACCCACCATGGCCTGGTACTACATGTGTAGACATGTGGTGTACTTACAGTACAAGCTGTCACTACCCACCATGGCCTTGTACTACATGTGTAGACATGTGGTGTACTTACAGTACAACCTGTCACTACCCACCATGGCCTGGTACTACATGTGTAGACATGTGGTGTACTTACAGTACATGCTGTCACTACCCACCATGGCCTGGTACTACATGTGTAGACATGTGGGGTACTTAGAGTACAAGTTGTCACTACCCACCATGGCCTGGTACTACATGTGTAGACATGTGGTGTACTTACAGTACAAGCTGTCACTACCCACCATGGCCTGGTACTACATGTGTAGACATGTGGTGTACTTAGAGTACAAGTTGTCACTACCCACCATGGCCTGGTACTACATGTGTAGACATGTGGTGTACTTACAGTACAAGCTGTCACTACCCACCATGGCCTGGTACTACATGTGTAGACATGTGGTGTACTTAGAGTACAAGTTGTCACTACCCACCATGGCCTGGTACTACATGTGTAGACATGTGGTGTACTTACAGTACAAGCTGTCACTACCCACCATGGCCTTGTACTACATGTGTAGACATGTGGTGTACTTACAGTACAACCTGTCACTACCCACCATGGCCTGGTACTTCATGTGTAGACACGTGACAATTTTTTTTGACAATTAAAACTATTTTGTTCAAAACTATAAGTCTAAGGGATAAGTGTCTTTTAGGAAAAAATTTATTTCAAGCTTTCGGGCCCAACCGCCCTTCGACAGGAAAATTACGCTACTGACGTTTTCGGATCAAATCCATATATATATATACACGAAGAAGCCGAAAATATACTACAGTTATGCAAAAAGCTGATTTACATAGTGAATAAAACAATAAAACGGAAATATAAGTATACATATAGAGAGAATTTGAATGTCTACAATATGAACTGGTATGGAATAAGACAAAGAAGATGGCATATTTTGTAAACACAGAACAGACTAACTATTGAATTTGCGGTCTCAGAGTTCATGGTACGGTGGGAGGTTTGGTGGCTGCAGGGAATAATACATTGTAAATTTCAGGTAGATCAATTTTTCTATTAAGACTGTGGAATTTGCTTGACAGGAGGGATTCGATGACTAGTCTTTGATGTTTGCTGGAGATATTGGAATAATGAATTTTGGGTGATGTAATGTTGAAGGAATGGCCAGTTTCGTTGATATGCTGAACTATTAAGGATCTATGGTCTCGGTTATCAATATTTCTTTTGTGTTCATGAATTCTGATATTGACCTGTCTTCCAGTTTCACCCAGGTAGATTCCTGGGCAATTTGAACATTCTATTGAGTAAATAACGTTACGTGCCGTACTGTGAGGTTCATTATAATTGAGTTTCATTATTTGGTTTCGGAGAAGGGATCCTGAGGTAGGTGCGCAGGTGAAGTAGGTTTTAATTCCGAATTTTAACAAGAATCTGGCAATGGTGGATGCTAAAGGTGAATATGGCATACTGCAAATTGATCTGTATACTGGAGGCTGTATCTTTTTGGATGAATCGTAAAAGTGTCGTAATATAAAGGACATTGGGTATGCACAGTTTTTGAGGTTAGCTATTATGTTTTGTGTTTCAAGGGTCTTGTACTTCTGGAGGGAGCAGTGGGTATGTATTCGTTTTGAAAGTGCAATGACTGTATTGATCTTGTGACTGATTGGGCAGAAGGACGAGTATTGAACGTAATTAGGGCGGAAAGTTGGTTTATAATAACCAGCATCCACCATTGCCAGATTCTTGTTAAAATTCGGAATTAAAACCTACTTCACCTGCGCACCTACCTCAGGATCCCTTCTCCGAAACCAAATAATGAAACTCAATTATAATGAACCTCACAGTACGGCACGTAACGTTATTTACTCAATAGAATGTTCAAATTGCCCAGGAATCTACGTGGGTGAAACTGGAAGACAGGTCAATATCAGAATTCATGAACACAAAAGAAATATTGATAACCGAGACCATAGATCCTTAATAGTTCAGCATATCAACGAAACTGGCCATTCCTTCAACATTACATCACCCAAAATTCATTATTCCAATATCTCCAGCAAACATCAAAGACTAGTCATCGAATCCCTCCTGTCAAGCAAATTCCACAGCCTTAATAGAAAAATTGATCTACCTGAAATTTACAATGTATTATTCCCTGCAGCCACCAAACCTCCCACCGTACCATGAACTCTGAGACCGCAAATTCAATAGTTAGTCTGTTCTGTGTTTACAAAATATGCCATCTTCTTTGTCTTATTCCATACCAGTTCATATTGTAGACATTCAAATTCTCTCTATATGTATACTTATATTTCCGTTTTATTGTTTTATTCACTATGTAAATCAGCTTTTTGCATAACTGTAGTATATTTTCGGCTTCTTCGTGTATATATATATGGATTTGATCCGAAAACGTCAGTAGCGTAATTTTCCTGTCGAAGGGCGGTTGGGCCCGAAAGCTTGAAATAAATTTTTTCCTAAAAGACACTTATCCCTTAGACTTATAGTTTTGAACATTCTATTAAGGGATTAGCCTATTAATTAAAACTATTTTATTGACTGTTTAGTCAATCAGCACAACATTAGAAAATATTTACAGTTTATAATTCTCATCAGGCGATGCCCTCGCCGAGGGTGGTCTGGACTCAATCAGGTAATAACTTTCTGAGTGCGGACATACTCTCACGCACAGAGGGATCGGAGTCCCGAGCGCGCCAGATGGCGGTGCTGATGAATCCACCGAGGATGTACCTATCCCGAGTGGGTAGGCGCTTGATGAGGGGCTCCCTATCCCCGGGGTATAGGATTGCTTTCACGATGTCATCCACGTCGACTTGCGATTGGAACGTGTGCTCCAAGTCGATTTCGCGATTCAATCCATGTATTAAATCTCTTAGCGCCTCCCAGCGCTTGTCCATCAGAACTCTTTCCATTTGGGCAGACAGTGGAGGCGGAGGTGTCGCCATGGCCGGTGTCGTCGTATCCCCATGGGGGACGGGTGGTATTGGCCCAGCGAGCCGAGGCGCAGGCGGTGGGGGTGCACAGCGCTCTTCCTCCTTCATTGGAACGTCCTCCTCCATCTCCGCCGGGGCGGGCAGCGGGGGTGTTCTGAGAGCAGGTGACAGTTGTTTCCCGTGGGAAGTGAGCGGCGCCGGCTCAGATGGTCGAGGCGCAGGCAGTGGAGGTGTAGGCACTGCGGCTGGTGTTGTCCTCAGCTCAGCCTTGACCTGTTTGAGGACTTTGTAGATGTTGCTGCCTGCTCCGGGCCTCAGATCCAAGATTTGTTTGATCAGGCCGGCGAGAGCGTCGCCCTGCGGAGGTGACAGGAGGGGTCCTTTCCTCTGCGCCCTGGTCCTCGAGGAGAGGAGGTCCAGGACCTCCTCCCGCCCAAGACCAAGGGCGTCCGTCCCAGCAAAGGAAACGCTAGGGTACCTCTCGATGAACGCATCGAGGTCGTTTCTCGTTGCGTTCTTTGCTGATGGCGTGGAGGACGCAGAGGTCTCCTCCACGATGGACATCTCCACGTCCGGTGTTGGGACCGCAGGCCCGAGGGTCTTCTGGGCGGGCAGAGGGTCACGCGGGGGCAACGAATTCCGGCCGAGCGGGAGGCGGCTCTGGATGTTGTGAATTGGCCGGGCGAGGGCCCACGGGACCCTCAGGCGCCTGAAAGGACGGAGCAGGGGTCACAGGTGGAGGGGCAGAAGGCGTCTCCTCCGCAGGTGAGGCCGGGGGCGCTGTTGGTGATGGCCGGGGTGCGCCTGCTGGTTGGATCGCAGCTCGGGCCGCGGGCGAAGCGCCGGAGATCTCCAAGGGAGGCGCCGGTGCTGGATGCGGGGACGTTGGCCTCTGAGGCGGTGCAGGGGCGGTCGATGGTGGGACGCCGGCAGTGGAGGCTGGTGGGGCCGAACTGGTGGTGTTAACCCGCCCTGCAAGCAGGGGGCAGTTGGCCCTGCGGTGCCCCTGACTGTGGCATCTGGAACACTTGATGCCGGTAGAGAGATAAGCGGGCCAGGCCTCGCCTTTGATGGTGATGTCGAGGCGGGTGGGGAGCCTCTCGGTTGTCACTCCTTCGTGGAGGGCGATGAACGCCTCGCGGCGGCCGTCGGTGTAGGTGTACGAGCCGGCCTTCATCATTTTGGGCGCGATGGGTGTGATGCGCCCAAAGAACCTAAGGGCATTGATGATGGCTGAGTCCTCCACGAAGAAGGGGAGGTTGCTCACCATTATCCTTTCCGCTCTTTTACGGAAAGGAAACGCCCTGAGGAGAGTGCCCTCAACCTCAAGGCCGTTGTTTATGAGGCGCTCGGCGAGGCCTCTGTTGGCTAGTCCCAAGAGTTGGTGGCCGTTTACCTTGGAGATATGGATAATTCCGGCGGTTCCTCCAAGCAGCCTGTCCAGCGCCCTCAGGTAGTGGAAGGGCTGTAGCTCGGGGCCATGTTCCAGGTAGACGCAGTGCTCCTCGGAGGAGGACGCCTGCCGCGCCCGGGCCTCTGTGATATGGGCCCTGGTTGTCGGGATCTCCTGTGCCCGGAGTACCGATCGCGCTGATGATTGCAATCGGCGACTGCTCGTGGCGCCTCCGCTGTTGGAGGATGGTGCAGCGGCTGTAGGCGAATTCGATGATTCGCGGCGCCTTTTTTGGTCTTCACGACGGTAAAGTCCTTGTCTGTCCCGGGGTTCATGTCTTCGTCATAATCTGCCCAGTTTCTAATAGCAAGGGCAGCGCTATTGGATGACAAAGTTGCCGCTGAGCCGGACGTGACGTCGACGCGCGCGGCGGCCAGATTTACATTTCCGCCGTCAGCCGGCGGATTTGCATACTCTTGAGTATTAGAGTTTTCATTATAGATTTCTCTATAAAATTCGTTTTTTCGCCGAATTCTCGCTACCGGTAGGAGGTGGGATGCTGGGCCTTCCAGGCTTTTGTCCAGCAGATCCTGGGGTCCTCGGCAATGCCGAATTCGGCATGTTTAGGGATGCATTACAGCTCGCCAGAGGCGAAAATCACGGAGCTCGCGCGACGCGTGGCCGCACGGCCGAGTGTAGACATGTGGTGTACTTACAGTACAAGCTGTCACTACTCACCATGGCCCGGTACTACATGTGTAGACATGTGGTGAACTTACAGTACAAGCTGTCACTACCCACCATGGCTTGGTACTACATGTGTAGACATGTGGTGTACTTACAGTACAAGCTGTCACTACCCACCATGGCCTGGTACTACGTGTGTAGACATGTGGTGTACTTACAGTACAAGCTGTCACTACCCACCATGGCCTGGTACTACATGTGTAGACATGTGGTGTACTTACAGTACAAGCTGTCACTACCCACCACGGTCTGGTACTACATGTGTAGACATGTGGTGTACTTACAGTACAAGCTGTCACTACCCACCATGGCCTGGTACTACATGTGTAGACATGTGGTGTACTTACAGTACAAGCTGTCACTACCCACCATGGCCTGGTACTACATGTGTAGACATGTGACAATGACAATGAAAACGTCTTTATTGACATCTTAGTGAATAGTACACTCCGGAGAGTTAAGAAAGACTATTTACAAATTCCTCAGAGAGAGTCAGGATGAAAAGGCGGCCCTGAGCCCAGATATTTTCTCGCAAAGAGAAGGATCCAGGTCCAGGGCGCGCTCTAAGAGAGCGCCAAGTTGTTGGGCCAGATTGGTTCTCTCCGTGGGCAGGAGTCGCGGGACGAAGCTCACCCTGTCCTTTAGATCTAGGGTCGCATCCACCAGATCGAGGTGGTCGATCCTTGAATGGGACACAGGCTTCAGGTCGATTTCCTCCATGAATTTTTCGTAAAGGGCCTGCGACTTCCTGAAACGGGTTAGGTCCGGGGTGTCCTCCACATGTGTAGACGGTGGAGGCGGAGGTGTGGCCATGGCCGGTGACGATTCCATGTCCTGGGGAGCGGGTGGTGTTGGCTCAGCAGGCCGAGGCGCGGGCAATGGAGGTGTAGGCACTGCGGCTGGTGTTGTCCTCAGCTCAGCCTTGACCTGTCCGAGGGCTTTATAGATGTTGCTGCCTGCTCCGGGCCTCAGATCCAAGATTTGTTTGATCAGGCCGGCGAGAGCGTCGCCCTGCGGAGGTGACAGGAGGGGTCCATGCTTCTGCGCCTTGGTCCTCGAGGAGAGGAGGTCCAGGACCTCCTCCCGCCCAAGACCGAGGGCGTCCGTCCCAGCAAAGGACACGCTGGGGTGCCTCTCGATGAACGCATCGAGGTCGTTTCTCGTTGCGTTCCGTGTTGATAATGTGGAGAAATCCCTGCTTGATGATGTTGAGGAAGCGGAGGACTCCTCGATGGCAGTCATCTCGATGTCCTGTGCAGAGGGCCGCGACTTCGCCGATTGAGGGGGTACGGAACCCTCAGGTGCCCGCAAGGGCGGAGCAGGTGTCACAGGTGGAGGGGCAGGTGGCCTCTTCTCCGCAGGTGAGGCCAGGGGCGCTGTTGGTGATGGCCGGGTGCGCCTGCTGGTTGGATCGCAGCTCGGGCCGCGGGCGAAGCGCCGGAGATCTCCAAGGAAGGCGCGGGTGCTGGATACTGAGACGTTGGCCTCTGAGGCGTTGCAGGGGCGGTCGATGGTGAGACGCCGGCAGGGGAGGCTGGTGGGGCCGAACTGGTGGTGTTAACCCGCCCTGCAAGCAGGGGGCAGTTGGCCCTGCGGTGCCCCTGGCCGTGGCATCTGGAACACTTGATGCCGGTGGACAGATAATTGATGGTGATGTCGAGGCGGGTGGGGAGCCTCTCAGTGGTCACTCCTTCGTGGAGGACGATGAACGCCTCACGGCGGCTGTCGGTGTAGGTGTATGGGCCGGCCTTCATCATTTTGGGCGCGATGGATGTAATGCGCGCATAGGGCCTAAGGGCGTTGATGACGGCTGCGTCCTCCACGAAGAAGGGGAGGTTGCCCACCGTTATGCTCTCCGCTCTTTTGCGGAAAGGGAAAGCCCTGAGGAGAGTGCCCTCAACCTCAAGGGCGTTGTTTATGAGGCGCTCGGCGAGGGCCTCTGTTGGCCAGCCCCAGGAGTTGGTGGCCGTTTACCTTGGAAACTTGGACAACTCCGGCGGTTCCTCCAAGTAGCCTGTCCAGCGCCCTCAGGTAATGGAAGGGCTGCAGTTCGCGGCCTTGTTCCAGGTAGACGCAGTGCTCCTCAGCAGAGGACGCCTGCCGCGCCCGGGCCACCGCGATGTGGGCCCTGGTTGTCGGGATCTCCTGCGCCCGCGGCACCGAACGCGCCGATGATTGCGTTCGGCGACTGCTCCTGGCACCTCCGATGTTGGAGGATGGTGCAGCGGCTGTAGGCGAATGCGATGATTCGCGGCGCCTCTTCTTGGTCTTCACGACAGTAAAGTCGTTGTCTGTCCCGGGGTTCATGTCTTCGTCACAATCTGCCCAGTTTCTAATAGCAAGGGCAGCGCTATTGGATGACGAAGTTGCCGCTATGCCGGACGTGACGTCGACGCGCGCGGCGGCCAGATTTACATTTCCGCCGTCAGCCGGCGGATTTACATACTCTTTAGTATTAGAGTTTTCTTTTAATGAATGAAAGGAAATAAAATTGCAACGAGTTTCTTTATTCTGAATGTTGGCAAGCTTTCAGGCGTTAGCCTATCTTCAGGCCGATTTCGCAAAATATATATAAATAATACAAAATCTAAACTATATATAAGGCGTAGAACTAATCTTACCGGAAATAAATTAAACAAATTGTAATAAAATATATTGTATACAACGATACATGCAAATATGCCGAAAACTTTAAATTAAAAACATATTCTAAAACTATGAAATTTGAGATACGCTAAAATTACATAAAAAGGACTAAAATAAGATTTGGCAATTATAATAAGACAAAAATAAACAAACCGACTATGTATTTATACAACTAACATAATTCTATTCCAAAGCTCCGGGTGAGAAAACATGAATTTAGCTATGTGATATATGAAGGTACTGCTGAGGTATATCGATCCTTCTATTAATGCTCTTTTTATCGTTCGAAACCAAGGATTCAAGTATAAGTCTATTATATTTAGAGAATATATTCCGAAAGTAACACTTGACGTCCTGTAGGTTAAAATGATGGCAGTAGAATCCTCATGTTGATAAATAAAAGATCTGCTAACTTGGTTCCTTACGTTCCTGATATGTTCTTTAACTCTGGTGCCGACAGTTCGGCCAGTTTCCCCCACGTAAGAAGCGGTACATTGTTGGCAAGATAATGAATAAACTGCATTTTGTTGGTCACTCGGTTCTGTCTTAACCTGAGATTTCGTAATTGGATGTCTGACTATTTGGCCGATGGATCGAGAGCCTACAAAAATAGGCCTAATCCCAAATTTCTTCAATACATCTGCTAGCCTTTGATTAGTAGGGGAATACTGCAAATAGCAATTAGATCGATATACCTGCCGGTTTTGGGGGAGGAACCCATTATAAGTGTGTTTCATCACAAATGAGGCTGGGAATCCATATCTCTGGAGGTTTCGGATGATGTTGCTCTTTTCAATCTTTTTGAAGCCTGGTAGGGAGCAATGCGTGATAATTCTTTTTGTCAATGTTTTAACTATGGAAATTTTGTGGGTTATCGGGCCAAATGAGTTGAAATTGAGGTATGACGGCTCTATTCCTTTCTTATAATAAACGGTAGAATGGAATTTGTGTTCGGTTCTGAGGATGAGTATGCCCAAATAAGGTAAGGCGGCCTCAGTTTCTGTCTCCATAGTAAATTTTATTTGGGGGTTGTAACTGTTCAGAGTGTTTAAAATCAGGTAACCCTTGTCTTCTTCAAACTCGCAAAAGATGTCATCAATATAGCGGTGCCATCTTTTTATGCCAAGGTGTTTGAAGGTAGTAATCCACTTGTCTATTTTTAACATGACTATTTCAGCGGCTATCAATGAAAGTGGGCTCCCCATAGGGGAACCACAAATCTGTTTTGGTAGATTAAATCTTCAAACTTGAAATTATTCAATGAAAGGCAAATTTGGAATAAAGTAACAACCCTATTGTTTTCAATGGAATCGGTAGAATTTTGGGCCAGTATTTCTTCAGATTTTCCACAATTAGATTGTGGGGTAAGCTAAGGAACAAGGATACAACATCAAAGGAGCCCATGATGCATCCCGGATTTGGTTTGGAATTCCGTAATTTAATGATGTAATCAGATATGTTACTGATGGAAAAGGAATTGTAAGAGCGAATCACTGGAGATAGGAATGAAGTTAAGAGCCTTGATAATGGCATAGCTGGCGAAAGATGGTACGCTATTATTGGTCTCAGAGGAATATCCTCCCCCCCCCCCCCCTTATGTAGCTTCGGTAACCCATAGATGTAAGGGATTCGGTTGGTGGAAGATGTGAATTCTTTGAATTGGGCGTCGGTTATCAGTTTTTTCTTTCTTTGAGGATGCCAGTTTTCGCTTAAACAGGGCTACTGTTTTCGAATTAATGGTTAGGTCGATCTGTCTGTAGACACTTACATCATCTAAAATATTATGGATTTTCTTTGCATAGTCGAGTCTGCTTATGATAACCGTGTTGGCTCCTTTGTCTGATTTTGTAATCACAAGATCTGCATTATTTTTGAGTTGTTTAATGGCGGTCATTTCTTCTCTATTGGGTTTGACATCTAATTTGTTCTCTCTGCTAGATAGCCTACTGGCAACCAAGTTCCTGATCTCATTCTTTTCAGTATTTTGAAGGACGATATAGCTGTCTCTACAGCTCCTATGGTAAGGTAATTGTCTGTTCGATTAGGCATCCTAAACTTGAGTCCTTTCATGAGAACATCCATTTCTATTTCAGAAAGCTTGGTTTCCGTGAGATTACCAATTGGATTAGAGTGATTTTTGTATGGAAAGCCATACTTTTTGGACCAGTGTTGGAGTTTCTTTTCATGTTTCATGTGAATAGAATTATCTTGTTCCCTTACTGCCCAGGTGGTTCTAATGATGAGATCTGTTAATTCATGAATGGGGATTTTATCAATGACTAAGGCTATTAACTGTTTGATGGTTTTTCCAAAGAATCTGATGGAGGAATGGCATCCCTTGATTCTCATCCGTAAGAGACTCTGTCTGTATTCTATAATCTTTCCCCGAGAAAAATGATTATTCACAGGATCGTTAATTCGCAAGGAAGGAGGTATAAAACTCACTTGTTTGCAACGGAGGTTAAATTCCAAATTCTTACGCCATCTTGCAATCTGAAGGATTTGCGAAATATAATGCTTTTATACTTGTCTAGTTCCATCTGAGACAGTTCCATTTAGATAATTCACAAAAAATCCAAAATAATTGCAATTAGATATTTAATGAATGAAAGGAAGAAAAATTGCAACGAGTTTCTTCATTCTGAATGTTGGCAAGCTTTCAGGCGTTAGCCTATCTTCAGGCCGATTTCGCAAAATACAGGGTAATCCAAAAGTCCCGCACTATTTTAAAAATTAATAACTCAGCGAATATTTGCGCTAGAGCAATGCGGTAAACACCATTGTGTTCAGGATGCAATGGGAATTTTTATGGCAAATAATGAAAAATTCGAAATTGATTTTAGTTACAATTTTATTCGCCAGATGGCGCTCTACCAGAATCAGAGATTCAGCGGCCAAATTGTTTGATAAATTGAAAAATATAACTGAACGACACGTATTTTTCCTTTTTGAATACCAGGAAAGAACCCTAATAATTTCAAATAACAAATTAATAAAACACCACTTCGCCAAAAGTATGAAGAATTGGTTAACGATTTTCAAATACAATCAGAGATATGTAAAATAGGTAAATGCAAATTAAAACATGTAGCAAAAATATTTATATTTTATATGGGGTTTTGTGAAATAGATTGAATGTTTGAAAAACACTGCTGATATCAATACACGAATTTTTGAAATGTTAATATAGTACCAAAAATTATGATGGCACTATTAATAGGATTTCTTGCTATAAGAAATGTGTAGTTTCTTGACTGATTGGCGACCCTTGACTATTTAACTGGATATTTGTCATGATCCAACAAATGAAATATAGAGGGGAGTGACAAAATATATTTGTCGTACTTTATTCCAAATATCCTATGGGCTTGTCAAATGTTATCATTGTTTATTATACTGTACACAATTTTAAAAATGTGTCCCCTCAAATAAAAATCATTTTTAGATCGACCTTTTGCGTTTAAAAACGTGGGTACTATTTTTAGGAACCTCTGCCTCTCCTGTGTCGAGCCAATCTTGCTATATGCTTCCGGGGCTTGGTGGCGCCGAAACAGGGATCAGAAGGTGGCAACAACTCTAGAGAGAGTGCAGAGGACAGCGGCACTCAGAATCACATGTGATATAGCACTGCCAGCAGTGAGGCCTTATTGGTCCTCGCTGGGCTTATTCCCCTGGGATTGAAACTAGAGGAGGAGACCACAGACAGAAGATCTGGGAGAATTGGGAAGATGCCCTGGGACTTAAAGCGGGGGCCCTGGAATCGAAGAGGGACCCAAGGAAGCCTCAGCAGTGGTTGCCAAAGTGGAATTGGAGTCCGACAGGGATTGGCACGGAGGTTTTCACTGATGGTAGTAAGTCTGGAACCAATACTGGAGCTGGGGTAGTGATATTCACTAATGGAGAGCTGATCTTCCAAGAAAGTTTAACACTCAGAGTGGACGAATTGGTCTTTTCAGGCGAGCTGGTTGCGATCAGGGTAGCCCTCAGAGTGTGTGCCGAGAACTTCAGCCCGGACCGCCTTTATTCAGATTGTATGTCGGCCCTCGTCGCCATCAATCTGGAGAAAGGGCAACTCGCGCATCAAATAATCCAGGAGCTGGAGATGATGTCGCGGGCTCCGGAGCTCCCTTGGTTTAGGAGACACAGCCTCATCGAAGGTAATGAGTTCGCAGACAGGATCGCTAAGGCAGGATGCTTTAGAGGTAGATAACTGAGGACCCCAGTGACCAAGGAAGAAGTTTACAATCCTCGTATAGGAGGATCAGGGGGCACGTCCAGGACTTATGGTTGGACAGATGGAGGAACAGTGTGAAGGGGAGAGAGGTATTCAATGGGGTAACAACACCCAAGTACCTCTGTAAGGTAATGTCCCACAAACTCATTAGGGTAGTTCGGGACATGGGCTCTTCCCCAAGTCTCCACAGATTTAAAATTAAGAGAAACCCTGATTGCGTCTATGAAGAAAGGGATGTGAATGCACGCCACTACGTCTTGGATTGTCCAAGGGTAGTGGGTGTGCAGGAAGAGAGAAGGAGGGCGAGGGGCGCGATCGAGAGTAAGCTGCTGAGAAATCACAGCAAGCTTCTTGAGAAAGCCCACGACGTGGCAGCTGAGCTTTTCCTCAGCTGTAAGTGAACAGAGTCGACCGGGGGTTGCCTCCCCGCGGTCCCTGCTGGACACAGTAGATAGTTTCCTCTTTTTCTGTGATTAAAGGCCACCGGTATAGAAATCCTTCCAGACACGTTGTCTGGGAGGTGGTGTTTCCAGGTACAATGTCCAAGCACTAGCTTGGATACCGTTACTTGGCTTATGAGTTGAACAGAATAGCAGCGAAGGGCATGCTTCGCATGCCGGCTTGTGGACCGAAAGGTCTGGGTGGCCATCTGCTTCTAGGGTGTACCAACTGTGCTTAGGTGGGATCCTCCAGTTCTTGTTTATTTTGGCTACTGTTTCTATTTCTTTAAAAGTAAGTTTATTTTTCTGTAGCAAGGGTTCTTTTGTGCCTTTTTTCGCTAGCTCACCAGCAGCTTCATTGCCTTCAATGCTAACATGTAAGGGTATCCATTGAAGGTGAATTTTTGAGGTATTGAGAGTTTTTGGAGATAACCAATTATGTTCCTGCTTACTTTGTCTCTAAGTTCCCCTGTGTGACTCAAGTGTTGTATGGCACTTCTACTATCAGTAAGAATCCATATATCGTGAATTTTAGTGTTTCTGATGGATTTTAAGGCTTCATAGATGGCTATAAGTTCTGATCTGAAGACTGAGCAAAAATCTGGATTTCTTCTGTTTATTTTCTCATTGCCATTTGTGGTTTTAATGAGAGAGCCACTGCCAGTGTGTCCCAACTCGTCTCTATTACCATCGGTATAGATAGTTATTGCATTTTTAGGAATTTTATTAATTATTTCTAATGATATAATTGTTTTAAGTATTCTGGATTTTGGTATTGTTTGTTGGTGGGTTCATTTAAAGTGGCATTAAAAATAACATTTTGTTAGTGGTTCGCATGGAGATATTTTTCTATTTTATATTTTAAAAATCCATTTCTTTTGGCCAGGTGGAGAGGGCCTTCTTTTTTGAGTCTTATATTGGATTCCCAATTAAGTATGTAAATGAAAGTTCTGCGTTTGTTTTCATAACTCTTGATTTTGTTTATATATTTTGGCAGATTGTAGCTTCTTCTATCCTTTAAGGGCATAATGTCTGCCTCATAAAGTACAATATCATTAGGGCAGGTATTTTGAAGACCTGTAATAATTCTAGCTGCACTTAGTTGTATCCTTTCCAATGATTTTAGATTTGTTTCAGATGCTGAACCATAGATTTGATATCCATATTCCAGGATAGGTCTAATTAGAGATGTGCAAGTTAATTTTAGTGTGGTTGCATCGGCTCCCCACTCTCTTCCTGAAATATATTTCAGGATTTTTAGTCGGTCTCTTCCTTTTCTAAAAACTCCTTCAATATGTTTACTGGAGTTAATTTCTGGATCCAGGGTGTAGCCGAGATATTAAGGATGTTTATTATATTGCAATTGTTGTTCTTTCAGAATAAATTTTGGTCTTATTTTGTATAGTTTCTTATCGGTAGTAAAAAGACAGGTTTCAGATTTTTGGGGGTTAAATTCTAATTTATGTTTATTAGCAATTTTTTCTAGGTGGAGAAGAGTCTTGTTCAAATCCCTTTCAGCTTTTTTCCAGTTAGTGTTGCTGCTCCATAGAATAATGTCATCAGCGAAAAGTCCCAATATTGGTTTTATGTGAATTTTTTTCTTCTATGCCTGCAATAAATAGGGTGAAGAGAGTTGGGCTAAGGACTGATCCTTGTGGTAATCCTTGGTACAATTTGAAAGTTTTAGATAGAGTGCCATTATATTTGACCCTGATGTATATATTTTTATATAAGGGAATCATTTATCCAAGTTATAGCTTTTTCATCAATTTTGAAATGTTTGTATAATTTTGTAATTAACTTGTTTTTCCATACCTTATCAAAAGCTTGTATAAGGTCTAAAAAGCAGCTATGATGTGGTTAGTTGGTTTTTTGTTTTGTGCATCTTTTACCTTTTGTGTGAAAATAAGAGTTGGTCTATGTTGTAATGTGTATGAGTTATCTGAACAAACTCGCTACGACTTACAAGTTGAACTGAATGTTTATTCAATATAGCAAACTCCTTATATACAAGATAGAGATAAAAAGGAAATAATTTACATAAGTTTTTTTTTTTAAACAATTGACAAATGGCATAATTTTGCATAGTTAACAATAGATAATAAATATAACACTTAACATATGTTATTTACATATCACAACATGTTTCCCCTCTGCTACAACAATTAAAGAATGTCACGAATCTAGACAACCATCAACAATCAGATCAGGCAAATCAAAAGGCGGTTGACATGCCTCCCCTCTGCTTAAAAACAAAATCTTTGTGGTTTTCTTAACTCTCTTCCAAACCTTGAAAACCGGGGCCTTCCGGATGGTTCTGGTGAAATCCCAGCGGATGTAGTCGCGCCTTCCCTCTGGTCAATATTGGTCTCTTCACTTGACCGCTGTATCGGGGCTGTGGATGACTCGCCCATCGTTGGACTGTCGTAATGCGGATGTTGAGCTTCTGGGGAGCCGGTAATTGGTTCTGAAGACAACTGGCTTTTTTCGTTGACTCCATCCCTTGGCCTAATAAATTGTTGATTTCTTATCAACCTATTTCCCGATGGTGTCACAACTTCAAAGCTCTGAGGAGAATCAGCCTGCGCTGAAATCTTCACCGGTGTCCATGTCTCCCTTGGATGCATTTGACACCATGCATCCTCTCCTACATTGACCTTGGGATAGCTTTTACTATTTCTGTCATACTGCTCTTTCATTGAGCTCTGTCTTTTTCTTTTGGCATTCTCTATACTTCTCCAATTAGTTTGATACGGTCTATATAGCGGTGTAATTCTGGGGATTTGACATCGAAGGCTCCTCGATAAACATAGCTGTGCGGGTGACGATAGGTCATTTTTTGGTGTATTCCTATATGCCAGAATAGCCAGATATGGGTTGGACCCTTCATCTCTACATTTAATTAATTGATTTTTTATTGTTTGAATGTTTCTTTCGGCCAGACCATTAGATCTATGAAGGTGTGGACTTGAAAATAGCTGTTTTATACCCATCTTATACAGAAGTCAGTCATAATTTCTGAGCGAAACGGTGGTCCATTGTCGGACATCATGGTTTCCGGAATCCCGAATCGTGCAAATGTTTCTCTCAATTTATTTTTTACATTAATCGCCGTAGGTGGGTCCAATGCAAATACCTCCGGGTAGCCACTATATCTGTCGACCACTAACAAATGGGGCTTTTTCTGAATATAAAATATGTACAATGATACTGTCTGCCATGGATAATCTGGAACTGGTAGAGGTTTTAACGGCTGCCGTATTTTTTATTTCTGATATTTTTGACAAATTTCACAATTTTTTTACTTTTTCAGCAATGTCGATGGACATTCTCGGCCAAAATAAAGATTCTCGCGCCAAACCCTGAATTGCAGATATCCCTTGGTGCGATTGGTGCAACAAATTAAGCATATTATTCCTTTGTGTCTTCGGAATCACTATGGCCGATCCTATACATAATAGATCATTCCATAAATATAAACGGTGTCTGAAATCGAAAATACTTTGGCATCTTCATCGACGTCTTTTTTGCATATTGGCCATCCCTCAATCACATAATCGATTACTTTAACCAAAGCAGGATCCTCTCGGGTATCTTTCTGCATCGCTACCAGTTTTCGTCCGATATATTAACACGTACCATCTTGACCATTCTTTTGTCCTCAAGAAAAGCGTTGGTAGTTCGTCCATGGGTGAGTATCCCTGGATAGGGTATCAGCCACAATCAAGTATTTTCCTGGTTTGTACTGCAATTTGAAGTCAAATGCTATAAGCTTCATTACTAATCTTTGTAGACGCGGAGATATATCACTCAGCGTTTTTTTGACTAGAGGCAATAAAGGCTGGTGATCGGTCTGGACAACGAAAGTGTGTCCTGATAATAGATATTCGAACTTTTTGCATCCATAATAAACACTCAGTAACTCCTTCTCAATCTGAGAGTACTGTTTCTGCGAGTCGCTAAATGACGCGGATGCGAATGCTAGAGGTCGATCTTCCTGTAGCAGAGCAGCTCCCATTGCATCTTTGCTGGCATCACATTGCAAGATCAGCATCTTGCTTTTGTCAAAATGTGCCAACGAAGGAGCATTCCTAACGCATTCCTTAATATGATCGAATTCCCCATCCTGTTTAGGGCCCCCAATGCCAGACAACATTCTTTCTTAATATTCCTCTTATATTGGATGTGGACGCAGCTAAATTTGGAATGAATTTTCCTAAGTGATTATAAAGACCCATGATTCTTTGCAGCGACTTTTTATCCTCTGGCCTTTTTAAAGGTAATTAATTTATCAATCTTATTTGGCTCTGGATCAATTCCATTTTGTGATATCAAATGGCCCAAGAAACGAACCTTCGTTAGACATATTTGAGCCTTCGTTAAATCAAATTTGATATTTTTTCTTTTGCTTTTTCTAGAATTCCTTTTAATTTTTTATTGTGCTCTTGAATGGTATCCGCATATATCAGCAAATCGTCTACATATGTAATATTTTGAAAGCTATCCCTAAAGATATTCGTCATTTTCTCAACAAAAATTTGTGCCGATATTTTCAAACCAAATGGCAATCGGTTATATCTGAATTTGCCAAATGGCGTGGTCATCACCAACAGATCTCTGCATTCCTTTGCAACCGGAATATGCCAATAGGCTGATTTCACGTCTAACACGGTATAATACTTAGATTTGGGTATCTCGTGCAATAGTTCAGCTGGAGCCGGAGTCTGGAAATGTCTTCCCACAAGGGCCTCATTTAATTTACGAGGATCCAGGCATATTCTGATTTGACCAGATTTTTTTTACAACGACCATAGGATGAGACCACTCTGTTTCATGATATATTTTTGTTACGATTCCTTGCTTCACCATTTTTTCCAATTCAGACTGAACTTCGGCTCCGAGGCTTGTTGGGATGCGCTTGGGAGGGACTTGCACAGGAGAATATTCAGGCTTTGTGTAAATCTTACATTCCGAGTTGATTAATCCTACTCCTTGAAATACTTCGTGGTATTGTTCGAGGATTTTTTTAGTTTCAGAACACAATTTCATTTCATCCGTGTTTATATGATTAATTCGCCTCAATATTTCAAGCTTCTCGCAAGTATCGCCCGTGATAAGTGTCTGCGCTTCTACATCGGCTACGATAAATTCAAACATTCCTTTCTTTTCACCATATTGGCATAGCACATTGCATTTGCCGACGATAGGCAATTCTGTATTTCCATATGCGAACGCCTTTAATGACGTGGGTCTGATTTCTGGTCTTGATGGCCATTGGTTTATTACTTTATGAGGAAGCACATTTATCTGTGCGCCAGTGTCCAAATGTACCGTGGTCTTCTTGCCATTAATGATTATTACCGCGGACCACTTGTCCGACCCAACAGTCTTTACAGCAACTTCATTTAGATTTATCTCGTCACAGGATTCTTCAGCTTCACTTTCCGCTAAGAGATTTCTTATACGTTTTGTTCGGCAAACTACTGAGAAATGATTGGTTTTTCCGCATGCATTACATTTCTTCCCATATGCTGGACACTTTCCATACTTGTGTCGTTGTCCACACCACTTACATGGTTCTATTATTCTTTCTCTTCTCGGGTTTATACCGCTTGGTCCTGCTTCTGCATTTTCCATTCGAATTGTATCTTTCACCCAATTACGTTTTTCAATTTTTTCAATCATTTTTTGCTCATTCAACGATGCTACTTGTGAGCATGTTGACTCGGAGATCATAGCTATCGAAATTGCCCTTGGTAGTGTCAACTGTGGATCTTCTAACAATTTTCTTTTCACTTCTCGGTCAAGTATTCCAATTATAAGGAGATCCCTTATGAGAGATTCTGTTAAATTCTCGAATTCACATTCTTGTGCCAGATGCTTTAATTCTGTGACAAATTCCATGTATCCTTGCCTTTCCTTTTGTACACGGGTAAAAAATGCATTTCTCCTTTGAATCGTATTTTTGAAGGGCTTAAAATGGTTCGTTAACATATCAAGCATTTCCTTTACATTTGGGTAAGTATCATTTTCACTTATGTGAAATGTCTTGTATATCATCACTGTTTTCTCACCAGCAATATGCTTCAAGGTTGCTCGCTGACGCACCAGCGGCATGCTTTCTAAATTTACCGCTATTGCAAAAATTTCAAACGACTCTCTCCAGGTCTCCCATTTTTTCTCGTTGCTGTACGGGACAAATTCTGCCGGCGGCTTGATTCCTTCCATTCTACTCACTGTTGAATTAATCTGTTTTAATTCGATACTTTTGTCGGCTGCGCCATGTTGTAATGTGTATGAGTTATCTGAACAAACTCGCTACGACTTACAAGTTGAACTGAATGTTTATTCAATATAGCAAACTCCTTATATACAAGATAGAGATAAAAAGGAAATAATTTACATAAGTTTTTTTTTTTTAAACAATTGACAAATGGCATAATTTTGCATAGTTAACAATAGATAATAAATATAACACTTAACATATGTTATTTACATATCACAACAGTCTATTGTCCCATGTCCTTTCCTAAATCGATATTGTTCTTCTGGTAAGAGATTTCTTGTGTCGAGGTGGTAGGTGAGTCGTCTGAGTATAATTTTTTACATTAATTTGCAGCAAATACTTGTGAGGGAGATAGGTCGGTAGTTTTTTTGGGTCATCAGCAGATTTGTCAAGTTTTTAATGGGAATTATTGTTGCATTTTTACAGTCTTGAGGCAATTTTCCAGTTTTCCAGGAGTTATTGAAAATATTAAGAAGTCTTTCTTTGCCAATTTTGCCCATGTTTGATATGATTCGGCCATGGATTCCATCTGGCCCAGGAGTCTTGTTTAGGTCAGTGTTTTCTAATGCATAAACTAGCTCTTTCATATTGATTTTTTTCATGGAAAATATTATGAGTGCTGGTGACATTTTTACAGTCATGAATAATCTTTCGCCCTTTTTTCAACCTTGATTTTACTACTTATTTGATATGAATTACCTAAAAGATTGGCAGCAATTTTGTCATTAGTTGCTGGTGTACCATCTGTATTCTTAATCATATTTGTGTTTTCAGTTTGTGGCTGGACTCTGTCAATTTGTTTTGCCAAATTCCAAAGTTTTGTATTTGGGTTTCTTGGGTTCAGGTTTTCACAGGTTTGTTTCCATTTTTTCCTTTTCACATTTACGTATAATCTTTTTATTTTTGCAATCACAATGTTCAGTTCAGTTCTACAATTTGTTTGGTTTTGGGTGCACTTTTTTGTAGTTCATTTCTTTAAGTTATAAGTGTTTGAATATTTTTTGCCTGGTGTGTATAATTTGGAAATTATTTCATAATATTACCTCTTGGTATTGAAACTTTGGCTGCTTCAATAATGGTGTTTTCGAAAGATATCATATTAGCCTTTTTGAAGTTCCAGAATTTTTCTTAATTGAGCTAGTTTTGGTCTTGGTGCTAATTTCTATCAAATTAGGCAAATGATCACTTCCAAAACTTTTTAATATTTGCTATTTGCATTTGTGGAAAATGTCAGGATAGTAAAAACTTATATCAAGGGCTTGTGCAGTATTATAGCTTGTAGGAATGATGGGTAGGATTCCCATCATTTAAGCACATGAAGGCATTGTCGTCAAATATGTTTGATAGTATTTTGCCTCTTGGGTTTGGCGTGGAACATCCTCATAGTGGATGTTTGGCATTAAGGTCACCTACAATAATAGTGTTGTCTGTAAGAAATTGAGCCATTGTTCCATCGTCAATAAATGTATTGTTTAGAGGGTGATACATATTGTATATGTTGATGGCTTTGTTTTGATTGAGGTAGACTTTGATACCTTGGGCTTCGAGGTCTAATGTGTTTGGAATATTAATGGCTATGTCCTCATAGTACAAATTCTTGATTAAAAATGCTAGGCCACCCCCTTTAACAGCATATACAGATGGATCTTCAGACCTCACCCTGAGTAATGGAGGTGGGAATTAACATAATACTGCAATATGAAACAAACATCAAAATCAAAGAAGGAGCAGGACATATTTCGTCAAACTTCACTTGTGAACTGACAGCTATCTGGAAAGCCCTTGATGCATCAAGCAGAAGGATTTTTTTAATATACAGCGACTCCATATCCGCTCTAGAAGCAATTCAGAAGGGCAATACTAAAATCAAACAGAAAATACACTCGTTACTTACCCAACTGGAACCATTGGAGATTAAACGCATTCTACATTAGATCCCTGCCCATGCTGGGATCGGGGGGTAATGAAATGGCATTTGAATTGGCAAAGGAAGCCAGAAAGTTGAGCCAAAGGAAAGAACAAATGTCATTATTTGACGCTGATTCTTTGTCAAAATACAAGATAATTAAACAAAAAAAATAAGAAAGATTAAAATGCGAAATAAACTCTGAGAGAAAAATGACAAAAACTATAACAAGACTTAGAACAAAACACTATAAAGGAATGACAATACATCCAGATGGCACAAGAACCTATAGAACATGCAACAACTGTCCTGGTGTGGATCTAACACCTACCCACATATTCTCATAGCCAGCAATGGCCGCAGCCTTGCAGAAAATTCACATAGACCCAGAGCAGCAGCTTTACACACCCAAGATAGTGGACATTGCTGCTGCTGTGATGGAGATGCATGGACACATCTAAGGCTCTTTATTGGACACGACAACAACAACGGCATTCCAGAGTAAAATAAATTATCAGAGATATATACTTATTTTTCAAATGAATTAAAATAAATATAATCGATACTGAGTGAGAGTTGAATTAAAAATATTAGAAATGTATTATCTTCGGAAACAAACCGTATCTAAAATATCAATTTTATTTTTGCTACATGTTTTAATTTGCATTTACCTATTTTACATATCTCCGATTGTATTTGAAAATCGTTAACCAATTCTTCATACTTTTGGCGAAGTGGTGTTTTATTAATTTGTTATTTGAAATTATTAGGGTTCTTTCCTGGTATTCAAAAAGGAAAAATACGTGTTGATCAGTTATATTTTTCAATTTATCAAACAATTTGGCCGCTGAATCTCTGATTCTGGTAGAGCGCCATCTGGCGAATAAAATTGTAACTAAAATCAATTTCGAATTTTTCATTATTTGCCATAAAAAATCCTATTGCATCCTGAACACAATGGTGTTTACCGCATTGCTCTAGCGCAAATATTCGCGGAGTTATTAATTTTTAAATAGTGCGGGACTTTTGGATCACCCTGTATATACAAATAATACAAAATCTAAACTATATATAAGGCGTAGAACTAATCTTACCGGAAATAAATTAAACAAATTGTAATAAAATATATTGTATACAACAATACATGCAAATATTTTCGCTGAATTCTCGCTACCGGTTGGAGGTGGGATGCTGGGCCTTCCAGGCTTTTGTCCAGCAGATCCTGGGCTCCTCGGCGATGCCGCATTCGGCATGTTTGAGGATGCATTACAGCTCGCCAGAGGCGAAAATCACGGAGCTCGCGCGACGTGTGGCCGCACGGCCGAGTGTTGACATGTGGTGTACTTACAGTACAAGCTGTCACTACCCACCATGGCCTGGTACTACATGTGTAGACATGTGGTGTACTTACAGTACAAGCTGTCACTCCCCACCATGGCATGGTACTACATGTGTAAACATGTGGTGTACCTACAGCACAACCTGTCACTACCCACCATGGCCTGATACTACATGTGTAGACATGTGGTGTACTTACAGTACAAGCTGTCACTACCCACCAAGGTCTGGTACTACATGTGTTAACATGTGGTGAACTTACAGTACAAGCTGTCACTACTCACCATGGCCTGGTACTACATGTTTAGACATGTGGTGTACTTACAGTACAAGCTGTCACTACCCACCATGGCCTGGTACATGTGTAGACATGTGGTGTACTTACAGTACAAGCTGTCACTAGCCACCATGGCCTGGTACTACATGTGTAGGCATGTGACAATTAAAATACCTTTATTGACTTCTTGGTCAACTAGTACACTCCGAAGAGTTGAGCAACGTTAAGATTTACAAGTGAAGTTTCACATCAGGCAGTTCCCCACTGAGGTTCTTCTGGATTCTGTCAGGGGGGTAGCATCCTTCTGAATTCGTGTAAACACCCACGTGCAAAGGGATGTATGGCCCGAGCTCGCTCAATGGTGGCGCTGATGAATTCGGCGAGGAGATTTTTCCTCCGAGTGGAAAGACTCCTGAGGAGAGGCTCCCTGTCCTCAGGGCATATGACAGCATCCGTGATGTCGCCCTCTGAGAATCTCAACTCGGATAAGTGCTCCGAGTAGGGTTCACGGCCTAAGGCATATATTATGTCATGCACTTCCCTCCAGCGTTCATCAATGAATCGGGGAGACGGTGGAGGTGTCGCCATGTCCGGTGTCGTCGTATCCCCATGGGGAGGGGGTGGTATTGGCCCATCAGGCCGAGGTGCAGGCAGTGGGGGTGTAGGTGCTGCGGCTGGTGTTTCGTTAGCTCAGCTCTAACCTGACCAAGGACCTTGTATAAATTAAAGGTGTGTCCGGGCTTCAGGTCCAGAATTTGACCGATTAGGCCGGCGAGGGCGTCGCACTGCGGAGGCGACAGGAGGGGTCCTTTCCTCTGCGCCTTGGTCCTCGAGGAGAGGAGGTCCAGGACCTCCTCCCGCCCAAGACCAAGGGCGTCCGTCTCAGCGAAGGACACGCTGGGGTGCACCTCGATGAACTCATCGAGGTCGACTCTCGTTGCGTTCTTTGCCGCTGACGTGGAGGACGCAGTGGTCTCCTCCACGATGGACATCTCCACGTCCGGTGTTGGGGCTGCAGGCCCGAGGGTCTCCTGGGTGGGGCAGCGGGTCACGCAGGGCAACGAAGTCTGGTCGAGCGGGAGGCGTCGGCTCTGGATGTTGTGACTTGGCTGGGCGAGGGCCTACGGGAACCTCAGGCGCCTGCAGGGACGGAGCAGGGGTCACAGGTGGAGGGGTAGAAGGCGTCTCCTCCATAGGTAAGGCTGGGGCCGCTGGTGGAGATGGCCGAGGTGCGGATGGATGGAGCACAGCTTGGGCCATGGGAGGAGCGCGCTGAGGCGGTGCAGAGGTGGTCGGTGGTGGGACGCCAGCAGGAGTGGTTGGTGGGGCCATTCTGGTGTTGTTGGCCAGCCCTGCAAGCAGGGGGCAGATGGCCCTCCGATGCCCTTGTCCGTGGCACCTGGAACACCTGATGCCCGAGGATAGGTACGCAGGCCAGGCTTGGCCTTTAATGTTGATGTCGAGGCGGGTTGGAAGCCTCTCGATGGTGATCCCCTCATGTAGGGTGATGAAGACGTCACGCCGGCCATCGACGTAGACGTAGGGGCCCGCCTTCATCTGCTTAGGGGCGATGGACGTAACCCGCCCATATGGAGAGAGGGCGGTGATGACAACAGAGTCCGCTACAAATAAGGGGAGGTTACCCACTGTAATCCTTTCCGCTCTTTTGCGGAAAGGGAATGCCCTGAGGAGTGTTCCCTCAACCTCGAGGCCCTCACTTATGAGGCGCTCGGCCAGGCCTCTGTTGGTTAGTCCCAGTAGCTGGTGGCCGTTCACCTTGGTGATCTGGATGACTCCGGCGGTTCCTCCGAGTTTCCTGTCCAAAGCCCTAAGGTAGTGGAAGGGCTCAAGTTCAGGGCTGTGTTCAATGTACACACAATGTTCCTCGGAAGAGGACGCCTGCCGCGCCCTGGCATCCGCGATGTGAGCCCTTGTGGCCCTGATTTCTTGGGCTCGGGGCACTGATCCTGCCGATGATTGAGGTCGGCAAATAGGCCTGGAAGCTCCGACATTGGAGGAGGGTGCAGCCGTCGTAGGTGAATTCCCCGAGCCACGGCGCCTCTTCCTACCCTGGACGAGGGTAAATCCTTCCTCAGCTCCAGGATTCACCTCTTCTGTGATGTCAGCCCAGTTTCTCCGGACTTGAGCAGCGGCGTTAGAAGTTGGAATAGCCGCAAGGTCGACCGGCGCGGCAGAATTTGCATCCTGGCTGCCGGCGGAGGGATTTACATAATTTTGATTTTTTCTCAAATCAATTGGATTCCGCTTTGCAAATCTTGATTTGCGGATAATTCTGCACATGGTTGTGCTAGTGTGCCGTGCCTTACAGGCTTTTGCTCGGCTTTTGACGGGCTTTCAGCCCGTATAAAATTTGTCGCCATCCGCGACACTTTTCGCCCGCCTGAGGCGAAAAACTCAGGAGCTCGCGCGACGCGTGGCCGCACGGCCGAGTGCAGACATGTGGTGTACTTACAGTACAAGCTGTCACTACCCACCATGGCCTGATACTACATGTGTAGACATGTGGTGTACTTACAGTACAAGCTGTCACTACCCACCATGGCTCGGTACTACATGTTTAGACATGTGACAATTGACAATTAAAGAAATTTTATTGACGACCCGTCAATGTTAGTACTCAACGAAGAGGATCAATTGATCAAATTTACATTAAGAAATCAGGTGGAGCGCTTGCCGCGGGGACGTCTGGTCTTGGGAGTTTAAGCTTTTATGAGCTCGGACAACCAGCTGAGAATCCTAGGATGGCAGTCCCGATCGCGCTCGATGACTGCCTCGAAGAAGATGGCGCAGTACTTCTTCAAATCAGGCGAGAGTTTCGCAAGGAAAGGCGCCCTAGATTGGGAGTGTAAGATGGCATTAATGACCTCAGTCCAGGAGATTTCCGATTCGACCAAGGCTTCAAGGTCGGGTTGGGAACTGAGTACTTCTCTGTAAATCTTAAAGATCCAATCTTCTAGGTACGGCGGCAGGTCTTCCTCCATCGGGGCAGGCAGTGGAGAAGGAGGTGTCATAGCCGGTGTCGATTCCTCTTTGTGGGGAGCAGATGGTGTCGGCCCAGCAGGCTGAGGCGCAGGCAGTGGGGGTGTAGGTACTGCGGCTGGTGTTGTCCTCAGCTCAGCCTTGACCTGTCCGAGGACTTTATAGATATTGCTGCCTCCCCCGGGCCTCAGATCCAAGATTTGTTTGATCCGGCCGGCGAGAGCGTCGCCCTGCGGAGTTGACAGGAGGGGTCCATGCTTCTGCGCCTTGGTCCTCGAGGAGAGGAGGTCTAGGACCTCCTCCCGCCCAAGACCAAGGGCGTCCGTCCCAGCAAAGAACACGCTGGGGTGCCTCTCGATGAACGCATCGAGGTCGTTTCTCGTTGCGTTCCGTGTTGATGGTGTGGAGGAATCAGAGGACTCCTCCACGATGGACATTTCTACGTCCGGTGTTAGGGCTGCAGGGTTGAGGATTTCCTGGGTGGGCGAAGGGCCACGCGGGGCAGCGAAGTCTGGCCGAGCGGGAAGCGTCGGCTCAGGATTATGTGTCGTCGCTGGGCGAGGGCCAACGGGACCCTTAGGTGTCCGTGATGATGGAGCAGGGGTCACAGGTGGAGGGGCAGGAGTCGCGTCCTCCACAGGTAAGGCGCTGGTGGTGATTGCCGGAGTGCTGCAGGTGGATGGAGCGCAGCTCGGCTTGCGGGAGGCACGTCAGAGACCCCCTTGGTTGGACTGGGGGACGCCGGTGGTGGAGGCTGGGCAGATGGCTGCTGAGGCAGCCCAGGCGCAGTCGCTGGTGGGAGAGGTAGGTGTGGCCGGTTCAGGAGCGTTGGTTCCCCCTGCAAGCAGGGGGCAGTTGGCCCTGCGATGTCCTTGGCCACGGCACCTGGAGCACCTAATCCCGGATGACAGGTATGCGGGCCAGGCCTCGCCTTTGATGGTGATGTCGAGGCGGGTGGGCAGCCTCTCGATGGTCATTCCTTCGCGGAGGATGATAAACGCCTCTCGGCGGCCGTCGTTGTAGATGTATGGGCCAGCCTTCATCAGCTTGGGGGCGATAGTTGTGACCCGCCCAAAAGATGAAAGGGCGCTGATGACGGCTGCATCCCCCACGAAGAAGGGGAGGTTGCCCACTGTAATTCTCTCCGCCCTCTTGCGGAACGGGAAGGCCCTGTGGAGTGTTCCCTCCACCTCGAGGCCCTCGTTGACGAGGCGCTCGGCCATGCCTCTGTTTGCCAGTCCCACCAGGAAGTGGCCGTTCATCTTGGTCACTTGGAAGACCTCCCTGGTGCTCCCAAACATTCGATCCATGGCCCTCATGTAATGGTAGGGCTCCAGTTCAGGGCTGCGCTCTACATAGACGCAGTGGTCTTCTGTTGAGGACGCCTGCCGCGCCCTGGCCTCCGCGATATGCGCCCTAGTGGTCCTGACCTCCTCCGCCTCTGATACCAGAGGAAGGTGCAGCCGCTGTAGGAGAACCCGGCGAGTCGCGGCGCCTTTTCTTATTCTTGACGACGGTGAAGTCGTCGTCCTCTCCAGGGCCTTGGTCTTCTGTATAGTCCGCCCAGTTTCCCAGGACACGGGCAGCGCCACTGGATGACGTACCGGCCGGCAAGCTGAGCGTGACGTCACGCGCGGCGGCCAGATTTACATCTCTAACGCCTGCCGGCGGATTTGAATGATCTCGATTTTCAGAGATTTCTTTGGAAATTATTTTCTGAATTCCGTTTTTCTTAGAATTCTTCACACCAGTAGGAGATGGGACGCTGGGCCTACCAGGCTCTTGTACAGCAGATCCCGAGCTCCCTGGCGGTACCGAACTCGGCATGTTTAAAAGCATTTCATTGCTCGCCAGAGGTGAAAAACTCAGGAGCTCGCGCGACGCGTGGCCGCACGGCCGAGCGTAGACATGTGGTGTACTTACAGTACAAGCTGTCACTACTCATCATGGCCTGGTACTATATGTGTAGACTTGTGGTGTACTTACAGTACAAGCTGTCACTACTCACCATGGCCCATGTGTAGACATGTGACAATTATTTTGACAATTAAACAATATTTATTGTCATCTTAGACAATCGATAAACTCCTAAGAGTTAAGTAGGAAGAGTTATTTACAGTTCAAAGGCGGTGTCCTCACCGAGGGTCGTCTGGACTCAAGCAGGCAACAACTTCCTGAGTTCGGACATACTCTCAAGCATAGAGGGATCGGAGTCCCGAAAGCGCCAGATGGCGGTGCTGATGAATCCACCGAGGATGTACCTATCCCGAGTGGGTAGGCGCTTGATGAAGGGCTCCATATCCCTGGGGTACAGGACTGCTCTCACGATGTCATCCATGTCGACTTGCGATTGGAACGTGTGCTCCAAGTCGATTTCACGACTCAATTCGTGAATTAAGTCTCCTGCCATCTTCCAGCGCCTGTCCATGGACAGTGGAGGCGGAGGTGTCGTCATGGCCGGTGTCGTCGTGTCCCCATGGGGGACGGGTGGTATTGGCCCAGCGAGCCGAGGCACAAGCGGTGGGGGTGCACAGCGCTCCTCCTCCGTTATTGGATCGTCCTCCTCCATGTCCGTCGGGGCGGGCGGCGGAGGTGTCATCAAAGGAGGTGTCAGTTCCTCCCTGTGGGTAGTGGGCAGCATAGGCACAGCGGGCCGAGGCGCAGGCAGTGGGGGAGTTGGAGGCACTGCAGCTGGTGTTGTCCTCAGCTCAGCTTTGACTTGCCCGAGGACTTATAGAGGTTGCTGGCTGCTCCGGGCCTCAGATTCAATATTTGCCTGATCAGGCCGGCGAGGGCGTCGCACTGCGGAGACGACAGGAGGGGTCCCTTCCTCTGCGCCTTGGTCCTCGAGGAGAGGAGGTCCAGGACCTCCTCCCGCCCAAGACCAAGGGCGTCCGTCCCAGCGAAGGACACGCTGGGGTGCTTCTCGATGAACGCATCGAGGTCGACTCTTGTTGCGTTCTTTGTCGATGACGCGGAGGACGCAGAGGTCTCCTCCACGATGGACATCTCCACGTCCGGTGTTGGGGCCGCAGGCTCGCGACTCCCAGGTGTTCGCAGGGACGGAGCAGGGGTCACTGGTGGAGGGGCAGGAGGCGCATCCTCCGCAGGCAAGGCCGAAGGCGCTGGTGGTGATTGCCGGAGTGCTGCAGGTGGATGGAGCGCAGCTCGGCTTATGGGAGGCACGTCGGAGACCTCCATGGTTGGGCTGGGGGATGCCGGAGGTGGAGGTTGGGTAGATGGTTGTTGAGGCAGCCTAGGCGCAGTCGCTGGTGGGACGCTGGTCGGAGAGGTTGGTGTGGCCGGTCCAGGAGCGGTGGTTCGCCCTGCAAGCAGGGGACAGTTGGCCCTGCGGTGCCCCTGCCCGTGGCATCTGGAGCACTTAATGCAGGAGGACAGGTAAGCGGGCCAGGCCTCGCCTTTGATGGTGATGTTGAGGCGGGTGGGGAGCCTCTCGGTGGTCACTCCTTCGTGGAGGACGATGAACGCCTCACGGCGGCCGTCGGTGTAGGTGTATGGGCCGGCCTTCATCATTTTGGGCGCGATGGATGTAATGCGCCCATAGGGCCCAAGGGCCTTGATGATGGTTGAGTCCTCCACGAAGAAGGGGAGGTTGCCCACCGTTATCCTCTCCGCTCTTTTGCGGAAAGGGAAAGCCCTGAGGAGAGTGCCCTCAACCTCAAGGCCGTTGTTTATGAGGCGCTCGGCGAGGCCCCTGTTGGCTAGTCCCAGGAGTTGGTGGCCGTTTACCTTGGAGATCTGGATAATTCCGGCGGTACCTCCAAGCAGCCTGTCCAGCGCCCTCAGGTAGTGGAAGGGCTGTAGCTCGGGGCCGTGTTCCAGGTAGACGCAGTGCTCCTCGGAGGAGGACGCCTGCCTCGCCCGGGCCTCTGTGATATGGGTCCTGGTTGTCGGGATCTCCTGTGCCCGGGGTACCGATCGCGCCGATGAATGCAATCGGCGACTGCTCCTGGCGCCTCCGCTGTTGGAGGATGGTGCAGCGGATGTAGGCGAATTTGATGATTCGCGGCGCCTCTTCTTGGTTTTCACGACGTTAAAGTCGTCTTCCGCTCCGGGGCTCAAATCCTCAATGCAGTCCGCCCAGTTTCCCAAGACACGGGCAGCGCCGTTGGATGACGTACCGGCCGGCAAGTTGAGCGTGACGTCACGCGCGGCGGCCAGATTTACATCTTTAACGCCTGCCGGCGGATTTGCATAAACTCGATTTTCTGAGTTTTCTTTTAAGATTATTTTTTATTTCCGTTTTCGCTTGAAATCCTCCCACCAGTAGGAGCTGGGATGCTGGGCCTTCCAGGCTCTTGTTCAGCAGATCCCGAGCTCCCTGGCGATGCCGAACTCGACATGCCTAAATGCATTTTACCGCCCGCCAGAGGCGAAAAACACGGAGCTCGCGCGACGCGCGGCCGAGTGTAGACATGTGGTGTACTCACAGTACAAGCTGTCACTTCCCACCATGGCCTGGTACTACATGTGTAGACATGTGGTGTACTCTACCCACGATTGTCTGGTACTACATGTGTAGACATGTGACAATTTTTTTTTTTTTTGACAATTGAAAATTATTTATTGTCATCTAGACAATTTTACATCTCACATGAGAGAGAGAGAGAGAAGAGGAAAATATATACATATAGACATATATGGTCAAATTTACAAAGGGGACGAAGGTAGGAGACCTCGGCGCTGGAGGGTCCTGGACCAGGCGAAGAGCGGGTCCTCCACCGCTTCTCCGAGCCCAAATGATTTCAACAGGAGGTCAGGACGGCAAGGCGGCCCTAAGCTCAGATAGTCCCCTGAGAGTAAGGGAGTCTAAGTCCCGAGTGGAAAGCTTATCCAGGATTTGGGCGAGAACTTTCTTGTCCCCCGGCGAAAATCTCCCGAGGAAGCCCTCCCTATCCTCAGGGTAAAGCACCGCTTCCACGAGGTCAAGCTCGAAAGAGTAGAATTGGGGTAAGGGCTTCGGATTGAATTCCTTCATCAATTCAAAGGTCAAAAGTTGCAATTCCTTGCAACGTTTATCGATTGGATCAACCTCCATTTGGGCAGATGGGGGAGGTGGAGGTGTCGCCATGTCCGGTGTCGTCGTATCCCCATGGGGAGGGGGTGGTATTGGCCCATCAGGCCGAGGTGCAGGCAGTGGGGGTGTAGGTGCTGCGGCTGGTGTTTTCGTTAGCTCAGCTCTAACCTGACCAAGGACCTTATATAAATTAGAGGTGTGTCCGGGCTTCAGGTCCAGAATTTGACCGATCAGGCCGACGAGGGCGTCGCACTGCGGAGGCGACAGGAGGGGTCCCTTCCTCTGCGCCTTGGTCCTCGAGGAGAGGAGGTCCAGGACCTCCTCCCGCCCAAGACCAAGGGCGTCCGTCCTAGCGAAGGACACGCTGGGGAGCCCCTCGATGAACGCATCGAGGTCGACTCTCGTTGCGTTTTTTGCCGATGACGTGATGGACGCAAAGGTCTCCTCCACGATGGACATCTCCACGTCCGGTGTTGGGGCCGCAGGCTCGCGACTCCCAGGTGTTCGCAGGGACGGAGCAGGGGTCACTGGTGGAGGGGCAGGAGGCGCATCCTCCGCAGGTAAGGCCGAAGGCGCTGGTGGTGATTGCCGGAGTGCTTCAGGTGGATGGAGCGCAGCTCGGCTTGTGGGAGGCACGTCGGAGACCTCCATGGTTGGGCTGGGGGATGCCGGAGGTGGAGGCTGGGCAGATGGTTGTTGAGGCAGCCTAGGCGCAGTCGCTGGTGGGACGCTGGTTGGAGAGGTTGGTGTGGCCGGTCCAGGAGCGGTGGTTCTCCTTGCAAGCAGGGGGCAGTTGGCCCTGCGATGTCCTTGGCCACGGCACCTGGAGCACTTAATCCCGGAGGACAGGTATGCGGGCCAGGCTTCGCCTTTGATGGTGATGTCGAGGCGGGTGGGCAGCCTCTCGATGGTCATGCCTTCGCGGAGGATGATAAACGCCTCTCGGCGGCCGTCGTTGTAGATGTATGGGCCAGCCTTCATCAGCTTGGGGGCGAGAGATGTGACCCGCCCAAAAGATGAAAGGGCGCTGATGACGGCTGCATCCCCCACGAAGAAGGGGAGGTGGCCCACTGTAATTCGCACCGCCTTCTTGCGGAACGGGAAGGCTCTGTGGAGTGTTCCCTCCACCTCGAGGCCCTCGTTGACGAGGCGCTCGGCCATGCCTCTGTTTGCCAGTCCCACCAGGAAGTGGCCGTTCATCTTGGTCACTTGGAAGACCCCCCTGGTGCTCCCAAACATACAATCTATGGCCCTGATGTAATGGTAGGGCTCCAGTTCAGGGCTGCGTTCTACATAGACGCAGTGGTCCTCTGTTGAAGACGCCTGCCGCGCCCTGGCCTCCGCGATATGCGCCTGAGTGGTCCTGACCTCCTCCGCCCGCGGTGCCCATCCCGTGGATGATCGTGGCCGGCGAGTGGCTCCTGCGCCTCTGGTGCCAAAGGAAGTAGCCGCCGTAGGGGAACCCGGCGAGTCGCGGCGCCTTTTCTTACTCTTGACGACGGTGAAGTCGTCGTCCTCTCCAGGGCCTTGGTCTTCGGTGTAGTCCGCCCAGTTTCCCAGGACACGGGCAGCGCCATTTGATGACGTAGCAGCTGCCAAGCCGGTCGTGATGTCACCGCGCGCGGCGGCCAGATTTGCATCTTTAACGCCTGTCGGCGGATTTGCATAGTTTTGTTTTGCGCTAAGATTATTTGAAATCTTCCTCTGCAGATCTACTTTCGCAGATAATTCAGCGCATGTTTGGGCTTGTACGCTGTGCCTTACAGGCTTTTGTACAGCTTTCGAAGGGCTTTCAACCCGTATAAAATTTGTCGCCATCCGCGACAATTTTCGCCCGCCAGAGGCGAAGAACTCAGGAGCTCGCGCGACGCGTGGCCGCACGGCCGAGTGTAGACATGTGGTGTACTTACAGTACAAGCTGTCAATACCCACCATGGCCTGATACTACATGTGTAGACATGTGGTGTACTTACAGTACAAGCTGTCACTACTCACCATGGCCTGATACTACATGTGTAGACATGTGGTGTACTCACAGTACAAGCTGTCACTTCCCACCATGGCCTGGTACTACATGTGTAGACATGTGGTGTACTCTACCCACGATTGTCTGGTACTACATGTGTAGACATGTGGTGTACTTACAGTACAAGCTGTCACTACCCACCATGGCCTGGTACTACATGTGTAGACATGTGACAATGACAATGAAAACAAGTTTTATTGACTATTTAGTCAACAATTACACAGTTAACAAGAAATATTTACAATTGTCTGGACCGTCAGGAGCCCAGAGCCAGCTTAAGGTTGGATATTTTCCTGCAATTAGTGGGATGGCTGTCCGAGTTCGCACGATAGCAGCGTCAAGAAAGCCCGCGAGAATGTTCCTCTTCTCAGACGGAATTTCGAGGTGATACTCTTCGGGGTATAGAACCGCGAACATAACGTCATCCAGGTCAATCCCCGATTCTAACATGGGCCTTGAGCCGGGTTCAACGATCATTTCGTTGAATATTGTATCTATGTCCGGCATCAGATCCTTCTGCTTCATCGGGGCAGGTAGTGGAGGCGGTGATGTTATCATGGCTGTAAATGAATCCTCCTTATGGGGAGCGGGCGGCGCCGGCTTGGCAGGCCGAGGCGCAGGCAGTGCTTCCTCCGTCATTGGATTGTCCTCCTCCATGTCCGTCGGGGCGGGGGGCGGAGGTGTCATCGAAGGAGGTGTCAGTTCCTCCCTGTGGGTAGTGGGCAGCATAGGCTCAGCGGGCCGAGGCGCAGGCAGTGGGGGTGTTGGAGGCACTGCAGCTGGTGTTGTCCTCAGCTCAGCTTTGACTTGCCCGAGGACTTTGTAGAGGTTGCTGGCTGCTCCGGGCCTCAGATCCAATATTTGCCTAATCAGGCCGGCGAGGGCGTCGCACTGCGGAGGCGACAGGAGGGGTCCTTTCCTCTGCGCCTTGGTCCTCGAGGAGAGGAGGTCCAGGACCTCCTCCCGCCCAAGACCGAGGGCGTCCGTCCCAGCAAAGGACACGCTAGGGTGCCTCTCGATGAACGCATCGAGGTCGACTCTCGTTGCGTTCTTTGCCGATGACGTGGAGGACGCAGAGGTCTCCTCCACGATGGGCATATCCACGTCCGGTGTTGGGGCCGCAGGCCCGAGGGTCTTCTGGGCGGGCAGAGGGTTACGCGGGGCAACGAGGTCCGGCCGAGCGGGAGGCGGCTCAGGATGTTGTGAACCGGCCGGGCGAGGGCCCACGGACCCTCAGGCGCCTGCAGGGGCGGAGCAGGGGTCACAAGGTGGAGGGGCAGAAGGCGTCTCCTCCATAGGCAAGGCCGGGGCCGCTGGTGGAAATGGCCGAGGTGCGGATGGAAGGAGCACAGTTCGGGCCATGGGAGGAGCGCTGCAAACCTCCATGGCTGGATTGGAGGGAGCTGGCGCAGGAGGCTGGGCTGCAGACCGCTGAGGCGGTGCAGAGGTGGTCGGTGGTGGGACGCCAGCAGGAGTGGTTGGTGGGGCCATTCTGGTGTTGTTGGCCAGCCCTGCAAGCAGGGGGCAGATGGCCCTCCGATGCCCTTGTCCGTGGCACCTGGAACACCTGATGCCCGAGGACAGGTACGCAGGCCAGGCTTCGCCTTTGATGTTGATGTCGAGGCGGGTTGGAAGCCTCTCGATGGTAATCCCCTCATGTAGGGTGATGAAGACGTCACGCCGGCCATCGACGTAGACGTAAGGGCCCGCCTTCATCTGCTTAGGGGCGATGGACGTGACCCGCCCATATGGAGAGAGGGCGTTGATGACAGCAGAGTCCCCTACAAAGAAGGGGAGGTTACCCACAGTAATCCTTTCCGCTCTTTTGCGGAAAGGGAATGCCCTGAGGAGTGTTCCCTCAACCTCGAGGCCCTCACTTATGAGGCGCTCGGCCAGGCCTCTGTTGGTTAGTCCCAGTAGCTGGTGGCCGTTCACCTTGGTGATCTGGATGACTCCGGCGGTTCCTCCGAGCTTCTATCCAATGCCCTAAGGTAGTGGAAGGGCTCAAGTTCGGGGCTGTGTTCGATGTACACACAGTGTTCCTCGGAGGAGGACGCCTGCCGCGCCCTGGCTTCCGCGATGTGAGCCCTGGTGGCCCTGATTTCTTGGCTCGGGGCACTGATCCCGCCGATGATTGAGGTCGGCGAATGGTCCTGGAAGCTCCGGCATTGGAGGAAGGTGCAGCCGTCGTAGGTGAATTCCCCGAGCCACGGCGCCTCTTCCTACTCTGGACGAGAGTGAATCCGGCCTCAGCCCCAGGATTCACCTCTTCTGTGATGTCAGCCCAGTTTCTCCGGACTTGAGCAGCGGCGTTATAAGTTGGAATAGCTGCAAGAGGTCGACTGGCGCGGCAGAATTTGCATCCTGGCTGCCGGCGGGCAAATTTGCATAGTTTTGATTTTTAGTCAAAACTATTGGACTTTTGTTCTGCAGATATTGTTTTGCAGATGTTTCTGCACATGGTTGTGCTTTCAAGCCGTGCCTTACAGGCTTTGCTCGGCTTTTGACGGGCTTTCAGCCCATACCATATTTGTCGCCATCCGCGACACTTTTCGCCCGCCAGAGGCGAAAAACTCAGGAGCTCGCGCGACGCGTGGCCGCACGGCCGAGTGTAGACATGTAGTGTACTTGCAGTACAAGCTGTCACTACTCACCATGGCCTGGTACTACATGTGCAAACATTTGAATTACCTACAGTACAAGATGTCACAAGCTGCCACGAATACCTAGTTTTGACCCTATATATAGAACAATAATCTAAATCTTATATAGTGTCTTAATAAAGGTCACTGTAATATCTTTCAGTTATTGTCTGATTACCGATATACATACTAAAAGGTACAACTCCCTCAAATTTTGTACATGAGTGTCGTTTTATTAAGAGAAAATAGAGAAGCGTTCGAGTATTGCTTTTTTTCAAATGAAGAATAGCTAATCCGAAAGCTTCTGGAATTTCTCTTTTGTCAAAATCCGCAATACTAATGTAGAAAACATCTTATAAGTGATTAAAAACAAAATATTTATTAATATAATTTTATCATCTTCACATATACTCTTTAAACAAAAATATTGATATATTTACGAATAATTCATGATATATTGTTGCACCAAGTTGCAGCTTTGCCGGGTCGTCGACCTTGGTTTCTTCCTTCTTGGTGTTATACACGTTTCCCGAGCGGGTTTCCACAGTCAAAGAAAATAAATAAAAGTAAATAAATAAAATTAAATAAAAATAAGTTACCTTTTAAAGTTATTGCGTTTATTTATTCTTGTCTTCCTCGTAGGTCGTGATCCGCAGTCTTCGTCTAGGTCCTTTCCCGCTCCAATCACATATAATAAAGCGTTTGTTCGTTGAAGCCGAATAGGATTGGTCCATTCTGTGTCACGTGTTCAAGTTACGTATTCTGTGCACGTGTTCAAGTTACGTAGTTAAGTGACGTGGCCGGTTGTAGGTCTGTTTGGTTTTTGTTTTCATCCTTTATTTTATTCTATTGTGTGGAGACGCCGGGTAACGAGACAGTCACCAGACGAAGTCGTCGCCTTCAAGGATTGCAACCAGAGCTATCTACAGTGCTTGCATTTCCTGCTCGGAAGAAAATGGAGAGAGAAGAAAAACCGACCATTCTGCCATCGGTGGAGAGACCCTACTGTCTTCTCGGGAGAACGTGGGGAAGATTCGCAGCGTTGGCTGAGCGACTTCCAGCGTGTGGCACGTTACAACAAGTGGGATGACTCCATGTGTCTGGCCAACGTCATCTTCTACCTCACTGGCACAGCGAAGTGCTGGTTCGAAAACTTCGAGGAAATCTTGAATTCGTGGGAGGAATTTAAGATAAAGTTTTGTGAAATATTTGGGAACAAGGAAGACACGGCTAGAAAAGCCGAGAACATTCTTCGAACTAGAGCGCAGACGAGTGGGGAAAACATCGAGAGCTACATACAAGAAGTCCTCCTTCTTTGTAAACAGAGCAACCCCAGAATGTCGGAAGGAGAAAAGGTGAGCCACCTGATTAAAGGCGTAGCGGAGGAAGTGTATCAGGCACTTGTTGGGAAGGACATCAGCACGGTGGACCAATTTGTTGCGTTCTGCCGCCGATTCGAGGCATTCAAGAGGATGCGTGTTGCACCGCCCAGGTTCAACCGACTGCCCAATGTGACCACCTATCTCGACCGCTGAACCTGAGAACCTAGAAGCCCTGATTAGAAGAATAGTAAGAGAGGAGGTTCAGAAGTTTATGGCTCCTCCTTCTACATTTGCCGCCCAGGATATCGACACTCCACCTCCCGACCTACGGGATGTCATCCGTAGTGAAATCCAGCAAACATTGGCTCCTATCTCTGCCCCTCGTCAGCCCGAGAGCTTCCGCCCTCGGCGACAATACCTCCCCCAGAACGATCAAGGTACCGACGAAGAACCGAAGGGCCACCAAATAATCAAAGACTCAGTGGCGTACTGAAGATGACAGACCGATCTGCTTCCACTGTGGGCGCCCTGGCCACGTTGCACGTTATTGGAGAGACAGACGCCAAGCTTTTGCGGATGCCAGACTTGGAAGAGAAACAGTCGATTTCGGAAGACCAAGAACGGAAAATTACGCCATGGGCGAATCAGGAAGCGAACTATCCCAAGGAAGATTTAGAAACCCGTCACCATATCCCCACCGCGGAAGATTCCAAGCTCCCAGAAGAACCTCACAATCCCCTGCTCGCCGTCCCAGCCGCTCACCTAGTCGCCGCAGTGAGGAAAACTAGATGGCGCGCCCTCTGGAGGTGTGGCCGCCACAGACGAAAATCCTCCCTGCCGTATAGCCGCTACAATGGAAAAAACTGGATATCTGTCAACATACAAGGACGAAATGTACAAGCTCTTGTGGACTCCGGCGCTGATTACTCAGTAATTTCTGAAGCTTTCAGACGTTCTATAAAGGCTCCAGTTTTTAAAGAAAATGGACCACTTCTAAGAGCCGCGGACAAGAAGCCTATCGTGACCCTTGGTAAGTGCTCTTTAGAAGTTCAAAACAAAGGACTCGATATTATTTTTGATTTTGTAGTAGCCGCTGAATGTAGTCACGATGTTATACTGGGCTGGGATTTCTTCAGAGCCACAGATGCCATTATAGATTGTGGTAAAAACAAATTGTATTTAAGCGAAGCTGAAAAATCCTACGAATGGAAAGACCTGAAACTTTGTGCTGCTTTGGACTGTGTCATACCGCCGAAATCTTTTGGCAAGATAGTTGTCACCAACCAGGATGTATTTGGCAGCAGAGATGTAGTCGTTACAGGTTCCAAACGCCTGCAGTTGGAAAAAGGACTTTTTATTCCCTCTTCCCTCGTTAGGTTCTTACATGGCAGAGCGATGATGTGGGTGACTAACAGTACTCACCAGTCTCAAGTGATACCTTCGGACATGAAGGTAGGAACAATGCAAGATCTAGAAGTAGGGAGCATATCTAATCTTGACGCTTGTTCTGAAATAGCTAGAAAAGACGAAGTAACTTCCCCAGATGTGAGAGAATGTTTAATTTCAATGATTTCTACTGATTTGGAGGAAACAAAGAAAAACAGATTACTCACGTGCCTAAATAAGTTTGCTGATATATTCGACTTTGAGAAAAAGAGCTTCCCTGTCTCTGGCGAAATAAAGCATAAAATCGATACGAGTGATTATCCGCCTGTCAAACAGCGTCCTTATAGAGTGTCTCCCGCCGAAAGACGTGTCATTCAGAGTGAAGTGGAGAAAATGATGGAGACTAAAATCATCCGGCCATCATCAAGTCCATGGGCATCTCCCGTTATATTAGTGAGGAAGAAGGACGGCTCGTTGAGATTCTGTGTCGACTATCGTCGTCTAAACAAAATTACAAAGAAGGATGTTTACCCTCTCCCTCGTATCGATGACGCGCTGGACACCCTCTCTGGATCCAGGTACTTCTCCACTATGGATATGAGATCGGGTTACTGGCAAATCGAAGTAGACGATAAGGACCGGGAGGAAAACGGCATTTATCACTCCAGATGGGCTTTATGAATTTAATGTAATGCCATTCGGTCTATGCAATGCACCAGCAACTTTCGAGCGAATGATAGACAACGTCCTACTGGGATTGAAATGGGACATGTGTTTATGCTACTTAGACGACATTGTAGTCTATGGATCGACCTTTAAAGAACATTTAACACGTTTATACAAAGTTTTGAGATGCATTCAGCAGGCCGGGCTGTGCCTGAATTATAAAAAGTGCCATTTCGCCTCGAGACAAATAACTATCCTCGGGCACGTCGTTAATGAATTTGGAACGCAGCCAGACCCAGAAAAAGTGAAAGCCATTGTTCACTTTCCAAAACCCCGTAATATCAGTGAGACCAGAAGTTTTCTTGGGTTAAGTTCGTACTATAGACGATTCATCAAAAGTTATGCTAATAAGTCTCGACCCTTGAATAGCCTTTTAAAGAAAGACGAAAAATTCATTTGGGGAGAAGAACAAGATGAATCTTTCCGGATTCTCAAACAGGAATTGGGATCTTCGCCTGTGTTAGGACATTTCGTAGAAGGTGCGGAAACTCATGTCCATACTGATGCAAGCGGTTATGGTTTAGGGCAGTTCTTGTTCAAATCCAGAATGACGCGGAGAGACCTATAGCCTATGCCTCACGAACACTAACCAAAACGGAAAAGAATTATTCCACTACAGAAAAGGAATGCCTCGCAGTTGTTTGGGCCCTTGGTAAATTCCGCCCCGTACCTATATGGCAGACCCTTTACTGTGGTTACCGACCATCACTCGCTATGTTGGCTGGTAGGCTTGAAAGATCCATCCGGCCGCTTAGCCCGTTGGGCCCTCAAACTACAAGAATACGACATAAACATCGTTTACAAAAGCGGACGCAAGCATAAAGACGCTGACTGTTTGTCAAGAAGCCCCTTGGCTGACACCGCAGAGATAGAAGGGCACATTACTTCCATCCAAGACATTGCAGAAGAACAAAGTAAAGACCCTCATTTGGTTGGGATCCGTGAAAAACTTGCAAATGAAAATTTAAAAGGGTATCAGATGATTGGAGGCGTTCTCTATAAGAAAAATTACGACCCTGAGGGCAAACCATGGCTGCTAGTAGTCCCAAAACAGATGAGGCACGAAATTCTTAAAGATGTCCACGACACTCCAATGGTCGGTCATTTGGGATTTGCCAAGACCTATGACCGCGTTAGAAAGAGATTCTATTGGCCTGGACTTTATAGGACAGTTTCCCAATACATTGCTCATTGTAAAGAATGCCAGCGAAGGAAGGGCGTGCCTCAGAAACCCCCCTGGACTACTAGTCCCAATACCTCCAACGACCTCGCCTTTTCAAAAGATAGGAATTGATTATCTGGGAAGATTTCCCATATCTCACACGGGAAATAGATGGATAATAGTCGCGACTGATTATCTCACCAGATTTGCGATAACAAAGGCCGCGGCAACAGCGGAAGCTACTGAATTAGCAACCTTCCTTATTGAAGACGTCATACTCAAGCACGGCGCTCCTCGGGAAATCATCACGGACAGAGGAAGAAATTTCATGTCTCAGACCATACGAGAAATAAATAATCTAAACGGAACAATTCACAGATTCACCACGGCATACCACCCTCAAACGAATGGTTTGACAGAAAGACTCAACAAGACCCTAACTGACATGATCTCGATGTATGTTGACGTTGATCAGAAAAATTGGGACAGCATCCTACCATATGTGACCTTCGCCTACAATACCGCTCGACAAGAGACAACAGGATACAGCCCGTTCTTCCTCGTCCACGGCCGAGAAGTTGAAACACCGCTGGATTCTATACTGCCGTACCAGCCGGCAGGAACTGCAGAAGATTATGTGGGCCATCTTGTGACCAACGCTGAAGACGCACGAATGTTAGCCCGTCTTAACATCCTGCAGGCTCAGAGCAAAGACAAAGAACGCTACGACAAGAAGCATCAGGAGGTGACGTACAAGGAAGGTGATTTGGTGTGAGTGTTCACCCCCAGTCCGTACCGTTGGCTTGTCGGAGAAGTTATTGAAGAGATATTTCGGACCCTATCGAGTGATCAGAAAAATATCGAGTGTAAATTATCAAGTAGAAGGCGTGACGAATACTAGGAGAAGACGAAAAACCCAAGATATCGTCCATGTAGTGAGAATGAAGCCCTACCACGACCCTGAAGTCCAAGAACAGATTGCCCAGGGTCATGTGACCGACTAGTAAACAGCGGGACGCTGTTTCTCTTGTGGAGGGAGTGATGTCAGGAGGACAGAGTTTCCTGGTATTCCCTCTTATCTGGACCGACCGGTCGGGGTAAACAGTGGCGGTCACGTGGAAGGAGGAAATTTCTGAGTTCTCCCCTCTTGCTCTAACGGCTGGGCGGGTTGGCTCATGTAAATAGTATCTCTTATTTTATATTTAAAATCTCGCATATAACTCATTAAATAAATATTTAAAGTAACTCGAAGGCCTAGTTAATTATTTTTCCTCGCGACACTATTCTGACCTTATTAGTCATTTTTTTGCTTTCGGCAATTTATTCGGTGAATATTTGAGGAATAATATTTTTTTAATAATTTTATTTTTTAATTTAGCTTGATTATTTTATTTTTATAAACAATGGCTCCTAAAAGAGCCCTTTCTATTGTTGAGGCCATCGAAGCAAAGCAACGTCGTATTGAACAGCAGCGACAAAGACGTTTAAATTCACCCGTAAGAGAACGGCATAATGAACAACAACGGCAATACCGAATGAATATGAGCGAAAATCAAAGAGCCCTTCAAAGGGAAAACAGTAGGCTGAGGATGCAAAGAATTCGACAGGGAGATAATCTACCTTTGCCAACAGGGACATATCCCGATCCCGTCCTTGGACGGGCTTTCCTACTACTAGTAAGCAATAAAGATATATGTACAATTACAATATTACAAAAGGAATGAAACTATAAAAAGGAATGATGATAATCTAAATAATCTGTTTTTAATAAAAATAAATAGATATGTAATTTATATTTTAAATATATTAAAAATAATATTATAAATAATTTTTAAAATACGCGCATTAATCATGATGCAACAATATCATAGATTGAAGACATGGCAAGCCGGAAGAGTGGAGTCACCAGATTCATAAGCCATGCCATCCTTCGCTCCAATAACTTGGACAATTCCGGGAGTCAGTAGAGCGTTCATGTTATTGGCTGGTTATATGTAGCCACGTGGCGCAGTCTTCCATGGAGAAACCTTCTTTTGGAATATATAACTCTCTCTGTTGTGTTTTTTATTTACGTTGTGTGTAGCATATTATCACATTTTTATACAACAAAACAACTATAAATATGATGCACTAGTGCGCCATCTGTTATCAAAATTCGAAACTATTTTAAAGACGTAAGATTCTTTTTGATATTAAACAATATTCTACTGCCCTTACTGCAATGGAAAAAAACCAGGCCCTCCCTTTAATTTTTCCATTGCAGTAAGGGCAGTAGAAATTGTTTAATATCAAAAAGAATCTTATGCCTTTAAAATAGTTTCGAAATTTAATGTTATTTGCATACTTCTTTCAGGATGTTGCATTTACGCTGGCTAGCAGTTTAATTCCATGTAAATATTATTTATGCGAGTACTATTTATTGTTGGAAAGAAAAAATGTTGTGGCTCTTTAAAAAAAAAACTTTGATATTTTGTAAATTTCAATTTTTGACTCTTCTGATTTAAAAGTTTGTCGACCCCTTACCTAAACGAGTCAATCTGCAACATCATTTTCTTTATTAAGATAATTCTCTGAACTCCGCCTTTGCTGGTCCTAAGCCCGGATGAAAAAGGAGGAGGGGAGCAGTAACAAGCTCACTAAAAAACCTGGGCTCAGCTGGCCCGGCTGATAGTACCCTGTAAGGGCTCCAGGGATACAGGATGAGCAGCGTTTGTACTCCATGTTAGGAACGGCTGCATATAACGTCTGTTCCTCATGTCAGAGGCCGCCATTTCTTTTGGAGCTAAGTCAACCTGCCACTGAGTAGTGCTCCCAGACTTAATGACAAAGGTAGACGCATTCTACTTCACCCAGTCATGATGGATGTCAAGTCTCAATCTCTAAAAGCTTGATACCCTAATATGATTGAGAGTGGAGATAAGAAAGAATAAGAAGATAAATCTACTAGTTATGGTTATAAATCTAAACTATAACTAGGTGTGTGTATAGTATAAAATAAACAAACCATATAGTTAACTGTTATAGATAACGAAAAAAGAAAAAAAATCTTTTATTATTATTTTTTCGAGATATATTCATCTAACAAGATATAATTTTCTATATACATATCTTTACAGCCTGATACTAGCTAGTGGAATTAGTAAGCAGCGATAGAATAGTTATGTAGTAGAGAATAGTATAGAGTGTTAGTTAGAGAAGAGTTAGATTAGAGAAAGAGAGATCAGAAGAAATAGATCAACTAGAGACATTCCATGGGCTATGTCACAGACGAAAGAAGACGTTGAAAGAATCCAAGAAAACGCTCTTCTCCGGTTTCTCTGAAAAATACACACAAAATTTATTATTAAATAGAATTCATTTTAAAAGAATAAAAAAAAAACAGACAATCGTTTTGTAATTTAAAATATACTAAAAATAATTGGAGGTGTTCTTAAAATACAATTTTATTTCATATTTTATCTTTAAGGCTTAATTCTGGAAGCGTAAAATGATCCCAACATAGTGATAAAGCACAATATGGATTATAGATTATAAACGTAATAAGAACAAATCCAAATAAATAGTGTGTGATGTTTGGGTAACAGTGTTGTTACCATCTTCAGACAAAAAGTACTTAATGATGATGGTAACAAGGCTGTTACCGAAACATCACACACTATTTATTTGGATTTGTTCTTATTACCTTGTGTTTATGATCTCAATACAGGAAGTTTCTTATATAGATAGATTAGATATATTTGTTCTTAGATATATTTGTTCTTATTACCTTGTGTTTATGATCTCAATACAGGAAGTTTCTTATATAGATAGATTAGATATATTTGTTCTTATTACCTTGTGTTTATGATCTCAATACAGGAAGTTTCTTATATAGATAGATATATTTGTTCTTAGATATATTTGTTCTTATTACCTTGTGTTTATGATCTCAATACAGGAAGTTTCTTATATAGATAGATATATTTGTTCTTAGATATATTTGTTCTTATTACCTTGTGTTTATGATCTCAATACAGGAAGTTTCTTATATAGATAGATATATTTGTTCTTAGATATATTTGTTCTTATTACCTTGTGTTTATGATCTCAATACAGGAAGTTTCTTATATAGATAGATTATATATATTTGTTCTTAGATATATTTGTTCTTATTACCTTGTGTTTATGATCTCAATACAGGAGTTTCTTATATAGATAGATTAGATATATTTGTTCTTAGATATATTTGTTCTTATTACCTTGTGTTTATGATCTCAATACAGGAAGTTTCTTATATAGATAGATTAGATATATATTCTATGCACATGGCATTTTAACATAGTTTAAAATTATATATATACAAAGGCATATAGTGGATCAAAACAATTTATTTATTAATATTTCAGTAGGCTAAACATATCAACCTTTGTCAAGGTACAACAATGGATTAAGCTATACGTGTATATTGCCACCTGGAAAATTAGGGAATACCAACTTCGGGATGAGACAACAATTTTATTTCAGGCAAGAACAAACTATGAAGGATAAACAAAAGATAAGCCACGAGGGAAATTTACAGAGTAGCAAAATATTGTAACAAAGTATTTATTAATTTTATTATTTTATTACAGAGTGGTCATTTTTATGTTTATATTTTGCTACTCTGTAAATTTCCCTCGTGCTTATCTTTTGTTTACCATTTATAGTTTGTCCTTGCCTGAAATAAATTTTGTTTCCTCCTCAAGTTTTTGTCTTCCCTAATTTTCCACGTTGCAATATAAACATAAAATGACCACTCTGTTAATAAAAATAATAAAATTAATAAATACTTTGTTACAATATTTTAAGTGTATATTTATAAATTGTTGTACCTTGACAATGGGTGGCGTGTTCAGCCAACTGAAATATTGTCAAGGGACCGTAAAATTCGAATCATTCAAAATTCGAATTGAAACGGAAATTCTATTTATAGGAAATTCTAGGGACCAAGATAGATATTCGAATTATTTAAATACGTTCGAATTATCCTAGAGTTCTACTGTATTTACATTTTTATAGAATGATCTATGTGTACATCTTTATATTTTTTTATCTACAATATTATGTTAAGAAATTGTAAAATAACCTATCATTATACATCTATATATAGGGTGAAAGTTAGTAATTCTGAAGTGAGAGAAAAATCCCATTTATTTAAAAAATATTCGTAATATTATATAACAATATAAAAATATATATAATAAAGGCATATCCTGACCGGAGCACATGCGCTTTACAGAAGGCAGAGCGCCATCTGGTGGAACAGAAATCAACTATTCATTGATTTATTAGCCTGTTCCCTGATATTTGGTCAACCCAATTTCTTGATAAATCAAGAAAAGCCATCCACGAACGCGTTTCGCGCTGTTGGTGCTCGTCATTATTTAATAATATTATTAAAAATAAAAGAGGCATATCCTGACCAGTAGCACATGTGATTTTTCATATATTAATAATATATTGATGGTATTCATAATAAGAGCACTCAAGCAAAAATATACATAACAAAAACAAAGAGAGAAATACATCCTCTCATCAATAACCATCTTTCTGTATTAACATATACATCTATTTATGCAACTTTTTCTTTCTTCCGTTGTAAATGTATACAGCTACTTTATCATAATGAGGGCCCCCCATCTCATTTACATATAGTTTGCTAAGCCCTTTTTAAAAAACGGTTATGTAAATATTTGCTATTTAGAATCTCAATTTGTGATCTGTGTTTAATGGCTTGATATTCTTTTAAATAAATTTCAATATTTTTAAAGCTACTTTCTATAAAAGAGATTTAAAAACCTTTCTCAATAAGTTTGGTTTATTAACAAACTGCTATTCCATCAAATTCTTACATCTTGTCTAACAATTGGAAGTATGTATATCTCCGTCCTTTTATTCTTAGTTTAATTCTGCTTATGTAGAAGAGAGATATCTCGAAAGCTCGTTGTTTTGTTAATAAACAAACATATATGCAAAAGTGTTTTAATATAGTGTAACATCTGATTTATTTATAATTGAATTATTTACTAGTTCAATATATATGTTACTAGACGGGTGACCCGGGCTTCGCCCCGGGATTGACTCGTGTGCATATCTACCCGAGTGATATATGCATTTAGATAAGATTTTTTAAATAATTGTTTGTTATTAGCATTATCTATTCGTGTGCATCAGCATAATTTAATCTAATCTTTGATAGAGGGCGCTGTTCGTGAGCTAAGTAGAATAATTTGAATATATAGTTTTAATAATTGATTTATGTATTTTTTAAAATAGCCTATCGTCTTCCCCGTATTTTTTTTACCTATGTATGGAAATTTTGGTTTGAATTAGTGAACTACTGCGAATTTGTATACCGGACATACAAACAAACAAACAAACAAACATACAAACATTCATTTTTATATATATAGAAGATAGGAGCTATAGACGATCCGGATGTTTATGTGGAAAGAGAAAGCAGGATTCCAGTCATCTGCTTCTTGAGTGCCCAATCTTCCAGAACTACAGAAACCGGGAAAACATCGAATACAAGGATCTTTTTATGTTTGTAAATAGTAAGGACTCGTATTTTAAATTTAGAAAATTCTGCAAATATATCTATGATTTTCTCTCTTGGTTAAAAAAACCTTAATTATTGCCTATTTGTATATATATATATATATATATATATATATATATATATATATATATATATATATATATATTTGGTTTGTTTATTTTGTTGGTTGTGATGTAAAATCAAGAATGATTTTAATGTCCTCTTTGTTATCTTTTCAAATCTTGTAATTATTTATTTTTTTTATTTATTTTTTTTTTTTGTGATATAGTATCTGAATTTAGTGTTGTTATTGACGCAAGCATCCCTTGTAGGGATATCGCGTCTGATTTGATAAATAAATAAATATATATATAGAAGATATAAATAAATTTAAAAAAAAGATATTTTCTGCTGAATTTAGATCATGTTGAGGATTATGGTAATGCAGTTGTGGTTAAAATTCGTGAAAGTATAATAACAAAAATAGTTTTGATCAGAGATTATTTTAATTGAGCTTTAAGATATTATATAAAAACATAATTTTATTAAAGTAATGCCTGGCTTAAGGCGAGTAGAACAAGGTAAAACAAAATATTATTTACATAATGTACAAAAGTTTTGAGCCGGCCATCGGGAAAGAACAACAACGAGTTTTTATAGGGGAAGTGTGACCTCTGGCGGTCGATTTAACGAGAGTATTTGGATCTATGAAATATAATTTTAAATAGAATAATATTTTAATATAACATATATACTTTCAAGAAAAATTGTTTTCTTCTTCAAGTGTGAATAGAGAGACGCCCTTCTAAGGGTGCAAAATGACCCGAGTGGTAATATAAACCATAGCTACTCAATTTCTACCCGTAGAAGGTCGTTTTGGCTGAAAGCTTGTACAATCGTCCCTTTATAAAAGAAACTTTTCTCCCCGACAATATAAACCATAGCTACTCGTGTTATTTTGTACCCGTAGAAGGGCGTCTTGCTAGAAAGCTTATACAATCGTTCTCTTTATAAATGAAGCTCTTCTCCACGACTATATAAACCATAGCTACTCGTATCACTTTCTAACCGTAGAAGAGCGTCTTTCCCGAAAGCTTGTACAAGCGTCCCTTTATAAGATAAACATTTCTCTTTGATTATATAGATGCTCGTGTCCATTTGTACCCGTAGAAGGGTGTCTATGCTCGAAAGCTTATATGATCGTCCTCTTATAAAGAAGCTCTTCTCCCCGACTATATAAACCATAGCTACTCGTGTCCATTTGTACCCGTAGAAGGGTGTCTATGCTCGAAAGCTTATATGATCGTCCTCTTATAAAAGAAGCTCTTCTCCCCGACTATATAAACCATAGCTACTCGTGTCCATTTGTACCCGTAGAAGGGTGTCTATGCTCGAAAGCTTATATGATCGTCCTCTTATAAAAGAAGCTCTTCTCCCCGACTATATAAACCATAGCTACTCGTGTCCATTTGTACCCGTAGAAGGGTGTTTATGCTCGAAAGCTTATATGATCGTCCTCTTATAAAAGAAGCTCTTCTCCCCGACTATATAAACCATAGCTACTCGTGTCCATTTGTACCCGTAGAAGGGTGTCTATGCTCGAAAGCTTATATGATCGTCCTCTTATAAAAGAAGCTTTTCTCCTCGACTATATAAACCATAGCTACTCGTGTCCATTTGTACCCGTAGAAGGGCGTTTTGGCTGAAAGCTTATACGATCGTCCCTTTATAAAAGAAGCTCTTCTCCCTCACTATATAAAACATTATATATATAAGCCGCATTATATTGTATTATAAATTAACTTTATATAATATTTATAAACGGAAAAATATGTCCAGGTTAGCCTAGTGGACATGGCATCTGCCCGGTAAGCGGAACACTGTGGATTCGATTCCCATCCCTGGATACTTTATTTTTTCGTTTATCATTACTCTTCACAATTCATCTTTTCATACTTCATCCTTAAGGATAGAAATAGTCGTTATTTCTCCTTAAAATAAATTACGATTTTTCGTTCAAAAGAAACATTTGCGGTAAAACTTGTCAAACGTGTCGTTCTACAATCATAAGCCGCATTATATTGTATTATATATTTATATTAAAAATAAAAAAGGCATCTCCTGACCACGAGCACATGTGCTTTTTAGATGGCAGAGCGCCATCTAGTGGAGCAAAAATAAACTAAACGTTTATTTAGCTTGCTCCGTGATATTTGGCCAACCCAATTTCTTGATTTATCAAGAAAAGCCATCCACGAACGCGTTTCGCGCTGTTGGCGCTCGTCAGCGTGGAGAAGGCTGTAACCACTGCGACCAAAAAAGATTTTTGGTCCCAATGGCTTCCTGAGAACACAGCCTTCTCCACGCTGACGAGCGCCAACAGCGCGAAACGCGTTCGTGGATGGCTTTTCTTGATAAATCAAGAAATTGGGTTGTCCAAATATCACGGAGCAAGCTAAATAAACGTTTAGTTTATTTTTGCTCCACTAGATGGCGCTCTGCCATCTAAAAAGCACATGTGCTCGTGGTCAGGAGATGCCTTCTTTATTTTTTATTTTTTAATTTTTAATATCAACACCTGACCCACTTATCTTTTATTTTTTTCTATTGTTTTTTCATATATTTATATATATAATATATATAGCTAATCGAGTTATTTTGTACCCGTAGAAGATCGTCTATGCCCGAAAGCTTATACGATCGTTCTCTCATAAAAGAATCTCTTCTCGAATTATCGACTTAATGGATCGTACCCACCTGCTGAGCGGCGAAAGTTTACTTCTCGGTGCATTCCTCGGGATCCTTGAGTGAGTGCCACTGGGCGATGGGCCGGCGAGGGGAAGCCAGCATGTCCATCCAGTGTCGCATCTCTGTGCCGCTGGCGTTACATCCCAGAATCACCCGGCCGATTGGATCCGAGGTTCCAATCCGGTCATAGTCCACCACGGTCACCGAAAGATTCACCTTCTGTAAACACATCATTTTGTGTGAATTTTCATGAAAACTTAGAAACTGCTTGATCCTTAATTCATTTATACACTAATAGATTAGCGGAAGACACAAAGTTGTTTAATATTTTGGTCATATTTTATAAACTTGTTTACTGTTTTTATTGATGAGAGAACAAATTGAAAATTCATTTTTAGAAGACTTACTTGCCCTGAAAGTTGGAAACCGATAAAAAGGAGGTGAACCTACTGTCAGGTTAAAGGTATTTGGATGCAGCAAACAAGGAGAAACCACAGCATTACCATACCTACGAAAACCTTTAATATACCTACTGGACCAATGAATTATCTCTTCTTCTTCTTTCTTATATCTACTCACTCATATTAGGGTATCAAGTCTGTATAGCTTGTTGATGGTGTCTGCTGGGGATGAGTAGAGTTCATCAATGGATGAGTCAATACAGTCAATAATGTGTTTTGTGTGGATGCAGGTTGAGAATTGCACTTAGTACATAGTGGGAAAACCTTGCAATCATTAGGAAATATCTTATCACAGACTATGGCTAACGCTTGGAACGCTTCACGATTTTGTGTATGATCCTTGTGTCCTTCTCTGCATCCTTCCTATTGTAGTAGTTGTACCACCGAACTGGTATCACAGGGGCCGTGCTAATCTTCTCTGTATCGTTCCTATTGTAGTAGTTGTACCGCCGAACTGTATCACAGGGGCCATGCTAATCTTCTCTGTATCCTTCCTATTGTAGTAGTGGTACAGCCGAACTGGTATCACAGGGGCCATGCTAATTTTCTCTGTATCGTTCCTATTGTAGTAGTGGTACCGCCGAACTGGTATCACAGGGGCCATGTTAATCTTCTCTGTATCGTTCCTATTGTAGTAGTGGTACCGCCGAACTGGTATAACAGGGGCCATGCTAATCTTCTCTGTATCGTTTCTATTGTAGTAGTGGTACCGCCGAACTAGTATCACAGGGGCCATGCTAATCTTCTCTGTATCCTTCCTATTGTAGTAGTGGTACAGCCGAACTGGTATCACAGGGGCCATGCTAATTTTCTCTGTATCGTTCCTATTGTAGTAGTGGTACCGCTGAACTGGTATCACAGGCGCCATGCTAATCTTCTCTGTATCGTTCCTATTGTAGTAGTGGTACCGCCGAACTGGTATCACAGGGGCCATGCTAATCTTCTCTGTATCGTTCCTATTGTAGTAGTGGTACCGCCGAACTGTATCACAGGGGCCCTGCTAATCTTCTCTGTATCGTTCCTATTGTAGTAGTGGTACCGCCGAACTGGTATCACAGGGGCCATGCTAATCTTCTATGTATCGTTCCTATTGTAGTAGTGGTACCGCCGAACTGGTATCACAGGGGCCATGCTAATCTTCTCTGTATCGTTCCTATTGTAGTAGTGGTACCGCCGAACTGGTATCACAGGGGCCATGCTAATCTTCTCTGTATCGTTCCTATTGTAGTAGTGGTACCGCCGAACTGGTATCACAGGGGCCATGTTAATATTTTCTGTATCGTTCCTATTGTAGTAGTTGTACCACCGAACTGGTATCACAGGGGCCATGCTAATCTTCTCTGTATCGTTCCTATTGTAGTAGTTGTACCGCCGAACTGGTATCACAGGGGCCATGCTAATCTTCTCTGTATCCTTCCTATTGTAGTAGTTATACCGCCGAACTGGTATCACAGGGGCCATGCTAATCTTCTCTGTATCCTTCCTATTGTAGTAATTGTAACGCCGAACTGATATCACAGAGGCCATGCTAATCTTCTCTGTATCCTTCCTATAGTAGTAGTTGTACCGCCGAACTGGTATCACAGGGGCCATGCTAAACTTCTCTGTATACTTCCTATTGTAGTAGTTGTAACGCCCAACTGGTATCACAGGGGCCATGCTAATCTTCTCTGTATACTTCCTATAGTAGTAGTTGTACCGCCGAACTGGTATCACAGGGGCCATGCTAAACTTCTCTGTATACTTCCTATTGTAGTAGTTGTAACGCCCAACTGGTATCACAGGGGCCATGCTAATCTTCTCTGTATCGTTCCTATTGTAGTAGTGGTACCGCCGAACTGGTATCACAGGGACCATGCTAATCTTCTCTGTATCCTTCCTATTGTAGTAGTTGTACCACCGAACTGGTATCACAGGGGCCATGCTAATCTTCTCTGTATCCTTCCTATTGTAGTAGTTTTACCGCCGAACTGGTATCACAGGGGCCATGCTAATCTTCTCTGTATCCTTCCTATTGTAGTAGTTTTACCGCCGAACTGGTATCACAGGGGCCATGCTAAACTTCTCTGTATCCTTCCTATTGTAGTAGTTGTACCGCCGAACTGGTATCACAGGGGCCATGTTAATCTTTTCTGTATCGTTCCTATTGTAGTAGTTGTACCGCTGAACTGGTATCACAGGAACCATGCCAATATTCTCCGTATCCTTCCTATTGTAGTAGTTGTAACGCCGAACTGGTATCACAGGGACCATGCTAATCTTCTCTGTATCCTTCCTATTGTAGTAGTTGTACCGCCGAACTGGTATCACAGGGGCCATACTAATCTTCTCTGTATTCTTCCTATTGTAGTAGTTTTACCGAGGAACAAGTATCACGGGGATCATGCTAATAATTTCTGTATCCTTCCTATTGTAGTAGTTGTACCGCCAAACTAGTATCACAGGGGTCATTCTAATCTTCTCTGTATCCTTCCTATTGTAGTAGTTGTACCGCCGAACAAGTATCACAGGAGCCATGTTAATATTCTTTGTATCCTTCCTATTGTAGTAGTTGTACCGCCGAACAAGTATCGCAGGGGTCATGCTAATCTTCTCTGTATCGTTCCTAATGTAGTAGTTGTACCGCCGAACTGTTATCGCAGGGGCCATGCTAATCTTCTCTGTATCCTTCCTATTGTAGTAGTTGTAACGCCGAACTGTTATCACAGGGGCCATGTTAATCTTCTCTGTATCATTCCAATTTTAGTATATGTACCGCCGAACAAGCGGGAACTTGTAGAGATAATCCTGAGTGAGGAGATCCCCCATCTTGTAACATATTCAACTGAAGTATGTAATGGAATCTAAACAAACCTGCTTAAGGATATCCGGACATTCGGGTTGAAGATAAAAAATGTTTGACAACTAGCTACGTCTAAGAAACAGCGTGTTAGTATGGAATAAACAGCGAGTTATCTCACACCATAACACTGTCTGCTACAACACTCATTAATAAATAAATGCCCTGAATAAAAGATTCAATTCTCCATTTGCCTAAACGATTCCAACTTCCTATCTCTCGGAATGACTATAAAAATACAACACCAATCTATAAAACAGAAGTAAATCAACATAAAATTCATCTATAAATATTCTATCTTTAATACCATAATTGATTAATAGACAATATACTTATTAAAAATGGTGATGGTGTCTTGTCCATAAAGCAGATCAGATCGGTCCGTGCATCCTGATCACAATACCGGCCAACAAAGGTGCCTTGAGGTTAAAAAAACAATATTTATAGATGTTATTCCATAATTGTGTGTTGGAATTTGATTAAAACTATCGATTGCCCAGCATTTCAAGATTGTAGAATGAAGAATGAACTAGTTGTTTGTGAACTTAACGATTTGATTTCAGATAAAAAATCATAATTAAAGTTCAATTCATTTTGTAAATACATTCTAAACTTTCTACAAAATCTGGATCTCTAATGTTTTCATGCGTTGAATAATGTAAATAACTTATGTAAATAAACTTTTCTCCTTGTTTGGCGCAAGTATCCCTTGCGGTATATAGCGCTTTGGAAATAAAATAATAGATTAAAACTATTGATAATCAATAGTTGAAAGAAGATTTCATTTGATATATCTCTCATAACCACCAAAAGTTATATGATTGTGACTTACCTGAATTTGCTCGAATGGTATTTCGAAGGTGAAGCTCTCATTGAAGTAAGGATTCAGAGTGCATTTCTTTATGCTCGTCTTCTTCTTCTTGATCCGCTTGCCGTTTTGGAGAATAGCAATCTTGACGTAGGGGTCTGAAACATCCACTCTGTCTTATACACACTTCTTAGATGTCTGATGTCTTCAGCGTGAAGGTTTTGTCACCACTGAGAATGATCTACAAGGATCGAAAGAGGATAGCTCTTCTTTTACCATTGTAGACAACGCACAAACCCGCCGCACCTTTAAATACACTCATAGACAAAACTTAAGGAAGTTGTACCTTTTACCATGTATATCGGAATTCAGACAATAACTCTGAAAATTACTACAGTGACCTTTATTGAAGACACACGAGATAACCAAGTGTGAAAAATTTGTCTATATCTCCTTAAAAAAAAAAAAAAAAACTGGCGATATCAAAGACCTTCCACTTCCATACTTTTTGTCGATTAGCGTATATATACGAGGTGTGTTCAAAAAGTATCGCGAAATTTGAATTTTCGCGGGTTACGTATATTCGAATTTCGATCTTTTTGTGGCTTTATGTTGGTACTCATGTCTCTCACTTATGCCGACAAGCTCGGCCATTTTGAATGTTCACTTAATTGTTGACAGCTGCTTTGCTTGCAGGTGTTTTGGATCGTCTTCGATTTTTACCTATTAAAAAAATGGATCAAAGAACCTGTATCATATTTTGTGTGAAAAAAGAAATTAAGTGCGCGGATGCATTCCGAATGTTGACTGTGGCATACGGAGAAGCTACCTTGGACCGAAGCAACGTTTATCGGTGGTACAAAATGTCCTCAGAAGGCCGAGAAATGTGAACGACGAAGAGCGTGCCGGACGCCCGAGCACTTCAACAACAGACGAAAAAATTAATGAAGTGGAAAAAATGATATTGGCCAATCGTCGAATCACCGTTAGAGAAGTTGCTGAGGACCTAAACATATCGATTGGCTCGTGCCATTCGATTTTTATCAATGATTTGGGCATGAGACGGGTCGCCGCGAAATTCGTACCAAAATTGCTCAATTGCGACCAAAAACAGCATCGCATGAACATTGCTAATGAGATGTTGGACTCTGTCCGCGACGACCCAAATTTGCTCCAGAGGGTTATAACTGGTGACGAAGCGTGGGTTTATGGTTATGACGTGGGAACCAAAGCTCAATCATCTCAATGGAAGCTGCCGCACGAACCAAGACCGAAAAAAGCGCGCCAAGTTCGGTCGAATGTGAAAGTTTTGCTGACAGTTTTCTTCGATTGCAGGGGCGTGGTGCATCATAAGTTCTTGCCACAAGGTAGAACGGTCAATAAGGAATATTACCTGCAAGTTATGCGCAATTTGCGCGAAGCAATCCGCCAGAAACGCCCGGATTTGTGGAAGAACAAAAATTGGCTTTTGCACCACGATAACGCCCCTGCTCACACATCGTTGCTTGTGCGCGACTTTTTGGCCAAAAACAACACACTAATGATGCCGCAGCCACCGTATTCCCCAGATCTGGCCCCCTGTGACTTTTTCTTGTTTCCCTAAACTGAAGAGGCACATGAAAGGACGACGTTACGCTACGCTTGACCAGATAAAGACGGCATCGAAGGAGGAGCTGAACAAGATTTTTAAAAATGATTTTTTTAAGTGCTTCGAAGATTGGAAAAACCGTTGGCACAAGTGTATAATATCTCATGGGGATTACTTTGAAGGGGACAAAATAGGTATTCATGAATAAATAAATAATTTTTGAAAAAACACAAAAGTCGCGATACTTTTTGAACACACCTCGTATCTTCTTCTTTCTTATCTGGGTATATATATAAATAATATATATTTAGTAAGTTGAATGTTTTATATAATCATCTGTCTATATATACACTCATGGACAAAACTTAAGGAAGTTGTACCTTTTAGCATGTATATCGAGATTTAGACAATAACTATGAACTATATTTGATACAGTGACCTTTATTGAAGACACGAGATAACCAAGTGTGAAAAAATTACTTCTGTCTCTTTAGAAAATACAGATTCCGGCGACATCAAAAATGTTCCACTTCCTCAAGTTTTGTCCATGAATGTATATTAGGGCGAAGATGATGAAGTTTTGCCATATACTAAATCAACGTAAATGAATCCAGCTCTCAAGAAATCTCTACAATATCCAAAAATATACATCTTACCTAATAAAATACCCAAGAAACTCAATCCAATACATAAAAAGATGCATCTAATATATATAAACATCCTTATAACTAACTTCGAAACATTAGCAAACCCATTTAAAACCGAATCTGACACATACATTACCATTAATAAAAATGGTGGTAAATAAATCTAATACATTGACCTTCTTTTCCAACAGATTAGTAACCTAATCCAACATGTGAATATACTAATTCTCAACACATCAACAAACCAAATCCAAAACATCTATAAACTAATTCAACAAATCAAACCAACACATCAATTACCAAATCCAACACGTCAATATACCAAATTCAACACATCTATAAACTAATTCAACACATCAACAAATCAACTCAACACACCAATCACTAAATCTAACACGTCGATATATCAATTCTCAAAACCTCAACAAACCAAATCCAACACATCAATATACCAAATTCAACACATCAACAAACCAAATACAAAATATCGATAAACCAACCCAACACATCAACAAATCAACCCAACACATCAATTACCAAATCCAACACGTCAATATACCAAATTCAACACATCTATAAACAAATTCAACACATCAACAAATCAACCCAACACACCAATCACTAAATCTAACACGTCAATATACCAAATTCAACACATCTATAAACTAATTCAAAACATCAACAAATCAACTCAACACACCAATCACTAAATCTAACACGTCGATATATCAATTCTCAAAACCTCAACAAACCAAATCCAACACAGTAAATACGCTGCTGTATCACCTCATAAGCATAAATAAATAAAAAAACATCAATTACCAAATCCAACACGTCAATATACCAAATTCAACACATCTATAAACTAATTCAACACATCAACAAATCAACCCAACACACCAATCACTAAATCCAACACGTCGATATATCAATTCAAAACTTCAACAAACTAAATCCAAAACATCGGTTAGCCAAATCCAACACATCAAAAAATCAACCCAACACACCAATTACCAACTCCAACACGTCAATATACCAAATTCAACACATCAACAAACCAAATCCAAAACATATATAAACTAATTCAACACATCAACAAATCAACCCAACACACCAATCACCAAATCCAACACGTCGATATATAAATTCTCAAAACCTCAACAAACCAAATCCAAAACATCGGTTAACCAACCCAACACATCAACAAATCAACCCAACACAACAATTACCAACTCCAACACGTCGATATACCAATTCAACACATCAACAAACCAAATCCAAAAAACGATAAAACTAATCCAACACAACAATTACCAAATCCCCCAAAACATCAACAAATCAATCTCAGACATCGAAAAATCAACAAAACACATCAATTACCAAATCCAAAACATCAATAAACCAATACAACACATCGACATTCCAATACAACACCTCGAAATACCAAAATTCAACACATCACCAAACCAAATAAAAAAAACCGACCAATCCAGCACGTCGAAAAATCAACCAAAACATCAATTATCAAATCCTACAATATAGAAAACCAAATCCACAACATCAATATACCAATCCATCTCATCAACAAACCATATACAATATGGTTCATTCCAACAAAAATCTGTAAGGAATAATCAGACCTTACATTTTCGATGAAAAAGTAAATGGTGAGAATTATTTGAAAATGTTGGAGGGATTTATGTAGACAAAATTGGTTGGAAAAAAACTTTTACTTCATGCAGGATGGTGCACCCGCCCATTACTCAAACATTGTTAGAACATTTCTCATTGAAAGGTCCCTCACAAATGGATGGGGCGCCGTGGACACATTGATCTTATTCCGGCAGAATTTTTTGTGGGGTTATTTAAAAGATAAAGTTTATCATTAAAAACCCAAGACTTTAGAGCAAATTAAAATTGCACTAGAAGAATAATTTAATCTTCTTGATGCGCATTTATGTGCTCGTGTTTGTCAAAGTGTCCCTAAAAGACTTAGGTTGTGTTTGGAAGCTAACAAGAATAACCCAATCAAAGTTATATTCCCACTATAGAGACATATATACAACGTTTAACACCGAAGAATATTTCTTAAGTGAACTCCCTTTTCCTGTCATCAGATTAATCGCGCAATTTAGAACCCTTTCAATATTTTTCAGAGAACACCATCTGAAGGGGTGAAGACTTGAAATGTACTTTCTGTGGATCAGGAATAACAATGGAGATGTTGCACTACTTATTTGATTGTGCTGCTCTGTCTGAGGAAAGACGAAAACTAAATGATAAAACGGGGCAACTTTGTCCTTCATTTCCGGCACTAAATAATGAAATACCAAAGAATGGGTATATAGCGGTGGCGATATTTGGATTCCACAGGATTATATCCCGGTAAAAGGCCACACAGTGTTCTCCCCATCCCTTGTGAACTGGCGAATCCTGTATAGGGCGAGAGACCCTAAATAAAGGCTTTGTTGTTGTTGTGTTTGGAAGCAAATGGAGGACATTTTGAATAACTATTAAATTTAAATATATTTGAAAATTAATAATAAAATAATAATAAAATAGTTATAGTTTTTTATTATAGTTTGCCTTTTAATTTTTAATAAAAAAATAAAAGGGTTCGGGACTTAAGGCCTTGTTAAGATCAACCAATCAAACAACGGCTGCTAAAAATTTAATACAATACCCAAAAACCAAACAATAGAAAATACCTAATTCAATAAATATATATTAATAGTAACTAACACAACTAAAATTTTATTAATAAAACAATGGGAAGGATCTTAACAAATTAAATGATAAAAAATGAAAAACATTGAGACGCGAATGTTTCTTTTATACCTATATCAAACTTCTACTGTCCTTACTACGATGAAAATATATTGGGATGGCTTGGCTCATCAGTGGTGAACCCTCCCAATATACAGTATATTAGGAACCTGAACCTTTCAGGTTTGAAAGATAATCATAAATTCCATGATAGTAACATATAAAACATGGCATTATAATCTATGTTGTAGTTTACCGGTGGCATGGAAAAACATTATTCTATGAAAAACACGGTGAAATAGTCATTTTTTTTCATTTTTAAAAAAATCTATTCTAGCTAAATTAATAGTATATCAAACTCTTTTGACATAAAAAAAAAATATTTTTCAATTAATCAATATATTCAAACCTTTTTTAAAATTAAAATAATTCAATGATCAATATAAACGTGAATATTTTAAAGAAAAAAACGTCTGTTTCAATTAAAAAAATTGTATTATTAAATAATTAGGGAAAAATGAAAATTTTATCTATAAAAAGCTAAAAATAAACATAGAAATAGCCTCTATAGGCAATTATTTAAAACGAAAAATGAGCATCGATTTGAGGCTTTTATCCTGATTGAGTAGCCAAAAATAACTATGAAATATAGCTGACCTACATTATGGTAAAATATGATCTTTTAGTGACCTTAATTCACCCATGTTAATACAGTAGACTCTCCTATAACGCGAGTTTTTACAACGCGATTTCGTACAACGCGATAAAAAAAATTGCGACAAATTTATTTTTACAACGCGAATTTTCGTATAACGCGTTATAAAATAAAACAATTTACCTTAACAACATTCGCGTTATACAAGTTTTATTTCGTACAACGCGAATTCCTATAACGCGATTTCATACAACACGGAACACATTAATCGCGTTATAGGAAAGTTTACTCTATATGTTTATTTTAGCATTATCATTATATAACGGCAAAATAAATCGTATTACACGTATAGTTACAAAAAATTGTTTATAACACACAAAGAAGGTAATATACGTTTTCTCCACCTTTCAATATCATTAATAGTTAAATATGTAAACATTCTATTATGTAAATCTAATATGTAAATATTCTATCTATTATTATTATCTTTGTTAAATTAACACTTTATAAAATTAAATATGTAAAAAATTATTTTGTATAAAAATAGTATATATGCCATCAATTTGTTATCGTGATACTCCTGTGGAAGGACTGACAGGTCCGAAAGCTAGAGAATAAAATTTGAACAGGAAACTTAACCCTGGAGACTTTATTTACTTTATAATATATAATATTTTAAGAAAAAGGCTTTTTTTTCATATATATAATTGTTGAACTATAATTCTTTAGGAAGAAATTTTTATGTTTAGAGGTATATATATTTATATTTGAAATATATTAATTCTAATAAAATGAAACTTTGCAAGCTGGCTATGAGAGAAAAGAATATGTATAAGACTGGGTATTAATAAAGACTGTGTGTGAGTGTGTATAAAATGAAATCATTTTTGCTGTTTATTTCAAGTAAATGAATATATTATCATATTCTATGATAACATAATATTCTTAAATTTTCCTATAAAAATTTCTAAAAGGTTGTTAAATTCAACAATAAAATGGCCATATGTGTATGTTGATATATCAGTGAACGTCTATTTTGGTTTCGGACACATCTCTGATGTTCAGTCAGATGCGTACCTATTAATTATATATTTTTAAAATAATACTTTGGGTATTTTACCCCCAAAGCCTCTCAGAATTTCGAAAAAAAAGAATATCTTAAAATGTAAGTTTTGAAGAAATGAAATAAAAGATAGATATTCCATTGTGTGTGTGTCTGTGAATTCCTCATTGTTCCTCACTTCAAAAGACAAGACAAAATTAGCAGCTTTACTTACCTATTACCAAAGCAAGTAAAAAATGTACAAGTTTCCCTCTGAGTCTTTGACCAATGATAGTTTTGTGTACTTAAACAACCATTTCTACAGTTCGGCAGAAAAGCTGAGGATCTATAAAATAAGAAAGAAGAAAAAATACAAGTCGGGGAGAAGAGATTATTTTACAAGAGAACGATCGTACAAGTTTTTGGCCTAGACTCTCTTCTACGGATACCGGTAGAAGGACATCTTTCCAGAAAGCTTGTACGATTGTACGAATAGGGAGATTATCGTTGTCTTAAGAAAGAAGATGATTAAATGAAACACAGTATTTGTTATTGCCTATCCACCAAGACTTCATATAGCCAATGACTATTTTTCTAGTTGATTTTTTTCTCTTTCTTGGACTCTGGGACGAGTCTTCGTCTTAATATAAAGCCTATGTGTGACACAAAAAGGAAAATGATAATTTACCCGAAAGACCACCAACGTCCATCTTTTTCAAATTCTTGGCTTCCAGGATGACGACAGTGAGCTTCCCTGCTGTTGGAACGTAGCGAAGAGAGAAGCAGATGTCCCCAAGCTTGTTTTCCTAGAGCAAAACACTTACTCACGGCCAGGAGACGGCGTGAGAAAAGAGGAGAAAGAGAAGAAGAAAAGAGAAAGAGAAAATAGGGGTAGAAAAAAAACAAAGAACTACCACTAAAGGGAAATGATGGGATAACGCCAATACTCACCCGAAAGATAATGGAAGAGCAGCCAGCGTCCCGAGGTCAGAGATGGTATAAAAAAGCACCAAACCAAGCATAAAAAAGAAAAAAAGATAGCATAAAATTGTTTTTAAAAAATGGCATTGTCATAATACCAGAAGAAAGTTTTGTTTCAAATAGATTTCATCATTTTAAAATTTGTTTTTTCAAAGAGATGGCAATAATTTTTATTATTCTGTGAATTTAAAATAAATAAATAAATAAATGGAAAGCTGAAATGTATAATTATAAATAATTAGAAATTAGCGCTACATAATATATCCGTAAAATATTTAGTATAATTAAGCTAGTCTATACATTTTTGATTTAATATACGAAATTAACGTAATGACCTTAAAAAGTGTTAATTGATCAATTAAAAAATAAATTCGATAATTTTTTAAAGCAATAAAAATTAAAGCCATTAATAAATCTAATTAACATTTAACTGCCTAATTAATTATCATATTAGTGAGGAATTTCTAGGTATAATTAGTTTATATTTCGACTTTTCCTAATTAAAATTAGACGATTTAAAAAGATTATGCTCTTTATATATAACATATACTATTCATACTAGTTATAACTAGCATACACAGAAATATTTTGTAGACGCATATATTCAAAATGATGCTGAATTCATATTTAAAAAAGAAAATATATAAGATATTTACCACGCACGTCATTTTAGGTAAAAATAATATCTCAAAAGAGTTTTCTCAATTATTAAAATAATTTGTAAAAGATATACATTAACGTATATAAAATTTATCCCACAATCTAAAGATAATATAAAGACACTTTAGCTTTCCATTATTATGGTGATATGCTCGTATTTAACTGGCTTAGATAAAAATCGTTAAGAATTAAAATTTTAAGGTTTGCTTATTTAAAAATGTTCGTTTGAAAAAAAATGTATACTTAAAATATATTTTATGTAAATATATAAAATATTTGTAAACCACATGGATTTCTATACATCAATTTATGAACAATATATTATTTTTTAATATTTTAAAATAATATTTTTTACCTAGATTTAGTTTTTTATTCAGTGTGTGTGCTTAAATATATATAAATTTTAAATGATAATACTTTTTAATTCTAAGCCAGTTAATTAAAAATATTGAGTATATCACGCGTTTTAAAATAAAATTAAATTCAATATCTTTTTTAACTTGTTAAAAAAATACAAGGTGTTATAATTTTGGAGGTATGGATACAGGCTGTTTCAACATCTATTTGGCAAAATCTAAAAGATATATAAAAATCAAAAATTGTGAGAAAAATAGCTTCTATTATACAAAAAAAATGTTTTACTATTAAAAATTGAAGACAAAAAAAAATAGTTTATAAATAATTACCTATAATTTGTACAAAATCTCTGAGATAAAATATAAAATTAGTATTTTTGTTACTCTATATTTTCTAAATGTTTTCGATAAACATTTAAATTCCATATATGTTGATTTTTGAATAATTTAACTTTATAATTTTTATTTATTCTTTTTTTTTTTAATATGAAAGAGAATATATATTAAAATATATATTCGATATTCATTTTCATTATATTACCTAATTATAATTGAGATAACATTAAAGGACATATTATATTTATTTAAATATGCTACTTTATTAGGTTAATTATTTTCAATTATTTGTGTAAAATTTAAATAATACAAATTTAATTATTACCAATAATTTATAATCTATTAACAATCATTTATACAATTGGTAAATTTTCAATTTTTCTAATCTTTATATTTTAATACTAGAAATAAAAAATAAGTTTGCCCTCTCTCTAATATAATCAGACGATGAAAATGTTCTTGATTAATAAAATTACCAAATTGGCAAAAAAAAGAACATTTTTAGGACCTAAATAAATATAATTATTTTCAAAATGATTTGAATAATTTAATATATTAAATATATAAACTATATTTTTATCTTTAATTATAAGGTCATAAAAATAGAATAACTGATTTTATTAAACTCTATATAATTAAAAATTCGATTTAATACTCTTATTCGATCGCACACAAAAATAAAATATTTTTCCCTTTTTTTTTTAAATATCTATCATGGTTTATCCTATTTTGCGTTTAAAATCTTTCTAAATCTACAAACTACACTTCATCCTTTAGATTTTGCCATAAAAGAAGGTGGAACAGCCTGGTTTAGGGTAGTAACAATTCCACAAAATTTGTCACAACGCATTCCAAGCATTACGAACACAAACTAGTAAGAATACCACTTCTAGTATTATGTTTGCCAACATTAGACAAGCGCTCACATGCAGCATTCACTAGCAGGGGATAGGGAGAATAACAACATCTATGAAAAAGATACAAAGAATTATATAAAGGGAACATTAAAGGGATAGAAAAAGCTGTGCATGAACTGTATTCGTTAATAGCGATTGTGATATTGATACATCCCACCTATTTTTTCATCCTTAAAATATCTAAGCCACACTCAAACTCTTTCACATGCACTAAATTACACACCAATTCACACAAATCCCTCTAATTGTTTTGGTAATTTATACTTAAATTGGTTTTTGTACAAATTATGTGTGAATTACATATGTGCGGTTACTATTGTGAATCATATAAGTGTGTACTTTATAGCTTTGAACTTAAATTTTATGTATTTAAAGGTAGATTTAAATCACTTAAGTATATTTTGATTGTATCGTCTGTTTTAAAATGTATAGTCAAGCGACCTATTCTGAAAATATCATTTATATAATTTAGTTGATTTATAAATATTAATTATTTATATTATGATTTGTTTTATAAATATATATATATATATTTTTATATATTGATATGATGTGTGTATCTGTGTTTGATAATTTTATCATCTAAATTTATTTGCCTTATCTATTGTTAATTCGGTGTTGCCAGATTTTTTTATATAATGAAAATTATTTTCATTGATTAATATCAGGGTTGCCAGATATTTTAACGCATTTATGAATTTATGTGTGAAAAAATATATTTTAGTGTAATTTTATTTTATTATTTAGTGTAAATAAAGATATTTTACAATTATATAATATTTAAATTAGAATAGATTTCGTAATTTATTCAGTGATACATCTATCGGGAAGGTAAAGGCGATTAGTGCACGAGGGTTATCACGAGTGCATTTCACACACCAACACCATCTTACGGCAACTTCTCGAAGTTTTCAAAGAGGCGTCTGACCCTTGACGCCATGTTGTCAAGCTGCATCAGTCTCACGTTGTGACATTTTGTCATGAAATGTCGCCAAATGTCCATTATGATTTTTTTTTATATATCTGCGCGTTATATGTTGTAATTCTAAGAATTTTATCTTATATTGCAGAAGATTATAGAAAATAAATGAAATGAAAGTTCGTATTAATTAGATCATATGATTCTTATTGATCTCCCGATATATTCTTTTTTTTTTTACTATTTGGATTCTAATATATATGTATAGGAGAATGAAATTCAAGTATTGGTTATTTTTAAAAGATTGATTATGTAAAGTGGATTTAATGTTTGAAAGAGAGCTGGTTCATTGAAAATTTTTATAACTTTTCAATGAAAATGTATAAAAAGAATATTTATTTATATATTCTTATAGGCGTTTATTTTTTCAATGTTTATTTCACCATATTTAGAAACCTTGTAATTCACTAATTGTTTATGTAAAATAGTCTCTGAATTTAGTGTTGTTTGTCTGACGCAAGCATCCCTTTTGGGAATATCGCGTCTGATTTGATAATAATAATATTTAGGGGGTTGTTTTCTATAATTGTTTTGGTCTTAAAATGAAAACCATACGGTGAATGGTTGTTTCTATGATTGTTTTGGTCTTAAAATGAAAACCATACGGTGAATGGTTGTTCCTATAATTGTTTTAGTCTTAAAATGAAAACCATACGGTGAATGGTTGTTCCTATAATTGTTTTAGTCTTAAAATGAAAACCATACGGTGAATGGTTGTTCCTATAATTGTTTTAGTCTTAAAATGAAAAACATACGGTGAATGGTTGTTCCTATAATTGTTTTAGTCTTAAAATGAAAACCATACGGTGAATGGTTGTTTCTATGATTGTTTTGGTCTTAAAATGAAAACCATACGGTGAATGGTTGTTCCTATAATTGTTTTGATCTTAAAATGAAAACCATACGGTGAATGGTTGTTCCTATAATTGTTTTGGTCTTAAAATGAAACCATATGGTGAATGAGCAGTGCCTTAGGAAAGTGTGAATTCCAATCACGAAACACCAGCATGCTCATGCCGACCTCACCTGTCCCTGATCAGTCTCCACGCTGGTCAAATCTCTCCATTCTTCAATGGACTGAGCCAAATCCACAGTTCCCAAAGGAACTTTCACCTCGCCAATCTGATCGTGCTTGGAGAACCTGTCGAAATCGAAAATGGCGAAGATGAGCGTCTTCGCAGTGATTTCAGCAAACGGAACCTGTACACACCATCTTCTTTATTCAAATCTTTGAAATCCAAACCTGGAAATTCACAGATTTATAATACAATAAATGAATTCTTCGTTTCAAATTGAAGATGAAAAATATAGACCTTCATGAAACAAGAGAATTTTCTTTTTAAATAAATCTAGATAAACATAATAAAATCACAGATTTATGTTTCAATAAATTAATTCTTCGTTTCAAATCAAGGTGAAAATATAGACCTTCAAGTAATAAGAGAATTTTATAATACAATATAATGCGGCTTATGATTGTAGAACGAAGTTTAACAACTATACCGCAAATGTTTCTTTTGAACGAAAAATCGAAATGTATCTTAAAGAGAAATAACGATTTATAACCTTAGGGATGAAGTATGAAAGGATGAATTGTGAAGAGTAATGATAAACGGAAAATTTTGCTTTTAAGAAATCTAGAGAAACACATAATAAAATAATCAAAAGAAACCTATTCCTTGATGGTCAATATTTTCACTATAATTGATTCATTATATTTTGATATGTAAATGCATTGCCATCGTGTAAGAAAGATTAGATTGGCAACAAGGATAATCTATATATATATAAAATTGAATGTCTGTCTATCTGTCTGTACTCTATAGATTCAAAAACCATACATCCAATCGCCGTGAAATTTTGGGATACTATTAGGTATATCCCCGGGAAGGTTTTCGAAAAATAATTTCTTGAATATCTTGAATATCCTTAGAGTTATTTGCAGTTTTGTAGATTTAACTCGCAAGCAGCGCCCCCTAGCGGGGATAACAAGTTTTTTTTTTATCTATAAGTTTTATTATCACTAAGTTTATTATCTTAAAGATTATTTATCAAAAGTAAGATTTTCTACCTATTATTTGCGCACAAGTCAAAGTTAGTTTTATCATTTATCTACAATATATATATTGGGAGAATAGATAAAATTATGATTTTGTAATTTAGAAAATTAGGAAAGACAAAATTCAGGATGACACGGCAATTTATTTGAGACAAGAATAATGATACAATTCCAAGGCAAGATAGAATTCTTTTAACTTCCAATTACCGAGGGAACCAATTAATATTGATTTTATTCAACTTATCGAGTATTTTTCAAGGGACCGGGAAAAATGTTCACTAGATAAAATGATGATTTTGTAATGTAGAAAATTAGGAAAGACAAAATTCAGGATGACACGGCACACAGGGACCGGGAAAAATGTTCACTTTATCGAGAGATTCAAATTTACGAGTTTCAAATTATCAAAATATATCTTTTTTTTTTTATAAGTTTATAGAGAATTGTTTTAACAAATGTTCGTTAGACAAACCTTTACTCGGGTAAAAACCGGGCGAAGCCGGGTACATCCGCTAGTATGATATAAAACGTATATGTCCATATACGTATAATATACGTATATGGATATAATGAAAGTTACTAAAATTCCTACATAGTAATACCAAACATGTAAAAAAACGCAATAAAAAAAGAAAGTCTAACGTGAGATTGTTCAGTAAGTTTGGCAGAAAAATGGTCGAGGTTACCAAGGAAATTGTCTTGATCAACACGGCGTGACATCTAGGCCTAAATCAATACTTTGCCTTAGCCATTTTCTGCCTTCATTTTTCTTTTCTCTTAGAATCTCTGTGAACGAGGCGTCTAAACTGTTGGTTTTCTACTGCTACGACCCGGGGATCGAATCCCGCACATTGGTAACTTTTTTTCTATGAAAATTCGAAACTATTATAGACGCGTATGATTCTTTTTAACAATTTCTACTGCCCTTACTGCAATGGAAAAATTATTGGGAGGACCTGGCTCATCTGTGGTAAATATCCAAATGTAATATTACAGCGGTATGGTAGATTAAATTGGCGAAACCGCTGAAAGGGTTTACCAGAGATGAGCCAGGCCCTCCCATTATTTTATTATTGCAGAGAGAGAGAGAGAGAGAGTAAGGGCAATAGAGAATTGTCTTAAGAAGAAACATTTGCGCCAAAAATAGTTTAATTTTCATATATAGACCTTGTTTAAGATTTATATGTTAAGTTTGTAATTATTCTTATTTTTTAATTCATAGAAGCATTTTTCTGGCAGACATATTCAATTATTATTATCATCATCATTATAATTATTGTTTTTTTTCCTTTGTTAGTTATCAAATCATTTGAAATTGTAGTTTATTTTTTTGTTTTGTTCCTTTTTAAGCAATAAAATATATAGAACTAAGGTGTAATATTCAATTCAAGCATATGGAACCAACATCGATTCATTTTTAAAACAAAGCAAAATCATAAGCTTATACAACTTTCACTTTTTCAAACAAACCTATATGGGGAGGTAGTCATTGCAAGTATATCTCTCAATAGATTTCCAAGTTGAAATCGAGTTACATTCATAGACATTGTATTTATATATTAGGATATATCGTTTTTACCTTGGGATTTGTGGATCACAGTGGTACATACCGTCAATTTTCGACAATATGGACATGGGATCTAATCCCGCGTTGGTCTATTTTTTTTTAATCTTTTTTTTTATCTTTTTTTTTTCGTTTTCAATGTTCTTCGATTCTTGCACAATTTTAACATCACAAGTGAGTGCAAATAACTAAACAGGGGTTTTCTGATACCTATTAAGTGCAAAATTTGAACAGTTTTCTATAAGTGTAAACATGTACTTTCAGTGAATGTCAATCGTTATACCTTCCATGGTTATCATGGCCTATATCTATATAGATAATACCGTAACAGAGTTTTCCATTGTAAAGTCCTGAGCTATCTCCTCCGAAGATTCTGAACTACACATAACGATCTATATACCAAAATTTTCGTTATTTTTTTCTTCGTATGATAGGCCTGTTTCTATTTTCCTAATGTTAACAGTTATTTTTATTTTTTAATTTAATCTATTTTACAATCGTAGATTTTTTGCATTTATCATCATCAACTCCTTTGTTTTAAAATGCGTTCTTTTGTCTTATTACTACAACCAATCGTGATGAAACTTTGGGAAGATGTTTAGTATACTACCGGGATGGTTTCTGGCTAATTACTCTTTAGAAATAACCTTTCGTTGCATTTTTATTTACGATAAAACGTAGATTCACTCGCAATCAGCGCCCCCTCGCGGTAGAAGTATGGCCTTAAATAGCCTCGCATGAGCTTATTTGTAACGTCAAGTTTAGCCTATAGGATAGGTACACAGCTTCGTACCCCCGCAACCTAGGTTCGAGGCTCAGCGTGGGTGGTTTTTTTTTTTTTTTTCATTTCTTTTATATTATTGTAGCAAATTATTAAAAATATTATTTTATTTAAAATGTAGGCTTTTTAAAATAAAAATTACCATACACAATTTTTTAATAATATTATTTTATTTAAAATGTAGGCTTTTTAAAATAAAAATTACCATACACAATTTTTTAATAATATTTGTAACAAACCTAGGTTCGAGGCTCAGCGTGGGTGTCTTTTTTTATTTTCGTTTCTTTTATATTATTGTAGAAAGGTCTGTTTTTACAGCATTATTATATTTTGATTGGTTTATTTTAAATATGTTTGTTATGAAGGCTCTATGTAATACTATTTGGAGCACATTTTACATTTTAAACACCTAAGCCCCCCTCTTTTTAATATTGTAGCAAAGTATTAAAAGTATTATTTTATTTTAGATGTTTGCCATGAAACTTTGGGAAGTTGTTTAGTATACTATCAGGACGATTTCTGGCGAATTATTTTAGAATAATATTTATAACAATAATTATAGCGAAATTACGACATAGTGATTATATTCTGTGTTTGTGCATATATTAATATTTAACAGAAAATGTTAGAACGTTCTATTAGAATATCTCTAAAACAAAAAACAATACATATAAACGAGTTCACTGACATTTATTAATGCAGTGATTATAATCAATGATTACAATGAAGGGCTATATTATCGATATATATAAAAAATCACTTTCAAATTTTAACGTAACGTTCCATTCTCAATCCCGTAGGGCTTTAGATCGGCTAAAACATTTTTATCTTTATAAGTGAATATTAACTTTACTGTAATGAATAGTTTAGTATAATGTTAATTTAACATATTACAATTTAGCCACAGCAACGCGTGGCCGGGTTCGCTATTTATAATATATATATTTCTGATTCATTTGATTATGATTATAATTTGTAAGTACTTTGTTATAGTTTTTCATTTAAATAGAGCTCAATTTTTGTGTATGTTTTCTATTTGCAGTATCTTTCCTAATGTCTTTGGCAACGTTTTTTTTCTCATAAATAGGCTGAGGTTATATTATTTTTCAAATTGTAGATTGAATTATTACTTTTATTCTATAATAATTATCTTTTATAAGTGTTTGTTATAGTTTTTCATTTGAATTTAGCACAATTTTTGTATCTGGTTATCTTTTTTGGCATCTTTTCATCTCTCTTTGGCATCTTTTCATCTCTCTTTGGCATCTTTTTTTTTCTCATTAATAAGACCTAATCCAAATAATTTAATAGTGTGTGACGTTTCAGCAACAGCATCAGACAAAAGAATAAATGAACTAAAGAATAAAATCTCATTTTTTCTTTTGTCTGATGATGGTGACATTTGGATTAGGTCTTATTTTTTTTATTAATTTGTTATAGTTTTTCATTTGAATTTAGCTCCATTTTTGTGTCTTATTTAATAAATGAACTAAAGAATAAAATCTCATTTATTCTTTTGTCTGATTTTTGTGTCTGATTTTCTCTTTTACAGTATCTTTCATAATGCCTGATTTGATTACTTGATCTGTTATAGTTTTTCATTTAAATTTAGCTCCATTTTTGTGTCTGTCGTTTTTTTTCTTCTCATAAATAGGCTGATGCTGTATTTGTGTACTCAATTGTTGCTTTTTGTGTCTGGTTTCTTTTTTGCAGTATTTTTTTGGAATCCTTTTTTTTTTCATCAATTGTTTCCTCACATGCTTGGAATTTTCTTTTTATACCTGTCCTGGCTTTCAGTTTTATAGTTTTCCTCTGCTTGGTTCTTATTTTACCTTTTTTTTTCAGCGTCTTCTGTCATGCCTCGAAAAGGCCGTGGAAGACTCACTCCCCTAACAGCTAGGCGTGCTAATATGACTCGCCGCAGACACAAAACCCCAATTGCTATTTCTCTTGTTTACTTTTTTACCAATGCCTATAATTTTTCACCTGAAAGATTTTTTATTTTATTTGTTATTCAATAAATTATTATCACTTATTTTTGGTCTTCTTTTTACTTACTTATTTTACTGGGGGTTGGTGGAAGGATGGTCTAAGCCGTTGGTTTTCGACCGCTACGACCCGGGTTCGATTCCCGCATTGGGCACTTTTTTCTGAAAAATTAAAAAAAAAATGCTCCAATGGCTTCCGATTCTTGCAAAAGTCCAACCCCACCAGCAAGCGCAAGTAATCAAACGGGGCTCTGGCACATTTGTAAATGCAAAGTCGAACTGCTTTTCACATGTTTAGACATGTGGTGTACTTACAGTTAAAGCAGTCGCCTACTCTACCCACCATGATTATCAAGGCCTGTACCACGTGTACTAGGGATAAGCAAAAAAAAAATTATTTTACTCATTGATCTATACATACAATTATTTGCATACAATTATTTACATACAAATATATGCATACAATTATATACATACACTTTTCTACATTTTTGCACTCTGCAGTCTAATATGTTGTTAATAATAGGGGTTTTAGACAAATATCAACTGTTGAAATTTGATTTTCCAAAATAGTTGAATTATCGAAAGTGTCGAATTAGTTTGTCATATGATAGGCCGTAGGTCGAGACATCCAAAAAATGGTCGAATTATCGTGTGTTGAATTAATTAGATTATATTGTATATATAAAAATATAGAATTGTTGTTTTTAATGAGGTCTTTTAAATGAATTTATTCCTTTAATATGTTGTCATATCTGCAATTTTTTTTCCATTTCCAAAATATTTATTTACACTTTCACCAATGCCTATAGGATCTTTGCGATGGAACAGGTATGGTGTTCTAGCGCATGTGCTCTCATGTCCTTGAAGCACATATACTGACAGTACCCAAAGTTGAACACACTGTATAATGTCTGAAATATATGACTATAAAGAGGGCTCAAGGCCAAACCTTTACTACAAGAGCCTGTGTTTACGCACAGACGCCTTTATGTTTTTAATGAGGTCTTTTAAATGAATTTATTCCTTTAATATGTTGTCATATCTGCAATTTTTTATCATTTCCAAAATATTTATTTACACTTTCACCAATGCCTATAGGATCTTTGCGATGGAACAGGTATGGTGTTCTAGCGCATGTGCTCTCATGTCCTTGAAGCACATATACTGACAGTACCCAAAGTTGAACACACTGTATAATGTCTGAAATATATGACTATAAAGAGGGCTCAAGGCCAAACCTTTGCTACAAGAGCCTGTGTTTACGCACAGACGACTTTATGTGACTTTTTCAAGTGTGCGAACTTTGGATAGCATACATGTAAAGTTGAACCCAAGTATATATAAAATGTAGTTTTTAATGAGGTCATTTAAATGAATTCCTATTATAAATCGTCTCCTCTGAAATATAGTTTGTAAATTTATATTCTGATTTATTTTATCCTTTTTTTTTCATTTCCAGAATATATATTTACACTTTTCACCAATGCCTAAAGTTTCTCACCTGAAAGAAAAAAAACTCCGCCTTTGCCGGTCCCAAGCCAGGATGAAAAAGGAGGAGGGGGAGCAGTAACAAGCTCACTAAAAAAACCTGGGCTCAGCTGGCCCGGCTGATAGTACCTTGTAAGGGCTCCTAATCCAGGGATACATTCTTTTGGAGCTAAGTCAGTGGCCTGCCACTGAGTAGTGCTCCCAGTCTTGATGACAAAGGCAGACGCATTCTACTTCACCCAATCGTGATGGTTGTTAATTTCAAGCTTTACAAGCTTGACACTCTAATATGATTGAGTGAAGATAAGAAAGGAGAAAAAAATATTTTTTGTATTTTTTTTTGGCAATAATCTATTTATTATCAATTAATTTGATTTTGGTCTTTATTTATTATTCCCCTGCTCTATACATACATTTTGTACATTTACAATGTCAGCCATTTTCTCTGTAATACCTTTTTAGCAGTGAAGTTATATTTGAGCAACAAACAATTGTTGAAATTTAAAATGGTCGAATTATCGATAGTGTTGAATCACACTTTGTTATATGATAGGCTGTAGGTCAAGACAACAAAACATGGTCGAATTATCGAGGTTATATTGTATATATAAAACTAGAAATGTAGTTTTAATGAGGTCCTTGAAATATTTTCATTCCTTTTATATGTTGTCTTATCTGCGATATAGTAGCATTTTTTGCAATTTTATTTGCTGATTTGTGTCATTTTTTCACTCTAAATATATTTATTTAAACTCTTCAACTAATGCCTATAGTTTCTTTCCTGAAATTGCTTAGCAAACATGAGTTGGTTGTATTGTTATGCTTCGGAGATATTTTAATCCTAAGCAGGGTCTTTACGAATGGTACACGTATGGTTACACAGTGCATGTGCTCTCATGTTCTTGAAGTAGTGTAGATGTGTTGTTTGCACTTTTATTTTCTGATTTGTTAGTATTTTTCTTCTTTTTTCATTTTAAATAATTTTTTAGGCATAGGAACCAATGCCTATAGTTTCTCACCTGCGGGCCCTTCGAGTAAACCCGGGGCGTTGCCCGGGTCACTCGGCTAGTACATAGAGAATATCATAATTGTAGATTGGATTTTGATCAATCCAATCCGAACGTGTATTTAGGTAATACGTTTTTTAAATAATTTGAATTATAAACAAAATGAAACTATTAAACACACACTTTTTTCTGCTAAATAGTAGAGTTCCAAAAAAGCGGGGTGATAGATTAAACTGGCGAAACCTTTGGGAGGGTTCACCACTGATGAGCCAGCAGGCTCTTCCAATATATTTTCATCGCAGTAAAGACAGAAGGAATTTTGTTTTATTTGTTAAAGGAGAGAAGAATTCGTGCTTAATACTTTATAATTTTATGATGCACTAGCGCGCCATCTGTTATGAAAATTCGAAACTATTTTAGACGCGTAAGATTCTTTTTGAAATTAAACAATTTCTACTGCCCTTACTGCAAATCACCGTTGGGAGGGTTCACCACTGATGTACCAGGCCCTCCCATTAATTTTTCTATTGCAGTAAAGGCAGTAGAAATTGTTTAATTTCAAAAAGAATCTTACGCGTCTAAAATAGTTTGAATTTATAATTTTGTTTATAGATAGGTGTTCTATTGCGTTGTGTGTTTAACTTTTAGTTCTGATCGTGTTATGTGAGAGCTAGTTGATGGGAAGTCCTACCTTGAAGTTGAAGGTTTCATTGAAGACAGGGTTGAGGGTTTTGCGGTGAACTTTCGTCTCGAACTTCTTCTTCTTGTCGGGGAGCAGGTAGACTTTTACGTAGGGATCTGACGTTCCGGACATGTCCAGTCCAGGTAGGTCTTCGGCTTGGATGACAGTCACAGTGAGCTGGTGACACACGCTAGATTTAGACCAATGACTGCTGATCAAGCGTCAACGCGTGACAAAGCTATCACAAGAAACCAATCGCACTCTCGCATCTAGAGACCATAGTTTCGGACTAATGGCCTTCGTCAGTCTAAAGCGGACTTTATTCCATGAGATCCACAAGGGATCTAATGAAATCTTCACAATCTGCCAAAGCGTTATTTAGCGGACAAAGTGGCTGGGCCAAATCTATAGCCAAAATATAGATGGAAATTTTGCCGGGCTTAGGAGAGGCGCCCTATGCATTTATAGATCAATTTCCTTCTGGAAAAAAATTTCCCTATACCATACACCCATTTCATATACCCATATTGGTATATGCATATATTAAAATAAAAAAAGGCATATCCTCATCACAAGCACATTAGGTTTTTTTTTCGTGGATGGCTTTTCTTGATTTATCAAGAAAATATGTTGGCCAAATATCAGGGAACAGGTTAAATCAACGTTTAATTGATTTCTGTTCCACTTGATGGCGCTCTGCCATCTAAAAAGCTTATGTGACTGGTCAACAACAACAACAACAAAAAACCTTTATTAAGACACTATTGTCTTACAAGGGGATTCCCCATAACGGTTATATATGTACATGAGTGAGGAGGAAAAGCAATTTAGAGGGGAGGGGGAGCAATCAGCCATTGTCTGTGGAGTTGAGCACTTCTTCTCTCATTTTATCAATTGCCTTGAAAAATTTAAAATATTTATAAACAAATGTTTTATCCAGCAGGAGAGAAGTAAAGATTTTATATACATGTTGTTCATTGTAGTGAGTTAGCTCCGAAATTTCGCGAATTTCCATTCTCTTTTCATGTAGGAATGGGCAATGGAATAGATAGTGGACCAAATTGTCTTGGATGCTAACATTGCAGAAGTAGCAATTTAAAGGGTCGCTGTTCCAAAATCCCGTGATATCCTCGCGGAAAAGTAACCATAGAATCCTTTGACGGGCTATAAATCGTTTAATTTTCAAAGGGAGATTTGATAGTAAGTAGTCCTCCGTCATAAAGGAGCTACTTAGAAATTGGTAGTGAATAAAATGAGTTGAGTTTTGTATCTTAGCTCGGTCAAATTGGAGTATCTGGTCCACTGTGGTTTGAATAATTCTAGGCATTTCTCCTCGCACAATCATATAATCTTCACAGTTCTTAAGAAAAGAAAAACCCCTAGAGTCAATGATGCTATTCAAGTTATGAATAAAATTGTTTCCCGCTTTTCCCACAATTGAAACTTTCCAGAGCTGGGACAAGCAAACATAGGGTAATCTTGTCCTGTCCATTTTTAAGATCCGTATCCAGAACTTTAGAATCAATTTCGTAATGTTTAATTCAAGGGACATCCTTCCGGTTTCTGTTCGCAAGATGTAGCCCGGAGTATATCTGGGAAGGTCAAGAAATCGCCGTAGGAAAATATCCTGGATCTGGTTTACAACTCCTATCTGATTTGTCGCCCACAGGGGGGCCGAGTATAACAACGTGGATAAAACTATGGAGTCAAGTAGTTTCATCACTGCTATGTGACTGGTCAGGATATGCCTATTTTGTTTTTAATATCAACACCTGACCTTTTTTACAATATATTATATTAAAAATAAAGAAAGCATATCCTGACCAGGAGCACATGTGCTTTTTAGATGGCAGAGCGCCATCTAGTGGAACAGAAATCAACTAAACGTTAATTTAACCTGTTCTCTGATATTTGGCCAACCCAATTTCTTAATAAATCAAGAAAAAGCCATCTACGAACGCGTTTCGCGCTGTTGGCGCTCGTCAGCGTGGAGATGGCTGTACCACTGCAACCAAAAAGATGTTGGGTCCCAAAGGCTTCTTGATATATTCTATATACAATTACTACAACAACTACTATATACACAATGTCCATAGTTCACTAAACACCCCTAAGCTGCCTTCCATAGAAAATACAGGGTTTATAACAAAACCAGTCCAATACAATAGTAGAGCGGTCTAGAGATTAATTTGGTGAAACCGCTGAGAGGGTTAACTACTGATAAACCAAGCCCTCTCATTTAATAACTCATATCATTGCAGTAAGGTCTGTAGAGATAATATTTGATGATATTTAAAAGAAATACATTGCCAGTAAATTTATTTGTGTAATATTTTAACGATAGATGGCAATTAAATTAATAAATTTAATATACACAATTTACCTTCCATTATATAAGTGTAATATAGTCAAGACGGATGTGTTACACGTGATCCAATCAGACCTTGATAGGATGTATCTCCTCTGCTCACTCTCCTCTGAGATTATTCTCGCCAACTTCCTCAAACCTATCATCGAGCATGCTGAGCATGCAGGCAACATGCCTGGGACTGTCTAAACTTATGGAGGGCTCCTGAGATCCGGATGTCCTTTCAGTGATGGCCTCGTCTGGTGTACATATTTCCTACACTGTTTTAAACTTTGTAAACTCTCTTTTGACCAAGCGATAGAACTCTTCTACAGGCCACACATTCAACCTCAGCCAGCCGACCATTCACTACCATCACCAAAGATTGGTGTTGGAAGCTATAAATAACCTCTGTCAATCTGAACAGTTTTAATAGAAAAATAGACATACCAGATATTTATAAAGTATTCCTGTCCTGACTTGTTTATTCTGTCTTCCCTTCATGGTGATATTTCAGTCTTACCTAATGTGTCAGATTTAGAATTTACCTCATTGTCTTTTTCCCTATATTTGCATATCTTAATTGTAATCATAGTTGTATTTTGTTTCTCCGTCTATAAGAAAAAATGTAAATATGCTAAAATATTGCTTACGATAGTATAAATAGGCTTGTATCTCTTTGAATCTCTTAGTTTTTTGCCAGTAGAAGGGCGTGTGGCCCGAAAGCTCGCTCGCGTTTATTAAAAAGAAACTCATCTTCCTTTGTGCTTTACTTTATTCTCTTTTGACCGTTCACTTGATGTCTATAAACTGTTTTTTTTAATTGACAATTGTCACAATTTACCTTCCAGCTACATCAGGTTATTCTAATGTGTTGATCCTCTTCAGTTGTCTTTGTGTATATCTCCGGTGGCAGATATAAAAATGTATTGATACAAAAAATCAATAAATATACAAGAAGTTTTGGTTGAGGTAGCATTGTCCAAAGACGATGCTGGTGGGAGGGAGCTAGGAGGGGGTCAGATGTCTTTAATGGCGGTCATGGGGGGAGGAGGGGGGGTGTGAAGTCCTGTGTCTTGTACAGGTCTTTAAGGGGGGGTTAACCCGTTTACTTAGACCTTTCCCTCATCTTCCTCCTTTTGCGCTTCGGCCTACGCATTTGCTTCTTTCTCCATTTAGCCCTCATCGTATATCTCTGTGTATATTACAGTATCCAATCCTCTCACCCAGCTATTCCTCTATCTCCTCCTGGCAATAGAATAATGTAAATAGCCATAGGACTACGTGATAGAAGACCATGCCTAAAATGGCCAATTAGCCCGGAAGAAACAGGCCGTAGGGCTCCAACTTACAGTGTTGCTATTAAAGTCGTAGTCCAATTTGAACTGCAGACGTCCCAGTTTCTCTTCAGACTTGTGGCTTTCTTTATCAGCTTCGTTCTCTTCCATATTCTCTTGGAGCTCTTCTTCGTCCGGTTGGACCTGAGACACACAGAACAATCAGCGGGAAAATCAGCCAAAGTTGTCTTTCATAATTTTCTACATGGCTATATTATTTTACTCTCTCTGGTGTCTTCATTTTCATATAATATATATTTAAATACAATATAATACATTGCGGCCTGTGATTGTAAAACGACACTAGAAGTTACACCGCATGAGTTTCTTTTCAACGACAAATTAAAATTTTTATTTCAAGGTGAAATATCGACTATTTCTAACCTTTTTGGATTTACTCTTCATAATTCATCCTTTCATACCTCATCCAAAAAGGTTAGAAATAGTCGATATTTCACCTTGAAATAAAATTTTAATTTGTCGTTGAAAAGAAACTCATGCGGTGTAACTTCTAGTGTCATATATTTAAATAAAAAGGCATATACACCCATACCTCGCTTTGCGTCGGGGTTACGTTCCAAAAAAAAACACGACGCAAAGTGAAAATATGTGAAGGCGCAATCAAAGACAAAGGTGTTGCCATATTTTAGGGAAAAAAATTCAAAAAAAAAATTTAAGATTCGAATCCAAAACAACGCAACTTCGAAAATCTAACGACGCACAGTGAAAATCAGTAAAAATTAAGCAGCGACGCAACTTCGAAAAAAAACGCAAAACGAAACGACGCAAAGCGAGGTATTGGTGTATTGGATCAAAATATCATTTATTTTACCAATATTTCAGTTGGCTGAACCTTTATCAAGGTATTATAACTTTTTAAAGTGTGTCAACAACAAACTTAGCGCCATATAACGTTTGTTTGTTGAGTTTGATGTTGAACACACTTTAATACCTTGATAAAAGTTGGCGTTCAACCAACTGAAATATTGGTAAAATAAATGATATTTTGATCCAATATATGTATTTTTATTTAAAGATTTATTTAGGGATTGCATTATTTTCAAAATATGATATATATGAAATAGAAATAGAGACCCTTTCTATATATCCTCTATGAATATCTTGAAAAAAAAAGTTGCAAAAATGAGAAAGTTGATTTTTTTTCGAAATAAACAAAAAGTATGTAAATATGTAAATAAGATACCACCTACCTTTTCTTTCCCAAGGGCACCTCCGAGAAGCGATACACCCTTCAGGTCTAAGGCCCCCTTGCCCCCCTTTTTATCCTTCTTGCGTTTCTTGCACCATCTCCGGATGCAGCAGAAGCAGATGCAAAGAGCCAATAGGAGCACGCCAATCAGAATCCCAATGATTCCGATCATGGGAACTGCATCACGTGATTATCATTTAACTCATCTCATTGGTCACTACTTTATATGGGGTTTTAAATGTGTCTGTATCAGGAGGTCGGGGCAAACTTTTTAGCTGGAAGAGTCGAAAATTACAATTTACAAAATTTCAAAGTTTTTAAAGAGTTATACATTTTTTTCTTGATAACAATAAATAGTACTTACATAAATAATATTTACATATGGAACTATATAAAGCAGCTTCACATTCAAAAAGCCGCATGTGGCTCGCAGTTTACCGATCCCTTGGTCTATATCATACAATATACGGCTATGATTTCAATAGACACGTATGATTCTTTTGAAAATTAAACAAAAAGAATCATACACGTCTCTGATAGTTTCGAGTATTCATAACAGATGGCGCGCTAATGCATCATAATATGGAACTATATAAAGAGCCGCAGCTTCACACCAAATTTCGGGCAGACTTGGTTCTCTGACATCCTGGGGGAGACCGATCTTGCCCACATTGTATGGAGGAACAACAGACTGTGGACCACCTTCTATTCAGATGTCCTGCTTTCATGCGACACAGAATGCAGACAGCCCTGCTGCTTGGGAAGACCTCCTTTGACCCAGTCTCGTTGGCTGGACTCACGGATTCTCTGCGGGCATAGAACTTCCTGACCAGCTGGTTCGGCTCTGCAATTGGCTCTATGTAAATATAATCTAGAGGTTTCTACTAGTTAGCTGGACAGTCCGGGCAGTTGGCGTTTCTTGCGCTCCAGGGGCCTGAGTTATCCTTATCTCTCTCTCACATCCAAAGAGCCGCAGTTTGTCGATCCCTGATCTATATTATACGGCTATGATTTCATGAAATCCTAAAGAATGTGTAAAAAGAAGCTTATCTCCAGATATCTGTTATTTTTATTTTTGCCATTATAGAATAGGTTGACTTACCGTGAATCTTGTCAGAAATCTCATGTAGGACCTTCTCCGCGACGTTTTCCTCAGGAGGTCCTGCGGTGGCATTGCCGATGGGAACAACGATGGTACCTGGGACCATGGTGCCAGGAGGTGCGGTGCCTTGAGCTAGCGGTGGTACATCTGCGGCGTCCGCTTGCTGGGATCTTTCCATCCTCTCAAGCACCTCGTCCAGAGGCGACATGCGGGGCGCCATCTATCGGACAAACTGAATGTTATTCTCCTTTTTTTTTTGCTTATCCCTAGTACACGTGGTACAGGCCATGATAATCATGATGGGTAGAAATAGGCGACTGCTTTTACTGTAAGTACACCACATGTCTACACATATGAAAAGCAGTTCGACTTTGCACTTACAAATATGCCATAGCCCCGTTTGGTTATTAGCACTCGCTGGTAGGGTTGGACTTTTGTAAGAATCGGGGGCCATTGGAGCATTTTATTTTGTTAATCTCCTTTCTTTATCATGTACAAAGTAGTAATATTAAAAAAGACAAATCCTGACCAGGAGCACATGTGCTTTTTAGATGACAGAGCACCATCTAGTGGAACAGAAATCAACTAAATATTGATTTAACCTGTTCCCTGATATTTGGCCAACCCAATTTCGTGATAAATCAAGAAAAGGCATCCACGAATGTGTTTCGCGCTGTTAGCGCTCGTCAGGGTGGAGTAGGCTGTACCATTACGACCAAAAATAATTTTTGGTCCCAGAGGCTTCTTGAGAAACAAAGAAATGGGTATTTAACGCCAAACTTGCTTTTTATATATTTCTATTAGGGCAACTCTGTGCTTCACTTCCATCAATAATTGACAATATGACCCAGAATAAGTATATTGCTACGGCGTTTTATGGTTTCCACAAGTCCATATCTCATAAGAAGGCCAAGTGACACTCACTCCTCACTTTCTTACTGCTACTCTTTTTGTGTTGTTTTTCTTGCTTCCCTCTTTCTCTTTCTTGTTTTTTCTTTCCGTTTTTTCTTTTTCTTCTGTCTATATCGTCATTTCCTTTGTCTCACTGCTTTGTTCTTATGCATACCTCTGGTGAATCCTGTATAGGGTCAGTGACCCTAAATAAAGGCTTTTTGTTGTTGTTGATATTTTCTATTATTTTTCCACATGTAGTAATATATGCCAATATACACTATATTTGCATATGTACCATAAATATAAATAGTGTAACAACCTCTAAATGTAGATACTATTCAACTCGTCAGTTTGACCATCATGTAATCACAAACAAAGAAATAAAGTTTTATTGAGAGTCAGCCGTCGCTTCAAGACAGGACGAGGTTCCGAGGAGTTGAATTTCGTCAAAGATTATTCATTTCCTCCCAGGAAACTTCCAATAAGTTTTATGACCATCACTGGAGACCGACAAACAGCCGGACAACAACAGATCATCTCTTCCTCTCATGTAGATGACACCCTCCTGGATCATGTCTGTGTCTTCGGTGCTGGTCTCTCTCTCTGAGGTGACATCTAATCTGCCTCGTCCTTTTGTGTTAACGATTGACGCCTTACCACGAGGCCCATGACTGCATACTGCCTGCTTACCACATATATATATATGTTATATTAAAATATCATTTTATTTAAAATTATATTTCATAGATACAAATACTCTGTTAAATCGACCGCCAGAAGTCACGCTTCCCCTATAAAAACTCGTTGTTGTTCTTTCCCGCTGTCCGGCTCAAATATTTTGTACATTATGTAAATAAGTTTTCATTTTTTAATTCTTACGCCTTAGGCCAGGCAGTATTTTTATTAAACTATGTTTTTTATGTATATCCCTTAGCTCAATTAAAGAAATCTCTGATCAAGACTATTATTATTACCACGACTGCATAACAATATCGTAAAATGTAAAATACTCATGGATATCAAAATCAAGTAACAGCTAATAATTTTATAAAGATAATCAAAAGTCACAGACAATCTCATTTTTCTATTTATAACATATATATAACCAGCGTCCTCAGGTCGGAGAAAAAGCCACAACACCAACTTTGGCAAACTGAGAAGCGTCCACCTAGAGACCATGGTTTCGGGCTAATGGCCTTCGTCAGTCCATGACGGACTTTATTTCATGAGATCCTCAAAGGATCTAATGGAATCTTCACAATCATCTAAATAAAGATTGATACATTTATTTGATCAAAATGAACATAAAATATATGTAATGAGATGGTCAATATATATAAAATGTAAATATTTGTTTTAAAGGTTTAAATAATATTTACGAAGAATATAGAGGGTATAAACGAAATATATATTTATATTTTAGATAGTAAAAAAGGCATATATTGGATTGAATAAAATATTGGCAATAAATATTTTATCCAATCCAATATATGCCTTTTTACTATCTAATGATTTAAGTATGGATTGCTCTATATTTTCAGATATATTTATATTATATATATATATAGGAAGGTACATAAACGATATGATCCATAGCTATCGAATGAGAAATAGCGCCCGAACATAACAAAATGGCGAATTTCCAATAAATACCAGACGATGATAGATGATGGAATTGCGTGAGCACGCTAAAAATGTCAAGGCGTTTATTTCTAAAAAGACGCAACTCTGTGAAAAATATTGCGGAGAGATTTTATATTTATAGCTTTAAATTTATGTTCAAAAATTGAGAAATTATAAGCGATATTTACTTACTCAGCTCGAAATAAATTATCGATAAATGATTAAACTTCAAAAAATATATTTCAACCTAATTTATAAAGATTATTAACGTATAAAATGTAGATTATCTATATATATAAAATTGAATGTCTGTGTGTGTGTCTGTGTGTCTGTGTGTGTGTCTGTGTGTGTGTCCTCTATGGATTCAAAAACCATACATCCAATCGCCGTGAAATTTTGGGATATTATTAGGTGTATCTCCGGAAAGGTTTACGAAAAATAATATCTTGAATATCTTTAATATCCTTAGAGTTATTTGCAGATTTGTAGCTTTAACTCGCTAGCAACGCCACCATTGAGACCGAGATAGGCTTAGGTTTTGGTCCACGCCTGATGACCTTGGGGCTTTCAGGGCTAATATATTAGGTAAAACTAATTCAAATATTAGTGCTTTAGTGCTATCTCCTTGAGGTTGCCGATTTAAAAGTTTATCTTCTAATTTTAGATTTATAAGAAACATATTTTATTTTAAGTATTGTACTTTATGAAACATATTGTACTTAGTATTGTACTTTATTTTAAAAAGTTTAGATAATTGTGCAAGACGATATATATGATATATAAAAATCAAAAGAAATACTGAGTATCGTTTAAATATAAAATTCGAATAAATATAATGCGATACTAAAAATTAAATTTTGGGATGAAATTATTAAAGGTATATATATAATAGGTAAATTATTAAATTATTTAAATTAAAAATATTTAAATTAAAATTTGGGATATTATTAGGTGTATCCCCGGAAAGGTTTTCGAAAAATAATTTCTTGAATATCTTAAATATCCTTAGAATTATTTACAGATTTGTAGATTTAATTCGCAGACAGCGCCGCCGTGAGATAGACTTAGGTTTGCTGCTCCACCCCTGATGACCTTGGGTGTGTCACCATGTGAGTCACAGCATGCTGCAACAACAAACACTCTCTCTGGGGATTTTGCGGCGTCAACAACCTGTAAGTTTGCCTCTCTCATATATTATACTTTAAACGTCTGCTTAATTAAAGCATTTCTTCATTTGCAAGAGACTGCTCTCTTAGCCCCCTTTAGACAACACCGCGTTCAACGGCAGTTCTGTTCGTTGACAGGTGGTTTCAAGAAATTTCATTTGTTTACAACAACGCTACAACGAATTCACACGAAGATATTAATAGACACATTTGCAATCAGTCTATTATTATAGCTGTTATTTATTATTGATAGTTAATATGATACATACGTGAATAAATGCACATATTATTGATTTCTAGCTGAAGGAAATAGTTGGAATAACGTTTTATTTAACCCCACAATTATGCCACCAAAGCGGAATGCCATTGGTCGATCTACGCATCAAGCAAAAAGGAGGAGAGAATACCGAGATTCAGAAACAAGTGAGCAAAGACAAGCTAGGCAAGAAAGAAATCGAGTTCACACTGCCCATGCTCGATCATTGGAAACGAGTGACCAGAGTCAAGCAAGGCAAGGAAGCAATCGAGTTCACACTGCCCATGCTCGATCATTGGAAACGAGTGACCAGAGTCAAGCAAGGCAAGGAAGAGATCGAATTCGTACTGCTCTTGCTCGATCATTGGAAACGAGTGGAGAGAGTCAAGCAAGGCAAGAAAGAAATCGAGTTCGCACTGCCCATGCTCGATCATTGGAAACGCGTGACCAGAGTCAAGCAAGGCAAGGAAGCAATCGAGTTCACACTGCCCATGCTCGATCATTGGAAACGAGTGACCAGAGTCAAGCAAGGCAAGGAAGAGATCGAATTCGTACTGCTCTTGCTCGATCATTGGAAACGAGTGGAGAGAGTCAAGCAAGGCAAGAAAGAAATCGAGTTCACACTGCCCATGCTCGATCATTGGAAACGAGTGACCAGAGTCAAGCAAGGCAAGGAAGAGATCGAATTCGTACTGCTCTTGCTCGATCATTGGAAACGAGTGGAGAGAGTCAAGCAAGGCAAGAAAGAAATCGAGTTCACACTGCCCATGCTCGATCATTGGAAACGAGTGGAGAGAGTCAAGCAAGGCAGGGAAGAAATCGAGTTCGCACTGCTCTTGCTCGATCATTGGAAACGAGTGAACAGAGTCAAGCAAGGCAAGGAGGAGATCGAATTCGCAGGACACAGACAAGGCGAACGATGCATACTGATTTGAATTTATGTGGCTTCATTTACAATCCCTATTACAATTACAGTCTTCATCCAAGTGTAATTATAGGAAAAATGGATAAAAAGTGTACGCATTGTGGTGCTCAAAAATTTAAAAATGAAACACCAGGTATGTGCTGTGCAGGTGGAAAAGTCAAGTTACCAGACTTGCGTCCACCACCTGAACCATTATTAACTTTAGTATCAGGTGAAACAAGTCAATCGAAACATTTTTTGAAAAGTATACGCAAGTACAATTCATGCTTCCAAATGACATCGTTCGGAGCAACGAATATCGTTAGCGCAAATTATATGCCAACGTTTAAAGTACAAGGTCAAATTTATCACCATGCTGGATCACTACTACCCTTGCCAAATGCTGAGCACAAATATCTTCAGATATATTTCATGGGAAATACTGACGAACAAATCAACAGACGGTGTCAACTGCATGTGAGTACTAGACGAGAGATTGTCGCTGAATTACAGAATTTGTTTGAACAGCATAATGAATTAATTAGATTATTTAAAACCGCCTTTGAACAAATGCCATCTGACGATTACAAAATAATAATAAAGGCAGATAAAACACCTATTGGTCAACATCGGAGACAATTCAACGCACCAACGATCGATGAAGTGGCAATTGTCATAGTTGGTGAAGAATTTAATTCTCGCGATATCATTCTTCATCGTAGAAATGGTGGCGTCCAGAAAGTATCAGAAACGCATCGTTCATATGATGCATTACAATATCCCATTCTATTTTGGCAAGGGGAGGATGGATATCATTTTAATATTAATATGAGAAATCCTACAACTAATGTTGACATTACCAAAAAGGTCAGTGCTATGAATTATTATGCATATCGAATGATGATTCGTGAGAATGCTGATAATCATATTTTGAAATGTAGACAATTATTTCATCAATACATTGTTGACATGTATGCAAAAATAGAAAGTGAAAGGCTCCTCTACATACGACTAAATCAAGTCAAATTGCGTTCTGAAGAGTACATCCATTTACGTGATGCAGTTGTAAATGATGGCAATCTCAGGGAATTGGGAAAAATGGTCATTTTACCATCCACATTTACAGGCAGTCCACGACACATGCATGAATATGCACAAGATGCAATGACGTATGTTCGTGCATATGGTCGTCCAGATTTTTTCATCACATTTACATGCAACCCAGCATGGGATGAAATAAAGGAGCTTTTATTAACTGGACAATCACCATCCGACCGTCATGATATTTCCGCACGTGTATTTAAACAAAAATTAAAATCTTTACTAGATTTTATTGTCAAACACCATGTATTTGGAGAGACGCGCTGTTGGATGTATTCCATTGAATGGCAAAAAAGAGGTTTACCACATGCGCATATTTTAATATGGATGATGGAAAAGATAACACCAAGCAGAATTGATGAAATTATCTCTGCAGAAATACCAGACATTGAAATTGATAAAGACTTGCACGATATTGTCTCAAAAAATATGATTCATGGACCATGTGGCTCACTAAATAATAATTCCCCATGCATGTCAGATGGAAAGTGCACAAAGCGGTATCCTAGAGACTTACTTGCTGAAACTATTACAGGCAATGATGGATATCCACTCTATCGACGACGATCTATCGAAAATGGTGGAAAATCCTTTAAACTAAAAGTACTCAACAATACTATTGATGTTGATAATCGTTGGGTAGTACCATATTCTCCATTACTACTAAAAACGTATAACGCACACATAAATGTTGAGTTCTGCAACTCAGTGAAAGCTATAAAATATATTTGCAAATATGTGAACAAAGGAAGCGATATGGCAGTGTTTGGAGTGGAAAATACAACTGCATCTAACGATGAAGTCACCCAATATCAACTGGGACGCTACATAAGTAGCAATGAGGCTGTATGGCGTATTTTATCATTTTCCATTCATGAGCGATATCCAACGGTTGTTCATTTAGCAGTACATCTTGAAAATGGACAGCGTGTGTATTTTACATCAGAAAATGTACGTGCAAGAGCAATGTCACCACCGCCAACAACATTAACTGAATTTTTCACATTATGTAGAAATGATACCTTTGCAAGGACACTACTGTACTCTGAAATACCAACTTATTTTACGTGGAATACATCAACAAGAAAATTTCAGCGTCGTAAACAAGGTAGAACAGTACAAGGACAACCCAATTTATATTCCACAGATGCATTGGGTCGTCTGTACACTGTACATCCAAATAACGCAGAATGCTTTTACCTAAGATTATTATTAATCAATGTTCGTGGACCAACATCTTTCCAAGATTTAAAAACAGTCAATGGCCATGTGTGTGCTACATTTCGTGAGGCTTGCCAGAAATTAGATCTCTTAGAAAACGATGCTCATTGGGATATTTCACTCACTGATGCATCTAATACAGCTCAACCACAGCAGATACGTACACTATTTTCCATCATACTAACAACATGTTTTCCGGCTAATCCAAAGGATCTTTGGGAAAAATATAAAGACTATATGAGTGAAGACATTTTACATCGCATGCGTAGAATAAATGCTAATCCCAACATTCAATTTACATCAAATATATACAATGAAGCATTGATTTTAATTGAGGATGGGTGTTTGACAATAGCCAACAAATCACTGACAGAATTGGGAATGATTGCTCCAAATAGATCTGGGATTGACATTTTCGATCGTGATATACAACGAGAAACGCACTTCGATGTTAATGAATTACAAGCATTTGTTCGAATTAATCTGCCGAAATTGGTATTAGAGCAACGAACAGCATATGACACAATTATAAATGCAATATCTAACAAGAGTTGTGGTTTATATTTCTTAGATGCACCTGGAGGCACTGGAAAAACTTTTCTTATTTCAATTATTCTGGCAACTATAAGATCACAAAATAATATTGCACTTGCTATTGCATCATCTGGTATTGCAGCAACTCTTTTGGACGGTGGTCGAACAGCACATTCAGCGTTGAAATTGCCATTAAATATGCAGGTAATTGAAACTCCAACATGTAATATAAGCAAATATTCTGGGATGGGAAAAGTACTAAGTACATGTCAGCTTATAATATGGGATGAATGCACCATGGCACACAAGAAATCTTTGGAAGCACTCAATCGTACGTTAAAAGATTTGAGAGGAAATGAGCAGCTCTTTGGTGGAGCACTCATTTTGCTAGCTGGTGATTTTCGACAAACTCTACCAGTTATACCACGTTCAACACCTGCAGATGAATTGAATGCATGTCTAAAATCATCAGTGTTATGGCGGTATGTGAAGAAAATATCTTTAAAGACCAATATGCGTGTTAAATTACAACAAGATGAATCTTCTGAACGATTTGCAAAACAATTGTTAGATATTGGGAATGGTAAAATGGAAATGGACGAATCCTCACACTGTATTACATTACCAGAAAACTTTTGTCACTTTGTAAAATCCACTGATGAATTGATTGCCAAAGTTTTTCCAAATTTATCGCAGAATTATAAAAATATGCAATGGGTTAGTGAGCGTGCTATATTGTCAGCCAAAAACATTGATGTGAATTTAATTAACTGCACAATTCAAAATAAAATACCTGAAGAAGAAACAACATATAAATCCATAGATACTGTTGTCAATACCGATGAATCAGTTAATTATCCAATAGAATTTTTAAATTCATTGGATCTACCAGGAATGCCACCGCATATTTTATCTTTGAAAATTGGTTCCCCAATCATCCTTCTACGAAATATAAATCCTCCGCGACTATGCAATGGGACTAGGCTATCGGTAAAAAAATTAATGAACAACATAATTGAGGCAACCATTTTAAATGGAAAATATCAAGGGGAACATGTACTACTACCACGCATTCCCATGATACCAACGGATACTCCATTTGAATTCAAACGTTTACAGTTTCCTGTACGACTAGCCTTTGCAATGACCATTAACAAAGCACAGGGACAATCATTGCAAGTATGTGGATTAAGTTTGATAAATCCATGCTTCTCACATGGACAGCTGTACGTTGGGTGTTCACGAGTTGGAAAACCATCAAATTTATTTGTTCTTGCACCAAATAGGAAAACAAAAAATGTTGTATATTTACAAGCACTAAGATAAAGTTCACCATCAATCATCAAGGAAATATTGGACATATTTTATGGTTGTAAACAATATATAGGTGTATGCGTGTATTTGTGTGTATATATGTATATATTTTTAAATTTAATGATGTAACTGTAAATAAATTTCAAAGAATATCTCTATATGTAAATAATATTTTTGAATCTTTCTAAGTCGCTTTCTGTGTATCTTTCCATGTTGAATATATCCTTTGTTATATTTGTATGTACGTTTAGCGCAAGTGTCCCTAGGGGGACATAGCGTTTTGAATTGAAATAAATAAATAAATAAATCATCGAATTTCATTCATTTCATGATGATATTTAATAATTACAAATTTGTTTTTCAATTGAAATTCGTTTGCAATATTGTTTAATATCACAAATGAAGAAGCATGTTTATTCTACCATTAACTATGTATATCTATGTTTTGTACATATGTTATATTCAAATGCCTTATATGTAGGGATAATTTCATTACTAATTTTCATTTTGATGTATTGTATACATTTTATCATTAATAAATTATGTCTGAGGTATCCTAACAGCCTTTTTGTACAAACACAGCAACGTGTTAACGGGTCCAGCTTATCTTTATAAAAAGTTTAGGTAGAGAGTGGATGTATGCTCGAAAAATAATTTTTATCAAATACTGGTTAGGTAAACTTTCACTAGGGTAAAACCCGGGCGAAGCCGGGCACATCCGCTAGTGATTTATATATTTTATATATTTTAAAAAATGTAATTATATTTTGAAACTATAAAAAGATGTGCAAGTTTATAAAATACTAGCGGATGTGCCCGGCTTCGCCCGGGTTTTACCCTAGTGAAAGTTTACCTAACCAGTATTTGATAAAAATTATTTTTCGAGCATACATCCACTCTCTACCTAAACTTTTTATAAAGATAAGCTGGACCCGTTAACACGTTGCTGTGTTTGTACAAAAAGGCTGTTAGGATACCTCAGACATAATTTATTAATGATAAAATGTATACAATACATCAAAATGAAAATTAGTAATGAAATTATCCCTACATATAAGGCATTTGAATATAACATATGTACAAAACATAGATATACATAGTTAATGGTAGAATAAACATGCTTCTTCATTTGTGATATTAAACAATATTGCAAACGAATTTCAATTGAAAAACAAATTTGTAATTATTAAATATCATCATGAAATGAATGAAATTCGATGATTTATTTATTTATTTATTTCAATTCAAAACGCTATGTCCCCCTAGGGACACTTGCGCTAAACGTACATACAAATATAACAAAGGATATATTCAACATGGAAAGATACACAGAAAGCGACTTAGAAAGATTCAAAAATATTATTTACATATAGAGATATTCTTTGAAATTTATTTACAGTTACATCATTAAATTTAAAAATATATACATATATACACACAAATACACGCATACACCTATATATTGTTTACAACCATAAAATATGTCCAATATTTCCTTGATGATTGATGGTGAACTTTATCTTAGTGCTTGTAAATATACAACATTTTTTGTTTTCCTATTTGGTGCAAGAACAAATAAATTTGATGGTTTTCCAACTCGTGAACACCCAACGTACAGCTGTCCATGTGAGAAGCATGGATTTATCAAACTTAATCCACATACTTGCAATGATTGTCCCTGTGCTTTGTTAATGGTCATTGCAAAGGCTAGTCGTACAGGAAACTGTAAACGTTTGAATTCAAATGGAGTATCCGTTGGTATCATGGGAATGCGTGGTAGTAGTACATGTTCCCCTTGATATTTTCCATTTAAAATGGTTGCCTCAATTATGTTGTTCATTAATTTTTTTACCGATAGCCTAGTCCCATTGCATAGTCGCGGAGGATTTATATTTCGTAGAAGGATGATTGGGGAACCAATTTTCAAAGATAAAATATGCGGTGGCATTCCTGGTAGATCCAATGAATTTAAAAATTCTATTGGATAATTAACTGATTCATCGGTATTGACAACAGTATCTATGGATTTATATGTTGTTTCTTCTTCAGGTATTTTATTTTGAATTGTGCAGTTAATTAAATTCACATCAATGTTTTTGGCTGACAATATAGCACGCTCACTAACCCATTGCATATTTTTATAATTCTGCGATAAATTTGGAAAAACTTTGGCAATCAATTCATCAGTGGATTTTACAAAGTGACAAAAGTTTTCTGGTAATGTAATACAGTGTGAGGATTCGTCCATTTCCATTTTACCATTCCCAATATCTAACAATTGTTTTGCAAATCGTTCAGAAGATTCATCTTGTTGTAATTTAACACGCATATTGGTCTTTAAAGATATTTTCTTCACATACCGCCATAACACTGATGATTTTAGACATGCATTCAATTCATCTGCAGGTGTTGAACGTGGTATAACTGGTAGAGTTTGTCGAAAATCACCAGCTAGCAAAATGAGTGCTCCACCAAAGAGCTGCTCATTTCCTCTCAAATCTTTTAATGTACGATTGAGTGCTTCCAAAGATTTCTTGTGTGCCATGGTGCATTCATCCCATATTATAAGCTGACATGTACTTAGTACTTTTCCCATCCCAGAATATTTGCTTATATTACATGTTGGAGTTTCAATTACATGCATATTTAATGGCAATTTCAACGCTGAATGTGCTGTTCGACCACCGTCCAAAAGAGTTGCTGCAATACCAGATGATGCAATAGCAAGTGCAATATTATTTTGTGATCTTATAGTTGCCAGAATAATTGAAATAAGAAAAGTTTTTCCAGTGCCTCCAGGTGCATCTAAGAAATATAAACCACAACTCTTGTTAGATATTGCATTTATAATTGTGTCATATGCTGTTCGTTGCTCTAATACCAATTTCGGCAGATTAATTCGAACAAATGCTTGTAATTCATTAACATCGAAGTGCGTTTCTCGTTGTATATCACGATCGAAAATGTCAATCCCAGATCTATTTGGAGCAATCATTCCCAATTCTGTCAGTGATTTGTTGGCTATTGTCAAACACCCATCCTCAATTAAAATCAATGCTTCATTGTATATATTTGATGTAAATTGAATGTTGGGATTAGCATTTATTCTACGCATGCGATGTAAAATGTCTTCACTCATATAGTCTTTATATTTTTCCCAAAGATCCTTTGGATTAGCCGGAAAACATGTTGTTAGTATGATGGAAAATAGTGTACGTATCTGCTGTGGTTGAGCTGTATTAGATGCATCAGTGAGTGAAATATCCCAATGAGCATCGTTTTCTAAGAGATCTAATTTCTGGCAAGCCTCACGAAATGTAGCACACACATGGCCATTGACTGTTTTTAAATCTTGGAAAGATGTTGGTCCACGAACATTGATTAATAATAATCTTAGGTAAAAGCATTCTGCGTTATTTGGATGTACAGTGTACAGACGACCCAATGCATCTGTGGAATATAAATTGGGTTGTCCTTGTACTGTTCTACCTTGTTTACGACGCTGAAATTTTCTTGTTGATGTATTCCACGTAAAATAAGTTGGTATTTCAGAGTACAGTAGTGTCCTTGCAAAGGTATCATTTCTACATAATGTGAAAAATTCAGTTAATGTTGTTGGCGGTGGTGACATTGCTCTTGCACGTACATTTTCTGATGTAAAATACACACGCTGTCCATTTTCAAGATGTACTGCTAAATGAACAACCGTTGGATATCGCTCATGAATGGAAAATGATAAAATACGCCATACAGCCTCATTGCTACTTATGTAGCGTCCCAGTTGATATTGGGTGACTTCATCGTTAGATGCAGTTGTATTTTCCACTCCAAACACTGCCATATCGCTTCCTTTGTTCACATATTTGCAAATATATTTTATAGCTTTCACTGAGTTGCAGAACTCAACATTTATGTGTGCGTTATACGTTTTTAGTAGTAATGGAGAATATGGTACTACCCAACGATTATCAACATCAATAGTATTGTTGAGTACTTTTAGTTTAAAGGATTTTCCACCATTTTCGATAGATCGTCGTCGATAGAGTGGATATCCATCATTGCCTGTAATAGTTTCAGCAAGTAAGTCTCTAGGATACCGCTTTGTGCACTTTCCATCTGACATGCATGGGGAATTATTATTTAGTGAGCCACATGGTCCATGAATCATATTTTTTGAGACAATATCGTGCAAGTCTTTATCAATTTCAATGTCTGGTATTTCTGCAGAGATAATTTCATCAATTCTGCTTGGTGTTATCTTTTCCATCATCCATATTAAAATATGCGCATGTGGTAAACCTCTTTTTTGCCATTCAATGGAATACATCCAACAGCGCGTCTCTCCAAATACATGGTGTTTGACAATAAAATCTAGTAAAGATTTTAATTTTTGTTTAAATACACGTGCGGAAATATCATGACGGTCGGATGGTGATTGTCCAGTTAATAAAAGCTCCTTTATTTCATCCCATGCTGGGTTGCATGTAAATGTGATGAAAAAATCTGGACGACCATATGCACGAACATACGTCATTGCATCTTGTGCATATTCATGCATGTGTCGTGGACTGCCTGTAAATGTGGATGGTAAAATGACCATTTTTCCCAATTCCCTGAGATTGCCATCATTTACAACTGCATCACGTAAATGGATGTACTCTTCAGAACGCAATTTGACTTGATTTAGTCGTATGTAGAGGAGCCTTTCACTTTCTATTTTTGCATACATGTCAACAATGTATTGATGAAATAATTGTCTACATTTCAAAATATGATTATCAGCATTCTCACGAATCATCATTCGATATGCATAATAATTCATAGCACTGACCTTTTTGGTAATGTCAACATTAGTTGTAGGATTTCTCATATTAATATTAAAATGATATCCATCCTCCCCTTGCCAAAATAGAATGGGATATTGTAATGCATCATATGAACGATGCGTTTCTGATACTTTCTGGACGCCACCATTTCTACGATGAAGAATGATATCGCGAGAATTAAATTCTTCACCAACTATGACAATTGCCACTTCATCGATCGTTGGTGCGTTGAATTGTCTCCGATGTTGACCAATAGGTGTTTTATCTGCCTTTATTATTATTTTGTAATCGTCAGATGGCATTTGTTCAAAGGCGGTTTTAAATAATCTAATTAATTCATTATGCTGTTCAAACAAATTCTGTAATTCAGCGACAATCTCTCGTCTAGTACTCACATGCAGTTGACACCGTCTGTTGATTTGTTCGTCAGTATTTCCCATGAAATATATCTGAAGATATTTGTGCTCAGCATTTGGCAAGGGTAGTAGTGATCCAGCATGGTGATAAATTTGACCTTGTACTTTAAACGTTGGCATATAATTTGCGCTAACGATATTCGTTGCTCCGAACGATGTCATTTGGAAGCATGAATTGTACTTGCGTATACTTTTCAAAAAATGTTTCGATTGACTTGTTTCACCTGATACTAAAGTTAATAATGGTTCAGGTGGTGGACGCAAGTCTGGTAACTTGACTTTTCCACCTGCACAGCACATACCTGGTGTTTCATTTTTAAATTTTTGAGCACCACAATGCGTACACTTTTTATCCATTTTTCCTATAATTACACTTGGATGAAGACTGTAATTGTAATAGGGATTGTAAATGAAGCCACATAAATTCAAATCAGTATGCATCGTTCGCCTTGTCTGTGTCCTGCGAATTCGATCTCCTCCTTGCCTTGCTTGACTCTGTTCACTCGTTTCCAATGATCGAGCAAGAGCAGTGCGAACTCGATTTCTTCCCTGCCTTGCTTGACTCTCTCCACTCGTTTCCAATGATCGAGCATGGGCAGTGTGAACTCGATTTCTTTCTTGCCTTGCTTGACTCTCTCCACTCGTTTCCAATGATCGAGCAAGAGCAGTACGAATTCGATCTCTTCCTTGCCTTGCTTGACTCTGGTCACTCGTTTCCAATGATCGAGCATGGGCAGTGTGAACTCGATTTCTTTCTTGCCTTGCTTGACTCTCTCCACTCGTTTCCAATGATCGAGCAAGAGCAGTACGAATTCGATCTCTTCCTTGCCTTGCTTGACTCTGGTCACTCGTTTCCAATGATCGAGCATGGGCAGTGTGAACTCGATTGCTTCCTTGCCTTGCTTGACTCTGGTCACGCGTTTCCAATGATCGAGCATGGGCAGTGCGAACTCGATTTCTTTCTTGCCTTGCTTGACTCTCTCCACTCGTTTCCAATGATCGAGCAAGAGCAGTACGAATTCGATCTCTTCCTTGCCTTGCTTGACTCTGGTCACTCGTTTCCAATGATCGAGCATGGGCAGTGTGAACTCGATTGCTTCCTTGCCTTGCTTGACTCTGGTCACTCGTTTCCAATGATCGAGCATGGGCAGTGTGAACTCGATTTCTTTCTTGCCTAGCTTGTCTTTGCTCACTTGTTTCTGAATCTCGGTATTCTCTCCTCCTTTTTGCTTGATGCGTAGATCGACCAATGGCATTCCGCTTTGGTGGCATAATTGTGGGGTTAAATAAAACGTTATTCCAACTATTTCCTTCAGCTAGAAATCAATAATATGTGCATTTATTCACGTATGTATCATATTAACTATCAATAATAAATAACAGCTATAATAATAGACTGATTGCAAATGTGTCTATTAATATCTTCGTGTGAATTCGTTGTAGCGTTGTTGTAAACAAATGAAATTTCTTGAAACCACCTGTCAACGAACAGAACTGCCGTTGAACGCGGTGTTGTCTAAAGGGGGCTAAGAGAGCAGTCTCTTGCAAATGAAGAAATGCTTTAATTAAGCAGACGTTTAAAGTATAATATATGAGAGAGGCAAACTTACAGGTTGTTGACGCCGCAAAATCCCCAGAGAGAGTGTTTGTTGTTGCAGCATGCTGTGACTCACATGGTGACACACCCAAGGTCATCAGGGGTGGAGCAGCAAACCTAAGTCTATCTCACGGCGGCGCTGTCTGCGAATTAAATCTACAAATCTGTAAATAATTCTAAGGATATTTAAGATATTCAAGAAATTATTTTTCGAAAACCTTTCCGGGGATACACCTAATAATATCCCAAATTTTAATTTAAATATTTTTAATTTAAATAATTTAATAATTTACCTATTATATATATACCTTTAATAATTTCATCCCAAAATTTAATTTTTAGTATCGCATTATATTTATTCGAATTTTATATTTAAACGATACTCAGTATTTCTTTTGATTTTTATATATCATATATATCGTCTTGCACAATTATCTAAACTTTTTAAAATAAAGTACAATACTAAGTACAATATGTTTCATAAAGTACAATACTTAAAATAAAATATGTTTCTTATAAATCTAAAATTAGAAGATAAACTTTTAAATCGGCAACCTCAAGGAGATAGCACTAAAGCACTAATATTTGAATTAGTTTTACCTAATATATTAGCCCTGAAAGCCCCAAGGTCATCAGGCGTGGACCAAAACCTAAGCCTATCTCGGTCTCAATGGTGGCGTTGCTAGCGAGTTAAAGCTACAAATCTGCAAATAACTCTAAGGATATTAAAGATATTCAAGATATTATTTTTCGTAAACCTTTCCGGAGATACACCTAATAATATCCCAAAATTTCACGGCGATTGGATGTATGGTTTTTGAATCCATAGAGGACACACACACAGACACACACACAGACACACAGACACACACACAGACATTCAATTTTATATATATAGATTTAATATTTTATAAATAGAGTAGCTATTTCATTTATATGCTAATGTTCTCTGTATTTAAAAAAATTTAAACAAGTAATTAGTTTAATATCAAAAAGATCATGAAACAGACGAACTAAAAAAATATATAAAAGATTTAATTATGCTTAAATATGATAAACTTTTACATTTATTTTCCATATCGTTTTAAATATTTATATTTTAAAAATATTATTTAGAGAATAAACTTATTTTAAAAATTACATATTTCATTTGCTTTAAGAAAGATCGATTTTCCAGACTAAACTTTTGAGCTACTTAAAAGTTTGTCATATTCTTAGGAAAATTGATGACCTAAAGATAGGTAAAAAGCTTCTGTCTTATTAAAAAAGGAAGATAAATGTCGCAGATTTTAATATGTGACCTTTTTAGGTGTATGTGCTGAAATTAATCGCTTGAGAACAGAGAGGAAAAAATATTACAATCTCTTTCTGATTTATTTGTTCAAAATTCATTTTAAAATCATTATTTATCTGTGATAACTCTTTTAATTCAAATTAATCGAAGTTTTTTAATTCAGGTTTTTTATATATATAGTTTGGATTTTTTTATCTATAGAAATAGATTTCAAATTATAAAACTATTTTAGAGGCGTGATATTCTTTTTAAAATAAAACAATTTCTACTGTCCTTACTGCGATTGAAAAATTAAAGGGAGGGCCTGGCTCATCAGTGGTGAACCCTCCCAGCGGTTTTTTTAATAAGAATATTCAAACTTTTGAATCATTTTTATAATTGCATTTAGAATTACGAAAATTTTTCAAATTATAATAATATATATATATGTTAAAAAACAATAGGAAAAATAATAATAAAAAAGGTCAGGTGTCGATATTAAAAATAAAGAAGGCATATCCTGACCAAAAGCACATGTGCTTGATTTATCAAGAAATTGGGTTGGCAAAATATCAGGGAACAGGCTAAATCAATGTTTAGTTGATTTCTGTTCCACTAGATGGCGCTCTACCATCTAAAAAGCACATGTGCTTTTGGTCAGGATATGCCTTCTTTATTTTTAATATATATATTCTTAGAAATTATAAGCCTATAGTAATATATGCATATAAATATATTAAGACCATTAATAGGAAAAGAGGAAAACTGCATAAACATGTTATCTTCTGCTTTAGGGTTACCCACTCAAATTAGTGTATTATTACCATCACTATTATGAACTGTTGATTACCGAAACACTAATTAGTAGCACGTGTTAATTACTAGGTAACCTAATTAACTTGATTACATAGGCAAAATCTCTTTCATAAATTTAAGCTTAACGTGCTAACTGCGAGTTTGTTTATACGGCATAGAATTTTCGTCTGCTTTAGAATTAAAATTATCGTTTGATGTTTGTTTGCTCTAGCAAAAAAAGAATATTTTCAATTCATTAGATATTGCTATATTTAATTTTAAATAGCATTTATCCATTTAGAAAGAATATGTAAAAAAAAAACAAGCTTAAGTTTAATAATAAATATAAAAATAAAATATTTTTAAAACACATATTTAAAAGAACTATGTTTTTTTTTTATTTCAACACACAAAACGCGATATCCCGGCTAGGGATAATTGCGTCGATTTACATTTTTTTAACAGAAACAGTTATAAACATATTATACAAGAAAAAATAATCGAAATAAAAAGAGAAACAATAATATATATTAGGAACCTGAGCCTTTCAAGTTATGAAAGAAAATCATAAATATATTTACAAAAATAGTTAAATCTATGATAATTCTCTCTGTTATTTACAAATTGATATAGATCTACAATTGTATTTTATAATAATATGTATTTTTAAAATCAAATTTTAATCGAAGTACATCACAGAAAATATTCGTGATCAATATTTAATTTCTCAAATATAAAAGTTTATGAAAAAAAGGATTTTCTATATTTAAAATAGCAGAACATAATGAAATAAGTTTTTAATTAAGCGTTTATAAACTATAAAACGAAATGTTAAAATACAAAAAAAAAAAAGATATTTTTGGGTCGTTATTTAATTAAAGGTGGATGGGAACAACTCCATCTGGTGGCGAAAATTTAAACTATTTCAGCCGATATTTTCCAACTACTTCCTTATCACCTCTGTGTTATTTGAGGGGATCTGTTGGGAAAAATCCGCAAGATTGAAATTTCTTCAAACATATCTTTAACTTTAATAAAAACGACATATATTGGATCAAAATATCATTTATTTTATCAATATTTCAGTTGGCTGAACGCCAACCTTTATCAAGGTGTTATAACATTTTAAAATGTCAACATTTAAAACGTTGTAAAACGATATTTGAAATACTATCCCGCATGTGTTTCTTTTCAACGAAAAATCAAAATTTATTTCAAGGAGAAATAATCGTTATTTCTACATTTATACTATTTAACGCATGCGGGATAGTATTTCAAATGTCGTTTTACAATCATAAGCCGGATTATATTATATTGTATTTAATATGTTATAACACCTTGATAAATGTTGGCGTTCAGCCAACTGAAATATTAGTTAAATAAATGATATTTTGATCCATTCCTTATCACCTCTGTATTATTCCTGTTGGGAAAAATCCGCAAGATTGAAATTTCCCAAACATATCTTTAACTATATTGATTTGTAAGGAAATACTAGTTATGATATATTAGACGAAATAGATTATTGATATTTGGATAGTTCAATAATATAAGAAATTCACAATTTTCATTGGTTTAGTGAACATACATTCTGACAAGTTTCATCTACCAGAGCGCTTTCCTATTGTATTGGGTTGTATTGAATATATATTGTTGCATCATGATTAATGCGCGTATTAAAAATATTATTTTTAATATATTTAAAATTTAAATTATATATTTATTTATTTATTTTTATAAAACAGATTATTACTATAAAATATTATGTACTATAAAACATTTGTATTTTGATACACTAAATACACCACCTGCTTTAAACTTTGATGTGATAAATAAAGAGATATTCTAGGTGCTACCTAAATATATAGTTGTCTTATTATTGACCGGTTTAACCTTGTAGGATGGTTGAGACACGTTCTGGAAAGATGCAAGACGCGTCTGAGGAGAGAATCAAGACTGTAGAATCTGCCAAACTGCAGCCTGGTGCAACAATATAGACGTTACTTTAAAGTAATTCTTGATTTAAATAAACTATAGACAATATGACCTTGGGTACCCATAGGTACCCGTAGAAGGACGCCTTTGTCTGAAATCTTGTACGATCATTCCATTATAAAAGAAGCTCTTCTCCCCAACTTGTGTTTCTACTTCATTAATAAATTCAGTAGGGAATGGGTGTTTACCCCGAAAATATTGTTTAACAATATTGTTAGGCAAACTTTCGTTCGGTTAAAAACTCTTCGAAGTCAAGTACATTCGCTAGTTATAAATCAAAATTCGAAACTATTTTAAAAGCGTAAGATTCTTTTTGAAATTAAACAATTTCTAACAAAATTCGAAACTATTTTAAAAGCTTATATAAAAGAGCGTACCTGGATCTGTAAAGAAAAAAAACAAACAATTTTTTCTCAAAATATTTCGAGAGATTGCTCCCTCTTTATCAATTTATTGCACGAAAAAAGTGTTTTTTTTTTCTTTACAGATCCAGGTACGCCCTTTGATATAAACTTATTTGATGGATCGCCTTTTGACTCAAACTATTTTAAAAGCGTAAGATTCTATAACATATTCGTAAGATTTGATAACATATGGCGCGCAAGTTCATCGTAACATAAATGTTCTAGCTATAAATAAAGGAAACCTATTGCGAAAGGATTTATCCTTTATATATTTATTAGTTTATGTTTTATGGTTGTATATTTGAGATAACAAGGTGTACACACAGCAGTACCACTCTCTCGCCTTCGAGAGGTTTCCCGTGTCAACCTCGTACCTCAAAGGTCCTTGATTCGTCGGCAGATTCAGGGAGTACTGGGTAAGGGTACGAGGGTCAAAGGGTGAAAGTCCTATTGGAGCGTAGGAAGGGTTTTTCCAAGTCCGTACGAGAGGACGGCAACCTGGCTAAGAAACTCTCAAAAACGCCTATGGATGCCTGGTTAACTCCACTGAGCTAGACCATAAAGTCTGGAGTGAGGGGCCATACAAATGGCCGCTCGGTGCATGGAGAATGCATCATTCCTCTGGCTAGGTGACCGAAGGGGGTAACCTGGAAGCAAGAACCTTAGAATCTATATAATCCCTGGCTCTGTTTTTTGCAGGCCGGATTTCTTTTCTGTGTTCTTGAGATGTTCTTATATCCATATAAAGTTTATCCATAAAAATCGCGATAGGAAAATGGCTGAAGTTGGTAAGCCGCTGCTTTGTTTGCATGCCATGATGAAAAATAAGATTGGTTTCCACCAACATTGATAAAGTTAGAAAAAGGAACACAAATCGAGTAGAAGAGCTTCTTTCATAAGACGATAGTACAAGCTTTAGGGCAAGACGCCATTTTATACCCGTAGAAGGACATCTTGCCTGAAAATCACGACTTGTATTTCTTCTTCCATTCTTTGACAACATCAATAAGGGATCTAAGGCTATGTAGAAACCTATGTAGATTAAGTAGATTCTTTATTTATTTTTGTCAATGTGTAAAAACAGGAATCTTTATTCTATTCTGTTAATTATATGTAAATAATATCTTCTTTTTTTTTTTCTTATCTCCACTCAATCATATTAGGATATCAAGTTGTGACCCTTGATGGTGTCTGTTTGACAATCATCATGACTGGGTGAAGTAGAATGTGTCTGCCTTTGTCATTAAGACTGTGGGAGCACTACTCAGTAGCAGGCCACACAAGGTCTTTTTCTTTCTTATCTCCACTCAATCATATTAGGATATCAAGTTGTGACCCTTGATGGTGTCTGTTTGACAATCATCATGACTGGGTGAAGTAGAATGTGTCTAATATTACTTCAGATATACCAATTGTAAAACGTTGGAGCAATAACCTATAGAGAGTATAATTTGCATCTGTTTGAATCATCATCAAATTGATGTCATCTTGTACCCATAGAAAGACTTCTTGCCAGAAAACCTGTACCATCATCCTCTTATATAAAGAATCTCTTCTCCCTGACTTTTGTTTCTTCTTCTAGTGAATAGTGAGATTGTCTTAGTTGAAAAATTAGGTTGAGGCATATCCACACAGATCATAACCGAAGGTTGAAGTGGTCTTCCTAATTTTTATCACCATCCACGTGAACTATTCTCAACAGAACAATAAAGAAAAATAATTTTATATATGTAACATGGATCAACGTAACAGTAAGAAATGAGCAGAGATAGGTGCAACAATGGAATGGATAACAGGGTTTAAAGAAGCATTAGATGAAAGATTGCAATGACATATGCACCAATGGAATAGAGAGAAGAAGCTAAAGAAGCATTGGATGAAAGATTGCAATGACAGATGCACCAATGGAATAGATAGCGGGGGCTAAAAGAGCATTCAATAAAATATTGCAGTGATCGGCACAAGTAGAATAGATAGCAGAGGCTAAAAAAGCATTAAATAGGCTAGAAGTGACATATGCACCAATGGAATAGAGAGATGGGGCTAAAGAAGTATTAGATAGGCTAGCAGTGATCAGTGCACCAATAGAATAGAAAGCAAAGGCAAAAAGAGCATTAGATAAGCTAGCAGTGACCAGTGCGCCAATGGAATGGATAGCAGGGAATAAAGAAGCATTAGATAGGCTAGCAGTGACCAGTGCACCAATGGAATGGGTAGCAGGGGCTGAAGGATCATATTAGCTAACAGTGGCATATGCACCAACGGAATAGAGAGCACGAACTAAAGAATCATTAGATAAAAGAATGCAGTGACCGGTGCACCAATGGAACAGAAATCAGGGGCTAAAGAAGCAATAAATAAAGATTGCAGTGACCAGTGCACCAATGGAATAGATAGCAGGGGCTAAAGAAGTATTAGATAAAAGATTGCATTGACCAGCACAAGTCGAATATATAAAAAGGGATAGAGCAGTATCAGAAACGATACTATTGACCCCAGTGACTAAAGAGCAGGGGATGGCGGTAAAGAAGAGCCTGTAGAATTCAACCAGCAGGCCCAATCGATGCACGCTGGCAAAGGCCCAAACCCTGCAGGTAGAGAACCTACCCCAATTGATCAATAGAACGATCCAAGAAGAACCATAATGTTAACCATAAGCATTGAATTTCACTGATGGAATGTTGACTTTTCCAATATTTTCCCCAATTCTATTCTTTAATAGCCACTTTATCAATATTATCTAGATTCGAATTTGCACTAGAAAATGTTTTGAAGCCTACCTAAACTTGAAGTATAGGTCTTTTTCCTAAGTATTCTTTGAAATCTACTTTAACCACCTTTCGACAATCCAGAAATACAATAATGATGATACAACTAACGTATCCTTTTACAATTAATCGACAAAACAACCTTTTTGAATGACCTTTAACGGTTGATTTCGGTATATTTCGGTATAAGTCATTCGAATACCAATACATCCATAAAATCATAAAATTTAAGTTTGATATACATAATATAGATAAACATAATAAAGTCTGTGTCTTGATTAACCGGCAAAGTCCCAATTAAGTAAAATTTACTGTATAGACACACAAGCTTCTTAATTATGTCAATGTGTAATATGTTTACTATAGGTAAATATACACTCATGGACAAAATTTGAGATAGTGTAAATTCTTTAATGTCGCCAGTTATCTGTTTTTTTTTCTTTTAAGGAAACAAAGGCAATTTTGTTCATACTTGGTTATCTCGTATGTCTTCAATAAAGGTTACTGTAATATCTTTCAGAGTTATTGTCTGAATCCAGATATACATGGTAAAAGGTACAACTTCCTTAAGTTTTGTCATTGAATGTATATACATATATAAATGAATGCCTAATTACGAACGCTTCTAATAGAATGATAGTTAGACCTAAACCGCAATGATCTTTTACCTTTAATGATGATTTTATTATGATTATATTACTATCATCATCATCATCACTAATTGTGTCAGACAGATAAAAAAAAACAGAAGTGTGAAGATAAAGGAGATTTTATATAATCAAATAGGATTCTAAGCATCTTAGAAATTTGACTTTTCTATCATTCAGGCTTCTTCATGATTGTCCAGAATTGACCAATCACCGACCTCCACGTCACCTAAGGTGTTACAAAACCTCACATTTGCCAGACGCTAAGATAAATGGCGGGAAAATGGTCTTTTGGATTACTCAGGGCGTAGGCTTAGTTGGCCAACTTCCAAATTGGTTTTTATTGATTTTTCCGCTTCGATCATTGAACAAAAAACTTCTTTTTTTTCTCTTTCAAATATCGTAAATTACTTGTATCATATGTTTAAGACAAGTTACAAGAAAAAATGACTTTTTTTAAAAAGCATAATCCTTTACAATTTATTTTTTTATAGAAAAATATGAAAATATTTTATATATTTATATCAAAGATATCTTTTGTATAAATTGAATGATAATATTAATTCCAATATTTGACCATTAATATAGTAATTATTCAGAGCGCGCACAAAATTTACATCTTTCTATTCTTTGATAAAAAAATCTCAATCAATTTTATCATTATTTAATTTTAAAATTTGTTCTTTTTTCTCTAGATATAGGAATAAAATAATTAAAAGAGAGTCAACCGGTCAATTAAACTTTTTTAATTCTCTCCCCCACTTTAAATCGATCTTTTTTTTCTCTATGAACAATTATTAATTCAGTGAATTCACAATTTCTTTTGGTTTTAAAAGATTTTTTTAAAATCATTATAGTCTCTTCGATGTTACAAATAAGTTTTTAAATAAACGTACAATAATAGCTCTTATTAAAAGTTTGGCTGACCTACCTCAATCCTACATCTATGGCCAGACTTCCAGACTCAACCTCAGCATGGAAATTTCTGGTCAACTGATTCAACTCAGCAATCAAAACAGGACGCGAGTAAAATACTTTTGCACTAGTCCATACTGGTAAGCTGAACTCTCAGGGTAGTTGGTGTTCTGTGCTCCAAGAATCTGGATTATAAATAAATAAATATTGTGGCGGCTTCACCCGTGTTCTGCCCGAAAAGCAGCTTTACACAGCAAAGATAGAGAACGACTGCTGTGATAGAGATGTATGGAGACATCTGAGACTCTTCATTGGACACGACAACAACAGAAAATTGAAATGGACCCAGAACTTTACACACCCAAGATAGAGAACACTGCTGTGATAGAGATGTATGGAGACATCTGAGACTCTTCATTGGACACGACAACAACAGAAAATTGACATAGACCCAGAACTTTACACACCCAAGATAGAGAACGACTGCTGTGATAGAGATGTATGGAGACATCTGAGGCTCTTCGTTGGACACGACAACAACAACATAAAATTAACATGGACCCAGAACTTTACACACCCAAGATAGAGAACGACTGCTGTGATAGAGATGTATGGAGACATCTGAGGCTCTTCATTGGACACGACAACAACAACAACAGAATAATGTTTTATCTTATTTTGAACCAAAATAAGCTTTTTGATTAATTAAAATGTTTATAAAATTAGGAATCTCTCAAAATATCAAAATATATTATAAAATAGATGATATTATTTATTCGATAAGTTTTTTTATCAAAATTCACCAACGAGCTTATTATAAAATACTAGATTCTAAGAAATAGGTCAAATCTATTATTTCGTTAAACGCAAGCCGAAAATATTCTGATTGAAAGCTTTTCAAATTACAATGATGTAACTTATCGCTATTATAATCTTTTGGTTTATATTTATAATAAACTGGCGAAACCGCTGAGGGTTCACTACTGATTATCCAGGCCCTCCCATTAATTTTTCCATTGCAGTTAGGACAGTAGATATTGTTTTATTTTTAAAATAATCATTCGCGTCTATAATAGTTTCGTATTTTTATAACAGATGGCGCGCTAATGCATCATAATAAAGATAATTTAGACTAGAATATTATTAATTTATGCTATATAAAATGTATATAAATTCGATATGCAATTCATTAGAACAAAATACAATATTTTATATTGATATCTGAAACTATTATTTATGAAGCAAACGATATATAAAATATTTATTAAAAAATAGAATTATATAAAATATTTGTGACAGTAAGAGTTATGTAAGAACGACACGTTATCAAAATGGTTAACATAAAATTAAAATATAATCATAGAATAAAAGATAAAAGATATATCGATCTGGCAACATTGGATTCCACCAAATTTAACCTATAATTAGCCATTGATTCCCATGGGATAAAAGAAAATCATTGATTTTCCCATAAAATCCGAGGAAGCACTCGCAATTGGAAAAAGTTGTATTTAAAGCAAGAGGAAAGTGTTTGGCAGAGTTCCAAATAGTTCTTCTGCCTTTTTTTTTTTTCTTTTGATAAGGAAAGAGGAAGTCTTTTGGATACTTATCCTCTTGTGGTGTGATAATTTAATTATCAAATATATTTATAATTCGATAAAAAATATTTTGTATCAATATTAAGATTAAAATATCAGACATATATGTTATATTAAAATATTATTTTATTTAAAATTATATTTCATAGATTCAAATACTCTGTTAAATCGACCGCCAGAGATCACGCTTCCTCTATAAAACCTCATTGTTGTTGTTTCCCGATGGCCGGTTCAAACCTTTTGTACATTAGGTAAATAAGTTTTTCAGTTTTTAATTCTTACGCCTTAAATCAGGCAATATTTTCTCAGAAGATTTATTTTGTGTTTTATAAGCTAAACGAGCGGACGTACCCGGCTTCGCCCGAGGTTTTACCCGAGTAAAGGTTTGTCTAACGAACATTTGTTAAAACAATTCTCTATAAACTTATAAAAAAAAGATATATTTTGATAATTCGAAACTCGTATATTTGAATCTCTCGATAAAGTGAACATTTTTTCCCGGTCCCTGTGTGCCGTGTCATCCTGAATTTTGTCTTTCATAATTTTCTACATTACAAAATCATCGTTTTATCTAGTGAACATATTTTCCCGGTCCCTTGAAAAATACTCGATAAGTTGAATAAAGGCATGGTCGTGAATCTCTCGATAAAGTGATTATTTTTTTCCGGTCCCTGTGTGCCGTGTCATCCTGAATTTTGTCTTTCCTAATTTTCTACATTACAAAATCATCGTTTTATTCCCGGTCCCTTGAAAAATACTCGATAAGTTGAATAAAATCATGGTCGTTTATGGAAGATGGACGTAGTTCCCGGAGGTCACCCGCCCCCCGCGCGCCAGGACCTCTTGATCATTCTGATTGGCTGGCGGCCGGATGGGGGGGGGGGGGGGAGGGGGGGGGGCTCTTGATCCCTCTGATTGGTCGGTGGGAACATGGATTGTCCAACCAACTGGCCGGCGGCCGGACGGTGGGGGGGCAGATTTCCGTTGCAAGATGGCGCTGCTTGCGAGTTAAAGCTACAAATTTGCAAATAACTCTAAGGATATTCAAGATATTCAAGAAATTATTTTTCGTAAACCTTTCCGGAGATACGCCTAATAATATCTCAAAATTTCACGGCGATTGGATGTATGGTTTTTGAATCCATAGAGGACACACAGATACACACACACACAGACATTCAATTTTATATATATAGACTAGCGGATGTGCCCGGCTTCGCCCGGGTTTTACCCGAGTAAAGGTTTGTATAACGAACATTTGTTAAAACAATTCTCTATAAACATATAAAAAAAGAAAGATATATTTTGATGATTTGAAACTCGTAAATTTGAATCTCTCGATAAAGTGATCATTCTTTCCCGGTCCCTTGTGCCGTGTCATCCTGAATTTTGTATTTCCTAATTTTCTATATTACAAAATAATCGTTTTATCTAGTGAACATATTTTCCCGGTCCCTTGAAAAATACTCGATAAGTTTAATAAAATCATGGTCGTGAATCTCTCGATAAGGTGATCATTTTTTCCCGGTCCCTGTGTGCCGTGTCATCCCGAATTTTGTATTTCCTCGATAAAGTGAACATTTTTTACCGTTCCCTGTGAGCCGTGTCATCCTGAATTTTGTCTTTCCTAATTCTATACATTACAAAATCATCGACACGGGATATCATTTAATGTTGTCTAAAGGGGGTTAAGAGAGCAGTCTCTTTCAAATGAAAAATGCTTTAATTAAGCAGATGTTTAAAGTATAATATATGAGAGAGGCAATCTTACAGGTTGTCGACGCTGTAAAATCCCCAGAGAGAGTGTTTTTGTAGCATCATGCTGTGACTCACACGATGACCCAAGGTCATCAGGAGCAGCAAACTAAGCCTATCTCCGTCTCAATGGTAGGGCTGCTTGCGAGTTAAATATACAAATCTGCAAATAACTCTAAGGATATTCAAGATATTCAAGAAATTTTTTTTCGTAAACCTTTCCGGGGATACACCTCATAATATCCCAAAATTTCACGGCGATTGGATGTATGGTTTTTGAATCCATAGAGGACACACACACACACAGACAGACAGACAGACATTCATTTTTATATATATAGATTAAAGCAATAATGAACTATTTTTAGTATTATTGCCACGACTGCAGTGTCACATGCTTATGAATTCTGGAATCAAGCAAATGATCAATAAATCTATATAAAATCCTCTAAAATCACAAAATATTTTTACAACATATATATATCTTATATAAAGAAAAGAGATAAGATTTTCTGCTTGATATTTGATCATGTTGAGGATTATGGTAATACAGTCATGGTTAAAATCTTGAAAGAATAATAATAAGAATGGTTTTGATCAGAGGTTGCTTTAATTGAGCTAAGGAATATACAATATACATAATTTGGTAAAAGTACTGCCTGGCTTAAGGCGTAAGAATAAAAAAAATGAAAAGCTTATTTACATAATGTACAAAAGTTTTGAGCCGGCCAACGAGAAAGAGAAAATATCTTTATTTTACGGGGCTGCTAACCAAAATGAATGATTTTTGAGCCCCGATGGACGCATAAAGCGGAATATATACAAAGCATAGTTGGGGGGCCTGGGGATGGGTGGCCAGGGATAAGGCCAACGAGAAAGAACAACAACGAGATTTTATAGGGGAAGCATGACCTCTGGTGGTCGATTTAACAGAGTATTTGGATCTATGAAATATAATTTTTTAAATAGAATAATATTTTAATATAACATATATATACCATAGAAATACCATAATCATACCTACAGTTAAAACAAAAATAGTCAAAAATATATATAGAATTTTATTCCTGAAGATACAATAATTCAATTTAAATGGTTTGTTCACACCAACATATAAAACAGCACTTCTCGTGCGCGCATCACGTGGATAATAAACTTACAAGGAGTTTGAATTTTTCCTAGAAGAAATTAGGCGAACAGCCTCGTCGAAATATTGAATTTCAATAAAATTTATTAATCCAAAATATGCCTTTATTTTAAATATCGTAAATGGATTGTTCTATATTTAACATATATATATTATATCTAATAAAGATTTTTTGCTGTTTTGAGATTAATTACTTGTAGAGGAATTATTGGTCATTTGCTTGATTTTGGTATGCAGTCGTGGGAGAGATTATAATAAAATTAGTTATCAAAAATAGCTTTAATTGCGCTAAATGAATATATGAAAAACATGGTTTGATAAAAGTACTGCCTGGCTTAAGGCGTAAGAATAAAAATGAAATACTTATTTACATAATGTACAAAGGTTTTGAGCCGGCCAACGGGGAATAACAACAATGAGTATTTATAGGGAAAGCGTGACCTCTGGCGGTCGATTTAACAATATTTGAATCTATGATATATATTTTAAATAAAATAATATTTTTATATAACATATATATATATATATATAGGGATAAAGCATGCAAATATTTATATGTAATTCTACTCTCCAAAAAGCTGATGCCCATAGTTTACCTAAATACCATTTCTAATATTCCACCTTTCAGTGTAGCATATAAAAATAGAATCGTCCAATACAGTATTAGAGATCTAAGAAGCAGTCTGGTAGATTAAATTAGCGAAACCGCTGGGCGGGTTCACCACTGATGAGCCAAGAATTTCCAATTTTTTTCATTGCAGTAAGGACAGTAGAAATTTAAGGTATGTGTAAAAATATACTTTCGTGTTTAAATGTTTTATATTCTTTTATATTCCTATACAGGGATATGTATGCGTTTCTTTTTAAAGGTCTAATGTTGTTGTACCTTTTAGCATGTATATCGGGATTCAAAAAATAACTCTGAAAGATATTACAGTGATCTTGCTTGAAAACATACGAAATAACCAAGTGTGAACAACCTCTGTCTCCTTCAAAAAAAAAAATAGACGAACAGTGACAACAAAAACTTTCCACTTCTTTAGGTTTTGTCCATGAGTGTGTATATACTTATTTAAGAAATTTAATATCGTTTGTAAAAATTAACTACTTTTAACTAATTTTACTAATTTTAAACCTATTTTTGTTCAAAATAGCAACGATTACAAAAAGGATATAGTTGAAATAGCAAAACGTGTCTATATTGTAGCTACTCTGCTCCAGCAATAATTTCTGATTTTTACGACCTCGTAAAATTTGCCGAGTGTGGCTATATAAAGCTTTTATGTTGATAGCAATGAGTCGCTTTAAGTGAACCGGGTTATAACTGTAGATATATCTCATCATACACACCACATATATATATCCTTTTATATCTATAAAAATGAAATGCGAAATCGATGTTTGTTATCGCATCACGCAAAATCTACTGACTCAATCATTATGGAATTTCGCATGTAGGTAGCTGAAGATTTCGTTTAACATATAGGCTATTCAAAAAACGAAAAGGTTTAATGTGCTATTTTTAAAAAATGTTAAACCAAAATTCCTTAGTTCAAGCCTTTTACCGCTTGGCGGCGCACTGGTCGCGACGATAAATGAATCTGATTGGTTAATAATTTTACACGTTGTTGTTTTGTAATTTTACCCGATTAATGTGTGTCTTTAAAAGGTAAGATTATTTTTATATATTTAAACTCTTTTAAAATAATTTTAATCGATCATTATCAAATAAATACGCCCCCGGAACCTGGGTTAATTAAAACTGTATTGTGAAATTTCGCACGTAAGGAGTTGAGGTTTTGGTTTAACATTTAGGCTAAAAGCACAAAAATTGCATTTCGAAAAACTTTCCTTTTTAGAAGGTAGATTTTATTTAATCATTTAGTAATATTTTTTCAATTTAAATTAATTGGAATTATTATTTATTTCGCAGCTTATTCATATATTTTGCTTCGTTTAATTTTAATTAGTGTAAATATAACGATCTACATCTTTAACGATAAGTGTAGTATTTTATCTCATAAGGTATATTATTTTTAGAACAGTATTCTATTTTTTTTCTTTCTTATATTTAGAGTGCGTATAAATTTTATTAAAGTTGTAAAAAGTATATTTATTGAAAAAAGTATGTTTTACAATATAACTTGCTACATATATTTTACTATATGTTTGTTCCATGTAATATGTTTATGCTCTAATAGAATTTATATATATTTATATGGTTCAACCATATTTTTATATGAATGCATTTAGATATATATCCTGACCCATATAGGGTTAATTAATAACTCATTTGACATTTTACCTTTATTTATGGTCTTGGCAATATATATGTAAAGCTTTTTAGGTAAAAAAGAATTGAGGTATATTTTGAAATATAGATAAAAATCACAAGGAGAAGCAAGACCAGATCCAAATAAATAAATTATGTGTGGTTTCAGAAACAGCATTGTTACCATCTTCAGACAAAAGTACTGAATACATTCAGTAATTTTGTCTTTATAAGGTGACAATGCTGTTATTGAAACATCACACATAATTCGTTTATTTTTTATTTGGTCTTGCTTTTTTGATATTTTTAACATTGCCCTTGACTATTTGAAAATGATGCAAATTTCCTAATTATTTTATGCCATTTTAAAAAGTACATTCTTTTGTAATAATATCTAATTTCCCACATTTTCCTAAAACTGCCAACAATAAACTAATAAAAAAAAATCCAAGTCTGGGTATTTCAGTATTGCAGATATATTACATTTTTAAAAATTGTTTAACTATAGATGTACATGCCGGATTAGGTGCCCTTAAAAATGTTTAATCTGGCTGTTTCTTCTTGAACTGCCGAGAGTGAAGTGGAGAAAGTGAAATTTTCAGGTTGCGAGGCCCATTTCCCTTAATTCACACTAATCCTTTGATTTTTTTTTTTTTCATTTTTTAGATACCAAAGCCAAGTTTGGTTACTTGCACTCACTGGAGGGGTTTGACTTTTTCAAGAATCAGGGGTCATTGGGGCACTTTTTTTTTTTTCAGAACAAATTCCCCAAAACTGGATTCGATGATCCCGGGTCGTGGTTTTTAAAAATCAACAGTTTAGACCACTCCTCCAAAAAAGCACTCTATACATTAGATGTGTTTGTGAAATTGATCTTATATTTCAGATTATTTTTACCAGAATTTTTAATTTTGATATTTGCAGTTCATCTCCATTGTGCTGAAAGAAAATTCTTTACTTAAAGTTTTAAAAACAGTTGGGGGCTCTATTCATTCAAGAGTAAACCCCACTCGAACAATACCCGGGCGAAGCCGGGTCCATATATCTATATAGGCTCAATTTATTGGGCAGTTTTTTCAACCAAATTAAACTTTTTTTTAGGCCTTCTTCCATTGTCTTTTTTTGTTTTTTTTTTTGTTTTGCTGTCATTTGTTTAGATAGTATTTAGATCAGTGATTCTCAACCTTTTTTTTGTTGCGGCATTATTTTAAAGATTTGAAAATTTGGCGGCACAATTTTAGAATTTCGCGGCACACTTTTGCTAACTTGAATGCAAGAAAATTCAAATTATGTATCAATATTTCTATGCAAAATCTAAGTAATATACATCTCTAACATTCAATTTGCTAATTTCGTTATTTTAAAAAGTAAAAAAATGAAAAAGAAAAAAAGAAAAACCATTACAAACGTGAACATAATCATATGCCTAAAATTCAGCGACACATTTTTAGAATTTCGCGGCACACAAAATTACCGCGGCACATTGTTTGAGAATCACTGATTTAGATTTATCTGCTTCATAATATGTAGCTGCTCATATATATCTATGTATGTTCTACTCATTTTTGTTGTGCATATTTTTTCAGCTAATTGTATTTTTTTTTTTACGTCTTCTTCCATTTGATTTTTTTTAATCAGTTGTTTTACGTTTTCGCTGAGTTTTATGCATTTTTCCCCTCCTTTCAGAATATTTCTATGCTTTTTTTTTATTTTGGCCTTAGTCATGAGTCGCGCTTATTTTAATACACTATTTTTGAATTTTTTTTTCAATCTCAGTCCTTTATGTTTTACATTTTTCAGTTATCCTTATTTTTATTTTTACTAATGCTTTGTGTTTGTAGGTATGCCAAGCCATAGGAGAAGCAAACTTTCTCAGCGTTCCAATAGCTCTAGGGTTCAGCATGCTTCAGGGTCAAACATTGCAAGTAGTTGGTGTGCATCTTGAGTCTCCCTGTTTCTCGCATGGGCAACTCTATGTAGCATGCTCCCGTGTTTCCAGCCCTAAAAATTTATTTGTCTTTAGTTCTACTTTTAGCAAGACACGCAAAATTGTTTATCAGGGGGCTTTGATATAGATTTTGACAATTTTGAAAGAGATTTCTTCGAATAATGATTTTGGGAAGCTTGACTTTTGTAACTACATAATTTATGAATAATTTGTTATCATTATTGCTCTACTGTAGTTTCATCAATAAAGCTTTTTTTACTTTATTTTATTTTATTTTTTTCACATTTAATTCATTTACATAACTCTATTCTTGAAAATTGTTTTTTTATTTTTTTTTATGGTATCAACATTTCTGGTTCAATTAAGGTTTTTGTTAGCCTGCAACACACCTTATCATAGCTCATTGCATTTATCAGGATAACTTTGCTGTTTTGATTTTTACACCATTGGTATTTTCATGCCTCTATAATATTATATTTATTTGCAGAATTTTATAGACAATTTGGTTTGGGTTATATACTTTAAGAATTTGTAAAAATATAAAGGTCAAAGTTTTACAACAAAAAAGAATTTTGGAACACCATTTCTCTCCCATTTAATTTAATGATGCTTCATTTATGATTTTAAGAATTGCTTTATTTTTATGCATGTTATTTTTAAAATTTGTGTTAGCAAGACATGGAATATTGTTAAGTTAATGTATTATTAACATAAACTTTACCAACCCGTGAAGCGTTAGCTCCAAGCTTTTACCACTGGGGGCAGCACTGTTAGAGCTAATAAATGCTTTCGATTGGTGCTTACTTTTACATGCTGTTTGTTTTTAGACTAAATTAATACACATCAAGTTAGCATTTTTTCATTCTTCAAAAGTTAAGATTCTATCTTTAACGTTTCATAATACTTTTAAAATTAAAGCCGGAAATAATATTGCTTTTTCCCATCCTGCAGGTCTACATTACACTGCAACAGCTATCATAACTCTGGCTTTTGGCATTGATATTTATATAATGTGAAAGTACTGTTTGCTACCTTAAGCTCTGGAGAGATTATAATGTGTCTACAGATCCATCATGTGGAAATCACACCATAGTGAAAATGCATTTAGCTGGTAGCAATGTATCACATTTGTAGACATGTGGTGCGCTTACAGTAAAAGCAGTCGCTACCTACCCACCATGGTTATCATGGCCTGTACCACGCGTACTAGGGATAATTACAAAAAAAAAGGAAGCAAGACCGAATACAAATAATTACATTATGTGTGGTTTCAGTTACATTTTGGCTATCTTCAGACAAAGGTACTGAATACATTCAGTAATTTTGTCTTTATATGGCAACAATGCTGTTACTGAAACATCACACACATATATATTTTTTTTTATTTGGTCTTGCTTTTTTGGTATTTTTAAAATTGCCCTTGACTATTAGAAAATTATGCAAATTAACTATTTAGAAATGTAAGTGCCGGATTAGGTGCCCTTTAAAATGTTTGCTCTGGCTGTTTGTTCTTGGACAGCCGAGAGTGAAGTGGACAAAGTGAAATTTTCAGGTTGTGCCGACCATTTTCCTTTATTCAAACTAATCATTAGATTTTTTTTTTAATTTTTAAGAATAAAAGCCCTGTTTGGTTACTTGCACTCACTGGAGGGGTTGGACTTTTTCAAGAATCAGGAGCCATTGGGGCAATTTTTTTTTCAGAACAAAGTGTCTAAATCTGCATTCAATGATCCCGGGTCATGGTTTTTAAAAATTAACAGTTTAGACCACTCCTCCAAACAGCACTCTATTCATTAGATGTGTTTGTGAAATGGATCCTATATTTCAGATTTTTTCACAAGCATTTTCGATATTGCTGTTTGCAATTTATCTCCATTTTGCTGAAAGAAAATTCATTACATTGAGTTTACAAACAGTTGGGGCCTCTATTCATTCATGAGTAAACCTCGCTCGAACACTACACAGGCGAAGCCGGGTCCAGTCGGGTAAAACCCGGGCGTTGCCCGGGCCACTCGGCTAGTATATATATATATATATATATATATATATATATATATATATATAATAGCTATATATAGATGAATTGAACGAAAATATTCATAGAATTATAAGCAGACGAATATTTTTATAGGTAGACGAAAATTTTGATAAGCAAACGAAAATTTTGATAAGCAGACGAATATTTTTATAAGCAGACGAATTTTTACTCAGCAGACGAGTATATAATTCCAACCAATCACCGTTTTATATATATAAGAAATTTGAAATATTTTTGACGCTTATGATTCTTTTTAAAATAAATCAATTTATCAACTGCCCCTTAATTCAATGATAAAATAATGGGAGGGCCTGGCTCATCAGTGGTGAACCTTCCCAGCGGTTTCGCCAGTTATTTTTTCATATATGTATATATGCCCTGCCATCTAAAAAGCTCATGTGAGTGTGGTCAGAATATGCCTATTTTGTTTTAAATATATATATATACATCACAATTCACGTGTCATCTAACAAACCAAAAATAAATCAACTAATTTTTAATTAAACAATTATAAATCCTTTTAAATAAATAATTGTAAATATGATGTATAAAAAAAACGTCAAATATAAATATTCCAATATTAATCTATTATTTAAATAGATTAATATATAAAATAGATTTACACACACAATAAAAACTATAAATTCAATTTGAAAGAAAGAAAAAAAAATATGGAAAATAGGATTATTTTAATCCAGGTAAATGATGGCAAGAGATAAATGGATTAGCAAAGTTCCTTACGCCCGCCCACACAAGTATAATGCGGCACGACTGCAGTTTCTTAAGACGGTGATTGGCTGGAATTACATACTCGTCTGCTGAGTAAAAATTCGTCTGCTTATCAAAATATTCGTCTGCTTATCAAAATATTCGTCTGCTCATCAAAATATTCGTCTGCTTATTGAAATATTCGTCTGCCTATCAATATATTCGTCTGCTTATCAAAATATTCGTCTGCTTATCAAAATATTTGTCTGCTCATCAAAATATTCGTCTGCTAATCAAAATATTCGTCTGCTTATCAAAATATTCGTCTGCTTATCAAAATATTCGTCTGCTTATAATTCTATGAATATTTTTGTTCAATTCATCTATATATAGGTATTATATTAGTGTATTGAAATTGTATTTTAGTATTGAGAAAGGCTATACAACATAATTTAAGGAGAAGCATATTGTATTGACAAAAAATTAATGGTCATTTTTTCCTCAAATAATCTTCCTATATTTACATATTTTAATGACCCGATTTATTAATAAACAGACATTTTTATTATTATAATTAACGAAGCAATTTGCAGCGCAATTTAATGAGAATCTGAGCTCCTTGATAAAAAAAGGAGTACGACTATTCGTTTATAATCTTCTTATTTTCCCATATTCTCTTCAAGATTAATATATCTTTGAATATTTTATTATATATTATAATTATGTTTATAATTACACAAAGTAAAATCAATATTATAAATTCATGTTTTACTTCTTTTCGCTAAAAGATAATGATGTTGTTGTCGTGTCCAATGAAGAGCCTCAAATGTCTCCATACATCTCTATCACAGCAGTCGTTCTCTATCTTGGGTGTGAAAATTCTGGATCCATGTCAATTTTCTGTTGTTGTTGTCGTGTCCAATGAAGAGCCTCAGATGTCTCCATACATCTCTATCACAGCAGTCGTTCTCTATCTTGGGTGTGTAAAGTTCTGGGTCCATGTCAATTTTCTGTTGTTGTTGTCGTGTCCAATGAAGAACCTCAGATGTCTCCATACATCTCTATCACAGCAGTCGTTCTCTATCTTGGGTGTGTAAAGTTCTGGGTCCATGTCAATTTTCTGTTGTTGTTGTCGTGTCCAATGAAGAACCTCAGATGTCTCCATACATCTCTATCACAGCAGTGTTCTCTATCTTGGGTGTGTAAAGTTCTGGGTCTATGTCAATTTTCTGTTGTTGTTGTCGTGTCCAATGAAGTAACTCAGATGTCTCCATACATCTCTATCACATCAGTCGTTCTCTATCTTGGGTGTGTAAAGTTCTGGGTCCATGTCAATTTTCTGTTGTTGTTGTCGTGTCCAATGAAGAGCCTCAGATGTCTCCATACATCTCTATCACAGCAGTCGTTCTCTATCTTGGGTGTGTAACGTTTTGGGTCCATGTCAATTTTCTGTTGTTGTTGTCGTGTCCAATGAAAAACCTCAGATGTCTCCATACATTTCTATCACAGCAGTGTTCTCCGTCTTGGGTGTGTAAAGCTGCTGTTCTGGGTCCATATCAATTTTCTGCTGTTGTTGAATCCTTTCAGCGGTTTCGCCAAATTAATCTCTAGACAGCTCTACTATTGTATTGCATATGTTTTTCTTATATATTGTGCATTTACTATAAAAAGGCAGCTTAGAGGTGTTTAGAGAATCTATGAACATATAAGCATATAGGTCTGTAGTGTGTTGCATACAATATAATTACAATGATATGCCTCGAACAATGCTATTCTGCAAATATAATTTCATATTAAAATCTAAGGGACTTGCCCCATACAGATTCTCCCAATTGGGTAAGATAATAATCATTTTGTGTTATTTACATAGAAATTGAACTGGCTTTACTCTTCATCTCAAAGTCATTCACTTGTTGACTGGTCCTTACATAATGATGATCTAAAAAATTCTAGTAAGCTATTGCCTTATATTTTTAGCGGATATATCATATATATCATATACATTCACATTTTAATTTCATCTCTATTTTTAAGCTTCTTTTTAAGCCTCTTTGTAGACTGTTCGATTGGCTATTTAAAACTTCAAATTTCTTATTTATAAATTACATTAAGAATAAATAAACACAAGGAAATAAGACCAAATCCAAATAAATAAATAGTGTGTTACATTACTTACTACACACTTTAATTAAAAAGGCATATATTGGGTCAAAATATTATTTTACCAATATTTCAGTTGGCTGAACGCCAACCTTTATCAAGGTATTATAACATAATGCATTAAAATGTTATAATACCTTGATAAATGTTGACGTTCAGCCAACTAAAATATTGGTTAAATAAATGCTATTTTGATCCAATATATGCTTTTTTAATTAAAGATTTATTTATGGATTGCTCTATTTTCAATACTACACACTATTTATTTATTTGGATTTGGTCTTATTACTTTGTATTTATAATCTATAAGCCAAATTGTTTAATGTATATGTTTAATTCAATGGTCTTTTTCTTAATTGTTTATTTTCTTTTTGATAATTCTGTTACCTACTCTACTACAATTATAGTAAATAGTTTAACGCGTAATTATCCAGATCGGATATAGCGTGTCTTATTTGCAACTGGTAAATTCAATTGCTGTCCCAAATTTCATTTCTTCTGATAAATTCACTACTTTATTCTTAACAGGCAAAGGACCCTTCTTAAGTTTCCTATTCAAACTGAATGCTATCAATGATCCAACATGTGAATACCGCTTAGATGTTGAATCACCAGAGCATCTTCTTTTAACTTGCCCTCTGACTAATCAAATTGTATGTAGATACTTTAAAAACATTACCAAATTCTCTTTGTGTATATACTCTATCTTATGAGAACTTTGTTAAGTTTAGAACTATTTGTACAATAATTTACAAAACACTACTAATCCATCGTGTAAATGATTAATCATATTGCCACGTTTTTATTTTAAAACGCTAATTTTCTGTTTTGTAAAACTTTAATTTTAAAGTTCATTATTTTAAAAGTGAAATGTTTGTTAATGGAATAGACATTTTACCTAAATTCACTTTATTGCCGCTTTACTTTTAACAGCCATTTGTTTATGTGTATTTTTACATATCGTTTTTATTGAGTTTTTACTAATTTAGTATGTACATCATTGACTTTTGATGAATGAGAAAAATAAATTGAAAATAAACATATGAAAAATTAAAGTAACATTTTTAAAGGAATTTATGTATAATTGAAAATTGTTTCTGTAACGTCTCAATATATATGTAAATAATACTAGCACAGCACAATAGTCCTTTGGACTTCGGACTATATTAAACTCTTCGAGTTAAAATAGGAAAATAAAACAGAGATTGAATGATCGTAAAGCTTGTAGAAGAACACATGCGTCCGAAAGCTTGCTAATAAGATTTGCACAAGACGCTACTCTTCAATCTCAGTTTTATTTTGCTATTAATATATTTCAAGATTATAGAATGAAGAATGAACTAGTTATTTATGAACTTAACGATTTGATTTCTGATCAAAAAAATCATATTTAAAGTTCAATTCATTTTGTAAATACATTCTAAACTTTCTACAAAATCTGGATCTCTAATGTTTTCATGTGTTGAATAATGTAAATAACTTATGTAAATAAACTTTTCTCCTTGTTTGCCGCAAGTATCCCTTGTAGGATATAGCGCTTTGGAAATAAAATAATTGTAATTATAATGATGTAAATGAATTCATAACGGATAAAAGCGTATTTCAAATCCCATTTAAATATTCTAATATCCAATGAAATCGTTAGAAATACAAGTAAGTACACAATCTCCAAAGTTAAATCTCCATATAAGGTCATAAATGTTTTATGTAGTTTTACGTATGTAAATAGGCACATCATACAAATTAGATTACGACCTCCATTAGATGCAAATTAGATTATAATCTGCTTTTGTATCCAAGTGTAAATTAGGCTTAAAATATATTAGGTTTGAAGAGATTAGAGGTTTTTAGGAGAGAGAGCATAAAATGTAACCACAACAAAAGGGAACGTTTTTTTAAAACATAAATTATATTAATGTGAAAAAATAGTACAAATGTGATATTGTACTAAGATAAGGTGCATATATTAAGAAAAAGGCATCTCCTTATCGTGCAATTGAAAGTTGCTGATGGCTTTCTTCATATATAGGAATAAATATCAACTATTCGTTAATTTTTAATTATTCCAGAATTGACCAAATACCCATTCTTGATTAATCAAGAAAAGCTAACCACGTACGCGTTTCGGGCTGTTGGCCTTCAGCAACTTTCAGTTGCATAATAAGGAGATGCCTTTTTCTTAATTTATTCACCTTATCCCAGTACAATATCCTATTTGTACTATTTTTTTTCCACAATTTATACAACAACAAAAAAAGCTTTATTAAGACCTTTTAGTCTTATACAGATTCTTCAAACAGAAATGTAGGATATATGCAGGAAAAAGTAATAGTACCTTAATAGTAATATGATATTTATATACATGATAAATTATATAAAGAGAATCAAGCTAATAGATTTGTCTGGGTAAATTGGAGGAAAAGAAATTTTTATACATGGATTTACCACGGATTCACGGCAGTAAAAGATAAAAAAGCAAAAGCTAATCACAATCAATATTGAGATAATGAAATTTATACATTATAATTAAGACAATTGAGCTCATAGATTTGAAAGTGTAAATCCGAGGAACACAACTTATAGGAAGGAGGGGGAGCAGTAATAAGCTCACTAAAAAAATCTGGGTTCAGTTGGCCCGGCTGATAGTACACTGTAAGGGCTCCTAATCCAGGGATACAGGATGAGCAGTGTTTGTACTCCATGTTAAGAGTGGCTGCACATGGCGTCTGTTCCTCATGTCAGAGACAGCCATTTCTTTTGGAGCTAAGTCGACCTGCTACTGAGTAGTGCTCCCAGTCTTAATGACAAAGGCAGACGCATTCTACTTCACCCAGTCATGATGGTTGTCAAACAGACACCATCAAGGGTCACAACTTGATACCCTAATATGATTGAGTGGAGATAAGAAAGAAGAAGAAGAAGACCTTGTGTGGCCTGCTACTGAGTAGTGCTCCCAGTCTTAATGACAAAGACATTTTACTTCACCCAGTCATGATGGTTGTCAAACAGACACCATCAAGGGTCACAACTTGATACCCTAATATGATTGAGTGGAGATAAGAAAGAAGAATAAGAAGACCTTGTGTGGCCTGCTACTGAGTAGTGCTCCCAGTCTTAATGACAAAGGCAGACGCATTCTACTTCACCCAATCATGATAGTTGTCAAACAGACACCATCAAGGGTCACAACTTGATACCCTAATATGATTGAGTGGAGATAAGAAAGAAGAAGACCTTGTGTGGCCTGCTACTGAGTAGTGCTCCCAGTCTTAATGACAAAGACATTTTACTTCACCTAGTCATAATGGTTGTCAAACAGACACCATCAAAGGTCACAACTTGATACCCTAATATGATTGAGTGGAGATAAGAAAGAAGAAGAAGAAGACCTTGTGTGGCCTGCTACTGAGTAGTGCTCCCAGTCTTAATGACAAAGACATTTTACTTCACCTAGTCATAATGGTTGTCAAACAGACACCATCAAAGGTCACAACTTGATATCCTAATATGATTGAGTAGAAATAAGAAAGAAAATATTATTTATATATAATGAATAGAATAAAGATTCTTCCCTGTTTTTACATATTGACAAAATTAATATGGAATCTACCTAATCTACATAAGTATCTACATAGGTTTCTACACAGCCCAAGAATCCTCATTGTTGTCAAAGAATATAATATAGAAGAAACACAAGTCGTGAAAAGGAGCTTCTTCATATAATAGGATAATCGTACAAGTTTTAAGACCAGACAAGAAATTTCAGCTCTGATCTGATAAATGTTATATTTTGTTAAATATATCTTGTCATTATTGCAGGTTTATATTTAAGTTACTTTGAGAAACCTTTTACAAAATTATCACTTTTTTGTTTCTATTGTTGCTGAAAACTGTTCCATATTCCAGAATTCCCAATTAAAAAGATACATTTTTTTAGGCTTTAAATATATTAGATTTGAAGAGATTAGAGGTTTTCCGGAGAGCATAAAATGTAAACATAACAATGGAGAACGCTTTTTTAAAAACACAAATTATATTAAATAAAAGTATCTCCTTATCGTGCAATTAAAGGTTGCTGATGGCTTACGCTATCTATTGGATAAATATCAACTATTCTCGTTGATTTTTAATCATTCCAGAATTGGCCAATTACCCATTCTTGATTAATCAAGAAAAAGCTAACCACGTACGCGTTTTTAGTAAAAACATCAAAATACTTGGAAACCTTTAAAAGCTCAGCAGTGAGGTCAATATTAATGAATAAATTTGGCAATTTTAATGACTAATCTATATGGGTAGGCGTAATAAAGCACAATTTATATTATAGATTATTGATACAAGAAAATAAGACCTAATCCAAATAAATTAATGATGTGCGACGTTTCGGTAACAGACAAAAGATTATTCTTTTGTTTGATGAGGGTAACAATGCTGTTACCGAAACGTCTCACACTATTCTTCTTCTTCTTTCTCATCTCCACTCAATCATATTAGGGTATCAAGCTTGAGATCATGACTGGGTGAAGTAGAATGCGTCTGCCTTTGTCATTAAGACTGGGAGCACTACTCAGTGGCAGGCCAACTTAGCTAAAAAAAAATGGCCGCCTCTGACATGAGGAACAGATGCCATGTGCAGCCACTCCTAACATGGAGTGCAAACGCTGCTCATCCTGTATCCCTGGATTAGGAGCCCATACAGGGTACTATCAGCCGGGCCAGCTGAACCCAGGTTTTTTTAGCAAGCTTGTTACTGCTCCCCCTCCTCCTTTTTCATCCGGGTCTCACACTATTAAATTATTTGAATTAGGTCTTATTTTCTTGTATACAAGGATACAAATTGACAGAATTTCTCCTCCCAGACTTATGTAACGAATTTGGAGATTATATCGTTGTCCTAAGAATAGAATCCTTCTTAATATAGAGCAATCCATATTTAAATCATTAGATAATAAAAATACATATATTGGATTGAATAAATGATTTATTTACCAATATTTCGGTTGGCTGAATGCCAACTTTTATCAAGGCCTTATATTTTTGTATAAAACAAACTTAGCGCCGTATAGTGTTATAATATTTTTTTATATATTTATATTATAAAAATTATAACACTATACGGCGCTGAGTTTGTTTATACAAAAATGTAATGCCTTGATAAAGGTTGGCATTCAGCCAACCTAAATATTGGCAAATAAATATTTTATTCAATCCAATATATGTATTTTTATTATTTAAGAATAGAATATATAATTTAGAGAGAGTTTATATATATATATGTTATATAAAAATATTATTTTATTTAAAATATATATCATAGATTCAAATATTGTTAAATCGACCGCCAGAGGTCATGCTTCCCCTATAAAAACTCGTTGTTGTTCTTCCCTGATGGCCGGCTCAAAACTTTTGTACATTATGTAAATCATCTTTTGTTTTCCTAATTCTACTCGCCTTAAGCCAGGCATTACTTTTATCAAATTATGTTTTTATATGTATTCATAAGTTCAATTAAAGCAATATCTGATCAAAACTCAACAGAAATCTCATTCATCTTTTTTTATATAATATATATATGTTGTAAAATTATTTAGTGATTTTAGAGGATTTTATATAGATTTATTGATCATTTGCTTGATCCCGGAATTCATGAGCATATGATATTGTTCGGCAGTCGTGGCAATAATTAAATAAAATTAGTTATCAAAAATAGCTTTAATTGAACTAAAGGAATATATTAAAACATAATTTGATAAAAGTACTGCCTGGATTAAGGCGTAAGAATCTAAAAAATGAAAAACTAATTTACATAATGTACAAATATATTTGAGCCGGCCATTGAGAAACAACAACAATCGGTTTTATATAGGGAAAGTCCCGATATCTGGTGGTAGATATAAACAGAATATTTGTATCTATGAAATGTAATCTATATATAGATGATGAAACATCTAGCATATGCTCTATAGGCTCGATGGACTCCACCCAGCTCCAAAGAGAATTGATTGAATGCGAAAAATGTGAAAATCCAGAAGTTGAGAGAATAATTGCCGCGATCTACGAGAGGGCTGGTATCTCTAGAACAATTAAGGTCCAGCGGCAGTTAATACAACATCCTGACCTGGAGTTCATGATCTCCAGCTACCTCGAGAGACAGGAAGACATTAAATCCAAGACCTATAGTGACCTCAAAAGTGACCAGAGGAGAGCCCTTAACATCAAAATTGGGAAAATGAAGCAAATTCTAAATGAGCTTACCAAATTGTCTACCGGAAACGTAGAAACACCATCGTCGAAAAAGAGACCCTTTAAGGCGTCTCAAGATGATAATCTCGATCAACGAGAAAGAAAAAGACAAGAAAAAAGGAAGAAGTCGACCCCCCCAGGAATGAAGACAATCCTACCGCTGTCCACTGATATGGAGACAGAGACAGAAAATATCACAGACAAGTCCACGACATCGATTATATCCCTTGACACTGAAAATGATACCTACAAAAATATAATCGAATTCATCATCTGTTCAGACGACCAAATCAACACCATAAGAGAGATGAAGAGAAAAAATCATTCCCTGGATCATCAAATACAAGTCTTCGCCGAGACACTCCGGGAAAGAAGAAAGAATCTCGAAGACCCTGACAGTGACTTGAAGATGATCTACGACAAGAAAATAGAAGAGGCCGAATGGATCATGAAGAAGTGGGACGAACAAGAGGATATCTCCAAAGAATTCTACGCGAATATTAGGGCTGGAATTTATCCCTGAATGTTACTACCCCTCGACTGTACTTGCCTTTGACTGAATAAAGACCGTTTTTATCTATATATATATATATATATATATATATATATATATATATATATATATATATAAATGAATGTATGTGTGTGTGTATGTCATTTTTGCCTGACCAAACCACTCATTGGAGGCCATGAAACTTTGGGAAGTTATTTAGTATAGTACTGGGAAGGTTTCTGAAAAAATAATTTCTTGAATATCTTGAATATCCTTAGAATTATTTGCAGATTTGTAGATTTAACTCGCAAGCAGCGCCCCCATTTGATTATTTATCAAAAGTAAGATTTTCTACCTATTAATTGCGCACAAGTCAAAGTTAGTTATCGAGTATTTTTCAAGGGACCGGGAAAAATGTTCACTAGATAAAACGATCATTTTGTAATGTAGAAAATTAGGAAAGAAAAATTTCAGGATGACAAGGCAATTTATTTGAGACAAGATGAGACAAGGGACCGGGAAAATGGTCACTTTATCGAGAGATTCAAATTTAGGAGTTTCAAATTATCAATATATATATATATTTTTTTATAAGTTTATAGAGAATTGTTTTAACAAATGTTCGTTAGACAAACCTTTACTCGGGTAAAACCCGGGCGAAGCCGGGAACGTCCGCGAGTTTTAAATAAAATAATATTTTTCTATAACATATATATAACACAGAAAATTTCGGAAAAATGATTAATATAATATAAAGTAGTAAACACAGAAAAACTATCGTAAAAAAATCCAATGTTGCCAGACTATATATTTATGGAAGAAAACAAATAATCAATGAGTGCGAGAGAAAAAAATCAGTGAAACAACTTTTTATTTCCTTAGAGACATTTTTGGTCCCTTGTGAATTTCTATCAATAAAAAACATATGTTATAAAATATTACTATTGTGGTATTTTTGATAGTGTTGTTTTTTGTCTTCTGTATTTTTAGAAATGTGTTAGAAAGATTTTCTTCTTTTGTATATTTATCTCTAAAGGTTTTGAGGGCATTTTGTAAAGATAGAATATATATACTTAATAGTTTATGAGAAAATAATATGAATAATTATCCTTTTTTTAATTTTGAAAAAAACGTTCTTCCCGGAGCTCGGTGGAAGGATAGATAGAATGGCTGTCTAGACCGAAGTTGGTACGCCGTACGGTGCACCTACACCGATAGATAGAACGGCTGTCTAGACCGAAGTTGGTACGCCGTACGGTGTACCTACACCGATAGATAGAACGGCTGTCTAGACCGAAGTTGGTACGCCGTACGGTGCACCTACACCGATAGATAGAATGGCTGTCTAGACCGAAGTTGGTACGCCGTACGGTGCACCTACACCGATAGATAGAATGGCTGTCTAGACCGAAGTTGGCACGCCGTACGGTGCACCTACACCGATAGATAGAATGGCTGTCTAGACCGAAGTTGGCACGCCGTACGGTGCACCTACACCGATAGATAGAATGGCTGTCTAGACCGAAGTTAGTACGCCGTACGGTCCACCTACACCGATAGATAGAATGGCTGTCTAGACCGAAGTTGGTACGCCGTACGGTCCACCTACACCGATAGATAGAAAGGCTGTCTAGACCGAAGTTGGTACGCCGTACGGTCCACCTACACCGATAGATAGAATGGCTGTCTAGACCGAAGTTGGTACGCCGTACGGTGCACCTACACCGATAGATAGAATGGCTGCCTAGACCGAAGTTGGTACGCCGTACGGTGCACCTACACCGATAGATAGAATGGCTGTCTAGACCGAAGTTGGTACGCCGTACGGTGCACCTACACCGATAGATAGAATGGCTGTCTAGACCGAAGTTGGTACGCCGTACGGTGCACCTACACCGATAGATAGAATGGCTGTCTAGACCGAAGTTGGTACGCCGTACGGTGCACCTACACCGATAGATAGAATGGCTGTCTAGACCGAAGTTGGTACGCCGTACGGTGCACCTACACCGATAGATAGAATGGCTGTCTAGACCGAAGTTGGTACGCCGTACGGTGCACCTACACCGATAGATAGAATGGCTGTCTAGACCGAAGTTGGCACGCCGTACGGTGCACCTACACCGATAGATAGAATGGCTGTCTAGACCGAAGTTGGCACGCCGTACGGTGCACCTACACCGATAGATAGAATGGCTGTCTAGACCGAAGTTAGTACGCCGTACGGTCCACCTACACCGATAGATAGAATGGCTGTCTAGACCGAAGTTGGTACGCCGTACGGTCCACCTACACCGATAGATAGAAAGGCTGTCTAGACCGAAGTTGGTACGCCGTACGGTCCACCTACACCGATAGATAGAATGGCTGTCTAGACCGAAGTTGGTACGCCGTACGGTGCACCTACACCGATAGATAGAATGGCTGCCTAGACCGAAGTTGGTACGCCGTACGGTGCACCTACACCGATAGATAGAATGGCTGTCTAGACCGAAGTTGGTACGCCGTACGGTGCACCTACACCGATAGATAGAATGGCTGTCTAGACCGAAGTTGGTACGCCGTACGGTGCACCTACACCGATAGATAGAATGGCTGTCTAGACCGAAGTTGGTACGCCGTACGGTGCACCTACACCGATAGATAGAATGGCTGTCTAGACCGAAGTTGGTACGCCGTACGGTGCACCTACACCGATAGATAGAATGGCTGTCTAGACCGAAGTTGGTACGCCGTACGGTGCACCTACACCGATAGATAGAATGGCTGTCTAGACCGGAATTGGTACGCCGTACGGTGCACCTACACCGATAGATAGAATGGCTGTCTAGACCGGAATTGGTACGCCGTACGGTGTACCTACACCGATAGATAGAATGGCTGTCTAGACCGGAATTGGTACGCCGTACAGTGTACCTACACCGATAGATAGAATGGCTGTCTAGACCGAAGTTGGTACGCCGTACAGTGTACCTACACCGATAGAATGGCTGTCTAGACCGAAGTTGGTACGCCGTACGGTGTACCTACACCGATAGATAGAATGGCTGTCTAGACCGAAGTTGGTACGCCGTACGGTGCACCTACACCGATAGATAGAATGGCTGTCTAGACCGAAGTTGGTACGCCGTACGGTGCACATACACCGATAGATAGAATGGCTGTCTAGACCGAAGTTGGTACGCCGTACGGTGTACCTACACCGATAGATAGAATGGCTGTCTAGACCGAAGTTGGTTCGCCGTACAGTGCACCTACACCGATAGATAGAATGGCTGTCTGGACCGAAGTTGGTACGTCGTACGGTGTACCTACACCGATAGATAGAATGGCTGTCTAGACCGAAGTTGGTACGCCGTACGGTGTACCTACACCGATAGATAGAATGGCTGTCTAGACCGAAGTTGGTTCGCCGTACAGTGCACCTACACCGATAGATAGAACGGCTGTCTGGACCGAAGTTGGTACGCCGTACGGTGTACCTACACCGATAGATAGAACGGCTGTCTAGACCGAAGTTGGTACGTCGTACGGTGCACCTACACCGATAGATAGAACGGCTGTCTAGACCGAAGTTGGTACGCCGTACGGTGTACCTACACCGATAGATAGAACGGCTGTCTAGACCGAAGTTGGTGCGCCGTACGGTGTACCTACACCGATAGATAGAACGGCTGTCTAGACCGAAGTTGGTACGCCGTACGGTGCACCTACACCGATAGATAGAATGGCTGTCTAGACCGAAGTTGGTACGCCGTACGGTGTACCTACACCGATAGATAGAATGGCTGTCTGGACCGAAGTTGGTACGTCGTACGGTGCACCTACACCGATAGATGAAATGGATTTTTTGACTGAAACTTGCAAACCTAACAGTGCACCTACACTATGAATGGTATGGCTGCCTATAACGAAGCCTGTACTAAAGTGTATCTACAGTACAATCAGTTTGATACATGCGTGTTTATCATTTAAAAAGCGCATAGGTAACCAACATTACCAATTTCCCGCCCACCAATTCCATTTAGAAGACGGCAAATTAAAAATCTCAAATTTAATTCCCATTTCATATTTACACCTAGTGTCGCAAACAAATTTATCCATTTCTGTCACCAGGGGGCATCCTCCAATCAATGAGAGGAAAACACGTGATGACGTCACACCTAGTCAACCAATCAAAATCCTCAGCCAGAACGCCAACCAATCAGGAAGAAGCGTGGGTTAATAAGTGAGAACAGATGTCAATATTGGCTTGTCAAATAGGAAAGTCCATTTGAGTTCCTTTTTAGTTAGAAAGTTGTTTTTTTCATGGCTAGCAATGGATCCTTTTAAAACTTCAACTGGTAGCTATTGTTCTGAGATTTTTAGACGTTGGTTTGAATTTGAAAAGGGGCTCTACAAAAGGAATAGAGAATGAAAATTGCTTGAATACTTTTCCAAAGTGGGTATATACGTGGTTTCAGGTTAGATTAGGAATGATATTCAGAAATAACCTCCAATCCGAAAGACTGTTTCTCTCTCTCAACTAGCGTACTGTTCATTCTATTTACAGAGTATTTCACTAAACACTATCACCAAGAAGCTTAGCTCGATCCAGTGTCAGGAACATCAAGTATGGTACAGTAGAAACCAGTTGTTAAAGACTTAGGATTATCACACAGATTGTCAGGGGAAGAACACAGTTGGCTAGCTCAAAAACACGTGAATTGATCTTTAGGAAGCTAAGCGGTGTTTTTCTCGAAGAGAGCAGCCAAGATTTGGCGGTGTTGGCCACACCTCATTACAAACCTGAAGTAGCCAGTGACAGCTAGTGATGCCTACAATCTCTTCAGGTAGGATATCTTGGGTTAACCCACGATGACCAGAAAGCTGATACCATTCCGTGAGATCAGCAACACCACAATATCTCTGTGAAACCACAAGACTCGGTTCGTTCTCTACACGAAGCGTACTAGATATACTCTTAGACGAGTATTGATCTCCGCTGTAGAATACATATCCGTGTAGATGGTCAAACACGAGGTCAGGCTGCTGCGCCGATTCGACCCATCTACAAGTCAATAGAGACCGTCTTCCGATGATTCTTCAACACTTCCATAAGGTGCATGGATCGATGCAATTCAATAGCGATGATCGAGCACAGGTCAAGCGGCGTGTCGGCTCGTTGAAGAGATGACATTGTCAAACACGCGCCTTTCTCCTGAATGAGGACCCAGAATTGAGTCATCCACCATTGAAAACAGCGACTGCAGGAATAAGAAACCATGTTTCTGACACCTATCTTGGTTAATTTGTTATACAGAGCATAGGTTCGGAGAATAGTTACTAGTTATTCCGATATACGAGTATACTATAAAATAAACGTTTTCATCGATCTATGACACAAATCCACCCGAAGCATTTTGCCGATATAAGCAAATCTTTTAAGATCTAGCTCTCCTACGAGGATCAGGATGCTATGGTGGTCCGAACAGGTGTATTCTAAATTCTGATATTGGGTAACGCGGGCAGAGAATCCTAATGGAATTAGAAATCAGTTCAGACTGCGCACCTCATTTATTCACTCTGAGTCTTTCTGAACAGTTTGACTGAGAGTCTTCCTTTGAGATGACTATAGAGCTATAGAGATGACTTCTTGGTCTTCCAGTGAAACATTTCAGGAGAAACTATCTTACCCCAATTTAATTTTAGTTCGATAATCTAAAACGACATAGGTTGGGACCAGTTTACATAGAACCCAAGGGTGTTTGATGAACGAGTGGCTAGCCAGATCGCCAGTCCTGAACTCCTTTTAACATTTGTTGGTATTTAAAAACAACAAATATTTTCTCACAATGAGTTTCTTTTTATTACAAAACGCTAGCTTTCAAGCGATAACCGTTCAACAGGCTTAATTAAAACATCGACTATATCTTACAAGAAATATTCACACACATAAACGCCATATATTTATAAATATTTCTTTTAAGAAACAGTCGATGTTTTAATTAAAACTGTTAAAGAGCGGTTATCACTTGAAAGCTTGTATTTTAAAATTAAAAGAAACTTATTGTGAGAAAATATTTGTAGTTTTTAAACGTTTTTCACCATTTTATCTTGGGTTTGTTGGTATTCCCTAGTAGTTGAAATTAGTCGGGAGGTCTTGCCACTAGCTTCCTTGTATACTAACACTACTCTAGTAATGTGTTTACAAAGTTACATAGGTACGATTAGGTTTACGTTAAGGGCTAGTAAACATGGGGGAGCTAGTTCCCAGATCTCCTAAATAGATCAGTTGAGCTATCAAAACCATTAAAGTATTCATCACCAATATCAGGCCTTTACGACAAACATCGACTATCATACGCAAATACCTCTTAATTCAATTCCTTCTGTTTTTTTTTTCCATGTTGTGTTTTTAAGCATGACGTAATTTTTCTTAAATATAAAGAAATACTTTAAATACTTTCTACTAAAGTTACTAACGAAATATCACATATATATTCAGGTTTTTGATTGGTTATATCTCGAGATATCCTTACTAGTCATTTATATATATATATATAGCGTAACCTATTTGTATTCTTTCTAAGTTTATAAATCTTTTCGGTTAATTGAAATTAAATTCGTGAAATCTATACATATATCTTATTAATTTGTATCACTATATGTGAGACATGTTCCATATATACTCATGGACAAAAGGAAATGGAAAGTCTTTGATATCGCCGTTCCGCTGTTATTTTGAAGAAGACAGAGGTTGTTCAGACCTGGTTATCTCGTGTGTCTTCAATAAAGGTCACTGTAATATCTTTCAGAGTTATTGTCGGAATCCCGATATATATTATTCTAAAAGCTACAAGTTTCCTAAGTTTTATCTATGAATCCTAATGGATAGTCTAAAAATAATAAATTAATCATTGCTAATATAAAACGAAAGTGTAGTACATAGCTTCATAACTACACGTTGAATTTTTAAAAATAATTCTATATAAACAAGTGGAAAAATTACTCTTTTTCTGGTAAATTATTAATACCTAAAATATTTTCCGTCTTTCATCAAGCTTCTTAATATGTTCTTTAGCCACCCAACAACTCCATTCTTCTAATTCTTGGATACGTTGTTCAAGACAATTTCTTCTTATATCAATATCTTGATGTTTTGTGATAATTTTCTCAAACAAATTCGTAAGAAATTCTATTAAGCTTGATTCATCGTATTGATTTCTTGATTCCATAGTTCTATTCGGGTTGGAAACATATCTCCAAGTTACATCTTGGACTACATCCGAAATGGCAAAGACATAGGATATTTGAATATTTCCTTGTTCATAGTACAAAGGTTGATCATAAAGAGATTTCATAGCATCAAAATGCATCCATCTTTTAAGATGTGGGATAAAGATTTCAGTCCAAATTCTCTTCAGGTCATCAGTAACAATCCGACATGGATAGCCTAATCCAAATACAAAAGCTGTGAAGCAAATTCCAAATTCGATATAACGTCCAATTCTACGTTGTAAAAGAGCAAATGCATGTTGATATTTTGGAAAACAGAAGAGCAATGAGCATTTACGACATTCATAGATTTGTGTAAAACTAGCTAAATATTCTTTATCTTTTTTGACAGGCGTTTCATTCTTTAGATATTTTGTATGGCGAGAGCAATTATGACAAGCTGGTTCGAGATAATAGAAAAAGAAATCATTTTTGAACCAATTCATAAGTTCAACTAGGAAGTATGAACCACGGGAAAGTGAAGTTCTGGAAGCATCATAGTTAGCATTCACTTGTTGATTGATTTTATCAAATGGGATTAAGCTGATAGCAAGATCTGTGGATTCCAGAAATGTTTCGTAAATTCTCAACAAATTCGTTAGGCGTTTCTCCAATCTCAAGATTGGCGATAGGCCTAGAAATTCACGAAAATGATTTATTTTGTTGTTTTTTGAATTTTCCATAATTTTCCCTTCTTCTCTATGGTTAGATTAATAGCCTGGTTATTATTAAATGGTAGAAACAACAATAAAGGATAAAATTTATTTATTTTAGTGATGTTTTAATAAGGTGGATAGTTGTTTTTGCTAACCTAGAATCAGGTTTCAAACGTGAAGAGAAAAAAAAAACTATTTCTATATGAAATTTTACAATCGCCAGCCATATGCACAGGTCGAATCCCCTAAGAAAGCTCGAGTAACCATAGGAGCCCTAGTAATTTGTGAATGCAAGGTTGAAATGTTTCTGTAAGCGTAAGCATCTGACATAAATTTAACAAAAACTGTCACAAATTCTTTCCATCATGATATACACGCTTGTTCCGCGGTACAACTCCTATAATAGGAACGATACAGAGAAGATTAGCATGGTTCCTGTGAAACTTGTTCGGCGGTACAACTACTACAATTGGAACGATATAGACAAGATTAGCCATGACCCCTGTGATACCAGTTCGATGATACAACTACTACAATAGGAAGGCTACAGAGATATTAGCATGGCCCCTGCGTAAGGATGACACTTAAAATCGTGTAGCATTCTTTATCATGGTTATCATGGTCTTGTACAACATGTGCTAACATGTGGTGTACCTACAGTACAATTCGTCACAAATCTCTACCCACCATGTTTATCATGGCCTCGTACTACATGTTAGCACCTATGGTGTACCTACAGTACAATCCGTCACAACTCTGTACCCACCATGTTTATCATGGGCTCGTACTATGTGTGCTAACATGTGGTGTACCTACAGTAGAACACATCATAACCTTTACCCACCAATATATACAATCCCTCATCATTGAATAAATCATTAATACCAAGTCTGAAGAAAACAGCTCAGTAGTTGATAACATCTGGAAAAACTTCGATATTCATTCAAATAAAGAATTAAAAGATCCTGTGTTCGACACAAGAAGGTATATAGATTGATTGAGTAAACAGAATGTCATTCTCTCTTTCAGCGAATATGTTCTTGCGTCATCAACAATTGGCTGGACGAACTTAATAGCTCGGCTCAAAGAATATTTAATATTTATAGAATATTTATTTATTTAAAAAAAAACTCTTAGAGGAGCAAACAACCAAGAACTACACAATACATGTCTTACATACCTTTTTATCTGTCTAAATTCTATAAACACAACTTGAATTCAAATATAGAATAAATAAACTGAAAAATAAAAGAGATGATAGCATATTTTGAATAATCTGTTGCTTCGAATACCTAATTATTGATTACTAATCATGAATATTCTATTCCGATAATTTCTCTTTTTATCTCTCTTCTGTATATTTGGCGTCATTAGTTATGCAAATACATTGATTATGGGTTCGTCTGATATCCAAAAATTGAAGTTTTTTTTTTAATTAAAATTGTGGTTAAGATGTTTACATATCAATAAAAATGCGGTTGTGTCTGTCTATATAACCTTTATGTATATAGACCTTTATGTATATAATGTATATAGACATCAGGTATATGATAGAACTATATTAGCAGTATATTTGACATACAGTCAATGTTTATCGCGTGTGTATTCAATAAAGGTCACTGTAATATCTTTCAGAGTTATTGACTCAATCCCGATATATATATGTTAAAAGGTACAACTTCCTTAAGTATTGTCCATGAGTGTATCTTTCAGAGTTATTGTCTGAATCCCGATATACATGCTAAAAGGTACAACTTCCTTAAATTTTGTCCATGAGTGTATCTATCAGAGTTATTGTCTCAATCCCGATATATATATTAAAAGGTACAACTTCCTTAAGTATTGTCCATGAGTGTATCATTCAGAGTTATTGTCTGAATCCCGATATACATGCTAAAAGGTACAACTTCCTTAAATTTTGTCCATGAGTGTATCTATCAGAGTTATTGTCTCAATCCCGATATATATGTTAAAAGGTACAACTTCCTTAAGTATTGTCCATGAGTGTATCATTCAGAGTTATTGTCTGAATCCCGATATACATGCTAAAAGGTACAACTTCCTTAAATTTTGTCCATGAGTGTATCTATCAGAGTTATTGTCGCAATCCCGATATATATGTTAAAAGGTACAACTTCCTTAAGTATTGTCCATGAGTGTATCATTCAGAGTTATTGTCTGAATCCCGATATACATGCTAAAAGGTACAACTTCCTTAAATTTTGTCCATGAGTGTATCTATCAGAGTTATTGTCGCAATCCCGATATATATGTTAAAAGGTACATCTTCCTTAAGTATTGTCCATGAGTGTATCTCTCAGAGTTATTGTCTGAATCCCGATATACATGCTAAAAGGTACAACTTCCTTAAATTTTGTCCATGAGTGTATCTATCAGAGTTATTCTCGCAATCCCGATATATATGTTAAAAGGTACAACTTCCTTAAGTATTGTCCATGAGTGTATCATTCAGAGTTATTGTCTGAATCCCGATATACATGCTAAAAGGTACAACTTCCTTAAATTTTGTCCATGAGTGTATCTATCAGAGTTATTGTCTCAATCCCGATATATATATTAAAAGGTACAACTTCCTTAAGTATTGTCCATGAGTGTATCATTCAGAGTTATTGTCTGAATCCCGATATACATGCTAAAAGGTACAACTTCCTTAAATTTTGTCCATGAGTGTATCTATCAGAGTTATTGTCTCAATCCCGATATATATATTAAAAGGTACAACTTCCTTAAGTATTGTCCATGAGTGTATATATGTTTGTTTTAATTACCTTGTATATATTAACAGATTCTCGTAAATGGTACAGTACTCTGAACATAATCTTGCAGCACATCTGTTATGGCGTACTGGTATTTCCATCAGACCACACACAAACTGATTACTGATTCACCATACTAGAAGATCCTTGTAGTACAGATTCAGAGAATTACAGAACTAAACAGAGGCTGTTAGCGCGGTACTAAAGCGCTGAATGTAATTACCTATAATTCCTGGAAGCATCAAATTAAGTGAGTGCAGCAAAGTTAATTAGAAACTTAATCACGGCGAATCTTAATGACCCAGTGTGTGTATGAATATATAACTAATGGATTTCTACAAAACCATTATATTCTTTCTTGTTGTTTATAATCGCTTTAGTATTCAGACTGAAGAAATTACCCATTTTATATAGCCTTGATTATGTAACATTATATGTAAATAGAGGGGTCAAAAATGTATAGTGAAATAAAATCACAATAACCACGAATTTTTATTTTTCGAATTAAATAGATGTATTACTATCCTTACTGCGAGGAAAGATTATTGAGAGGGCCTGGTTCATCAGTGGTGAATCCTTCCAGCGGTTCCGCCAATTTAATCCATTTTAGAGCCAATTTAGATATCTGATACTGTTTTAAAATTACAAATATTTTCTCACAATGAGTATCTTTTTATTGAGAAAAAAACGCTAGCTTTCAAGCGTTAATCGCTCTTCAACGGGCTTACTAAAATATCGACTTTATCCTACCAGAAATATTTACAAAAACATACGTGCGCAGCGGGGATATTTATAACTGAAAATTTTAAATTGGTTTGTAATTTAACAATTTTATGGAATATGTCTATTTTCATTTTTAGACATATTCCATAAAATTGTTAAATTACAAACCAATTTAAAATTTTCAGTTATAAATATCCACGCTGCGCGCGTATGTTTTTGTAAATATTTCTGGTGGGATAAAGTCGATATTTTAGTAAGCCCGTTGAAGAGCGATTAACGCTTGAAAGCTAGCGGTTTTTTTTTTCAATGAAAAGATACTCATTGTGAGAAAATATTTGTAATTTTAAAACTTTTTTCACAATTTTATCATGAATCTGATACTGTATTGGACGATTCTTCTGACGTATATGCGACACTGAAGAGTGAAATCTTATTTATGGTATTTAAGTAAACTATGAAATTAAGACAATGATCCAACCCCTCCCAATTTCTTTTCATCACAATAAAGACAGTAAAGGTTTGTTTACTTTTTATTTAAAAAAAATAAAATTCGTGCTTTTACAATAGCTTTACTTCATATATATTTAATGTAGATCCAATATATACTGAATATTTTGTGTGAAAAAGGGAAGGGGAAAATAGAAAAAAAACAAATACCCATTTTTGATTAATCAAGTATTTACCCAAATCTGGAATAATTTAAAAATCAACGAATATTTGATATTTATTACGACAGATGGCATTAAGCCATCAGCAACTTTTAGTTGCACGATCAGGATGCTTTTTTCTTAGTTTGCCTTGAATTTGTCATTCTTCATAGATAAATAAGAGCTGATTGGGGGCTGAGTAAGTACCATCTCTCTAAAATACATAGCATTAAGTCATTTATTGGGATCTTCTTCAGTCGTAGTGAATCTTTTTTTTTAGCTTACCTGGTCTTCTAGTGATGGTTTCACTTTCAATGATTTGTTTTCAGGGCTGGCATACCAGCGAATTCAGTTCGGGATTGGTTTGCTTCCATATCCCCGACAGTTTTCCAACATAAATATTTTTGAAGCATTTTCTCCCGTAGAAGGGCTTACTTGCCCGAGATCGAGATATTTTTTAAATAAAAAATATTTTTAAAAGAATCTTTTCCCTGAAGGCTTTATGTATTTATTTTAATAAATAATCGTATTAACGATTATGTGTGAATCTATTATGTCAAATTTTCTTTCTAAATGTGTTTTTAAAAGAATAACATTTATGATATGCTAACAGATAAATCTTTTATTAGAAAATTGAAGTTTTTAAATTTAAATTGAATAAAATATTAATTATTTCTCAGATATTTTTGCGCATATGTTTGCTAAAAAAGATTATATTTTTATATAAATATATTTAAAATTTGAACATTTTTCAAACTATGAAATGGATTGAATATTTTTTATAAAAAATTGCATCTTAAATTGAGAATTGTTTTTAAAATGAAATAAAGGATAAAAATTATTTTGAAAATATTTTCAAATTCGAATTTTTCTTGTATAAAAAAAAAGAATATATATAAAAAAATGAATTTAATTTTTAAAGATAACCTGAAGTCAATAAAAATATTTGTGACTATGAATAAGAATGCCATAATTTGGAAGAGAACAAGTCAAATTTAATATATCAGAGAAACGAACCATTGAATATTCATGACTTTCAACTTTTCTTAAATACCCTTTGAATAGTTAAAATATTTCTGATGCCATTTTAAAAGACCTAGAAAATATAAATAGAAGTTTTGTAAGAATTATGAAATGTATAATACTTATTAAACTATATAAAAACACAATCCATATATTCCTTATTATATGAAATAAATAATATTTCGATATATCGAAATGAAAATTTTAATTTTATATATTATTTATTTTTTATGTTTTTAATCGAATTTGAAAATATTTAAATTATATATTAATAATATATTAATTATATATTTATATAAGATATAAATTATTTTGTAATATATTAGTGTTATTTTGTGTAAAAAAAAAATTAAGAAAAACCACTTTAAAATTAATGTTATTTTGTAAAATATACTGTTATTTATACATATTAAGAATATTTATTTGTATTAGCCACTTTATTTAAACTATTTTATACAAACCATATGTTTATATATTATATAATGGCGCATAAATGTATATAAATAGGGCCATTAATAAAATAATTTTGTTCTTTTAAAAGAGTATGCCTTACAAAAACAATTCAAAGACGAAATACAGGCTACCAAACTTAATCACCCAAATATATTGGTTGCCCTATTGACTCATAACTTTAAAAAATACTAAATATATAATTATTTAATAGAGAAAATGTATTTTAAGATGTTAAAAATATATTCAAACGATTGTATACCAAAGCAATGAATACATTTGTCCTGTATATACTTGAAATATATTATCGATATTATGTATAATCATGTAAATATTGTAAAATATATGAATCAGCCGATTAAAAATTCAACAAATACTTATGCTACCTTTTAGGGCAAATAAAGAAAAAAAGAATACTTACGGTGTCGCAAAGCTTAGCAGAAGATGCCCCGCTCAAACAATATGGTAGCAGACGTCGAAGAGGCAAACGGTCACTCACATAGCACTTGCCACAAAATGGCGGCAAAATCGACCCATTCCCGCACTGCGGATGACGTCATGTATCCATGGCAACAGTCAAAATTGTGGTACATTGAAATATTCGTCTGTGTTCTGTGAGAAATCAACCAATAGGATTACAAGCAGCTTATCAAGAGTGAATAGAAAAGGATGGAATGTTATATATCTACCAACCGCTTTGACAACACAGGAATTTATATGGAATCTTCTGCTTTTTTTTAACGCCCCCTCTTTTGTATTCACATTCTTGGGTTCTGATTTGAGCTTTTAATCACGCTTCCAATCCTACAACTCTTTTTAAAAAAAAATAAATATTAAAATATTTTCTATAAAAATAATTATGAAATAAATACTGATTTATTAGAATCGTAGAATAAATAGATTACCTTCTCGAAAAATAATTATATACTTTTATTCGAAATCTTTTAATAATATATTATAAATATAATTAAAACTTTAAATATGTGAAAACAAATTCACTAAAAAAAACTATATTTTATATGTTTAAATGAAAAATATTTGAGAGATAAAAGAGAGATATCTAAATATTACTCTACTAGGACAAACCTAGGCGGCATCTATTGGCTGTCTCCGCACTTTACCAGATTCGTGTCGGTGACAAAGCCACAAAACTCCGCCTTTGCCGGTCCCAAGCCCGGATGAAAAAGGAGGAGGGAGAGCAGTAACAATCTCTGTAAAAAAACCTGGGCTCAGCTGGTCCGGCTGATAGTACCCTGTAAGGGTTCCTAATCCAGGGATACAGGATGAGCAGCGTTTGTACTCCATGTTAGGAGCGGCTACACAATGGCCTCTGTTCCTCATGTCAGAGGCGGCCATTTCTTTTGGAGCTAAGTCGGCCTGCCAATGAGTAGTGCTCCCAGTCTTAGTGACAAAGGCAGGCGCATTTTACTTCACCCAGTGTGGAGATAAGAAGATAAAGCCTCAACACCAGTTTTGTCAAACTGAGAAATGTCCACTTGGAGACCATGGTTTCGGGCTAATGGCCCTCGTCAGTCCATGGTGATCTTTGATTTCATAAGATCAACAAGAGATCAAATAAAATTATCAAAATTTTCCAAAGAGTTTCTTAACTGGTAAAGAGGTTATGCCAATTAATTCTATTCTTCTTTTTTTTTTGCTATTTTTATTATAAGGGAGAGGGGCGAGAGAGACGGCCTTTATTTTCATAGATTCTTTAAGGCTTATTTCCATTTTATTCTCTTTTTTGACTTTGTCGATATGACCAACACAAAAATACCTATTACAGTTGGTTCGAAAAAATTCATGTATATTTATTTATTAATAAAAGAGAGTGTTATAAATAATATGTATATATTTACCAGGTGTATATAATCTTTCTCCATTTTTACCCCTTTGTATATTTCCCACTTTCATGGGTTTCTCCGTCTTGTAACCCCAAGGAGAATCCTCTGTAAGACCTGTGTGTCTTAATAAAGGTTTTTGTGTGTGTGTGTGTGTGTGAGTGTTATAAATAAATTAAAATTTCAAATTTGATTTGTATATAGTATTTCTAGCTTATTTACACATGAAAAAAATATATATACAATCATGGACAAACCTTAAAGATTTTGTACCTTTCAGTATGTATATCGGTAATTCAGACAATAACTCTGAAAGATATTTGATACCCAGTGACCTTTATTGAAAGACCTTGATTTTTTTATTTCTAGTGAGACCATTAATGTGTTAAAGATAATTTTAGCTTAGGTTTTGCTACTTAAATACAATTTTTTTTAAGTATAAACATTTCCCCAATAAACAATGTTAGGTATAATACAATATAATGCGACTTGTGATTGTAAAAAACGACATTTGAAAATTATATCGCAAGTAATTTTATTTTTCCGTTTATCATTACTTTTCACAATTCATCCTTTCATACCTCATTCCTATGGTTAGAAATAATCGTTACTTCTCCTTAAAAAAATAAAATTTTGATTTTTCGTTGAGAAAAGAAACACTTGCGATATAAATTTCAAATGTTAAGTATCACCAAAGATTGAGAATGACTGCTGTGATAGAGATTCACGCACAGGGAGACATCTGAAGCCTTTTCATTGTACACGATAACAATATCAACAATGTTTGGTATTCTGTAAAAGGAATTCTTAATTCATGTCAAAAATGATAATTCCAACAAAACAACAAAAAGCTTTTATTAAGGACAATCGTCTCATACAGAATTCTCCCAGATAGATAAAAAGAAGTAAACATTTAATTAAAAAGACATATATTGGATCAAAATATCATTTATTTTACCACAATATTTCAGTTGGCTGAACGCCAACCTTTATCAAGGTGTTATAACATTTTAAAGTGTGTCAACAACAAACTCAGCGCCATATAACGTCAACAGCATTAAGTTTTTTAAAATATTTTGTTATATTCAATGGGGAGAAAAAAAATAATAAGAAGTAAACATTATTTACAGAAAGTGAAGATTAACATCGACCTTTCTTCAAGTTAGATTCATCATCATCTGTGTTGTTTACCATAATTTGTGAAAAGCTAATGTATTGGGTTTGTTTAACTTAATCCCTATTTCTGCTCCGCGCTTATGAAATTGAAGACTTGGGGCGATGGCGTCGACCTTTCATATTAAATCTTACTTTTCCTTATTACTAATAATTGTATATAGTTGCGGAACTAATGGTTTCCTGTGCTGATCTTTTCCTGTTATTGCACCTTGTACGGAGAATCTGTATAAGACTAACGTCTTAATAAAGGCTTTGTGTGTGTGTGTGTGTGTGTGTGTGTATTGGGTTTGTTTTTACTAATTTTGACATTAGAACATATGGTGAATTGTTTTTATGGCCATTCTTTTGACGGATAATTTCTCACTTTTCCTACAAAATGAGAATACCAAACTTATATATTTAATGGAATAAACAAGCAATCCAGGGCTGGGTTTCTTTACTCTTTTTTATTTCTCTAGCTTTTGGGTCCACAAGCCCTTCAACAGGAGTAACTAGTGTATTACTTCCAGCTAACTATACTATGTTTATACTATCCAGTTAACTATACCAAACTATACTATATCTTCTCTTCTTCTTCTTTCTTATCTCCGCTCAATCATATTAGGGTATCAAGCTTGTAAAGCTTGTTGATGGTGTCTGTTTGACAACCATCATGACTGGGTGAAGTAGAATGCGTCTGCCTTTGTCATTAAGACTGGGAGCACTACTCAGTGGCAGGCCAACTTAACTCCAAAAGAAATGGCCGTCTCTGACATGAGGAACAGATGCCATGTGCAGCCGCTCCTAACATGGAGTAAAAACGCTGCTCCTGTATACAGTAGTACCTCGACATACGAGTTTAATTCGTTCCGCAACCTTGCTCGTATCTTGAATTACTCGTATCTCGAAGCAAATTTCCCCATACAGAATTCCCATTTAAAATCACAGATTAATAACTTCAACACTACCGAACCGAACTCGTATCTCGAATTTCGCTCGTAACTCAAAGCAAAAAATCACTTGCTCGTCGGCTCGTATCTCGAAAAACTCGTATGTTGGGGCGCTCGTGTGTCGAGGTACAACTGTACCTGGATTAGGAGCCCTTACGGAGTACTATCAGCCGGGCCAGCTGAACCCAGGTTTTTTTGCGAGCTTGTTACTGCTCCCCATCCTCCTTTTTCATCCTGGGCTTGGGACCGGCAAAGGCGGAGTTATACTATATCAAAATATAGTTATCTGGAAGTCATACTTCAACAAGGTTATCCCAAAAGTTCATAAATAACTTACAAAAATAAATTGAAATACCAATATTATTCACCGTTATGTATAATGTATTTGTATTAAGTAATTTTATGATGTATTATTATGTATTTGTCGTAATAATATTATTGTTGTTGTTGTTGTCGTTGTCGTGTCCAAAGAAGAGTCTCAGATGTCTCCATGCATCTTCATCACAGCAGCAGCAAAATCCACTATCTTGGGTGTGTAAAGCTGCTGCTCTGTGTCTATGTCAATTTTCTGTAAGGCTGCGGCCATTGCTGGACATGAGAATATGTGAGTAGGTGTTAGTTCCACACCAGGACAGTTGTTACATGTCCTATTAGGTTCTTGTGCCATCTGGATGTATTGCCATTCCTTTATAGTGTTTTGTTCTAAGTCTTGTTATAGTTTTTGTCAGTTTTCTCTCAGAGTTTATTTCACATATTTGATTTTTTCTTATTTTTTTGTTTGATTATCTTGTATTTTGCCAAATAATATTATTCGCCAAGTAATAAGAAAAACAACGTTTTAAGAAAAACACTTCTAGTTCTTCTGATGAAGGGCATGTTGTCCAGAAAGCTAGAGAGATAAAAAATAGTTAAAGGAACCTGGCCCTGGATTACTTGTGGATTTTATTGAATTGTAAAGTCATAGATGAACATGTATTATAAACTTATATGAGACAGTTCCATATATTTAGATAATACACAATAAAATCCTAAATAATTGCAATTAGATATTCAATGAATGAAAGGAAGAAAAATTGCAACGAGTTTCTTTATTTTGAATGTTGGCAAGCTTTCAGGCGTTAGCCTATCTTCAGGCCGATTTCGCAAAAAATATATATATGTATCTATGTATGAAATCTATGTATTGCGAAATCGGCCTGAAGATAGGCTAACGCCTGAAAGCTTGCCAACATTCAAAATAAAGAAACTCGTTGCAATTTTTCTTCCTTTCATTCATAAACTTATATATTAAAAATAAAAAAGGCATATCCTGACCAGGAGCATATGTGCTTTTCAGAAGGCAGAACGCCATCTAGTGGAACAGAAATCAACTAAACATTGATTTAACCTGTTCCCTGATATTTGGCCAACCCAATTTCTTGATAAATCAAGAAAAGCCATTCACAAACGCGTTTCGCGCTGTTGGCGCTCGTCAGCGTGGAGGAGGATGTACCACTGTGACCAAAAAGATTCTTTGTTCCAGAGGTTTCTTGAGAAAACTAAAGAAAACTGTGGGTTACAAAGTTTGATAAAATATTGATCGAGAAAAAGCTCCTATTAACGGTACCATCGCGTGAGACTTGCCATTTCATTATTGGCCAATCGATGTTTTCTTCCGCAGTCGGCTGCTAAGATTTTATTTTAGATTCGTGCTCTACCCCGCCCGTTTCACTTCAGTAATTTGATTGGGGAATACCAGAAAATATTTGTTTGTTCTCATCAAATCATTGTGATTACTCTTTGTAAAACGAAAACCTCAGCGAAAAACTCGCTATAATGAAAGTTTTCAATTTAAATCCTATGCGAATTTGTTCAATATTTTCTTCCATATGCAAATCATATAGATCTTAGTGGTTATCTTGAAGAATGCACGAAGGAACGTGTTGCCATTGGACATGTGTCGGACCTGGAGGCTGTTGTTGGGTTCTGTGCTGCCTGGAGTATAGGAGCTCCATCTATGCTTTCTCCCTGTGGTGAATCTGTATAAGACCGGTGGTCTTAATAAAGCTGTGTGTGTGATTATCTTGAAGATAGAGGGTGCCTGGTCTTCATTCATAGTTCTTTTTTAAAAACTCTTTCAGAAAATAATTTATTTTTCTCGACGTTTCGACAAAGATATTTTATCTACTTTGGCGTTATATCGCTGTGGAATAATGGAGATCCACTTCGGAACATCGGCAGGACGACGGGCATGGGGCAGCAATAAATTAAAGGCCGACATCCGCCCGCGGCGCCACCTGGCGGGGATTAGCGTAGCGTACTGTAAGCGCACCACATGTCTATACATGTGAAAATCAGTTCGACTTTGCACTTACAAATGTGCCAGAGCCCCGTTTGGTTACTTACACTGGCTGGTGGGGTTGGACTTTTGTAAGAATCGAGGATTTTTTATTCAGAAAAAAAGTGCCCAATGCGGGAATCGAACCCGGGTCGTACCAGTCGAAAACCAACGGTTTAGACCATCCTACCACCGATCTCCCTTTACACTTTAAATTTTATGAAAAAGGCGTCTCCTTATCGTGAAACTAAAACAGAATTCTGGAATAATTAAAAATCAACAAGAATGGTTTATATTTATTCCGATAGATGGCGCAAGCCATCAGCAACTTTCAGTTTCACGATAAGGAGATGCCTTTTTAATAATTTATGTATCTCTTCCCAGTACAATATCACATTTGTACTCTTTTTTTTCACTTTAAATTGCATTAGCGCGCCATCTTTTATGAAAATTCGTAACTATTATAGGCTTTAAATGTTGATCAATAGATGTTTCTCTAGGAGTCCTTTCTCCTCATTTAATTAATAAAAGACATGATCAGATTAAGAATTAATTATGGACTTAATTGGTGGATAGATTGGGTCTTTACAAGGGTCGAGATAGTGCTGGATGGCCGGAGAGCTCTTACCCTAATGTGTTTTCATGGTTGAAAGGTTCTGTGTAATTGATATGACTCTCTGGAGACAATGGCTTGAATGGAAGGATTATAACAGAGGATTAGAGAATTTCATAGTCGCTCTGGGCATATAGAAATTTGTGTACATCTATAACCGATATTTTAAACTTTTAAAGACTCCCTTTTATGCTCTTTCTAAATAAAAATATATATATTTTTTTTCGATAATTATACATGGAAGGTTTCTGTAGGTAATAGATGCTAATGATATGGTACATCAAGAATGAAGAAATAATTGATACTGAAGTATATTTTGGTAATATAATAAAATGAATACTAAAGCATGGAAAGGAATACTGCAAAATTAACCAATATGAAGCACCAAGTAAAGCATAAAACGAATTAACACGTGAAATAATGGCAATACATGAAATGGTACAGACACCAAGTAAGAGCATGGAAAGAACTGGCACAGCAAATAATGGCAATACAATGAAATGGCAAGTAAGAGCATGGAAAGAACTGACACAGAAAATAATGTCAATACATGAAATGGTACAGACACCAAGTAAGAGCATGGAAGGAACTGGCACAGTAAATAATGGCAATGCATGAAATGGTACAGACACCAATTAAAAGCATAAAAAGAATTGACACAGTAAATAATGGCAATGCAAGAAATGTGGTACAGACACCAAGTAAGAGCATGGACAAAACTGACACAGAAAATAATGGCAATACATGAAATGGTACAGACACCAAGTAAGAGCATGGAAAGAACTGGCACAGTAAATAATGGCAATACATGAAATGGTACAGACACCAAGTAAGAGCATAGAAAGAACTGACACAGAAATTAATGGCAATACATGAAATGGTACAGACACCAAGTAAGAGCATAGAAAGAACTGACACAGAAATTAATGGCAATACATTAAATGGTACAGACACCAAGTAAGAGCATGGAAAGAACTGGCACAGTAAATAATGGCAATACATGAAATGGTACAGACACCAAGTAAGAGCATAGAAAGAACTGACACAGAAATTAATGGCAATACATGAAATGGTACAGACACCAAGTAAGAGCATAGAAAGAACTGACACAGAAATTAATGGCAATACATGAAATGGTACAGACACCAAGTAAGAGCATGGAAAGAACTGGCACAGTAAATAATGGCAATACATGAAATGGTACAGACACCAAGTAAGAGCATAGAAAGAACTGACACAGAAATTAATGACAATACATGAAATGGTACAGACACTAAGTAAGAGCATGGAAAAAACTGACACAGAAATTAATGGCAATACATGAAATGGTACAGACACCAAGTAAGAGCATGGAAAGAACTGGCACAGAAATTAATGGCAATACATTAAATGGTACAGACACCAAGTAAGATCATAGAAAGAACTGGCACAGTAAATAATGGCAATACATGAAATGGTACAGACACCAAGTAAGAGCATAGAAAGAACTGACACAGAAATTAATGGCAATACATGAAATGGTACAGACACCAAGTAAGAGCATGGAAAGAACTGGCACAGTAAATAATGGCAATACATGAAATGGTACAGACACCAAGTAGGAGCATAGAAAGAACTGACACAGAAATTAATGACAATACATGAAATGGTACAGACACTAAGTAAGAGCATGGAAAAAACTGACACAGAAATTAATGGCAATACATGAAATGGTACAGACACCAAGTAAGAGCATGGAAAGAACTGGCACAGAAATTAATGGCAATACATTAAATGGTACAGACACCAAGTAAGATCATAGAAAGAACTGGCACAGTAAATAATGGCAATACATGAAATGGTACAGACACCAAGTAAGAGCATAGAAAGAACTGACACAGAAATTAATGGCAATACATGAAATGGTACAGACACCAAGTAAGAGCATAGAAAGAACTGACACAGAAATTAATGGCAATACATGAAATGGTACAGACACCAAGTAAGAGCATAGAAAGAACTGACACAGAAATTAATGGCAATACATGAAATGGTACAGACACCAAGTAAGAGCATAGAAAGAACTGACACAGAAATTAATGACAATACATGAAATGGTACAGACACCAAGTAAGAGCATAGAAAGAACTGGCACAATAAATAATGGCAACACATGAAATGGTACAGACGCCAAAGAAGAGCATAGAAAGAACTGGCACAGTAAATAATGGCAATACATGAAATGGTACAGACACCAAGTAAGAGCATAGAAAGAACTGACACAGAAATTAATGGCAATACATTAAATGGTACAGACACTAAGTAAGAGCATAGAAAGAACTGACACAGAAATTAATGGCAATACATGAAATGGTACAGACACCAAGTAAGAGCATAGAAAGAACTGGCACAGTAAATACTGGCAATACATGAAATGGTACAGACACCAAGTAAGAGCATAGAAAGAACTGACACAGAAATTAATGACAATACATGAAATGGTACAGACGCCAAGTAAGAGCATGGAAAGAACTGGCACAGTAAATAATGGCAATACATGAAATGGTACAGACACCAAGTAAGAGCATGGAAAGAACTGGCACAGTAAATAATGGCAATACATGAAATGGTACAGACACCAAGTAAGAGCATAGAAAGAACTGACACAGTAAATAATGGCAATACATGAAATGGTACAGACACCAAGTAAGAGCATAGAAAGAACTGACACAGAAATTAATGGCAATACATTAAATGGTACAGACACCAAGTAAGAGCATAGAAAGAACTGGCATAGTAAATAATGGCAATACATGAAATGGTACAGACACCAAGTAAGAGCATAGAAAGAACTGACACAGAAATTAATGGCAATACATTAAATGGTACAGACACTAAGTAAGAGCATAGAAAGAACTGGCATAGTAAATAATGGCAATACATGAAATGGTACAGACACCAAGTAAGAGCATAGAAAGAACTGACACAGAAATTAATGGCAATACATGAAATGGTACAGACACCACGTAAGAGCATAGAAAGAACTGACACAGAAATTAATGGCAATACGTACATGAAATGGTACAGACACCAAGTAAGAGCATAGAAAGAACTGGCATAGTAAATAATGGCAATACATGAAATGGTACAGACACCAAGTAAGAGCATAGAAAGAACTGACACAGAAATTAATGACAATACATGAAATGGTACAGACACCAAGTAAGAGCATGGAAAGAACTGGCAAAGTAAATAATGGCAATACATGAAATGGTACAGACACCAAGTAAGAGCACAAAAAGAACTTACACGTAAAATAATGGCAATGCCTGTGAAATAGAACACACACAAATAAGAACATAGAAATATTCAACGCAAAAGCGTGATTTAAAAAACACACAACAAGTAAGAGCTTAGAAAGACCTGGCACAGTAAATAATGACAAAGCATGAAATGGTACAGACACCAAGTAAGAGCATAGAAATAATTGACGAATAAAATAATGACAATGTATGAAAAATAGCACACACACAAATAAGAACATAGAAAGAATTAACAAATAAAATAACGGAAATGCGTGATATAAAAACACACACCATGTAAGCTCATAAAAAGAATTAACACAGAAAATAATGGCAATGCATGAACTAATACACACACCAAATAAGAGCATAGAAAGAACTGACATAGAAAATAATGGCAATACATGAAATGGCTCTCGCGCCAAGTAAGGACAGGCAAAAAACTATACAAAAACGGTAAATATATTAAACATATCCAATCAATTATACACGAAGGAACTAAATTAGATAATCAGAACAAAGCACCAATGTATATTAACGTGATTATAATCCGCATAAACAATCTGGTACCTCTGCCTATCTTCCAAAATTTGACCTTTGACCATATAATTGGACCAATTACAACATGGCGTAAGACTCTGGGTGGCCTTTGTTTACCTGTCATGGCGGCAGCAGAGTTATCTCCCGCATCGTTTAAGCGCTCCGGTTTTTACCATCCACATACCGATGTACAGTACTCTTCTAGGAAGGTTAGGAGCTTAGGTATTTAAATTCTCTCTAAGAGCTCTTAGAATTAAAGATACTTCAATCAGTATATTGTAACAAAGTATTTATTAGTTTAACACAAAGCAATAACGCGCCATCTATACATATAAAATGAAAGGATTTAAAAGCACGAATGTTTTTTTATACATAATACAAACTTCTACTGTCCTAACTGCGATGAAAAATATATCAGTGCTGCGTATATAAGCAGAATCGTCCAATACAGTATTAGAGCTCCGAGAAGCGGTCTGGTAGATTAAATTGGCGAAACGGCTGGGAGGGTTCACCACTGATGAGTCAAGCCCTCCCAATATATTTTTTCATCGCAGTAAGGACAGTAGAAATTTGTACTATATATAAAAGAAACATTCGTGCTTTTAAATCCTTTCATTTTATATTTATTATTTTATTAAAAGAGTATAATTTTTTTATGTTTATATTATGTTACTCTGTAAACTTCCCTCATTGCTTATCTTTTGTTTATCATTCATAGTTCGTTCTGGCCTTAAATAAATTGCTGTGTCATCCTGAAGTTTGTCTTTCCTAATTTTCCACGTGGCAATATTATATTTTTATTATAACGAAAATGTTTAAACAAAAATCGTTTGTCATCGTTAGGAACAAATAAAGATTTTTGTTGAAACTTCGAGAAAATAAAAATACTTATATACACGCCGAAGTATCTTTAATTCTAAGAACTATGAATACCGGCCAGGCACACACACACAACATCTATCTTTATGATTCTCTCTAGAGTACATACACCCATGGACAAAACTTAAGGAAGTTGTACCTTTTAACATGTATATCGGGATTCTGACAATAACTCTTAAAGATACACCCATGGACAAAACTTAAGGAAGTTGTACCTTTTAACATGTATATCGGGATTCTGACAATAACTCTTAAAGATACACCCATGGACAAAACTTAAGGAAGTTGTACCTTTTAACATGTATATCGGGATTCAGACAATAACTCTTAAAGATACACTCATGGACAAAACTTAAGGAAGTTGTACCTTTTAACATGTATATCGGGATTCAGACAATAACTCTTAAAGATACACTCATGGACAAAACTTAAGGAAGTTGTACCTTTTAACATGTATATCGGGATTCAGACAATAACTCTTAAAGATACACTCATGGACAAAACTTAAGGAAGTTGTACCTTTTAACATGTATATCGGGATTCAGACAATAACTCTTAAAGATACACTCATGGACAAAACTTAAGGAAGTTGTACCTTTTAACATGTATATCGGGATTTAGACAGTAACTCTGAAAGATACACTCATGGACAAAACTTAAGGAAGTTGTACCTTTTAGCATGTATATCGGGATTTAGACAGTAACTCTGAAAGATACATTCATGGACAAAACTTAAGGAAGTTGTACCTTTTAGCATGTATATCGGGATTCAGACAATAACTCTTAAAGATACACTCATGGACAAAACTTAAGGCAGTTGTACCTTTCAGCATGTATATCAGGATTCAGACAGTAACTCTTAAAGGTACACTCATGGACAAAACTTAAGGAAGTTGTACCTTTCAGCATGTATATCAGGATTCAGACAGTAACTCTTAAAGATACACCCATGGACAAAACTTAAGGAAGTTGTACCTTTCAGCATGTATATCGGGATTCAGACAATAACTCTTAAAGATACACCCATGGACAAAACTTAAGGAAGTTGTACCTTTTAGCATGTATATCGGGATTCAGACAATAACTCTTAAAGATACACCCATGGACAAAACTTAAGGAAGTTGTACCTTTTAGCATGTATATCGGGATTCAGACAGTAACTCTGAAAGATACATTCATGGACAAAACTTAAGGAAGTTGTACCTCTTAGCATGTATATCGGGATTCAGACAGTAACTCTGAAAGATACATTCATGGAAAAAACTTAAGGAAGTTGTACCTCTTAGCATGTATATCGGGATTCAGACAATAACTCTTAAAGATACACCCATGGACAAAACTTAAGGAAGTTGTACCTTTCAGCATGTATATCGGGATTCAGACAATAACTCTTAAAGATACACTCATGGACAAAACTTAAGGAAGTTGTACCTTTTAGCATGTATATCGGGATTCAGACAGTAACTCTGAAAGATACATTCATGGACAAAACTTAAGGAAGTTGTACCTTTTAGCATGTATATCGGGATTCAGACAGTAACTCTGAAAGATACATTCATGGACAAAACTTAAGGAAGTTGTACCTCTTAACATGTATATCGGGATTCAGACAATAACTCTGAAAGATACATTCATGGACAAAACTTAAGGAAGTTGTACCTTTCAGCATGTATATCAGGATTCAGACAGTAACTCTTAAAGATACACCCATGGACAAACCTTAAGGAAGTTGTACCTTTCAGCATGTATATCGGGATTCAGACAATAACTCTTAAAGATACACCCATGGACAAAACTTAAGGGAGTTGTACCTTTTAGCATGTATATCGGGATTTAGACAATAACTCTGAAAGATATTTACAGTGATCTTTATTGAAGATACACGAGATAACCAAGTGTGAACAGAATTGCCTCTGTCTCCTTCAAAAAAAAACAGACAACCTACGACATCGGAATATGAAACTTCCTTTATTTTTTGCCCTTGAGCGCATATACAAACGTTTGATTAGAAGTTCAGGTCTCCCTTTTTATTCATTAAACACGAAGTGTCACAAAAAGAATTATCCCTACTATTAGACCACTCCCTAAACAATAGACATATACCAGATTTCAAACAGGCCACAATTATATACAAAAATATAACAGAAAAGCATTGTGTAGACTGTTTTTAGAAAGTTGGGCTTCTGCCGAAGATAAACAGAGTATAAACAGAAAATTTGATTTTCCAGAAATTTATAAAGAGTTCATATCTTAATTATTTATAAATAACTATGTATATACTTTTAATTTATTCATTTATTTTGCTTTCAAAATTTTCATTAATTTAGAATTAATATGTATACACACAATTATTTACAATTACACTGTTGTATATAAATCTCTCTCTCTTTCATAGATAAAATAATAATCTATAATATTAAATATAATTATTAGCTGTATATATACTGAATGTAATATTTAATTCAAAGCTACAATTCTTTCATTGGCCTTGTAGAACGAGAGTGGTGTACGCGTGCTCGCATGTTTTAGTGAAAAACACAAACATCCTCGATAAAGTGAGGCGAGTTGCCCCTCGAAATATTGGAACAATAAAATAATTATAATCCAATATATGCATCTTTTAAAAATATATTTTACTATTATTATATATCTAGTACACGTGGTACAAGCAATGATAATCATGGTGAGTAGTATTTGACGAATGCTTTTACTGTAAGTGCACTTATAAATGTGCCAGAGCCCCGTGTTTGGTTACTTGCACTCACTGGTGAGGTTTTGATTCATACGCGCGGTATGAATAATATAATTAATATGAAAAACTAGGGATAGAATTTCAATACATTAACATCAAATAACGTAATAGAACCTGCTATATACACTCACTAGCCGAATGACCCGGGCAACGCCCGTGTTTTACCCGATTGAATGTTTTGATTCAAATACTATTTGTTACAATTATAAATTGGCGCCTTAAATAAATGCATATTTTAGTTAATAACTATAGCCTATGTGGTTTATCTGTCTATGTACTGTTGGCTTCCGTAGGCGTCTCTTACTGGGAAAAAGAAAGAGAGGATTCCATTTAGTTATTAACTAATATATGCATTTATTTAAGGAGCGACCCGCTCCAACACAATAGTTACAGAAATGGGGGGGGGGGGGGGGGGCAAAGGTGGCGTGATCGTAGCCGACCAATAGGAGGGCGCCATTCCAAAAAAAAAAAAAGCAAACCGTGACAGAGGCCATGACGCTCGTAACTGTATATAGAATGGTAAAAACTTAAGGAAATGGAAAGTCTTTGATATCGTTGGTCTTTTATTTTTTAAGCAGACAGAGGCAAATTTGTTGACACATGCTTATCTCGTGTGTCTTCAATAAAGATCACGGTGTATCAAATATCTTTCAGAGTTATTGTCTGTATTCCGATATACATTTTATAAGGTACAACTTCCTTAAGTTTTGCCCATGAGTGTAAATAAATATAAAGAAAAAAGAAAGATATTTATAATGTTTATATAAGATTATATAGGGTAAATGAAAATTCGAAATTATTATAGACGCGTATGATTTTTTTTTTTTTTTTTTTGAAATCAAATAATTTCTACTACCCTTACTGCAATGGAAAAATTAATGGAAGAGCCTGGCTCATCAGTGGTGAACCCTCCCTTATATATTTATAATTGTATGTAATCCTGCTATCCTCAAAGCTTATGTCCATAGTTCTTCTAAAATACCCATTCCAAGAGTCTAGCATCAGTATCACTATAAAAGGAAGATAAAAAAATTCAATTTAACAGCGGTATGGTATATTAAACTGGCGAAACCGCTGAGAGGGTTCACCACTGATGAGCCAGGCCCTCCCATTATTTTTTCCATTGCAGTAAGGGCAGTAGAAATTGTTTAATTTCAAAAAGAATCATACGCGTCAATAATAGTTTCGAATTTTCATAACAGATGGCGCGCTGATGCATCATATTATAAGGTAAATACAAAATAATGAATACATATGAACATAAATAAGGCTAAATAATGATAAATATATGGATAAAATTAATATATATAGAGAGAATATATGGCACTAAGAGAAAAACCAAAGTTTGATATTATAATTTACCTATACCACTAGAAACTGTGAGATGTTCATCCTATAAACCATCGACCAATCAAATTTGCAGGCAAATCACGTACAGACGACCCAAATCCACTCAGGCCATGGCGGTAAATCTCCATTCTTAAACTGATTGAAAATCCACAGAGTTGTCAGTGTTGTCAATTTTATAAATTATATATATATTCACAGATAAACTCTCAATAAAATTAAAATATTATTATGGAATTATAAAAATAAATTTTATTTATAATTATATTATAAAAAATTTTATAAAAGAATTAAAACTTTTGATATATTTATATATAGTTATTTTATTAGCTATTTAACTAATTATATAGTTAAACATGTATGACAGGCCAAGTGTCCCTAGAGGGACATAGCGTTTTAAATTGAAATAAATAAATATAGTTATTTATATAGCTAATTTATAATTAGGAAATTTAAATCAAGTAAAAAAAGTCATAAATATCGTTTTTTACCTATATTTGTATTATTTTTATATAATATTTTATTTACCAGTTACAAATAAGACACGCTATATCCGATCTGGATAATTGCGCGTGAAACTATTTACAATAATTGTAGTAGAGTAGGTAACAGAATTATCAAAAAGAAAATAAACAATTAAGAAAAAGAGCATTGAATAAACATATACATTAAACAAATAAGCAACAACATAAGCAGATAGAAGAAACCACAAGGTAATTATTTACAATATGTTAAGCAATGATGGAAGTTGATGACGTTATCTGTAATAATTAGTATCGTGGAGAGAGAAAGTTGATCAAGTTGAGCTATTTACAATAAGTTATATTCTAAAGTAACTTATTAATTATTTACATTGGTTTAAATCAAGTCGCATAGTAGTGTAGTTCCTTAAGCTGCATGAAGCTGTCTATTTATAATAAAAAGTATGCAGAACCTATTAAATGTTGTATATCTTTCCCTATAATATCATTTTTACATGAATAAATTCATATGTAAATAAAATAAAAGAATCTAAAAATAGGCCTTCAGTATATGGCAACAGAAAGCAATACCTAACATACCATTAATGTCCAACCAGCAAGTTCCATGTAGAAAAAATGAATCATTTTGAACGACCTTGTAGCAAAGGATACTCACGACCTTGACATCAAATTACAGTTATTTGTGACACATTTAGTAACCAGGCTATTATAAAACCTTTATAATGTTATGTAAGGTTATTTTAAAAACTAAAATTAAAACATCGAGTCTGTAAAAAAAGAGATAATGGGATCTAAGGGTGTTAGAGGCATTAAAAAAAGGGTTAAGAGATACTCCCCAAGCTGTAGAAGTAGTGTACTGTATGTGGTAGTGTCCGGGTATATTGATGGCTAGAGATAATGTAAAACCCACGATGTGGAATTTATTAGATTGATGTGTGGTAGGTCAAAAGTCAAACCTCCCTCTTTTGATGGCCTTGAGGCAGTTTCTGGTTTTACATTCCCTTTCCATTAGGAGAAGTTTCAAATGTCATTTTATAGGATTTGCTTGTTGAAAGATGGAAATGGAATCATTTATCTGGATGATTATTGTAGTAGATGAAATTATGGTGTTAGTTTTTCCTAGGAATATCTGTGTTGAGGATGGTTTAGGTATTTCCTTGGAATATCTGTGTTGAATACTGTATTTTATTGGTGTATCTGTGTTGGAGATGGTTTATTTCCTTGGAATATCTGTGTTGAATACTGTATTTTCTTGGTGTATCTGTGTTGGAGATGGTTTATTTCCTTGGAATATCTGTGTTGAATACTGTATTTTCTTGGTGTATCTGTGTTGGAGATGGTTTATTTCCTTGGAATATCTGTGTTGAATACTGTATTTTCTTGGTGTATCTGTGTTGGAGATGGTTTATTTCCTTGGAATATCTGTGTTGAATACTATATTTTCTTGGAATATCTGTATTGTATACTGTATTTTCTTTAAATATCAGTTTTGAATACTGTATTTTCTTGGTATATCTGTGTTGAATACTGTATTTTCTTGGTGTATCTGTGTTGGAGATGGTTTATTTCCTTGGAATATCTGTGTTGAATACTGTATTTTCTTGGTGTATCTGTGTTGAATACTGTATTTTCTTGGTGTATCTGTGTTGAATACTGTATTTTCTTGGTGTATCTGTGTTGAATACTGTATTTTCTTGGTGTATCTGTGTTGAAGGCTGTTTAAGAAGAAATATCTGTGTTGAAAACTGTTTGAATATTTACTAGAAATATCCAAGGGAAGAACTGTTCAAGTATTTTCAAGGAATAAATGGATTATTGACAACTGTTTATGTATTTTTATAAATAATTGTAAATCACCGTTCGGAGGAGATTAATAGAATCGCCGAAGCCGTGGTCCATTTGGATGAGGAAAGCAAAGAATAGAACGCGGCTGATCCCACACTAGCCTGTTCAGTGATTCGCTAACCATGACGTATGCACAAAGGAACGTGTGGCCATTGAACATACGTCGGACCAGGAAGCTGTTGTTGGGTGCTGCGCTGCCTGGAGTATAGGAGCTCCATCTATTATTTCTTCCTGTGGTAAATCTGTATAAGACCGGTGGTCTTAATGAAGCTGTGTGTGGGTGTGTTATACGTTAAATAATTATACAAAGAAACATGTGGCCACTGGACATGTGTCGGACCTGGAAGCTGTTGTTGGGTGCTGTGCTGCCTAGTGTATAGGAGCTCCATCTATTATTTCTTCCTATGGTGAATCTGTATAAGACCGGTGGTCTTAATAAAGCTTTGTGTGTGTATATAACAAATTATAAGCTAAGAATTGTTTAAGTATTTCCTAGGAATAATCTTGATCTTGTAGCCATGATATTGTACACCATGTGTAAACATATGGCTTTATTCTCTCAATAGGGCGTCATAACCTTCTACCCACTATAACATTCTATCATACACAGAATCATAAGCAACAACAAGTCTCCAAGGATAACCATTATAGAATACACACATAGACAAGAGAGACCATTCTGTAGATAGATTTAATCCCACCAGATTAACCAGTAGGTATGGAACAACACAAAGGAAGGATTAAGTCAATTTAATCCTCAGGGAGTAGTTACAAATCCCTGCACTAACAAGATCCAACAGGATATGACGTCCCCACCCCCTCAATTAGAAGGTAATTACAGATAATTAATTGCTGTTCGAGTCCTTGGTGGTCCTGGGGGAAAGTGGGTTTTTACCTGATAACCCTGGAAGATAAGACAGAGCTTGTAATATTTGATGGTTGTGGACCTCCTTGCTCTTTAGCGATGGCATTATCTTTTTTGGTTTTTAAATCTGTTGGGAGAAATATTTTTGCCATGTTTTTATAATAATAATTTACCTTTATAAACTAATAATATATATAATATATTTTCTAATTATAAGGCATATATATAATAATATTTTATTTTGAAAATAGAGCAATCCATAAATAAATATTTAATTAAAAAGGCATATATTGGATGAAAATATCATATATTTTATCAATATTTCAGTTGGCTGAACGCCAACTTTGATAATGCCAATGATAAAAACAATATTGGTAAATTATATGATATTTTGATCCAATATATGCCTTTTTAATTAAATATAATAATATAGATTGAAATTCTGCCGGGAGGATATTGATCTCTAAAAAGACAAAGGTCGCCTCTCCCGTTAAAATAGACGTCAAAAACTAGACGCCATCTATTGACCGTCGCTGCAAAATAGCAAACACCTCTTTGGCAGATTGTCAAGATTCCATTGGATCCCTTGCGGATCTCATGGAATAAAGTCCGCCCTAGGCTGACGAGAGCCATTAGCCCTAAACCATGGTCTCTAGGTGGACGCTAGGTGTGTAAAGTTCTGGGTCCATGTCAATTTTCTGTTGTTGTTGTCGTGTCCAATGAAGAGCCTCAGATGTCTCCGTACATCTCTATCACAGCAGTCGTTCTCTATCTTGGGTGTGTAAAGTTCTGGGTCCATGTCAATTTTCTGTTGTTGTTGTCGTGTCCAATGAAGAGCCTCAGATGTCTCCGTACATCTCTATCACAGCAGTCGTTCTCTATCTTGGGTGCGTAAAGTTCTGGGTCCATGTCAATTTTCTGTTGTTGTTGTCGTGTCCAATGAAGAGCCTCAGATGTCTCCGTACATCTCTATCACAGCAGTCGTTCTCTATCTTGGGTGTGTAAAGTTCTGGGTCCATGTCAATTTTCTGTTGTTGTTGTCGTGTCCAATGAAGAGCCTCAGATGTCTCCGTACATCTCTATCACAGCAGTCGTTCTCTATCTTGTGTGTGTAAAGTTCTGGGTCCATGTCAATTTTCTGTTGTTGTTGTCGTGTCCAATGAAGAGCCTCAGATGTCTCCATACATCTCTATCACAGCAGTCGTTCTCTATCTTGGGTGTGTAAAGTTCTGGGTCCATGTCAATTTTCTGTTGTTGTTGTCGTGTCCAATGAAGAGCCTCAGATGTCTCCGTACATCTCTATCACAGCAGTCGTTCTCTATCTTGGGTGTGTAAAGTTCTGGGTCCATGTCAATTTTCTGTTGTTGTTTTGTCCAATGAAGAACCTCAGATGTCTCGATACATCTATATCACAGCAGTGTTCTCTATCTTGGGTGTTCTGGGTCCATGTCAATTTCCTGTTGTAGTTTTGTCCAATGAAGAACCTCAGATGTCTCAGTACATCTCTGTCACAGCAGTCGTTCTCTATCATGGGTGTGTAAAGCTGCTGCTCTGGATCCATGTCAATTTTCTGCAAGGCTGCGGCCATTGCTGGGCATGACAATTTGTAGGTAGGTGTTAGTTCCACACTAGGACAGTTGTTGCATGTCCTATAGGTTCTTGTGCCATCTGGATGTATTGTCATTCCTTTATAGTGTTTCGTTCTAAGTCATGTTATAGTTTTTGTAATTCTTATATATTTTTTGTTCTACACCTTTTTATATATTCTATTATAAAATACTAGACGAATGGCCCGGGCAACGCCCGGGTTTTACCCGAGTGCGAATATATTTTAAAAACGTTGTCTTGGGTGGTCGCTATAGACAGGGTGGTCTGTATAGACAGGTGTATGTATCACACAGCCGATAACAGGGTTGTCTTGGGTGGTCGCTATTGACAGGGTGGTCTGTATAGACAGGTGGATGTATCACACAGCTGATAACAGGGTTGTCTAGAGTGGTCGCTATAGACAGGGTGGTCTGTATAGACAGGTGTATGTATCACACAGCCGATAACAGGGTTGTCTAGAGTGGCCGCTATAGACAGGGTGGTCTGTATAGACAGGTGTATGTATCACACTGCTGATAACAGGGTTGCCTAAGGTGACCGCTATAGACAGGGTGGACTGTATAGACAGGTGAATGTAACACACTAATGATAACAGGGTTGCCTAAGGTGACCGCTATAGACAGGGTGGTCTGTATAGACAGGTGGATGTATCACACAGCTGATAACAGGGTTGTCTAGAGTGGCCGCTATAGACAGGTGTATGTATCACACAGCTGATAACAGGGTTTTCTAGAATGGCCGCTATATACAGGGTGGTCTGTATAGACAGGTGGATGTAACACACTGCTGATTACAGGGTTGCCTAAAGTGTCCGCTATAGACAAGGTGGTCTGTATAGACAGGTGGATGTAACACACTGCTGATAACAGGGTTGTCTAGAATGGCCGCTATAGACAGGTGTATGTATCACACAGCTGATAACAGGGTTGTCTAGAGGGGGGCAGGGAGGACACGTGTTCGCCGGCGGCAGCCAATGGGCGCGCATTCTATCCGTGAGCTTCAGAATAAGGCAATTATATAAGTAGATCATCAATACCTTATCGACCTCTATCATTGTAAATTATAAGCATTTTTACGATTATATATATTTAATTTTAAAATGTTAAAAAATTATTATCCCGTTAACAAATGTTTATAATTTTCATATTCTATTGTGTTTATCTAAAAAGGTGTTTGAAAAAATGAATTGTTTTCTAAAATTGTTTTGACGATTATAAAAAAGGTGTTTAATATAATTACATATTTTAAATTGAAAATATATCTTATTCACTCTCAATTTTAAGTTTGTTAACTTATTTTAAAATATCTATTTTTTATTTTTAAAGTTTATATACATTTTTTTCTTAGATTTTTTTTCCGAAAGGTGTACAAACAACAAACAACATGTTTTTAAGTATATCTATTTATAATATTTTGTATATTTTAAATTTTGAAATTCACAAAAAGATATCAAATTTATTTTATTTTTGTTTAAATATTAAGTAAATGTATTATATTGATTTTCCACTATCAAAAATCAAAGACATTTCTATATAATATTGATCAATTGGACAAGGCAAATTTTTCAGCGGTACTTATAAAAATAATTAATTCTTACTTTGAAGACCGGAGTGTAGAGTTTAAATATACTAATGTAAAGTGTATAAAAAGGATAAATAAGGGATGTCCCCAGGGTGGTATTATTTCTCCTATTCTTTGGAATATATTACTTAATGATTTCAACTTATCTTTTAACGAAAGTTTTGCTAGAGTGATTGCTTTCGCGGACGATGTGACATTTGTGGTATGGAGTTCAAACATCTATGATCTTCAGTATAATATTACCAAATGTTTAGTAAAAATCAAAGCATGGTGTGAAAAGGTAAAACTTTCACTAAGTCCAAACAAAACAGGTATACTCTATCTACATAACTATGAAAAATTGCCCATTAATTTTGATGGAAAAATAATTCAACCATCAGAAACTGTTAAAATTTTGGGAGTTATTTTTAAAAATCATAGACAAAGGAATAAGATTAATTTTGGAACACATGTTGACAATATAATTATGAAAGCTACGAAACTTAAGAATATATTATTCTCATTATGTGCACGTACTTGGGGCATTGATACTCGGCGTAGATTGATCTTATATAAAGCTATGATACGCTCTACAATAAGCTATGCATCAAATATTTGGTTTCCTTTTATCACTGCAGCAAAAAGATCCAAGTTGAATTCTATACAATATCAAATTCTTATTAGATGCATTCATGCTTATAGGACTTCATCTTCTTACATCACACATATACTAGCGAAAACCCCTTTACTGTCCGATTATCTTGAATTATTACAAACAAAGTATAATATGACAAATTCTCTCACAGATCGAACACTCAAAAAATCCCTTCAAAAAGAATTAAACAAACTATATCTGGATCTAAAATTTAAGTTTTATCTTTCTCAATCTAATGAACTGTTCAAGAAATTCTTTCCAATTGCTGTCCCAAATTTCATTTCTTCTGATAAATTCACTACTTTATTCTTAACTGGCAAAGGACCCTTCTTAAGTTTCCTATTCAAACTGAATGCTATCAATGATCCAACATGTGAATGCCGCTTAGATGTTGAATCACCAGAGCATCTTCTTTTATCTTGCCCTCTGACTAATCAAATTGTATGTAGATACTTTGAAACATTACCAAATTCTCTTTGTGTATATACTCTATCTTATGAGAACTTTGTTAAGTTTAGAACTATTTGTACAATAATTTACAAAACAATACTAATCCATCGTGTAAATAATTAATCATATATATATAAATAATACTAGCACAGCACAATAGTCCTTTGGACTTCGTGCTTTTGTAACAATAAATAAATAAATAAATAAATAAAAATATAATATTGATTATTTATTTTTCAAACCGAATTTAAATATTTCTCTGTATAATAAAAAAATTTAAAGCGTTAAAATTCATTGAGTTTATAATTCAAACACACACAGCTTAATATGTGTATGAAATATTTATTTATTAATATAAAATTATTTACTGAGGAATAAAAATTACTGAGAAATAAAATATTAACTGAGGAATTTTATTATTTTATGTTAGGAATATAATCATCATCTTCTTCTCGTCAGCGTTTTTTTTTTCGTCTGCTTTATTCAACAAGCCAATATATTTTAATATTTTTGCATTGAATATACAGTATATATTTTTTATATTTCTACGCTTTAATATTCACAAATGGCATAAATATATTCACATATATTTTACAATATATGAATAACTAAATTTATTTTCGTCAAAGAAATTTCAAATTTCTTTTATATTGACTTAAGAAATTCAGTCATGGGCTAAAAAAAATCGTTTGCCTTTAACGATTTAAAATTAATTGACGTTATGATAATAATAGAGTGTAAGTAGTATGACAATTAGGCTAAAATAAACTATTATTAATATTCTGGTGTAAAAATTAACGAGAACATTAATCTGGAATTTAGTAGTTTCCAAAAATAAAAAATGATGGCCTCCCCAGTGAATAAAGAAAGCGCTGTAGGAATTAATGACCAGACGGTAGTTAATTGTGGAAGCTAATTGGCGCGTGGGGATCACGTGACTTGAATGTAGGCCATCTTCTGCTTCGTTTTCTTCGAGGAGCTACTAGAAATCAGACGAATTATTTGGTTGTATCGGATAATCTTTTGGTTGCTACGTTTTTATTTGGAATATTGATTTAGATCAGAGTATTGAAATGTATATATAATGTAATAAGTTAGTGATAATTAAATATAATTTTTGTGTAAATATTTGATAGAAATGTTTATCATTATTATTATTATTGCTCTTTCTCCTTGTTAATATCATATTAGACTATTCTTTACGGCCTAAAATTATTGTAAATATGTATATACAAGTATAAAGGCATACATGTATGACAGCGCAAATGTACCTAGGGGGACATAGCGCTTTAAAATGAAATAAATAAATGAAAAAGTTATGCATATAGTGATTTCTGATTTATTTTCAGATTAACTTATTAAATTTGATTTGAAAACGTTTTTATTTTTAGTATTACGATATCTATTTCAAATATAAATCAAACTTTATTATATTAAAGGCCAATTATTTTATGATTAAGAGATATTTAGAATTGATATAGTAAACGTTTTCTTTTGCAAAAGATTAAATATATTTCTATGTATTGTTGTTTGTTTTGAATATGTGCTGGGTGTTTTGTGGATGTTATGTGTTTGTTTTATGTACATGGGGTTTATATTGGAGGTAGTAAGATTGTAATTTATGTATGAAGAATGCTCTGCATTTTGTATTGTGTGGTATGGATGTTTTTTATATATGCAATTGTGTAGATCATAATGTAGTTATGCATCAACATTCAAGAATACCCTCAACATATCTTTACTCACCAAAATACACTCATGGATAAAACTTAAAAGGATAAAAATATGTTGGATCGTTTTTGAAGACAACTCTCAGATTTATAAAATTAAACTTTAAACATTTTTAGATATAGAGAGAGAAACGAGTTAATTACCTCGTATTTAAGGCAACAAAAGAATCATCTAATTTACATACATCGTTCTAACCAGATTCAACTTGTGCAAAACAGACGACAAAGCAAAAAAAATAAACAAATTAATAATAGAGGGTAAGTTCCTATTTTTTACAAGCTTTCACACTCAAAGAATATTTAACTTCTTGCTTCAAAATATTAAGGTCGCCTCTCGTCTGTTTTTTTTAAACAAAGGCAATTTTGATTATCTCGTGTATCTTGAATAAATACCACTGTGTATTAAATATCTTTCAGAAATATTATCTGAATCCCGATATACATACTAAAAGATACAATTTCCTTATGTTTTATATATGAGTGTATAATTAATTTGTATTAATCACTAACAAATTTATACAAATATTTACCAATATTCGCTAAGTCACCTTTATGTGTGTAGAGCTCATCACACCAAAGAATGTCTTTCTGCGAATTAAATCCCAGAACTTGCCTCCATTTTAACTTCCTTTCAAGCATAAAATTGAAAAGAAATTGGAATTCCTATCAAGCTCTACAATTTAACATTTCACCCGTGAAACACAAGTTCAAATGGTGTTCACCTACTTAAATTAATTGATTTTTATATAACACTTCTTGTTCCAATTTCATTATTATTCCTTTTTATTTATATATATATTTTTGAAAATAAAGCAATCCATAAATAAATCTTTAAATAAAAAGACATATATTGCATTAAAATATTTATTTTACCAATATTTTAGTTGGCTGAACGCCAACCTTTATCAAGGTATTATAACATTTTAAAGTTTTGAAAATAGAGCAATCCATAGATAAATCTTTAATTAAAAAGGCATATATTGTATCAAAATATAATTTATTTTACCAATATTTTAGTTGGCTGAACGCCAACCTTTATCAAGGTATTATAACATTTTAAAGTGTGTCAATAACAAACTCAGCGTCACATAACGTCAATATATATATTCTATTAGACAAAATATAATTTTATTCATTTTATATAAACATTTTTTAATTCTTTCTTTGTATATTTATTTGAAAATCTCAAATAATTTTAATTACACCCTATTTTAGAATGTGTAATATATACACATGTGCTTTTTATGTCTTCGTAATAAAAAAGAAAATACATTTTTTTTATACAAAAGAAAAACATCGAAATTTTTACCAATATGTGAATAGGAATTAAATAACCAGGTTTTTTTTAAATTATATTATATTAAAATTAAAAAAGATTCTCTCTTACAGATTTACTATTTCTAGTAAATGATATATCAAAATTTTTTCTCCCCATTGAATATAGCAAAATATTTTTTTAAAAATTAAATGCTGTTGACGTTATATGGCGCTGAGTTTTGTTGTTGACACACTTTAAAATGTTATAACACCTTGATAAAGGTTGGCGTTCAGCCAACTGAAATATTGGTAAAATAAATGATTTTTTGATCCAAAATATGCCTTTTTGATTAAATATTTATGGGTAGGAAATTCATAATTTCACAAGAATACTAAATAAATGTGTATATATTGGGGGGAATTTTTTTTTATAGAAAAAAAGGATAGGTGTTGATATTAAAAATAAAATAGGCATATATTGACCACTTATTCTGCCATCTAAAATACTCATGTGAACGCTCAGGATATGTTTTTTTTTTTTTTTAATATATGTGTGTGTATTTACTTGATTCGTTCATCTTTTAAAATTTTCAAATACTTACTGAAGTTAAGGTAATAAGAATATCTCTTTTTATTTATATTATTTTTCTAATATAAATTTAAAATATACTTTTAAATAACATTCACACATAATTGTAAAATGACATTGGAAAATATCCCGCATGAGTTTCTTTTAAATGAAAAATCGAAATTTATTTTTATGGAGAAATAACGACTATTTCTAACCTTAGAGATAAGGTATGAAAGGATGAATTGTGAAGAGTAATGATAAACGGAAAAATAAAATTTCATTTAAAAAAAAAACTCATGCGGGATATTTTCCAATGTCGTTTTACAATCATAAGCCGCATTAAATTGTATTATAAATTCACACATAATATTATAAAAAATATCAAAATTATTATGAATCAAAACGCCAAATACATGTAAAAGAATTCAAACGATATGATATATGGATTGTAAAAATTACAATTATACAGTGGGGTCAGATATAGTTTCAGTGATGGTGCCTCTATGAATTTCCAATATTCACTGAAGTAATTGTGATGAGGAAATCTAAGACTTCTGGTGCTTTCATCTATCCATCAGATGATTGGCAACACCATCTTCATCATACCCCCATCTTCTGCTTGAAAAATAGCGTATCTAATTTCAACCTACCAATCACTGTTACCCACACGTCTTATTTTCTCTTGCAGAACATTTTCTTGTTATTTTCTGGAATTTTCTATACTCTATTTATTAACGTTCATGTTTTATGAGGAGAATTATTATTTTTTTTTTAAGATTTGAAATAATCTTCTGATTGGAAATTCTTCTATTTTCTTTTCTGGATAATCTCTTCTTCGTCTATCTTTGATATATATTTATTCTTTGGAATTTGTTTGATCAATCGTTGATATTTTTGTTGATGCTTTCTTTTTATTTAATCGTCTGTTTGAAAATTCATCAATTATCTGATTGGTCCATTTCGTAAACATATTAATGCTTAATTGTTTTCTAAATTTCACTATTAAAAATAATATTTAATTCGTTCTATATTAATTATTTTTTAAGAAAGATATTTAAATGTGATGGCTGATTCCAAAATAACTTGACTAGGTACCGCTCAAAAAGAGCAACCTAGCTTTATGATATTTACAATAATAAATAATAAGTGAAGGTTATTTACATATTAAAACAAAGATAACAATGCGGGATTCGATCCCGTTTCATGACTGTCGGAAATCGAGGGTTTTAATCACTTGTCTACCGACTTATAGAAAATTATATACGCACTAGCTGCTCACTGGAACTGCAGGCGTATCAGGACCCTCATCATCGAAGCCTTCAGTGTCCTCGGGCGACCCCCTGACTTGCGGGCCTGGATCTTCGGGTCTGGCCTCGAAGATGACGACCTCGCCATCCTGGTGTCGGCCAAATCCATCATCTACCGGTACTTCGTACAGGTTGGGCTGACCACCCGCTCATCGCCTGGGAAAGAAGGCTTACTCGCCTGGGCACATCCCCCGCATGATAATCTATATTTAAGTTTATTTCCATTTTTAATGTATATTATTGACAAGAAGTCAATTTGTTTCAATTGTCAAATTGTCTAGCTGATCACGCCTATCAGCGGCCTGACCTATCCAACACTCAAACTAACCTAACAAAGTTACAATATATATATAGGCAGAGAGGTAAATTAACATAAACAACAATGAACAAATACAAAATATAACAGAGTATTACATTGTAAAAATATTCTAGAATTGCCCCACTTTCAACAAAAAATAAATAATCAAAGAAGTTAACATACGCAAAAAAAAAATCTAAGACTAACTCCTCAATAAGGCACATCGTCGTCCTTGTTAACAATTATTTTCCCCAAACGACGTTCTGACCAATCAGGACTCGAGTTGTTTGTTTGCGGCCGTTAAGGAGATCGTGATTCGACTACCAACCAATCAGAACGAGAACGCTACCAATATGTCAAGTGAAGTAAATAGAAACAGGTTCGTTTGGGGAAAAAATATTCTTAATCAATAACACGATATTTCTTATAGCTAGTTTCAAATAGTTTGTAAATATAGTTGTGTTTTTTATATAATATATTTTATTTTAGTATAAAAACATTTTAAAATGTTTTTGTTTTTATTAATATAATTAATTTTATTTATTTATTTATTATCATTTACAAAGCACGCGATATCCGTCTTGGATATTTGCATGCATACACAAGTTTGGGAGCTTTTACAGTAGTTATTAATATGATTTTAGTTATTATAATAGAAATTATTAAAGTATTTGTCAGTTAGTTAACGATTTACTTAGTTTCTTATTAATGTCATATATGTATTTTAAATATATATATATTTGTTTATAATACAATATAATGCGGCTTATGATTGTAGAACGAAGTTTGACAATTATACCGCAAATGTTTCTTATGAACGAAATATCGAATTTATTTTGAGGAGAAATAACGATTATTTCTAACCTTAGGGATGAAGTATGATAGGATGAATGATAAACGGAAAAATAAAGTGTTCAGGGATGGGAATCGAACCCACAGTGTTCCGGTTACCGGGCAGATTCCATGTCCACTAGGCTACCCTAGAAAGAGAAAACAATATGGTGGCAATATATAATAAATAGTAAATATTGATAAATAAATAAACATGCAAATATTTATAGCCAAATTTTTATAACCCCGCACATTTTTATAATCATAAAAATATTTGAAAATAAAAAGCACACACACAGTCACATATTTTATCAATATACTCTTATTTGTAAAAAATATTCGATTTCCAAATATAAATCACTATAATATAAATTATATTTCTTAATTAAGATTAAAATATATACCTAAAATATTTTATGAAAGGCAAACGTTCATCTCTTCATTTAAATAATTTTAAAACGTAAATTTATAAAGAGCAATTAGATTTTAATATCTGTGCTTCACAAATTGACTTAAAGATATTATTCTATGATGGATAACCAGAATATCCACAGTGGTGCCAGATCACTAAGGAACAAATCAATTTCCGCGCCTTTCATCATCACTGATCAATTGGCAGACGATACATCTTGTTCCATCTCCATTTCTCGCTCACTGAATTATTACACTTGACGCCGTTTGTTTGCTTTATGTGAATTCGATTTGATCGATTTTATTCATCCTTTATTTATTTTTATCTATTTCAGTCTATTATTTTTATTCGCATTTTTAAAAAAATGTGCGAAATTTGATCATATAACACTATCAATCATTTCACTATTTGAAATAAAATACAACACAAAAGAATTTTTAAAAAGGCGCGCGTTGAAAAAAGAATAGCGTATTATATATAAAATTTTATAATATTATTTTTATGATATATAATATATATATATTTCATATAGTGAAATCTGTATACATGTTTAATATAAACTTTTTCTATTTTATGTAGACCCGGCTTCGCCCGAGAAATCCCCCGAGTGAAGTATCCTTCATACTGAAAGTACATCAATAATAAATAGTAGAAGTGCCCTAGAATAGCAATACAGAAGAAACACATAAACTACAGGAAAAAAAGTGTGTAATGGCAAAAATTGTATTATATTAGTGTTTAGGTATTTGATTTAATTATTTTTTGCAATCCATTTAGTTGTTTCAAAATTAATATAGTTTAAATAGACGGCAGCTTTTCCACCAAACCCCCATTAACCTTTGAAATTGCCTTAGTTGAGTGACCGACTGTAAAGAATCCTGACTGCGATGCCCATCTTCTCAGTAAGAATAAAAAAAAAAGGTTTATAAAAAAAAATGTAATCCAAAATACTGGCACGTAAATATTTTTCTGTAAAAAAATAAAAGAGCATATGGAAATATTAGGCAAACATATGTGTTCGCTAATGATTGCGACTGCATTTTAAACGATTTTTAAAAAGAGATTTAAACAAATAAAGGCCAGAACAAAAATTAATAAAAAATATGAAATCCATTATTTACATACATTCACAAAAGCAAACGATGAGAGAATTGATTACTCTGATACTTGTATATTTTAATAATAATATAAATGAGTTTTAAAAATTGTAAAAAAAAATGCATCGGCCGGGAATCGAACCCGGGCCGCCCGCGTGGCAGGCGAGCATTCTACCACTGAACCACCGATGCTTATAAGAAATGGCCATATTTGGGTATTTATTCCATTCACAAAAGCAAACGATGACAGAATTGATTGTTGATGACTCTGATACGTATATATTTTAATATCTTTTATTTTAATATAGACCTTTTTGTGCACATATAAAGATTTTATAATTAAGAAATCATTTTAAAATGTATATAGAGTAACATATACTATATATTTTATTTAAAATATTTATTATTAAAACCTTCGTATTTTTAAAAAACTATTTATATCCATTTTATTAGAATTTAAAATCGTTTATATTTAACACAAATTACTACAACTTTATAAAGAATTAAAGGACGTGGGTTTTGATGCGACCCTATATATATAACTTTTATAACAATAAAAAGGTGAATTTCTGGTGTGTTTTATATCGTTTTAATATTTAAATTGTGTGGAAGATAATCTGTTCGTTATTTATAACATAGATAAAACGATTTATTTAAATATTTCGTAAAACTTATTTGTGTTAAATGTAAATGAGTTTTATATAATAAAATGTATTTAATAATTTCCAAAAAAATAAAAACGAAGGTTTCTCGATTTGAAAATTCAAGTTGGAATCGAGAAAATTTTATCATAATTTAAAATAGGTTTAACTCTAAAATATGGGTTATTGAATTTGAAATACTGTTATTAATATTTTAAAAGATTTTTTTCAAGAGTATGAAAACATTTATAATATATAAAAATATATATTATTACTAAAATAAAAAAGAAATATCGTTACTAAAATCAAAATATATTTATAAAAATCAAAGAAGCATATAACTTAATATTATTTATTGTTTAGTATATATATATTAATAATATTTTAGTGGGAAACAAATAAAAAACTAGATTTTAAATATTTATATTATGCAGTATTATAAACATTATTATAGAAGCCGAGTTTAAATTTAGTATACATTTTGACTTTGAAAAAATTTGAAAATTTATTTAACATAAATAAATTAAAAAAGCAGATGAAAAATACTTTTATATAATGTAAGTAAGTTTTATATTTAACAACATTTAATAGAGAAACATCAAGTAAGTTACATTTTTTTTAAATATCGAAAAATGTGATTGGAAGCATTTAGTTTCCAATAAAGAAGGAAAAAGTTTATAGAAGTTAGGAAGTTTTCTTCTGCTATAAAAAGTTCCATTTATACGATGTAGTAATAGATGAAAAAAATGCTTGAGACATTCTTTTAGTGAGTTTTAGAAATGCTTATTTTAGTATAGCTTGTATTACCCAAATATTAAATATTTGTTAAAAATGGTATAGATTATATATATTTAGTTTTAAATGCTATCACCTTTTTATATAATTACATTTTTAATAATTCAAATTGAATACCAAAAATAATCATTTTTTAAACTAAAAATATAACCAAAAGATCGTATATTTTAAAAATAAACTATCCATATAATAAAAAATTTAGATGCTATTAAATCATATATGCATGAATTGTATGCCAATAGTATAGATTTTATATCAGACGATCTAAATATAAAGACAAATTATTACATTGAATGGAATAATGATATTTCCAAAAGATGCCAATAGTTTAGATTTTATTTCAGACGATCTAAAAATAAAGACAAATTATTACATATAAGTGTTTAATTAAAAAGACATATATTGGATCATAAATATTCCAATATATGCCTTTTTAAATGAAGATCTATTTATGGATTGCTCTATTTTCAAAACATATAAGTTCTTTTTTATTGTTTTTTTTCTCTCTCTTTTTCATTGTTAATATCATATGACTATTCTATTCACGGCCTAAAATTATTGTATAAATATGTATAGATAAATGTAAAGACATACATGTATGACAGCGCAAGTGTCCCTAGGGGGACATAGCGCTTTAAATTGTAATAAAATAAAAACATATAAGTGTATTATAGATATTTTCAAGATGCCAATAGTATAGATTTTATTTTAGACGATCTAAAAATAAAGACAAATTATTACATAGAGGTTAATTATAGATATTTCTAAGAATAATAAACATCTAATTATTATACGAAATGGTTATGACGACATAAAAAAGTTCCTTAACGAGATTCGAACCCTATGTTGCCTCTTTTAAAAAAGTAATTTACTTAACAAGGTCTCTCATTTCCCCATCATAGAATACCATCAACTGTAACTTGAAATATTTCTTTTTCGTGACCTTTTATCTAACCACACGGTACTCCCTCTTTTAAATTCACTTTAGTTATACTAATGGGTTAGATCATTTAGGTTGAAAATACAGCTCTTAAAAAGCATTTATGTTTATGTAGATCACGTTTACGAAAATAAAGATTATTATAAAAATATATATATGTTATAGATTAGAAATTTTTTGTGTGTTTGATTGTTGAAAAGAGGTGCAGTCGTGGAAAAATAAAAATAATTATTTACCTTTCAAGCAGATTTTTATTTTGAATCTCTTGAAGTAAAAATATACATAAAATTATTTATATCACAGGAATATAGAATTTATATAATGAATTCTATAATCGTGAATAAAAGATAGGTAGGGTTAAATATACATATTTACAACAATAATAATTAAAAGTGATATTTTTTTTAATATATGGTCAAAAATGCAGAACAGTCAATGAATGAAAAAATAAAATATACGTTTTTTAAAAAAATAAAATATTTGTATTTTAGATTATATAATATATATATATTTTTGAGACGCGTATATTTCTTTTTTGAAATAATTTTCTACTGCCCTTATTGCAATGATAGAATATTGTAACAAAGTATTTATTATTTTATTAGCAGAGTATTATTTTTTATGTTTATATTTTTCTATACTCTGTACACTTCCCTCTTTTGTTTATTTTTTGTTTATCACTCATAATTTGTTCTTGCCTTAAATAAATTGTTGTCTCATCCCGAAGTTGGTCTTCCCTAATTTTCCACGTGGCAATATTATCATGGGTATAAAACTTAAAGAAGTTGTACTTTTTTAGCATTTTATATATTCTTTTTATTTTTACATTATTATCATTATATCTATTATATACTTTTACTATTTTTAAAGGAGAACGTCTGTGAATATATATATATATATATATATCCTTATATCTATAAAAATGAAATGCGAAATCGATGTTTGTTATCGCATCACGCAAAATCTACTGACTCAATCATTATGGAATTTCGCATGTAGGTAGCTGAAGATTTCGTTTAACATATAGGCTATTCAAAAAACTACAAAGGTTAATGTACTTTTTTTTTAAATTATTTAACTGAGATGGATTAGTTCCGCCTTTTGCCGCTTGGCGGCGCACTGGTCGCGACGATAAATGAATTTGATTGGTTAATAATTTTACACGTTGTTTGTTTTTAATTTGTAATTTTGTTGTTTTGTAATTTTACACGATGAATGTCTTTAGAAGGTAAGATTATTTATATATTTTTAAACTCTTTGGAGATAATATTAATCGATCGTTATCAAATTTATACGTCCCCGGAACCTGGGTTAATTAAAACTGTATTGTGAAATATCGCGCGTAGTTAGCTGAGGTTTTAGTTTAGCATTTAGGCTAAAAGTGCAAAAATTGTATTTCGAATAACCTTTTTTTTTCCTTTTTAGAAGTTAAGATTTTATTTATTTATTTAGTAATATTTTTTCAAATTAAATTAAATGGAAATATTATTTATTTCGCAGCTTATTCATATCTTTTTTTCTTCGTTTAATTTTAGTTAGTGTAAATATAACGATCTACATTTTAAAAGATAAGGTTTACTATTTGATTCTCATAAGGAATATTCCTATTTTAAGACATTATTGAGACAGTATTCTGTTTTTTTTTTCTTATATTTAGAGTAAGTATAAATTTTATTGAAGTTGTAAAAAGTATATTTCTTGAAAAAAAGTATGTTTTCTATATAACTTGCTACGTATATTTTACTATATATTTGTTCCATGTAATATGTTTATGCTCTAATAGCATTTATATTGTAAGCAGCAGCTATGCATTTTCAGTAACTGCTTTTTAAGGGTAGGCTCAAATTATTTTTGCTGTCATTTGTTTAGTTAGGGTTTATATTTATCTGCTTCACAATAAATAACTGCTCATATATATCTATAGGGTAATACCATATTTTTGAATAAATGTATTTAGATATATAGATGCAAATATGCTCATATTTAAATAAAGAAATATACAATCAGCAATCGATTGGTGCATAATTTTACATGATGTTTGTTTCTAGACTAAATTTATTCAAATCAAGATAGCTTTTTTCATGCTTTTAAAAGTAAAGATAATATATTTAACGTTTCATAATACTTTCAAATTAAAGCCGGAAATAATATTGCTTTTTCCCATCCTGCAGGTCTACATTACACTGCAACATGCTATCATAACTCTGGATTTTGGCATTGATATTTATATAATGTGAAAGTACTGTTTGCTACCTTAAGCTATGGAGAGATTATAATGTGTCTACAGATCCATCATGTGGAAATCACACCATAGTGAAAATGCATTTAGCTGGTAGCAATGTATCACATTTGTAGACATGTGGTGCGCTTACAGTAAAAGCAGTCGCTACCTACCCACCATGGTTATCATGGCCTGTACCACGCGTACTAGGGATAATTAAAAAAAAAAAAGGAAGCAAGACCGAATACAAATAATTACATTATGTGTGGTTTCAGTTACATTTTGGCTATCTTCAGACAAAGGTACTGAATACATTCAGTAATTTTGTCTTTATATGGCAACAATGCTGTTACTGAAACATCACACATATATATATATTTTTTTTTTATTTGGTCTTGCTCTTTTGGTATTTTTACAATTGCCCTTGACTATTAGAAAATTATGCAAATTTCCTTTTTATTTTATATACCATTTTAAAAATTATATTCTTTTGTTAAAATATCCAATTTCCCACACTTTTCTAAAACTGCAACAATAACTAATACAAAATTCTTCCAAGTCCAGGTATTTCAATATTGCAGAAATATATTACATTTATAAAAGTTGCTCAACTATTTAGATATGTAAATGGCGGATTAGCTGCCCTTTAAAATGTTTGCTCTGGCTGTTTCTTCTTGGACAGCCGAGAGTGAAGTGGACAAAGTGAAATTTTCAGGTTGTGCCGACCATTTTCCTTTATTCACACTAATCATTAGATTTTTTTTTTATTTTTAAGAATAAAAGCCCAGTTTGGTTACTTGCACTCACTGGAGGGGTTGGACTTTTTCAAGAAACAGGAGCCATTGGGGCAATTTTTTTTTTTTTCAGAACAAAGTGTCTGAATCTGCATTCGATGACCCCGGGTCATGGTTTTTAAAAATCAACAGTTTAGACCACTCCTCCAAACAGCACTCTATTCATTAGATGTGTTTGTGAAATGGATCCTATATTACAGATTTTTTTACACACATTTTCGATATTGCTGTTTGCAATTTATCTCCATTTTGCTGAAAGAAAATTCATTACATTGAGTTTACAAACAGTTGGGGCCTCTATTCATTCATGAGTAAACCTCGCTCGAACACTACCCAGGCGAAGCCGGGTCCAGTCGGGTAAAACCCGGGCGTTGCCCGGGCCACTCGGCTAGTATATATATATAAATGTATGTGAAATGCGCCGTTATATATGCAAATAAGGAGTTGTTTATGCTTTTAAAATATGAAACCTCCTTAAGTTTTGTTCAGCTGTTTGCCCTTGTCAACGTTTTATTTATTTTTATTTTTTCATATATATATATTATTAAAAAGACATATGTTGGATCAAAATATCATTTATTTTACCAATATTTCAGTTGGCTGAACGCCAACCTTTATCAAGATGTTATAACATTTTAAAAGGTGTCAACAACAAACTCAGCGCCAAATATATATATATATATACAAGGTGCGTTCATTAATTTCCAGGACTGGTTAAAAAATAAAATAAATAAAAAAGCTAGAGAAAATATTTTTACAGAGTTGAATATTGGACATTCGACCACACCTGACTGAAAGCACGAGTCTCGTGGCGCACGCGCCGATCTAAAAATAGAACAAAACAACTTCCTTGTAAGGTTCGCATTTCTAATTTTAAAATGGCCATTTTCGAAGAGCAGAGAATCTGCATTAAGTTTTGTTTTAAATTGAAAAAAAAAGTGCTACTGAGACGTATGAATTGATTAAAGAAGCTTTTGGCGATGCAGCTTTATCCCGTTCAAGAACTTTTGAATGATTTTCACGCTTCCAAAAAGGTCGGGAAAAGGTAAACGATGATCAGCATACTGGACGTCCAATATCATTTCGTTGCGAGGAAAACAAGCTAAAAATAAAGGAGTTAATTAAATCTAACAGAAGAATTATCTTCAGTGACTGGACTATCTGTTTATTTGGGGATAATGAGGGGCTTAAGGGAGGCAGTGTGTGCTGAGAAGATGTAAGAAAACATCTACCTATGTTTCCCCACGTGACGCAGCGGAGCGTGACCTCGGCTGCACGGGTGAGTCAGTTGTTGTTTGGCTCTCTGTATAGATGGACATTAAAACACAGTGCGCCTTAAAAGACCTGAAAGATGGCAAAACAATGACTGGATACTTCACGTCGGTAATGCGCGGCCGCACACAGTCCATGTTGTTTTGCAGTTTTTGGCCAAGCATTCAACCATACAGATCCCTCATCCACCCTATTCCCCCGACTTAGCCCCCAATGACTTTTTCCTCTAACCTAAATTGAAAATTAACTTGAAAGGACGGAAATTTGACAACATTGATATGATACAAGCTGAATCGAAGGCAACCTTGAGGAACCTCTCAAAAAGTGATTTTATCTCCTGCTTCGACAATTGGAAAAAAAGATGGAACGGGTGTATTGAGGCAGGAGGGGCATATTTTGAAAAATATTAAATTAGTTTTTTTATTTATTTTATTTTTTCAAAGATACAGAGCAGTCCTGGAAATTAATGAACGCACCTTGTATATATATATGTCATAAAAAAAGACGTATTCTAGGTACGTTACCAATTCATTCATGCAGTCGTGGATTGAAATGAATGATAACTTTTATTTTCCAAAATTGTATTTATTTTTTGATTTGATTATATTTCTAAGACAAACAGTTTGCATACATTCAATTTAAAAAAAATGATATTATCTAAGTATAAACAAACAACAAACTATTTTTGGTTGTACTCCTTTTGTTAAGGATTTTAAAAAATTAACTGTGTTTAATTCTATGATTATTTAAATTATAATTATATTAATGAATAATAAAAATCATATTTTTTTATGTCATTTCTTCCCTCCAAGGATAAAAATTAGGGAGTAATTTTCAAAGTAAAAAAAAAAAGTATCATTATTATTTACATAGATTATCAATTAAGATGGAGGATACCAATTGAAACTATATCAATGATGCTCTTTATTTCTTCTACATATTCCTATTGGTACCTTTTTTCTTGACAGTAGCTGAAAATTATCCAATCTTATTTGAATTTATAGGTGTATCTTTCCTATAATTCATAAGGGGATTTACCTCATGAATTGAGTAGGCCTTCTCAGGGCTCTCAAGTTTCAAAAGGTATTTTGCCACATGCCAAAAAAATATATATTTTTGAAAATCACAAATTTATTTCTCATAATGACAAATTGGTATCCAACATCTTGTTTCACATTTATTTGATTTGAGCAGAATAAAAACATAAAATAATGGGTCAAATGTTCCTGGAAATTATTTGAAAATATAATGAAGTCATCGAAGTAATTTATGCAAAAATCAACATCATATTTATTTAAAATTTGCCTTAAAACTCTTTGGAATTGACTTGGACTATTTTTTAATCCAAAAGATAATTTATTAAATTCGTAAAGTCCGTGAGTGGTAGTAAAAGCTGTGTATTCTTTATCATCTGGGTGTATATCTAAATGGTGATAACCTGATAAAAGATCTAGTGTAGTGAAGATATTAGCTTCTGAAAGCTTATCTAATATAAAATCTATTCTTGGTATGGGCTCAGAATCTCTTTTTATTATATCATTTAATTTTCTGTAGTCTATTACTAGTCGAATTTTACCTTCATTTCGCTTATTTACCAACATAGCAGGGGATGCATAGGAGGAATAAGATGGTCTAATGACATTATATTTTAAAAGTTATTCAATCTGTCTTTTAATTTCAATGTTGTCCGAGAAGGAAGGTCTAAAAGGCTTTAATGAAATAGGTGTTTGTGAGGTAAGTTTAATTCTAATTGGATCTGCTTTAATATGTCCTATATCCATTTTATGGGCAGCAAACGCTTCCTTATTTTCCTTAATTAATTTTATTAAATCAGATTTTTCATATGGTGAAAGTTTCTCATCAAATTCTACACTATTAAAATTTCTAAAATCATTTTCATTATAGGAGGAATAATAGATTGAAATAAAGGAATTACATTATGATGTGTACAATTATTATTATTAGGGTTATGGTAATTAACATTAAGAATTCTACCAAATTGAGTAATTGTAAAATTTTGAAAATCAATGTCTAATTTAAATAATCTTATATGGTGTAAAGAAAGCAATACATATTGCAAATCAATATCAGAGGAATAAAAATCAATATCTCTAGTAATAGATCCTATAGTTGCATCAATATTAATTTTTGAATTTATATTTAGTATACCGGATGTCTGATTAATAAGAGGTAAATTATTAAAAACAACATAGTTTGGTTGAATCTTATCTAACATGTGTTGAGGAATTATAGAGAATGTACAGCCAGTGTCTATGAGAGCTATAATACCGATATTATTCATATTTAGATTTATATACAAACCTTGGCGTCAGAAGTGTTGAGGCGGAGCTGGTCGGCATTCGCTCGAAGGGGCTGCTGTCTGCGTCAAGGTGTCCATGGATCGAGACGGCACGGACATGAAGCTTGCAGCGGGGGAAGCTTGTACGGCCTTCTCCCGAAACCAGCACCTATTCTCAGGATGGAAGCGTCCGGCATGTCCCCGGTTCAGGCAGATTCGGCATGGACGTCTTTTAGAACTATAGTCCATAGGGCTTCTAACTGGATGTCCCCATTGCTTTTGTTGTACTTCCATTCTTGGGGCTGTTTCCCTTTTAAAAGATGACTCCTCCATTTCCTTATGTCGATCAATCATTTCTAATTTAGATACTAATGCTATCCATTCTTCTGGAGTGTCCACTTTTGATGTAATAACTAGTTTTCTAAAATCAGTTGTTAACCCATTTGTCAGGCCTTCCATCAAATTTTCTTTTGTAATCTTTGCTTTAGAAGCTAGGGACGTTTTTTCCTTAAAATAATTTTCAATCCCCTTTTCTGGATCATATTTCAATTCAATAAAAGCTGTGAATGGATTAACTTCTTGTTTATAGAAATGACACAATAATTTATTTTCTAGTTCAGGCCAATTTGTGATATCCAAGCAAGTTTCCACATAAAAATCAAAAGCCTCTTCTACTAAAAAATCTCCAACATTTTTCAATTTCCAGGTATCATTTAATTCTTCTAAGAAAGCCTTCTGGTTGAAATATTTGAGCCACGATTTTAGGGCTAGACTTCCGTTAGGGTTAAATTTACATACGTTTAGTTTGTTATCTGACATATTTTTTTCTATTTGTAATGTGTTACTTTTACTTTTGTCTTTTATATTTAATATATAAAGAAATTTTTTAATTTTCAAGTTGTAATTTTGAATTTTATAGTTGAAAAATTTACATCTTTAAAGCAATTCCATTTTCGTCTTAACGTAAGACATCTTTAAATAATACTCAATTATATATTTCTATTTCTATTTTCAAAAAAGCTTTTCTTTTTTATATACGGATTTGAAATCTATTGGAATATTTCTCGTACAGGGTTAAAATACATCCTGTCGACTATTAAATTTTAGTTGTCATAAAAAAAGACGTATTCTAGGTACGTTACCAATTCATTCATGCAGTCGTGGATTGAAATGAATGATAACTTTTATTTTCCAAAATTGTATTTATTTTTTGATTTGATTATATTTCTAAGACAAACAGTTTGCATACATTCAATTTAAAAAAAAATGATATTATCTAAGTATAAACAAACAACAAACTATTTTTGGTTGTACTCCTTTTGTTAAGGATTTTAAAAAATTAACTGTGTTTAATTCTATGATTATTTAAATTATAATTATATTAATGAATAATAAAAATCATATTTTTTTATGTCATATATATAAATCTTTTTTAAAATAAAACATTTTTAATTCAAATTTTGATATTTCAATATGATGCTTGCTGATTTTCATCTGAGCTTCTTGAACAAGTTTGTCATCACTTTTTAATAACCACAATGTCAAAATTGAATAATCTTTTGGAAGAAAATGCTAACTGTAGGATGCTTCTGTTTGCATGCATATTGTAAATATTCAAATAATATTTATTCACACAGTGTTATATTTATTAAAATATTCTATTAAACACGGTATACACAAAAAGAGTGAGAGTGTATATATACACACCTTTATTAAAAAATCCATTAAAAATATCGTGCCAGTTTTAAATAAGCATCTTATTCAAGAACCAAGATTCTTTTGATAAAATTTACATTTAGATGCAAATATGGCGGTAGTGAATATTTTTAAATGTTTAAATAGTCGAAATAATTTATCCAACATGTATTTATAAATGGTTTAATTTATATTTGAAAGCGTTTACTTTATTTGCACACATTTGAAAAGTAAATATATATTTATATACAGGGTGGCCCATAAGTCCCGAAAACTCTATAAAAAGAAAGGTCACCTCCCCGTCAAAATGGAAGTGAATATTATGCTCCATCTGTTGACCATCTCTACAAACTATCGGACTCGGGGCGGTGACAAAGCTACAACACCAGTTTCAGAAAAATTCAGAACGTCCAACTTGAAGACCGTGGTTTCGAGCTAATGACCTTCGTCAATTAAGATCAGGTTTGATAGACATGATATAGCCACGTTTGGAATGTAGAAAGAGAGATTAAGAGGAACGTGGTGAGTTTCTTTATTGAGCAGTATACAAGCTTTCGGACGTCAGCCGTCCTTCATCAGGTATTGACATGAATGAGAAGGAGATGCTATATATATAAGCGACAGTTTAGCATAAGAAATATTAAACAAGGAATAAAAGATTAAAATGTGAAATTTGCATGCCAGTAGTAAAAACATTTGAAAAGTTTACAATATATAGATTTAAGAGAATCTGCATACCTAGGATGAAGGGAAAAAGGCGGAAAACTAGAGGCGAGGACTAAAGCAAGAATAAAAATAAAAATAAGAAACAGCGGAATAAAGATAAAGTTAAAAGTTACGAAGGTGTATCTGTTGGTATAGAATAAAAAGCAGAATATTGGGGCGGGAGGTCAATCTTTCTGTTAAGGCTAGGGGTAGTATTGGAAACAAGGGCTTCAAGAACTAAGCGTTGGTATTTGTTTACTATATCGCTATAAACGGGGGTTGTATTGTCGAGATTGAAGGAATGTCCGGACTCGGCGATATGTTGGTATATGAGCGATTTTTTGTCTTTCAAGCGGATGTTGCGGGCGTGTTCACTGGCTCTGATGGCGATTGTTCGGCCTGTTTCTCCAATATAGCATAAATCACAATCATTACAAGGAATTTTGTAAACGGCGTTGGAAAGGGATTGAGGGTTACGTTTGGCGGAGCTTTTTGAGATTGGATGTCGTAAAAAGGTGTAATGGGAAGGTGTGCACTTGTAAAAAGTGCGGATGCCGAATTTACGTAAAAAGGAACCAATACCGGAATTCGTGGTGGAGTATGGGAGGACGCAGGTGCTTTTGAATAAAGGAGGTGTGGTTCTTTTTTGATTGGGTGTGAAAAAATGTCAGTCGATAAAACTGCGTGGATAGCCCGCGGACAGGAGATGCGAGTAGACCGTGCGCCTCTCGATATTGTTAAAGAAAGGGAGGGAACAGTGGGTGTAGATACGTTTGGAAAGAGTTCGGACGGTGGTGATCTTATGGGAGGCGGGGGCGTGGGATGAAAAATGCAGGTACGAGGGGGTAAAGCCGGGTTTGTGAAAGACCGTTGTGTGGAATTTAACGTCGGTGTTAATAATTAAAATGTCTAAAAATGGAATACAGTTAGAGCGGGACGGGTTGTGTGTAAAAAGTAGATCCGGATGGTAAGAGTTTAAAGCGGTGGTTTGATATATAATGAGATACACAGGAGATTCTTGAAATTATCTGTTTCTACCAAAGATGTGCTTAGCTATCGAAATGGCTGGTACAATTCTATTGCCAAAATTTGAAGATTTTTCTGAAAGGATGTTAATTATAAAAATATATATAATAAATGGCCCATCTTCCGTCAAATTAGACGCAAAAACGGCCATAGAATTGACTCAGATACTTTAATAGCATAGCACTTCTTTGATTCGGACAGAAGAATTCATGAATATCTTGTGAACCGCACAAAATTTGTCTTAAAAGAATTCTTTTTTAAACCTTGTTTTAATAGAAACAGTCGATAATGTATTTACATATCAAAAGAAATTGTACAAAAGACCAAACAACACGTGCCTTAAAAATCGATCGTTTGGTAACATTGTCTTCCATTTTATCCATTATTTATTCTTCTTTTGGTTGCATTTTATAGCGTAATTTGGTAACCTGATACAGCGGCATTTATTTCGCACGTGGCCATTTATATAAATCACGTCAGAAAATAGCCTAATATATTGTGAAAACTCGTTTGTTTTTATATTTACTAGAATATTTATTTTAAAAATATATCTACAAAAAAATAATATTTTTTTATAAAATATTTAATTAATATTTTTAGGAACAATATTATAACTTAAAATATAAAGGGAGCGTAATAAATTAAAATTAAAAATACAACAAAATGGAATATTCAGAAAATTGCTTTATGACTTGTTGACCACTTTGCTGATGCTCTTATGATGATCGCCACATCCTATCTTCTGCTTTCATAATCATCATTGAATATATATATATATATATATATATATGTAATAATAGGTTGGAGCTCTGGTCGACTAGCTGTAATAATAGGTTGGGATCCTTATCTGTGATTAGGGATCCTGTCGACTATCTGTAATAATACGTTGGGGTTTAGTAAGCCTGTTGTAGAATCCTGTCGACTAGCTGTAATATTGTGTTGAGATCCTGTCGACTATCTGTAATAATGCGTTGGGGTTTGGTAAACCTGTTGTAGAACCTCGTCGACTCTCGCTATAAGTTGTGGCAACCGAGGGTCAAACCTGTAGTAACCGCGAGGGACAGTCAGGGGTGGAGAGTTTTCCAGTGCCTCTCTGCACCTTGTAGGACCTTTAACAGTTCTCACAAAGTACAGGCAGTCGTGGTCGAGGCAGAGTGGAAAAGCTGGGGATGTCCACACACACAAAACGAAGCGACACAGTTGAAAGAAAGTTCTTTGAATAGATAAAAAGTCGAGCCAAAAGCAAAGATGGAGATAGGAGTAGCGTTTCTTACTGACTACATGGTGAAATGAGGTGGAACTTGGAGACAGCCGGCCACGCGCTGATGGGGAACTGAACTAGAACTGACTGCTGTTGCTACGGGCCGGTCTTATTTATACGACAGCTCTGACAAAGAGAATTGGGTCATGCACGTGTCGAGGGACACCGGACACTGGCGACAGTCTGTCGGGGTCCAATCTATCTTTAGAAGTTACTTTGTAAATCTCTCTCTGGCTCTTAACTCAGCTTTTAATCTATTATATTTTATTTATTCATCCTCAGTACATTACATATGGTGGTGCAAGGAGACATGTCAATTATGCGTATAATTAGTTATAGTTTATAATTAGTTCTATATACAACATGACAAGCTTGTTATATGTATTACATAATATAGGGTTATTGGTTTAAATTATCATATATATATATATATATTAAAAATAAAGAAGGCATCTCTCCTGAACACGAGCACATGTGCTTTTTAGATGGCATAGCGCCATCTAGTGGAGAAAAAATAAACTAAACGTTTATTTAGTTTGCTCCGTTATATTTGGCCAACCCAATTTCTTGATAAATCAAGAAAAGCCATCCACAAACGCGTTTCGCGCTGTTGGCGCTCGTCAGCTTGGAGTAGGCTTTAACCACTGCGACCAAAATATTTTTGGTCCCAGAGACTTCTTGATAAATCAAGAAATGGGTATTTAAGGCCAAATTTGCGTAAAGACGCTTAACACATGAAAATAAAAGCCTTTTTTTTTTCATATATATATATATATGTAAAAAGGAATGTAATATTAATAAGATGATCTCCAGAGTTGGTTTTCCAAAAGTTAGTTATCCAGAGTTAGTTATCCAAAATTAATTATTTACAACAAATATAGGGCAGCGTTTTATCATTATTATTTTGATGGTACAGTAGAACCTCCCTGTAAAGGACAACTAGTTGCAGAGCCAAAGTGTCCTTTACAGAAATGTGTCCTCTTATCGGAGAGTTGTTAAAGAGTAAACATGGTAATTTGGGTGATGAAAACTGTTCTTTGTAGAGAGGTGTTCTCTAGCGAGAGTGTCCTCTTATGGAGGTTCTACTGTATATCCTTAGAATAATAAATATGCAAACAAATACTCTGACCTACTTCGAACATATGATGATACCAAATAGATTAGAATAAATGATGTTGGGAAAAAATTGAAGGAAGAGTGAAAGACCTGCAATGAGCTGGCTAGAAGGGATCACAAGAAAACTACCAGAAGATCACTAGATGAGCTACCAGTGGTGGTCACCAAAAGATCAAATTGAAGAATGTTTGTATATATATTGTAGCGTAGAAAATTAAGTCTTTGTATATCTGGGGATGTGAAAGTATTTATTGATGACGTCACAGCGACGAGTCGACAATTATTAACAAGTCAGCAAAACTATTTACAGCTAGAGAATCTTAAGCAAGCAAGCAAGCAAAGAAATATTTTAAAGATGATTTCACAAATACAGATTAATATATATTTTTATAATCTGTTGAATATATTTTCTCATTGAATAATATTAAATTAAATAATAAAATATTTCTTCGCCACAATATAGTTACCAAAAGTTGAATTTGACTTGATGGACACTAACAATATTATTTTTTCTTGAGAAAACGCCAATCTTTATTTTAAAAAAGCTCCAAAATAAATACGTAAATATGTACATATAACAGAACTAAATAGTTTGAGTCAAAAGGCGATCCATCAATTAAGTTTATATAAAAGGGCGTACCTGGATCTGTAAAAAAAAAAAACATTTTTTCGTACAATAAATTGATAAAGAGGGAGCAATCTCTCGAAATATTTTGAGAAAAAATTGGGTTTTTTTTTTCTTTACAGATCCAGGGGTACGTCCTTTTATATAAATAACTGAATAGATATGTTGTTTAACCCTGATAAATATTCTTTATATTGTGAAAGAGGGAGACATCGCACTAGTTTTATTGCTTCATTAAAACGGATATAAAAATGTTTTAAATAGAAAGTTCTAATTAATATAAAGGTATTTCGTATTTAAAACTAATTCTATAGCTAACAAAATATTTACATTTTCAAATAAAATTGAAAATTAGCGATTAAAAAATTAAAAATATTGTTATTGAGGTGTAAAAAGGTGTTATTAAATATAAAACGTTATTATTAAAGTGTCAAATGTTGTTATTAAGAGGTAAATCCCATAAAAGGGAAACATTTTGTTTTTAATAACAAAATGTTCCCCATAAAGTGTAAAAAATTGTTTTTAAAAGGTAAAATGTCTTCAAAGTGCCAAACCTATATAGGTAATATTTTATAATTTTACAATTAAACGTTATAACTAAAGAAATATTAAAATATTATATAAGAAAAATCAAAATAAAAAAGTATATCGGCAATAGTTAAAAGATTAAACAAGTTTTTTTTTCTAATAGAACACAGTTCGTAAAGATATCATTAAAGCTGATTGGTCAATTAGTGACAAAAGAAATCGTAGAAGTAACTGAGAATTTTGTTCTTTTCTTTGTAAAAGGCTTCAATGAATTTTCTTTATTTTATTTTGACCATAGACTACGCAATCTAAAAAAAATCGTTAAATTGGAAGTATATCACTTTTTAAAATAAAATGGTATATTTATAATTATTTTTTTTTTGGTAATAATTTGATTTTTCTAAATTATTTTTTCTAATAATCATTTTTTCAAAGGTTTATTGCCAACACACACACACACACGAGCCATACACAATTGATTTTATTAATACTCTAATGGAGATTTTTCATATCAACAATTCCAATCGTATGTCATAGAATGATAATGAGTACAGACTTAAAAATATGGTAATTGCATAATTTGTCTGATTTTGTTAAACTGGTCTAGATATTCCCATCCCTGGATATTTTTATTTTTCCGTTCATCATTACTCTTCACAATTCATTCTTTCATACTTCATCCCTAAGGTTAGAAATAATCGTTATTTCTCCTTAAAATAAATTTCGATTTTTTCGTTCAAAAGAAACACGTAATTTTCAAATGTCGTTCTCCAGATATATCTATTAGATATAACTTATGGATATATCTAGTAATCACTTACCTTGTCATACTTATATTTTCTTATTAATTGATTTAAATATCTTTGATATTATTTAAACAAATGGTTTCTGGAGATGTGTTTATCTTTATTGTACTTCTGTAGAAGATCAGAGATGTCCGAAAGCTCGAGATTACGTTTAATAAAAATAAATAAAATTGATCTCCGGAAACCTGTAGCATTTGTTTAATCTTAACATCTGTTGTTCATTGATATCCAGATAGATACTTGTATAATATAATGGGGCTTTGATTGTAAAACGACATTTGAATACTATCCCGCATGTGTTTCTTTTCAACGAAAAATCAAAATTTATTTCAAGGAGAAATATATTTTGATTTTTTGTTGAAAAGAAACACATGCGGGATAATATTTAAATGTCGTTTTATAGATACTTGTGTTTTTTATGAAGTTATCCATTTTATTCTCTTTAATATTTATTTATTTTTTTAGTTTTACGTTTTCACGTATGACAATTTTTGTGTGTAGAATTTTAACTAATTCAATATGGTTAATTCTAATATATCTTTTTGACCATCCTTTTTTATTATATCTATATATTTTTGTTTATAATCATATTCTATTTTACATATTTATGTATAATTTTTAATTTCTGAAAGTTATTTGTTAATGCGTAATATTTTAGAAAATATTTGCATTTTTTTTAAATCTTAAACTCGTAAATAAGCATGTTCAACATGTAAATTTTATGTATGCAGTCAATTTCCCCTATGTAGTTTGCTATTTCAAGATAACGTGTTGTTTTTTTTAAAGGGTGGAAGGAAGATTTTTTATCAAATCAGTGAATAGCAAAGGCGGTGGGGTCCTTATTATCTAAAAGGTTTTTTAATGATATGAACCTCTCTTGAGAGTACAGTTTTTAATCGAAAAAAAAATCAAACGCGTAAGACAGATTTAAATGTAGTTTTTTTTACAAGATTATACCCTCGGCCAAAATGATAAATTTTGCTATTTTCTTTTGTTTTTGCTTTCAAGATTTAAATTGTGAAAGTATTCAAATTATCGTTTGGTGTGTTATAAAATGAAATAATTTTAATATCTCTCTGAATTTATTATTAAAATTTTATTTTATTGTTTGTTTTAATTGTTTTTAAATAAAAAAATGTTAATTAAAAATATCTATTTTAAATAAATGTACTTACCTAACCTCAGTGACAGAATATTTTACTACAACATCTTGAAAATCTCTGAAAATGTAAACAAAATTAACAAAGTGGAAAATTCGAGGAAAACCACTTAAGCCTTAAAAACATTTACCACGCATTTCAAGCAAATTTATTTTGTTCAGACAAAGTGGATAGAGTTTTAATTTTCTTTATAAAATGTTTTTTTATTTACGAAACTCTGTTTATCATTAAAAAAAAAAGAACACACATTTATTTTTTTTTAATATTTTAATATAAACATTTTTAAACAAAATTTCTAAATATTAATATTTAGAGAAATATATGTACATACTATATATATACAAAATATATTTTTTCATTTTGATAAAATTCTAATACATGGTAAAATATCGTTTTGAAAATAGAGCAATCCATAAATAAATCTTTAAATAAAAAGGCATATATTGGATCAAAATATCATTTATTTTACCAATATTTCAGTGTTGGCTGAACGCCAACCTTTATCAAAGTATTATAACATTTTAATGTGTGTCAACAACTTTTTAATGGTAAAATATATATAGGTAATAATATTTTTATGATATTTACAAAATAAAAAAATTGATATGTATTATATATATTAAATAATAGTATAAATATATACAAAAACATACATAAACAATTAAAATTTGAAGTTGGATATTATTTGAAATTATATGTAATTTTGGATTTTGAAAAAATATTAAGGTCATCAAAATTATATTATTTCAATAAATTTAATGTAATTTTATCTTATACAATTACAATTATTTTTTACAATTTTTCAATTATTTTATTTCCAAAGCGCTATATCCCGCAAGGGATACTTGCGCCAAACAAGGAGAAAAGTTTATTTACATAAGTTATTTACATTATTCAACGCATGAAAACATTAGAGATCCAGATTTTGTAGAAAGTTTAGAATTATTAGATGAATTATTACAAATCTAGCCAAAATATTTTAAAACCTCTCGAAGCATAAACCATTTATGTTATTTTATAGGTTACCGAAATTATGTTTATTTGTTTACTATAAGAAAGATTAAAAAACGTTCTCTATCTAAATATATAATTAAGGTGTAAAAATATGCTTGTTAATTAGTTTAAATAAAATATATATCAAAAGAAAGTTATTATATAACAAAATATTTTCAGAGATTAATTATTTGAATACTTTTAAATTTTATCATGTATAAAAAAAAAAATATTGACTTAAAAAATAAAAGATTAAAATTATTTACATTCAATATTTAATATCAAAATTTTATTTTAAAATGTTTACATTTGAAAACTTCAAACCATTTTTTTTAGAAAATATTTACAAAATAATTTATATATATTTATGCCTATAAATTCACGTCTTTTCGGTTTCATTTGGTGACGTTTCTGATATTTACTAAATATATTTTTTAATATTTTAATTTGAGGAAAAAACAATATTGTGATTATAAACATCTTAATTTTGTATTTGATATAAAACACGTTTGTAATAATAATAAAAATTGAACTATTATTTACATGAATAAAAAATAAAACAAACGAGAATTATATATATTTTAAAAAGTTGTTGAAATTATACGTTCAACATAAATACACACAATATATTTACAAAATAATTATAATTCTTACCTTAGGAACATAACAAAGTAAAAATATCCTGAAAAGTTTTAGAATCCAAATCAGCAGCCGATGAAGTAGGTGTTATCGTTTGACAAGATGAATAAAAAATAAAACAAACGAGAATTATATATATTTTAAAAAGTTGTTGAAATTATACGTTCAACATAAATACACACAATATATTTACAAAATAATTATAATTCTTACCTTAGGAACATAACAAAGTAAAAATATCCTGAAAAGTTTTAGAATCCAAATCAGCAGCCGATGAAGTAGGTGTTATCGTTTGACAAGATGAATCACAATCTTCTGCTTTAGTAGATTGTAAGATGGCAAGATCTTGTAAGAATTTGATGTATTCTATTGCAGAACGTAGGGTTTCTACTTTGCTGAGTTTTCTTTGGGCTAAAGGAACACATTGTCTTAAGGCTTCAAAGCCTTCATTCACTCGACGAACTCGTCTGCGTTCCCGCGCGTTGCGACGTTCGCTACCGTTACCCATCTGTGAGTATGATGGCGCCTAAAGCTCCGCCTATCTCCCCCCCCCCCTTCCCCCACGACTAATAGTGTTATCTACCGTAATTGATCCCGCCTACCTCGTCAGTTCCAGGTGTAATTCACCCTAATCTTGGTCAAAATATAAAAAATATATATCAGCTATTATATATAAATCACTTTCTTAAACGGTAAGGAACTACTCCTTTTTTTTAAACTTCTATTGATCTTTTGACCTCTAATTTCTTTAGTTTCATCTCCAAAATTGCATCCTTTGATTTCCTGATCGAATAATTTCGTGCGTTTAAGAACGTCTTAAATTACTATATTTATTTCGGGTGTGCTTTTTATTACGAATTGGTAGCTATTAATTTTGAAAGGGGAATAAGAAAATTGCCACGCGCTTTGTACTTCCCGGATTTAGAAGCTTATAAAAGGTATCGTATGTTTTTTTTATTTTAAAAGGGATGTGGGTGGTCAAATTTCAAATTATTTTAAATTTATTTTGAAATTTTGAATGCGTTTTATTTACTTTTTATTTGATTTTTTATATACCTTTAATACATATTATTTAGTAGAATTTTAATTGATTTTTTTTGCTCTGTGAAAAGAGGTATTGTAGCGTGTATATATAAAAAAGACAATTAATTAAAAAAACATATTTCGTCTATATTTTATTAATATTTTACCGATATAATTTTTAATATTTTTATTTTATTAGCGATCAATTTGTTAACTTTGCTTAGATTTTTCAAAGATACTGATTCCAAGAATATTAATCAAACATTATCTTTATTGATTTACAAGAGAGATAACAAATATAAATGAGAAACTTATAGTAAACAAAGAGAAACTTATCTTTTTTTACGGTTATTCCCTATTTACTTGTGATCTTACACACATACTCTGTGCGAACAATTAATTAATTAAATTTTAAATATATATATATATGTCATAATTTGTATATAATTAAATGCAACCCCGACCCACTATGTATGTACCATGTATGATTTTCAAAGATTTAATAAAGAACGAGGCAACTGGAGGGAAGCAAGTAACATTAAGATATAGAAAGTAGATCTAAAACTGGCACGACTATTCTGGGCACCCTGTGTCAATATTGTAAGGGCAGAGACCGGGCGTCTCTAGTGACCGCAGAAGTTATTTTCGCCAAGATGCATTCAATACTTCCGGACAAAACAGGACGTGTCGAGTGACCAGAAGTTATAAAAGTTTGAGAGATATCCAATGCTTCCGGACAGAGACCGGACGTAGTTTGATAGCCACGGAAGTAAATAAAGTCAAGCAAACACGAGGCTTCTTGACCCAAGCCGGGCGTAACTAATATCAAAGGAAGCCGCCGGCCTATCAGAAGATAGCACCTTAAGTAGGTCAACCAATAGAAAAAGAGCATGTGACATCTCTCAACCAATCATAAGACCGCACCTTAAGTAGGTCAACCAATAGGACAAGATCATGTGACATCTCTCGACCAATCAGAGAGACACTAAGGCTTGGTGTTAAATCGAAAGGCAAGGATGGTCAGTTAGGTCTTAGCTCTCATAGGAACAACACCTAGAGTTACGCTTGGGCTCCCAAGGAGGTGACATCGGCTCTAGATCTCTCCCCTTCTGCTCATCCCACAGCTAAGTACCATCACCGCCATGTGATCAGCTAATTAATAAGTCAAATCGCTCAGCTCTTATCAAACTTTCTTTCCTCCAACCCGTTGCCTTTATTTTCAAACTCAATCACGTGTCCTGATTATTCCTAACTGTATGCTGCAACTTCCACTCAAACGACTGCGTTTCAATCAATCCTCACCATTCAAATCAAACAACAAGAAACCCCGCAACGATATTGCCACAGAACGGTTAAGTCGACAGGATAGTGAGATGGAATTAAATCAGGATCCCACAGGCGTAAAGTCAGACGATCCAACGGAAACAATGGAAAGAAGGCAAGAAGTAAGAGAGAGCGAATCGGCAAGGGAAAGACAGGAGGTGATCGGCCGAGAGACAACTGCGCCCCTAGCGGACGCCGTCAATCAGCTGTCAACGCTTCTAACCCGTGCAAAAATTTCTGATGGAGCGGAATCGGCGATCCCGCCTTTCGACGGCACATACAGTGCGACACAGTTTTTCCAGACGTTCGACCGAAAAATGGAAGACGCATCCATGGGGGAACAAGAAAAATTACTGCGCCTACCAAACTACCTGGTGCGACAACCCCTGGAACTCTTCAGGAAACTTCGGCTGGCCGACCGGAGTTATCTCCAGGTGAGACAAATCCTCCTAGATCTCTACCCTGAGTCAAGCGAAGCGTCCTTTGCGAAATATTTCGCCATGAAACTCACTGGACAAGCCAACTTAGAGACCTACTACCGGGAGAAAACCGCCATGGGATTGCAACTAGGACTTCCACAAGAGGTGATCCTCGAGACGCTGACAGAAGGACTGCCATTCAACGACCAGCGCCTAGTCCGCGTAGTACCTCCCGAGAACCTAGGAGAATGGTTCCGCCTGGTACAGCGGATCCACGGGCCCAGTGTACCGGCAACGCGATCCAGAGAAGATCAACCACCCACAATGTCGGGTCCGTACCACAGCACACCCCGACGCTCAGGTGCATGGGATGCACCTCTTCCGCCGTCCAATTGCAAGTTCTGCGGCGCGAGACACTGGCATAGCGAATGCCGACGTCGACCAGTCCCGACGATCCACGAAAAAGTGCGGACGGTGCAAACAGTCCCAAAACAACCAGCCCCGATTCCACAACAACCAAGTCAAGCCAGGGACACCCCAGCCGAGCAGCCCTTTCGAGACTGAGGTAGGATCCCTAAACCAACTGACTGTCAAACTTTTTCTAACCCCTAATGTATCATGCCCCTTTTTAATTGATACAGGCGCCAGCCTGAGTATAGTGCCATATAGTATTTATCATATGCTAAAAACCCACCTGCCTAATTTAACCCTTGAGGGACAGTCACTACACCTCCAAACCTTAAACGGATTTGCAAAAACCATGGGTAAACTAGCTATCCCACTGACAATAGGACAAATATCACGAAAGGAGTACTTCCATGTAGTAAATGCACCATTGCCATTCGGAATTCTTAGTATCAATAGCCTCCATAAATTCAGATTAACCATAGATTTTAATAAATGCACTATACTCCAGCTGGGCGCCCCATTGTCTACCCTTTCCTACCATTTTAATCATGTGTCCAATGTATGCACGTACTGGCAGTGTCAGGCGATGTCACAAAAAATTTTCCCCACATCCCAACTTTCCGCCTATGACAACCATTGCGTGCATTCATTGAGAAAACCCCACTTATCTACATGCCCCTTTTTCACTAAAGCCAATTGCCCTTTTTACATGCCCTCAAATAATCAAACCACAACAACTTCAACTTATGAACCTGTCCAAAACGCACCCACACAGCGGGATAACTCGCATACCAAAAACCTAGGTGATCACACACCGTTACACAACTCTCACATGACCAACCCACACAACGAACTCGACACTCACACTAATACACAACAAAACCCTTTACCCCATGCATACTACAACACAACACCTAACACTCACTATACACCACAGTTCACAACACTTCTACAAAGGTACACTCACATTTTTTCACAGGACAAATTCAACGTACCATGCTTACGGATTCCACCAGTAAAAATACCCACGAATTCCGAAAAAATAATCACCATACGTCCATATCGTGTTCCGATATGTGACCAACAAGAAATCCGTAACCAAATACAACAAATGCTGGAGAACGGCATCATAGAGCAATCTTTTTCACCTTTCTCGAGCCCTGTCACCCTCGTCACTAAGCGCGACAAAACCAAACGGTTTTGTATCGATTATAGGAAGGTGAATGAGCTAATCAGCTCTGATGTCCATCCCCTCCCGAGAATCGAGGATATCCTAGACCGCCTCGCACAGGCCAAATATTTTTCCACGGCCGACATATCCTCTGCGTATTGGCAAGTCCCAATACACCCCGATTCTCGACCACTGTTAGCATTCGCCACCTTTGAAGGATTATACCAACCCACTCGATTACCTTTCGGGTTAAAAACCAGTCCTCAGATTTACGAACGAGCCATAAGTCAGGTCCTACAGAGACACGGACTTGACTGTGTGGCACATTACTTTGATGATTTCATCATTTACTCCAACACGTTGGAGGAGCATCAAAACCACCTGCGACAATTTTTCGCCTTTTGCGAAGCGGAGAAGTTACAACTTAACTTCGCAAAATGCGAATTTTTTAAGCAATCCATAAATTTTCTAGGTTACACCATCACAGCTGGTACAATCACACCACTCACACGTAACACCGACATTATCCACGCCATAAAACAACCACACAACCGAAAAACACTACAATCCTTTTTAGGCGCTGTGAACGTCTATAACAAATTCATTCCGGAATACGCTCGCTTGCGAGCACCCCTCAACAATCTCCTCAAAAAGGACGTCGTGTGGAACTGGAATGAAGCTTGTCAAAAGGCGTTCATTGACCTGAAAGGAAACCTCACACAACACCCCATTTTACACCTTTACAAAGAAGGTCTGCCATGCCAAGTGTATTGCGATGCATCCACCCTCGGTATAGCAGGCATTCTCAAACAAGTTCACCCTGACGGAAACGTATATCCAGTTCAATATTTCAGCCGAACATTGCGACCACACGAGAAAAACTACTCCATCTCTGAACTTGAGTGCTTAGCAATCATTGAGAGTGTGGAGAAGTTTCGCATCTATCTTATGGGCAGAAAATTTACTATATTTTCTGACCATCACGCATTACAGTGGTTGAAAACCATCCAGAACCCGTCCGGCAGACTGTTTCGATGGAGCTTACGACTATCGAGTTACGAATATGAGGTCCGCTACATAAAGGGAAAACTACAATACGAAGCAGATCTCTTGTCCCGTAACCCGTTTTGTGGATTCTTGGACGCCACCCTTATCAAGACCCATCAACCTCCTCCATCGAAAGAGTCTAGTTTGACCATTGATCGTAATGGATTACATACAGTTTCCCGAAAAGGTGTAACCAAGATTATACTTCCAAAACCACTCATACAACAACTCTTACAAACAGTACACACACAATACAATCACCCCGGTATTTCACAAATGTCACGAATCATCTCCACACAATATTACTGGCAAGGTATGTCAAAAGATATTAAACAAAAAGTTAAGACCTGTCCCACCTGCCAATTAACAAAACGCCCAGTAGGACCCACTTACGGAGAATTAAGTCAACCTCCGGAATCTAAAGAACCCTTCGACCTTTTATCTCTGGACACCATAGCAGGATTTGCCAAATATGGCAACACCAAGGTATACCTCCATGTGGTAGTCGATCATTTTTCACGCTACGCGTGGGCTTTTCCATCTAAATCCACCAGTACCACCACCTACCAACAGGTACTTAAACGAGTATTCCAGGATGGTTCTCCAAAACGCCTTCTTACAGATAGAGCCCCTGCCTTCACTTCACCCAAATTTCGTAGTTTTCTCCTTAATAGAAATATTCACCCGTTAATCACAACCAGCAACAACCCACAAGCCAACGGCCTATGTGAACGCCTGAACGCCACCCTCACGGGAAAACTGAGGTTATTACACCTAGAAAATCCTAAGGTCGCATGGACCAAGTTGGTCAAGAAGGTTACACTTATATATAACAAGACACCCCACTCTACCACAGGTTTTCCACCCATATACTTAATGTTTGGTATCCTACCCCCAGAAATTTCTAATCATAACACACCGTACCCAGATATCGACAAAGCTAGAAAAATTGCACACACACGCACACAAAACAAACATTTACAAGACAAAAACACTTATGACAAACGACACAAGCAACCACATATCGAAGTAGGTGATCTAGTGTTAGTAAAATTATATCACCACCCAAATACAGGGAAACTTGCGCCATATTTCACAGGACCTCACACAATATTAGAAATTATATCACCAAATGTGGTCCGCATAGATCGACCAAATCAACCACTTCAAAGAGACACTGACACAATCCACGTCAACAAACTTAAACTGTATACAGAAAAAACCCCTTATATATCACCACCCACCGTTAACACCTATCATATAAAGCACAACCCCAATTACACGTTCCCTTTCAAACATTTAACACCCGAATTATTCCCAACAGAGTCATTAAGGTTCAAACCCACCAGCAGCGAACCTTTCAGGCATTTAGACCCTGCCATTTTTGCAACAAGACGATTTACATCACTCTTCCCCGACGTTAAAAACTGCAAACCTGACAACCAGCTCAATCATATCACACCACTCCCTAAAGATATCAAACAGGAGAACTGCGAACCTACCAATCATTTAAATTCTATAATTAATAAGGTTCAAGCAAATAGTTCAGAGTCCCCAGTTACAAAAATGTGGACGAACATGGGGCAATATCCTATATTTCATCTGATTCTTATCCTTTGTTTGTTACTTCTGCCATACAACTGTATCCCAATTTTGTTCATTAAATACTTGTTTATCTATGCTATGCCCGATCAGAAAATCTTCGAACTACAAGAGGTAGTTTTTAATTTAGGACAAGCATTTTTTAATTTTGGACAAACAGTTTTTCATTGTGGACAAGCAATTCTTCATTGTGGACAAGCAATTCTTCATTGTGGACAAGTATTTATAAAACTTCTCATAATTTTAGGAACCATCTTCGCAGAAAATCTAAATAAACTCCGAAAAAGATAGCAGTAACTGAAAGGTAACCAACTAGTGTCGGAGAAATCACGCTCCAAAAACAAGATCTGAGCCGCACCAAAAATAAATAGACGGCAGGAAACGAGAATTTGAGACACCACGACGGAAGTGTAGTCCGCAGCGATAAATTCGGCCTCTGTAAACAAAGCGGAACGCCTTCGTCCGATCTCCAATTTCATTCCCTCTCTTTTGCCCGACACACCCCACTTCCGTATCTCTAATTACAATGAGAAGATCCCCTATTGAGGTCAACTGGGAACCTCACTATGCCACCGGTTTTGATTCCAGTTCGAGTCTACATATCGATTTTTACCAACCAATTGCACATCCACGAAACAACACCTAGAACTAGCTCACACATTTCTTACACAACAGACTTCTAACATTTTTCCACAACACACACACAAAGACAAAAAATTACACATAAAGGTTATATAGATTTCCATGTCTCCTGTACACACAGCATAAACGCACTTGAGGGCTAGAATCACGTTTTTCACCTAAGTGTCGATACAGACGAGACAAAAAAATTTATAGGACATAATTGAGCAAGTAAAACATTTATAGGGCAAAATGGAACAATCAATACATTTAGATCAGGGCATGTAGATACCAAAGGGTTCCAACCAATACATCTTATTTTTCATATCAATCATTTTTATTATTTTCTCTCAATTAAAATTTAAATATTTAATCAATTTATCAATTTATTCAACTTATTACCACTTTTTATCATTAAATATCATTTTTTTTTCCAATTAGTTTATATTATCATTTTTATTTATCAATTATCAACGAAAAACCCACTGGTTTTCGATTAAACTAAAAACATTAAATCAACCTTTATTGTTAAAACCTTTTTATTTTTCATCTTTCCTTTTTTCAAGCACTCACCTTTGATTTCGTTCAACTTTTATTTTTATTTTTATTTTGATTTCTCACAAGCCCTAATAAAATTCCCTCGGTTTCCATTCCCAATTCCGAGCTAGAATAAGGTTAGGCATTTTCCTTTTTTTTTCACCATTCAACCAAGCACTCAACTTTGATTTCGCTCAAAAAAACTTTTATTTTATTTTTATTTTTGATTTCTCAAAAGCCCTAATAAAATTCCCTCGATCTCCATTCCCAATTCCGAGCTAGAAATAATTAGGCATTTTTCCTTTTTTTTTTTTTTTTTTTTTTTTTTTTCCCCACGCACCAAGCATTCACTTTGATTTCTTCCAACTTTTTATTTTTATTTTACTTTGATTTCTCAAGGCACCTTATGAAATTTCCTCGATTCCTTTTTCTCAGAATTCGAGCAAAAAAGTAACTAAGCAGTTGTCTTTGTCACCATGCAACAAAATATTTTTCTTTTTCAACCAAACACATTCAATTTTGATTTCATTCAACTAATTTTATATTATTTTTATTTGATTTCAAAAGCCTTAATAGAACTCCCTCGAATTCATTTCTTAACTCGAGTAGAATTCGTTTAGGCGCATTTTCCTTTTTTTTTTTGCCCACTATGTACCATAACATTCATTGACTTCTTACATTTAAAAACCTTTTTGATTTCTATTAATTATACTCAACCTATATCATCAACACCATTCTATCTTACTTTTATGTCGCCACCAATGCTTGTATATAACCCCTCAATACCCACAACTAATTTTCCCACAAAATTATTTTTCATTTTACAGAATTCTCTCAGGTTAACCCCTTCTTGAATTCTTCACACGTAGGGGGCGCATCTGTCATAATTTGTATATAATTAAATGCAACCCCGACCCACTATGTATGTACCATGTATGATTTTCAAAGATTTAATAAAGAACGAGGCAACTGGAGGGAAGCAAGTAACATTAAGATATAGAAAGTAGATCTAAAACTGGCACGACTATTCTGGGCACCCTGTGTCAATATTGTAAGGGCAGAGACCGGGCGTCTCTAGTGACCGCAGAAGTTATTTTCGCCAAGATGCATTCAATACTTCCGGACAAAACAGGACGTGTCGAGTGACCAGAAGTTATAAAAGTTTGAGAGATATCCAATGCTTCCGGACAGAGACCGGACGTAGTTTGATAGCCACGGAAGTAAATAAAGTCAAGCAAACACGAGGCTTCTTGACCCAAGCCGGGCGTAACTAATATCAAAGGAAGCCGCCGGCCTATCAGAAGATAGCACCTTAAGTAGGTCAACCAATAGAAAAAGAGCATGTGACATCTCTCAACCAATCATAAGACCGCACCTTAAGTAGGTCAACCAATAGGACAAGATCATGTGACATCTCTCGACCAATCAGAGAGACACTAAGGCTTGGTGTTAAATCGAAAGGCAAGGATGGTCAGTTAGGTCTTAGCTCTCATAGGAACAACACCTAGAGTTACGCTTGGGCTCCCAAGGAGGTGACATCGGCTCTAGATCTCTCCCCTTCTGCTCATCCCACAGCTAAGTACCATCACCGCCATGTGATCAGCTAATTAATAAGTCAAATCGCTCAGCTCTTATCAAACTTTCTTTCCTCCAACCCGTTGCCTTTATTTTCAAACTCAATCACGTGTCCTGATTATTCCTAACTGTATGCTGCAACTTCCACTCAAACGACTGCGTTTCAATCAATCCTCACCATTCAAATCAAACAACAAGAAACCCCGCAACGATATTGCCACATATATATATATATATATATAACACAATTTTTAATAAGCAAATTTTTTCATTTTATTAATGGCATCTTGAATAAGCATAGTATTTATTTTGTGCATATATAAAGGATTTACACCTTTATAACACGCAATTTAAAGTTTAACAAAAAGTTTAAGAGCAAAAGATGTTTCTTTTAGTGTAATGATAAAAACAAAGGCGATTCTTCTAATGGTGTAACTTTCAAAACACAATCTGAATTAATACGTAATTCAGACGCTAAGTTATTTATAGATTCCCACGTGATATAGTGGCTAGGATACCTGGCTCTCACCCATGAGGCCCGGGTTCGATTCCCGACATGGGAACTTTTTTGCCCTCCATAGCCTAGACTGTTTTACCATTTGTATATTCAAATTTAACATTAGCAAATATGCTCTAGTGAAGGCTCTATGTAAATTTTCTTGTTTTTTTATGTCTTCAATCTTAACAAATACGTACTACAGACGTAAATTCTTTATAGATCTCAAAATTCTCGTGCTCTTAGGAGAGGCCTTTCCATTGCACTTTGGAATGACTTGACCCTGACCACTTTCCCAAATCGGGATAGCTGAGGTGCTAAATTTTTGGTGCTAAATTCTTTATAGATACTTCACTTTGATCTTAGCCAAAAGGCCGAGAAGCGTTAACAAGGTTGTTTACATAAAATAAATACGTTGTTGTACCTTGAAGAAGGTTGGCATTATGATAAATATGATACATTTTTTCAATCCAATATATGCCTTTTTATAATTAAAGATCTATTTATCAATTGCTCTATTTTCAAAAAAGAAATTGTAATAAGAATAAAATTACATATTAAATGTAAAGATCGTAGCCATTTTTATACATTCATAATAATATTTTATATATTCGAAAATTTTCGGGTATTACTAAAATATTTATAAGTATAAAAACACCTATTTTCTAAAATAGTTTTTGCTTTTTTTATCATTAATCTCTCGTAATTAAAAACGTATTTATCTTAAAAATAAATTAAACTCATTAAATATATATAAGACAGAAAATTAAAAATGTATAATAAATTTCTCAAATTATTTAAAATCTTAAAATTAGAATAGATTTCGTGCGCTGACAAAAACACGCCAGAAATTTACTTTAAAAATATTTGCCTACTCAAGAATTCTGTGAAATATAGAATTTTAAATTACTAATTAGTTTTTAAAAAATATATATATAATGCTCTATATTTCTTTCAAAATACGCTAAATTAAAAAAAATGTTTTGATTATAATAAATCTAAAATGTATAGATGTATATATTATGAATTATAACGATATATTTTATGAAACAAATTGTAACAGAATAATAGAATATATAAATATATATCAGTGAATTTTTAATCCTTAAAGTTAGCTCTGTTTTGTATTTTTGCATTTTAAAAACATTTACGCTATAATTAAACAACATTTTGCACTTTAATAACAACATTTTAATTTTAATCGATATTTACCATTTCAGTTATTTTACTTTATATTCATTTATATTTAATTAAAAAAGCATATTTTGGATCAAAATATCATTTATTTTACCAACATTTCAGTTGGCTGAACGCCAACCTTTATCAAGGTATTATAACATTTTAAAATGTGTCAACAACAAACTCAGCGCCACATAACGTCAACAAAATTAAGTTTTAAAAAATATTTTGTTATATTCAATGGGGAGAAAAATGTTTATATATATATTCATATTATGGACAAAATAAATTTTGTAAAATATGGGTGTGAATATTTTGAAAAATTAATAATGACACCTATTTTATATTTAAAATTATTTGTACTATGTGTAAAAAAAGATTTTTTCGTATAAAAAATAAATGAAAATAACAAAATATATATAAAAGAAAATGTTAATTTTCAGTTTTATATTAAAATCGGTCTATTTTAGACATTCTTTATATGCGGTTTAATCAAGAATTAGAAAAAAAGCTTTTTTTTTAGAATTACTCAAGTAACGTCAATTAAAGTGTAAAAAGTTGTTATTAAAGAGGAAAATGTTGTCTTAAAGTGGAAAAACCTATATTTGCGGTTAATAAAAAAAACGTCGTTTGATCATTAATAATTAGTGATTTTTTTTAGTGAGTTAGCTATTTTAAAGTATAGGCATTTTGATTGAATATAAAGAAAGATATTTTCAGTAAATATATAACATATATTAAAAATATTTCTTTAAATTAACAAAATTTCTTTTATCTATATATATATATATAAAATGAATGTCTGTCTGTGTGTATGTGTGTGTGTACTCTATAGAGTCAAAAACCAAACATCCAATCGCCGTGAAATTTTGGGATATTATTAGGTATATCCCCGGAAAGGTTTTCGAAAAATAATTTCTTGAATATCTTGAATATCCTTAGAGTTATTTGCAGATTTGTAGCTTTAACTCGCAAGCAGCGCCACCTTGCGACAGAGATAGGCTTAGGTCTGCCCCACCCCCTGTCGAGAGAATGTAATCGTCCGGCCGCCGGCCGGATGGACAGTCCAAGTACCCACCGACCAATCAGAGGGGTCAAGATGTCCTGGCGCGCGGGGGCAGAGTTGGTGACACAGCTGTGCCAAGTAGACAGGAAAAAAAGCCTCGCGGGGGGCTTGCCCAAGATGACCTCCGGGAACTTCGTCCATCTTCCATAAACGACCATGATTTTATTCAACTTATCGAGTATTTTTCAAGGGACCGGGAAAAAATGTTCACTAGATAAAACGATTTTGTAATGTAGAAAATTAGGAAAGACAAAATTCAGAATGACACGGCACACAGGGACCGGGAAAAAAATGATCACTTTATCGAGAGATTCAAATTTACGAGTTTCACATTATTTAAGTATATCTATTATTTTTTTATAAGTTTATAGAGAATTGTTTTAACAAATGTTCGTTAGACAAACCTTTACTCGGGTACCGATTAATATTGATTTTATTCAACTTATCGAGTATTTTTCAAGGGACCGGGAAAAAATGTTCACTTTATCGAGAGATTCGTTAGACAAACCTTTACTCGGGTAAAACCCGGGCGAAGCCGGGTACATCCGCTAGTTTGATATATTATTTGTAAATGTTAGATTAAATAAACTAGTTAAACAAAAATGTTTCTAAAATACCAATTGACCAATATATTGAATAAAAAGTAATAAAATTTTTACAGGCACAAAACTTTTTAAAAATTGAATAATGCTTTTTCTCTAAACTTTTCCTTTATTTAGAATTTAATTCTATTATTTTACCCACACAGAGTAAAAATAGACAACTAAATTGGAATGTATAAAAATCCAATTCAGTGAGTTCTAAGAAGAGGAAATTCTTTGAGCTCCGCCTACTTGAAAGGAACTCTCCTCTTGTAGGCGCTGAAGCAAACTCTGTTTGAAGTTTTTTTTTTAGTTCACATTCTTTTTAAAACTTATTTTCAATTTAGGAAATCGATACACATAACCTTTACTAATAATTAAATTCATTAGGGAAAATCCAATTAAACATTAAAAATAATTTTTCAAAATACATTCAGAGATTACTGTGTGTGGGTAGTTATCCAATTAGAGATTTTAATTGAATTATATAATTAAATAAGTAATTAAATAGAGGCTCTGTGAATATTTTTATTACTAAAATACTATTATATATTCTCATATAGTTCATACATGAAAATACTTTAAAAGAATATTTCATACTATTGATATATATATTTCTAAGAACTGGTGCTTATCAAAAGAATGAATATTTTCCCACTATTTTTATTAATATAATCTTCATAAGTATTAAAATGTATTAACCAGAACCTTTGAAACGTATGGTTTAATAATGCTATTTAATTATTTATTTCAATTTAAAGCGCTATGTTCACCTATGGACACTTGCACTGTCATACATGTACGAAGGTGTGTTCAAAAGGTATCGCGACTTTTGAACTTTTGCGGGTTACGTATATTCGAATTTCGATCTTTTTGTGGCTTTATGTTGGTACTCATGTCTCTCACTTATGCCGACAAGCTCGGCCATTTTGAATGTTCACTTAATTGTTGACAGCTGCTGTGCTTGCAGGTGTTTTGGATCGTCTTCGATTTTTACCTATTAAAAAAAATGGATCAAAGAACCTGTATCAAATTTTGTGTGAAAAACGAAATTAAGTGCGCGGATGCATTCCGAATGTTGACTGTGGCATACGGAGAAGCTACCTTGGACCGAAGCAACGTTTATCGGTGGTACAAAATGTTCTCAGAAGGCCGAGAAGATGTGAACGACGAAGAGCGTGCCGGACGCCCGAGCACTTCAACAACAGACGAAAAAATTAATGAAGTGGAGAAAATGATATTGGCCAATCGTCGAATCACCGTTAGAGAAGTTGCTGAGGACCTAAACATATCGATTGGCTCGTGCCATTCGATTTTTATCAATGATTTGGGCATGAGACGGGTCGCCGCGAAATTCGTACCAAAATTGCTCAATTGCGACCAAAAACAGCATCGCATGAACATTGCTAATGAGATGTTGGACTCTGTCCGCGACGACCCAAATTTGCTCCAGAGGGTCATAACTGGTGACGAAGCGTGGGTTTATGGTTATGACGTGGAAACCAAAGCTCAATCATCTCAATGGAAGCTGCCGCACGAACCAAGACCGAAAAAAGTGCGCCAAGTTCGGTCGAATGTGAAAGTTTTGCTGACAGTTTTCTTCGATTGCAGGGGCGTGGTGCATCATGAGTTCTTGCCACAGGGTAGAACGGTCAATAAGGAATATTACCTGCAAGTTATGCGCAATTTGCGCGAAGCAATCCGCCAGAAACGCCCGGATTTGTGGAAGAACAAAAATTGGCTTTTGCACCACGATAACGCCCCTGCTCACACATCGTTGCTTGTGCGCGACTTTTTGGCCAAAAACAACACACTAATGATGCCGCAGCCACCGTATTCCCCAGATCTGGCCCCCTGTGACTTTTTCTTGTTCCCTAAACTGAAGAGGCCCATGAAAGGACGACGTTACGCTACGCTTGACGAGATAAAGACGGCATCGAAGGAGGAGCTGAAAAAGATTTTTTTAAAATGATTTTTTGAAGTGCTTCGAAGATTGGAAAAACCGTTGGCACAAGTGTATAATATCTCATGGGGATTACTTTGAAGGGGACAATTATCTATACAAATTTATTTACAATAATTTTAGGTCGTCAAGAATAGTCATAATGCTATTGTGTGTATAGATTTATTTAATAAATTTATTGCACTGTAATATTTTTTTTTACTTAATTTATGGTGGTATCGATTTCATTATTGAAATACATTTTAAAAAAGCATATCTTGACCACGCTCATATATATTATAAGCCTTTTAGATGGCAGAGCGCCATCTAGTGGAACAGAAATCAACTAAAGGTTGATTTAGCCTGTTTCCTGATATTTAGCCACCCCAATTTCTTGATTTATCAAGAAAAGCCAACTACAATTATTATTTATCTTTTTAGTATTTTTTCACATTAAAATAAATATTATTTCTTATACAGATCCCCAATATGCGTCTCTTTCTTTTTTTTTTTTTTCTTAAAGGATAGATATTATAGAAGAAATTATGTAAATGAGTATTTCTGCGCTTTTCAAATCGTAAGAAAATTCCTTTATATATTTTCTTAATTTGCATAGATTCAGATCACTGCATTTTCCACAACACCAGGTCGTAGCAAAAAAATAAATCCAGTTTTTTTATAATGTTCTTTTAAAGTTCTAAAGATGTTGTTGTTTTTTTCAAGACTTCCGCAATTGGACAATAAATGCATTGTATTTGTTTCAAAGTGTTAGTTTAAGCTTTACATTCTTTACAATCAAATAGCGCGACGAATCATGTTTTTCGAAAAAAAATAGGATTTTTTTTTGGTTACGTTTAGAGTATTGATTAAGACAAAAGGTTTTTTTTTTTTCAATTAAAATTACAGTGAAATTGTTTTACGATAATCGATGTTACAACAAACCCTATTGTTAGAATACGGAAATAGTGAAAAATGGCAAATATACTTTTATTGTATGAAATTATTACAGATGAAAGCACACAACATACACAAGAAAGTCTGATATGTTATATACATAAACAAAACAACTTAACTGAATTGTTCTCTTATCTCTTTAGCTTCCAATATATGTGTCTTATGAAAGAAAGGGAAATTTTCTTTGAGATTCGAGATTGAAACTGATTTATTATAACGTCCATATAAGATTATATAAGGTTAAATACATGAAATGAATAAATAAGATTAATAATGATAGATATATGAATAAATAGATATAAATAGATAAAATAATTGATAAATATACATATATATATAAATATATGTTAAAAATGGCATATCCTGACCAGGAGCACATGTGCTTTACAGAAGGCAGAGCGCCATCTGGTGGAACAGAAATCAACTAAACATTGATTTAGCCTGTTCCCTGATATTTGGCCAACCCAATTTCTTGATAAATCAAGAAAAGCCATCCACGAACGCGTTTCGCGCTTTTGGCGCTCGTCAGCGCCATATTTTTCTTTTAAAAATCCAGCAACTATTATTTATCATCAAACGATATCAACGAATGGTATATAGGTTGTTTGTTTTTTTGTCTGAGTTTTCCAAAACTGGTGTTTTAGTTCATCTATACTCAATGGATCTCTCTCGTCTTTTAAAAGTCGAAATGATTCACCAAGTATTCCCGGAAAACACAACAAGAACAATTTCCTGCAAAGACTAGGATGTTATATTAATGAAGATGTATTTACATGACCTTGAAAAGATTCACTAGGTAATCACAATAATTAAGTTATTCCATCGAGGCCATATGGCCTTCTAAAACTCAAAATCCTTTACTAAGTGTTCAACAAATTCCCAGAAAACATACCAAGAACAATTTCCTGTAAAGACTATAGGATATTATATTAATGAAGATGTAATACAAAGCAATAACGCGCCATTTATATATAACAAATGAAAATATTAAGACGCTAATGTTTATTTTCAGAAAATAAATCACACTTCTGTATTTATATGACCTTTAAAAAAAAGCCTCACAAGGTAATCACAAAAATAAAGTTATTCCATCGAGGTCATATGGCCTTCTAAAACTCAAAATCATTCACTAAGTTGTCAACAAATTCCCGGAAAACACAACAAGAACAATTTCCTGCAAAGACTAGTATGTTATATTAATGAAGATGTATTTATATGACCTTGAAAAGTCTCACTAGGGAATCACAATAATAAACTTATTCCATCGAGGCCATATGGCCTTCTAAAACTCAAAATCCTTTACTAAGTGTTCAACAAATTCCCAGAAAACATACCAAGAACAATTTCCTGTAAGGACTAGGATATTATATTAATGAAGATGTAATACAAAGCAATAAGCGCCATTTATATATAACAAATGAAGATATTAAGACGCGAATGTTTTATTTTCAGAAAGTAAATCACACTTCTGTATTTATATGACGTTAAAAAAAGCCTCTCTAGGTAATCACAATAATAAAGTTATTCCATCGAGGCTATATGGCCTTCTAAAACTCAAAATCATTCACCAAGTTTTCAACAAATTCCCGGAAAACATATCACGAACAATTTACTGGAAAGACTTTCAAGATTAAGATGGTATATTAATGAAGATGTATTTATATGACCTTGAAAAGTCTTACAAGGTAATCACAATAATAAAGTTATTCCATTAAGGATCAAATTGTCTTCTTGGCGAAGTGGAGGATTTCTTCAGCAGACAAGCATCATAAATAAGAGACCAACAAGGAGGCCTCTCTCACTCCAATTAGATGCAATTAAAGAAATAGCTAGGACCCCCCATGTCGTATTAGGAGGGCCTCTTTGGCTTACACTGTATGCCCCCACATGATTTAATTGAGATGTGAGAACCCTATGGGGATTTAATTTAGATGATTGGGGATTATAAGAGGCGCCTTGAAGGAGCAGCATCGTGAGATTCCACTAAGAGAAAATGGACGCTTTTTACATCATATGGTCGTTAGAATTGAATATGGTTTGGTTCATCCTGGTTTAATTCGAAATGAATAGAACACTAGCGTATTTATGATTGGTAAATACTTAGCGATTGTGAAAGCTAGAGAAAACAGTGTTTTTGATTGATTATAATTCAGAAAAGTAAGGAATTCTTCGCAATAAATATATAAATAAGAAATAAAACGGCTTCTCCCAGAATGAGTTTCTTGTTTTATTGCATAGTCATCTTTACCTTTTGGATATTACAAACCCTACTATAGAGTATATGATCAAAAATATATCTTGTTCGAATAACTAATATTTACATATCTTGTATTATAGAACGACATTTGAAAATTATCCCGCATGTGTTTCTTTTGAACGAAAAATCGAAATTTATTTTAAGGAGAAATAACGATTATTTTTCCGTTTATCATTACTCTTCACAATTCATCCTTTCATACTTCATTCCTAAGGTTAGAAATAATCGTTATTTCTCCTTAAAATAAATTTCGATTTTTCGTCCAAAAGAAACACATGCGGGATAATTTTCAAATGTCGTTCTACAATCATAAGCCGCATTATATTGTAGTATTAATTATTTTGTATTATTTACATGTTTTAAAATTGTATATTATAACTATTTGGCATTTTTTATCCATTTTTTGAGGTAATATATAAAAATATGATGCATTAGCGTGCCACATCTGTTATAAGAAATGTAAACATTTTCAACGTGTATGATTATTTTTTATTTAAAACAATTTTCTACTGTCCTTTTACTGAAATGATAAAAATAATGGGTTAATTTTGAGTTTTTTTTCTTTTACATATTAATACATTAAAGCAATAAATTCACCCTTGGAAGCCATGTTTTGCTTATTATTTATATAAATTAGAATAACAATGTTTTTTTTATTTATTTTAAATTCTATTAGCTTGTGTTTTGAAAGGGAAAAGAAAAAGCCCGTTGTGCCAAAGTTCTTAGCAATCATTTCAATTATAGAGAAACACATAAAAAATATCTTAATTTCGATTTCTAAAATAGTAAAAAAAAAAATGTAAAAAAAATATATATATTCAAAGTTATTTTAATTTTATAAAAACAAGATAAATTTTCGGACATTTTCATTTTTTCAGCTTAATAGCTCAAAAACATTATAACAGATTGAACTATTAAAACTATGTTAATAAAACTGTATATTAAAAATATTAATAGTTTAAATCTATCACACACAAAATATGTTTGTGCGACTGAACGGGAAAAAAATGAAATTCTTCCAAAAATAATTTCCTTTTTTATATAAAATAAATTAAAAATGAAAATAATAGTTTTAAATATTTTTATATAAAATTAATATTTTTAATTCAATTTTTTTTAAAAAATCTTTGTTGTTTTGCGATGTTTCGCAATAAATAACGTGTATTCGAAACACAAATAATATATATAAAAAGAAATTAAATACATTATATATTATAATATTTTATTCTTTTTAATAATTGTAGCAATTTAAAATTAAAAGAGAGTATATACAAATTTATTACAAATATTTCAAACTATTTTAGAAAATAAATCGTCAAATTGCTATGTCAGTGTTGCTAGACAATTAATATACCAGAGTAATATACGCTCACAGATTATTCCATGAAATTTAGCTCTGCTCATATTAAAATTGTAATTAAAGTTCAGTTTAATTATTTTTCGGTAAAATTTGTTGTTTTATTGACTTCCACAGAAGTTATAGTCTAGCCTGGAATAATTAGTGTTTTTAAAGCTGAGTAAACTATCGAAAAATTACGGCTGAGGGTTTAATTATAAGATTTAATTAAATTTTTCCTTTACAAATTTCAAGTAAGTTGATTTAATAGAGCTTTTTTGACGTCGAGTGTTATTGAAGCTGGGTCTATATATTTTTATTTGATGGTTTATTGATTTTCTCTCAAATCACTCTTTTATTATTACTCTGTGATTTTTATCTTTTTTATTATTTTTACTCTGTCGTTTTATTTTTCTTCGACTTCTTTTTGTCTTTGATGTTATATTTATTTTAAGATTTATATTTCTCTCTCAGAGAGATAAATTTAGATTTTTGTTAGGAACTCGGTTTAACTTTATTTCTTGTTTTTTATTATTATTATTCTGTGCTTTTAATTTTTCTTTTAATATATTCCTTTTCTCTCTATTTTTGCCATGTGATTTTAGTTTTTATTCTGTGATATTAGTTTTTATTTTGTGATATTAGTTTTATATATTTTTTCACTTTAATTTTAGAGTTTTATTACGCTATATTATTTTATTTTTTTTTAAATATAATTTGAGATAAATTCCAGGAACTTAGGTAAACCATATATAATAATATTAACACAAAGCAATAACGCGCCATCTATACATATAAAATGAAAGAATTTACTGGCCTTGTCTTTATTGTTTGCGGAAGAGCATTGCTCGATGCAAATATTTGAATGTAATTCTACTGTCCTATAAGCTTATGTCCATAAATTTCTTGAAAACCATTTCTGAGATTCCATCCTTCAGTGCTGCGTATATAAGCAGAATCGTCCAATACAGTATTAGAGCTCTGAGAAGCGGTCTGGTAGATTAAATTGGCGAAACCGCTGGGAGGGTTCACCACTGATGAGCCAAGCCCTCCCAATATATTTTTTCATCGCAGTAAGGACAGTAGAAGTTTGTATTATGTATAAAAGAAACATTCGTGCTTTTAAATTCTTTCATTTTATATATATATAATAATATAAAATTTAAGTATTTTTTATTTGCAATAGGTTTTTTTTTTATTATTTTACTTCGTTATATTTATTATTATTATTAAAGTTTCTTTAATTGTTCTTTGATATTTCCATAACAATAAGTTGTGTTTATCTTATCATTGTTATTCTTTAAATAAAATAGAATTATTTATAGGTTTGAGCTCTTCTTCCCGACATATGTTTCTTCTCCTAAATCTTTTTATTTTATTTACAAGGCAAATGGAAGTTTAATTTATAAGGTGTCGCCACGCAAGCTTTATTTCCTGAAATATTTTCCAAGGGAGATGATATGTGTGGGCTTAAAAATTACGATTTAAAAGGAGAGAAGAAAGCAAGATAAGTATAATATATATACATGGTGGCATTTAAAAGGATAACTCATTCCTTATAAATATTAAGTTTTTTTATGTTAAACTCATGGCAGTTTTTAAGAGTAAACTTGAAATTTCATTTTTTTTGTCATATTTTTCTCTCTTGAAATAATAAGCAATAATTCCAAAGTCCAAGTAACGTATTTATTAAATATGATGAAAAATAGATTATTGTGTTAATTAAAATTTATTGCTAGAACATTTCTGTGATTTTATTATTTTTGACTACTGACTATATGTAATTTTTGTTTTTCTAGTAGTAATAATATAACCCCCCTCCCCCTTGTTTTGCACAAAATGTTTTTTGTCTAAAGTAATTTTAAAAACAAACTTTTTGTTTTAAAAAGAAAAGTATGCATATATTTTCTAACCATTCTAAATATAAATCAATTGCTTAAAGTAATTTATCATTGTTATAAAACTTACCAAAATGTGTTTTAAACTTTAAAATTCACAGAATAATAATAATATATTCCTGAAAATAATATTTAAAAATATCCAACAACAGTGTATAATATAGCAAACGATTCCATTTTACTTTTTATCCTAATAACAGACGAAGATTTTGATGCTGATAATTACCATCACTAAAAGCGCACGTGCCGAGATGAAAAACAGATAGGTATTAATGATAATGTAAAAAAAGGAATAAAAAAATAAAAATTTAAAAACAAGTAAACACAATCTATGTTATTTCTTTCAAATGGCGAGTTACCTTATAGGCTTATCAGATGAACAGTTAGGTAGATGTTTGGATCCACGAATAGAGGGGTATAGAGTGTAATTTGAGTGGTCGTGACTTGTAACTTGGAATAGAAAGAGTTGGAAGCCATTGTCTTAAGATGGATTAGTCGATTTCTTATCTACATCTTATCGTTACCATTTTTCTTAAATATTTTGGTGTACTGGCTAAAGGCGCCGTTTGGTTACTTGCATTCGCTAGTAGGGTTGGACTTTTGAAAGAATAGGGGTTATTGAAGCATTTTTGAATTCGAAAAAAAAGTGCCCGATTAGAGAGTCAAACCCTGGGTCATAGCGGTCGAAAACCAACGGTTTAGACTATTTGTCTATTTTAGACTACCGTAAAAAAGTCATCTTTAAATCTATTAGTGGAAGAGTGGTGTAAACAGTCGGCTTTCGATAGCCACGTTCCGGGATCGTATCCCGCATTGGACTCTTTTTTTTCTGAAAAAAAAAATGCTTTAATGGCTCTCGATTCTTCAAAAAGTCCAACCCCACCAATAAATGCAAATAAACAAAAGGAGCTCACTTATAAGTACACTCATGGACAAAACTTAAGGAAGTTTAAAATTTTAATGTCGCCGGTTTTCTGTTTTTTTTTTTTTTTTTTTTTTTTTTTTTTTAAGAAGAAGAAAGAGGCAATTTTGTTCGTACTTGGTTATCTCTTGTGTTTTCAATAAAGGTTACTGTGTATCAAACATCTTTCAGAGTTATTTATTAATCCCTATTTACATGCTAAAAAAAAGTACAACTTCCTTAAGATTTGTGGAAGAAATAGTACAAATGCGAAATTATACTGGGGATAAGATGGATAAATTAAGAAAAAGGCATCTCCTTATTGTGAAACTGAAAGTTACTGATGGCTTGCGCCATCTGTCGGAATAAATATCAACTATTCGTTGATTTTTAATTATTCCAGAATTGGCCAAATACCCATTCTTGATTTTGTATTATATATTTAATCAAGAATGGGTATTTGGCTAATTCTGGAATAATTAAAAGTCAACAAATAGCCATCAGTAACTTTCAGTTGCACAATAATGAGATACTTTTTTTTCTTAATTCCTTAAGTTTTGTCCATGAGTGTATAGTAATAGCAATCGTTTATTACCCATCACGATTATCATGGCGTTCTTGGTAAAAGTACAACCACCATTTTCAAATCTTCATAAAGATCAAAACGGTAAGTTGACCAAGGATAAATCCTACCAGTATATAGGTAATTTAAAATCTCTCTATATTGTATAATACTAGACGAGTGACCCGGGCTTCGCCCCGGAATTAACCCGTGTGCATATCTACCCGAGTGATATATATTTAGATAAGTTTTTTTAAAGAATTGTTTGTTATTAGCATTATCTATTTGTTTGCATCAGCATAATTTAATCTAAATTGTACTGAAATAAAAATATTTATAACCTTTTAGTACTTGATAGAGGGCGCTGTTCGTGAGCTAAGTAGAATAATTTGAATATATAGTTTTAATAATTGATTTATATATTTTTTAAAATAGCCTATCGTCTTCCCCGTATTTTTTTTACCTATGTATGGAAATTTTGGTTTGAATTAGTGAACTACTGCGAATTTGTATACCGGACATACAAACAAACAAACATACAAACATTGATTTTTATATATATAGATATATAAAGCTCAAGGACCTTGCGCGCGACTCAACCAAGAGAAGACACCGCTGACAGGGTCCAGTGCGAAGAAAGCAAAAGTTCGAGACGACAAAGAATGACTATTAAAAAAAAAAAGGTTCTAACTTTTCCTGTCAGCGGCTAATTGCCGGATAAAAAAGTAAAGTCAACAACGGCTAAATATACTGGGGCACATCGGTCGACTGTGACACTCGTGCTCTGGCGACGACGCGTGCGACATGTGGCAGGCGGTGGTCGTACTCCTGGCAATGGCTTCAGCCCTCCCCGGTGAGACATTCCCTCCAACTTCTTCATACTTCTTCTCAATAGTATACCTTTCTTTACATATTCTTAAAACATTCCTTAAACTAAGTTAGCAATCTACTTAATGAGAAAATATGCAAATAATTTATTTTTACCTTCCAACTTCTTCATATTTATTCTCAATAGCATACCTCTACATTTTCTTCAAACATTCTTTAAACTAAATGAACAGTATACTTAACAAGCACATATGAAAAGATATGCAAAGAATTTCTTTTTACCTTCCAACTTCTTCATACTTCTTCATTCTTCTTCTCAATAGTATATTTCTCTACATATTCTTCAAACATTCCTCAAACTAAGTTAGCAATCTACTTTACAACAAATATGAAAAGATATACAAATATTTTCTTTTTACCTTTAATTTCTTCATACTTCTTCATTCTTCTTCTCAATAGCATACCTCTAGATATCCTTCATACATTCCTCAAACTAAGTTAATAATATACTCAACAAGCACATATGAAAAGATTTTCTTTTTACCTTCCAACTTCTTCATTCTTCTCAATAGCATACCTCTCTCTATACATATTCTTCAAACATTCCTCAAACTAAGTTAGCACAATATACTTAACAAGCAAATATGAAAAGATATGCAAATATTTTCTTTTCACCTTTAATTTCTTCATACTTCTTCATTCTTATCCTCAATAGCATATATATATATATCTCTAGATATCTTTAAAACATTCCTCAAACTAAATGGACAGTATAATTAACAAGAAAATATGAAAAGATATGCTAATATTTTCTTTTTACCTTTCAACTTCTTCATTATTCTTCTTAATAACATATCTTTATATATTATTCAAACATTCCTCAAAATAAGTTAAAACAATATACTTAACAAGCAAATATGATAATATATGCAAAGAATTTACTTTTCCATTTAAAAAGCTAAGCTTTCATTCTTTTGTATTTCATCAGACTTATTAATCCCCATTGGCGTGTAATATGCAACATATATGCAATTTAGTTCAAAAGAATAATTTCAAAAATTTTAGATGAATAAAAATTTTATAATTTAATTCTCTCTTTTTTCATCTTGAGTTCACTAATTATAAAGAAATTCGTACTTCATTTAAAAAGAAATAGATTTGAATAAGTCCATCTTCAATTTTCGCCAAACAGAAGAAAATTATTTGATTTTTGGATTCTCAGAAAATTCTGGTAAAAGCTTGTGATTCAGTTTTCTAAATTCTCTTGGTGATTGCATCTTCAGTCTTCAATATTTTTGTTTTTATTCTATCCACAAATATTCGTCAATTTTGACTATTTTCTACTCATTTCTTCTATTTTTACTTATCATTAATTTATATTTTATTCAAAATTATTTTTTTGTGTTCAATATATTCTCAATATTTTTGTTATATATTATTTTTAAGATGTAGATATTCCCTGTAATACATTTGTTTGGTGTTTAAAAAAACATTACTTGGATTTTATCAGAATTTATATTTAATATACACACTGGGAATTGTCTTTTCTGAAGACTGAATTAGCCTTTTCGTTGCTAATCACACGCCAGCGTGTTATCGTGAATCTTTCCTCAGGAGCTTATACCACGCTTGCGTTTGATCTAATATCCAACATTTATCTTTTGGTTCAATATACAATGCATTCTCTTTGGATTTTATAGTACCAGAGAGGAAAAATGGAATTAGATAGTTGCAAATCACTGTGGTTTTGGCAATATTTTATATATACAGTCTTTTATATATATATCTTTTTTTTTAAATAAAGAAATCCATAAATATATATATATCTTTAATTGAAAAGGCATATATTGAATCAAAATATAATTTATTTTACCAATATTTTAGTTGGCTGAACGTCAACCTTTTTCAAGGTATTATAACATTTTAATGTGTGTGAACAACAAATTACAAATTTTATTTTGTTCATAATATTTATAATTTTTTTCTCCCCATTGAATATAGGTAAAAAAAATTTTTAAACATAATTCAATTGACGTTATGTGGCGCTGAAAAAATCTAAACATTTTAAATTATTATTTTTGTAATTTTATATGTTTATTATAATATATTATCTCTATAGACATTACTACAATGATAAAAATGATTAGATGAAAGGGCTTTGCTCATAAATAAGGACATATAGATGAATAAATATAAAATTGATAAATATACATATATATGAAAAAACGAAAGAAAAAAATAAAAGATAAAAAGATCAAGTGTTGAAATCAATATTAAAAATGGCATATCCTGACCAGGAGCCTTCTGTAAAGCACATGTGCTCCTGGTCAGGATATGCCATTTTTAATATACATATATATATAATAAATCGTTATGAATCGTTCTTCAACGGCGCTGAGTTTGTGTATACAAAAATGTAATGCCTCGATAAAGGTTGGCGTTCAGCCAACCGAAATATTAACAAATAAATATTTTATTCAATCCAATATATGCCTTTTTACTATCTAATATATAATAAATATACAAAGTCTCCATTGGTGGCGCCCACCGCGGGAAAGACTCCGCCACCGATGGACTGCGAGAGTTCTTTCCCACAAAGTGGGCAGGTCGATGTGATGGCTGGTGTTACCCAACTCAAGACCAAGATGGTACTTGTAGATGGTAGCCACACTTGTCATTGTCTCAGGATGGAGGCCGAGAAAGAGAATGTAAACAAATATCACAAAAGTGAAATTAAAAACAAAGTAGGCATATCCTGACCAGGAGCACATGTGCTTTTCAGAAGGCAGAGCGCCATCTGATGGAACAGAAATCAACTAAACATTGATTTAGCCTGTTCCCTGATATTTGGCCAACCAAATTTCTTGATAAATCAAGGCGCTGTTTCGCGCTGTTGGCGCTCGTCAGCGTGGAGTAGACTCAAAAGTGAAATTGTACTGGGGAATCAAGTGGATAAATTAAGAAAAAGACATTAGTTGAAAGATCAGGAGAGAGAGATGCCTTTTCTTTAATTTATCCCTCGAAGCCTAATATTTTCACTCTACTATTGATACAAAAGATTATTTTTTATTGAAATAAACTTTAAAAATAACAAAGAAGAAAGGTGGTGAGTCTACACAATATATATACAGTTAAACCTGTCTATCAAAATACGAAACTATTATAGACGCGTATGATTCTTTTCAAAATAAAACAATTTCTACTGCCCTTACTGCAATGAAAAAATTAATGGGAGGGCCTGGCTCATCAGTGGTGAACCCTCCCAGCGGTTTCGCCAGTTTAATCTACCATACCGCTGTTATATTGCATTTTTGGAACTTCCTTTTATAGTGATACTGATGCTAGACTCTTTGAATGGGTATTTTAGATGAAGTATGGACATAAGCTTTTAGGACAGCAGAATTACATATAATTAAAACCTGTCTATAGCGCCCCCTCTTGGGACTCACCAAAATAGGGTGCTATAGACAGGTCAACTTTTAATGTAAATCGCATCGTACTACGTATTTAAAATCGGGCGCTATAGAGAGGGAGGCGTTATTTAGAGGGAACCCTATAGACAGTTTAACTGTATATCAAAATCCAACCTACAATTATAGTATTTACTATATCTGTTATAGTTTCTCGTTGTAGTTTTATTTACCCTTTACACCTCAGAGTCGTCTGGTATAACACTTTCTTCCAATCGATTTTCCAACAATCAATTTGTTGCTTCACAATTGGCAACCGAGGAACAAAGCAATTATTTTTGTAATACAGGATGTCCAAAACATCAATATGTAGTCAAAAATTACCAAATAATAGATAATTTTATTTAGTTTCTTAGTTACTTTCAGTTGCACGATAAGGAGATGCCTTTTTCTTAATTTATGCACCTTATCCCAGTACAATATTACATTTGTACTATTTTTTTCACATTGTGTAGCGTTCTCACGCAATTCTGGCCTTAACTACCCGTTTCATGATTTTTCAGGATGCCTTAATGACCAATTTTTGGTCATTTAGGTACAGCTTGCATCACGCTGATGAGGGCCAACAGCCCGAAACGCGTCCGTGGTTTGCTTTTCTTGATTAATCAAGAATGGGTATTTGGCCAATTCTGGAATAATTAAAAATCAACGAGAATAGTTGATATTTATTCCGATAGATGGCGCAAGCCATCAGCAACTTTCAGTTGCACGATAAGGAGATGCCTTTTTCTTAATTTATACACCTTATCCCAGTACAATATTACATTTGTACTATTTTTTCATAATTTTATTTATCAAACGATGAAACTGTGAATTCTATTTAATCTCTTCAAAAATAAATCCTTTATAAGTTTAGAGGAGAACGACCTGGCTTACATTCATGTAAAATGAAGACCATAAGTTCTGATTAACTTATCATATGAAAGAGAATCAAAATTACGCTATAAATTTTTAGAAAAAGATAAAAATAAAAACATTTTTATAATCAATGCTTTTTTTCTTTATTAGAATAAAGATACAAATTGCTATTGCTAATTGCAAATAATGGTCGCTTCTTTTTTTAAATAATCATTGCTTTCATCAAACACAAAGTCTTTATTAAGACATCAGTCTTATACAGATTCTCCTCTCTCATTGCCGGCTTACAACAATATCGTTGTAAGGATCACACCATGATCAATCATGTAGTGGAGGAGAAAACGGTGACTCCCAAGTTCTTTTTCCTTGCTTTGTAAAAGTTATACAGGGACAGAACAACCATTCGACTTGATATGGCGCTGGTTAAAATACTTTGTACTGAAGTAAGTTGGCTGTCGTTTACTTTTGAAAAGAACTTACCTTTGATAAGAAAGTCTATCTTTCTTCGCTGATATACTTAATCCAAAGGTGTAAAGAGATATTTCAATTTCTCTTTTCTTCTTTGCCATTGTAAGTTGGCTGTCGTTTACTTTTGAGAAAAACTTACCTTTGATAAGAACGTCTCTCTTTCTTTGCCAATACATTCAAAGATGTAATGAGATATTTCAATTTTTCTTTGCTATCGCTTTCACATCACGAGAGTGTCTATATGTGCCTGTTGTTGCAGAGAAAAAGAATGGATTCATCAATGCCTCAAAGAATCTAATGGCTATAGATAGAGCCGACACGAAGGGTAAGTTGTCCTGAACAAATTGCGCTTATAAAATCAATTTAACATATATTCATACTTTATTGCATTCTTGGTGTCAGAATATTCAAATTAGTTTATAATTGGTTCAACTCTCTAATTGAAATATATTGTTTAGATTTTGATATTCTTATGTAAAAATTCCGTATTCTATGGAAAAATATATATTCAAATAAAATATATGTAAATAGGTTTATATCAATAGTAGTAGTATTGAGATTATAGGAATTTCATTAATATAGAATATCATTATTTTCTGACCCCAAAATATGCAAATTAATTAAACTATAGCTATAGCAACTATATCTAGATGCAAATATAACTATATGCAAATATGAAAAGGAAAAAGGCATCACCTTATCCTGCAACTGAAAGTTTTAAGGAGATGCCTTTTTCTTTTTCATAATTTATGCACCTTATCCCAGTACAAAATCACATTCGTACTTTTTTTTCTTCATATATGCAAATATGAAAATTCGTACTATAATAGACGCGTATGATTTTTTAAAATAATTAAATAATTTCTACTGCCCTTACAGCAATGAAAAAATTAATGGGAGGGTTCACCACTGATAAGCCAAACCCTCCCATTAATTTTTCCATTGCAGTAAGGGCAGTAGAAATTGTTTTATTTTTAAAAGAATCATACGCGTCTATAATAGTTTCGAATTTTCATAACAGATGGCGCGCTAATGCATCATATTATACAAATATGTTAAACTATATATCCAGTTATCTATATGTGGAATTTTTCTTAAAATTATTACCTAATTTTTTTATTAATATTTTTATTAATAATATATAAGTTTTCTCCAGTTCCAAATAAATTTATTGGGTGCCAATCATCAAGAGAAACCTAGTTGGTAAATATGCAATGAATATTGAGGTTATCAAAATTCGAAATTATTATAGACGCGTATGATTCTTTTTAAAAATAAACAATTTCTAAATAACAGCGGTATGGTTGATTAAACTGGCGAAACCGCTGGGAGGGTTCACCACTGATGAGCCAGGCCCTCCCATTAATTTTTCCATTGCAGTAAGGGCAGTAGAAATTGTTTATTTTTAAAAAGAATCATACACGTCTATAATAGTTTCGAATTTTGATAACAGATGGCGCGCTAATGCATCATAATATTGAGGTTGTTTTCTTTTTAGTTTTATACTTTAATGTCAATGTACATTTTTTTAACTATTAAGTCAAATTATATATTCTAATGGGAATGAATATATGTAAATTTGGTTTTAAATGTCATTAATGGACCTTTACAAAGCGACCAACCTCTCCAAAGCAACCACTTTTGTTTATCAAATAGAATGATCGTCTCAGAGAGATGAGTGTTTACGTGTTTAAGATTCAAATATAATATTTATGTATTTAGTTTGAAAAAGATATAATATGCGAAAGCTACTGAAGATTGAAAAAAATGAAAAATTTTCGAGTTTTGACAATATTGCCACGTGGAAAATTAGGGAAGACAAAAACTTCAGGAGGAGACAACAATTTATTTCAGGCTAGAACAAACTATGAATGGTAAACAAAAGAAAAGCCATGAGGGAAATTCACAGAGTAGAAAAATATAAACATAAAAATGACCACTCTGTTAATAAAAATAACAAAATTAATAAATACTTTGTTACAATATTGTTTTCTTTTAAAATAAATTCAAAAATGTAGAAAGAGAAGATGTTTCTAAAGTTAGAGTGCTACTTATGTGACACTGAAAAATACAAGGTTGTCCCAAAAGTTCGTAAATACTTGCCAAAAAATTGAAATACCAATATTATTCGCCGTTATGTATAATGTCTTTTGTATTATGTATAAAGTAATTGTATTATTATGTATTCGCTGTAATAATATTATTCGCCAAGTAATAAGAAAAACATGAACTTTTAGGACAACCTTATATTTTAGAGTTTTAAAATGTTTACAATAATCAAGCGCAAAATTTATATATATGCATATTAATCTATTAATTATCAATTAGGTTAATTACATAAATAATTAACGAGTCTGTGCGCCAAATTATTCTTATTGATTACCTGAGTTCATTATAGAAACGCGGACAGAAGTTTTTAGATTAATTTGATGTCAATAATGACGTTTGGACCAGAATCGGAGTTCGATGGGAATTTACCATTTTTTCTTTAATAATTGGTTTTCAATAGTTTTACTGAATGGAGTTAGTTTACCTGTCTTCGTTGCTTTATAGAGATTCTCCCACGTTGCTGGTTAGAAGACAAATGTGTAATTACATCAGCAATGATATCATAATGGTTATCATGATCATGCACATGTGTAGGCATGTGGTGTACTTACAGTACAAGTTGTTATAACTCTCTACCCATCATGATTACCATGGCTTGTGTATGTGAATACATATGATTTACTTACAGTAAAAGTTGTTACAACTCTCTACCTACCATGGTCTGATACTACTGATACTCTCTACTGACACTACATATGATGTATTTACAGTACAAATTGTCTTAAATCTTCTACCCACCATGGTTATCATGTTCTGGTACTACATATGTAGACATTTGTTATAATTACGTACAAGCTGTCACAACCCTCTAACCACCATGGCCTGGTACTACATGTGTAGACATGTGGTGTACTTACAGTACAAGCTGTCACTACCCACCATGGCCTGGTACTACATGTGTAGACATGCGGTGTACTTACAGTACAAGCTGTCACTACCCACCAATGCCAGGTGCTACAAGTGTAGATACATGTGGTGTATATAACAACCCCACGTATTACACACCCCACCAATGTAGTACATAACCCACACATGTGATGTATGTACAGATACGCCTCAGTACAAGGTGATCTGTTACGTGGGCAGCTGGGCCTATTACCGCCCCGGCTCTGGCAAGTTCAGGTTCGAGGACATCGATCCGTCGCTCTGCACCCACCTGGTGTACGCCTTCGCCACCATGAGTGTGGACGGTCGTCTGGCAGCTTTCGACCCCTACCTCGATCTCAAGGCGAACTACGGACTGGGTGAGTTCTGACCCCTCTCTTCTTGACGTCCATCTTCCTTAGTGAAGAATTCTTGAGAATGACTCCACGATGACTCCTCGCAGCGAGGCCATCATGATGAGACTTTGACAATATTATAGTATTATAAATACAAACAACTGTATCGTAAGAGTCATGATGTATAAAACACAAAGAATTCTCTCTTTCCTTATATGTACTCATGGATAAACTTAAGCAGATTGTACCTTAGTATGTATATCGGGATTCAAACAATAACTCTTAAATATATTTGATAATATTGAAGACACGCGAGATAGCCAAGTGAGAAACTAAATTGCCTCTGTCTCCTTAAAAAAAAAAACAGACGACCGGCGATATGAAAGACTTTCCATTTCCTTAAGTTTTATCAATGAGTATATATAGTCTCATCTTCCCAATAACTATAAGTGAAAGATTTCATTGTGTCTCTTGAATGCAAACAAGATTGGAGCGAGTTACAATCGACATCATGTCCCAGGACAAAATGAAACTTTAATCAATTCTCTACTTTGTATCCCATCTTGTTGTCAATGAAAATATTCATTATCATCGGTTTGCGAATTTCGACAAATTACAACAATCCCTCTCTATCACATTGTTTATACGTTTTAGTTGGCTGAAGAAGGTATTGCCCGAAAGCTCTTTTAATCAAGTAAATAAAAAGAGTTGAGGTGCCTTATGTAATGAAAGTATTTATAATTGCCATCTATCCATTCCTACAGGAACAGAGACTGGAAATTCGCGAAATTTCGGGGCTAACTCACTATAATGAACAACATGTATATAAAATCTTCACTACTCTCCTGCTGGATAAAACATTTGTTTATAAATATTTTAAATATTTCAAGGCGATTGTTAAAATCAGAGAAGAAGTGCTCAACTCCACAGACAACGGCTGATTGCTCCCCCTCTCCCCTCTAAATTGCTTTTCCTCCTCACTCATGTACATATATAACCTTTTAGGGGAATCCCCTTGTAAGACAATAGTGTCTAATAAAGGTTTTTGTTGTTGTTGTTGTTGTAATTGCCATCTATCAATAAAATTTGTAACACAATTATATTCACTGGCAATGTGTTTCTATTTAATAACTTTTATCATTCCAGTAAGGTCTGTAGAGATAATATTTTATGATATTATTAAAAAGAAACACATTGCTGGTAAATTTGATTGTTAAAAATGTTAGAGTTTTGTTGAATTATTCCGTATAAGGGGTTTGAGATAGTAACAGAGTACAGTGAGAACATCTCCTATCCATAGTTTGGCGGTATGTACTCTAGGGAAAATGACAAGACATGGCTTGTAAGAAAGTCAAACAGTATCATCACAATGTCTGTGGTAACTCCTCCTAGGGAAATAACAGTATCCGTGGTTGGCAGGTGGTTACGAACAGATGACCTCCCTCAAGCATACCCACGGGATCCGTACCCTCCTGGCTGTTGGAGGTTGGAATGAAGGATCCACCAAGTATTCCGCTATAGCTGCCAACAGCACAGGTCGTAAGGCCTTCGCCCGTTCTGCTCTGACAGCGCTGAAGAATCACGACTTCGACGGCTTGGACTTGGATTGGGAATACCCTGGACTGAGGGGTGGAGCTGCTGAGGACAAGGACAACTTCGTCCTATTACTCAAGGTACCGTCTACTTTATACCCTTCTAAATATTCCACTAAAGACATTCTCCATCAAAGAGAATTAATATCTTCAGTATAACCTCAACACATACTACCTATTCATGATAAAAAATTGTGAAAAACATTTTAAAATTACAATATATTTTCTCACAATGAGTTTCTTTTTTATTTCAAAACGCTAGCTTTCAAGTGATAATCGCTCTTCAACAGGCTTAATAAGACAATATCAACTATATCTTACAAGAAATATTTACAAAAACAAAAAAGGTTTTGTAAATGTTTGTTGGTGGATATAGTTGATATTGTTTTATTAAGTCCGCTGAAGAGCGATTATCACTTGAAAGCTAGCGTTTTGAAATAAAAAAGAAACTCATTGTGAGAAAATATATTGTAATTTTAAAACATACTACATATATTATGATACATTAGCGCGACATTTGTTATGAAAATTCGAAACTATTATAGACGCGTATGATTCTTTTAAAAATTAAACAATTTTCTATTGCCCTTACTGCGATAATATAATATTATATATTTATATTTCTACTGTGTGTCCTCAAAGCTTATGTAATAGTTCATTTTAAATACTCTTTTCAAGAGTTTGACTTCAGTATCGGTATAAAAGGAAATCAGCAAAATATGTACTATTTATAGAAACATGCAGTAGATGGTACAAGACCAGATTTACAAGGTAAATGTTTGTAAATATTAGCTAAATAAATGTATATATTTATTTATTCTTTATATATTCATATTTTATATATTATTTTATCATATATTATTATTTATTATATTTATAAAATGAATATTCTAGGTTTTAGATATTTTAAATTTTATAGCAGTTGTACATACTCGTGAATTGATACACGAGCATCTCAAAACAATCTTGTTCCCCGAAGAAGTTTGGCGAGTTGCCTTACGAAATATTGGAAAATTAAACTTTATGATCCAAAATGAGCATTTTTAAATAATTTATTATATGGATTGCTCTATTTTCAAACATATGTATATATATATATATGATGAACGCCCTGTACACAAAACTTTTGATTGTATATTTATGATCTAGTTTGCTCTTGCTGAACGTTACCTGAAACTGGAACAAAATGTGTAATATCACAGCGGTATGGTAGATTAAACTGGCGAAATCGCTGGAAGGATTCACCACTGATTAGCAAAGCCCTCTCATTAGTTTATAATTACAGTAAGAGCAGTATAAAATTGTTTTATTTAAAAAAAAAAGAATCATACGCGTCAAAAATTGTTCAAATTTCTTACACCATGATCGTATTACCAATTTTAGTCTTTTCAATCCCCAAGCCAATTTGTGTCATGTCTCTAAAGCCTATTCTTTGCTACACCATCTTTTTTCCATCAGTAAAAAAACGCAGTAAAAGCTCTGCTAAAGACATTCAGTCAGCCATAGCAAAACTTTAAGTTTTTTCGTTCAAGCTTTTTACCAACCCCCGACGCCTGTAATGCCCCAATAATTATGCAGACGGTTTTAGACTGTTTTTTTCTTTCTTTTTCGTGGTTGGTTAACCCCTAAGTTCCTCTTCTTGTTTCCCAGAAAACTTTTCTCCTAATTAGGTAGAATTCTCTATCTATGATTTCCCTAATTATGATTTTTACCGCTAGGTGTCACTTCTGTTTTGTTCATTTTATTTGTAGAAATGACTGCCACTAAATTTCTGTGATTTATTTTTTCGCATGTATACAAATATATAATATTGTATAATATTATAACATTTGATGAATTAAACAAAAAGCTTTAAATTATTATCAGTGTACAATCTTTTTTAGTCAAATTTAAATATTTTTCATAAAGGTTTAATAACCAAAAATAACTAAAAAAATTATTTAAAATATTTACATCTAAAAACATAGAAGATATAATAAATATATTTTTTTCATTGAAGGATTCATATATTATGCAAAATATAAAGAATATTCATAAAAAGGGTTATTATCTAAAACTAAAGAAATGCGCTCATATAAAGTTTTTATATTTAAAGCTAAAATAAAAGAGTCATATATAAAATTGTTTCCATATCTAAACAAAACTAAGAAAATTTCATCAAACGGTTTTCATATATTAAAAAAAATCGAAAACTTCATAATTTTTTTTCCTTATCCTTTTATTAGTCTAAATTAGACAAGATCTTGGAGGTCGTGCTCATAAAGAAGTTCAAGAAACTTCATAAATGGTTTTCATAAATTAAACAAAATTGAAGAAAAACTCATTAAATGGTTTTCATATATAAAACAAAATTGAAGAAAACTTCATAAAATGGTTTTCATATATAAAACAAAATTGAAGAAAATTTCATAAAATGGTTTTCATATATAAAACAAAATTGAAGAAAACTTCATAAAATGGTTTTCATATATAAAACAAAATTGAAGAAAATTTCATAAAATGGTTTTCATATATTAAACAAAATTGAAGAAAACTTCATAAAATGGTTTTCATATATTAAACAAAATTGAAGAAAACTTCATAAAATGGTTTTCATATATTAAACAAAATTGAAGAAAACTTCATCAAATGGCTTTCATATATAAAACAAAATTGAAGAAAAACTTTATCAAATGGTTTTCATATATAAAACAAAATTGAAGAAAACTTCATTAACGGTTTTCATATATAAAACAAAATTGAAGAAAACTTTATAAAACGGTTTTCATATGTAAAACAAAATTGAATAAAACTTCATAAAATGGTTTTCATATAATAAACAAAATTGAAGAAAACTTCATAAAATGGTTTTCATATGTAAAACAAAATTGAAGAAAACTTCATAAAATGGTTTTCATATATTAAACAAAATTGAAGAAAACTTCATAAAACGGTTTTCATTTATAAAACAGAATTGAAGAAAACTTCATAAAATGGTTTTCATATATTAAACAAAATTGAAGAAATCTTCATAAAATGGTTTTCATTTATAAAACAAGATTGAAGAAAACTTCATAAAATGGTTTTCATATATAAAACAAAATTGAAGAAAACTCATAAACAGGTTTTTAAATTTGAAACAAAACTGAAAAAGCCTCATGAAAAGCGTTTTTTTTTTTATATAAAATAAATTTTAAAAAACACATCTTTTAAATGGTATTAAAATATAAAACAAAATTGAAGAAAACTTCATATAAAGGTTTTCATTTATAAAACAAAACTTTAAAAAAAGCTTCATGAAAAGGCTTTAAATGGAAAATAAAATTAAAAAAAAAACTTTTAAAAATAGTTTTCAAAATCGAAAAAAGCTTTTCATATAAACCTCTATAGATTTGAAATAAAAATGAAGAAAGCATAATAAAATAGCTTTCAGAAATCTAAAACAAAAATAAATAGATTTTTAAATGAATCACATTAGAAAACGTTCAAGAAATCTTGAAATTTTTAAAAATATTTCGTTATCTTTTTCTTAATTAAAGAAAAACATATTTTTAATAGAGCAATTCATATAATAATTAAATGTATAATAGTATAGTAGTATATAATCATTAATTGATATTATTTTAAAATATTAAAAAAAAAAACTTGCAACTTACCTTTAAAGGGAAAGACTCTTCTAGTAAGGTATATCAATTAGGGAGGATCAGAAGATGAGTTTCTTTTATTGATTGAATGTTACGAGCTTTCGGGCAAAAGCCCTTCGACAGGCAAAAATATAACTATACAAAGAAAGATAAATAACGATTTATATATATGTTAATCTTAACTGAACTAGAAGAATCTGTATAAGACATAAAGGTCTTAATGAAGCTTTTTGTTGTTGTCTAAACTGTAAACCTCTACAATGCCGCAGTGGAAATGCGTAGGTTGTATTATGCGGTGAAAACCTTTCAGACTCGAAAGAAGAGTAGGAAATTGTTTTTCTTGCAAAAAAATAAAATTTCGCACTAAATAGTTACAATTTTCAAATATAGATGGCGTACTTTATATAAATTTCTTAAGGTTTTTAAGGTAATAAATGTGAAGATTGAATATACAGAGGGTGGGATGTCTCAAAATATTTTTATAGGAAACTTATATAGTTCAGTGAAACCTCCCAAAGAACGACCTATATAAAAACTATCACCTCCTTAAGCGACCAATTTAAAAAATCCAAAAATGTTCTGACCTAATCCAACCTCTGATGAACGTCCCCCTCCTGAAGAGACCAGGGTTATCGGTGTTTTAGGTGATCTCTTTAGGGAGGTCCTCTTGTATATAATGTAGGCTAGAGAACATAAGAAAACAGTAATTTTAAATTAAGAAAAAGGCATCTCCTGATCGTGTAACTAAGAGTTGATGATGGCTTGCGCCATCTATCGGAATAAATATCAACTATTCGTTGGTTTTTAAATTATTCCAGAATTTGCCAAATACCCTTTCTTGATTAATAAAGAAAAGGCTAAGAAAATGTCAAGAAAGGTTATTTGGCCAATTCTGGAATAATTTAAAAAATCAACGAATTTGCAAATATAGATAAAGAATTCTTCCTGAATTGAAATTAGACAAAACCATGGTGAAGGAAGACGAGTTTCTTTTATTGATGCATAGGTTGTTGAAGGGTTTTTACCCGAAAGCTTGCACCTATGCATCAATAAAAGAAACTCGTCTTCCTTCACCATGTTTTTTCGTCTAATAAAATAAATCAAGGATTAGTTGATATTTATTCCGATAGATGGTGCAAGCCATCAGTAACTTTTAGTTTCACAATCAAGATATACCTTTTTCTTAATTTATTCACCTAATTTCAGTACAATTTCACTCTTTTTTACTCTCTATTTTTCAAATATTTTCAAAGCTTTAACAAAAAAAAAATTTTTTTTCAAATTTTATTCCGGAAAAAAAACATAACTTACTCCTAAATTGTATTAATATAAAAGGAAATGGCATTTTTACTCATTAACTTTTAAACCAAACTCATTTTTTTACAGACTCGGGAGAGAAAAACAGGAAAAACGAAAAATTAGTTTTCACCGCATAATACAACCCACGCATTTCCACTGCGGCATTGTAGAGGTACACAGTTTAGACAACAACAAAAAGCTTCATTAAGACCTTTTAGTCTTATACAGATTCTTCTAGTAGAAGAGGATGTATATACATACATACAGCTTTATTAAGACCACCGGTCTTATACAGATTCACCACAGTAAGAAAGGAAGCATAGATAGAGCTCCTATACTCCAGGCAGCACAGAACCCAACAACCTACAGGTCCGACGCATGTCCAGTGGCCACACGTTTGGAAGAAGATATATACAGAAATAACAGTAATATTAACAATAATCAGTAATGTTATTTACCATGTATCAAATAAGGAAAAAAACATGAAAAAGGCTTAGCATAAACTTATATACAGGCAATCAAGAATAAACAGAGACAGTTTAGAATATCTAATAGAAATTTAGGCTTAGATACATCTGTACAGTATATCAGTACACACTCTAACCAATCAGAGATTGCCCTAAGGACTCCTCATTCTCGCCAATTGAATTTCTTCCTTTACGTCACACTGACGTCATTGGTGTAGCACCCCCTAGCGGTTTATAATCGAACTAATTTCATTGATTCACACGTTTGACACCATATGGAACATATTTTATCCATTTTTTGTTCTTTATTTTGTTTTTTTAACTTAATCTTTCCATTAAATCTAATATATATATAATATATAAATCGTTATTTTTTATATATTTATAATTTAATATCAGAATATATAAGTATTTTTTAACATTCTATATTGTTTAGTAATGTCTGTTAAAAAAGGATTTAAGCCTGAATACAAATCACGTGGATTTTGTTTAAGAAATATCTCCCTTTCTCTCAAACCTATATTGAACCTTTTTATAGCTCGTCTACTACTTGGAAATTTGTTTTAAAAAGAATAAAGATAAACTCATGGGCAAAACTTATAGAAGTTGTATCTTTTACCATGTATATCGGGATTCAGACAATAACTCTGAAAGATATTACAGTGACCTTTATTGAAGACACACGAGATAACCAAGTGTGAATGAAATTACCTCTGTTTTCTTTAAAAAAAAAAAAAAAAAAATAGACGACCGACGACATCAAAGTCTTTCCACTTTTATAAGTTTTGTCCATGAGTTTATTTCCTCTGTGCTTTATCAGGTAATTTTTTTATTGATTTCCTGGTCATTTAAGATAGGCTTAATGGTATTCTTTCTATTTTGTTTAATTTATTATCTAATAAAAATTCATAATGGTAACATGTACACTCATGGGGACAAAACTTAAGGAAGTTTTATCTTTTAGCATGTATATTGGGATTCAGACAATAACTCTGAAAGATATTACAGTGACCTTAATTGAAGACACTAGATAACCAAAGTGTGAATAAAATTGCCTCTGTCGCTTTCAAAAAAAAAAAAAAAAAAGACGACCGGCGATATCAAAGACTTTCCACTTTATAAAGTTTTGTCCATGAGTGTATATCTGATTGAAAGAATCTCAATCAGTGACAGACCGACTTATCTCCAGATGAGATCACTCCGTACATGGAGAACAGACAGCTTTGTTACCGATCTTTACATAGATTCAGACGCAGCTGTTAGTAAGCAATGTTTGCTTTTAATGGTGGCATATAATTTCATCGTTTATTCAGTATCGTTATTGAATTTTCGGTAGGTTTTTATAGGTCTGTGGGCGTTATGTTGCTTGTGTAGGCGGTGTGGAGGCCGCTAATAAAGTTTAATATATTTTTATAAATTAATTTTATTAAATCTCTAAAGAGAAAGAGAGGAAAGAAATAACGGCTGTAGAAAGAAGGTTCGATGGTGCGCGTGCCAAAAGTCCCCGATGCCACTAACCTGGCGCGCATGCGTAGTGACATATTTTCCCAGCTCGCGCTTTCTGAAGCATAGTGGGGTCATTATAGAGAGATATCAGAATCAACAACAAGTCTCCATGGATAAATGTCTTCTTTTATTTCCAATACTTCAAGCTTTCGGATATAACGTCCCTTCAACAGGAATATCAAATATGAAATGAATCTTAGCTGTTGCATAGATGTATATATAAGTCATATTTACATAACTTATAGTTCTATCCCCAACATAGACTAGTCCATCATACTCTATTGATAATTGTTGGTAAAGGATTGTTTTTAAGTATTGGAAGAAAACCACCATATATGATGGTCGTTCCCTTGTCTACCACCTGCGGAGTCATCTGGTAGGATTCAGCTCTCCCTTATGAACATAAAAGATGCCTAGAACTAGCTCAAACTTCATTGAGAAGCCACCCCCAAGAGAAACCAGATGAACCCATGCGTTTAGGAAGTCGTTCATGGGAGGTTCTACTGTTGTTGTCGTGTCCAATGAAAAGCCTCAGATGCCTCTATGCGTCTCTATCACAGAAGCAGCAATGTTAACTATCTTGGGTGTGTAAAGCTACTGCTCTGGGTTCATGTCAATTTTCTGTTGTTGTTGTCGTGTCCAATTAAGAGTCTCAGATGTCTCCATACATCTCTATCACAGCAGTTGCAATGTCCACTATCTTGGGTGTATAAAGCTGCTGCTCTGGATCCATGTCAATTTTCTGTTGTTGTTGTCGTGTCCAATGAAGAGCCTCAGATGTCTCCATACATCTCTATCACAGCAGCAGCAATGTCCACTATCTTGGGTGTATAAAGCTGCTGCTCTGGGTCCATGTTAATTTTCTGTTGTTGTCGTGTCCAATGAAGAGCCTCAGATGTTTCCATGCATCTCTATCACAGCAGTCTTTCTCTATCTTGGGTGCGTAAAGCTGCTGTTCTGGGTCCATGTCAATTTCCTGTTGTTGTCGTGTCCAATGAAGAGCTTCAGATGTCTCCATGCATCTCTATCACAGCAGTCGTTCTCTATCTTGGGTGTGTAAAGCTGCTGTTCTGGGTCCATTTTCAATTTTCTGCAAGGCTGCGGCCGTATAAAAAAAAGTTTCTACTGCATAGAGGATAAAAGTGTACCATATATTACCTCATTTAAAAAACGAGGAAATAACCAACGTCTAATGAATAAAGCCGATTTTTGTCCATATTAAATAAATATACGTTGGATATATAGAGATTACCTAGATTTCTGGAACACAATCACCAACTAACCCAGGTTCCTAAAATGTACAAAAGATGTCACCAACTACCCCCCCTTATTTTCAATCACTAACCATCCGGAAATATATATAATTAAATATCAAAAATATTATTAAGAAATAGCTTACGATATCCTAGAATAATTGTAAAGATAGAGGCTGCCTCGTCGGCATTCATAGTTCTTCAATTTAAGGATACTTCGACCATTAAATCTTTTTTATTGTCTCGACGTTTCGACAAAAATCTTTTGTCCTCGTCAGGAACGAACAAATTTGAAATATCGCGTGAGAACGCCCTTGCATCCTTAGAATAATTTTTAACGCCTTGCCAAATGTTTTAATTTTTGTTAGCTCCTGACGAGGACAAAAGATTTTTGTTGAAACGTCGAGACAATAAAAAAAGATTTACTGGCCGAAGTATCCTTAATTTGAAGATCCTAGAATAAATTATTATAAATTTACTCTTATATTATGATACATTAGCGCGCCATCTGTTATCAAAATTCAAAACTATTATAGACGATTATAGATTACACAGTATTATACAGTAGAAATTGTTTTATTTTGAAAAGAATCATACGCGTCTATAATAGTTTTGAATTTTGATAAAATTACTCTATTAAATTATTGTCATAGTTGATAATATACTTTTCAAATTGAAAAAAAAAGAATATATAATAAACTTTAAATAAACCTACAGAATTTTTTGATCGATATGAAAAAATACGTTTAGAGAAATTCCCAGATAATATTCTCAATGCGAGTATAATTTGTATTTCAGTGTTGTCAGTTGTTCTCACTGATAATTCAAATAATTTCATTGTGTTCAATGATTTATTTTTTTTAAAATTTGCGATTGTTTTTGAAAATTATTTTTAAAATAATATATATTTTTTTAAATCCGAATTAACCATAGACACCAGAAATATTTTCAAGCTCCTATTTTTATCTCTTGATATTTATAGCTTAATATATTTAGCAATTTAGCTTCAGCTTAGTAATTGGTCAGAGGCAAGTCGTCTGCTTTCGGCGCATGCGTCGATTCGACCTTTATATAATAACACTCCAGAAGACCAAAAAGAACTACAATTTTGATTTATATATATAGGTATTTCTTTTATTAAAAAACATTTTTATATATTTGTTTTAAACTTTAATTTGAAATACTATATTTTATATATATTCTGCGTTTATATATAGCTATATTTATATTATGATTCATTAGCGCGCCATCTGTTATGAAAATTCGAAACTATTATAGACGCGTATGATTCTTTTTTAAAAATTAACAATTCTACTGCCCTTACTGCAATGGAAAATTAAACATTCCCATTAATTTTTCCATTGCAGTAAGGGCAGTAGAAATTGTTAATTTTTAAAAAGAATCATACGCGTCTATAATAGTTTCGAATTTTCCTATAGCTATATTAAGACATTCACACATACACAACTTTTTATTATTATTTTTTTTAAGTTGTGTTTATTATTTCCTTTGTGTTTTTTACAAATAATATGTCTCTTTTCTATTTAATATAATTTCATTATTTAAATAGATAATTGCGAAATATCACTTTATTTCTTATTAAGAAATTCAAACTATTTTAAGACGAGTATGATTCTTTCCAAAATGAAACAATTTCTACTGCCCTTACTGCAATAATAAATTAATAGGAGGGCCTGGATCATCAGTAGTGAACCCTCCCAGCGGTTTTGCCAGTTTAATCTACCATACCGCTACAATATTATATTTGCTGTTTTCCTTTTGCTGAACTGTGTGCTTCCTTCAAATACGCAGTAGCTTCCAGCGCTTACGTCACAGGATGATGTGGCATTGAGGAGCTTCCAACAATCACCACTAGAGGCGCTGCACCGATCCAACACCTTTTATACTGATACTAGACGAATGGCCCGGGCAACGCCCGGGGTTTACCCGAGTGCGAATATATTCTAAAAACGTTGACTTGGGTGGTCGCTATTAACAGGGTGGTCTGTATAGACAGGTGGATGTATCACACAGCTGATAACAGGGTTGTCTAGAGTGGTCGCTATAGACAGGGTGGTCTGTATAGACAGGTTTATGAGAGAGGCACAAACTTACAGGTTGTTGACGCCGCAATCCTCAGAGAGAGTGTTTTTTGTTGCATCATGCTGTGACTCACACGACGACCCAAGGTCAACAGGGGTGGAGCAGCAAGCTTAGGCCTATCACCGTCTGGCGGCGCTGCTTGCGAGTTATATCTACAATTCTGCAAATAACTCTAAGGATATTCAAGATATTCAAGAAATTATTTTTCGAAAACCTTTCCGGGGATATACCTAATAATATCCCAGAATTTCATGGCGATTGGATGTATGGTTTTTGAATAACAGGGTTGTCTAGAGGGGGGCAGGGAGGACACGTGTTCCCTTGCAGCCAATGAGCGCGCATTCTATCCGTGAGCTTCAGACAAACAGACAAACAAACAGACAGAATAAGGCAAATATATAAGTAGATTGAAGGTTCTCCTCTTGTAGAAGGTATTTTAAATGAAGTATGGACATAAGCTTTGAAGACAGTAGTTCATTTGAATAATATCTTTTCCAAGAGGTCAGCTTCAGTATCAGTATAAAAGGAAAGCAGCAAATTGCAATATTACAGCGGTATGACAATTTGACAATTGAAACAAATTTTATTGACTTCTTGTCAATAATTTACATAAAAAAAATGGAAATAAAACTAAAAAATATAGATTATCTTGCGGGAGATGTGCCCCGGCGAGTGAGCCTTCTTTCCCAGGCGATGAGCGGGTCCTCCGGTCAGCCCAACCTGTACGAAGTACCGGTAGATGATGGATTTGGCCGACGCCAGGATGGCCATGTCGTCATCTTCGAGGCCAGACCCGAAAATCCAGGCCCGTAAGTCAGGGGGTCGCCCGAGGACACTGAAGGCTTCAATGATGAGGGGCCTGATTCGCCTGCAGCTCCAGTAGCGATGGTCAAGGGAGCGATCTACGGAACCGCAGGCCTGGCATGATGAACTGGTTACAGCGGTATGGTAGATTAAACTGTCGAAACCGCTGGGAGGGTTTACCACTGATGAGCAATGCCCTCCCATTGATTTATCATTGCAGTAAGGGCAGTAGAAAATTGTTTTATTTTAAATAGAAACATACGCATCAAAAATAGTTTAAATTTCTTATAAAAGATGGCGTGATAATGCATCGTATTAGACAGAGAATGTTTGGTGACAGAAGATCTATGTTTAATCTCTCACACATGTGACAGGAACTGAAGGAGACATTCGAGGGACATGATCTCCTACTGACCGCAGCAGTCTCGGCCTCCAGGAGGACAGCTGAGATCGCCTATGACATACCAGGGATCTCCAAGTAAGTTGGAAACTTCTCCTTAATTCCTATTTACATATCTCCTGTCACAAATTTATATTTAAAAAAGAGGCTTACCTGGATCAGTGAAAGAAAAACAATTATTTTTCTTACACACAAAACAAGTCAATGACTTTTAAGTTTATTGGGCGATAAATTGATAAAGAGGCAACAATCCAGTGATATATTTTGAGTGAAATAAATGTTTCCTCACACAGATCCCCGTTTTCAAAAAAGGTTGAACGCTTATTAGTGAAAACTTTGTGAAAGTATTTGGTGAAGTACACTCATGAACAAATTTAAGGACGTTGTACCTTTTACTATGTATATCGGGATTCAGACAATAACTATGAAAGATAGTTGATACACAGTGACCTTTATTGAAGACACAAGAGATAATCAAGTGTGAAAAAAATCGGCTCTGTTTACTTAAAATAATTTCGACTTCCTTAAGTTTTGTCAATGAATGTAATGCGAAATTTTATTGATGATGATAATGGGAAGCCAAGATTAGGTATATAGACTAGGAAAATAATTACGGAAGTTAGATGTGTAAGATCATATCGACGCAGTCTATTCATTAAGTTGACATTTTTCGCCATTAGTCTGAAACCAGGGTCTCCATGTGGACGTTTCTCAGTTTGCCAAATCTGTGGCTTCGTCACCGACCTGAGGCTGCCAATTTGCGACGATGGTCAATAGATAAGCTCCGGGGGAAGAGATCGAGGAGAAGGAGACGACAGGGATACACAGACGATTTAAAACAATGGACTGGACGATATACATACGAGGAGATGAAGAGGATGGCGGAGGACCGGGAAGTATGGAGAGACCATGTGGCCCACCCTCAGTAGAGGAAGGCACTGAAGGAGGGAGATATGGAGAGACCATGTGGTCCACCCTCAGTAGAGGAAGGCACTGAAGGAGGGAGATATGGAGAGACCATGTGGCCCACCCTCAGTAGAGGAAGGCACTGAAGGAGGGAGATATGGATAAACCATGTGGCCCACCCTCAGTAGAGGAAGGTATTGAAGGAGGGAGATATGGAGAGACCATGTGGCCCACCCTCAGTAGAGGAAGGCATTGAAGGAGAGAGATATGGAGAGACCATGTGGCCCACCCTCAGTAGAGGAAGGTATTGAAGGAGGAGGAGGGTCAATAGATGGCGTATAATTTTGACGGAAGACTTTGCTTTTACAGAAGATAACATGGCGGAATGTTGTGTGTAGATACCTGGACCACATCCACCTGATGGCGTACGACTTCCACGGCGCCTGGGACCACCGCACCGGCCACCACAGCCCACTCTTCGGGAAGGACTTCGACAAGAAGAAAGACAAGACTCTCAATGTGGTATGGAATATCTTCAATAAACTTCAGGAATCAATTTCAAAATATGTTAGCAATTCTTGAACATCCTCTAAGATCTATTATATTCATGATGTATCATAAGTTTCAAGATAATTTGTTGGTATAAGTTTGTTTGGAAAAATATATGGCTATATCAATGCAATCATTGTTGTCCTGGTGTGGAACTAACACCTACTCACATATTCTCATGGCCAGCAATGGCCGCAGCCTTGCAGAAATTTAGCATGGACCCAGAGCAGCAGCTTTACACACCCAAGCTAGTGGACATTGCTACTGCTGTGATAGAGATACATGGAAACATCTGAGACTCTTCATTGGACACGATAACAACAACAACAATACAACCCTCAAACATCTTCTTCTGGCGTCGATACGTTGACGATATTTTTTGCGTATGCAAAACCGACAGCGAGAGTATCATTTTCACCGACCTCCATACTTACAATCCCAACATCACATTCACTCTTGAGAGAGAACATGAACTTGTTATTCCTTTCCTGGACGTCCTAGTCATACGCACCCCAAACACCTACCATACCACAGTCTACTACAAGAAAAACCACCCACCCAGATACACCCATTATAGGTCACACTGCCCAACCTCCCACAAAATCAATATAGTTAAAGCCCTCACCCGCCGCCTACTAACCCACTGTTCACTCCCCATCTTCAAAACTATTGAAAAGAACCGCATCGTCTCCCATCTTACAAGTTCAGGTTTCCCTCTGTCCTTCATAGAAAAACACACCTATTCACCTGCTCCTCTAAACCCTCCTGCAACTTACAAATCCACGTGTGTGATCCCGTTCTCTCCCCTTTCAGTTAACCTCTCCCGTTTCCTCAAACCTTTTGGCATCCCTCCCTTTTTTACTAACACACCTAACCTCCACTCACTCCTTAGGCATCCCATCACAAAAACCGACACCTCCATTGATCCTCTAACATCTACTGGAGCAGTCTACTCGGTCTCGTGCCAACAGTGTCCCGCCACCTATGTGGGGGAGACCGGTAGAACCATCGCCATCAGAATGTCCGAACACACACGCAATATCACCAACCGAGACACCCGTTCCCTTATTTTTCAACATATTGCATCTTCTGGCCATTCCTTTGACACTACTAACCCAACCATCCACTACAAAAATATCTCCAACCTACACCAGAGATTGGTTCTGGAAGCCATAGTTTCAACCAAGCTACACAGTATAAATAGAAAAATAGACATCCCCGCAGTCTACTCAAACTACATTTCCAATTAAACTTTTTCAGATTCTATCTTTAGCATATTAATAACCCCCCCCCCCTTTCCCACCATCCATTACAGTCATATTTTTGTCTCATTAATATTCCTTTTTTCTTTCAACTAATGTTTTCTGCATTTCCTGATTTGCTCTCTAGAATTTTTATTTCCGTATTTGTTCACTTTTACAAATAGTTAGATTGATCATTTGCATGTCCTTCTTTATATTCTTAATATTTTTTATATTCTTAATATTTTATTTTTATTTCTATGTAAAACCAATGCGTGTATATATTTCCTACAGCCATCGTTATCTTTCTTAGTATAGTTATATTTATGCCCGTTGAAGGACTTTTGTCCGAAAGCTCGCAGCGTTATTACAATAAAGAAACTCATCTTCTAATCCTTCTTAATTGATTTACCTTACTAGAAGAGTCTTTACCTTTAATACAATCATTCCCCTAAAGAGAGTGACAGCGATTCACTTTAAAAAATTAGTTGATGTCATAAAATGTTTCAATCCAATAATCATTTGCATCAATATAAAGATGAAAATATTATACTTACAAATTTGGTGGACAAGTGATTAAAACCCTTGATTCTCGACAGCCATGAACTAGGATCGAATCCCTCATTGGACACTTTGTTTTAATATGTGAATAACCTTCAAATATATTATTCATGTATAAAATTAATAAATACCCCTTTCTTGATTTCCTAGGAAGTCTCTGGGACCAAAATATTTTTGGTCGTAGAGGTACAGTCTGCACCACGCTGATGAGGGCCAACAGCCCGAAACACGTTCGTAGTTGACTTTTCTTGATTTATCAAGAAAATGGATTGTCCAAATATCAGGGAACAGGCTAAATCAATGTTTAGTTGATTTCTGTTCCACTAGATGGTTCTATGCCATCTAAAAGTTCATGTGAAAGTGGTCAGGATATGCCTTTTTTTATTTTAATATATTGTTTATTGTTGTAAATATCATAAGCTAGGTTGCTCTTTTTTGAGCTTCACATAGCAAAGTTATTTTGGAACAAGGAGGCTTCCAGTGGATTGACTTGATGTGAGCAGGACTTCGCCGTGGACTACTGGCTGGAGAACGGCGCCCCGGCAGAGAAACTGGTCCTGGGCATGGCGCTGTATGGACGGACCTTCACTCTCTTCGACCGTCGACGGACTGGATTCTTCGAGCCCATCAAGGGCAAGGGGAAACCTGGGCCGTACACCCGGGAGATGGGCATGATGGGCTATAACGAGGTGACCTCTCTCTCCCTTATATACGTAGAGACCATGTGGTCCACCCTCAGTAGAGGAAGGCACTGAAGGAGGGAGATATGGAGAGACCGTGTGGTCCACCCTCAGTAGAGGAAGGCACTGAAGGAGGGAGATATGGAGAGACCGTGTGGTCCACCCTCAGTAGAGGAAGGCACTGAAGGAGGGAGATATGGAGAGACCGTGTGGTTCACCCTCAGTAGAGGAAGGCATTGAAGGAGGGAGATATGGAGAGACCATGTGGTCCACCCTCAGTAGAGGAAGGCACTGAAGGAGGGAGATACGTAGAGACCATGTGGTCCACCCTCAGTAGAGGAAGACATTGAAGGAGGGAGATAAGGAGAGACCATGTGGTCCACCCTCAGTAGAGGAAGGCACTGAAGGAGGGAGATACGTAGAGACCATGTGGTCCACCCTCAGTAGAGGAAGACATTGAAGGAGGGAGATATGGAGAGACCATGTGGTCCACCCTCAGTAGAGGAAGGCACTGAAGGAGGGAGATATGGAGAGACCATGTGGTCCACCCTCAGTAAAGGAAGACATTGAAGGAGGGAGATATGGAGAGACCATGTGGCCCAACCTCAGTAGAGGAATGCACTGAAGAAGGGAGATATGGAGAGACCATGTAGCCCACCCTCAGTAGAGGAAGGTACTGAAGGAGGGAGATATGGAGAGACCATGTGGCCCACCCTCAGTAGAGGAAGGTACTGAAGGAGGGAGATATGGAGAGACCATGTAGCCCACCCTCGGTAGAGGAAGGCACTGAAGGAGGGAGATATGGAGAGACCATGTGGCCCAACCTCAGTAGAGGAAGACATTGAAGGAGGGAGATATGGAGAGACCATGTGGCCCAACCTCAGTAGAGGAATGCACTGAAGGAGGGAGATATGGAGAGACCATGTGGCCCAACCTCAGTAGAGGAATGCACTGAAGGAGGGAGATATGGAGAGACCATGTGGTCCACCCTCAATAGAGGAAGCCACTGAAGGAGGGAGATATGGAGAGACCATGTGGCCCAACCTCAGTAGAGGAAGGCACTGAAGGAGGGAGATATGGAGAGACCATGTGGTCCACCCTCAATAGAGGAAGCCACTGAAGGAGGGAGATATGGAGAGACCATGTGGCCCACCCTCAGTAGAGGAAGGCACTGAAGAAGAGAGATATGGAGAGACCATGTGGTCCACCCTCAGTAGAGGAAGGCACTGAAGGAGGGAGATACGTAGAGACCATGTGGCCCACCCTCAGTAGAGGAAGGCACTGAAGGAGGGAGATACGGAGAGACCATGTGGCCCACCCTCAGTAGAGGAAGGCACTGAAGGAGGGAGATACGGAGAGACCATGTGGTCCACCCTCAGTAGAGGAAGGCACTGAAGGAGGGAGATACGGAGAGACCATGTGGTCCACCCTCGGTAGAGGAAGGCACTGAAGGAGGGAGATATGGAGAGACCATGTGGTCCACCCTCGGTAGAGGAAGGCACTGAAGGAGGGAGATATGGAGAGACCATGTGGTCCACCCTCAGTAGAGAAAGGCACTGAAGGAGGGAGATACGTAGAGACCATGTGGCCCATGTTATATACAGTAGAACCTCCCTGTAAAGGACACCTAATTGCAGAGCCAAAATGTCCTTTAGAGAGATGTCCTCTTACTGGAAAGTTGCTTAATAGTAAAATAGTATTTTTGGCGATGAAAACTGTTCTTTATAGAGAAGTGTCATCTAGCGTGTGTTTCCTCTCATGGAGGTTCTACTGTATTTATTTTATATTTAACCTTATATAATTTTATATGAACAATGTAATAAAGAAGTTTCAATCTCTCTCACTAACAAAACCCAATCTTTCCATGATTAGAAGGTCAAGGTAAAAATAACATTCGTTTATTCAATCAGTACTTCTCATGACTAGAACACAGTTCGATGTCCTGTTCTATGGATAGAACACATAGATGACTGTACACCTAACCATGAACTACGTGTCTACAGATCTGCAAGTTACTGGTAGACAAACGCTCCAAGTGGTGGCTTAACTGGGACCAACAATACATGGCTCCCAACATCTACCAAGAGGATCAATGGATTTCCTTTGAAAGTCCTACCAGCTTGGCTATTAAGGTGAATACGTCATCTTTCTTCCTACAAAACTTGGTATTACTTATCCTATGATATGGATACAAAACTTAAGGAAGTTGTACCTTTTATCATGTATATCAGGATTCAAACAATAAAGATATTACAGTGACCTTTATTGAGTGAAGACACACGAGATAACCAATATGCACTCATGGACAAAACTTAAGGAAGTTGTACCTTTTAGCATGTATATCAGGATTCAAACAATAACTCTGAAAGATATTACAGTGACATTTATTGAAGACACTCAAGATAACCAAGTGTATATACACTCATGGACAAAACTTAAGAGTGTTGTACCTTTTAACATGTATATTGGGATTCAGACAATAACTCTGAAATATATTACAGTGACCTTTATTGAAGACACACGAGATAACAAAGTGTATATACACTCATGGACAAAACTTAGAGAGTTGTGCCTTTTAGCATGTATATCGGGATTCAGACAATAACTCTGAAAGATATTACAGTGACCTTTATTGAAGACACTCAAGATAACCAAGTGTATATACACTCATGGACAAAACTTAAGAGAGTTGTACCTTTTAACATGTATATTGGGATTCAGACAATAACTCTGAAATATATTACAGTGACCTTTATTGAAGACACACGAGATAACAAAGTGTATATACACTCATAGACAAAACTTAGAGAGTTGTGCCTTTTAACATGTATATTGGGATTCAGACAATAACTTTGCAATATATTACAGTGACCTTTATTGTGTGAAGACACATGAGATAACCAATATACACTCATGGACAAAACTTAAGGAAGTTGTACCTTTTAGCATGTATATCGGGATTCAGACAATAACTATTGAAGATATTACAGTGACCTTTATTGAAGACATGAGATAACCAATATACACTCATGGACATATGCACTTAAGGAAGTTGTACCTTTTAGCATGTATATCAGGATTCAGACAATAACTATTGAAGATATTACAGTGACCTTTGTTGAAGACATGAGATAACCAATATACACTCATGGACAGAATTTAAGGAAGTTGTACCTTACTTTATCATGTACTAGACGGGTGACCCGGGCTTCGCCCCGGGATTGACCCGTGTGCATATCTACCCGAGTGATATATATTTAGATAAGATATTTTTTTATAATTGTTTGTTATTAGCATAATTTAATCTAATCTTTGATAGAGGGCGCTGTTCGTGAGCTAAGTAGAATAATTTGAATATATAGTTTTAATAATTGATTTATATATTTTTTAAAATAGCCTATCGTCTTCCCCGTATTTTTTTACCTATGTATGCAAATTTTGGTTTGAATTAGTGAACTACTGCGAATTTGCATACCGGACATACAAACAAACAAACATACAAACATTGATTTTTTTATATATAGATATCGGGATTCATACTGTAATATATTTTATACGGTTTCTATTTTACCTTTAGCCTTATTTATATATATTTGATATAGTTACAGCCTTTATAAAGAGCTGTTCAATACAGCACTGCGCTAGATGAATTACATATTTATTATGGCTCCATTGCTTACAGCGTTGTCTGATATTCATATTTACACAGATTATTAATATAGTCTGAAAGATATTACAGTGACCTTTATTGAAGACACACGAGATAACAAAGTGTAAACAACCTCTGTCTCATAAAAGAAAATAAGACCTAATCCAAATAATTTATTAGTGTGTGACGTTTCGGCAACAACATTGTCACCATCATTGCCAAAACGTCACACACTAATTTTTTTTTTTTTTGCTTATCCCTAGTACACGTGGTACAGGCCATGATAATCATGGTGGGTAGTTAGCGACTGCTTTTTTTTTTACTGTAAGCGCACCACATGTCTACACATGTGAAAGCAGTTCAACTTTGCACTTACAAATGTGCCAGAGCCCCGTTTGGTTACTTGCACTCGCTGGTGGGGTTGGACTTTTGCAAGAATCGGGTGCCATTGGAGCATTTTTTTTTAACAGAAAAAAGTGTCCAATGCGGGAATCGAACCCGGGTCCTAGTGGTCTAAAACCAAACGGTTTAACCAGCCTTCCACCGACCCAATAAATACTAATAAATTATTTGAATTCGGTCTTATTTTCTTTTATTATAATCTATAATCTAAATTGTGCTTTATCAACCTCTGTCTCCTTCAATATAAAAAACAGACAACCGGAGATATCAAAGACTTTCCACTTCCTTAAGTTTTGTCCATTAGTGTATATCAACTCAATAATAATTTTTTATTGTTGTGTATTATACCATTATAAATAATAGAGAAGGGATTTTTTAAAATATCTCGTAAGTAACCCTAAAACACTACAATGATGTATTCCTTGCTACATATGTAGATTACTGGTAGTGTATCTTGGCTTGATATGTTTCTATGAACCAAACTAATATGCATATGTCCCAGGCCGCCTATGTAAAGTACCGGAAATTGGGAGGCGCCATGGTGTGGTCTATCGACACAGACGACTTCCGGGGCAAATGTCATCATAAAAGGTAGGATCATAGTGGAAATATTCTTGTGCAAATTTTACTTATCAATTCATCTATATTCATTGATGGGCGAAAGTCTACACATTTTCTTGGGTTATCCCTTTTTCCTTGCATCTCTAGTCAGTCAGCCATTTGAGGAAGATTTATGTTTTGATTTTTCCAGATTAACCAAACATGTAAAATATGAGTACATAATAAAACTAGCTACCAGTTTTAACGTTGTTTTCTGCTAAATCTAACGTGAAAAATGACGCTTCTGTGAGTGAAGTAATTTTGTCTTTAGAAATCTGTAGAAACAATACATGTAAAATTGTAAATATTTAATTCTAAGTTCTAATTTGTTTGTTGTTTTGTTTGTTTCCTCTGTAATAGGCTTGAATATTTCAATATCGCACCTGGTTGATTAAAAAATGAAAAAATATAGTTGAACCAAAGTTGATACTAATAATAAAACTGTTGATGCAGATACCCTCTCTTGAGTGCCATCTCTGAACGACTCAATGGTGTTGGTAGTCTAACCCTACCTACCACAACCGCGGCTCCAACCACAACCACAACTACCACCACAACCACAACACCAGAACCAGATCTTGATGCTCCACTAATCGCAATCAACGCCCCACTTCTTGAGATCCTTGGACCTGAGTTAGAACTCCTACGACCACTCAAACCTTACAGAAGCAAGGAAGTGGGTAATCTGATTGAGAGAGAGTGTGCGCGACCTGGATATAGCGTATGGGGCCGTGGATGTACCAAGTTCAGCTACTGCCACTGCGAGCCGGATGTCTGTACTCGCTATATCTATGACTGTCCTCCTGGCACCAAGTTTGATGATAAGGAGAAGGTTTGTTCCTTCCCTAACAAAGTCAAATGTAAGGATCGCGCCTTTCTTTAACTTCTTCTCTTCTTTCTTTCTTTTATTTATTTATTCATCTGTGACACAACTGAATCTATGTAAATATAGGTACCTTTCAGTGCTGTAAATATATTCTCCCTGTGCTCTATGTAAACTGTATTTTTTTGTGAAATAAAGGGCACAGTTCTTTAACCTCAGATTCTTTATCACAAACATACAGCCAGCGGTGAAATAGAATCATTCTTGACTCTCCTCTTTCAATAATTTAGATTGGGAGTCAGTAGAAGGATAATCTAAACCATTGGTTTTCGACTGCTACAACCCGGGTTCAATTCCCTCATTAGGCACTTTTTTCTGATTTAAAGAAAAAAATGTTCCAATGGCCCCTGATTCTTACAAAAACTCCAACCCCACCAGCGAGTGCAAGTAACCAAACGGGACTCTGGCATATTTGTAAGTGCAAAAGTCGAACTGCTTTTCACATGTGTAGACATGTGGTGCGCTTACAGTAAAAGCAGTTGCTAACTACCCACCATGATTATCACGGCCTGTACCACTTGTACTGGGATATAAGCAAAAAAAAATAATAATAATAATAATTTAGATTTGGTCTTCTTTACCTTTTGAATCTTATCCAAGTTATTCTTTAGACTCAATGTTGCAGTGAGCATCAAGCTGATCAGATGTTGCCAGGAGATATACACTGATGGACAAAATTTAAGGAAATGTAAAGTCTTTGATATTGCCGGTCATCTATTTTTAAAGGAGACAGAGACAATTTTGTTCACACTTGGTTATCTTGTGTCTTCAATAAAGATCACTGTGTATCAAATATCTTTCCGAGTTATTGTATGAGACCCGATATACATGCTATAAGGTACAACTTCCTTGATAAGGCACAATTTGGATTATAGATTATAAACACAAGGTAATAAGACCAAATCCAAATAAATAAATAGTGTGTGACATTTCGGTAACAGCGTTGTTACCGAAATGTCACACACTATTTATTTGTATTTGGTCTTATTACCTTGTGTTTTTTCTTAAGTTTTATCCATTAATGTATTAATAAATAGGTCAATGACTTTATTTCTTTGAGTGGTAGGTGTAGTGATATGCCTTAAATGTTATTTCGTCCAGATATGCCTTCATAAAGTAACAAGACCACATCCAAATAAATAAATAATGAGTGATGTTTTGGTTTTCTTCCTTATCTCCACTCAATCATATTAGGGTATCAAGCTTGTAAAGCTTGAAAGCCATCATGACTGGGTGAAGTAGAATGCGTCTGCCTTTGTCATTAAGACTGGGAGCACTACTCAGTGGCAGGTCAACTTAGCTCCAAAAGAAATGGCCGCCTCTGACATGAGGAACAGACGCCATGTGCAGCCGCTCCTAACATGGAGTACAAATGCTGCTCATCCTGTATCCCTTACAGGGTACTATCAGCCAGGCCAGCTGAGCCCAGGTTTTTAGTGAGCTTGTTACTGCTCCCCCTCCTCCTTTTTATCCGGGCTTGGGACCGGTAAAGGCGGAGTTTGATGTTTTGGTAACAATATTTAATCCAATAAATAAAGAGTCAGTCAGTTGATGTGTTAAGTAAACAACAAATTTTATAATTTTCCACTTTCATTGAAAGAACAGCACTACTATATACACAAATGTCTACTGCGCAACTTAAACAGTGAAACTCTCTCCGCAACCACAAGTACTCTTGATGTTTGGGTTGTTGAAGACAAATTCGCTGCAGAGTTTGTTATCCGTGAAGTCCATGATAGTTCCGAAGAGACTGAGTTGTGCGCGGGGGTCAATCAGGATACGGACTCCTGCACAATCCAATATTGTTGTTAGATGTTGAAGAGATTGTGTAAAAAGGAAAATGTTAAAATCTGAGAAATGTTGGATCCTATAGTGGTAAAGCACAATTTGGATTATAGATTATAATACAAGAAAATATGACCTAATCCAAATAATTTATTAGTGTGTGACGTTTTGGCAACAACATTGTCACCATCATCAGACAATGACCACTTTATTCTTTTGTCTGATGATGGTGACAATGTTGTTGCCGAAACGTCACACACTTATAAATTATTTGGATTAGGTCTTATTTTCTTTTATGTTGGATCCTATAGTTAATTTTTTTTTGCTTATCCCTAGTACACGTGGTACAGGCCATGATAATCATGGTGGGTAGTTAGCGACTGCTTTTTACTGTAAGTGCACCACATGTCTACACATGTGAAAAGCAGTTTGACTTTGCACATACAAATGTGCCAGAGCCCCGTAATATATATATGCAAAGTAAGCCAAAATCTCTAAATTCAATTGATAAGGCACAATTTGGATTATACATTATAAGCATAAGGTAATAAGACCAAATCCATATAAATAAATGTCTGAAGATGGTAACAAATGCTGTTACCGAAACGTCACACACTATTTATTTATTTATTTGGATTTGGTCTTATTACCTTGTGTCTAAATTTAATTGTTTTTTTTTTTTGCTCATCCCTATTACACGTGGTACAGGCCATGATAATCATGGTGGGTAGTTAGCGATTGCTTTTACTAAGTGCACTACATGTCTACACATATAGAAGGTAGTTTTGACTTTAGCTTGAGGAGCATGGACTCATGGAATTTGTGTAATCTTTGTACAAGGGGATAAGAAATAACAATAACAGTTTTGACTTTCAAACTTACAAGTGTGTACCAAGAGAACCTTATATGGTTACTTGCACTCATTGGTGGAGTTGGACTTTTGCAAGAATCAGGAGCAATTAGAGCTATTTTTTTTTCCAGAAAAAAAGGGGCCCAATGCGGGATATGATCTTGGATCGTATCTGAAATTGATGGTTTATGGCACTCATCCACTGACCCCAGAACCTTTGCAGAGTCAAAGGTCCTTTGGGGAGAGATGTGTCCTCTTACTGGAGAGCTGATAAATAGTAAGCATGGTAATTGTAGTGCTAAAAACTGTCCTTTAGAGAGAGATGTCCTCTTACTGGAGAACTGATAAATAGTAAGCATGGTAATTTTAGTGCTAAAAACTGTCCTTTAGAGAGATGTCCTCTTACTGGAGAGCTGATAAATAGTAAGCATGGTAATTGTAGTGCTAAAAACTGTCCTTTAGAGAGAGATGTCCTCTTACTGGAGAACTGATAAATAGTAAGCATGGTAATTGTAGTGCTAAAAACTGTCCTTTAGAGAGAGATGTCCTCTTACTGGAGAGCTGATAAATAGTAAGCATGGTAATTTTAGTGCTAAAAACTGTCCTTTAGAAAGAGATGTCCTCTTACTGGAGAGCTGATAAATAGTAAGCATGGTAATTTTAGTGCTAAAAACTGTCCTTTAGAGAGAGATGTCCTCTTACTGGAGAGCTGATAAATAGTAAGCATGGTAATTTTAGTGCTAAAAACTGTCCTTTAGAGAGAGATGTCCTCTTACTGGAGAGCTGATAAATAGTAAGCATGGTAATTTTAGTGCTAAAAACTGTCCTTTAGAGAGAGATGTCCTCTTACTGGAGAGCTGATAAGTAGTAAGCATGGTAATTTTAGTGCTAAAAACTGTCCTTTAGAGAGAGATGTCCTCTTACTGGAGAGCTGATAAATAGTAAGCATGGTAATTGTAGTGCTAAAAACTGTCCTTTAGAGAGAGATGTCCTCTTACTGGAGAGCTGATAAATAGTAAGCATGGTAATTTTAGTGCTAAAAACTGTCCTTTAGAAAGAGATGTCCTCTTACTGGAGAGCTGATAAATAGTAAGCATGGTAATTTTAGTGCTAAAAACTGTCCTTTAGAGAGAGATGTCCTCTTACTGGAGAGCTGATAAATAGTAAGCATGGTAATTTTAGTGCTAAAAACTGTCCTTTAGAGAGAGATGTCCTCTTACTGGAGAGCTGATAAATAGTAAGCATGGTAATTTTAGTGCTAAAAACTGTCCTTTAGAGAGAGATGTCCTCTTACTGGAGAGCTGATAAGTAGTAAGCATGGTAATTTTAGTGCTAAAAACTGTCCTTTAGAGAGAGATGTCCTCTTACTGGTGAGCTGATAAATAGTAAGCATGGTAATTTTAGTGCTAAAAACTGTCCTTTAGAGAGAGATGTCCTCTTACTGGAGAGCTGATAAATAGTAAGCATGGTAATTTTAGTGCTAAAAACTGTCCTTTAGAGAGAGATGTCCTCTTACTGGAGAGCTGATAAATAGTAAGCATGGTAATTTTAGTGCTAAAAACTGTCCTTTAGAGAGAGATGTCCTCTTACTGGAGAGCTGATAAGTAGTAAGCATGGTAATTTTAGTGCTAAAAACTGTCCTTTAGAGAGAGATGTCCTCTTACTGGTGAGCTGATAAGTAGTAAGCATGGTAATTTTAGTGCTAAAAACTGTCCTTTAGAAAGAGATGTCCTCTTACTGGAGAGCTGATAAATAGTAAGCATGGTAATTTTAGTGCTAAAAACTGTCCTTTAGAGAGAGATGTCCTCTTACTGGAGAGCTGATAAATAGTAAGCATGGTAATTGTAGTGCTAAAAACTGTCCTTTAGAGAGAGATGTCCTCTTACTGGAGAGCTGATAAATAGTAAGCATGGTAATTTTAGTGCTAAAAACTGTCCTTTAGAGAGAGATGTCCTCTTACTGGAGAGCTGATAAATAGTAAGCATGGTAATTTTAGTGCTAAAAACTGTCCTTTAGAGAGAGATGTCCTCTTACTGGAGAGCTGATAAATAGTAAGCATGGTAATTTTAGTGCTAAAAACTGTCCTTTAGAGAGAGATGTCCTCTTACTGGAGAGCTGATAAGTAGTAAGCATGGTAATTGTAGTGCTAAAAACTGTCCTTTAGAGAGAGATGTCCTCTTACTGGAGAGCTGATAAATAGTAAGCATGGTAATTTTAGTGCTAAAAACTGTCCTTTAGAGAGAGATGTCCTCTTACTGGTGAGCTGATAAATAGTAAGCATGGTAATTTTAGTGCTAAAAACTGTCCTTTAGAGAGAGATGTCCTCTTACTGGAGAGCTGATAAATAGTAAGCATGGTAATTTTAGTGCTAAAAACTGTCCTTTAGAGAGAGATGTCCTCTTACTGGTGAGCTGATAAATAGTAAGCATGGTAATTTTAGTGCTAAAAACTGTCCTTTAGAGAGAGATGTCCTCTTACTGGAGAGCTGATAAATAGTAAGCATGGTAATTTTAGTGCTAAAAACTGTCCTTTAGAGAGAGATGTCCTCTTACTGGTGAGCTGATAAATAGTAAGCATGGTAATTGTAGTGCTAAAAACTGTCCTTTAGAGAGAGATGTCCTCTTACTGGTGAGCATAATTGTTGTTATCTACCCCTTGAGTTCAAAAGAAGGAATCAACCCCAGACCATCTATTCTCATACAATGGTGGTTACCAAGTACAACTTGTACCATTACTAATTCTAAACAAGATACATGTGTCGCCATGACATTATGTAATGATACAAGAGATAATTTTTGTTTTCAAACTCCTAAGAAGGTCACCTCTCCCTGTCATTTTATGTCCCATATTGTCCTATCAGACAGGGATAAGTAAAAGGTAAGTTAAGAGATAAGTTACCATCCTGAAGAACCTCCTCATCTTTCTTCAGTTTCTCCATGGCAAAGCTCATGCTATAGCTCATGCCGTTACAGCCTCGTTGGTTGACTCCTACCCTCAGGCCAATCTGTCCACAATCACCCACTTCAATAAGATATCAATTGACACATAGACACAATTTGGATTATAAACACAAGGTGTTTCATGTGTAGACATGTGGTGCGCTTACAGTAAAAAGCAGTCGCTAACTACCCACCATGATTATCATGGCCTTTACCACGTGTACTAGGGATAAGCAAAAAAAAAAGATATTCACAGAATTTATTATTATTATTATTACTTAGAGATGCTCTTTGTAAAGTCTCTTTAGAACCTAAAATTATTCAATTCTATTTATTTAAAGATAGGAGTGAGACAAAAAATATATATAGGGGAGGGGGGAGGAGTATTAGGGGGTGGAGATTTATTTTCAGGGAAACAGGGGGTAAGGAGAATGGTTATAAAATGGCAAGGTGAAGTGAATCTATAGGGGAATTTGACCTTAAATAATATTTATAAGGATTATAGATATGTTATTAACAGGAGACTTAGAATTAAAATTCGAATCATTACATGGGCTATTGATTGCTTTCACATTCATTTGACTTAGATCTTTTGTTATTTCTTCTTCCCTTGTTAAAAGAAAACCAAGCGAATACTTCTTTAATGAATGCTATTTTAACAAGGGAAGCAGAAATAACAAAAGATCTAAGTCAAATGAATGTGAAAGCAATCAATAGCCCATGTAATGATTCGAATTTTAATTCTAAGTCTCCTGTTAATAACGAAATGGAGGAATCGTTATTAAAAGAAAACCAAGATTATAGATATGTTATAAATAAAAAAGAGATTTCTGTTGATTTTTGATCATGTTGAGGATTATGGTAATGCAGTCGTGCCTGGCTTAAGGCGTAAGAATAAAAAAATGGAAAACTTATTTACATAATGTACAAAAGGTTCGAGCCGGCCAACGGGAAACAACAACAACAAGTTTTTATAGTGAAAACGGCGACCTCTGGTAGCAGAGTATTTTTTCTATGAAATATATTTGAAAAACATATTTTTTTATATAACATATATATTCTATATACAGTTACGAGCGTCATCTGTTCTTAATTCTTCATCTCCTAATCATTTATGATCTCTGTCACCGTTTGCTTTTTTTTTTTGGAATGGCGCCCTCCTATTGGTTGGCTACGATCACGCCACCTTTGCCCCTACTCGCTTTTTTGTTTTTGTAACTATTGTGTTGGAGCGGGTCACTCCTTAAATAAATGCATATATTAGTTAATAACTAAATGGAATCCTCTCTTTCTTTTTCCCAGTAAGAGACGCCTACGGAAGCCAACAGTACATAGACAGATAAAGCACATAGGCTATAGTTATTAACTAATATATGCATTTATATAAGGCGCCAATTTATAATTGTAACAAATAGTATTTGAATAAAAACATTCAATCGGGTAAAACACGGGCGTTGCCCGGGTCATTCGGCTAGTATATATATATAAACACAAGGTAATAAGACCTAAATCCAAATAATTTAATAGTGTGTGACATTTCAGTAACAGCGTTGTTACCATCATCATACAAAAGTCTTATTTTTTTCTTATCTCCACTCAATCATATTAGGATATCAAGTGGTGACCCTTGATGGTGTCTGTTTGACAACCATCATGACTGGGTGAAATTGAATGTGTCTGCCTTTGTCATTAATACTGGGAGTACTACTCAGTGGCAGGCTGACTTAGCTCCAAAAGAAATGGCCGCCTCTGACATGAGGAACAGACAAAAGAACTGAATCCAATGACTCTTTTGTGTGATGATGGTAACAATACTGTTAATGAAATGTCACACATCATTTATTTGTTTTGATTTGGCCTTATCTTATAGTTCTAATCTATAATCCAAATTTTATGCCTTATCATGTAATGATTAAGAATAATGGAAAGGCTTGGCTCATTAGTGGTGAATCCTCCCAGTGGTCTCGCCAGTTCAATTTACCATATGTTTCTATTAATGAATTGTGCTGTTTTGATTTTATACACTGATACTGGAGATAAACTCTCTTGGGAAAGGTATTTTAAACAAACTATGGGAACAAAGGCCTTGAGGACAAAATATATATATATATATACATTAACTCAAAGCAATAACGCGCCATCTATACATATAAAATAAAAGGATTTAAAAGCGCGAATGTTTTTTTTATACATAAAACAAACTTCTACTGTCCTTACTGCGATGAAAAAATATATTGGGAGGGCTTGGCTCATCAGTGGTGAACCCTCCCAGCGGTTTTGCCAATTTAATCAACCAGACCGCTTCTCAGAGCTCTAATACTGTATTGGATCATTCTGCTTTTATATGCTACACTGAAGGATGGAATCTTAGAAATGGTTTTCAAGTAAACTATAGACATAAGCTTATAGGACAGTAGAATTACATTATATTTTTTCATCGCAGTAAGGACAGTAGAAGTTAGTTTTATGTATGAAAGAAACATTCGCGCTTTTAAATCCTTTTATTTTATATATATATATAGAGTTAAACCTGTCTATAGCGCCCCCTCTCGGGACTCACCAAAATAGGGTGCTATAGAGAGGGGGTGCTATAGACAGGTCACTTTTAATGTAAATCGCATCGTACTACATATTTAAAATCGGGCGCTATAGAGAGGGAGGCTCTATTTAGAGGGGGCGCTATAGACAGGTTTAACTGTATATAAATATACAAATAATTACAAACATAGATAAATAACACAAAGCAATAACGCGCCATCTATACATATAAAATAAAAGGACTTAAAAGCGCGAATGTTTCTTTTATGTGTTTCTTTTCAGTGTAGCATATAAAAGCAGAATGATCCAATACAGTATTAGAGCTCCGAGAAGCGGTCTGGTGGATTAAATTGGCGAAACCGCTGGGAGGGTTCACCACTGATGAGCCAAGCCCTCCCAATATATTTTTTCATCACAGTAAGGACAGTAGAAGTTCGTTTTATGTATAAAAGAAACATTCGCGCTTTTAAGTCCTTTTATTTTATAGATAAATAAATTCATAAATAAATTTCCATCTATCTATAAAATTTGTAAAAATGAAATTTACTGGCGATGTGTTTATTTTTAATATCATCAATTATCTCTACAGACCTTACTGCAATAACCTTTATCATTGTAGTAAGGTCTGTATATAGTGATAAATAATTTATGATATTATTGAAAAATAAACACTTTGCCAGTAAATTTAATTAATACACAATGATAAAGTACAATTTGGATTATTTAGGACAAATTAATAAAGCCTCCGAGGTTGTGTTTCTTTTTAAAAATATTTAATAAAGCTCAAGCTTTCGGGTATGGTGGCCCTTCTACAGGAGCAACGCGAATGGTGGTGAATCGTCAGCAGCTGTTATATATTTACCTAATATATTTGCGTTGCTCCTGTAGAAGGGCCACCATACCCGAAAGCTTGAGCGTTATTAAATGTTTTAAAAAAGAAACACAACCTCGGAGGCTTTATTAATTTGTCCTAAAGATTTCACAGAGGTTATAATTTCGGAATTTGGATTATAGATTATAATAAAAAAGAAAAAGAAAATAAGACCCCTAATCCATATTAATAAATATTAATAATAACAACAAAAAGCCTTTATTTAGGGTCACTGACCCTATACAGGATTCACCAGAGGTATGCATAAGAACAGAGCAGTGAGACAAAGGAAATAACGATATAGACAGAAGAAAAAGAAAAAAAAAACAAGAAAGAGAAAGAGGGAAGCAAGAAAAACAACACAAAAAGAGTAGCAGTAAGAAAGTGAGGAGTGAGTGTCACTTGGCCTTCTTCTGAGATATGGACTTGTGGAAACCATAAAACGCCGTAGCAATATACTTATTCTGGGTCATATTGTCAATTATTGATGGAAGTGAAGCACAGAGTTGCCCAGTTTTGAGCATAAGGGTTCTTCTTTCAGAGCAGAGCAATCAAAAATATAGTGAGTGATTTCATTTTTTAGTTTTGAATTACAGAAGGTACAAATCGGGTCCTCACCGCAGAGCATCTTGGTGTGGTTTTCTCTAAAAAAACTTGAAAGTATTCTAACTTGTGCGAGTAGTCTTACAACCGGGAAAGGAAAATCCCCTAAAAGCTATCCCTCCGTCATGAAAGATATGTGAATGTCTTTGTAGTGAGAGTATAGCTTAGATTTATCCATTCTTGTGTAAGGTCGTTTTATATAGATTGGTCTGCCACTGTTTTTAAGAGCCCTGTGATCGCGCTCCTCAGCCTTTCAGGATCATCACAGGAAACAAAATATTAATAATAAATTATTTGGATTAGGTCTTATTTTCTTTTTTTATTATTATTAATTATTACACAAATAGATAAATAATTAAAGATAATTAATACAAAGCAATAATGCGCCATCTAAGAAATTAAATCATTTAAGAACGAATGTTTCTTTCATACACAAAATAAATTAAATAAATATAATCTTACAGCATGTGGATTTGTCTTCAGAATCTTCTTGACTTGGGAGACTGCTGTATCGGTCTGGAACATTCACAACAACAATGTAAACAATGGTATAACAATGCTTTAACAATGGGATAACAATCATGTAACAATGGTATGATTGGTTTAACAATGGAATAACAATCATGTAACAATGGTATGATTGGTTTAACAATGGAATGTTTATATTGTGTTTTGATCAAGGATTTAAACATTGAATAAACATAGTGCAGAAGAACTTCCAAGAGAGGACGACACTCCAGCCTCTCTACACACTTCTGGTGGTATAACAATGGTATGATTGGTTTAACAATGTAATAGTTTCTATTGTGTTGTGATCAATGATTTAAACATTGAATAAACATAGTGCAGAAAAACTTCCAAGAGAGGACGACACTCCAGCCTCTCTACACACCTCTGGTGGTATAACAATGGTATAATAATGGTTTAACAATGGAATAACAATCAAGTAACAATGGTATGATTGGTTTAACAATGTAATAGTTTCTATTGTGTTGTAATCAATGATTTAAACATTGAATAAACATAGTGCAGAAAAACTTCCAAGAGAGGACGACACTCCAGCCTCTCTACACACCTCTGGTGGTATAACAATGGTATAATAATGGTTTAACAATGGAATAACAATCAAGTAACAATGGTATGATTGGTTTAACAATGTAATAGTTTCTATTGTGTTGTGATCAATGATTTAAAAATTGAATAAACATAGCACAGAAGAACTTCCAAGAGAGGACGACACTCCAGCCTCTCTACACACCTCTGGTGGTATAACAATGGTATAATAATGAAATAACAATCATGTAACAATGGAATAGTTTCTATTGTGTTGTGATCAATGATTTAAATATTGAATAAACATAGTACAGAAGAACTTTCAAGAGAGAGGACACTCCAGCCTCTCTACACACCTCTGGTGGTATAACAATGGTATAATAATGAAATAACAATCATGTAACAATGGAATAGTTTCTATTGTGTTGTGATCAATGATTTAAACATTGAATAAACATAGTACAGAAGAACTTTCAAGAGAGAGGACACTCCAGCTAGAAGACACCTCTTTACAATTTCATTGCCAAAATTAATATTTTTACTATTTAGCAACTCTCTGGTAAGAAGACATTCCTCTCTAAAGGACATTTTGGCATTACAAAGAGATTCTACTGTATCATATTCGATCCTTTTTTTTTATCATTACCCCCAGTACACATGGTACAAGTCATGATAATCATGGTGGGTATTAGTTAGCGACTGCTTTTACTTCAAGTGCACCATATGTAGAAAGCAATTTGATTTTTACACTTACAAAAAGTGTACCAAAGCTTCGTTTGGTTACTTTTGATGGAGGTATGACTTTTGCAAGAATCCTTTAAATAGAGAAAAATTGTAAAACAGAGAGTTGAAACAAAACTATTTTATCTTCTTCTTCTTCTTTCTTATCTCCACTCAATCACACTAAGGTATTAAGCTTGTAAAGCTTGTTGATGGTGTCTGCCGGGGAAGAGTAGAGCTCATCAATGGATGAGTCAATACAGTCAATAATATGTCTTGGGGTTGCTGGCTGAGAATTGCACTTAGTACATAGTGGAAAAACCCAAACAATTTTATTAAGTTATAAAACAAAAAATGTATAAGTGAATGATTGAATAACAATGCTACTCATATAACAATCCACAAGAATAATACAAAGTTTACTTGAAAAAAAATGTCTCTAATACCTTGTTGTTTGAAAGCACTCTTCAAACATTTTCCCTTTTTAAATAAGGTTAATTTTTCTTCCATTTTCAGTTTTCACATGTTCTTCTGACAACCATCATGACTGGGTGAAGTAGAATGCGTCTGCCTTTGTCATTAAGACTGGGAGAACTATTCAGTGGCAGGCCGACTTAGCTCCAAAAGAAATGGCCGCCTCTGACACATTATTGACTGTATTGACTCATCCATTGATGAGCTCTACTCTTCCCCGGCAGACACCATCAAGTCTCAAGCTTTATATCTTAGTGTGATTGAGTGGAGATAAGAAAGAAGACATGTTCTTCTGACCCTAAACGGGGCTCTGGCACATTTTTAAGTGCAAAGTCGGACTCCTTTTCACATGTGTAGATATGTGGTGCAGTTACAGTAAAAGTAGTCACCAACTTCTACCCACCATGATTATCATGGCCTGTACTACCTGTACTAGGGATTTAAAAAAACATGTTCTTCCGAAGTCTAGATTTAGTTTAGTTTTGAGCCTGTCATCTAAACCATTGCTGACTTTAAAATCACCATATGTTCATGGCATAAAAAAAATAATTCTTCAAAGCTTATATCCATAGTTCTTCTAAAATACCCATTCCAAGAGTCTAGCATCAGTATCACTATAAAAGGAAGATCGAAAAATGCAATATAACAGCGGTATGGTAGATTAAACTGGCGAAACCACTGGGAGGATTCACCACTGATGAGCCAGGCCCTCCCAATAATTTTTCCATTGCAGTAAGGACAGTAGATATTGTTTGTTTGTTTTTTTTTTTGTTTTTTTTTAAGAATCATACGCGTCTATAATAGTTTCGAATTTTGATTAAAAATGATTTTTATTTTTCATCATGAGTCCATTTATTTGGACTTTTTTTTTTAGGCTAGGTTAAACTAGCTTGATATAGAATGCTCTTAAAAAGGCAAGCTAACACAGGTGTGGATTGCGGCAAAAGTTGGATTGAAATCCTCTTTGTAGCAATTTTTAATTGATTTCTATTTTTATCTCTTGTAATAGAAAATTACATTTTTTTATTCTGCTGACATGTTCTCTGAAATTTTGCCTTTGTTGTTTCACTTTGATTTTACTAATTTGACCATTCACACATGTTCATTTTATATTTTTTCTTTAAATTACATTCTCTTTTATCACAAAGCAATAACGCTCCATCTATATATATAAAATGGAAGGATTTAAAAGCATGAATGTTTCTTTTATACATAATACAAACTTCTACTGCCCTTACTGCGATGAAAAAATATATTGGGAGGGCCCGGCTCATCAGTGGTGAACCCTCCCAGCGGTTTCGCCAATTTAATCCACCAGACCGCTTCTCAGAGCTCTAATACTGTATTAGACGATTCTGCTTATATACGCAGCACTGAAGGATGGAATCTCAGAAATGGTTTTTCTAGAAAACTATGAACATAAGCTTATAGGACAGTAGAATTACATTCAAATATTTGCATCGAGCAATGCTCTTCCGCAAACAATAAAGACAAGGCCAGTTAGGCATAAATTAACACAAAGCAATAACGCGCCATCTATAAATATAAAATGGAAGGAATTCTCTTTTAAAACAGCAAATTATAATCTGCAACCCCAAAACCCATTATTGAATGTAAAATGAAAGGATTTAAAAAGCACAAATGTTTCTTTTATACATAATACAAACTTCTACTGTCCTTACTGAGTATAGATGGCGGGTTATTGCTTTCTGTTAATTTATGCCTAACTGACCTTGTCTTTATTGTTTGCGGAAGAGCATTGCTCGATGCAAATATTTGAATGTAATTCTACTGTCCTATAAGCTTATGTTCATAGTTTTCTTGAAAACCATTTCTGAGATTCCATCCTTTAGTGCTGCGTATGTAAGCAGAATCGTCCAATACAGTATTAGAGCTCTGAGAAGCGGTCTGGTGGATTAAATTGATTAATTTAACACACATTCGTGCTTAAATCCTTTCATTTTATATGTATAGATGGCGCACTATTGCTTTGTGTTAATTATTGAATGTATTGAGTCATTCACAGGGAACTCTGAAATGTGGCTGACTAACGGGGCAATGGCACCTCCCCAATTCCATGGAGCATTTGTTGGCTGGTATTGTGATCAGGGTGCACGGACTGATCTGACCTGCTCCATGGACAAGACACCACCATCAACATTGACTCATCCATTGATGAGAGTTCTACTCATCCTCAGCAGACATCATCAACAAGCTTTACAAGCTTGATACCCTAATATTTTCTTCTTATCCCTAGTACATGTTGTACAGGCCATGGTAATCATGGTGGGTAAAAGTAGGTGACTGCTTTTACTGTAAGTACACCACATGTCTACACATGTGAAAAGCAGTTCGAATTTGCGCTCTAAAATGTGCCAGATCCCCGTTTGGTTACTTGCACTCGCTGGTGGGGTTGGACTTTTGCAAGAAAAGGAGGCCATTGGAGCATTTTTTTTTTTTATCTGAAAAAAAAAAAAAGTGCCCAATGAGGAAATCGAACCCGGGTTGTAGCGGTCGAAAAAACAACAGTTTAGACCATCCTTCCATCGACCCCCTCATACCTTAATATGATTGAGTGGAGATAAGAAAGAAGAAGACAGCAATGTGTTTATTATAATTCTGTGGTCCCATATTGAAAAGTCCTAATTGTTTTAACTGTTATCATAAGGACAAGAAAATAAGACTTATTTCAAATATATTAATAGTGTGTGATTTATTAGGATTAGGTTTTTATCTTCTTCTTTCTTATCTCCACTCAATCATATTAAGGTATCAAGCTTGTAGATCATGACTGGGTGAAGTAGAATGTGTCTGCCTTTGTCATTAAGACTGGGAGCACTACTCAGTAGCAGGCCAATCTCTTATCTTCTTGTAGCTATAATCTAAGATCCAAATTGTGTTTTATCAACAACATGGTGTTGTTGTTTCTTATCCACTTGTGTGAAAATTACATGAATTCCATACTCCTCTAGCTGTTTGATGATAAGCAGGGACCTCTCCCAAAGGTCCTGTTTGGTACATCTAATGCAAGTTAAAATGTGTTCTGGAGCTGCAGGTGCTAGGATACATTTTGGGCAAGTGGGGTTGATTTTGTTGTTATTTTCTATCTTCAATGGCTTGAGATGGCCTGTTCTAAATCTTGTTAGTGTTGTCTATTTCAATAAGGTTATAACAATACAGAAGAACCTTCCTATAAAGGACAACACCTAATTGCAGAGTCAAAGTGTCCTTTAGGGAGAGGTGATAAAGCACAATTTGGATTATAGATTATAAAACAAGAAAAATAAGACCTAATCCAAATAATTTTTTAGTGTGTGATGTTTCGGCAACAACATTGTCACCATCATCAGACAAAAGAATAAAATGTATTATAAAGAATAAAATTTATTCTTTTGTCTGATGATGGTGACAATGCTGTTGCCAAAACATCACACACGAATAAATTATTTGGATTAGGTCTTATTTTCTTGTATTATAATCTATAATCCAAATTGTGCCTTATCACCTCTCCCTAAAGGACACTTTGCAATTAGGTGTTGTCCTTTACAGGGAGGTAGTTCTACTGTATTGTTATAACCTTATTGAAATAGACAACACTAACAAGATTTAGTACAGGCCATCTCAAGCCATTGAAGATAGAAAATAATAACAAAATCTACCCCACTTGTCCAAAATGTATCTTGGCACCTTCAGCTCCAGAACACATTTTGGCTTGTATTTGATGTTCTTGTATTTTGGGAGAGGTGTCCTCTTACCAGAGAGTTGCTAAATAGTAAAAATGGTATTGGGAACATGTGCATCATAATTTTTCAACTTGGTTAAAAGCCTGTAATTAATTGGTAATCTGCAGAAGGCATGTCTGACTAGAGTAAAAAAAAATTGAATACTTGCATAGAAGTAATAGCGATACATACCTACACTGTCTTGGAACTGAAAGTTTAAGTAATCCTTTTTACATAATGGTAAAATTGGATAATCATGACGTATAAATGATTATAGATTCAGGAAGTGCATACTCATTATTGGATCATTTTGTATAGGAGAATAGGTGTCATTTCTCATTACTAATAGATGGAATTTCCCAAAATCTGATTCAAAATTGAAAAGATTGATCACTTGATCTTATAAATGGAGAGATTAGATTTCATTGGAAAAATATTCATTTCAATACTAAGGCTATATAAATTCAAATCTCAAAATGCTTGCAGACAGTATGGATAGTGACCTTTTTGAAAAAAATAAAAATGGTAATTTTGAAAATGAAAACTGTCTTTTGTAGAGAGGTGTCTGCTAAATGGAGGTCCTACAGTATGTATAAATCTTGTTTCCAAGTGATGGTGCAAGGTTTGGCTATATATTCTAAATTTTTCTCAATTGTTTATTTTTCTTTTTGATACAGTGGACCCTCGGTTTACGAGCACCTTGGAGTACGAGCTTTTCGCAGTACGAGCAAAATTTTTGAAAAATTTTACCTCGGATTACGAGTGAAATTTCGCATTACGAGCAACTCGTGATGGTTGCCCGTAATCGTGATGGATGAAAATTCACTGGGATCCCTCCCTTCAGATCAGATTCGGGAAATATGTAAAATGTGGGAAACTGTGCAATTGTTCGTAGCAAGAAGAATTGCCCGAGTTTCAATTATTAAAAATAAGAAATTAGTTTCGCACTACGAGCGTTTTGGAGTACGAGCATGGCTCTGGAACGGATTATGCTCGCAAACCGAGGGTCCACTGTAATTCTGTTATCTACTCTACTACAATCATTGTAAATTGTTTCACATGCAATGATCCAGATCGGATATAGCGTGTCTTATTTGTAACTGGTAATAAATAAATAAACAAATCCATATTGATAAGGTACAATTTGGATTATCTATATATATAAAATTGAATGTCTGTCTGTCTGTCTGTCTGTGTGTGTGTGTGTGTGTCCTCTATGGATTCAAAAACCATACATCCAATCGCCGTGAAAATTTGGGATATTATTAGGTGTATCCCCGGAAAGGTTTACGAAAAATAATATCTTGAATATCTTTAATATCCTTAGAGTTATTTGCAGATTTGTAGCTTTAACTCGCAAGCACCATTGAGACGGAGATAGGCTTAGGTTTGCTGCTCCTGATGACCTTGGGTCTGCCCCACCCCGTGAGAGAATGGATTCGCCCGGCCGCCAGTACCCACCGACCAATCAGGGCAGAGTTGGTGTCACAGCTATGCCAAGTAGACAAGAAAAAAAGCCTCGCGGGAGCTTGCCCAAGATGACCTCGGGGAACTTCGTCCATCTTCCATAAACGACCATGAATTTATTCAACCTTATCGAGTATTTTTCAAGGGACCGGGAAAAAAATGTTCACTAGATAAAACGATGATTTAGTAATGTAGAAAATTAGGAAAGACAAAATTCAGAATGACACGGCACACAGGGACCGGGAAAAAATGATCACTTTATCAGTTTCAAATTATCAAAATATATCTATTTCTTTTTATAAGTTTATAGAGAATTGTTTTAACAAATGTTCGTTAGACAGATCTTTACTCGGGTACCGATTAATATTGATTTTATTCAACTTATCGAGTATTTTTCAAGGGACCGGGAAAAAATGTTCACTTTATCGAGAGATTCGTTAGACAAACCTTTACTCGGGTAAAACACGGGCGAAGCCGGGTACATCCGCTAGTAGATTATAAAAACAAGGTAATAAGACCAAATCCAAATAAATAAATAGTGTGTGACGTTTTGGTAACAGCGTTGTTACCATCTTCAGACAATTCAGTACTTTTGTATAGTAACAACGCTGTTACCGAAATGTCACACAATATTTATTTATTTGGATTTGATCTTATTACCTAGTTTTAAAAAATCCATATGTTAAAAAGGAATAAATTTGATACAAGTTCAAACTATTTTGCTATCTCTTTGTAAGGTGAAATTGTAGATAAAAACTACAAGATAACAAGTTCAATTTATATGTCATGTTTCAATAATTGTATTAATATTTTAATATATTTTTCTAATACAAAAGATATAAAAATATTTATATATGTGCATTTAACTTCTAAACATTTTTTTGAGTAATTGGATGAATAACTGTTGTTCTAAAGGCAAAAAAGTTCTATAAAAAGTAATTTTATATTAAGTCATCTATTTTTGTTTGGATTATATAATTGGATCTAAATCATTAACCATTTCAAAAAAAAATTATTTCTTTTTTTTTGTAATTATTTAATATTATATATATATATTTTTTTTATTATTGTATGTTTATTTATTTCTCAATATAATGTTCCTAATTTTTTTTTAATTGTTGGATTTCATAAGTTAAATATAAAGAATCGATTTTTTTTTTAATTTGCAAATCGAATTCGGTTTGTTTTTCAAAATATTAACGAAATTATATAAATTTTAGGTAAAAATTTCAATGTTTAATGATTTTGCGTCATTTCAATATTATTATACAGAGATTTAACAAAAATACTTACCAATTGTATTGCTGCTTTGGTTTTCCTTATATTTGAACCATTTTTAGTAATGGCCCGAACTGTGGCTCTGATTGCAGACATATCTTTAAAGCGAAATGAAATTTAACCTCTTTAAAATTGTGGCATGACGACAAGGAGAAAAACAAACAAACAAGTATAAGGGCATCGGTGTAGCCAAATAAGTTTTTATTTCAAAATTCAAGAAAATCAAAAAATCGTTTACATAATTTTTTACGGGGTAGTAAATATAAATTAATTACCTTAATTATTGAAAAATATATATATTACACCATATATATATTTATTAATCATCTTTTAAATTTATTTTATTTAAAAAAATTATATAATATATTTATTTATCTACGATTTTTGACTCTTATGTTTATGTACGTTTACACGTTGTTTAAATGTTTTTATAAATGTTCTTGTATGTAAATAATTTTACTTCAGGAATCAGAACATTATTCAAATAAATAAAAAGATAATAACAAGATAGAATTTGAAATGAATGCAGAAGAACCTGACCAACTATACACAGTGTATCCTTTTTATATATCAATATTTTCTTTCATAAATACAATTTATTAAATGTAAACATGCATTTGTTTTGTACATTTTGTCCAAAGAAGACAGAAATTTGAATGAACACCGAACAACAAGGAAATGACAGTTTTTTTTTACCAAACGAAACCAAAAGCTCTACTCTTTAACTTTATAAATTAGTATGTCAAAAATTCACCTGTTAAACATCGATAACTTTTGGATAATACATAATTTAGATTAGAGATAAATTTTTAAAAGGGTAAGACTAAATTCACAAATAGTTTGTTGATTTAGATTTCATCTTACTGCCCTTCAAATATATATTCAAACACATGGGAAATAAACTTGAAATAATATTAATGTAATGCTTAACTGAAGATATATTGATGTTTTTAACTCCATCCTACATTTTTTTATTTCTCAACTATTTTCATAAAGATAGAGGCTGCCTGGCCGACATTCATAGTACTTCAAATTAAAGATACTTCATCCAGTAAATCTTTTTATTATCTCGACAATTCGACAAAAATCTTTTGTCGTCATCAGGAGCGAACAAAAATTAAAACATTTGACAAATCTTTAGAAATTATTCTCTTTTGTTCGCTCCTGACGTGGACAAAAGATTTTTTTCGAGACAATAAAAAGATTTACTGGCCGAAGTATCTTTAATTTGATCAACTATTTTCATTACTATGCACTAGCGCGCCATCTGTTATCAAAATACGAAACTATTATACGATACCCATTCCAAGAGTCTAACATCAGTATCACTATAAAAGGAAGTTCTAAAAATGCAATATAACAGCGGTATGGTAGAGTAAACTGGCGATACCGCTGGAAGGGTTCACCACTGATTAGCCAGGCCCTCCCATTAATTTTTCCATTGCAGTAAGGGCAGTAGAAATTGTTTAGTTTTAAAAAGAATCATACGCATCTAAAATAGTTTTGTATTTTGATATTTTCATTAGTACCTAACTGTTTTAATCCAAATACACCCATTACTTTTGAAATTATCATAATCCATGATAAGATGCTCAATGGTGAGTTCACTTTCTTGATTAGTTGATACCTTTGAATGTTGACTGCCACATTTAACTTAACATAACACTATTTAACTAAAAAAAAAATAATGCTCAATGGCCCCTGATTCTTGCAAAAATCCAACCCCACCAGCTGGCTGGTGGGGTTTGAGGCTGGCTGGCTGGCTTTGAGATAAGAAAGAAGAAGACTTCAGCTGTTCATGTTAAAGCACAATTTGGATTATAGATTATAAACATAGGTCATAAGTTATAAAAAAAAAAGGCATCTCCTTATCGTGCAACTGAAAGTTGCTGTTGGCTTGCGCCATCTATCAGAATAAATATCAACTATTCTCGTTGATTTTTAATTTTTCCAAAATTGGCCAAATACCCATTCTTGATTAATCAAGAAAAGCTAACCACAAATGTGTTTCGGGCTGTTGGCCCTCATCAGTGTGGTGCAAGCTGTACCTCAACGACCAAAAAATTGGTCATTAAGGCATCCTGATAAATCATGAAACGGGTAGTTAAGGCCAGAAATGTGTGAGACCATAAGCAACTTTCAGTTGCACGATAAGGAGATTCCTTTTTCATAATTTATGCACCTTATCCCAGTACAATATCACATTTGTACTATTTTTTTCACCTAAGGTCATAAGACCAAATCCAAATAACCTGTGACATTTTGGTACCAGCATTGTTACCATCTTCAGACAAAAGTACTCTACCTTTGATAAGGCACAATTTGGATTATAGATTATAAACACAAGGTAATAATTCATTCAAAATCATTCACTACTTTTGTCTGAAGATGGTAACAATGCTGTTACCGAAATGTCGCACACTAATTATTTGGATTTGGTCTTATTACCTTGTGTTTATACTCTACTTTTGTAGTACTGCAGTACTTTTGTCTCATGATGATAACAATGCTGTTATTGAAATGTCACACACTATTTATTTGAATATGGTTTTATTACCTTGTGTTCATGTTTGTATAGTCTAGGCCTCCTATAACTTCTTGTTACGGGGGTCGGTGGAAGGCTGGTTAAACCGTTTGGTTTTCGACCACTACGACCCAGGTTCGATTCCCGCATTGGACACTTTTTTCTCTTTAAAAAAAAAATGCTCCAATAGCCCCCGATTCTTGCAAAAGTCCAACCCCACCAGCGAGTACAAATAACCAAACGGGGCTCTGGCACATTTGTAAGTGCAAAGTCGAACTGCTTTTCACATGTGTAGACATTTGGTGCGCTTACAGTAAAAGCAGTCGCTAACTACCCACCATGATTATCATGGTCTGTACCACGTGTACTAGGGATAAGCAAAAAAAAAATAATAATAATAACTTCTTGTAGTTGGGCAATATGTAAATATGTTTGGGGATCCCTCTCTATGTATTTTCCTGGAATTTTCATCTCTATTATATTGTTTCATGAGTGTCATAATATAACCTATCCATGATAAGATACAATTTGGATTAAAGATTAGAATTAAAAGTTGACTAGACTAAATCTCTAAATCATTGAAATGTTTGTAACATTTTGGTAACAGCATTGTTACCATCAGCAGACTTTAAGTAGTTTACATTTTAGATAGTAACAATGATGTTACCAAAACGTCATAAACTTTTCAATAATTTGAATTTGGTCTTGTTACCTTTTAATAATCTCTACATCTTAATCACATGTAAAAATTGTTATTAGGTTCTGTGCATTACAGTAAAACATACTCTATGAGAGGTCACTCCCGCTAGAGGATACCTCACTACAAAGGACAGTTTTCATTGCCATTTTTACTATTTAGCAACTCTCCGGTACAAAGGACAGTTTTCATTGCCATTTTTACTATTTAGCAACTCTCCGGTACAAAGGACAGTTTTCATTGCCATTTTTACTATTTAGCAACTCTCCGGTACAAAGGACAGTTTTCATTGCCATTTTTACTATTTAGCAACTCTCCGGTACAAAGGACAGTTTTCATTGCCATTTTTACTATTTAGCAACTCTCCGGTACAAAGGACAGTTTTCATTGCCATTTTTACTATTTAGAAACTATCCGGTAAGAGGACACCTCTCTACAAAAGACAGTTTTCATTGCCATTTTTACTATTTAGAAACTATCCGGTAAGAGGACACCTCTACAAAGGACAGTTTTCATTACCATTTTTACTATTTAGCAACTCTCCAGTAAAAGGACACCTCTCTACAAAAGACAGTTTTCATCACCATTTTTACTATTTAGCAAATCTCTGGTAAGAAGACACCTCTCTACAAAGGAAAGTTTTCATTGCCATTTTTACTATTTAGCAACTCACTGGTAAGAGGATACCTCTCTACAAAGGACAGTTTTCAGCGCCAAAATTGCCATTTTTACTATTTAGCAACTCTCCGGTAAGAGGACACCTCTCTCTAAAGGACACTTTGACTCTGCAATTAGGTGTCCTTTACAGGGAGGTAGTTCTACTGTACCAGCAAAAAGAGAGTATATACAGTTAAATCTCATTATAACTGCCACTTTTGTCCTCTATATGTCTTCTAGCGACAGTGTCCTTTCATGGAGGATGTTCTACTATATATACAGTAGAACCTCCATGAGAAGACACTCGTGCTAGAAGGCAACTCTCTACAAAGGACAGTTTTTATCGCCAAAATTACCATTTTTACTATTTAGCAACTCTCCCTTAAGAGGACACCTTTCCTTAAAGAACACTTTGGCTCTGCAATTAGGTGTTGTCATTTACAGGGAGGTTCTACTTTATATATACAGTTAAACCTGTCTATAGCGCCCCCTCTTGGGACTCACCAAAAGATAGGGGGTGCTATAGACAGGTCACTTTTTATGTAAATCACATCGTACTACGTATTTAAAATCGGACACTATAGAGAGGGAGGCGCTATAGACAGGTTTAAATGTATTCTAGTCTATTGTATGCCTTTGTGTGTACACCTATCCCCCGATTTACACGGTAGATACGTTCCTGAGAAAAACATGAAAATCGGGGGATAGGTGTACACAGAAATAAAAATAAAATGCATTGACAGGTTAAAATATGTAGTCAGCACATAAACTCGGGATTCCTCGTGAGATGTGTACACAGCGCATGTGTTCAATCACAGTAGCATTTAGTATAGTGCGATAAAAACAAAAAAAAACTTATTTGGAAAACCGTGTAAAAGCGAAAACGTGTAAAACAAGTACCGTGTAAATCGGGGGATATAGGTGTATTTTATTTTAACCAATCACCAAACCATTTACAGGGTAGTCAGTTTATACCTCAGTCTATCATTGCTGCTAACATTACCTGAAGTTTGATAGAAGCTAGTCTAGAGATAGCGCGCGCGCGCTTAGATCTCTCTAGACACACAGCCTGTGTATTATCCTTGACTATGTTCCCACAGCCAGCTGGATATCCCGTTCCAGTCAGCCCGACACGCGCAGGTCGCGTACAACAGCCTCAGTGTGGATGAGAACCCCAAAAGGAGCAAAACCCAAACAAACATGGAGGTTAAAGATAATGTCCTCTCTGTGTAAGTAAAATTGTGGATCTCTGGTAAATGAATGAAGCAAAAAAAGTAAACATTTAATATGCTTAGTTTAATGATAAGGTCTTACAATTTTAGATGCATAATAGAATTTAAGGCATAAAGTAACAAGGTCAAAAATGATAAGGCTCATTTTGGATTATAGATTAGAACTACAAGATAAATAAGACCATATCCAAATAAATTAATAGTGTGTGACATTTCAGCATCAACGCTGTTACCGAAATGTCACGCACTATTAATTTATTTGAATTTGGTCTTATTACCTTGTAGTTGTTGTTTCTTATCCCCTTGTGTAAAGTTTACACAAATTCCATGATCTCATGGAATGGGGTTTAGGGGTGCAGCTTTCGTTGATCATGGCACCATGATCCAGGCACACTTTGGTGAAAGTCTGACTTTGCCTGTAGTTTGAGGCCGTTCCTAACATGGAAGCAGACGCCTTTTCTGCCGACTCTAACATGAGCACAGACGCAGCTCCTCCATATCCCTAGAGTGGGATCCTTGCTGAGGTCTATCAACCGGATCAGTTGAAGTCAGGATTTTTAAAGAGGCCTACTCCTCTTCTAACAATGCTGCTGTTGGTCCACGACTGCTTATTCGTCAGAGTTATTCTGCTTGTTTCGCAGCTGGCCTTCATATCTGAAGGTCGTTCCCCTATCCGCCACCTGGGGACATGCCCTATAGCAGTCAGCTCTGCCAAGGGATTACCTTGTAGTAATAAGACCAAATTAATGAAATATTCGTGACGTTTTGGTAACAGTCTTGTTACAGCGTTGTTACTGAATGAATTCATTCAGTACTTTTTTGTCTGATGATGGTAACAATGCTATTATCAAAACATCGCAAACATTTTTGTTAATTCGGATTTGGTGTTGATGCTTTATGTTTGGTGCAAAATGTTAGCTGCCCACAGTATTGTACTATATCTCCATTTATCAAGCTTGCAACTACCTTGTTATAAGAAAGATGGCGGGGGGGGTCGGTGGAAGGCTGGTTAAACCTTTTGGTTTTCGACCACTACGACCCGGTTTCGATTCCTGCATTGGACACTTTTTTCTGTTTAAAAAAAAAAAATGCTCCATTGGCCCCTGATTCTTGCAAAAGTCCAACCCCACCAGCGAGTGCAAGTAACCAAATGGGGCTCTGGCACATTTGTAAGTGCAAAGTCGAACTGCTTTTCACATGTGTAGACATGTGGTGCGCTTACAGTAAAAGCAGTCGCTAACTACCCACCATGATTATCATGGCCTGTAGCACGTGTACTAGGAATAAGCAAAAAAAAAAAGATGGCTCAAATTTTAACATCCAGGTCTTGAACACACAAGAATGACCATTGTGATAACATTGTGCATATACTAAGGATTTATATACAGTAAAACCTCCATGAGAGGACACCCGCGCTAGAGGACACCTCTCTATAAAGGACAGTTTTCTTTTGCAAAATTACCATTTTTACTATTTAGCAACTCTCCTGTAGGAGGACACCTCTCCCTAAAGGACCTTTTGGCTCTACAATTAGATGTCCTTTACAGAGAGGTTCTATTGTATACTGGAATGATGAATTTTGTCTTATTACCTTGTGTTTCTAATCCACATTTGACCTAATTATTGTCTCTGTGGGTGTTGCAGAAGGATCTCCAATCCTTCCGTCAAAGGACTCAGAACCTCGGTCACCTCTTTCAACACCTTCTTGGTCCTCGTAGTCAAAACCATTGAGAAATTTGATCTCAACTAACATCTTGTTTGTTCATGTTTATACATCTCTTGTAAATAGACACTTGTATCTTCTTGTAATAAACTCTTGAAATGTTAAAAAAATATATTGAGTGTGTCTAATAATTTATATAATAGTATCAAACTACAGGCAAAGTCAGACTTTCACCAAAGTGTGCCTGAATCATGATTCCATGATCAACGAAAGCTGCACCCCTACACCCCATTCCTATCAAACTTGAGAAGTATGAACTCTTAGAATTTGCGTAATCTTTACACAAGAGGATAAGAAACATATAATAGTGTAAAAAAATAGTACAAATGTGATATTGTACTGGGATAAGGTACATAAATTATGAAAAAGGCATCTCCTTATCGTGCAACTTAAAGTTGCTGATGACTTTCGCAATCTATCGGAATAAATACCAACTATTCTCGTTGATTTTTAATTTCTTGATTAATCAAGAATGGGTATTTGGCTAATTATGGTATAATTAAAAATCAATGAATAGTTTGTAATTTATTCCGATAGATGGTGCAAGCCATCAGCAACTTTAAGTTGCACGATAAGGAGATGCCTTTTTCATCATATAAATAAGTTATTTTTTATAAATAGGTTGTGATCTTTGTGAATGGTATCAATTCTCAGTCATGTCTTGTCTGGTAGATTAAATTGGCAAAATCGTTGAGAGTGTTCACCACTGATGAATCAAGCCCTCCCAATATTTTTTTTATCACAGTAAGGATACACTAGCGCGCCATCTGTTATCAAATTACAAAACTATTTTAGAGGCGTAATATTCTTTTTAAAATAAAACAATTTCTACTGTCCTTACTGCAATGGAAAAATTATAATTAGGCCCTCCCTTTAATTTTTCCATCACAGTAAGGACAGTAGAAATTGCTTTATTTTAAAACTAGACGAATGGCCCGGGCAACGCCCGGGGTTTAACCGAGTGCGAATATATTTTAAAAACGTTGACTTGGGTGGTCATAGCGCCCGATTTTAAATACGTATTACGATGCTATTTACATTAAAAGTAATATTTAATATTAATTTTTATTATAATAATAATTATTATATATATTTATATATATTATATAATAAATATTTTAATAATAATTATTTTAATATTATTTAATATATAAACAGTTTAAAAAATCAAACATAGATGGCGTTACCTCCCCATTGCTTTCATCCCCGTCTAGCGGCGCTGCATGCGAGTTAAGTCTATATATCTGCAAATAACTCTAAGGAAATTCAAGATATTCAAGAAATTATTTTTCGGACACCTTTCCGGGGATATACCTAATAATATCCCAGAATTTCATGGCGATTGGATGTATGGTTTTTGAATAACAGGGTTGTCTAGAGGGGGGCAGGGAGGCCACGTGTTCGCTGGCGGCCAATGGGAGCGCATTCTATCCGTGAGCTTCAGACAAAGCTTCAGACAGAATAAGGCAAATATATAAGTAGATTAAAAAGAACAGTAAGGATAGTAAAAGTTTTTTTTTTTATTTGTGTAAAAGAACCTTTTGTTCTTTAATATTTTCTTATATGAAGACCACAATATATATTTGCTTGAATTGATACCACTCACAAAGAACAATAACTAACAATAATTTTTAGAAAAATAACTTGTTTATGAGTTTTCATCTTATTGATAAACGAAAAGAAAATGAAACCATTAAAGCATTTATTGTTTCTTTTCAAATATAACCAACTACTGTCCTTACTGCGATGATAAAATATTAAGAGAGCTGATCATCGTAGTAAGGACAATAGAGTTTATTTTTAAAAATATTTGTTATTTAATGATTTTATTTCTTTTGTATAAATAGCATGTTATTCCCTATGATTAAAAAGAAAATTGATATTTGAATTAAGTGATCTGCTTTAGCTAGATCATACACAGGAATATATTCGAGAGAATCTCTCTGTAAAGGACAACACCTAGTTGCAGAGCTAAACTGTCCTTTAGGAAGAGGTTTCATCTTACTGGAGAGTTCCAATTAGTAAAATGATAATTTTGATTATGAAAACTGTCCTTTGTAGAAAGGTGTCCTTTAGTGAGAGTGTCCTCTTTTGGAGTTTCTACTGTACATAGATTGTTTAAAAAAAAAGTCATGGACAAAACTTTATAGGAAGTTGTACTTTTAACATTTTTATATGGATTTAGACAATATCTCTGAAAAATATTTGATATATTGTAAATTTTATTTAAGACACACTAGGTAACCAAGTGTGAACAAAATTGCCTCTGTCTCCCTCAAAAAATAGATGACCAGCCATATCAAAGACTTTCAATTAAAATATTAAGCTTCCTTAAATTTTATTCATAAGAGTGTATTTTACAATCAATTATAGTTAACAATTAATATAATATTTAAAATGTCAAGTATTACAAAATCTATTAAATTTATTATAAAAGACTTTGCTTGGATCAGTATCAATAATACCCTGAAGATAGTAGCAAGCTGTTTGTAAACAATAGAAATATTAGGATTTCATCTTATGTTTCTATGGTTTTGTGTTTTATTATCATTGTTAATATAATAACCTAAAATATTTTGGTCCTAAGTAAAGTTGTTATAACGAGGTTCAAATATATACAAGATAAACCTTTTATAAGTAACCTATCTCTCATTTGAGCTTCCCCAATAGAGTATGAAAGGGGCTCATCTACTTGGAATATTACAATGTTGAATAGTATAGGACCACTCAATAAATGTCGAAAAATTTGACATTACCTCAACTTCATGAAATTTTCATATCTGCTTTATGTGTGCTACTGTTAGGACACCTCATGACTACTGTATTACATGATTCACCCAGAACTCCACCTAACCATATTCATCCTTCCCCATCTAAGCTGTAAGGCTCTGGTGATTTGAGGCATAGATTGAGCGTGAAGCCTTCAGTCTTGACAACCCCGAGCCAGAGTCTGAGATGGATTCAGACACCCCTTCCCTGTGGTCAAGCCACATGACCCAACCAGCATCAAGTTAGAGTCTGAGATGGATTCAGACACCCCTTCCCTCTGGTTGAACCACCCAACCTATGTAGCTGATTTGATCCCATCAAGCCAAATTCCAGCATGCCAAAAAAAAAAGAGAAGTGGGAAAACTACAGAACCATGGTGGCTTATATTACCTCGGGGACCTCGTGCACGTTGTAAGGATGAAACCATACCACGGTCCATCACTGGGTGAGCAAATGGCATGGTTCATGTCCAGCTTGCTCCTCGGTCTCCTTTATGGCAGATTATCCAGAGTCTGCATTTTTTGTTGGAAATCTAAACACTCAACCTAGCATGAGTTCACAACTCTTGTAAAGTGCCAAATTATTTTTTACTCTACACCTGCGGGATAGCCTTCTAGGTTATGTGATCACGAAGAGATCTTTAACCCATAAAACATGGTACAAGTACTGGGCAAGGAGTTCAGATTTCTTTTTCTATATAGACTTGTCACTTACTTGATGTGGGTCCTCCCTGATAGTTGGCGACTTCTATGCGTTCCGAGAGTCCCATTCACGCACATTTTCTTGCTTTACGGGACCAATTTCAGGTGAGGAAGGTTTCTTTGAGCATTACACTTATCTTTAGTCTTATATTTGATCTTGTACATATACTCCTCCAAAGAGTGAAATCATGGAGTATAAAAGAAAAACTAGGTAGAATTCTTTTCCAATAATTTTCCTATTGATCGGTGATAAATTTCTAGCATATAAATGTTCTTTTGCACGCATCAAATATAATAGATTTTTGAAATGTCAATTTTCATTAAAATTATGTATTAAAATATCATAAATAGATTTTAAAATACCTTTTGCTCTCCATGTAATGCCATGTTATTAAAAATTCAATTTTTTATTCTCTTTCTAATTTTAAAATAAATCTTATATATTTTCACAACACCACAAATGCACACACATTTAAAACTATATGCAAAGTTAGTTCCAAGTCTTACTCTCTTAATCGTTTTATTTAAAATAAAGCCTTGTTAAAATGAGAAAAATAACTGTTAAGATTTCCATATTATTTTAATATTTTTAGTAATATGTCCCATAATATTTGAATATATACTTTTTTTTTTTTTCATAAATCTCAACTCCAATTTGAAAAATATTGAATAAAGGAACTAAACCAATGTGCTTTTATTGCAGCTTTGTGTACATTTGTTTATCCGTTTGTCAGGTATGTTGATGTACTTTTGAAGTATTAGAGTGCATAAAATGTCAAACGAAACACGTCACAGTTAGTATTAAACATATTTAGTGCCCTTCGCATAGATATTTGTTTCCATTTCACCATGGTAGTATTTATGATTGAAGTTATATATGTTAATTTATCAAATGTTCTCTTATCTTGATTTTTTATAACCATTAAACGCAATTTCATTGTAATATATTTAACTCCATAATTCACCTATTTCCAAAATTCTTAATGCACCTTTTATTATAATGTTAAGTGCATTTATTTTTAGGTAACTAATGAATGGTCTAAGAATCATATTTATATAGGTGAAAGTAATCTTTGTCTATAGAAATGTTTGATTAATTCACAAGTAAATGCACGGCTTGTATAAAAGTAAAGTGCCTATTAATTTTTCTTAATTTATCCTTGTTTTATAAGTTATTTCATCTTATAATTGTAGTAAGAATTGCTTATAAGAAGATGTATTCATGTTTCTTTTGCTATCATTTTATGTGCCTATTTATATATATTTTTAAGTTGTTACTTTTTTAAAGTTGAGCATTCAAGTATTAAAATGATTTGTTTACTACTATTTGTTTAAAACTATCATATTTTCTTTTGAATTAATATAATTTTTTTTTGGTAAATAATAAAAAGGGTGGGTAGAGAAGTTATTTTGCTGAGTTTATTCAATGTTTTTTCAACCAAATTCTATTATTATTATCATTGTTTATCCATGAAAGACTATTTGACAAATCTGTACTATTACAGGTGATTGCTTTTATACAAACATACCACTTTAATGGGATTTGCAAGGAACTACCAAAAGAATCTTTCATTAATGGGTATTTTTTGGTGATATGCTCATTTCTACAAACAATGGAAACAAACAATTGTATTATACCTCATTAGGCTTACCCATGGTGATCAAAATTAAATAGTTCTATTTTTTAACATATACAGAATTAGTACAAAACAATAACGCGCCATCTATATATAAAAAATGGAAACATTAAGATGCAAATATTTCTTTCCGCACATCAATCAAACTTCTACTGTCCTTACTCTAATGAAAAAAACATTGGGAGGGCTAGGCTCATCATTGATAAACCCTCCCAGCGGTTTCACCAACTTAATCTACCAGACAGCTTCTTTAGAGCTCTGATACTGTATTGGATCATTCTGTTTATATATGCTACACTGAAGGGTAATATCTTAGAATGGCATTTGAGCAAACTAAAGACAAGCTTTTAGGACAGTAGAATTACATTTAAATATTTGCATCAAGCAATGCTCCTTCGCAAACAAAAAGTAAAGGCCAGTTAAGCATAAATTAATACAAAGCAATAATGCGCCCTTTATATATAACCAAACCTTAAAATGAGTTGCAAAATATACGCCAATGATGGATGATTTAGGCCTAACTTTAATAGCTGCTAAAAAAACTATGTAAACAAATGTCTTAGTCTTTTCCTTTTAGTATTTTCTTTATTATCACATTCACATAAACCTGGGTTCAGCTGGACCGGCTGATAGTACCCTGTAAGGGCTCCTGATCCAGGGATACAGGATGAGTTTGTACTCCATGTTAGGAGCGGCTGTACATGGCTTCTGTTCCTCATGTCAGAGGCGGCCATTTCTTTTGGAGCTAAGTCGGCCTGCCACTGAGTAGTGCTCCCAGTCTTAATGACAAAGGCAGACGCATTCTACTTCACCCAGTCATGATGGTTGTCAACAGACACCATCAAAAGTCTCAAGCTTTACAAGCTTGATACCCTAATATGATTGAGTGGAGATAAGAAAGAAGAAGAAGACATTCACATAAAAATTTGTAATTTTTCCTTTGTCCCAATATGGTATCAAATTCACATTAATAATTAAAATATATTACAACAGTTTTTTTTTTAAATAAAATTATTATTTTAATTATATATTTGGTTATATCTTCCTGAGAAAACTTTCCACTAGCAGTGAATATTGTGATGAAATCCTCATTTGACACTTGAGTTCAACCAAAAATTCTGATCCCTTGGGATGTTGAATTAAAGAGGTTAGACTAATATATATATATATGTGAAAAAATAGTACAAATGTAATATTGTACTGGGATAAGGTGCATAAATTAAGAAAAAGGCATCTCCTTATCGTGCAACTGAAAGTTGCTGATGGCTTGCGCCATCTATCGGACTAAATATCAACTATTCTCATTGATTTTTAATTATGCCAGAATTGGCCAAATACCCATTCTTGATTAATCAAGAAAAGCTAACCACGGATGCGTTTCGGGCTGTTGGCCCTCATCAGCGTGGTACAAGCTGTACCTCAATATATATATATAGTAAAGTCACCATCAAGAAATGGTATTTCTGGAATTAACAATGCTGTTACCGAAACCTCAAACATTTCAATAATTTGTATTTGGTCTTCTTACCTTATGTTTCTAAAAGATAAAAACTTTGTGAGAGGCCGCTGCTTATCATCAAACAGTTAAAGGAGAATGAACTCATTGAATCTTTGTAATCTTTGCACAAGAAGATAAGAAACATAAAAAAAAAAAGGATAAGAATAAAAAAAGAGACTGAGGAAACCCATAACATAGACCAACATGTGCTAGAAGAGAGACTAGGAAGTATCTGAAGTGTACTGACTTAGAAAGTACAGAAAGACAAGTATGAAAGATCAACCATAAAGATGTTTTAATTAGTCAAAGAACAAAGCTCACTAAAAAACCACTACCTTCAATGTAAATAGATATGTAATAGAGGTTTTATGCAAATTTTGGTTTCAGGGACACTATGATGAGAGCTCCATTTCCACCCTATCCTGCTTCTTCTTCTTTCCCAAAATAAGGTGAGTCACTATTTCCAAACCACATCATTGACTGCTTTGACTCATCCATTGATGAGCTCTACTCATCCCCAGCAGACACCACCAATAAGTTCTACAAGCTTGATACCCTAATATGATTGAGTGGAGATAAGAAAGAAGAAGACTCTTCTTAATCTTCCTAAGGAACATGAGAGAATGAAATCTGTTTATTTTTTTCTTCTTCTAAATTCTTTTACATTATTGACTTATTGACTCATCTATTGATGAGCATCTACTCATCCCCAGCAGACACCATCTCAAGTTTTACAAGCTTGATACCCTAATATGATGGAGTAGAAATAAGAAAGAAGATCATTCTCTTTGATGGCTCATCCCAATTTCTACACAATAGAACTTCCATGAGAGGACACTCTTGGTATAAGAAACCTCTCTACAAAGGACAGTTTTACATTGCAAAAATTTTCCATTTTATTACCATTTAGTCACTTTCTGGTAAGAGGACACCTCTTCCTAAAGGACACTTTGGCCTCCTCAGGTATCCTCCTTTACAGAGAGGTAGTTCTACTGTATCCTCAAATGGCAAATGAAACATTATCCTCTCATTGATGTTGACCAATGTGCAGAGAATTCAAAGGTTAAAGAGGAAAACTTGATGAAGGAATTCTGGCGACCATCAACAAAACAATATAAAGGTGTGTGTAAGGGGATTAAAAGAGATCATTTACTTTTTTAAATATCAATTTTAGATTTCTAACTCTTTTGGGTATGAAATCTCTTCATTTATTGCATCATATTTTCTTCTGTAGAAGGGCTTCCATGTCCGAAAGCTTGAGATCTGAATTTTTCAAAAAAAGAAACATATCCCTGAAAGCCTGATAATGAACAAAAGAGATAAATTCCACAAGAAATTTACAAAGGCTCATCCTTTCTTATTCTATCTAAAGAAAGAGTTAAAAACCCTTCAAAAAGTATATTGTGAATTTCATACAAGAAAATAGGACCTAATCCTGATATACATATTTTTACATATTTATTTGGATTTGGTCTTATTACCTTGTGTTTAAGACCTAATCCAAATAATTTATTAGTGTGTAAAATTATTTGGATTAGGTCTTATTTTCTTGTATTATAATCTATAATCCAAATTGTGCTTTATCAATATTGTTTATTTTCTTTTCTTTTTATCCAGTTTGGATTGGAAAATTTCAAAAATCTAAACAAATTTGTTTTTAAAATACTATGTTGGGAAGATTTTAAGGAATGATTTTTTTTATAATCATATTTGTTATTCTTTAAGAGTTTAAGTTTATCCAAATTTCTATCTGAGAAAAATATATGCATACATTTTTTTCAGCTACGTTTATTGCAATTTTATCTCCTTTATTAAGGTCAAATAGACTCAAGGTAATATGACCAAATCCAATTAAATTAATAATGTGTGATGCTTTGGTAACAGCCTTATTACCGAAATTTCACACACTATTTATTTATTTGGATATGGTTTTTATTTCCCTGTGTTTCTAGTCTATAATCAAAAATTGTACCTTATCAAGGTCAAAGGGAGTTTATGTATTGAAAATTGACCTTTTTAATAATGGTTTTCTTCTTCTTACTTCTTATCATGACTGGGTGAAGTAGAATGTCTTTGTCATTAAGACTGGGAGCACTACTCAGTGGCAGGCTGACTTAGCTCGAAAAGAAACGCCATGAGCAGCCACTCCTAACATGGAGTACAGACTAATCCTGTATCCCTGGATTAGGAGCCCTTACAGGGTACTATCAGCCGGGCCAGCTGAACCCAGGTTTTTTAGTGAGCTTGTTACTGTTCCCCTTCCTCCTTTTTCATCCAGGCTTGAGACCGACAAAGGCGGAATTTTTTATAATGGTGCTTTGCTAGTAAGGCCTGGAACTTTTTTTTTTTCAATGGAAGAATTTATTTTTAGTTTTTTTTACTTCTATGGATCTCTTGTGTCCCTCATCATTCTACCTGCTCTGTGAGATGTTTGGATGGTTGTTGTCCAGCTGTTAGATCAGAAGGTCCTGATGGAGTAAAGATGGACTTCCACCATGCTGGCGTCCCATTGGACCATTTCCCCACCAATGCCGTGGGTCAGGAGTACGCCAACATCAACAATGTGTTGGTGGATGGAGGCAGCCATTACGGAGTATCGGCTCTCTGCTTTGATCGGCAGGAGGAGCTGCTCTGGATGGGGAACAGAGGGGTGAGTTGCTGAGTCCTGTTTGAACTACAACTCTTGTTTCTTCTTACAGAGTGGAATCTTGCTCCAATGTGACTTGGTACCTAGATTTTTAAAATTGTTATTATAACTACAAGGCAAAATAAGACCAAATCTAAATAATTTAATAGTGTGTGACATTTTGGTAACAGCGTTGGATTTGGTCTTATTACCTTGTAGTTCTAATCTATAATCCAAATTGTACCTTCATCATTGTTATTATAACTATGGTTAAAACAATTAAAACATGATTATAGAAACAAAAACATGGTTATAACATCTTAATTCTATGGATCCAAATTTTACATACTAATTGTTTCAACCGTGGTTATAGGAATAACATGGTTATAACTTCTGTGAAGACAATAAAAGAAAATAAGACCTAATCCAAATAATTTATTAGTTTGTGACGTTTCGGCAACAACATTGTCACCATCATCAGGAAGAATAACTTCTTAGGTCCATTGAAGTCTATCAAACGTCACACACTAATAAATTATTTGGATTAGGTCTTATTTTCTTTTATTATAATCTCTAATCCAAATTGTGCTTTATCAATTCTGTGAAGACAGAAGTTTTTGATACACACAATTAAAGTATAAGGGAGATCCAACTTTTCCCATCATTGAATACAATATCTACAACATGAATTATTGTAAATAGTTATCACGCGCAATTATCCAGATCGGATATAGCATGTCTTATTTGTGGATACAAGTTTTACATCCTAATTGTTAAAACCGTAGTTATAGGAACAATAAAACAAACATGGTTATAACTTCTGTGAAGGCAGAGTTTTTGATACACACAATTAAAGTATAAGGGAGATCCAACTTTTCCCATCATTGAATACAATATCTACAATATGAATTATTGTAAATAGTTTAACGCGCAATTATCCAGATCGGATATAGCGTGTCTTATTTGCAACTGGTAATAAATAAATAAATTGAACGTACGTAAAAGCGTTGTTAACGAAACGTCACACACTATTTATTTGGATTTGGTCTTATTACCTTGTGTTTTGAATGCCATATGTAACCTTTATTCTGTGAACTGATCTTGTTGAATGAGAGAAAGTACGTTGTACAGGGCCATGTAACCTCGTACTACACCTCAGCCCTCCAGAAGTACACATCCTTCCAGGTCCACGCCACAGATGAGATCCGCCACCTGCTGACAGTGGATGCCGGAGTGTTGTCCCTTACCAGCGGATTGCTCCGGTTGAATATCCGCCGAGGGCTGATTGCCTACAGCCATGTGTCCCCTCACATGACAGCCATGCAGTGTATGAGCCTGGCAGGTACTGGCGGCGGCGCAGACAAGCTGTTGATGGGAGGAGACCAACCCTTGGTACTACGCCTCGACCTCAACACTGGCCAGGAGGAGGCTACCATGGAGGTGGGACCGGATGGTTGCGCCATCATCCGCAATCATCCGCGATTCCTGGCCTTCGGGGACTACAAGGGAAAGGTGAGTCAGTCTATACCGTCAGATCAAAGTTTATTGTCTTTTTGATGTTTCGCTGACCCACTCTTGCCCTGGCGGGTCGGTGGAAGGCTGGTATAAACCGTTGGTTTTCAATCACTACGACCCGGGTTCGATTCCAGCATTGGGCACTTTTTTCTGATAAAAAAAAAAAAATGCTCCAATGTCCCCCTATTCTTGCAAAAGTCCAACCCCACAAGTGAGTGCAAGTAACCAAACTGGGCTCTGGCACATTTATTTGTAAGTGCAAAGTCGAATTGCACTTATCACGTGTGTAGACATGTGGTGCACTTACAGTAAAAAGCAGTCGTCTTCTTCTACCCACCATGAATATCATGGCCTGTACCATGTGTACTAGGGATAAGCAAAAAAAAAACTCTTGCCCTTTTTAATAAAAGGTGGAATAGGATGACAGCTGATCACCGAAATGTCAAAATGACAAACTTTTATAAAAAGGTTGATGGAGTCTCTTACTTGAATTAATGTATACACACAAAGGTTATATAGTCAGCTCTGACTACAAGAATAAAATGTTCAGAAGCTTCATACACTCATGGACATGGACATATTCACTTAAGGAAATTGTACCTTTTACCATGTAGATCGGGATTCAGACAATAACTCTGAAAGATATTACAGTGACCTTTATTGAAGACATGAGATAACCAAGTGTATATACACTCATGGACAAAACTTAAGGAAATTGTACCTTTTAACATGTATATCGGGATTCAGACAATAACTCTGAAAGATATTACAGTGATCTTTATTGAAGACACGAGATAACCAAGTGTGTATACACTCATGGACAAAACTTAAGGAAATTGTACCTTTTACCATGTATATCGGGATTCAGACAATAACTCTGAAAGATATTACAGTGATCTTTATTGAAGACAAACAAGATAACCAAGTGGGAACAAAATTGACTCTGTCTCCTTCAAAATAGGTTGATGAGGTCTCTTGAATTAATGTATACACACAGAGGTTATATAGATTCAGTTCTGACTCCAAGAACAATGTGTTCAGAAGCTTCATACACTCATGGACATGGAAATTGTACCTTTTAATATGTATATCGGGATTCAGACAATAACTCTGAAAGATATTACAGTGACCTTTATTGAAGACAAACAAGATAACCAAGTATGAACAAAATTGACTCTATCTCCTTCAAAAAATAGAAACTCAAAAGACTTTCCACTTCCTTAAGTTTTGTCCATGAGTGTATTGCACAATAACAGTAGTTTACTATCAATTTATTGCACAAAACAATAATTGTTTATTTCATAATAAATTGATAAAGAGGGAGCAATCTCTCAAAATATTTTCCAGAAAAAAATTTTTTTTTTTCTTCTTTCTTTCACTCAAGGTAATAAGACCAAATAAATAAATAGTGTGTGACATTTTCTGTGTTTATCAGATAAATATATTCTTCTTATCTGTTATCTTGTTTACACACTTGATAACAATAACTATTTAAAAACATGCTGTGGTAAAATTTCTCATTCAGTACTTTTGTCTGAAGATGGTAACAACGCTGGTACCAAAATGTCACAGGTTATTTATTTGGATTTGGTCTTATTACCTTGTGTTTATAATCTATAATCCAAATTGTGCCTTATCAATTATTTCTTTCATAGTTCCAGAGGTACATCTTTAAAAAATAATAATAATATAAATATTCATTAGATGTTTTTTTTTACTCGCTAACAGAGAAAGGATGTGTTGTCCAGGTAACTCTGAGAGATCCAACCTCCCTCTCTGTCGAACACACCTTCGAAGCCCACTCTGGAACACTTTCAGACTTTGATGTCCATGGCAATCTTCTCCTCACCTGCGGCTTCTCCTCCAGGTATGGCACACTTCGTGTTCTGTGTCAATGAAACATTAACAATTAAATGTAAAAATATCATTAAAAAGTATAACTCTATTATATAACTTCAAATAAAAGACACTTCGGCCAGTAAATCTTTTTATTGTCTTGACGTTTAGACAAAAATATTTTGTCCTCGTCAGGAGCAAACAAAAATTAAAACATTTGGCAAAGCGTTAGAAATTATCTAAGGCTGCAAGGATGTTCTCACGCAGTATTTAAAATTTTGTACAACATCTAAAGCATGAGTCAAAAAAACAAATATTTAACTCACAAAAGACATATGATCTTATATGAGCTACATATATATGTCTCATGGAATTTGTATAATATTTACATAAGGGGATAAGAATCAACAACATATACAGTAAAACCCCGCTAATACCTTCCCTTATAACGAACCCACGCCGATTCCTAATTCCATTCCATTGAAAATACCATCGTTATAACGAACTTTGCGGTTTATAGAATAACGAACTACCCCTATAACGAACCTATTTTCAGTCCCAAAATAATAAAATCTATTTAAAATACTATGCTTATAACGAACTTAGAATTGTAATTAAAAAAAAAAAAAATTAAAACAACCAAATTTTGAGCATGTTTCAGCTCGCGGATCGCGATTTCAAAACAATAAATTTAGCGACATTGTTTGTTTTGAATTTTGCACTTTATTTTTGCTGTATGTTGTATAAATTTTAACACATTATACTTTCTATTAAATAGAATATATTTGCATCCATTAAATTTGAAATATAAAAATACAAATGGCTTCCAAAATGAAGAAAACAAAGGCATTTTAAAAACAAAAGCGCTATTTCTTTAATAAAAAAGGCCATTTTCAGAACTTTTCAAAGTGAAACAACACAGGCAAAATGTTAAAAACATATTAGAATAAGAGAATATAAATTTTCTATTATAAAAGATAAAATATAAAGTTATTAAAAATTGTTACAAAGAGGAATCAACCTCAACTTTCCGCGATCGCGATCGTACGTTTTAGGGCTAAAAAAAAAAAAAAAATCCAAATTAATGGTCCCGTAATGAAACAAAAACTATTTTTATGCCATTAACTATGGTGATTTTAAAGTCAGCAATGTTTTGCATGACAGGTTAAAAAAAAAAAACGAAATCTAGACCTAGAAGAATATGTGGGAAAATGAAATGGAAGAAAAACACTAACTTTATTTGAATGGTGCAATGCTTGAAGAATGCTTTGAAGCAACAAGGTGTTAGAGCCATTTTTCCAAGTAAACAATGTATTATATAATGTGATAATGATGTTTTAAAATCATTTTATATCTTTGAATATATATTTAATAAAACTTTGCCTAGGATTTGTCTTGATTTTTAAATTAGACATAGAGGTACATGTATGTCAAAGTGACCACTATTAAGAGGAAGCCTCTTCTTGTGTGTATGGCTGTCCTTTAATTATACGGTCTAAAAATTTTGAAAAGTAAAAAAAAATGGCCAAACCGTGGCTATAGTGAACCAAAAGCTCTGTCCCATTGGGGTTCACTATAGAGGGGTTTTACTGTATATATAAACTGTGTATGTAGGATGACCTGTGATCGGCTACTGATGGTGTATGATCTCCGTATGATGAGGAACATGACTCCCATCCAGATGGTCTTCCCTCCAGTTCTTCTTCGCTTCCTCCCAGCCTTCTCCTCCAGGATCTGTGTGGTCTCTCAGGTCTGTATTCCCACATTTCTTTCAAATCACAAGGCAGTAACACAAAATAGTGTGTATATGTGACCTTTCACTAACAGCGTTGTTACCATCATTGGACATAAGTACTGAATGTAACGTTTTGACAACAATGGCACATACTCAAGGTAATAAGACCAAATCCAAATAAATAGTGCGTGACGTATTTCAGACATTGGTCTTATTACCTTGTGTTTATAATCTATAATCCAAATTGTGCCTTATCAATGGCACATACTCTTTGTTTATTTTGTTTGGTCTCATTCATTACTTTTGTTTGATGATGGTAACAACGTTGTTACCAAAACGACACACACTATTTGGATTTGGTGTCATTCAGTGTGTTTGTCTGATGGTAACAATGCTGACACCAAAATGTCATATACTATTTGTTTATTTGGATTGGGGCTCTCATTCAGTACTTTTGTCTGATGATGGTAACAATGCTGTTACCATAACATCGTATACTATTTGGATCTGGAATTCAGTACTTTTGTCTGATGATGGTAAAAATGCTGTTACCAAAGCGTTATATACTATTTTTTTATTTTGATTTGGTCTCATTCAGTACTTTTGTCTGATGATGGTAACACCACTGTTACAACAAAATGTCACACTCTATATTTATTTATTTGGATTTGGTGTCATTACCCTGTCTCTACAATAAAATGTTAAAGGATCTTGTTTGCTGTGTGTGTAGCTGGGCCAGTTCCAACTGATGGACATCGGCAGTAATGGTCCCACATATCTCCACCAGGTGGACACCAGTGGCCAGGAGCTCTTGGCCTTCGATACCTCCTCATCCTGCCAAGCCCTGGCCTTCGGGGACAATGCTGGTGAGTGCAGTGTTGTTTCTTATCCCCTTGTGTAAAGATTACAGGAATTCCATGAGTTCATGTTCCTTGAACTTGAAGTGCAGTGTTGTTGTTGTTTCTTATCCCCTTGTAAACACAAGGTAATAAGACCAAATCCAAATAAATAAATAGTTTGTTGGATTTGGTCTTATTACCTTGTGTTTATAATCTATAATCCAAATTATGCCTTATCACTTATCCCCTTGTGTAAAGATTACACAAATTCCATGAGTTCATGATCTTTGAGCTTGAAGTGCAGTGTTATTGTTTCTTATCCCCTTGTGTAAAGATTGCATGAATTCCATGAGTTCATGCTCCTTGAACTTGAAGTGCAGTGTTATTGTTTCTTATCCCCTTGTGTAAAGATTACACGAATTCCATGAGTTCATGCTCCTTGAGCTTGAAGTGCAGTGTTATTGTTTCTTATCCCCTTGTGTAAAGATTACACAAATTCTATGAGTTCATGCTTGAGCTTGCAATGCAGTGTTGTTGTTTCTAATCCCCTTGTGTAAAGATTACACGAATTCTATGAGTTCATGCTCCTCAAACTTGAAGTGCAGTGTTGTTGTTTCTTATCCCCTTGGGTAAAGATTACACGAATTCCATGAGTTCATGCTTGAGCTTGCAATGCAGTGTTGTTGTTTCTAATCCCCTTGTGTAAAGATTACACGAATTCCATGAGTTCATGCTCCTCGAACTTGAGGTGCAGTGTTGTTGTTTCTTATCCCCTTGTAAACAAAAGGTAATAAGACCAAATCTAAATAAATAAATAAATAGTTTGTTTTTTGGTCTTATTACCCTGTGTTTATAATCTATAATCCAAATTGTGCCTTATCACTTATCTCCTTGTGTAAAGATTACACAAATTCTATGAGTTCATGCTTGAGCTTGAAGTGCAGTGTTGTTGTTTCTTATCCCCTTATGTAAAGATTACACGAATTCCATGAGTTCATGTTCCTCAAACTTGAAGTGCAGTGTTGTTGTTTCTTATCCCCTTGTGTAAAGATTACACGAATTCCATGAGTTCATGCTCCTTGAACTTGAAGTGCAGTGTTATTGTTTCTTATCCCCTTGTGTAAAGATTACATGAATTCCATGAGTTTATGCTCCTTGAGCTTGAAGTGCAGTATTGTTGTTTCTTATCCCCTTGTGTAAAGATTACATGAATTCCATGAGTTCATGCTCCTTGAGCTTGAAGTGCAGTGTAATGTAGGGAAGTCCTGTCTTATCCTGTCTAACTATGTGCCGTGTTCCCAGGCTACCTCCATCTCTATGGAGCCAGTGACAGCATCATCTTCAACAGCTTCAGCCGACAGACTGAGTTTGCCGACACTGTAAGTTGGATCTCCACTGGTTACTAACACTAAACAAGGGCCTCGAGTCAGGCTGGGACAGTTTTACTAGTTACCAGCTCTTTAGTAAGAGGACATCTCTCTCTAAATGACACCTTGACTCTGCATCTAGGGGTTATCATCCTTTAGAGAGAGGTTCCTTCCAGGCAGACACCATCAACAAGCTCTACAAGCTTGATACCTTAATATGATTGAGTGGAGATAAGAAAGAAGAAGAAGAGAGAGGTTCGACTGTATTTATAATGTATCATTAAGGGGGTCGGTGGAAGGATGGTCTAAACCGTTGGTTTTTGACTGCTACGACCCGGGTTCGATTCCCGCATTGGGCACTTTTTTATGTTTAAAAAAATAATGCTCCAATGGTCCCCGATTCTTGCAAAAGTCCAACCCCACCAGCGAGTGCAAGTAACCAAACGGGGCTCTGGCACATTTGTAAGTGCAAAGTCGAACTGTTTTTCACATGGGTATATATGTGGTGCACTTACAGTAAAAGCAGTCGCCTACTTCTACCCACCATGATTATCATGGCCTGTACCACGTGTACTAGGGATAAGCAAAAAAAAATATATATATATATCATTAATCCATTATTTAATATCTCGCCTCCCACTTGGGATAAAAAGGGATTGGTATTGGTACTTTGTTGATTTTTTTTTTTTTGGAATAAACAACAACAGCATACATATATATATTTTTATTTTAAAGTCAAAACTACATGGCACACTTGTAAGTGCAAAAGTTGAACTGCTTTTCACATGTGTAGCCATGTGGTATACTTAGAGTAAAATCAGTCGCTTACTGTTTCCAACCATGATTATCATGGACTGTACCACGTGTACTAGGAATTAATTTTTTTGAAAAATGTATTACAGGTGGAGTCCTTGCCCCATTTGGACTTCAGTGATGAGCTGACCCCTCTCTCCACCATCCCCATGCCGCACTGCGCTACCAAGCTGCTCTCTGATTGGCCCCCTGAACTCTGTAAAGTGGTCTACAGGTATGTATATATCTACATATGCACAAGGTAATAAGACCAAATCCAAATAAATAAATAGTGTGTGACGTTTCGGTAACAGCGTTGTTACCATCTTCAGACAAAAGTACTGAATGAAACGTCACACACTATTTATTTATTTGGATATGGTCTTATTACCTTGTGTTTATTTATAATCTATAATCCAAATTGTGCCTTATCATCTACATATGCAGTTTTCAACCTTCTCAATTTAACAACCCTAGAAATCAGAATTTTTTTGGTTGAAAGTCTGTGTTGAATTATAGTTGGTTATGAATTCTCAATTCATTGCAAAATTTCACTGCTAGTTTATTTATTTATTTATTTAACAGTTGGGAGAGACACGCCATATCCACAATTTGGATAATTGCGTGTATATTTTAAATTATATACAATTTATACAATTGAACATTGGAAATCATGAAAATTAAACATTTGATGTCAAATTTTACATATAGCAATTATAAGTAGTAGCTTGAAATATATACAGTCAACACTTTCGCCTCAAAATATACATCCTGCAGAATCTATTAAACTTGATGTATTGGTCTTTATTGCAAGCAGCTTGTTTTGTATTAGTCAGGTAAAGTTGGTTTTCTTCCCTTAGATCAGAAGTTAATGGACAGTTTATCAGAAGGTGTTCAGGGGTTTGTTGTTCGTTTCCACAAGTGCACGCAGGTGAATCAATTTTGCCAATTCTAAACAAATATGTGTTGAAGTCACCATGTCCAGTAAAAAATTGAACGTTATAGAAGTTGGGTTGAACATAGTTAGGAATTCTTGAATTCCTTGGTCATTTTCTGTGGTCAACACATATGGCAATGTTGAATTACAACAGATTAAAGTAAATGGGCTGATTGGGATTTGTAAAACATAAAGGAAGTATTGAATTATGTTGTTGTTGATGTCCATCAAGTTGACTTTTAGTGACTCTATGGACACTTATTCTCCAATTTGGTCTATTAATGATCATCACTCATAGCTCATCAAAGGCCAGTAGCTCTCAAAGGAATTAGCTTACAGCACCTGGTGATCCCAAGTGGTCACCCTCCATAGTACTGACTAGGCCCGACATGGGTCAACTTCAGTGATTGGACAAGAATTGGTGTTTTCAATTGTTGCTGTACAGAAGGACTTCCCCAATATCCAAGAGTAGCTAGGAACATGCCATAACTGACAGATGTTGCTGTAGAAACGAACTTCTGGAACATGCCGTAACTGACAGATGTTGCTGTAGAAACGGACTTCTGGAACATGCCGTAACTGACAGATGTTGCTGTAGAAACGGACTTCTGGAACATGCCGTAACTGACAGATGTTGCTGTAGAAACAAACTTCTGGAACATGCCGTAATTGACAGATGTTGCTGTAAAAACGGACTTACGGACCATGCTGTAACTGACTATGGCTGTACAGATGGACTCACAGAATATACTCTAACTGACTGATGTTGCTGTACAGACGGACTCCCCCCATTGACCCCCTGATCCTCAACTCCATGAAGATGGTGGGGTCAATAGGCTATGCTCCCAACCCCGGCAACCGTCTCAGGAACCAGACTCCCTACATCACTGGTAGCAAGACTTCTAAGGATAGCTCTCCTTCCTCTCCTGGTGAGTTAGCAATGTCATTGTTTCTTATCCCTTTGTGTAAACATTACACAAATTCAATGATAAGCAGTGGCCACTCGCAAAAGTCTTGTTTAGTGCATCTAATGCAAGCCAAAATGTGTTCTGCTTTGAGCGATTCCTTCTACATACACACAGCTATAAAAGTTCCATTTACCCTCACTGTTTATATGTTGTTGTTGTTGTGTCCAATGAAGAGCCTCAGATGTCTCCATACATTTCTATCACAGCAGCAGCAATTTTCACTATCTTTGGAAAATGGGTGCTGTTGCCATGTTAGTCACCTTGGAAACAAACCAGAATTTGGTCGAATATTCCAAGAGTCCGGGGGGACCGCAGGGAGGTGTGGTCGGACTTCTCCCCCCTCCCACTGTTTGTATGGAGACACAGATTTACTTTCTTGTTAGCATCCATCAAGTTTACTTTTGTTGAACATATAGACAAATATTCTTCAATTTAATCTGTTAGTGAACTCTCACCTCATCTAGTGACCTTCTAGTAGCTTTCTTGACCCCTTCTAGCCATACTGTATAGTAAGAGAATATTTCTCCCTAAAAGACACATTTGCTCTACATTTAGGTGTCCTTTACAGAGAGGTTCTACTGTACTCTTCTTCTGTCTTATCTCCACACTGGGTGAAGTAGAATGCGTCTGCCTTTGTCATTAAGACTGGGAGCACTACTCAGTGGCAGGCCGACTTAACTCCAAAAGAAATGGCCGCCTCTGACATGAGGAACAGACGCCATGTGCAGCCGCTCCTAACATGGAATACAAACGCTGCATATCCTGTATCCTTGGATCAGGAGCCCTTACAGGGTACTATCAGCCAGGCCAGTTGAGCCCAGGTTTTTTAGCAAGCTTTTTACTGCTCCCTCTCGTCCTTTTTCATCTGGGCTTGGGACCAGCAAAGACGGAGTACTGTACTAATATTATAAAATGATCTTTTATCTTGTTCTGTTGAAAAGGACTTTTAAATCGAAGGATAAATGAGTGTTCAGGTGTGTTCTGTGGGGAGGTATGTTCAGTGATGGTTGGTGGCAGGAGATGAGGAAGAGACGGTGCCCCAGCACTACCTCAAGATAGAGCTGAAGATGAACAAGATGGCCTACGAAGAGATTGACTTCAACCGCTATAACCGGACAAGTTTTGCCGGACTAGAAGCCAACCTCCCCAACTCCTATAATAACAATATGATTCAGGTACAACCTGCCTTACCTCTTATCATCCCATGATTTTTTTTTACCATATTTACTACCTACCGTACACATTAAAAGGACACCAATGTAAAAAACAACACATTTCTTTGATCTTTCCGTAGAACATTCAATTTCAGATCAAGGAATAAGCTACAACATTAGTTGTGTCTCAAACAAGTCAGTACAATTTGGATTATAAACGCAAGGTAATAAAACCAAATCTGAATAAAATAAATTGTGTGTGATATTTTGGTAACAGCGTTGTTACCATCATCATTCACACACTTTATCATTGTCACACATTGTTGAAATGTCAAACACCTATTTATTTGTGTTTTGTAGATTTGGTCTTTTTTAACCTTGTCTTTCTAATCTCTCTAATCAAAATTTTACCTAATGATAAACCTTAGATAAGTAAAGAAGTGTCTTACAATTGAAGGAATCGCTGGCAATCATTGTTGAAAGAGATTAAAGTTTTTTGTTTTTTTTCAATATCTCATTGTATAATTATACAAGGACATGGAGACTATATTCATAGATCAAATTCACAATCTTGGTAGGGTTGGAATATAGGTCTTGTCTTGAGGCTTCCATACATTTCAAGAGGTGGTCTGGTGAGGTCTCATTGGTCCTGTAGATGGTGTATTGTGGGAAGGTCTAGAACAAAGGTAAACATGACGAGCTTCTTTATTTCTCATTGCGTTTACCTTTGGTCTTTTTTAATAAAGAAATCTCTTGTTGTTGTTTCTTATCCCCCTATGTAAAGATTACACAAATTCCATGGGTTCATGCTCCTCGAGCTGTTTGATGATAAGCAGCGGCCACTCCCAAAGGTCCTGTTTAGTGCATCTAATGCAAGCCAAAATGTGTTCTGGAGCTGTAGGTGCCAAGCTACGTTTTAGGAAAGGGGGTAGATTTTGTTGTTGGTTTCTATCTTCAATGGCTTGAGATCACCTGTTTTAAATTTTGTTATGAATAAAGAAATCTCTATCCATCCACCAATTGAACTGTGTCGTGCAGGTTCTGTACTACATTGAGCCCCTGCGCAGCGCTCTGCTGAACCATCTCTGTGACAGGGAGTTCTGTCTCTCCTGTGAGCTGAACTTCCTCTTCCACATGTTGGACTCGGCCCAAGGACTGCCCTGCCAGGTACATTTCTTTGTTGCCGTGTCCAAAGAAGAGCCTCAGATGTCTCCATACATCTCTATCACAGCAGTCACAATGTCCACTATCTTGGGTATGTAAAGCTGCTGCTCTGGGTCCATGTCAATTTTCTGCAAGGCTGCAGCCATTGCTAGGTATGAGAATATGTGAGTAGGTGTTAGTTCCACACCAGGACAGTTGTTGCATGTCCTATAGGTTCTTGTGCCATCTGGATATATTGTTATTCCTTTATAGTGTTTTGTTCTAAGTCTTGTTATAGATTTTGTAATTATTCTCACAGAATACACTTCATTGCCCCAAGTAATACCTCTCTGTAAAGGACAACACCTAGTTGCAGAGAAGAAGTGACCTTCAGAGAGAGTTGTCCATTTCCCAGAGAGTTGCTAATTGGTTGTTGTTGTGTCCAATGAAGAGCTTTCTACAGTATAAGAAGGATTATTTATTATAGAATTTTATCTTTCCTCTAAAAGAAAAATAAAGATGAAATACACTCTCATATCCAAAACTTAAAGAAGCGGAAAGTCCTTGATGTCTTCCTTGTTGTCCAAGTCCTTGATGGGTTATCTATTTTTTATGGAGACAGAGGCAATTATGTTCACACTTGGTTATCTCATGTATCTTCAATAAAGGTCACTGTAATATCTTTCAGAGTTATTGTTTGAATCCCGATTTACATGGTAAAAGGTACAACTTCCTTAAGTTTGTCCAACAGTCTTTCATGATAGATATTTTCCTATCTTTAAAAAGTACACAAGCTATTTTGATCAAATTATACTTAATGGATAGAATCCATGGAGAAATTAGGTCACTAAATAATGGATGACTCTCTCTTTCATTATTCATCCTTACTTCCTTAAGTTTTGTTCATGGGTGTATGTGTTGTAATAAATGGTGTGTTTGACCCACAGGCCAATAATTTCCTTCGAGCCTTCCGTACCATTCCTGAAGCCTCTGCGCTAGGCTTGATTGTTAATGATCTCGGAGAAGCTCGGAAGAAATGTAACTTACCCCGGCTGGTACAGAGTTGGACCAGGTTCATCCTTCAGCAAATCAATACGGTACGTTGAATGTCTGTCCGGTACCTATACATGTCTATTTACATATATCTCTGTCTGTCTGTCTGTAGGAGATGGGAGGCAACTCTGAACCTGAAGTCTCTTCTGATGCGGAGTAAGTATGCAATTGAGGTTTTTTTGTCAACCCCCAATTCTTGGTGGTTACTCTATTGGTGAGGTCAGTGGACTATAGGTATAAGCTGTTGATTTTGACAGCCTGAACCTGGGATCACAATAAGGAAAACAATTTTGTTTTATTTGTGAAAAAGAAAAACTTTGTGCTAATATTTTATATTTAAAATGATGTATATTCACTGTAAAGAGAGAGAGAGAGTCTTCTATAGAAGGATCAACTAGGCTGTTTACTTTTAGCTTTTAGGGGGTCGGTGGAAGGATGATCTAAACCGTTGGTTTTCGACTGCTACGACCCGGGTTCGATTCCCACATGGGCACTTTTTCTGTTTTAAAAAAAAAATGCTCCAATGTCCCCCTATTCTTGCAAAAGTCCAACCCCACCAGTGAGTGCAAGTAACCAAACGGGGCTCTGGCACATTTATAAGTGCAAAGTCTAACTACTTTTCACATGTGTAGACATGTGGTGCACTTACAGTAAAAAGCAGTTGCCTACTTCTACACACCATGATTATCATGGCCTGTACCACGTGTACTAGGGATAAGCAAAAAAAAAAGGCTGTTGATTTTGACTTCCTTAACCTGGGATCGCAATAAGGACATCAATTTTATTTGTGAAAAAGAAAAACTTTGTGCTAATATTTTATGTTTAAAATAATGTATATTCACTGTAAAGAGAGTCTTCTATAGAAGGATCAAATAGGCTGTTTACTTTTAGCTTTTACATGTGGTGCACTTACAGTAAAAGCAGTCGCCATGATTATCATGAACTGATCCACATATACTCGGGATAAGCAACCAAGAAGAAAGAACTTTTAGCTTTGGTCATTTAATAGAAAATTAATTGTTTGGCGAGTGAATAAATGTGTGAGGTCTTTTTTTTTGTTGTTGTTTTGTTTAAAGAAAGTGACAGGTGAGACAAAAGAAGAGACTGTGTGACAATTGACAATTAAAAAACAGTTTATTGAACTCAAGTCAACGGTCAAAAGAGAGTTTAAACCAGTTTAGGGAATATGTACACCAGACGAGGCCTTCACTGAAGGGAGGTTCGGATCTCAGGAGCTCAAATCCTCCATAAGTTTAGACAGTCCCAGGCATGTTGCCTGCATGCTCAACATGCTCAATGATAGGTTTGAGGAAGTTGGCGAGAATAATCTCAGAGGAGAGTGAGCAGAGGAGATACAGCCTATCAAGGTCGGATTGGATCACGTGTAACACATCCGTCTTGACTATATTACCCTTATATAAGGGGCCCAGGAAAGTTACCGAGTAAGAAGAGATTGAGTGTGTTGTGTTTCCAGGAGGCCCACGACAGCCAAGACCTTGTTTGGAGGCATGGTGATGTGTGTCAACAAGTGCAAGTGTGGGAACATGACGGAGCAAAAGGCCACCTCCATGCTCTGCTCTCTTTCCTATCCCTCTGACATGGGCAAACTGCCCCAGCCACAGTACAGCTTCCTGGACATCCTGCGCAGGAGTCTTAGTCTGGACCAGCACATGCAGTCATGGTGTGACACATGCGAGAAATACCAGTACATGCAACACACCAAGAAATATGTGGAGCTCCCGGATATCCTGGTTGTAACATGTGGACTAGACAACCAGGCGGACCAGAACTTCTGGAAGTCCCAGCTGGGGTTTGTCAACGATGCTACGGAGCAGTCCTCCATGGCAAAAATGTTAATGGAAGGATCGGCCCTGGGTAAGAAGCCATGTCGCTATGGTTCCCAATGTACCCGGTCTGATTGCAAGTTCTACCATATTCCTCCCTCCACTTCCCAGAAGTCTTCGGGCTCCTGGGTGCCCACCCAGCTGCAGCTGGTGATGCAGGAGGAGGAGATCATTGTGAGGGAGGTGTTGGAGGGAGCAGATTCCGGCCATACGTACCAACTGACAGCCGTGGTATCTGTGGTGACGGACCTCAAGGACCAGGGTCGAGACAACATTGTGAGCTGTATCAAGGTGGGACCTATCTACCACACCAGGCTTAAGGGCAGTCCTACCAGTCAATGGTACCTCTTCAATGACTTCTGTATCCTGCCTATCTCCCAGGTAGGTTGGTACATTGATCCGTGGAGAAACTGTCTGTATGTCCACTGGACATGCGTCAGACTTGTAGGCTCTTGTTGGGTTCTGTGCTGCCTGGAGTATAGGAGCTTCATCTATGCTTCCTTTTTGCGGTGAATCTCTATAAGACAAGTGGCCTTAATAAAACTCTGTGTGTGTTTTCTATAAACTGTCCATTTTTCAACAGCCACAATTGGGCCTTTTTTTTTCTGAAGAAAAAAAAAATTCAATGGCCTCTAATTCTTGTAAACATATGTAGACATGAAATATACCTGCGCAGTAAAAGCAGCCTCTAACTACTACCTAACCATGACTATCATGGCCTGTATTATGTGTGTGGGGATAATAATAATAATAATACTCCGTGTTGTGTTTGAAGGAAGAGGCAGTCTTCCAGAATCTAGATTGGAAGTCTCCCTGTGTCCTCTACTTCACCAAGGCCAACCTTACTGAAGCTCATCCCAGCAAAGGTAACTACGACACAAAACATGTTATTTACGCTTATACCCATGGTATTCGGCTACTTTGAATAATCCACTGGGTCAGGTTTACTCTTATGATAGACTCCACCTAGAGGTTGTTTTATTATTATATATTTTTTTCCCCCCCAAGTCTTGTGAGAGTTTACCTTCCTATTGGAGGAGAATTCTTCATCATTATTCAAGCATGTTCAGCTGTCCAGTATCTTACATAGTGTCTGCTAAAAGAGCAGTGTAGTGTGAGCATGTAACTTGGCACCTGCAGCTCCAGAACACATTTTGGCTTGTATTAGATGTATGACCTTTGGAAGAGGCTGCTGCTTATCATCAAACAGCTGCATGAACTCATGGAATTTGTGTAATCTTCACACAAGGGGATAAGAAACAACAACAAAGAACAGTAGAGGGGAGCGATACAGTAACTTTTGTTTATCTTGTGGCAGGGATTTTAAAAAATTATATTCCACCTATACATTATTAGTTTCAATTGTTTGTCATTCAGCAACCTTTCTCTCATTGTCTCTCTTTCTCTGTTCTTTTCGTTTATATTTTCCCATTTTTTACTGTGTCATTCATTAGCGTGGTGTTTTGACCATTGTTGACATGTTGCTGTTGTTCCATCTGTTACCAAATACATTCCAACTTTAATTCAACACCCCAAGGGATCATAATTTTCAGTTGAACTAAAGTCAGGGTGTTGAATTATAGTTGGTTGAATTAAAAAAAATATACCGAATGGGATTTGAAAAACAAGATGAATTAAAGTGATACGGCACAATTTGGATTATTGATTATAAACACAAGGTGATAAAACCAAATCATGTATATGTCGAACTGCTTTTCACATGTGTAGACATGTGGTGCGCTTATAGTAAAAAACAGTCGCTAACTACCCACCATGATTATCATGGCCTGTACCACGTGTACTAGGGATAAGCAAAAAAAAAAAGTCATGTATACACTATTTATTGATTTATTTGGTCTTAATTACCTTATGAGGATGAATTAAAGTCAGAGTGTATAGTCGATTAAGTGTTAAAAAGGTTATGCTGTATGTTCTAATCTTGGTTTGGGCTACCACATGTACTAGGGATAAGTAAAAAAAAAAATCATGTATACACTATTGATTTATTGGATTTGGTCTTAATTACCTTATGAGGATGAATTAAAGTCAGAGTGTATAGTCGATTAAGTGGTAAAAAGGTTATGCTGTATGTTCTAATCTTGGTTTAGGCTTGCCAGATGTTTTCAAAATTGTCTAAAAAAAAAATCTCTGCCGGACTGCTGACTAAATGGTGGTGTGGTCCAGGGAGGTCCCAGATCTCAGCCAAGGTGTTCCATGAAGATGTGTCCTTGGGAGCCCGTAGTCCTGCCACGGGGCCCCATGTCTTCACCCCACTGAGCCCCGGGGAAGCCCTCCCCACCCTGGTGGCCATGGACGCGGAATTTGTTACTCTCAACCAGGAGGAAGCGGAGATCAGGAGTGATGGCACCCGATCTACCATCCGACCTGGTCACTTCTCTGTGGCTCGGATCTCTTGTATCAGGGGGTGAGTCCAGTTCCTGTCATCTCATTCTTTGATGTCAAAATTGATGATGCCCCAACATATGATGTAGCCCTCTTACACAGGGCTCTGGCATATTTGTAAGTGCAAAGTCAAACTGCTTTTCACATGTGTAGACATGTGGTGCATACACAGTAAAAGCAATCGCCTACTTCTACCCACCATGATTATCATGGTCTGTACCACATGTACTAGGGATAAGCAAAAAAAAAGCCCTCTTACATTAGTATGTGAGGCCTCCATTGCCTTTGTCCTATTGTTGTTTGTTATCCCCTTGTGCAAAGATTATGCAAATTCTATATGAGTCCATGCTCCTCAAGTTATTGGATGATAAGCAACAGCCTCTCCCAAAGGTCCTGTTTAGTACATCTAATGCAAGTCAAAATGTGTTCTGGAGCTGCAGGTGCCAAGCTACATTTTGGGCAAGTTGAGTAGATTTTGTTATTATTTGACTTTTTATGCTTTACCATCTATTTTACTTTCATCAGCTGATTAAGATGTACAGGTAGATTTTTCGTTATTATTTTCTATCTTCAAGGGCTTGAGATATGGCATGTTCTGTTGTTGTTTCCTATCCCCTTCTGTAAAGATTGCACAAATTCCATGAGTCCATGCTCCTCAAGCTGTTTGATGATAAGCAGCAGTCTCTCCCATCTTGTCATTACGTGTAAAAGTGTCTACATTATTATTTTAAAAATAATAATTAGATATATACATTACACTATATACTGGGGGGGGGGGGGGGGGGTCGTTGGAAGGATAGTCTAAACCGTTGGTTTTCGACTGCTATGACCCGGGTTCAATTCCCGCATTGGGCACTTTTTTTTTTTGTTTAAAAAAAAAAAGTCCTCCAATGGCCCCCGATTCTTGCAAATGGGGCTCTGGCACATTTATAAGTGCAAAGTCGAACTGCTTTTCACATGTGTAGACAAGTGGTGCACTTACAGTAAAAGCAGTCGCCTACCTCTACCCACCATGATTACCATGGCCTGTACCACGTGTACTAGGGATAAGCAAAAAAAAAAAACACTATATACTATGAATATAGCGTCTCTACCACCGCTGCAGGGTTTGGTGGAGAATCGCCAGCGGGTCTCCAGCGTCATCACACATTCCACGATCTACGAAAAAAACGTAGATCATTGTGCTTTGCAGCTGAGAAGATGGTGATGGTGTGGACCTTGAGATCCACCAGAAAAATCCCGAACCAAGTTGTTATAACACATGTACCTTATCATCAGCCTCAATTATAACATCACACAATGGTGAAACAATTGGGATTTTATAATAATGAAGTAGGATTCCACTGTACTCATCAAACAACAACCTGGTTCTCTACATTTATCTTGTGTTACACCAAGTCCATTAGTAGCCCATCCATGTGTGGAAGATCTGGTTGTTTGTCCAGTGATGGACCCTTGGAAGGCATTCCATTCATTGACGACTACATCTCCACTCAGGAGCAGGTAGGTCCTCTCTCTATGTAATTAACCTTATATAATCTTATATGGACATTGTAATAAATCAGTTTCAATCTCTCTCTCTCTTATTTAATACATATATGTAGTATATTTTTGATGTTTATTGTAATCCCATCCCTATATAACTATGTATCAACCTTGTAAGATGTATCACAATAAAGCAAAGAGGGAGGTAGACCAACGACGCCATAGATCAAACTATCGCAACCAAAACCAAACTATAGAAACCAAAATCAATCCATCGAAACCAAAACCTAAGATGAAAGGCTAGACACCGAGGCGCGCCGTTACGCCTGAGCAAACAAACAGCTTGACCAGCAGCCAATGAGATTCAAGGCCAGGGTAGACGGCTGAGAGTTGCTATATATAGGGGTCGTTAGAAAGTTTCGGCAGTTAGATTGTTAGTTGGACAGGCAGATAGTTGGAGATTTAGATAGATAGTTAGTAGTTGTTTCCAGAGCGACCCCGTTACAGTCGGTCGGATCCCTCACCCCTATCCGCGATGTAGGGCATCCGTGGCGTCCGGGTCCGCTGTCTTCGTCCGTGGTCTACCTCTTCCTCTTGAAGTTACCACCTAGACCTGCCTCTGTCTCTTGTTGTCCCAGTGCGGAAAATCCCATCACGCACACACTACCACGACTGCACCCAGCACATTCCACATCGGGTTTACTACAGAACTCCGTTTAAAGTCGACAGGATAACTGAGGACAACGACATGCAGAGGATGACGAGGCCGGAAACGAGTACTTCGCGGATGCCCTCACCAACATGCAACACCACTGCGAAGACCTAATAAGCCGCCTAAAAGACGCCATGCGAGGACTTGCTGCGCCTCGCACCGAGGAGGACATCATCGCCCCCATCCACATCTCCTGCGCCGCGAACATCTTCCTCCATCAGCTCGAACAGGCAGACAAGATTAATCGGGAAATCCTGGCATTGCCCCGCCAACCAACATCGACGATGTCCCATGGCAACCATCGCAGAAAGTGACCACCAAGCCTCATCGCAGCCCACTCCACAAGCCCCATTCAAGACATCCATCTGGTAGGAGAAATTTCTCTACAGAACTATTTAATGTAACACTATCTCCGTTTGCTCTGAATTAATTATTCGATACCATTTTAATAGCAATAACATTATTTTTATAAATCCGTCAAGTTCATCATTTTACCATTTTTATAGCATTTCAATTCAAATTTTAAAACCTTGTATACCCTCATTTACCAATTTTTACTTTTTTACGCAACTTTTAAATTTAAATTCATTAATTTCAATTTTACATAAAAAATCATATTGTATTTTAATTACTCGAATCATATTTTCTAAACTTTTGTGTGTTTTTTTTAATACCTTATTTTTGGCCATAGTATTAATAATTAAATTTATTATGCTCTTTATTTTACTTAACCTATTGCTATTTCAAATTGATATTTCTCAATATTTTAAAAGTTTTAAAATAGTCCTAGATTTGTATTTTAATAAATATCAATTTTAAATTATCCCATCTCAAAATGTGCCTCCCCTATTTCCCACAATTACCAAAACAAATATAAATGTAAAATGCGAAAACTAAATATCATACCATAAAATTTTCATATCCCATTGCATTTCATTCCTGCATTTCATTTCAAACTCTACCGAATTTTGTACCCATGCCATAACCTTTTCTCTTAAAAAATTTCGTAAATTCATTATTTTATAATTTTTATAAACCTAATCATCGCTACACAAGGCTGTACAAGCTCGATTTTCTCGCACCACCTGAGTATCACCTGTTAAAACACACATTTTTATCTCACACTTTTCTAGATTGTTCACATCAATTTTAATTCCCATCGCCATGACAATATTCCAATCTTCAACACTAGTGTCTGTCAAGCATTCAATTATATGACTTGGGTATACTTTATTACGAACATGCATTACATTACCGGCTCTCGTTAGGAATAAAAAAAGACCAACTTCTCAGACTGGACCAAAGCGACATAGGGCCACATCGCCTCCCCATAGGCCAAACTAGAAGGACACCATTAATCTTGCACCTACACCTAGACATTGTGTGTAAAAATGTTCCCCTTTCTCAGGAACGAATATTTTTGTTTTCTTTTGACTTTTCTTTCATTGTAAATAGACTTACAATTTACCCAGTTTTGTGGTATTGGACTTTGTTTTTTTACTTACCGATGTGAATAAGACATTTCACTATTAATCGATATCATTTTGTTTTTTAATGTCTTCAACTACCAATCAACCCTTTATATATTCTTACCTTCAATTTTTTTTTCTTTCTCTTTTTCTCATTACAACTTAAACTATTTTTAGGCACCATTTTAAAAAAAACCTACACCTAACAATATTTTTAATATTTCTTAACAGATAAAACATTTATCATTTTATCTTTGTTAATAGATTTTCAAAATGTTTTTTTTGACGCTTCCCTTACAGCCTCTAACTCTATCCCATGAACCTTTCCTCCCAACCTTTTACAGCCATCAAGAGTTTATTGTTCGTCAGCCATTTTCTTTTTTTTTTTTTATTGATTAACCTAACTAGAAGACCCTTCCTTGATGTACATTTCCCAACAGTGAGCTCAGGAGACCTAGTTAGATTTTTATTTTTTTTCTCTCATCGTCCGGCTCATCATTTTTTCATCTCTCAACTTTTTTTTTTACCATACAAGCCGGACACAATCAAATTTGACAGCAATAAAGCTCTTGCACCCACCTCTCCTTTTCCGCATCCTTCAGACCTCCAACCTTCCAAGGGATTCCAGTTCGCCAAACATTTTTGTTTTTTTTTTCATTGATTAATCCGACTGGAACAATCCTTCCTCGTTATACCATTCCCAATAATGAGTTCAGGATTTCCAGCGCGATCTTTTTTTTTTTTTTCTCATCGCCCGACTCATCATTTCAATTCACCATTTTTTCAAACTTTCATTTTTTTTTGTCATCATTCAAACGGGCATAATCATTCTGGACAACAGGAATCCCTCTTACCTCTCCCTCTTACCCCATCAATCTTCCCACTTCTTTTCACTATCTGAGCTAATGATGCAGACGGAATATCTTGTGCCTTCTGTTAATGAAAACAATGCCTCACTTAAACAAGTTCGCATTGCATTGCAGAATGCTTGGGATACAACTTTGCAGAAAAATGCTCAGATACCCGCTTTCCCTTTTTCAACCTTAGCGTCACATTATATGTTCAACCAATAAACAAACTTTTCTCCGCTCATATTTTATGCAATAAGATATTTTTTACTTGTACGAATCATTTTACCATTTTGCATTATATACTTCCCCTTAATCTTTTATCATTCATTCTGTGCCTTTTTATTTTTATAACCTTGTTTTATATTTCATTGATACACCACCATTACAACATCTTTCTCTGTTTAACTTGTAACCTTTTAATAATTTTAACTAATTTGTATGCAAATTATTTCTTTTTTTATATAATAGGTTTGTTTAGGTCATCATTCATTACATGTCATTCCCCCAACCAAACCTTCATCACCGGGGACACATTCTGTAGTATATTTTTGATGTTTATTGTAATCCCATCCCTATATAACTATGTATCAACCTTGTAAGATGTATCACAATAAAGCAAAGAGGGAGGTAGACCAACGACGCCATAGATCAAACTATCGCAACCAAAACCAAACTATAGAAACCAAAATCAATCCATCGAAACCAAAACCTAAGATGAAAGGCTAGACACCGAGGCGCGCCGTTACGCCTGAGCAAACAAACAGCTTGACCAGCAGCCAATGAGATTCAAGGCCAGGGTAGACGGCTGAGAGTTGCTATATATAGGGGTCGTTAGAAAGTTTCGGCAGTTAGATTGTTAGTTGGACAGGCAGATAGTTGGAGATTTAGATAGATAGTTAGTAGTTGTTTCCAGAGCGACCCCGTTACAGTCGGTCGGATCCCTCACCCCTATCCGCGATGTAGGGCATCCGTGGCGTCCGGGTCCGCTGTCTTCGTCCGTGGTCTACCTCTTCCTCTTGAAGTTACCACCTAGACCTGCCTCTGTCTCTTGTTGTCCCAGTGCGGAAAATCCCATCACGCACACACTACCACGACTGCACCCAGCACATTCCACATCGGGTTTACTACATATATGTATTAAAAATAAAGAAGGCATCTCTTGACCACGAGCACATGTGCTCTATTTATCAAGAAATTGGGTTGGCCAAATATCACGGAGCAAGCTAAATAAACGTTTAGTTTATTTTTGCTCCACTAGATGGCGCTCTGCCATCTAAAAAGCACATGTGCTCGTGGTCAGGAGATGCCTTCTTTATTTTTAATATCAACACCTGACCCACTTATCTTTTATTTTTTTCTATTGTTTTTTCACATATATGTATATTTATCACTGTATTATATATATTTATATCTATTTATTCCTATATTTATCATTATATACCCATAACACCCACCAAACAATAAACTTATTGACGATGGAACAATGGCTCAATTTCTTACAGACAACACTATTATTGTAGGTGACCTTAATGCCAAACATCAACTATGGGGATGTTCCATGCCAAACCCAAGAGGCATAATACTTTCAAACATATTTGACGATATTATACTAATTATCAAGATATCTGGATTCTTACCGATAGTAGAAGTGCCATACAACACTTGAGTCACACAGGGGAACTCAGAGACAAAGTAAGCAGGAACATAATTGGTTATCTCCAAAAACTCTCAAAAACCTCAAAAATTCACCTTCAATGGATACCCTCACATGTTGGAATTGAAGGCAATGAAGCTGCTGATGTGCTAGCGAAAAAAGGCACAAAAGAACCCTTGCCACAGAAAAATAAACTTACTTTTAAAGAAATAGAAACAGTAGCCAAAACAAAAATAAACAAGAACTGGAGGATCCCACCTAAGCACAGTTGGTACATCCTTGGAGCAGTAATGGCTACCCAGACCTCGAAGGTCCATAAGCCTGGCACAGTTGGTACAGTGGAGTGAACCCAGGAGGAGCTCTAAACATCAGAAATAGACAGCATCAAACAACACTAACAAGATTTAGAACAGGCCATCTCAAGCCATTGAAGATAGAAAATAATAACAAAATCTACCCCACTTGCCCAAAATGTAGCTTGGCACCTGCAGCGCCAGAACACATTTTGGCTTGCATTAGATGCACTAAATAGGACCTTTGGGAGAGGCCGCTGCTCATCATAAAACAGCTCGAGGAGCATGGACTCATGGAATTCGTGTAATCTTTACACAAGGGGATAAGAAACAACAACAACAACCAGATGGTGCTCTGCCTTCTGTAAAGCACATGTGCTCCTGGTCAGGATATGCTATTTTTATTTTTGATTTCAACACCTTACCTTTTTATCTTTTTTTTTTTTTTCATTTATCATTATATAATCATATTTATTCTGTATTTAACCTTATATGGACATTGTAATGAATCAGTTTCAATCTCTCTCTATTTATTACATTTATCAATATACAGTTAAATCTGTCTATAGCGCCCCCTCTAAATAGCGCCTCCCTCTCTATAGCACCCGATTTTAAATGCATAGTACGATGCGATTTACATTAAAAGTGACTTGTCTATAGCATCCCCTCTCTATAACACCCTATTTTGGTGAGTCCCAAGAGGGGGCGACAGGTTTAACTGTATATTCTATATGTATTTATTTTATATTTAACCTTATATGAATGATGTAATAAAGAAATTTCAATCTCTCTCTCTCTCCTATGCAAACTTCTTCTATAAGAAATTTAAACTATTTTTGACCTGTAAAAACTTCTACTGTCCTTACTGCAATGATAAAATAATGGGAGAGCTTGACTCATCAGTGGTGAACCCTCTCAGTGGTTTCACCAGTTTAATTTATCATACCGCTATAATATTGTATTTGGCTGTTTTCCTTTTATACCAATACTGAAGCTAGACTATATGCAAATACAGGTAGAGAGGCCTTCCATGAGTTATCTGATGAGTGACCTTTCTAAAATGAAAACATCTACCAATAAGCAACATCAGAAATATCATTTTTTAAGACAGAACAGGATCTCATTTATTCCATTATGTTTTGTTGGAAATAACATATAATCTATTATAGTAATCATTCATGAATCCTTTTTTTTTTGCTTATCCCTAGTACACGTGGTACAGGCCATGATAATCATGGTGGGTACTTAGCGACTGCTTTTACTGTAAGCGCACCACATGTCTACACATGTGAAAAGCAGTTCGACTTTGCACTTACAAATGTGCCAGAGCCCCGTTTGGTTACTTGCACTCGCTGGTGGGGTTGGACTTTTGCAAGAATCGGGGGCCATTGGAGCATTTTTTTTTTTTTTTAACAGAAAAAAGTGCCCAATGCGGGAATCGAACCCGGGTCGTAGTGATCGAAAACCAAACGGTTTAACCAGCCTTCCACTGACCCCCCCTCATGAATCCTGTTTCACATATACTCACGTTAAAAAATTATTAAAATTTTCAAATTTTTATTTAGAAAATACAATTATATTTTGATAAGGAAAGAACAATATGGATTATAAATAGGAAACACAAGTTAATAAGACCAAAAATAAATAAATAAATAGTATGTGACATTTCAGTAACAGCATTGTTACCATCATCAGACAAAAATATTGAATGTATTGATGATGATGGTAACAATGTTGGTCCATGTCGAACTGCTTTTCACGTGTGTAGACATGTGGTGCACTTACAGTAAAAGCAGTCGTCAACCTCTACCCACCAAGATTATCATGGCCTGTACCACGTGTACTGGGGATAAGCAAAAAAAAAAATGTTGGTCCTTAAGTGGACGATGTCTCTAAAGATTGATGGTTTTCTTAGATTGTCAAGAAGATCCTGTGGCTTAGATACGATCAAAGAAATAGATGTTAGTGACTGGTGGTATCTGATTTAATGGGATCTTCTACATTTAGAAGAAGCTGCCTAAAAAGATTTTTCGAGCATCTTTTGAGTAATTACTGTTAGGTATATTAATTCAAAGAATTTTTCTCTATGTAAATAAATTATATTGATATATGAATAAATATAAATTGATGATGATAACATTAGCTAGCATATGATGATTAACAATTGGCAACTGAGTTAGTGCCTTCTTGATCCTTTTTTTTTTAAATTTCTTCTTAATTCTAAAATTTTACTTTTGTAGTTTCTATGCATAAAGATAACATTAAAAATATATTTAAGTAACATTTTCTCTTTTTTACCCCCAAAAAAACACCAACAATTTTCAGCCCCACAGTTCACCAAGATGGTGTTTTGACCAGGTGGTGGATTACGTGACCAAGTTCTCCGGTATCAAGCCGGGTGACCTGGATGCTACGGTCTCCTCCAAACATCTGACAACATTGAAGAGGACCTACCTTAAGCTGCGCTACCTCATAGACTCTGGAGTCAAGTTTGTGGGCCACGGACTCAAGAACGACTTCAGGGTCATCAACTTGGTGGTACGTGGTTCTTGTTGGCTGGGAGAATCCTGAAACCTTGGGATGTGTTCTGTTTCTGCTGTTTTGATTGTCTTGTGAAGGCTGAAAGAGCTCTTCAAGAGATCCTAAGCATATATAAATCTTCAACTTTATTCTTATCTCCACTCAATCATATCAGGATATCAAGCTTGTAGAGCTTGTTGATGGTGTCTGCTTTGGATGAGTATAGCTCATCAATGGATGAGTCAATACATTCAATGATGTGGTTTAGAAATATATATATAAAATGGATTGTGTGGGAGTATGAGGAAAGGGAAGATAAAATATCCGGGTCAAAACAACTTAATTGGTCACCAGATATCTAGCCTTTACTCTCCTTTACCCCTGGGGATAATTTATCTTACTCAAAGTAGTTTAAAAGAAGCTGGATGTGATCTCTTTTCCAATCATTGCTGTATCTCTCAGGAAAATCAGCATATAAGACTAAAGGTCTTAGGGCAACTCTGTGCTTCACTTCCATCAATAATTGACAATATGACCCAGAATAAGTATATTGCTACGGCGTTTTATGGTTTCCACAAGTCCATATCTCAGAAGAAGGCCAAGTGACACTCACTCCTCACTTTCTTACTGCTACTCTTCTTGCTTCCCTCTTTCTCTTTCTTATTTTTTTTTTTCTTCTTGTCTATATCGTTATTTCCTTTGTCTCACTGCTTTGTTCTTATGCATACCTCTGGTGAATCCTGTATAGGGTCAGTGACCCTAAATAAAGGCTTTTTGTTGTTGTGGTTGACTAAAGGTCTTAAATGTTTGATTGATTAAATAATGCCAAAATTTCCCTTAGGAAGTTTTATTTTTATATTGTAACGTATAAAATTAGGAAAGACAAACTTCAGGATGACACAGCAATTTATTCAAGGTAAGCACAACTTAAAATTGATAAAATATAAGGGAAGCAATGAAGGAAGTTTACAGAGTAGCAAAAAGATATTCTGTTAATAAAATACTCTGCTACAATATTTAATTTAATGGCTGGGCTCTGGCACATCTGTAAATGCAAAGTCAAACTGCTTTTCACATGTGTAGACATGTGGTGCGCTTACAGTAAAAACAGTCGCTAACTACCCACCATGATTATCATGGCCTGTACCACGTGTACTAGGGATAAGCAAAAAAAAATCATGTATACACTATTTATTGATTTATTTGGTCTTAATTACCTTATGAGGATGAATTAAAGTCAGAGTGTATAGTCGATTAAGTGTTAAAAAGGTTATGCTGTATGTTCTAATCTTGGTTTGGGCTACCACATGTACTAGGGATAATAATAAAAAATTAATGGCTGTCTGCTATCTCACAGACCAAATGTCCCCACATTGTACTGAGGTGTTTGGTGACAGGTACCTCCGGACCAGGTTCTGGACACTGTCCATCTCTTCCAGATCCCCAATCGCAGGATGGTGTCCCTCAGATTCCTGGCCTGGCACTTCCTGGGTGAGTTGACAGCAAAATTAAATATTTTTTTTGTGCAATTAAGTAACTTTATTTGCATATACAGTTAAACCTGTCTATAACACCCCCTCTAAATAGCGCCTTCTTCTCTATAGCGCCTGATTTTAAATACGTAGTACGATGCAATTTACATTAAGAGTGACCTGTCTATAGCATCCCCACCTCTATAACACCCTATTTTGGTGAGTCCCAAGAGGGGGCACTATAGACAGGTTTAACTGTATCCACAAAAAAATAGATATGGTGATATGGACAATAATTTTTGTTGAGTTTTGTGTGAGTGGAAGGAAGTAATCTTAAAAATTTTCATGAAAAGAAGCGAGAGAAATAAGTCTTCCTTCTAAATTAAATGTTAAAAATCGCTGTGCCTTGCATTAATGTGAATTTAGATCAACAATCATCATAATTTTCAATTCAACCTTTCTCATTTTCTGCTTGCCCATATACAAATGCCTTATTTCAAATATCAAACCTCTGTTGTAACCGGATTAATTTTCTAAGGTCAAATGACTAGTGTCATTGTATTAATAAATATACATATTCACAATGTTTTATAATTCCTTTTAAAAATTGACTGTTTTCCCAAATATTTTTCAATACACAGGTCTCTTCTTCTTTCTTATCTCAAAGCCATTATAATCATGGTGGGTAGTTAGCGACTGCTTTCACTGTAAGCGCACCACATGTCTACACATGTGAAAAGCAGTTCGACTTTGCACTTGAAAATATGCCAGAGCCCCGTTTGGTTACTTGCACTCGCTGGTGGGGTTGGACTTTTGCAAGAATACACAGGTGATACAGTAGAACTACATCTCTGTAAAGGACAACACATAGTTGCAGAGCCAAAGTGTCCTTTAGGGAGAAGTGTTCTCTAACAAGAGTGTCCTCTCATGGAGAGATCCTTGGAAGCCTCTTAACCCAAATAATTGGTCTTTGAGGTACAGCCTGCACCACGCTGATGAGAGCCAACAGCCTGAAACATGTATGTGGATGGCTTTTGGGATGGGTGGGTGCATGGATGGGTTGGTCCAATATTATGGGAAAAGCCTAAATCATTTAGTTGATTTTTGTTCCACTAAATGCATTCTCTACCATCTGTTGTTGTTGTTTCTTATCCCCTTGTGTAAAGATTACACGAATTCCATTAGCCCATTCTCCTCGAGCTGTTTTATGATAAGCACTGGTCTCTCCCAAAGATCCCGTGTTCTGCCATCTAAAGCAGTCAGGATATGTCTCTGCTTTTCACATATGTAGACATGTGGTGTACTTACAGTAAAAGCAGTCGCCTTCTAACTACCATGTTTATCATGGCCTGTACCACGTGTAATTAGGGATAAGCAAAAAAAAAAAAGGATATGCCTTTTTTATTTTTAGTATCAGCACCTGACCTTTTTTTTTTTTTTTTTCTATTTTAACCTTAAGGATTTAACCTCCCAAAGACTTGGAATATTTAACAAACTGAAGAGAGGTTTTAGCAACAACAGGCTATGTGGTCGTCAGATCTCCGGATCCAAGCAGAAACCCACGACTCCATCGAGGATGCCAAGACAGCCCTACAGCTCTTCAAAAAATACCAGCAGCTGGAGACGGAGGGCAAGGTGAAGGAAGCCCTCAAGAAACTGTATGAAGTGGGCCGCAACCTGCAGTGGCAAGTCCCCGACTCCATCCCACAGTCATCCCCCTCTGTACAGATCGCACGGTGTACATAGCGGTGCAACAATAAAAGTATTTTCTGTTGTTGTTGTTGTTTTACTTCCTCCATCTCCTTATATACTGTTTAGTGGCTTTAAGTGTAGTGGCTTTACATCTTTTTTTTTTTTCTTCTTTTTTAAGAAAGATGTGTATTTAATTTGAAATATCGACTGGTACAATAGGGAATGGGGGTCGGTGGAAGGATGGTCTAAACCAGGGGTGGCGAACCTTTTTATATTAGAAGGCCAATTTTCATTTGACCATTTTTGAGAAGGCCGCATTCATATATAAATATATATGTACGATTTAATTAAAGGGATTTATATACAAAATTAAAATACATAATTTTCTTTGCAATTAAATAGTTTATAGTGGTATAGTTATGTACTTCATTTTTAGCACGACACTTGAATTACTTTTAGAAATTTAAATACTTACATTTACTATATTATATATATTATATAATATATGACATTCGTATTAGATATTTTCAATAAAATGAAAGTAATTGAAAACTGCGAAACAAAAATTATAATTTTGAATTTATGAAAAGGCCACAACTTGGGCAAGAAAAGGCCACATGCGGCCTTAAGGCCGCACGTTCGCCACCCCTGGTCTAAACGGTTGGTTTTCGACCGCTAAGACTCGGGTTCAATTCCCGCATTGGGCACTTTATTCTGATTTTTAAAAAAATGCTCCAATGGCCCCCGATTCTTGCAAAAGTCCAACTCCTTCACCAGTGAGTGCAAGTAACCAAACGGAGCTCTGGCACATTTGTAAGCGCAAAGTCGAACTGCTTTTCACATGTGTAGACATGTGGTGCATGTACAGTAAAAGCAGTCGCCTACTGCTAGCCACCATGATTCATGGCCTGTACCACGTGTAGTAGGGATAAGCAAAAAAAAGAAGAGCTAACCTTTGACACCGTAGACCTTTGACGTCCGAAAGCTCGTAGTTCCCAATAAAGAAGCTTACCACGCTGTTTACCTACTTGCTGTTTCAATTTATTGAGCGTGGCTATAATTATGTCTTATCTTTGACACCGTGTAAGTGCATACTGCCCTTTACTTAGGTACAGTAAAACATACTCCATGAGAAGACACCTCTCTACAATGGGCAGGTTTATTTGCAAAATTACCATTTTTATTAATGATGACACCTCTCCCTAAAGGATACTTTGGCTCTGTAATTAGGTGTTGTCTTTTGCAGGAAGGTACCTGAAGTGTAAATAAATTATTTGGTCCTGTGCTTGTGAATATTCAGAACTATTTGCCACACACACGTTATTACACAATTTGTTGATATTTGTTTACTTCCTATGTCACCTAACACATGTTGCAATATAAACACATCTCTCCACTAATATTCTACTGGACCATTCTTTTATGTCATTAGTTTTATTATTCATCATTAGATGTCAATTATATTTTCTTCTTGTAACTAGACTTTCTAAAGCATTATATATGGGGTAGTTTTCATATTTTAATATGTCTTCGCCACAATTTAAGCCTTTTTTTATAGTGTCTGTGTGTGATTCATCACTGTTACTTACCACAAGATAAAGTGGGGGTCAGTGGACGAATGGTCAAACTGTTAGTTTTCGACCGCTAAGACCCAGAATTGAATCCTGCATTGAGAATCTTTTTCTAATTAAAAAGTACCCCAATGGCCCCTTATTCTTGCAAAATTGCAACCTCGCCAACAAGTGCAAGTAACCAAACAGGGCTTCGACACACTTGCAAGTGCAAAAGTCAAACTTCTTTTCACATGTGTAGACATGTGGTGCACTTAAGAGTAAAAGCAGTCGCCACTTCTACACACCATGATTATCATGGCCTGTAAAACATGTACTAGGGATAATAAAAAAACAAACATGATAAAGCAATGCAATTATAGATTGAGATCTCTATAGCCTATCCTCCACCAAGACCATCAGTATGTGTTGACCACATCATATGGAACAGTTCAGAAATAAAAAAAGGCAGATCAAGGAAGTCTCTAAACATCAATAGTAGTAAGTGTTGGAGGACATAGTTCTCTTCTAACCAGAATATTGTAAACCTAACTGAAGCAATGGTGACAAATTACAAAAAAGGCATAAGATGTCACAACTCTTTTTATTTACCTGATTAATGAAGCTTTCGGACAAGTGCTTCTTCAAGCAAACTGAAATGCATAAAAAAAGCTAAAGGAGAGAGATTATTACCATTACCTTGTTTATACATTTTAGTTTGCTCAAAAGCTACTTTAATCAAGTAAATAAAAGGAGTTGCAACATCTTTATGCCTTTTTTTGTAATTTGTCAAATTCTGCAAACCTGTAATAATGAATGGTGACAATACCACACTATGGAAGGGAACTAGGAATATAATTACATTTCCAAATATTTTATACTAGCTGAATGACCCGGGCAACGCCCGTGTTTTACCCGATTGAATGTTTTGATTCAAATACTATTTGTTACAATTATAAATTGTGGTCATGTGGCCTAGTGGTCATAGCATCTGCCCGGTAAGCGGAAGGTCGTGGGTTCGATTCCCATCCCTTGACACTTTTTTTATTTTATCCATTCTGACCAAAATCTATCCGTGAACTTCACACAGACAGAATAAGGCAATTATATAAGTAGATATTTTGGTACAGTAGAACCACCATGAGAGGGCACCTCTCTACAAAGGACAGTTTTCATCACCAAAATTACAATTTTTACTATTTATCAACTCTCCAGTAAAAGGACACCTCTCCCTAAAGGACACTTTGGCTTTGCAATTAGGTGTCTTTTACCGGGAGGTAGTTCTACTGTATATAATTGCAGACCATATTGATTTAAAAAGAATTCTATAAACGATTTCCCACAAGTTAAAAAAAATTCTGCCGTAAAAAGCCATTTATATAGAATTTTTTATACTTAACTACTGTTGATAAAATGATAAATATAAAAAAAAACAATTTAAATATAAAAAAAAAAGTTTTATTAAAAAAAAATGGAAACAAAAGCAAAGAGATAGATTTATATGATTGTAAAAAAATACATATTAAAAAAAAATTAGGTAGGTAGTGGTATATAAACAAAACATTTCTTTAAGAAAACAGGATTCTAAAATATAGGTATAACATCAACATTTAAAAACAAATTTTAAAAAATTGCAAAGTAATTATAAAAGTACGGAGACGTGGAAGAGAGGGAATACAAATTTGGTTACCTGAACATGATGTGTTTTACAAAAAAAATTGTAATTTCTTATTTAGAAAAAGAAAATTGGCACACTTTGATTTTTTTGCAATACATATACTGTTGGTGGACGAGTGGGTAACACCCTCGATTCCCGACAGTCATGAATCAAGATTGAATCTCGTATTGAACACTTTGTTTTAATATATGAATAACCTTCACACATATTATTCATTGTTTCAAATATCATAAACTAGGTTGTTCTTGTAGAGCGGTACCTAATAAAGTGATTTTGGAACTGAACCAAACTTTGATTTTTTTCAATTCATAAAAAAAGTAGTACAATAGTTCTCATATATATTAAAATCAAAATTGGCATATCCTGATCACAAGCACATGAGATTTTTAGATGGCAGAGTGCTCTACCATCTAAAAAGCTCATGTGCTTGTGGTCAAGATATGTCTTTTTTGATTTTAATACCAATACCTGACCTTTTTTAAATTATTTTTTTACATATATATTTAAATAAAAAGGAATATATTGGATCAAAATATCATTTATTTTACCAATATTTCAGTTGGCTGAAACCAGGGAATTTTTTGCTTGAAGGAAATTGAACTATAAAAAATAATGGCTGCCTCTTCTTTCAAAATAGCACTTGGTTTTAGCATTCGCTGGAAAACACCTATTAGTATAAAATAATAATAATAAATGAAAAATAAAAGAGGTGGGGGGTAAGATCTACAAGTAGTAAAATGATGAAAGAATACATACAAATGAATGTTGCTGATGGTACCATATATTGGACAGAATAAATACCAAATACAATTGTGTTCATTATTTTTTTAAGTTGAAGAATAGTGGACTAAACCCTTTCTTTATAAATCAAGAAGATCCAACCATATTTGGTGATTCAAGGCATTAGGCCACTATCTCTTAGCCAATATTTTGCGATAAAAGAATTCATTATTTGCCGATATAAATTTATTTTTTCTAATCCATATCAGTTGATTGCTTAAACCAACTCACACAGACCTCCTAGTTTATGGATGACTTTCTGTTGTAGATATCTTGTTTGTTTAGGTCACAGCACTGCAGGATGTACTCCGGGGATGTCTCACAAGCCAGACATTTTGTGCAGTTTGGGAAGTGTTTGGTTTTGCCTTCAAAAAATATTTTCCTTGTGTGGCCTGAATGTGTCTGATCTTCATTCAGAGAGATAGTGCAAGCCATCAGCAGCATTCATTTGCAATATACGGTGATGCCATTTTAAAAATATATATAAAAATAGTACAGTATTACAACCAAACGGTCAAAAAAAAAATTTGCACAAGTCCAAGGTGCAACTATTCAATGTTTTAAGTTTGGAAACTCGTAGCAAAACTTTAATATTGAGCATTATTATACAGAACTTTGGGAAAAAGACATTTATAAAAAGAGTATCACATTAAGAGAAAATTGAATATATTACAGGCGGCTAAATGAAAAACAAAAAAGTAATAACCTCACAGATTTGCATAGGTCATATGTATTTGCATAGGTTGAAGTATTACTGTATTGGATAACAAATATACAAGTTATTTACTTATTTTTAAAAAATACACAATGTGTGGTTAGAAAATGATAGGAATAATTAGCGAGTACAAAAATGGTAGCATATAGGGTTAAAGTATTTGAAAAAAGAAAGAATAGTAGTATATAAGTATTAACATTTTTTAGGAAAAATATTAATAATTTTGTTGCCAAAAAGTTTAGAGTACGTATTTATAAATATGATTTTCAAGACATATATATTGAGTAGTGTTTACAAATAGTCATTTTGAAGGTTAAAATTGAAAAGAATAAAAAATAAACGTCAAGTTTGGAAAAATAAAATACTTCTTTTTAAGCTTCATTAAAAATTATTTTGTTTGCAATCCAAGAATTTTTTTTTTATCTTGAGCCTTGATAAGGCACAATTTGGATTATAGATTAATAGCTACATGAAAATAAGAGTTAACCCAAATAAATTAATAGTGTGTGTAATTTATTTGGATTAGGTCTTATTTTCTTTGAGCCTTAAATATTTTTTTAGTATTTAGCATCAAATAATTCTATATTTGGATAAAAATTAACTTATCTAGTTCTTTAAATTATAAATCACAATTTTTGGATTATAAACACAAGGTGATAAGACCAAATTCAAATAAATAGTGTGTGATGTTTCGGTGTAACAGCCTTGTTACCATCTTCAGACAAAAGTAATGGCCCACAAATTTTTAAAATATATTTTACCAGTCCAAAGGCTCCAAATTAAAGATTGGGAAAAGCTAATATAGATTTTTAAAAAATCACAAGAGGTTCTAATAAGTCATTTATGATGTTACAGCATTGGTTCCTACCTTCAATAAGTATTCAAAAATGTTATATATTCTGAAGATGAGGCACCAAAGAGATGTTAAAAAAAGATAATAACATACAAATGGTTAGGTGTTATAAATTTGCATACAATGGAAAAACAAAATACATATATTTAAAATTTACTTTACCTTGTATGGAGATAGCATCAAATCTAAAACAGAAATGTCAAGAGAATTTTTTTTTCTTTTAAAGAGTATATGCAAATATGTGAATTGAAAATGTTTGAGTCTTATGATTTAAATCAATCTCCATAAGAAAAGGAATTTATAAGAATTTTGAATCAATGTAAGTAAAAAAAAATGTGTGTGTGATTGAAAAATTTAGAGATATGCACATTTTAAAATCTCTTTAAATTGTGTATACAGTTTTATTTTATTTCAGAATGCATCATATAAATTTCCAATTGTTTCAATCTATTTTAGGGTTTATCATCAGTTGAATGCAGCCAGCCGGTTCCAAGCCGGGATGAAAAAAAAGAGGAGAGGGAACAGTAACAAGCTCACTAAAAAACCTGGGTTCAGCTGGACCGGCTGATAGTACCCTGTAAGGGCTTCTAATCCAGGGATACAGGATGAGCAGCGTTTGTACTCCATGTTAGGAGTGGCTGCACATGGCTTCTGTTCCTCATGTCAGAGGCAGCCATTTCTTTTGGAGCTAAGTCGGCCTGCCACTGAGTAGTGCTCCCAGTCTTAATGGCAAAGGCAGATGCATTCTACTTCACCCAGTGTGGATATAAGAAAGAAGAATGCAGCCATAATATAGTTTAGCAATCATAGCACCTGATTCTATCCTGGATTGATAGTTGATGTCCATTTTCAATGAATCCTGATTCAGTCTTTTTGATGGATTCTCAACAGTTTCTGTTTTAAGAGTAAAGAGGTGCCAAAAGATGAAATTATAAAGGGATGATTAAAACCAATTCTGAAAGATTAAACATGAGCTATGAATTTTTTTATAATAAGAATGCTGCGTTTTTTTAAACTACTTCCCAATTCTCCATCAAAAAATGAAGTATGGTGTTTATTTCTCTTGTAACTGAGCAATATTGCAGCAAAACATTTATTATTGTATTCGGAGATTATATAAATTTCTATATATATGTGTGCTACTTTGTAAAAAAAATGATAAGGCACAATTTGGATTATAAACACAAGGTAACAAGACCACAAATCCAAATAGACACATAATGTGTGACGTCTTGGTAACAGCGTTGTTACCATCTTCAGACAAAAGAACTGAATGAGAAATTAGAGAGAGAGAAAATGGTTTTACAGGATACTAAGCAAAGAATTGAATGAGAAATTATACCACAGCATCTTTTAAATAGTTACTGTTATCAAGTGTGTAAACAAGATAGAGCAGATAAGAAGAAAATAGTTTTCAAAGAACTCTAAAATATTATTCTTAGGATTAGAAGTGGAAACCTCACACACTAATTTATTTGGTCTTATTACCTTGTGTTTATAAAGTTATAAGATAAAAACAGAGAGAGAGATAAGGAGTAAAATAATGCTTACTTTTACAATCCAAGTTATTTTCTTGTATATTCCATTGTTATACATGAGGTACCAAAGGCCTCTTTAAAAATCCTGACTTCAACTGACCCAGTTGATGGACCTCAGCAATGGTCCCACTCCAGGAATACGGAGGAGCTGCGTCTGTGCTCATGTTAGAGTTGGCAGCAAAGGCTAATGCAAAAGCAAATGTTAGGAACGGCATCAAATTACAGGCAAAGTCAGACTTTCACCAAAGTGTGCCTGGATCATGGTGCCATGATCAACGAAAGCTGCACCCCTACACCCCATTCCATGAGATCATGAACTCATAGAATTCATGTAATCTCCACACAAGGGGATAAGAAACAATAACAGGTACTAAAGGAACAATGGCAGTTCTTGTTGAAGAAATGTAGGGATTCTTGGCAGGCTTGTGTAGTATACAGGGAACATGCAGTGAAGAAATCTTGATGTGAAGAAGTTCTTGTCTTGGTGAGGATAACTTCTTAACATATTGGCTGGTTGAATTATATCAAAGGTCAACATTTTCATAGAATGATTTGGAAAGTTGTTAAGGAAAGTTAAGTGACATTCCATGAAAAATGTTTTTTTCTTTACAAATATTTCTGTATATAATATACAATTTAGATATCTACAATATTTACAAATTATATATTGCTAAATTTGAAAACAATAAAAAAAAAATGTATCACTTTTTTTCAAAAACAAAACAATGAATATATTTTCTTTTGATGTTTGATGAAAAGATGAACTTGTCAAAAAGACTGTAATCACAATCTTTTGGAATGTTCTGATAATGTAATAGTGTAAAGTCACTTGAGTTTTATAGATGTACATAAATATAGTGCCTTATTTTCTTTCCTATTTGCAAAGATATGGTGCAAGCTTGTTAAATATATTTTTGACTCAAAAATTTAGTTTTTTAATCTATTTTGAAGCTGTTCTCAAATTTTCTTATAAATTTTTTATTTTTTAAATTGGTAAGATTAAATGAGTAATTTTTTTTTTTTTGACATATTTAGGGCAAGGGGTAAGAGAAGATTATCACATTTTCAATTTAAATTTTGATCGAATTATCACATTATTTAACTACAATGGATATGATTAATGTGATCAGAAAATTTCAATATACAAAATATTCACAAAATAGGTTTTAAAATTTATTTTTTTTTTACTTAAGAAATTTCTCTTCAAGTTCATCTGCAACATCATTAAATTCTTCTCTTCTTAAGGCATTTAACAAATTTCCGAAATTTGCTTCTTTACCTTTCTTACCTTGCCATTGTTCTATTAAAGCCACAATGCAGTAATCAAAATCCCACAAATAGTTGTTTGCCTGTACTTGAATATGATATTTAGCTGCAGACATATTCAATGAATTTGCTAGTGTATGCCATCTTCTAAGCACATGTACATTTTGCTTTAAAATATCAACCATTTCTGGTGTAACCTTCATGTTTTTGGCATTGATATTGAACGATTTAATATCATCGTCTGTAACCTTGATATTTTCAAGATCTTCTGCTAGCCATTTATAAGATTTTTCCAAAGATCTGCAAAAACATTTAAACGCGTTTTTACCTTTTGTAGGTAGCAAATTAAGCAATGTTTGCATTTTGTTTCTTTCCGTGATTTGATGGTTGACTATTTCATAATCATCATTTGTCAAAACACCATCTTGTATAAGCTGAGGAATGATCTCGATCACGCGTACATCTTCTACTAACTTGCAATTTAGTCTTTTAAGGCAGACTTGTTGTTCGATGTCCATTATTTCGATAGCTTTAAATATTTTATAAAATATCGAAAATATTGGAAAAATTATTCTAAAAATTTAAATGTCTCGAGTACCTTGCCGCCTTGTTTATCAACCAAATCACAGCAAAAAAGCTGTCAAAGCGTCACCCCAGAGTATTATCTTTAGAGAAACAAAGAAAATTAATTGTAAATAAATATTTTATATTTAATTTTGCACTTTTTGAGGAATAATTACACAATTTGGATATAATATATTTAAAATTATTTTAAGAGAGAAACATTTATATAGAAAATTCTTTTAAATATAAAAATAGAAATTGCTAAATATTTTTTACAATGCGTAATCATATAAATCTTATAAATATCTCGATAATTTCATTTAGTTCAGCGCATTCAACATATAGAAATAATGTTAGTAAAAAACTTATAATCAATAAAATAGACAAAAAAATATTGCGAGAATATAAAATGCGCCGCGTAAATAATTTTAAAAAATTGTGCAAATGTTTTATATCTACACAAAGATGTGTGGAGAGAAAAATAGAGTTATTTAGGGGCCTAGAGAACATATGAAAACCTCTCAAGGATAGAAAGGCCTATTATAATAAACGGCTTGCTGCAGAGAGCCTATTTTTTAAGTATCGTAAGGGATTAGGGACAGATATATAGATTTTAAGTGTAATACACTAACAAGCAAAGTTGTTTGCATTCTATTCCAAAGGAAATCAAAGGGCAACTAAAAAGGAAGTGATTAACCATTTGGGATTTTTCCAAGGCATTAGAGGCGAGTGTAAACTACCTTTCCAAGTCGGTTATGGAAAGGTATCTTTAACAGTAAGAGGCACTGGAGTGACAAAGAGTAAAACAATTCTTCTGAACGATTGTTTGACTACTTTTGGGAATAAATTTTAGCATTGAATCCCCAAAGAAGTTTCCAAAAAAAGCTGTGACTGATTGAAAAAAAAGTGATAATAAAGAAGAAAATAATATATTAAACATATAGTAGCATATTAGAGTGCGTTTATATTAAAGGATGAACGCTGACACCTACATCAATGTCCTGGATACCTTTGTGAAGCCTTGGATAGACATGGTGGCGGCAGGAAGGAAGTATGTCTTCCAACAGGACTCAGCTCCAGCCCACAAGACAAAAAGGCACAATCGTGGCTGACACTTAGCGTCCCCAGTCACTGGAGAGTCCCAATATTTGGTCCCTTAACTTTCCAGACTACAACCCCTTTGACTACTATGTATGGGGCGCTGTTGAGAGAGATGTCAAAAAAGCTCCCCACAATACCATCCAGTCATCTATTATCAAATTACAAAACTATTTTAGAGGTGTAATATTCTTTTTAAAATAAAACAATTTCTACTGTCCTTACTGCAATGGAAAAATTAAAGGGAGGGCCTGGCTCATCAGTGGTGAACCCTCCCAGCGGTTTCGCCAGTTTATTCTACCATACCGCTGTTATATTGCATTTTTGGAACTTCCTTTTATAGTGATACAGATGCTTGACTCTTCGAATGGGTATTTTTTAGAAGAACTATGGACATAAGCTTTAATTCTTCCATTGCAGTAAGGACAGTAGAAATTGTTTTATTTTAAAAAGAATATTACGCCTCTAAAATAGTTTTGTAATTTGATAACAGATGGCGCGCTAGTGCATCGTAATATAGTCATCTATTATATTGCCGAATTTTCAAAAATGGGAGCTGATTCTGACTACCACCTCCTAGAAGGCCTTAGGCCAGGTGACCTCTGGATAACTAACCATTGGCAGCAGTATCCATCATGTAGGTTCCTCAAGCTGTAACATCTCTTGTGCAGGATCTAGGCAGTATTTATAACATGATCTTCAACAAATCTTGGAAAATATCAATTTATATAGTCTAAATGGGCAATGGCAAATAAGATGATGTTTTTAATTATTATCCCATGTATCATCATAAAAGGTCATTGAGACTACATATATCGATTAAGTGAAAAATTATTTGAGGATTATGATACAAGTCTTCTCTAGTGGCCCCATGTATGAGAAGATTTCTGGGTACCTCCTCTCTAGGGATAAGCTAGAACATTGTAGTTCAATTCATGTGATTTAGGTAAATGAGAGAATATTTAAACCAAAATGATAACGTTTTTTCAAAATTAAATTTTTAGCCCTTTCTGCACTAATGTCCAACAGGATCTGATGGGTCAAACTATAGACAGAAATAGTGGATCCATCATCTTTGGATGTAATAGTAAGAAGAGACCATTTCTAATAGCATAATAACTGTTTAACCTTCTATGAAGAACCCTATTTATATTAAAAATCATAAAAATGTATTTAATTTAAAAATTAATGTATATATAAACACCAAAATGAAGAATTTAGAAGTAAATTATAGCCCTTTTCACATCACTCACTATTCATGGGATGTGATGAACTGTAGACAAAGATACCTGATTGTTAACACATTCCAACATTCTCTGTTATGTCACCCAGACAACTATGACTCGTTATATATTCCCTCCAAACCATAAGTAGTGTTAAATGCAGCTTTTACTTTATTTTTATTATCATATAAATCAAGGAACATTGTGGATCACAGGATGAAAATAATATTTTAAAAATATTAAGATAATTTATATGGAAAAAAAAAACATTGAAAAAAGAAAATCTTTATTTGAAAATGCCTAAATAATTCTTTAGTAATCATAACAGTTTCAAATTTAAAAACAATAAAGAATATCTATAATTAAAAAAGCATATATTGGATCAAAATATCATTTATTTTACCAATATTTTGATCCAATATATGCCTTTTTAATTAAAGATTTATTTATGGATTGCTCTATTTTCAAAAAGAATATCATATATAAAACTAAAAACTCTTAGAATACTTCATTATTTTGGATATTGTATTTTATAAACAAGAGATCTTCTACAATAGAGAACACATTTTTTAAATATTGGATAATATAACCCATATATGTGACTTCCAAAAACAATATATATTAATAAAATGAATCCAAAATCATAATTAAATTAAAATGTAAATGACAGCTTTGTGAACCTTTGGTGCATTATATATATATATAGGGAACATGTTCATTATAATTTTTCAACTTGGTTAAAAGCTTAAAATATTTGTTTTTCCTCCAGTTTTAAGTATAGTATTCAATTTATTTTTGAAGTCTTTTGTTGGATTATTTTGTATAGGAGAATAGGTGCCTATACTATAAATAAAAAATGCTTTCATTACTAAAATGAAATAGCTGAAGGAATACAAATTCTAGCATAACTTTTGTTTAAAGAACCAAAATAGACAAACTTAAATATGATAATATGTAAATAGAAACCAAATTTTAAAAGGGGGATGTGTATATCTAGTAATTATATTTTTAAAATGTTTTTATATAGATGAAGTGTGTATAAATATATAAATGGTATTTTGGCTAATTATTGGTTGATGTAGTTATAACTGGTTATTAATAACTAATTTTTGCCTTCTGGAACAAGTCTCAATTGATTAAAAATGATTATAGTTAAATACAGATCATATTACCCTGCAATTTCTACTTTTATTCCAATTTGTTGAATTTTTCTGTTAAGGGAGTATTATTATTATTTAAATTTGCCTTAATCTCTGATATATAGACCCTTTCTCAATACAGAAGTGAAATTTATATGGGTATTTATATAGTCTTCTTCTTCTTTCTTATCTCCACTCAGATCACACTATGGTATCAAGCTTGTAAAGCTTGAGACTTTTGATGGTGTCTGCCAGGGAAGAGTAGAGCTCATCAATGGATGAGTCAATACAGTCAATAATATGTCTTGGGGTTGCAGGCTGAGAATTGCACTTAGTACATAGTGGGAAAACCCTGCAACCATTATATAGTAAATTAGTAGATTTATATAGTAAATTATTATATTAAAAATTAATATAATTAATTTTTTATAATTATTTTTAAAAAGTGAATATCCATTTAAAAAAAAATGTAAATCAAAATTTTATAGGAATTTGGAAGAAAGTTGGATATGATGTTTTTAATGAATCCAAATTGTTCATGAACATTTTGGGAGAATACTGAAATTAATAAATAGAAGATAATACACACAAAAATGATATTTGAAATATATATCAATTTGAAATATATTAACATAAGGGTTAACAAGACCAAATCCAAATATATAATGTGTGTGACATTTCAGTAACACCTTATTGATAATATTAAAAAAAGAAAAAATATATCTCTCATTAAATTTATTTTTAATATTAATTTTTATTTATATATTTTTTTGCTAATCCCTAGTACATGTGGTACAGGCCATGATAATCATGGTGGATAGTTAGCGACTGCTTTTACTCTAAGTGCACCACATGTCTACACATGTGAAAAGCAGTTCGACTTTGCACTTACAATTGTGCCAGAGCCCTGTTTGGTTACTTGCACTCACTGGTGGGGTTGGAATTTTGCAAGAATTGGGGGCCATTGGAGCATTTTTTTTTTTTAAACATAAATAAGTGCCCAATGCGGGAATCGAACCCGGGTTGTAACGGTCGAAAACCAACTGTTTAGACCATCCTTCCACCGACTCCCCATTAATTTTTATAATTTAAATAAGGGAAAAAAAAATGAAACACAGAAATCTATTTTCATAGTAGGTATTTATTTAGGCAGCATTATGTTTTTATATAAATGTACAAATATTTATTTTTAAAAAATATTTACACAGAAATGTTTTTTAAAAATTAAAAATCCCTTTAATATAAAAATATAAAATCATATTATCTCAAAAATAAAAACTATTGTATATTTTAAAAGTTATAATACAAAATAACCCTGTTAAAATGAATTGCAAAAATTTTCCACAAAATAAATATTTTTAAAAAAGATAAGCAAAATTAAAAGAAAATTCACATTGTAATTTGAGAAAATGAAAACATAATATATATATAAAATAAAAATAGGTATAATGAAAGAAAATGTTTATAAACTCATAAAAAAATCAGTATTCTGCAAAAGATAAACAATGCATATACTATATCAGTATTGGAATAAAAGTTTTCTAACCCTAAAATGATAGCAAAAAAAAAAAGATTTATTGATGATTTAATAAATATTGGTACTCTGCAACATATTGCCTAAAAAAAATAAAGCATGAACATATCAGTAGTGGAAAAAAATCTTTTTAGGATTAAAAATGTAGCATATTAACAAAAATAAAAGATGAATATTGGTTCCTAACAATTAGGTCTATTAAATTCAAATAAATTAATAATATATGAGTATATCACAACACACAAACAAAATTAGTAAACATTATGATAGTAACATTCTGACATATTCCCATAAAAAAATAAATGAACAAATTCAATCTTACTATAACTCAGTTTGATTTTTAATTCAAATTATTGACTGTAAAATCATTTTAGTGGTAAATATAATAATCATTTCACTTTTTACTTATAAAAGCAGAGTTGGAGTCTATGTATATATATGCAAATAAGATAAGTCTTCCATTTAAACATGGATAAAAACAATGAAATTTGTTCATCAACTCTGTGCAGAATACACAGAAATTGGTGATATGGCATATTCTTTTATCTGCCCAGAATAGGTCAACTAAATATATTGTTTTGATGCTTTTTTATTGTAACTTCTTACACATATATTATCTTTCTCCCCCACAAAAATGAATTATATAATTAACGTTTTTACTTATTCCTAGTATTCAAGGTAGAGGCCAAGATAAGGGTAATTAGTGGTTCCTTTTTATACACACACAGACACAAAGCTTTATTAAGACCACCGGTCTTATACAGATTCACCATAGGAAGAAAGGAGTGTTCCTTTTTATTTACTCTATGTCTGAAAATTTAGCCATAAGGCCTAAGCAGAATGATATTGGTTTGAATATTGACAAACTACACTATTCATACACACAAATTTAATCCATCCACAGTGAATAAAAGTACTAAACAGGGTTCATGAAACTGAAAGTTCAAAAATCAAGCGATTTTTAATATTAATTTATAACATAGTAACTGTAAAAGCAGTTAGAATTTTTAGTACATCATGATAAGTAGTCATAACTCTAATAACGGACTACTCGATGAGGGAAGAGTATCTTTTAATATATAATATCAGATCACAAGCTTTCGGGCATAACCACCCATCTACAGGTGTAAAAACGAGAGGTCTCGTTTTTACACCTGTAGATGGGCGGTTATGCCCGAAAGCTTGTGATCTGATATTATATATTAAAAGATACTCTTCCCTCATCGAGTAGTCCGTTATTAAAGTCTAGTGAAAGGATTATTGATTCAATAGTCATAACTCTACCAACCATTATTATCATGACTTGGTTATATATTTTCAAATGTGATATACTTACAGTACAAGAAGTCACAAACCTCTAAACACAATAGTCTAGTACAATAGTAATAATTTATCTAGGGATAAGTAAAAAGTATATATACAGTGATACCTAGGATTATGAGTAATTTGGAGTAGAAGCCTTTTGCAATATATAGTTAAACCTGATAAAGCACAATTTGGATTATAGTTAAACCTGTCTATAGCGCCCCCTCTTGGGACTCACCAAAATAGGGTGCTATAGACAGGTCACTTTTGATGTAAAATGTTTACATTTTAATGTTTAAAATCGGGCGGTATAGAGAGGAATTTATAGGGGGCGCTATAGACAGGTTTAACTGTATATAAATAAATATTCTTGCCTTGACTTATAATTTCATAAAATTAATAAAGCATCCAGGGTTGTTTCTTGTACTTAATCCTGGATGCTTTATTGATTTTATTAAAAAATATATGCTGGCAAAAAAAAAAAAAATTGCCTTGTTATAATAGTTGGATTTTGCACTATTAGCAACTCATGATGGTTGCTTCTTGCCTCCATTTCCATCTTTCGAAGCAGAATCAGGTATATTATTATCGCTATATATGCACTACAAACATTTCTATGGAATGGATTATGCTCACAAACCAAGGTACCACTGTATTGTCACTTTCATCACATTAGATTAGACTTTCATCACATCTACATCAGTCACACATTAGCATCGAGTACAATAATAAAATTACCATGGCTAAAAACACAAATGTGATAGACACAATTTATTACTCCTATCTTATCCCTCCCAAATTTTTATTAGTGCCTCAAAATTACTGATCACATGCAACCATTAAAAATAATTTGAACAAGACTATGCTAGGAAACTGCATTTTGAAAAGACTCCCAAAAATATCTTAAAATTGAAACTTTAATGTGTATTGTGCTCTACTCTTCCCCAACAGACACCATCAAAAGTCTCAAGCTTTACAAGCTTGATACCTTAGTGTGATTGAGTGAAGATAAGAAAGAAGATGTGTGTTGTGTAATTTATTTTTAAAACATTTCAAGTATAACTAGAGATTTATTGTTGTATAATTATTTTTATATAAAATTTATTATCCTCAAATTTTACTGTCATTTGAATTTAATAAATGAAAATTAACTAAATTTTATACCATAAAGGCCCCAAATCAAAATAGTAATATAAAGAACTATCAATTCCCTACAAAACAAGAAAAATAATTTTGTAAAGATATTTTATTATATGAATGTCATGTCAAAGTAGCAAAATAATAACAAATTCCTCTAAGATCAATATTAATTTTAAAAGTCCTTTCTGCGAAAGTTAATTTCATAAACATTTTAAAGAAATTGAGTCAAAAGGCGATCCATTAGAGAGAGAGATAAGTTTATATTAAAAAGATTTAAGAGTTTCTCTTCAGCTTTTAAAAAAAAAACTTGAGTAGTTATGCTAAATTAATAGTTTGAATAAAATATTTATTGCTTTAAGAAAAATTTCCATTGCCATCAATTATAAATTTTTTATATTGTTCTATCTATGGAAGACTATTATACCAAAGTGCACTTACATTCAATTAGGTATATTACTTATTGCGTTTATAGAATGTTTCTTCAATCACTCAAGATGAAGAGAGATTTCTGGACATAAAAAACCAGTAGGAAAACTTCATATAGCTATTATGATAACTATCACATTCTATATGAATAATTTGACAAATTGTTTTTTAAGAGAACTGCTATTTAAATTAAGAAAAAGGCATCTCCTTATCGTGCAAATGAAAGTTGCTGATTGGTTGCGCCATCTATCGGAATAAATATCAACTATTCTCATTGCTTTTTAATTATTCCAGAATTGGCCAAATACCCATTCTTGATTAATAAAAAAAAGCTAACCACAGACACATTTTTTTTTCACATTGCTATTTAAATGTTTTAATTTAGTGTTTACACTCATGGAAAGTCCTTTATGTCACCAATATATTTTTTAAAGGATACAGAGGTAATTTTGTTCACACTTGGTTATCTCGTGTGTCTTCAATAAAGGTCAGTGTGTATCAAATATCTTTCAAAGAATCTTGATATACATGCTACAACGGTACAACTGATATTTTGTCCATGAGTGTATATGTTTAAATCAGTGTGATATAAATTTTGTACAAAAATTTAGCTAATTACAAAATTCTTTTCATTATTTTTTAAAATATATGTTTTTAAAAATCTTTCAGAAAAAAAAAATTATATAATGTATAAACAGAAAAAAATATTTCTCCATTACATATTGACAACAATAATGTTAAAAAGAATTAAAGTAATGCCTTTAGGGATCCATTGACAATATTTAGCAAAAACTGGCAAGAAATTTTAAGAGATACCATTCATTTTTTTCTACCTAAGTGATACCAAAGGTGACTATAAAGAACAGGGGAACACTTCCTAAACATTACTTATAATTCAATTTTAGTAAGTAATACCAATAACATCATTTTAAATATAAAATATCATGAATTTTATTATTTTCTGACATGTCGATCATCCAATGTGACCCTCTTCAAGAAATTCTTCAAATTAAAACTAAAAGATGAGAAAGTTTCCAAAATACACCAATAGAAGTCTGTAAAAAGTATTAATATCCATGTATATTACACATCATATTATCAAAATTAAATATAATAAAGGATTGATGAGGAGATAATTTAAATGAAAATTCAAAACTTTGGTATGCAAAATTTTCCAGCAATTGTTTGAAACTTTAGAATTTAAATTAATTAAAAGAAAGGTCATGGATCAAGTATAATAGATGACTGCCCACTGTATAGAAGAGAGATATGATGATAAAAGAGGTAGGTTACATTCAAGAAGAGATCAATTCAAAGAACTTAGTCAAATATACACTTTTATTCGGTTCTATAATCCCCCTTTTTTTGTCCCTAGGCTGGCAAAATGCCATTAGTTAGCCAACACGCTACACTTTCAATTTGCATAACTAGACATGACATAATAGGGTAAAATGGCCGAACAGGTGGAGGGACAGTTCTGGCTGTGGGTTTGGTTCTAAGAAAAATGTATTTGCATATAAGACATGTTAAATAAAAATTGGTTATAACAAACCTTAAGACTATTCTTTCTTATGCATTCAACACATCATTTAAGAGCTTAAAAAGGGTCAAATGCCAAAGAAAATTAAATTAATGGGAAAAGAAATGGTTTTGACTAAAAATCTACTTCTAGGCTGGTGACTTCTAAGAAAGGTTTTACTGTAGTTCCTTGCCTTACGGAATCCAATGTAAACCATATTAGCTTTGTAATTTATTTTAAATACAATGCTTGCCATTTTTACATCACATATACTTCAGTTTTTGTATTATTTTTAAAAAATATGATAGAAAAAAATGATGAGGATAATAACTAAATTTGCATTATTAAGATATCTGAATTTTGAGGTTAAATATTGAAGAACTTGAGATATTTTTTTATTTTGGAAGAAAAAGTCAAAAGTATTTAAACATTACTTTTTGTTTATTTTTACATGTATTATTCCAAAGAAGTATATAAATGCATAATTAATATAAAAAATATACATTTTTGTAAGTATAATGATTTTTTAAAATATTGATGATCAAGCTTGCTTGTGTAGTCTTCATTCTGCTCTTGATAATTGGTGGATTGGAATGGTTTTAGGATTCTAGAATATGTAATTCAATTTTTAAAAATAATGGTGTTCTTGAAGAAATAAATCTTTAAGTAAGAGATATGGATGTCTGGGTTAATTATTATGAATTTCTTTATCAAAGTCAATTTTTTTTTTTTGCAGTTTGTTAATCTTTTATAAATGAGGTTTAAAGAGCACACACACACACACACACACCTTCATTGAACACATTTAATTCTATTCGATGACAAATAGACATGGGTAGCAAGTCGCAAGACTATTTTTTTTTCTTTGCAAAGTATTCTCTGTTGTAAAATATAGCGTTTTATTGGATATGGAAGATCACTAAGTAAATAGCTTTCAGTCAAAAATGAATTATATAAATATTTTTATAGTAAGGATTGAATTTAGAATTTTCTATTTTAACCTGATCATTTGGAATATTCTTCTACTGCTATCTTGACTATTGATGGAATTTCCTTCTGGACCATGCTAATATCATTGCATTGAATTAACCAAGAAAACCAGTTGATTTGAGTATGTTGAGAAGACTATCATAAAGTATCACAATGAAGCAGGGTCCCACTCCAGGGATACGGAGGAGCTGCGTCTGTACTCATGTTAGAGTCGGCAGCAAAGGCATCTGCTTCCGTGTTAGGAACAGCCTCAAACTACAGGCAAAGTCAGACTTTCACTAAAGTGTGCCTGGATCATGGTGCCATGATCAACGAAAGCTGCACCCTTACACCCCATTCCATGAGAACAGATGTTGATTTGCATGCTGCACTAAACAGGACCTTTGGGAGAGGCTGCTGCTCATCATAAAACAGCTTGAGGAGCATGAACTCATGGAATTCGTGTAATCTTTACACAAGAGGATAAGAAACAACAAGAACATAACAATGAAGCAAAAGACATCTGGAATTGCTAGATAATTAAAAAAAAAATTGGACCAAGATATATGTAAAGGCAGCAATAGTACAGACTGACTATCATTCAACCATAGATAGAAAAGATGCTTTAATTATTGAAATTATAATCCTGCACTCTTTGGATGAAAGGGAAATTCCATTATAACTCAACTAGACTCAAACTAGGGCAACTAAAAAAAGCTGGGCCAAATAAGCCTACATTCCAATGATGATGGACAAGATATTCAAATTGGTATTAAGTTGGAAAAATGAACCTTACTTGCCCAAAATGTAGCTTGGCGCCTGCAGCTCCGGAACACATTTTGGCTTGCATTAGATGTACTAAACTGGACCTTTGGGAGAGGCTGCTGATTATCATTAAACAGCCTTGTACCACAACCCGGAATTCTAAATGAGATACTTGTAAATAGTTCCCATGACATTGTGTAAAAACACAAGGGATAATAATAATGAAAAGTCAAACAGCTCTAGGAGCATGGTCTTATGGAATTTGTGTAATCTTTGCACAAGGGGATAAGAAACAATAACAATAAGTTTGAAATACAGATATTTTATCGATTTTAAAAATCTAATACTATCTATGGTTGGACAGATGACATTTTCAGGAAGTATTAATTTTAACACTTCACTTAGTATCTTGGTCGAATTTTATAAAATCTTTTTTTGCCTCATCTATTTATTATCAGATGATTTTTTTTTTTATATAAAAGGTTTCATATATTGAGTTTCTTCCAATGGGAATTTTACTAAACATTATGGTCAAAAGTCATATGTATGTAAATATACATCATAGAGAAAACCAAACATCTATTAGAAAACATCAATGACTCTTCCGAAGTAAAATCTTTTTGGCAGGCAGTGCTGAGAGATATGACCAGATTTTAATATCCATTACAAAAAAAAAAAAGTTTCTTTTAATTGGGTCAAAAGTGAAAATTTGATATAAATAAATGAAAAAGAGAGTAGTTTTTTAAAGGCACTAAATTTACAGGCCAAATTTTTTATTATTTTATAAGAGTTTTTTTCAAATAGAACCAAATGCAAAGAAGGAAAAAATATATATATTCTCATTAATATTTTCCTTTCTCAATATTTTAGAATAATATATTTTTATATATTTTATATAGATTACAAATTTTTAAACAAAAAAAGTGTGTAGGAAAAATAATATATTTACAAAATTAATATTATACACATGATAAAATACAGATTTTGAAAACACATATTTAGAAAAAAAAAAAAAGAAATAGAAGAGGAAAAGTCTATGAATTTGTAATAAACATTTTTTTTTAAATATTGATAAAAAGTAGTCTGTATAATACACCCTGGTAATAATAAGAGAATAAAATAAACGTAATTTTTTTTAGAAATCAAGTTTGAAAATTTTCACTATAAAACTTCCATATAAAGGCCTAATTAGGGTTAAGGCAGAATATGTAATCAAGACAAATGTTATACAGTAAAAACAACAATAAAATATTTTATATTATAAAAATTAGGTTACACACCTAAAAACATTATGAAAAATTATATTAAATACAGGTCTTTATATGGGAGCTTTATACTCTAAAAACTACTGAAATATACTACTACTGAAAAATAAAATAATAGGGAAAAATGGTCAAAGGACAATAAATATTTTTCATTGAATTTGAAAAAATATTATGAATCTATTTAATTGAAAAAAAAAAAAAAAATTCAAAAAGACCTATTTTAAAAACACTATATTAAAAAGATTTTTTTTATTAAAATAATAATTTTAAAAAGTTGAGCCAAAATAATGATTTAAAAAAAAATTATAAATAAGGAACTTTTTTATTTCTTTGGAAGCTTATTTGATGATGTTGCATAAATAGTTTATATAAAAAAAAAATTTGGTAAAAAAAGATGTTGGTGATTGTGAAGTATAATTTTTTTTTTTTTTTTTTGAAATGGTATTTAAGTTATTTAGGAATAAGTTATTTTAAATACACACACATATACACAGGTTGAGAATGTTCCTGAATAATTTAATGATGGTAATAGTTAGAGAGATGTGGTAGTAAATATTACAATGAGAGCGAACTCTCAACTATTGTATTTACTTCCCTAACCATTGAATTGTTTCAACCGTTATTCTAGAATATTGTGGACATAATCTGTTACGAGAAAAATTAAAATGAATTATTAAAATTTACCCTTAAAAATTCAATATTATGAATTTTTATATTAATATTATGAATTCTAACCATTAGTGACGAGAAATAAAAAATTTTGGACGTAGTTCTAAAATGGTATTTTTCCTCTTTTTTTTCCTAAATCATTAGAAAAGAAGGTATTAACTACATATCAAATATAAATCAAACTATTTGATATTTTGAAATCTTTTTCAAACAGAAGATATTAAAACCTTTATATTAAGCAAAATAATAAAATAAATACCATTTTCAAGTTTTTGGTTCAGTTTTTTTACTTTTATCCAATAGATTAATGCAAAAAAAAAATAATAATAAATTAACTTAAAAGTTAGTGCCTAGCATCCATATTTAAAATGAACATAACCTATACTAACTCTGGTAGGAGACATACTATAGCAATTATTATAAACATAATACAACCTTCTCCATAGTATCAAATTTTTGTCAAAAAAAAAAAAGGGGGGGGGGGGGGGGGACATGATAAAAAGAAATAATGTTTTTATCAACCATTAGAAGTACTTTTAAACAGTCACTAGATTAAATAATTGTACTAAAATAGACCACATCTCTTTAACAAACCCTAGTAAAACTGTCAGAAAACATCAGTTTTTGGTTTCATTTTTTCAAAAAATAGTATGGTTAGTTAGTAAGTATAATTCAGTGATGGTTTGGTGATGATGATGATGTAATGATTGAATAATGCATTAATAAATTACTTGATGTGTAGTATGGAGTTTATGAAAATAAAAATGACTTTTATTATTTAAAAAAAAAAAATGTTTTCCTATACCCCATTATCTTTATTTATAAGGTCTGTTGCACAAAGTGACATTTTTTTTTGCAAACTACCTTTGGAGGCGCAAAAATGACCACCCTTATTTTAATTTGGTCTTATAATAGTTGAAAATCTTAACAATGGCACTTAGTTTGAGTAGAAAAAGAAAAGGGTTAGGAATTATTTACTATTGGTCAATTATCGACATTATATGCATATTGGCAGACTATTTACATATTATGCTCATTTTAGTTGAAAATTTATAGGGGGTTTTACACATATTTATATTGAACATTTATATGTGAATTTTCTCTATATTTTTACATACCATTAAGGATTTCTATGAAATAGTAATAGTGTAATATACATTTATAAATATAATAGTAATTGAAAACTACTATGAATAATACAGTATATGTGCAAATATGGCAGTATTATATGGGAAGTTGGCATCACCAATGCGATGTAAGGAAAGATAGAGTTTAGGTCATTATAACAATTATTTCATGGCAGTTCATTTTAAACACACACTATCCCTTTTATTTTTTAAATTGGCAGTTTAAATATTAACTGGTTGTAATATCAACATGGCCAGGTTTGTCAAATATCCACATTCAGCACAAAAACTAATGTAAATTTTGACCCTTTATCTCTCTCTCTCTTTTTTTTTTTTTTGTGGATGAGGAGATAACAGTATTGTGTTACCTTAATTTGACAAAAAAAAGAGGTGTATTTCTTTTATTACGGTGATCGAATTTCTTTCGGAAAAAAATAAATGGCAAACTATTTTTTAAATAATGTAAAAAGGAAGAGAAATGATCTAAAATATCATTTGTCATCACTCTATATGAAATTTTGTTATTTCCAAATTACGGCCAATTCAAATATACATCAATGTGGTTACCTTAGGTAACACAAGCAGTGCACAATAAATATTACTGTTGGAAGGACACTTAATTGGTCCAAAACACAAATTCAAAGATTTACAAAAGAAAGAAGAAATTGTATTTTTTTTGGAGAGAATCATTAATATATATATATATATATATATATATATAATAAACTGGAGTTTTATAAAAGTAGCCCCTTGACAAGAAAAGTTTTAAAGTTGAGAGAAAGAATTTTTGGAAAAATGCAATAATGTTAACCTAAAAAAAAACTATAAATGTCATTAAACCTGCAAAGATATGTTTCAGATACATTATCACATTTGCTTTATATATGCGCAGGATTTTATTACAACAATCAATTGAAACGTTTAATATGAATAGGCAGTGATATATGCTTTGTCATCATATATATATATAAAAGGGTGAACAAAGAATATCTTCAAATATGAACCGCGTTACTTCAATAATCTATTGAGATTATTTGAATAAGGCCAATATGAAGATAAAGAAAAAAAAAAACCATAATGGGAGCTCTCCAAGTAACACTAAACAGAAAGAAAGGAATAGAAAAATTTTCAGGAAACAGCAAAAACTATAGAAAATGATAAAAATGCAACTTAAAGAGACAAATAGAAAATTGGGGTGTTTAGAGAAACTGATATATTATATATATGGCTGTTGAGTTTCCCTAAATCATGAACTTTTGAGTTTTCTGGCAGATAAATACTTCCTGAAGAAATTCTCCTGGAAGACTGGCAACCAGCTGCTTCGAAATAATGAAAAAAATTATAGTATAGAATGTTATATGTGAGTTCAAATTTGGCAATAAAATGTATTTAATATATGGATTGCTCCATCTTCCGCGGATATAGGTAATGGAATATAAAATTAAAGATGAAATTTTAAATAATTTATAATTGAAGATACTTGAAAGTATTCCTTGTAGGCAATATCTTAAGGCTGATGTTTCCTTAGAAACATTTGCTAGCTAGAAGATGAAAGTATATTAAACAGATTCGTAATTAAATTCTGCCCTACTTATAAAATAGCCAATTATATATGTATAAACCGGCGGATAATTATTTATCAATCATATATCAACACTGGTTCTAAACATCGACCTAAGTGATAAGGTGCAATTTGGATAATAAATTAGAACCCTAGAGCAACAAGGCCATATGCAAATCAATTTCAGCAACAGTGTTGTTATGATTGAATCCAATGTTATAATGAGATTAAGAAACAAATGTATTCAGTACATTTTCTCTGACAATACTGTGTTACTAAAACATCACTCAACTTTGTATATCGTATTGTTATCTTATGATCAACCTACGTGAAAAAAAAAGTTCTATTTTCTTTTATAAATAATTTTAAAGTCAATTTTTTAAATCAATTTCAAAACATTTGCTCCTCAATCAGTTTAATACAGACTCCTAACATTTGGGTTAAAAGGGAAAATCTCTACTAAGAAAATTGTTCATTGAATTTTCAATTCCTGGTATATTTTGACCATGATTTAATGCTGAATTAAAAAAAAAAAAAAAAAACACGATATGCAAATTTTCAGCAAGTTTTTTTTTTCCTACTACCTTAAATATATAACACATATAAATATATTTTCAAAAAATCCCTTTAAAAAAAAAAGTCTTTTTTTTTTTTTAATAACTATATTAATTCAGAGAAGAAAAACCATTTGAACTATTATTACATTTTTAAATAAATGACTATATTTGCATAAGTGCAACAGACCTTCAGGTGAAATATAATGGGGTAAAAAAAAAAAGATGATATTAAATATAAATGCTAAACTCTACATTTATAAATAGCCCTAACATCTTTTTGTTTATCATAATTATTCTCCAAAAAATTGCTTCACACACAGACTTATAAAAAAGAAAAATATTTATATAAAAAGTGAAAAATATGGCAGTGATATCTTTTTTTTTCTACTATTACAGTCAAAATGCAAAAAAAAAAAAAGATTTTTTAAGTTTCTATAATTGCAAAAAAAAAAAATTACAAAAAAAAATACCAATACCATTTTTTTTTAATATAAAAAATCGTTTTATATATATAGATATATAAATATATATATAACATCTATCTTTTTTTTTCCAATTATTATCATTCTAAACTTGTGGGAAAAAAAAAAACGAAAAAAAAAAAAAAAAGAGGACTACACCGTTATATAGAAAAAGATTTAAAAATGTGTAAATATATCGAATATACAATTTTGTTTCCACATACATACATATATATATATAAAGTATAAATTGTACAAATTTTGATAGTTTTTTTTTTAGAAAAAGTTTTCCTTGTCTTAGAAAAAAAAAGTATTTTAACAACAGAGAGAAAAAAAAATAAAATAAAAATAGTGATCCACTTCATAGAATATGACAACAACAAAACACCAATCTTAATATATATATATATATGTTGAATTGAAAAAAAAAAAAGAGGAAAAAAAAAAATTTTTTTTTTAATAATAAAAAGAGCACCATCAACCTGACTTTCACACCCAAAAAAAAATTATTTAAAAAAGTTTTTCTTCATAAAAAAATATATTCCAAGTTTTTGTTTTACATCTTATATAAATATATTTGACCAAAAGAAAAAAAAAATTGAATAAAAAAAAAAATACTATTGAGCAATTCTTGTTGAGGACATTGATAAAAGGAGTAAAAAAAGGTACTAAATTAAAATGAAAAAAAAAAAAAAAAGAGATATCAAAGATTTAAAAAAAACGTGCATATCTAATTTGGCATTTTTCTAGAAGTTTTGTCGGGGGGGGGGATATGTAAATAAATTAAATGAGGAAATAAACAATCGGAACCAACTGTTGATAAAATGAAGTAAGGGGAAAAAAAACTAGAATCAATGTACCAGGATCAAGAGGAAGAATTTGCCCATTCCACTAGGTACTGAACCTGCCCGTCAAGTGTGACCCGTCGGGCCAAGATGGAGTAGCGCTCCCCGCAGGCGATGCGGTTCGCAGCCCCACTCCCGAAGTAGTTCCCCAAGTGCGTAGGCCGCAGGTCACGAAACACCTCTTCAATCCGGTAGTCCGACTCGCTGCCTGTATCCACTCCGCTGGACTCTAGGGGTGGAGGGGCTTTGGCAGTGTGGGTGGAGGAGGTGGGTCTCTGGTGTTTACGTTTCCTGCGCACGCTACCATCCTTTGCAATCCAGATGTCTTCAGTGCTTAGCTTGCGCTTGGTTGGTGGCCGGGGTAGCCTCTGTTCATTCAGGTTGCGGAAGGGATTATTGAGGCCCTCAAAGTTGGAGGGGGGAGGGATAATGGAGTCCAAGGTCTCATGCGAGGAGCTATCCTCCGTATCACTGAGGAGTTTGATGGGAGATTTGCCCGTCCCCGGCTTGTTCCGGCCTCCTGCCGGTGTAATGGCTGGCTGGGGTTTAGCTCTGGTTCGCAGATGCACGGGTGACCTTCTGTCCCCCTCCTCTGATGACCGCTACCACCGCAACGCCACAATACACAGTTTCAACCAACCTCCCAAGCTCAAACAAGAGGCAGAAAGATAATTGTTCATTGTAAATCACAGCAAGGTAAATCTCTCAAGCACAATGTCTTAATCAATGTCAATTTCTCTTCTCACTTAAAATATAAAGGCCAATGAGAAAAGCCTTTACTTCTCCCATCACCACATGCTAGATCTATGTCGATAGAGGGTGAACAGTACAAACTCTCCATAAGAGAAAGGCTTTATATTGAATAGTTCTGGTCTTTCTCTAGCCTTTGGTCTGAATGGAAACTGGATTAGGTAAGGTTGATTTCAACAGATACTCAACCAATTGGGTTGGTCATGTGGGAAATTTTACTTAACACTGTTTACTTTTCAGCGTGAAAATCTTACTTTGAAAATTAAAGTTGCATTCTACAATGGAGTAAAAGAATAGCATACAAGGAATAAATACCTTCCGGGAGCTCTCGTCGGACTTGCAGGACTGTGAGGCGGACATGCTAGGCTGGGAGGAAGACCTGCCCTTGAGACTGAGCAGGATGTCCGGGGGGATGGATCCTGTGGGGGGGATGGTGACTGTGGGGGCCGGGGGTGGGCTACTGGACAGGAGCCTCCACATGGTGGGCTGCTTGCCACACCGGAACCTGCCCCCCACACCACTTATTGGAGGGGTTGTGTTGATGTTTCTTAGCCCCTTGTGCAAAGATTACACAAATTCCATGAGCCCATGCTCCATGGGCGGCTTGCCACACCGGAACCTGCCTCTCACATCACACCACCTATTGGAGAGGTTGTGTTGATGTTTCTTAGCCCCTTGTGCAAAGATTACATAACTTCCATAAGCCCATGCTCCATGGGCTGCTTGCCACACCGGAACCTGCCCCCCACACCACTTATTGGAGGGGTTGTGTTGATGTTTCTTAGCCCCTTGTGCAAAGATTACATAACTTCCATAAGCCCATGCTCCATGGGCTGCTTGCCACACCGGAACCTGCCCCCCACACCACTTATTGGAGGGGTTGTGTTGATGTTCCTTAGCCCCTTGCGCAAAGATTACACAAATTCCATGAGCCCATGCTCCATGGGCTGCTTGCCACACCGGAACCTGCCCCCCACACCACTTATTGGAGGGGTTGTGTTGATGTTCCTTAGCCCCTTGCGCAAAGATTACACAAATTCCATGAGCCCATGCTCCATGGGCTGCTTGCCACACCGGAACCTGCCCCCCACACCACTTATTGGAGGGGTTATGTTGCTGTTTCTTAGCCCCTTGCGCAAAGATTACACAAATTCCATGAGCCCATGCTCCATGGGCTGCTTGCCACACCGGAACCTGCCCCCCACACCACTTATTGGAGGGGTTATGTTGCTGTTTCTTAGCCCCTTGCGCAAAGATTACACAAATTCCATGAGCCCATGCTCCATGGGCTGCTTGCCACACCGGAACCTGCCCCCCACACCACTTATTGGAGGGGTTGTGTTGATGTTCCTTAGCCCCTTGCGCAAAGATTACACAAATTCCATGAGCCCATGCTCCATGGGCTGCTTGCCACACCGGAACCTGCCCCCCACACCACTTATTGGAGGGGTTGTGTTGATGTTTCTTAGCCCCTTGTGCAAAGATTACACAAATTCCATGAGCCCATGCTCCATGGGCTGCTTGCCACACCGGAACCTGCCCCCCACACCACTTATTGGAGGGGTTGTGTTGATGTTTCTTAGCCCCTTGTGCAAAGATTACACAAATTCCATGAGCCCATGCTCCATGGGCTGCTTGCCACACCGGAACCTGCCCCCCACACCACTTATTGAAGGGGTTGTGTTGATGTTTCTTAGTCCCTTGTGCAAAGATTACACAAATTCCATGAGCCCATGCTCCATGGGCTGCTTGCCACACTGGAACCTGCCCCCCACACCACTTATTGGAGAGGTTGTGTTGCTGTTTCTTAGCCCCTTGGGCAAAGATTACACAAATTCCATGAGCCCATGCTCCATGGGCTGCTTGCCACACCGGAACCTGCCCCCCACACCCCTCCAGGGGTTGTGTTGATGTTTCTTAGTCCCTTGTGCAAAGATTACACAAATTCCATAAGCCCATGCTCCATATTTGATGATAAGCAGCAGCACCTTTCCCAAAGGTCCTGTTTAGTGCACGCAAGCTGTGTTCTGGAGCTGAAGGCGCAAAGCTACATTTTGGGTAAGTGGGGTAGATTTTCTTTTTATTTTCTATCTTCAATTGCTTGAGATGGCCTGTTCTAAATCTTGATACCAAAGAATTTATGAATAGTGAAAATTGGCAATGAAAACTGTCCTTTGTAAAGAGGTGTGCTCTAACTTGAGTGTTTTCTTATGGAGGTTCAACTGTATATACTTTCCAATTTATGCACAGTTATTAGTTTTTTTTGTGCCATCTTCAACTTCCCACTAGACCCACTCAGGGACTTTACATTTATTATTTCAGGTGAACCAGTCATAAGAAGGTGTGTATGTGTCTTCTCAATCAAGCCACCTCAAATCTATAATCTGGTAGTTGCCTTGGATTGTCATGGGAAAATAATGGCATGATCTCCCATTATCTTTAACATCCAATATAGCCATTGAACTGAGAGTTGGTTTTCCTGAATTTAAAAATCTGTTTCTAACTACATGGACATAATCCCATTTATAAAAAGTACAAGAGAAAAGTATGATTATTCATCCACCAGCAATCCTATAAATATATTTGAAGGGTTTTGAGAAATGCCATTTGTTCTCAATCCCAATGAATAGGAAACTCCTAGTTGTACCTTCCAGTACAATTCCCCTATAGAGGATGGTAGTCAACCATCCTAATAGGATGAATGCAAAAGAGGTCAAAATGAAAGACAAGTTTGTCAACTTCATTCTTATAATGAAGAAGAACACGGTGGGTCGGTGGAAGGCTGGTTAAACCGTTTGGTTTTCGACCACTACGACCCGGGTTCAATTCCGGCATTGGACACTTTTTTCTGATAAAAAAAAAAAAAAATGCTCCAATTGCCCCCGATTCTTGCAAAAGTTCAACCCCACCAGTGAGTGCAAGTAACCAAATGGGGCTCTGGCACATTTGTAAGTGCAAAGTCGAACTGCTTTTCACATGTGTAGACACGTGGTGCGCTTACAGTAAAAAAAGCAGTCGCTAACTACCCACCATGATTATCATGGCCTGTACCACGTGTACTAGGGATAATTAAAAAAAAAAAAAAAGGACACTATCTTGTCTTTGTAGGGAGAAATATCAACAAAAGGTTAAAGAGGCAAATTTATTTGACCAACGACAGAGATGGAAGCAAGGTATTGGCAAACTACTTCTGTACCAAGCACTGCTGAGAAAACTCTATGGACCAAACCATTAGTCACCAAAAGTCAAACTTGACTTTAACAACAACAACGACATGATAAAGCACAATTTGGATTATAGATTATAATAAAAGAAAATAAGACCTAATCCAAATAATTTATTAGTATGTGATGTTTCGGTAACAACATTGTCACTGAAACGTCACACACTAATAAATTATTTGGATTAGGTCTTATTTTCTTTTATAACAACAACGGCAATAAAGGAGAACCGACCTTTCTTGGTTGTCCTCCAGGATGAAGCAGAGGATCTCCCGGATCTGACTCCGAGAGAACTGGGCATACTGCAACATACCACCACTGTCACAACCTCCCACAGTACCAGATACACTCAAACTTCTTTAATTCAACATCAAAAGGGGATATGAATTTCCGGTTGAAGTAAATAGGCTGATTGATAAGTGAAAAGTTGGTTGAAAGAACATCCAGCAAAGACAACAACAAAAAATGATGGTGGTGGTACATATACCAAGTATACGTGGTCCAAAGCCATGATAATCATGGCTGGTAGTTAGCACCTGATTTTACTCTGCTCCACAAAATGTACCACATGTCAACACACGTAGAGAGCAGTTGAACCTTTGCGCTTACAAGTGTGCCGGAACCCCATTTGGTTACTTGTACTAACTTGGCTTTTTTGCAAAAGTGGGCTATTGAAGCAATTCTTTTTTTCTTCAAAGAAAAATTTTCCGAAGAAGGTTTGATTTCAGGTCGTAGCTGTCGAAAATTGATGGTTTCTACCACTCCACCACTGACAAAAAAATGTTACAACCTGAGTGTTGGTTTATTCAATTCTATTATTACACAAGTTAGTGAAACCTCCCATGAGTGTGTAACCCAGATCAAGACTGCCTTTATAAAAACCTATAAATGACCTGCTATAGCATCTCACCTCCAATAAGAGACCACACCTCCATGAGAAACCAAGAAAAATTACCAATTTAGGACTTCTACACAATCCCTATCTATTCAGATAGCATTGCCCTTTAAACTGCCTCTTTCAGTATCTGTAGGTTTCCTCAAATCACAGAATCCAATATGAAAAGATTTCTTATGATAAGGTACCATTTGGAGTATGGAAATCATAAGGTAACAAGACCAAATAATGATAAGGCACAATTTGGATTATAGATTATAAACACAAGGTAATAAGACCAAATCCAAATAACAGTAACTATTTAAAACATGCTGTGGTAAAATTTCTCATTCAGTACTTTTGTCTGAAGATGGTAACGCTGTTACCGAAATGTCACACGCTATTTATTTATTTGGATTTGGTCTTATTACCTTGTGTTTATAATCTATAATCTAAATTGTGCCTTATCAATTTGAATTATAGATTAGAAAGTAATAAGACCACATCCAAATAAATACAGTAAAACCCCGCTAATACGAACCCTGGATATAACGAACCTGCCCTTATAACGAACCCACGCCGATTCCCAATTCCATTCCATTGAAAATACCATCGTTATAACGAACTTTGCGATTTTTAGAATAACGAACTACCCCTATAAAGAACCTATTTTCGGTCCCAAAATAATGAAATCTATTTAAAATACCATGCTTTTAACGAACTTAGAATTGTAATTAAAAAAAATTAAAACAACCAAATTTTGAGCATGCTTCAGCTCGCGGATCGCGATTTCAAAACAATAAATTTAGCGGCATTGTTTGTTTTGAATTTTGCACTTCAAGTATAATGTGTTAAAATTTATACAACATACAGCAATGTATGTTGTATAAATTTTAACACATTATACTTTTTATTAAATAGAATATATTTTCATCTATTAAATTTGAAATATAAAAACACAAATGGCTTCCAAAATGAAGAAAACAGGCATTTTAAAAACAAAAGCGTTATTTCTTAAAAAAAAAAAGCCATTTTCAGAACTTTTCAAAGTGAAACAACACAGGCAAAATGTTAAGAACATATTAAAATAAGAGAATATAACTTTTCTATTATAAAAGATGAAATATAAAGCTATTAAAAATTGTTACAAAGAGGAATCAACCTCAACTTTTGCCGCGATCATACGTTTTAGGGCTGAAAAAAAATCCAAATAAATGGTCCCGTGATCAAACAAGAACTATTTTTATGCCATTAACTATGGTGATTTTAAAGTCAGCAATGTTTTGCATGACAGGTTTAAAAAAAAAAACGAAATCTAGACCTAGAAGAATATGTGGGAAAATGAAATGGAAGAAAAACACCAACTTTATTTGAATGGTGCAATGCTTGAAGAATGCTTTGAAGCAACAAGGTGTTAGAGCCATTTTTCCAAGTAAACAATGTATTATATAATGTGATAATGATGTTTCAAAATCATTTTATATCTTTGAATATATATTTAATAAAACTTTGCCTAGGATTTGTCTTGATTTTTAAATTAGACATAGAGGTACATGTATGTTTTTTTTTTTTTTTTTGCTTATTCCTAGTACACGTGGTACAGGCCATGATAATCATGGTGGGTAGTTAGCGACTGCTTTTTACTGTAAGCGTACCACATGTCTACACATGTGAAAAGCAGTTCGACTTTGCACTTACAAATGCCAGAGCCCCGTTTGGTTACTTGCACTCGCTGGTGGGGTTGGACTTTTGCAAGAATCGGGGGCCATTGGAGCATTTTTTTTTTTAAACAGAAAAAAGTGTCCAATGCGGGAATCGAACCCGGGTCCTAGTGGTCGAAAACCAAACGGTTTAACCAGCCTTCCACCGACCCCCACATGATAAGAAGAACCTATCATCTAATGATTTCTATTATTATTCAGTATTAATGTAAGGAAATTGGTCAATAAAGGGAATTAAAACAAAGTGACCACTATTAAGAGGAAGCCTCTTCCAGTGTGTATGGCTGTCCTTTAATTTTACGGTCTAAAAATTTTGAAAAGTAAAAAAAATGGCCAAACCGTGGCTATAGTGAACCAAAAGCTCTGTCCCATTGGGGTTCACTATAGAGGGGTTTTACTGTATGTAGTGTGTGAGGTTTCAGTTAACAACATTATAAACAAAAGGAAATAATCCAAATTGTACCGTATCATGTTGTGACAAAACCCATAGTAATGTACGGTACCTACCTCCCTACGGAGCTGGAAGATGGACCAGTTGGTGAAGAGGAAGGAGAGGATGTCCGTGTCCAGGTCAAAGAACTGCAGGGCCACCTCTTCCTCTGGGTCCCCGAACTGGTGAGCCAAGTTGAACAGGGTCAAATGGACAATGTCCACCCTGGACATCACACACGGGGGTAACAACATCGTCATTGAAGATAGAAAATAACAACAAAATCTATCCCACTTGCCCAAAATGTAGCTTGGCTTTGCAGCTCCAGAACACATTTTGGCTTGCATTAGATGTATTAACACTTTCGTGGCCAAGGACGCACATGTACGTCCTAGGGCTTCGAAACTAAAGGACCAAGGACGTACCGGTACGTCCTCATACTTCTAAAATGCATGGGAAAATAAATAATGGCCGACGTCCGGGAATCTTTGAGGAAATATAACCCTTGATGTTTATTAGTTCATTTGAGATGCAATAGATGGCGTCTTGACCCTTCTTCCGGTGTAAAGGGAAACTAATGGCAACTCGGTCTGATTGAGTCACTTGTTTACATTTTTCTTTTTTTTTCTCTATTTCTTGCTAACTTATCACGCTATTTTTCTAACTTTGGTCGCTCTAAATAATATAAATAATGAATCATCTTGATCATCCGAGTACTTCAAAAGGTATTTCCACATCTTTTGATTCTAATATTGAGGATGATATCTTAGAATACGTTTTTGACTCGGGATCTGAAATAGATGATGAGGAAAAAGACCCAGATTATAAATTTGAAGACTGTCAAAGTTCAGATGATGAAACAATTATTTATAGTGATAATGAAATTGATATTGATCCTCCTCAAGCTAAAAAACCAAGGCAAAGTAGTGGTACAACTAAGAAAAATAATTCAGCGACAAAAGTAGGGGGTCAAATTAGCGGCCAAGATCCTGGCTGGCGCCTGGCTGATACAACGGGAGGGCAAGCTGTAAATCTTCCCCCATTTACGGCACAGCCTGGTGTAAATTTAGCTTCTCCTGTATCTACTCCTTTTGAAGCTTTCAAATTATTTTTTACAGATGAAACCTTCAAAAATATAAAGACAGAAACTAATCGATATGCTAGAAGCATTATCGATCGCGAGTCAAAAAAAGGACCTCTCCAACCCCATGGCATTCTTAGCCAATGGAAAGGTATTACATTAGTGCAGCTCAAGTTATTTTTCTGTGTCATTATCCACATGTCTTTGGTAAAAAAACCTAAACTAAAGGACTATTGGTCCACAAATAATTTTTTGAAAAATACATTTTGCCAATCAATCAAAATGCCTCGATCTCTTTTTATGAGAATATTATCTATGCTTCATTTGAACGATAATTCTAAATATATTCCATATGGCAAGCCAAATTATGACAGATTACATAAAATTAGACCATTTTTGAACTCTCTGATTTATGCATTTGGAAATGCCCACACCCCTGAGCAAAACCTAACAATTGATGAGGCCATGTGCCCTTTTAGAGGAAGGGTTACATTTCGTGTATATATGAAAGGAAAACCACATAGGTATGGTATAAAAATATTCCAGATATGCGAAGCCGTTTCAGGATATGTTTATAATTTGGACATATATACAGGAAAAGATGAAAGCAAACCTGAAGACCACAATTCAGTCCTGAGCATTGTAGATAGATTATCATCTCGGTTTCAACAACAAGGATATGTTATTTATATGGATAGATGGTTTTCTTCTCCTGAAGTATTTGATAAACTTTGGGGAAAAAAAATTATGGCAGTTGGGACTGTCATGCCTACTAGAAAAGGCATGCCTAAAATGGCATTCTCCAAAAAGCTTCAGAGAGGAGAAGCCATCATGATGAGAAAAGACCATCTTCTGGCCATAAAATGGAAAGATGTTAGAGATGTATATACTCTTTCATCCTTTCATGAAGGAAAAATGCTACCAGCAAAATGCAAGGGAAATAAAGAAATGATGAAACCAGATGTAGTCATTGATTACAACAAGGGAAAAGTAGGAGTTGATCGAAGTAATCAAATGCTTTCCTATTATTCATTTTCCAGAAAAACAATGAAATGGTGGAAAAAAATATTTTTTCATCTCTTTGGACTCTGCTTTGTAAATAGTAACATCATTTACAATAAATCAAATCCAGGAAAGAAAATGAATTTGAGAGACTTCTACTTGGCCATTGGTGAAGCACTTCTCAAAGAAATTAGTATAGAACTTTCTGAACAGGGAGCACAAGTTGCATGTAATGTTTCACGCCTTAGTGGAAGACATTTTCCAACTAAAATTGTCCTCGAAAATGGAAAAATAGGTCAAAGAAAGTGTAAAGTTTGTGCAGACACAGGAAGACTCTCAACCAGCGGAAGTGCCTGTCGTCGAGACACGCGCTATATGTGCAAACAATGTGGCATATCACTTTGTATTGATAACTGCTTTGAAAAGTACCACACAATAACTGAATATTGGGCATAATCATTTTATTTTTATGTTTGTAAATTCATTATAACCTGATTTTGTATTTTTTATAGTTTATGGCGTGAATTAAGTTCTTTCTATTATTTAAAAAAAAATAAATACCAACTTTTATAAAATAAATGTTTTTTGTTAATTTTTTAATCAGTGTCATTATATTTTATAATGTTTTATTAGCACATATTTAAAAATTTATGAATATATATATCATATAATTTCAGATACAATTTTTTAAAAATGTCTCATTTTTGTCCGGTCCCACGAGCGTAATTAGTAACCAAGCCCTTGGTCTTAAAAGTGTTAAACAGGACCTTTGGGAGAGGCCGCTGCTTATCATAAAACAGCTCGAGGAGCATGACCTCATGGAATTCGTGTAATCTTTACACAGGGAAATAAGAAACAACAACAATAACACAACAACGCCAAATAAGTAAGTTACATGGAACATATACTAGCCCCTAATGTTGCATTGCCTGGGTGTATCCAAGTGAATATTTGCATAGCAAATCTTGTTTTAAACAAATGTTAATCATTGGAAATAGTGGTGTTTTCAATGATTTATTCAGCAGTATTGGGATAAAAGAGAGTGAAACGATAAGGCACAATTTGGATTATAGATTATAAACACAAGGTAATGAGACCAAATCCAAATAAATAAATAGTGTGTGACGTTTCAGTACTTTTGTCTGAAGATGGTAACAATGCTGTTACTGAAACGTCACACACTATTTATTTATTTGGATTTGGTCTTATTTACCTTGTGTTTATAAGAGAGTGAAACGAATACCAATATATAACATTTCATTTATATATACAGTGGTACCTCGACATACGAGCGCCCCAACATACGAGTTTTTCGAGATATGAGCCGACGAGCAAGTGATTTTTTGCTTTGAGTTACGAGCGAAATTCGAGATACGAGTTCGGTTCGGTAGTGTTGAAGATATTAATCTGTGATTTTAAATGGGAATTTTGTATGGGGAAATTTGCTTCGAGATACGAGTAATTCAAGATTTGAGCAAGGTTGCGGAACGAATTAAATTCGTATGTCATTAAATTCATGGACATTGAAGTTTGTGAACTACTTTCAGTTAGAAATATTCTGCGACAGAGGAAACAATAGTTTTGAAAAATTCACTTTTGACAAGGCAGACCTACTGATAGCAGCATGTAATGCAATGGTGAAAGGTACAGTAGTCTCACAAGAATGACTGTCCAATAGACACAGATGCATACTCCAGGTTCATTCATTGAAGAGGTCGGGTTAGATAAAAATATTTATATTTTTTAGGAAGTGGTTGCAAATTATATTGGCTGGGAGACTATTTTGATATTTATTTATAGTCTGGATCATTGATTTAATGCTGATACTCTAAATAAATGGGAATATCAAATTTGTACATTAAAGGAGCCAAAAACAGAAAATATACACTCATAGACAAAATTTAAGGAAGTTGTATCTTTTAGCATGTATATCAGGATACAGAAAATAACTCTGAAAGATATTTAATACCAAGTGTGAACAAAATTGTCTCTATCTCCTTAAAAAAAAAAAAAGATAAACGGTGACATCATAGACTTTCTAATTCCTTAAGTTTTGTATGTGTCCATGAGAGAGTGTATAATTTATATTTGTGATTTAACATGAACCAAAAAAAGAAGTGATGATGCAACTTTAAATGTATAAGGAATATTAGACAAACAACTTCCTGCCTTCTTACATTAAGTGAATCAATCAAATATTTTGCATATATATATGTTGTAATATATTCCAATACATCTATGTCTCCATGTATTGTATAAATGTATAATGTAATTGCCAAAGTGACAAATAAAATTTCGAGTGAGTGACAGCCGATGCCAGAAGGAGGAAAGAGGTCCGAAAAACAAGTCGGGTATGCCCTGTGGTGTGTCGATTTACTGGTCCAGCGATGGCTCAGAAAGTCTCTCAAAGTTAGTGTTTTATTGAAGATTCTTGATAACTACATTCATATGGGAAGACCAAAAAGGACAACACCCCAGGAATGTACATCTGGTCCTCTTAGATTCCCCCGCAGTGCCGACCTGGCGCGCGCGGTCGTCCTAGTAATTTATGGCGGTCGTCTGTTTATTATTCTTGACGGCGGCGGGGTGCTGCATCCAGCTGGCCCCCACAGCCCCTTTTTTATGAAAACAGTTAGTCGGCTTTGGGATGAGACTTGCAGACGCCTCTAGACAGATCTCTCCCCTACCGGCGCCGGCTACACTCACTTTTTTCGCCATCTCCGTGGTGACATCTACCATGTCTCGTTCTTTGGTGCAATACATTCACGCCTGAACCCACTCTAACATTGAGGTCACAACGACTGCATTTGACCAACACACTACAGTCATCCTACAGGATCGACTACCTTACTACAGCGAAGTCGACAGGATTACCTACCAAAGACAAGACATTCGAAGATGGAGAACCAGGCAAGGAGTGACGCCACCTCGGAGGGAAATACCACGCCTTCAATCGTGACCGACATCGTAGCGCAGTTAGCAGCAGCTCTTCGCGACATCGTAAACCCCGGCCAAAGAGATAGCGACCTACCCCGGTACGATGGAACGTACCCCGCTGCCAATTTCATCCAACAATACGACGACATCGCCGACCGCGCCTACCTGACAGGGACGAAGCGCCTCCAAAAACTTCCGGCACAACTCTCAGGTGAGCCCCTTACCTTTTTTTGCCAACTTGACTTAGCCAATAAGTCATACGACCAGGCCAGACAAGTCTTAATAGACCTGTACCCTGGCACAGTAGAAGTTTCATTTTCCAAATTTTTAGCATTGAAGCTAACTCCTCAAACCACCCTACAAGGCTATTATAAGGAAAAAACCGCAATGGGCCTACAACTGAACCTGCCTACCGACATCATTCTCGAATCCCTGACTGAAGGCCTTCCCACAGCTGACCAGCGTTTGGTGCGAACCGTGTCGCCAAACACATTGAAAGACTGGCACGATTTAATGGCCAGAATAAAGGGTTCGAGTGTACCCGCGCCAGCGCGCCCAACACCAGAACCCACCTCTTCGAGGCACGATGGCCATATTACTTTGGCCAGGGAACAACCAAGCCGGCCCTATAACATGCCGCCGCGTTTCTTCAGCACCCCTAGACTGCCTCGCCATGCAGATTCAAGTGTGCCATCGCAACCCCCGTCACCATGCCACTACTGTCGGGGAAATCACTGGAACGCCCAGTGTCCGCGCCGACAGCCATCTGGTCGAAACAATGTGTTTTACCAAAAAACTACGGGGCGTCAGCCGAGGACATCTCTCTCCACCGCCAGGTCACAGCCAGCACGGTCAGCCCCGTCATCTGATACCACAGTTCAGACCACTCCCCGAAGCGAGGAAATAGGAGGTAATTTTCGTTGCCCTCCATAATTTAATATTTAAACTGGGACTATGCAGAAAATTTTGTTTACTGTTCTTGGCAGATACAGGAGCTTCGGTCAATATAATTAATATAACAATACTTACCTTTCTTGAAAACAATTTAGGTTGTACTTTTAAAATATATGATGACAATGTTACTCTTAGTTCTGTTTCCAATGACATTTCAACAATGGGATTTTTATATTTAAATGTCACTATAGGCTGTTTAACTAAATTAACAAAATTTTATGTTATAGATTCCAAATTACCATTTGGCATATTATCTCTTAATACATTAAGCAATTTCAAATTGAAAATAGATTTATGTAACTTTTTGGTCTTCCAAAACGAAGCTCCCCTGCCACCTACCGTGTACCATTTTTCGCTTGTGAACGACTCATGCAACTATGGTAAAAGCCTTGAAAATTCCAGCAAAATGGCTAACCTTGCCACCTATCAGCACAACCCATCGATGCATGTGTCGGACACTTCTAGGCATGGTCTTAGCTATATGTCTCCTTCACATGAAACCATTTCTAATTATGACTTCGCCTCGCCTAAAAACATGTTGATATGCCACAAAATAACGTTTTTAATGATTGCATTCCTAATTATACTACTAATGTATGTCAGATACCCGCATCCCAGTCTTGTTCAAATTCCAACATCCCTTTAAGCTTTTTAGATATAATTAATAGATATTCTCATATTTTTTCTAGTAACAAATTTGATGTACCTAAATTGAAGATACCCCCAGTTAAGATTCATACTTTATCCGATAAAATTATTGCTTTGAGACCTTATCGTGCTTCTCTAGTTGATCAACGAGAAATACAAGAGCAGGTCAACCAAATGCTTAAATTCGGCATAATAGAACCTTCTTTTTCTCCTTATGCTAGCCCAGTCACCCTTGTAACTAAAAAGGATAAAACGAAAAGATTTTGCATAGATTTCCGTAAATTAAACGAGATAATTTGTCCCGATGTACACCCTCTCCCCTTAATAGAAACGGTTTTGGATAAGTTAGCACACGCCAAAATTTTTACAAATGTAGACATAAGTTCAGCATTCTGGCAAGTTGAAATCGAACCTAGTTCCCGAAATCTTTTAGCCTTTGTAACTCTCGAAGGGCAGTACCAGTTTTCTCGATTACCTTTCGGTCTGAAAAATTCACCACAAATATATGAACGTGCTCTAAGTCAAGTAATACAAAAGTATGAGTTAGATTTCATAGCCCATTATTTTGATGACTTTGTTATATTCTCTAATACCATAGAAGAGCATGCTCAACATATACAAAAATTCTTCTTAGTGTGCCAGGAAGAAAATATTAAATTAAATTATAATAAATGCGAATTTTTCAAGACCCAAATTGAATTTTTAGGATATACGATAAAATCGGGCACCTACACGCCCCAAATTAAAAATCTTGATGTAATTAACGCTATTAAGGTTCCAACTAATCTAAAAACACTCCAATCGTTTTTAGGTGCCATTAATGTGTACAATAAATTTATACCTAATTATGCGCAACTTAGAACCCCCCTTAATAAGTTACTTAAGAAGGACACCACATGGAACTGGGACAATCAATGCCAAACCTCTTTCGAAGCTCTCAAAGAGAGTCTGACCTCACAACCAATCTTACATCTTTTTAAAGAAGGACTGCCGTGCCAACTTTATTGTGACGCCTCACTTTTAGGCATAGCCGGTGTTCTCAAACAACAATACCCAGATGGGACTCTATATCCAGTACAATTTTACAGCCGCGCGCTTAGGCCACACGAGAAAAATTACACGATTTCCGAACTGGAATGTCTCGCCATCATTGAATGTGTGGACAAATTCCGTGTGTATTTAACCGGCGTTAAATTCACTATTTTCACCGACCACCATGCCTTACAGTGGCTTAAGACCATAAAAAATCCAACTGGACGACTATTTCGGTGGAGTCTAAAGATGTCCACATACGAGTACGAGATCCGTTACATAAAAGGATCGAAACAGCATGAGGCGGACCTTCTATCGCGCAATCCTTTCTGTGGATTCCTCAGCGCTGCACAAATAAAGGAAAAACAACCCCTTGAGCTTCCCTATCCAAACGCCACCATAAATCCAGAAGGCCTTCACACTCTAACTCGAAAAGGCGTGACGAAAGTCATCGTTCCTCCCTCGCTCCAACACACACTAATAAATAAAGTACATGTAGAATATAATCACCCTGGTGTGTTTCACAGATGACGAGAATCATTTCCACCCAATACACTTGGCGTGGAATGACACACTCGATTGTCAAATATGTTAGGTCTTGTCCCACATGCCAATTAATTAAAAGACCCAAAGGTCCCAATTACTGTACACTAGGACAACTTCCTCCCGTTTCACATCCCTTCGACACATTATCTATAGACACCATAGCCGGATTTTCAAAATATGGCAGTTCGAAAACTTATCTCCATGTGATCGTCGACCATCTAAGCCGTTACGCATGGACCTTCCCCTCTAAGTCAACCAGCACACTTACATACTTACAGTGTTTAAAAAAGGTAATGCAGAGCAATACACCCAAATGCCTCCTTTTGGATAGAGCACCTGCATTTACCTCACCCAAGTTTAGGAGATTTTTACTAAGACATGGTATACAACCCCTTCTCACAACTAGTAACAACCCGCAGGCCAACGGCCTCTGTGAACGTCTAAATGCGACACTCACAGGCAAGCTTAGAATCCTCCATCTAGAAAACCCCAAAGTATCCTGGATCAAATTAATAAAAACCGTAACAGATAAATATAACCAAACACCCCACACAATCACTGGTTTCCCCCCTTCGTTTCTTATGTATAATATAATTCCAACAGAGTTAAGTTCCCACATCGATCCCTATCCTCCTGTCGAAGAAGCTAGGAAAATAGCCATTAAACGCACACTCGATAGGCACGCCAAGGAAAAAATAAAATACGACAGCAGACATAGAACGCCCCAATTTGAAGTCGGAGATATAGTTTTAGTCAAGGCCTACCATCACCCGAACAGCGGTAAATTACTTCCCTACTTTACAGGTCCATATACTATATTAGAAATAATTTCTCCCAACGTTGTTCGTATAAATAGAGCCAATCAGCCCTTAAACAGAGACAACGACACAGTACATGTGAACAAATTAAAATATTACACTGAAGAGGTCCTTTATATCGCACCACCCCAAAAATATTCCCTTCCAAATAAAAATAATAGAAAACCTACCAATCTATCTCCATACAACCACTTCCCTCCAGACCTTTTCGACAATTCAACTAACCGCCACGTTCCCCCCAGATCTAGTGAACCGTTCCTACATTTAACACCAGACACTTTTAAAGATTTTTAACACCCTAATTGACCTATGTTTCGTTAAAATCATAACTTTATAAACAGCACACCTATATCATCTATACTACTTTTTAATATTTCGCATATTTATTATTTACTTATGTTAATTATATGTCAAATCTTTTGTTATTTTTAACTTTTGTCTTTTTATTTTTATACTATTGTACAAACATTAATCACACACAATTTTTAATTTTATTTTTTTTTTCTCAACTTCAATATTTAAATCCTATTTTTAGATTTTTAAGTTAAAATTTTAGAAAATGAATCGAGAGCATTACCCACAAAATTCTCATGGCATCACAGCCCATACCTTCTCAGAGAGGTCGTTACTATCCGCTGAAACATTGATTTCTCACATTTATTCCATCTTAACTACAAACGCTTCTTCGCTGTAACCTTCCCAACAGTCGAACTTGAGCAGCTAGTTAGATGAGTTTTTTTTTTTGTCTTTCATTCACGGCCCGGTTCGAGCATCAACGCCCCTTTTTCTTTTTTTCTCACATTCGGGCAATTTTTTATTATTATTCAATCACCTCACTTTCACTGCCTTACCGCGGCCAAATCGTTATTTTATTTTATTTTTTTTATGCGACAGAACGACTCTCTCTCTGCCACACTTTCTATCACTCTTTTTCTCGACCAAAGTTTCCACCACCTATTCCCAAATCCGTCTGATAGGACAGCCCATGTCGAATACCTTCAGCATACTGTAGATGGACCAATGCCTACGATCCCATAACGTCGCATTGCATCGCAGTACCAGAATCTATTCTATGTCCACCTATCTAGACCCTATAATTCAATGCACTTTCAAATATTAATTCCAACATTCAATGCTGTATATATTCACCCAAATTTACATTTATATATTTACATTTTTAAAATCCTTTTTCATATATTTTTATACGTTGGGCTTAACATTATTATTTGTTAACATTTCTTTTTTATTATTAATCATTATTATTAAGGATAACATACCCAATGTTATAATTGTACACCCCCTTAATATATTAAACCAGTTTGTATACAAATTATTTTCCCCAATTTTAATTATCTTATGATTTCATCTATAATCACCATAACCTAATTTTCATCAACCGGGGCATAAACTGTTGTAATATATTCCAATACATCTATGTCTCCATGTATTGTATAAATGTATAATGTAATTGCCAAAGTGACAAATAAAATTTCGAGTGAGTGACAGCTGATGCCAGAAGGAGGAAAGAGGTCCGAAAAACAAGTCGGGTATGCCCTGTGGTGTGTCGATTTACTGGTCCAGCGATGGCTCAGAAAGTCTCTCAAAGTTAGTGTTTTATTGAAGATTCTTGATAACTACATTCATATGGGAAGACCAAAAAGGACAACACCCCAGGAATGTACATCTGGTCCTCTTAGATTCCCCCGCAGTGCCGACCTGGCGCGCGCGGTCGTCCTAGTAATTTATGGCGGCCGTCTGTTTATTATTCTTGACGGCGGCGGGGTGCTGCATCCAGCTGGCCCCCACAGCCCCTTTTTTATGAAAACAGTTAGTCGGCTTTGGGATGAGACTTGCAGACGCCTCTAAACAGATCTCTCCCCTACCGGCGCCGGCTACACTCACTTTTTGCCATCTCCGTGGTGACATCTACCATGTCTCGTTCTTTGGTGCAATACATTCACGCCTGAACCCACTCTAACATTGAGGTCACAACGACTGCATTTGACCAACACACTACAGTCATCCTACAGGATCGACTACCTTACTACATATATATATATAAATCAATGTTTGTTTGTTTGTGTGTATGTCCGGTATACAAATTCACAGTAGTTCACTAATTCAAACCAAAATTTCCATACATAGGTAAAAAAAATACGGGGAAGACGATAGGCTATTTAAAAAATATATATAAATCAATTATTAAAACTATATATTCAAATTATTCTACTTAGCTCACGAACAGTGCCCTCTATCAAAGATTAGATTAAATTATGCTGATGCAAAAAAATAGATAATGCTAATAACAACAACAACAACAAAAAAGCCTTTATTTAGGGCCTCTCGCCCTATGCAGGATTCGCCAGTTCACAATGGATGGGGAGAACACTGTGTGGCCTTTTTCCGGGATATAGTCTTGTGGAATCCAAATATCGCCATCGCTATATACCTATTCTTTGATATTTCATTAATTAGTGCCGGAAATGAAGGACAAAGTTGCCCCGTTTTATCATTTAGTTTTCGTCTTTCCTCAGACAGAGCAGCACAGTCAAGATAATGCTAATAACAAACAATTATTTAAAAAATCTTATCTAAATATATATCACTCGGGTCAATCCCGGGGCGAAGCCCGGGTCACCCGTCTAGTTATTCTATACAAGAGAAGAAAGGACCTACCAAGAGAGATCCAGCCTGCAGAGATATTCTGGACCATTGGTGCACACGGAACACACCAGGATGTAGAACCTATCCCCGTACATCAGGGGGAAGTCTAGGCACTGGAGGCAGGCTGCAGCACACAAGGTTTCACACATACACATAGATTACATTTGTGAAAGTAAAAATTAATATCATGTAAAAACACAAGGTAATAAGACCAAATCCAAATAAATAAATAGTGTGTGACGTTTCGGTAACAGCGTTGTTATCCCCATCAGTACTTTTGTCTGAAGATGGTAACAACGCTGTTACCGAAACGTCACACACTATTTATTTATTTGGATTTGGTCTTATTACCTTGTGTTTATAATCTACAATCCAAATTGTGCCTCATCAATATCAGGTAAAAAGTTTATTTTTAATTTAAAATTTACAAGATTTCGAGCAAATATACTGTTCTTCAACGGGCTTCTATGTACAATCTCTAAATAATATATATACAGAATAATTGAAAACTTTTGTTATTGGCAACTTTTTACCTGATATTAATTTTTACTTTCAAATAATTTCTGGGTAACTGTTGTTCACATAGATTACATTGATAAAATAAACTAAAATATTCCAATTACAGACAGATTTTATTAGATTAAAGCCTAATAATATGATGCACTAGCGCGCCATCTGTTATCAAAATTCGAAACTATTTTAAAGGCGTCAGATTCTTTTTGAAATTAAACAATTTCTACTGCCCTTAATTATTTGTCAATAATTTTGTGGGGAGTATGTAAGAAAGCCTAGGCAAATTTTGCAAGATTAAAAGAAAGAAGACTTTATACAAACTAGGCTTTAGGAAAAGGTCTATGCAAATCAACTTCCACAGATTAAAATTAGGTACAGCGCGTTTCCTATAAAAACTAGGGCACAGTAGAAATTATTTAATTTCAAAAAGAATCTTACGCCTTTAAAATAGTTTCGAATTTTGAAAGCCTAATAAATCGCTGCATTGTTAAAAAAAATAGAAAGGGGCTAGCTATATTGGAAAACATGCTCGATTCAGAGATCATCTTCTTTCTTATCCCCAATTAATCAGATTAGGGTATCAAGCCAGTAGAGCTTGAGAATTTTGATGGGTTACTTAAGAGAAAAAGATTTTTTTAATCCATACAAGAAATTCTTCCCTCTGGATGAAATTTTTTCTCTCAAGTGATATTATACAAGCGATTATTATTTTCAGAATTATTGATGTTATGTGTGCTGTGGATAAGTAGCGCTCATCAATGAGAGATCATGGGATTGTTTAGCGTCAAATTTGTGGAGAGGCAGAATATGTAAATGAGGCAGATGTTATTCTACCAAGGTTACTAAATAAATGTTGTCTTCAAAAAGATATTTTCTGATTAATTTAGAAAATTTTCAGATTGAGGCCCAATAAATCATCATTTATTTATAAGAATGTCAGAAAATTTCAAACTATTATAGACATGTACGATTCTTTTTAAAAATTAAACCATTTCTACTGCCCTTACTGCAATTAAAAAATTAAACTGGGGAAACCACTGGGAGGGTTTACCACTGATGAGCCAGGCCCTCACATTAATTTTTTCCGTTGCAGAGAGTAAGGGGGGGGGGGGGGGTGGGGGGGCAGTAGATATTATTTATTTTTTTACAAGAATCATACGCATCTATAATAGTTTCGAATTTACAGCTGGCATGCTAATGTATCATAAGAAAGTCAGAGTTACCATTCTATGAGAATAAGGACTTACTTTCATGGTACCATTGCTTACAGCGACTACATTGCACCATTTTTAACTGCCACCTGGACACAAGACATTACTGGGGTTAGAGTAGAACTAGGATTCATTGTGGTGGCAATAAGAGGAGAAGCACTGTACAAATACTTTATACACTATGAAGATAAAGAGTATAAAAGCATCTTTCCACCATATAAATGGGATAAGATACAAAATTGCTGGACCGTGACAGCAGGCGCTAACTTCGGCAACACCGGAGCTGACGTCACACCTGTACTTCACTTTCTGTTTTTGTATCCTGCATCTGCGTAGCCGCGCTGACTCATATTTTCTTTCCCCATGATTACTATTTCATCAATATATATAATCCTTTCACCTTGTTGTAGTTAATTAAAGAATAATTAACGTTAAGCGCTGTGTGTGTGTAATCAAATTGAAATACAACAAAAATAAGTGGTGAGGGATGGATCAATAGCATAAATATAAGTTTTTGTTTTTTTTTTACTTATCCTTTTAGTCTAAATTAGAGAAGATCTTGGAGGGTGTGCTCATAAAGAAGCTCAAGAACTCTTCTTGGTTCTCTGTACAGGGATCTCTTGTCCTTTCCAATACAATTTAGTATATGTTGGGGAGTGGCCTCAGTTGGCCCTACTGATAGCACCCTGTAAGGGCTCCTATTCTTGGGTTACAGAATAATCAGAAGCGTCTGTTCTCCATATTAGGAGTGGCTGCACAGGGCGTCTGTTCCTCATGTTAGAGGCGGCCATTTAATACCAGATCAAAGTCCAAGTTACACCTCTATGTAGGTGACCTCGGGGGAAATGCTGGATAAAACCAGCGCTCTAACAGCATATAACCTATATGGAGTCGTGTTTAAGATAAATATAAGTGAAAATTAGGATATTACCCGCACAGAAAATGGCCTTACTTATTATTAACCACCAAGAAGAAAAGAAAGAACTTGCTGTGATATTTTTTTCTCATTTATTCCTTTGTCTTATGATGGTGACAATGCTGTTGCCGAAACGTCACACACTATTAAATTATTTGGATTAGGTCTTATTTTCTTGTGGATTTGGTGTTCCTATAGTTCATATAACAATGGTAAGAAGACAGAACAAAGTTTACAAACAGAAATAATGTAATATATTTTTCTCTATAATAAGTATTTAAAATATGTATATAATAATGTGAAAAAAGACATCTCCTTATCGTGCAACTGAAAGTTACTGATGGCTTGCTCTATCTATAGGAATAAATAGCAACTATTCTCGTTGATTTTTAATTATTCCAGAATTGGCCAAATACCCATTCTTGATTAATCAAGAAAAGCTAACCACGATAATAGTTTATATTTATTCTGATAGATGGCGCAAGCCATCAGCAACTTTCAGTTGCACGATAAGGAGATGCCTTTTTTCATAATTATGCACCTTACCCCAGTACAATATCACATTTGTACTATTTTTTCACATATAATAATGTGTATATAAAAATTGTATTTATTTTTAAAATTGTTAACATGATAATCCTGTTGAAGGACTGACAAGTCCGAAAGCTTGAAAATAAAAAGTTGCACAAGAATCTTACCCCTGGAAGCTTCATTTATTTTATGAGACAGAACAAGAACAGAACAATGCCAAAAGCTAGATAGATGTCCAGTACTCACATGCCAGGCTTGCCGCAGTAGCAGTAACACTGCTGGGTGTTGGTCTGGTGGAAGGCATCCCAGCTGAGGGTGGTTGGCTGTTACAACAACTCTTCATTGGACTCTTATGTGTAAACCCACAAGCAATGTTTCAATGCTTTCAAAGAGCATTTGCCAAACAAAAGGGAATTATATGATGAAAATTTGTAACAAATAAATTTACCGGCATTGTGTTTCTTTTCAATAATATCATCAAATATTATCTCTACAGACCTTTTACTGAAATGGTATAAGTTATTGAATGAGAGGGCTTGGCACATTGCCAGTAAATTTATTTGTTACAAATTTTAACAATAGATGGCAAATGAATTTATAAATACAGTTAAACTTGTCTATAGCGCCCCCTCTAAATAGCACATTCCTCTCTATAGTGCCCGATTTTAAACATTAAAATGTAAACATTTTACATTAAAACTGACCTGTCTATAGCGCCCCCTCTAAATAGCACATTCCTCTCTATAGTGCCCGATTTTAAACATTAAAATGTAAACATTTTACATTAAAAGTGACCTGTCTATAGCACCCCCTCTCTATAGCACCCTATTTTGGTGAGTCCCAAGAGGGGGCGCTATAGACAGGTTTAACTGTATATGAGAAAATGAACAAAATGCCAATTTTTTCCTCAGCTGTCTGTGTGTCTGTTACTTACATCGTAGGGCAAAACAATGGTCTTGGTGCCTTGATGGAGTCCTGGACACACATAGAGCCTCTCAGTCGGATGGATCCCATACAAAAAGAGTTATCAGCTCTGAGACAACTGGCTGGGGTTAATAACACACTATTAGAAAGAACTGCTTGCTACAAGCCTTTGCCGGTCCCAAGCCCGGATGAAAAAGGAGGAGGGGGAGCAGTAACAAACTCACTAAAAAACCTGGGCTCAGCTGGCCCGGCTGATAGTACCCTGTAAGGGCTCCTAATCCAGGGATACAGGATGAGCAGCGTTTGTACTCCATGTTAAGAGTGGCTGCACATGGCGTCTGTTCCTCATGTCAAAGGTGGCCACTGAGTAGTGCTCCCAGTCTTAATGACAAAGGCAGATGCATTCTACTTCACCCAGCCAAGTCTCAAGCTTTACAAGCTTGATAACCTAATATGATTGAGTGGAGATAAGAAAGAAGGAGTAGAAGAGAAAGAACTGTTTGCTACAAGCTTTCTATAAGGTAGGCTAATGTCTAGCTGGAAGATGGAGAAGAATCCAATTCATATCACAAAAGACCAGCCATTTTGTCATACAAAATAACTAGAAGAGACTCCATGTGACCAGAAACAAGAAAAGAAAAACACCTTGATAACTATTACCATACAATGGAGGGGGGGAACAGTTTAAAGCCTCTTATTAAAACTAAAACAATATGCAAATAGTAATATAATATATCTCTATATATATAAAAGTCAATTTCTGTCTGTCTGTTTCGCGATAAGCTCAAAAACTACTGAACCAATTGGTACCAAAATTTCCATACATAGGTAAAAGAATACGGGGAAGATGATAGGCTATTTTAAAAAATATATAAATCAATTATTAAAACTATATATTCAAATTATTCTACTTAGCTCACGAGCAGCGCCCTCTAGAACGCGTGGCGTTTTGATGGCGGGGGGGGGGGGGGGGGCGCCCATTGGCTGCGGGCGAGCACGTGACTTCCCTGCCCCTGGGCACCCCCCCCCTCCAAGATAATGGAATCGCCCGGCTGCCGGCCAGTTGGCCATTTCGAGTTCCCACCGCGCGCGGTCCTGGCGTTGGTGACACAGCTGTGCCAGGTGCCAAAAAAGCCTCGCGGGTGACCTCCGGGAACTACGTCCATCTTCCATATGTAAAAATATCGCTTCTCAGACACAAAGTTTGGAGCGGGACGTTTCACAAGAGTGACATCCACGGCGCCAATTTATAATTGTAACGAATAGTATTTGAAATTCAAAATGATATAATTTTCAAATATCGTTGTGAAAATTTACATATTTATTTTTATATTTTAAAAACAAACAAAGTTTGGAGCGGGACGTTTCACAAAAGTGACATCCATGGTGCCAATTTATAATTGTAACGAATAGTATTTGAATAAATACATTTAATCGGGTAAAACCCGGGCGTTGCCCGGGTCATTCGGCTAGTATATATATATATCCAGGGTCAAGTTCAAAAATATACTCATAAATAAAACTTAAGGAAGATGTACCTTTTAGCATGTATATTGGAATTCAGACAATAACTTTGAAATATATTACAGTGACCTTTATTGAAGACACACGAGATAACCAAGTGTGAACAGCCTCTGTCTCCTTCAAAAAAATGGATGACTGCAACAAAGAACAATTTTCATTGCCACAACTACCATTTTTATTAATTAACTGCATTCCGGTAAGATGACACTTCTCCTTAAAGAAAACATTGGCCCTACAACTCTGGCTCTGTCCTTTAAGAAAGAGAGATTCAACTGTAATTTTTGACGTGACAACGTCTTAAATTAGGTTGCGGCTGAGAGTCACTTATGAAAAAGTGTAACGCCCGGTAACGTTACGATGAGTCATCGAACGAGAGTGCTGCGCGCGCAGCGCTAGAGAATTAGGCGCATTGAATCGGCGCATGCTTGTCTCTGTCTTTGTCTTTCTCGAAAGTTCTTGGCGTTGGAAAAACAAGAAAGCGTCATAATACAAGTTCACACGTGTGGTTAAAGTATCGTCAGCTGTGTCTGTAGTGAAAATGTGGAGTGCTTAGATTCGTCATTTACACCAACTACAACAATAAAGGTAAATAATTGTACACTGATATTTCATTATCGTAAACTATGATTGATTGATTAATTGTTAGATTGACACAAAAGTTGAGAAACTGAGTTTATAGGTTATGTCATACTATTGATAAATGTTGATAGTGTTAAGTAAATTATTAGTTTAAAATTAATTAATTAATTAATTATTATTTTACAAATTTTAAATAGTTTCAAATTTATTTAGCAAAAATTTGAACCTTCAATCTGAATAAATGTTTTGATTTTCGAATTGATTCTTTAAAATTACAAATATTAAGAAAAAGTGGCAGATATAAGAAAACTTTATTTAAACTGTGTTGAGCATAAATTTTAACATCTAATTTAAGTAAATGTTTTAATTTTCAACTTCATCATTTACAATTACAAATTTTATTTAATTTCAAATTTATTTAGCAAAAATTTGAACCTTCGATCTGAATAAGTGTTTTGATTTTCAAATACCAACGCGGCTGGTGGAGTGGCGATCTATCGTAAATTATCATCGACATCTACGGCGGAAGTGTTCCAAGTTGCGATTACAGACGTAACTCGTGTCATTAAAACCAAGGGTGACATGTGCATGACTGAAGTTACTTGCTTCGCCGCTAATACTAGCTTCAAGTTTATACTCGGTGCTGTATATATTCATCCAGGAGCTAGTATGCAGGATATTGGAATGTTACTATGGCAAGGACTCGGTCCGTACATTCACAACAGCCAGTACGTGCCACCGTTCGTGCAAGTTGATTCTAGTATACCGATTCTTCTGTGTGGTGATTTTAACAAAAACGTAAAGCCTGACAACTCGTTTCTTAAATTCATGAAAAATACGTATAATCTTGATTGCGTATCAAACGTTTCTAAGTCAACTACGTTAAAAGGAACAACTATCGACTTGACTTTCGCAAGACACATTACAGCAGAAACACTTCCTTTCATTTCATATTTCTCCTATCATCGTCCTATCCTCAACAAAATCACTCAAATAGGAATTAGTTAAGTTTAAGTTTACATGTACAATGTTTTAGTAAACAAAATATATTTCTATAGTTAAAATTTGTGCAATTCTTATTTTCATTCAATTCCTTGTTCCTATTGTGCAATTTAATTATATTCATATCAATAAATATTCTACCGTTGTCACGTAAAATCTTCGCCCGTAAAACCGACTTTACAGGCAACCATTGTTTTTTTAGTATTATTTCAAAACCAAATTTACTATAATTTATAAGAACAAACAATGGATCTTCTAATAACAGCACCTGGTTAGAACAACTTGATTCTAATTTTTCTTTCCTTATCCTAATCAATATTAATAATTCTAGAAACACAGGTGATAAGACCAAATCCAAATAAATAAATAATGTTTGATGTATCTGTTACAAATTTGTTACCATCATCAGACAAAAGTACTGAATGGTACTGAAAAGTACTGAATCAGTACTTTTGTTTCTGATGATGGTAACAACACTGTCACAGAAACATCAAACATTATTTATTTATTTGGATTTTGTCTTATTACCTTGTGTTTCTAATCTATATAATCCAAAATTTTCCATTGCAGTAAAGACAGTAGAAATTGATAAAGCACAATTTGGATTATAGATTATAATAAAGGAAATAAGACCTAATCCAAATAATTTATTAGTGTGTGACGGCAACAACATTGTCACCATCATCAGACAAAAGAATAAATGAGAAAAAATATTACAGCAAGTTCTTATATATTTTTTCTCATTTATTCTTTTGTCTGATGATGGTGACAATGTTGTTGCCGTCACACACTAATAAATTATTTGGATTAGGTCTTATTTCCTTTATTATAATCTATAATCCAAATTGTGCTTTATCAATTTCTACTGTCTTTACTGCAATGGAAAATTTTGGATTATATAGATTAGAAACACAAGGTAATAAGACAAAATCCAAATAAATAAATAATGTTTGATGTTTCTGTGACAGTGTTGTTTTTATTTTAATATTAATTCAAGGGATTATTTGATCGAATACCATCAAAATATTTCCTTTAAGAAAACATTTGGCATGGGTCATAGAGAGGTTCTACTATATATATATTGATTAATGATTGATCTAATCCTTATATAAATATTCCATCAATGAGAGAGCTAACAATGGAAAAGGTGAATAAACATTTGGCATGGTAAGAAAAAATATATCCTCAGCCTATTTTTGGGAAGTTCACCTTGCTGTAAGAAATTCCAACAAAATAATATTTATTTTGAGAAATTTAAACTATTTTTGATGTGTATCATTTTTTTAAATGAAATAATTCTCTACTGTTTCTCCCCCCTGCAATGATAAATTATAGGAGGGAATTACATTGCACAGTAAAGACAGTAGAAAATTTATTTTCATTTCAAAAAGAACAATATGCATTAATTAAATTTCACATAACACAGATGATGCAGCGCTAATGTATAATACAGTAAAACCTCCTTGTAAAGGACAACACCTAATTTCAGAGCCAAAGTGTCCTTTAGAGAGAGGTGTTCTCTTACCGGAGAGTTGCAAAATAGTAATGTTAGAGATAAAAAAAACTGTCCTTTATAGAGAGGTATCCTCTAGTACGAGTGTCCTCTCATGGAGGTTCTACTGTATTAATATTTATTGAAGAGACACTCACTCCTCACTTTCTTACTGCTACTCTTTTTGTGTTGTTTTTCTTGCTTCCCTCTTTCTCTTTCTTATTTTTTTTTTCTCTTTTTCTTCTGTTTATATCGTTGTTTCCTTTGTCTCACTGCTTTGTTCTTATGCATACCTCTGGTGAATCCTGTATAGGGTCAGTGACCCTGAATAAAGGCTTTTTGTTGTTGTTGTTGTAATATTTATTGAAGAAAAAAAAAGTCTCTAGTTTTATACCATCATCCATTTTGTATGACCTCTATTATGTAAAAAAAAAAAGAGAGAGATGCGATTGTGTTTTGATCAAAATGGCTTGTCATCCTGACATTTATGCTCAGTTTTGTTCTAGGTGACAATGTGGATTGACAGTCCAGGATATAACAAAGGGGACATGTGGAATCCACTATGTCATTGACCTGTACCTGTAGGGAGACTTGGGGAAGGTTTTTATAATGCCTTTTTGTATTTTACAAAAGATTTTTGAAACAATAATCATTTATTTCATTAAGAAAAAGTTCTAATTATGTAAATATTCATGTGTATATATATTATAAATAAAAATAAATAGAGATAGTCTGCTTGAATTTAAATCATGTTGAGGATTATGGTAATGCAGTCGTGGTTAAAATCTTAAAAGAATAACAATAAAAATGGTTTTAATCAGAGGTTGCTTTAATTGAGCTAAGGAATATATATAAAAGACGATTTGGTAAAAGTACTGCCTGGCTAAGGTGTAAGAATAAAAAAAAAAAATGAAAAGCTTATTTACATAATGTACAAAAGTTTTGAGCCGGCCAATGGGGATAAAACAACAACAAGTTTTTATAGGGGAAGAGCAACCTCTGGCGGTCGATTTAACTTGTCTGTGTAAACTAACACACTTGATAACAGTAACTATTTAAAAACATGCTGTGGTAAAATTTCTCATTCAGTACTTTTGTCTGAAGATGGTAACAACGCTGTTACCGAAACGTCACACACTATTTATTTATTTGGATTTGGTCTTATTACCTTGTGTTTAACTAAAAGGTCTTTATTTTAACCCTTTACGCGCCACGCAACGATCTATCGACTTTAGCCTAGGTTTGCACAACGGCCATTGCCACGATTCATCGATGCGGGAAAAAAGTGGGGTTAGGGCAATTTTTTCCCCCATTTTCATATTCTCTTGTTTCCTCTAGTTACTATAGTCTATAATTTAACTTTTGCTGTAAGAAAATATCTGATTCTACTTATCCCAATCTTTATATAGCGATGTCAGAAAGTGGTGAAGAAACTGAAATTTATCAACTTAGCTCTGATGAACTCACTTCCGATTCTACAGAAGATTTAGACATTTCCACTCCAACTGGGAGTGAATATGGTGACCATAATTCCTCAAGAATATGGGTAAGAACATATTCCCCTTCTACATTTCCCAAACCCATTATTTTTTCTGAAAGAACTGGGCCCCAACACTGTGCTTCAACTTTGAAAAAACCAATCGATTTTTTTTTTCTCTTCTTTTCAATAGATTTATTCAGAGATTTTGCGAGATTTACAAATAAATATGTGAAGGAATACTTGAAAGATAATATCGCAACTTTACCTTCACATTCCAGGCTACAAAAATGGAAAGAAATAACCACAAATGAAATGATGGCATTCTTTGGAATCATTTTCAACATGGGTCTGAATCCCAAGAATCAAATAATGAATTATTGGAGTAAAGAAAGATGTTTTAGACAAAATTGGTTTCCTGATGTTATGTCTAGGAACCGTTTTGAGCTAATTTATTCTTTCTTTACTACCTGTGATTCATATAAAATGCCTAAACCCACTGACCCTGGCTATGACCCCACTTTGAAATATAGAGACTTGATAAATCATGTAAACTTCAAATTTTTATATTATTATAAGCCCACTCAACATCTAAGTATTGATGAAAGTCTGGTGTGTCTGAAAAATCGTACCAGATTATTGCAATACATGCCAAACAAACATCATGGCCGCTTTGGAATAAAACTCTGGATGTTGTGTGAGGCTAGAACTGGATACTGTCTCCAGTTTTATGTATATAAAGGTAGATTTAGCGAAATATCTAAAAGTCTATCTTATGATGTACCAATTAAACTCCTTACCGACACAAATATGATAGGAAGGGGTTATCATGTTGTAATGGATAACTTCTTCACCAGTGTGGACCTTGCCAAAGACCTAGCTGGTAAACAGACCTATCTGACTGGAACTATACGGTCCAATCGTAGAGGCTACCCCAAAACTTTGAAAAGAGCCTCCCTACATGTAGATGAAGTCATCTATATGAAAAGTGATATGCAGCTAGCAGCAGCATACAAAGAAAAAGCTAAACGAAAAAATCAATAAACTTCCTGAGCACCTATTGTGATTCCGTTTCAGAGACCAAACCTGGTAGTTCAAGAGACCCCCATCATTTATATCCTCAGGTCAAAACCGTCTATGATAAATACATGGGCGGTGTTGACCTGAGTGATATGATGATGTACTGCTATATGGATGAGAGAAAGGGCCGTAAACATCACAGAAAGGTTGTCATAAACATAATACACAGAGCTCTTCTGAACTCCTACATCCTATACAGTCAACATTCAAGTGATTCTCCCAAGCTGACCAGGCAGAAATACCAGGTCTCAGTGATAAATAGCCTTGTAGAGGGCACTATCAAGGGATCTACTTCATCAGCAACCACCAGCAGCAATATTCAATTGGAAAAATTGACCGAAAAAAAGGAACGACAGTGCGTTGAGTGTAGGATTCGAGGAGAGAAAAGAAGATCCAGAACTATTTGTTCTGGGTGTAAAATGGGATTGCATGGAGTATGCGCGCTGAATCACCGTTGTAAATGAAGAGGAATCTTTGTACATAAATTTTAATCTGAGTGAAATATTTTGTATCTCTTACCTTTATACCTGCTATTTGAATTTAAATTATCTATTTTATTTTGTTATTTTTTTTCTTGTAAATATGCCGATCAATAACTAAATGTATATAGCAAATACAATTATTTTAGCCATTCAATTTTGAAGAACAATGTTTCTAGATAATAAAATCATTTTGTTTTTCAATATTGAAAAGTGTTTCTTGGAGTTATGAGGAAACAAGAAGAACAGTGCAGAGGAAACAATTGGGCGAACAAAAGTTGACGGCCGATTACGTCACGCCGGCACTTCCGGCGGTGGCACTTATAGGGTTAAAGAACTATAAATGTTGGCCAGGCAACCTAAATCTTTATGGTAAAATAGGACCTAAACTAAATTCCTATATCCTCTTCATCCCGAAAAAATTCCTCTCTTCCCTTTATCCTGAACAAAAAATTTCTCAAATCTAATAGTAAAGCCTCTCTTCTCTCTATGGGACAATACCTAGTTGCTGAGCCAAAGTATTCTCTAGAAAAAGTGGCCTTCTTACAGGAGAACAGCTAATTGGTATGAATGGTAATTTTGGGGCTTAAACCTGGCCTTTGTGTAGAGGTCTTCGCTAAAGGGAGGTTCTACTGTAGTAAAAAGAGTAATTTTACAATGATAAAGCACAATTTGGATTATAGATTATAATAAAAGAAAATAAGACCTAAATAATTTATTAGTGTGTGACGTTTCGGCAACAACATTGTCACCATTATCAGACTAAAGAATAAATATTTTTTTTATTTGAGACTTTTGATGGCGTCTGCTGGGGATGAGTAGAGCTCATAAATGGATGAAGTAATACAGTCAATAATGTGTTTTGGGGTTGCAGGTTGAGAATTGCACTTAGTACATAGTGGGAAAACCTTGCAATCAATTAATCTCAATTATACCAATGCGTAACTCCGCCTTTTTCAGTCCCAAGCCCGGATGAAAAAGGAGGAAGGGGAGCAGTAACAAGCTCAATAAAAAACCTGGGCTCAGCTGGCCCGGCTGATAGTACCCTGTAAGGGTTCCTAATCCAGGGATACAGAATGAGCAGCATTTGTACTCCATGTTAGGAGCGGCTGCACATAGCGCCTGTTCCTCATGTCAGAGGCGGCCATTTCTTTTGGAGCTAAATCGGCCTGCCACTGAGTAGTGCTCCCAGTCTTAATGACAAAGGCAGACGCATTCTACTTCACCCAAACATGATGGTTGTCAACTTTACAAGCTTGATACCGTAATATGAATGAGTGGAGATAAGAAAGAAGAAGATAATAATGCGTTGGCTTGCTATTTACATGGGGAATGATATAACAAAGTTTTTTTTTTATTTAACCCAAGTACATATTGTGTGTAGATGTCAGTGATTGTTACCTTTTATTTACTGTCATGGCTACGTACATAAACAACATTTTAATGCTTGCACTCATAAGGTATACCATTTGGTTACTTGCACTCATTAGTGGAGTTGGACTTATGCTAGATTTGGGAGATTTTGAAGCATTTAGTTTAAAGAATAAAACAGCTTCCTATTGTTGAATTCAATCCGGGGAGCTGTGGTTGTTGAAAATCAACAGTGTATATTCCACCAACCCCAAAACTTTTTTTTTTTCTTTCTTATTATCCCATTGTATAATTATATAAAGTCATGGAGACTATATTCATAGATCAAGTTCACAATCTTGGTGGAGTTGGAATATATGAGGCTCCCATGCATTCCAAGAGAGGTGGTCTGGTGAGAAAAGAAAATATGAAATACATCCTCACCCACTCACTACTCCAGTAGAGTAGATTTGTGAATAGATTGAAACTTACCATTGCTTCCTTTTTTGGGAGCTCCTTTCTGTGGCAGACCATGCTGTAAGCACACACACACAGAATATTTATCTCAAAACCCTAAAAGACACTCCCAAACATGTAACTAGGGATAACTGATAAGGGGTACAATTTGAAGATTATAGATTAGAAAATATATGGTCTCTCAAAAATGATCACTCACTTCAAAACAATGTAAACTATAGCATGCACATTTCTTTTTAAAATAAGAGTCTACTGTCCTTACTGCAATGATATAAAAAGGGAGAGGTCCTGGTTTACCAGTGGTGAACCCTCCCGGCTATTTCTCCAGTTTAAACTATGTGCTGCCTATTGCTTATCTCTACAATCATGTACAACTACGCCTTTGCCAGTCTCAAGCCCGGATGAAAAGGGAGGAGGGGGAGCAGTACCAAGTTAGCTAAAAAACCAGGGCTCAGCTGGCCCGACTGATACAGTACCCTGTAAGGGCACCTGATCCAGGGATACAGAATGAGCAGCATTTGTACTCCATGTTAGGAGCGGCTGTACATGGTGTCTGTTCCTTATGTCAGAGGCGGCCATTTCTTTTGGATCTAAGACGGCCTGCCACTGAGTAGTGCTCCCAGTCTTAATGACCCACACCATCAAAAATCCCAAGCCCTAGGCTTGATACCCTGATATGATTGAGTGGAGATAAGGAAGATGAAGACAATCATGCACAATCTAAGGTTGGAATAGGAAAAAAAAAGGCAGCACAACAACAAATTTGGAATGTCCACCAAAAAACCTGTTTTAGACAATGATCTTCATCAGTGCAGGGTGGTTACAATGTAATTAATTCATTTATTTTATTATCCCTAGTTTTGCAATGGGCAAAGATAATCATGGTGGGGGGAAGTAAGCAACTGCCATCAGTGTAAATGCACCACATGTCTACACATATGAAAAGTAGTTTGACTTTTGCACTTGAAAATTTGCAATCGCTGGTGGGGTTGTTCTTTTGCAAGAAATGGGTACCATTGGAGAATTTTGACAAATGCAATGAAGCCAGAGAATCTTCTCATTTTGTTTCAAAGAAATATTCCTCTATTGAAATGACAGTTCCATTAATAAAACTAAAAATTCTTTAAAATTTTAAAATCTAAAAAAAAAAGTCTTTGATTCGATGGATACTTATTTGCATAGAAATCCCCCAGCTCTTACATTCCCATGATGAATATTTCCATGGGAATTTCAGCTTAATTAGGAAAAAATAAATTTGAGAGAGAATGAAGGAACAAAGTTCTAAACTTCCTTATTTCATCAGCCCAGCTTCCTGGAAGGAAGATATTTATGGGGAAAACTTGCGAGGAAAGTTGAGCTGGCAGGGACAAGTTTCATGGAACAGTGTGTTTCTGGAGAGAGAGAACTGTACATTCAATACTATAGATGGACAAGAAGATGGCAAGCCATTAGAAGGAACCATTTGGATTATGGATAAGAATCTCAAGGTAACAAGACCAAATGAGTAAATGTTTTGTGAGGTTTTTGGTAATAGCTTGAATTCAGAACTTTTGGTTGAAGATGGTAACCAGACTGTTACTGAAAGATAACAGACAATTTCCTCTTCTTTCTTATCTCCACTCAATCATATTTGGGTATCATGTCTGTAGAGCTTGTTGATGGTGCCTGCTGGGGATTAGTAGAGTTCATCAATGGATGATTCAATGCAATCAGTAATGTGGGTTGCAGGTTGAGAATTGCATAAGGTGTTAAATTGTTTGAATGGCTTTTGTTAAATAGCTTATTTCTACCTCATTCATAGCAGGCCATTTAACAATCTTCATCATCTCTATATGAGCTATTTTTTATTATCAGTAGTAATTGTATTGGGCTATGGAAATCATGGAGGGATGTAACTACTTCAAGACATGTCGTAAGTACCAAGCTGAGAGGGTAACACGCTCGATTCCCGACAGTCATGAACCGGGATTGAATCTCGCGTTAAAAATTGTTTAATATGTGTGAATAACCTTCACATATTATTTATTGTTTCAATTATCATGAACTAGGTTGCTCTTGCTGAGCGGTACCTATTAATGTGATTTGAACCAGAAGTACCAAGCCATGGTGGACAGTGGTCATGTAACTGTAGGTACACTCCATACGTCTACATGTGTTACCACTCCATGATGGTATGACTGCTATGACATTGTACAGTACACCATATGTACCAGGCCATGAGCAGTGAATAGAAGAGTAGTGGCAACCTATACTAGAAGTCCACCACATAGTATCATGATAATCATGGTCATAAGAGAGATTGTACTGCAAGAAGTACACTACATGTACCAACCATGAGCAGTGAATAGAAAGGGAGTGACTGCCTATACTAGAAGTCCACCACATAGTATCATGATAATCATGGTCATAAGAGAGATTGTACTGCAAGAAGTACACTACATGTACCAACCATGAGCAGTGAATAGAAAGGGAGTGACTGCCTATACTAGAAGTCCACCACATAGTATCATGATAATCATGGTCATAAGAGAGATTGTACTGTAAGAAATACACAGAAAGACCACAACTTGAGAGAGAAATAGAATACAAAGATCTAGGCCAGAGCAACCAGGAAGAGAGTGTCACCACAAGATAATCTGACCTCTCAGCCCTGGTGATATCTGATGGTGGTATCCACTTGTTGATTTACAGAGAGGTAAACACAAACTGCAATAAAAACATTTGAGTAATGGACACTCCTGCTAGCTGTACTGGTATAACAACTTCTCCTGCAGACTGTGACAGGAATTACAGGGTCCATTTGGACTTCTGAAGATAGATAAATGTGACTGGCTATTTGTTGACAAGACAATTGACATCTTGTTAATACATGCAAAAGTATGCACTGTTATTTTTAAATAATTTGATATATACACATCATATGTACAATCATGATTGGGTAAAGAAAAGAAAGAAGAAAATATGTACAATCAATATGTACATTTGTTGAGAAGAGAAACAAGTGAAACAAGTTAGGAGTCTAATATATATATTTTAAACAACAATGGAGCCTTTTTTATTAATTCCTCTTATATAGGCTGATCCAGGAGTCCAAAGATAGAAAAGGTAAAAAAAATGGAAAGAGTATCAATAAATAAATAGATAAGGCACAATTTGGATTATAGATTATAAACACAAGGTAATAAGACCAAATCCAAATAAACAAATAGTGTGTGACGTTTCGGTAACAGCTTTGTTACCATCTTCAGACAAAAGTACTGAATGAAGATGTCTGAAGATGGTAACAACGCTGTTACCGAAACTTCACACACTATTTATTTATTTGGATTTGGTCTTATTACCTTGTGTTAATAAATAAATAGGTAATTAGCTAAACACAAGGCTTAGTGATGGACATAACACCCAGTGTCTCCTAGTCTTCATGACCTACTTTAACTGAAGATATAGACAGACAAGGAGTTTTACTGTATGCAGAAAAAGGTGTTAAAAAAGGGGGCTGAAGTTTAATCAGAGAAGCTACTAGAAGTAAGAGGTCTCATATTGTAATAAAATGGAGACCCCATTATAATAAAAATTGAATTGAGGCAGTTAATTATATATGTTCTAGTGAATTGGTATAATTTAGGTTTTAAGATGGTAGATATTTCCTGCAGCTGGGGGTTGAGCTGCTGTTGAGAAGCTTTGTGTCTACACAACATCTGCTGAGAGCACATGTCTACTAATCTCTACCTCAATTCATAATGCAACAACTACAGTACACAAGATGAATGCCTTCAAATATTCTCTTTGGTTTCACACCCTCAAGGCAACACAATAGGAGAAACAAATTCTTTCCTATATTCTATTAATGAGTAAAATTAATTGGTACAGTAGAACCTCCATGAGAGGACACTCCTGCTATGAGACACCTCTCTACAAAGGACAGTTTTCATCACCAAAATGACAATTTTTACTAATTAGTAATTCTCCGATAAGAGGACACCTCTCCTTAAAGGACACTTTGCTTCTGCAATTAGGTGTCCATTACAGAGAGGTTCTACTGTATATATAAATACAATAGAACCTCCATGAGAGGACACTTGCACTAGAGGACACTCTCTACAAAGGACAGTTTTCATCACCAAAATGACAATTTTTACTAATTAGCCTGCTTTTCACATGTGTAGACATGTGGTGCACTTACAGTAAAAGCAGTCGCTACTACCCACCATGATTATCATGGCCTGTACCACGTGTACTAGGGATAAGCAAAAAAAAAAAAAACTAATTAGCAATTCTCCAGTAAGAGGACACCTCTACTTAAAGGACACTTTGGCTTTGCAATTAGGTGTCTATTACAGAGAGGTTCGACTTTATATATAAATATATGAAAATAAGAGTTGAAGAAAAAAAATCTATAGAGGCTAGTTGAATGCCAGTGTCAAAACAACGCTGACATTTCCTTGAACATCCTGGGCATTTTATTTTTAGACTTTTGACACATTCTCTATAAACAGTGCTCCCTCCCAAAGGTGTCACCTTCCAACTGAGGAGTTTAGGTCTTGATAGTCTCAAATGTCTGCCTTAGCACATAGACAATGGAGTAATGCTTACTAATAAACATTGTGATGTTACACAAGGTATAATAACAACAGATTGTGCTTTATCATTTTTGATAGACTTCAATGGACCTAAGAAGTTATTCTTCCTAAGAGCTGAAGAAAATGATTTCCAAAATGAATATCAATGTTGATGCTAAGCCATCACTTGAAGATTCTATTTTAAAGAGTTCAGGATCTGAAGCTCTCCTCTTTGATGATGGTGACAATGTTGTTGCCGAAACGTCACACACTAATAAATTATTTGGATTAGGTCTTATTTCCTTTATTATAATCTATAATCCAAATTTTGCTTTATCAACAACAGATCCAAATAATAAAGAGTGTGTGAAGTTTCGGGAACAGCATTGTTACTATTGCCATATACTATTTATTTATTTGGAGTTGGTCTTATTACCTTGTGTAACATCACAATGTTTATTAGTTAGAATTACCTTGTGTTTCTAATCTATAGTCCAAATTATACCTATTCACAATTGTGATGTTACATTAAACATATAGACATACCCATGGCCTAGGATATTGGGGTAGAAAGGTGTTGTGGGGAAGATTATCCATACACAAAAAAGATGCTATACTACTAAAAGAAGGATGTTATATGGATTAGTAGTATTATCTGTGGGGAACATGCTCAATCTTCTTCTTCTTTCTTATCTCCACTCAATCACACTAATGTATCAAGCTTGTAAAGCTTGAGACTTTTGATGGTGTCTGCCGGGGAAGAGTAGAGCTCATCAATGGATGAGTCAATACAGTCAATAATATGTCTTGGGGTTGCAGGCTGACACTTAGTACATAGTGGGAAAACCCTGCAACCATTCTGGAAAGTCATTGTCCGTAGATGACCAGAGGAGATTTGACAACCATCATGATTGTCAATAAAGAGAAGTAACAGTTTATTATTATCACAAGGTAATAAGACCAAATCCAAATAAATTGGTCTTATTACCTTGTGTTTATAATCTACAATCCAAATTGTGCCTCATCAAGTTTATTATTATGTCAATCAAATGACAATCATAGTTGGCAGTTAGGGATTGATTTTACTGTAAGTGCACCTCTTATCTACACATCTAGAAAGCGCAGTTTGATTTTTGCACTTACAAATGTGTAATAGCCTATTTTGGTCATTGGCACTCATTGGTGGAATCAAACTTTTACAAGAAATGGGGGCCATTGAAAAAATGTTTTCAGAAAAAAAGTTCCCAATGTGGGATTTATATCACGGGTCATTGCTGTACAAAATCAAGAGTTTAAACCACTTGTCCACACCCAGCCCTGAAGTAACAGCGGTATGTGGGATTGGAAAGGAGACTGGAGATAAAAGCTGAGATAACCATCAGTAGCTCTCCTCTCTTTTTCACTGATAACCTGGGGGTTGAAGCTACATTCTGTTAGGGGATGGTGCATCATTATATATTTGACAGACTTTTATAAGATTAAGTCAATTATATATATATATACTAGCCGAATGACCCGGGCAACGCCCGGGGTTTACCCGATTAAATGCTTTTATTCAAATACTATTCGTTACAATTATAAATTGGCGCCGTGGATGTCATTCTTGTATAATATATAAATGAGTTTTAAAAATTGTAAAAAAAAAAAAAAATGCATCGGCCGGGAATCGAACCTGGGGCGCCCGCGTGGCAGGCGAGCATTCTACCACTGAACCAAAAGCAAACGGTGACAGAATTAAGAAAGAATGCATGACGCTGATAACTGTATATATTAATATACATAATGAACTATAAAATGATGACAGCATCTCTAGTAAAAAACATTTCATTTGAACTATTCCAGAGATCTTAAATTAAGGACTAGGGGGTTATCTACCATGATTCAATGAAGGTACAAAAAAATTGAGTCAAACCTCTGAGCAACTGGTGAAATTTAAGGCACCACAAAAGTTTTGGACAATTCACTGGGTAATCTTAGGTGTTATGGATTCTTGACATGAAGATTATAGCTGATATACAACAGAAATAAAAGAAAAAAGAAGAGAAGAGATGAGAATTTGTAAAAAAACTTACTTTTGCAGTCATGGTGATCAACATGGACTGCTGGGTACATCCAGATCATCTAGAAGCTGTGGACAACATAAACCCAAGTTACAACACATAAACATTCCATCTTCAGACAAAAGTGATGAGTGGTAACTAAGTGCTGAATGAAGATGGTAACAACGCTGTTACCGAAACACTATTTATTTATTTGGTCTTATTACCTTGTGTTTATAATCTACTAGCCGAATGACCCGGGCAACGCCCGTGTTTTAATTTAGACACGTGGACCTGTTGGATCATTAACGCCCGTATTTTACCCGATTGAATGTTTTTATTCAAATACTATTGGCGCCTTAAATAAATGCATATATTAGTTAATAACTATAGCCTATGTGCTTTATCTGTCTATGTACTGTTGGCTTCCGTAGGCGTCTCTTACTGGGAAAAAGAAAGAGAGGATTCCATTTAGTTATTAACTAATATATGCATTTATTTAAGGAGCGACCCGCTCCAACACAATAGTTACAAAAACCAAAAAGCGAGTGGGGGGGGAGGGGGGGCAAAGTGTCTCGCGCAGTGGTGGCGCCATCGTAGCAAACCAATAGGAGAGCGCCATTCCAAAAAAAAAAGCAAACGGTGACAGAGATGAAGAACGCATGACGCTCATAACTGTATATAGAATAATCCAAATTGTGATATATCATAGAACTATCTCTGTAATAAAATAACTGTTGATCATTGAAGAATATTAACACATCAAATATTAATAAATCTAAAGAAATAAGATAATTTTCTATTATCTAAATGTCATAGAGATCTCAACTTCAACCTTCTACCAAATTCATGTTAATAAAAATTTGTTTCAATATATTTAAATCAATTTTTAGGTGTATCTCTCTATTTTCTAAATAAATTTAAAATATTTAATAACAAAAATTAATATTGAAGTGTATAAATAATAGACATGAAATAATACTTTTGTTTAAAATAAAAATATTTATAAAAAAAACTATATATATCAAATATTTACTTTTATAGTATACAGTAAAGTAAAATAATACATTTTAACCATATGACAGATGAATATAATCAATATATAAATATAACACAAGATAATAATGATAATTAAATAGACAAAAAATTGCTGGGTTTTAAATTTTCAAAATTGTTTTCATTATTGAATGCATAACAACGGTCATTAAAAATATATATTTTTTAAAAATATGAATGAAAATAACAACTTGAAGAATTAATTTTCCCTTTTTTCTCTCTTTTTAGTAGTTAATTTCAATTTAAATGAAAATTCGTTTGATATTATATTATAAAATTAGTATATCATTTAAGATTATACGCGTTCAAAAAGGGAAAAAAAATGCATTACCTAATTATATACTATAAATTTAAAATACGAGTAAAAATAATATTTACTTGTTTTATAAAACTATACGCTTTTTAACGTGCATCAATCTAAACATTCCACCGATAAATTATCAATTAAAAATAAAATTTAAAATTTTTGAATGCAATTAGAGGAGAGTTTTAAACTATTGAAATATTAATATATTTAGCTTTTAAATTTGGTATTTATTAATTATTTTTTTAAACTGAAAGTTTTTTTTTTTTTTGTTTATCTACAAAAATATATAACGATAAATACCGGTCAAATTTTTTATGAAACGAATAATTTATGTAGAGGGCACATCACAATTAATATCGATACCTACGCAAAATTTACGATTCGAAAGAAACAAAATTTAAAAAGAAAGCATGCACCAACCTCATTCATGTTAACGTTAATCTATATTAAGATGACACACTCGAGTAGCCTCGCCATCTTGCATCCATAGAGTAAACAGAAGAAGTTTTCTCTCTTTCTCTCTCTCTCTTAATTTTTATTTTATTTTGTACGTATATTTATATTATTTATTTGTGCCAATAATAATAAATATTAGGGACATCGAAAAGTTATTTGAGCTATTTAAGTTCCCCCTTACATATTTAAACCAACATAATAGAATTTCTCTAGTCTCAAAGAGTTTTAAAAATTAATATAGTAATGAATTTAAATTCTAATTTGATTTTTATAAAATAAGTTATTTTTAGGCATATTTTGGAAATATTTATACATCATTTTAAATTTCATAACATTTTTAGGTATTTTTATGTAGGGAATATATAATTGACATTTTTCTGTTTTCAATTTCAGTAAACCAATTTGGTTCATTGTTGTTAACCTTTATTATTTCGAATTTAATATTGCTCTTTATGTTTTGAAAGCATTTATATCATTTATATTTCGAAATTCTAAAATAGGAGTTAGTTAGTGCATTTATTGTAAATATATATATATATATATATATATATATATATATATATATATATATATAAAGAGACAAGGGTCGCCTCTCCCGTCAAAATAGTTTAGATCATTTTCCTCCCGGCAAAATTTCCATCTATATATATATATATATATATATATATATTCTGACGAATAACATTTCAGAATATAAAACTGTATTTTGATATGAAGAACCCTAATAAAATATCCTAAATATTATAGTTGATTCTAGTGATTTATGGAACAGTTTTCAGCGAACAATGAAGGAGAACATTTTATAGTTTCAATTTTTTTTTTTTTTACTCATTGAAACAATAGAGGATACCTCGTTGCAGAGCCAAAGTGTCCTTTAGAGAGAGGTATCCTCTTACTAAGAGAGTGGCTAAATAGTAAAAATGACAATTTCAGTGGTGAAAACTGTTAATAAAATAAAGAAGTGTCCTCTAGTGTGAGCTTCTCTTATAGGAGTTCTAATGTATATATATTTTAAATAATAAATTTAGCAACACCTTTGTTTACAACTTTGGTTTCGTTTATTTTGGATAACGTGTTTTTCGACATTTCAAACCTTCACGCCTGTCACTAGTAATAATTAAATTAACACCAGAGTCTCTAATAGATCAAATAATATTTTCTTTCATATATCAACAAAATTAATTGATTGATATTTTTTAACCATAATTTTATAAATAATATAATACACTTTGATATGCATATAATTTGAAATTAAAATTAAAGTGAAATAGAAATATTAATAAAACTACGTTTAAAAAAAAATTGGCATAAGATGCCCATGTTGGTTTGAATTTTTTGGTATATTCAAACTTAATTTATATAAAAATTCTATAACTTGTTCACTTTAATTTGAAGCTTTTAGGGTTTGCCTCAATATTTCTAACTCAAATTATGTTATCCTAATACATGGTATAGGCCATGATAAATCATTACAGGTTAGTTTGTGTCTGCCTATATACTTTTTTTCTTCTTATCCCTAGTTCACGTGGTACATGCCATGATAATCATGGTGGGTAGAAGTAGACGACTGCTTTTACTGTAAGTTCACCACATGTCTACACATGTGAAAAGCATTTCGACTTTGCACTTACAAATGTGCCAGAGCCCTGTTTGGTTACTTGCACTCGCTGGTGGGGTTGGACTTTTGCAAGAATCGGGGGCCATTGGAGCATTTTTTTTTTCTTTTTTAAATAAAAAAAAAAAAGCCCAATGCGGGAATCGAACCCGGGTCATAGTGGTCGAAAACCAAGGGTTTAGACCATCCTTCCACCGACCCTCTGCCTACTAGCCTATATACTGTAAGTACATCAGCCAGTTGAGTAGTTTGACTTTTGCTTTTACAAGGTTCCAAGAGTCCAGTTTGATTATTTTCACATACTGGTGGAGTTATACAAGGATTTTTTCACACTTGGTTATCTTGTGTGTTTTCACAATAAAGGTCACTGTGTATCAAATATTCTCTGAAGTTATTCTCTGAATCCCGATATACAAGCTAAAAGATATAACTTTCTTGGTCTTATTCTTTCTTATCTCCACTCAATAATATTAGGGTATCAAGCTTTTAGAGCTTGAGAGACTTTTGATGGTGTCTGCTGGGGATGAGTAGAGCTCATCAATGGATGAGTCAATAATGTAAAATAATTTAGAAGAAGAAGAAAAAAAAAAACAGATTTCCATTCTTTTATGTTCCTTAAGAAGATTGGAGTCTTCTTTCTTATCTCCACTCAATCATATCAGGGTATCATGCTTGTAAAGCTTGAGACTTTTGATGGTGTTTGATAGGGATGAGTAGAGCTCATCAATGGATGAGTCAATATTGTCAATAATGTGGTTTTGGGTTGCAGGTCTTTGTTTTATCCGTGAGTGTATTGTTAGCTGAGTTAGTTAAATAATTCTATAAGAAACTTTTCCCTGGAAGAATAAATATGATACAATATATATGATACAAGGGATCATAATTTTTACTATATAGTCTGTATTTTGCTTTTATACTATTACTAGACGAATGGCCCGGGCAACGCCCGGGGTTTACCCGAGTGCGAATATATTTTAAAAACGTTGACTTGGGTGGTCGCTATTAACAGGGTGGTCTGTATAGACAGGTGGATGTATCACACAGCTGATAACAGGGTTGTCTAGAGTGGTCGCTATAGACAGGGTGGTCTGTATAGACAGGTGGATGTATCACACTGCTGATAACAGGGTTGCCTAAGGTGACCGCTATAGACAGGGTGGTCTGTATAGACAGGCAGCTGATAACAGGGTTGTCTAGCGTGGTCGCTATAGTCAGGGTGGTCTGTATAGACAGGTTTATGAGAGAGGCAAACTTACATAAAAAAAAAATAAAAAAATAAAAAAATAAATAAAATAAAATTAAAAAAAAAAAATAAAAAAAATAAAAAAATAAATAAAAAAATTAAAAAAAAATAATAAAAAAAATAAAAAAATAAAAAATAAATAAAAATAAAATAAAAAAAAATAAAAAAATAAAATAAAAATAAAAAAAAATAAAAATAAATAAATAAATAAAAAATAATAATAATAAAAAACAATAAATAAATTAAAAAAAAAATAAAAAGAATATTACGCCTCTAAAATAGTTTTATAATTTGATAACAGATGGCGCTCTAGTACATCGTATCTACAGCCAATGAGCGCGCATTCTATCCGTGAGCTTCAGACAAAGCTTCAGACAAAGCTTCAGACAAACAGACAGAATAAGGCAATTATATATATAGATATGCCTTCTGAAAACATAGATAATATAGATGGATACAAACAGAATAGAGATATATCCAAAGATTGGATCAATAGTATGGCCCACCACTGGTATGAAGGAACAAGACCTGGAGACTCAATATCACCACAGCTTTCTAGAAACGAAGCCACAAAAATTACAAGATTAAAGACCGGACATACAAGACCCATTATGTTCATCTCTCTAAAAATCCTGAGTTCAACTGACCCGGTTGATGGACCTCAGCGAGGGTCCCACTCCAGGAATACAAAGGAGCTATGTCTGTACTCATGTTAGAGTCGGCAGTCTCAAACTACAGTCAAAGTCAGACTTTCACCAAAGTGTGCCTGGATCATGGTGCTATGATCAACGAAAGCTGCACCCCTACACCCCATTCCATGAGATCATGAACTCATGGAATTTGTGTAATCTTTACAAAAGTGAATAATACAACAACAACAAAAAGCCTTTATTTAGGGCCTCTCGTCCTATACAGGATTCGCCAGTTCACAATGGATGGGGAGAACACTGTGTGGCCTTTTTCCGGGCTATAGTCTTGTGGAATCCAAATATCGCCATCGCTATATACCTATTCTTTGATATTTCATTAATTAGTGCCGGAAATGAAGGACCAAAAGGGAATAATAAACAACAATAAAATTATGTTCATTGATGGAGAAAAATTTTTCCCTGTCTGTTCAAAATGCTCCAACTCCACTGCAACTCCAGCACATATCCTGGACTGTATTGGAGCTAAGACCTATACAACAACCCCAGAACACTATAGTAGAAAGAATTATTGCTTTCAACCTTCATGACCTGGTATAATCTTACCCATGGGATAAAAATATATATACAGTAAAACCCTGCTAATACGAACCCTGGATATAACGAACCTTCCCTTATAACGAACCCACGCCGATTCCCAATTCCATTCCATTGAAAATACCATCGTTATAACGAACTTTGTGATTTTTAGAATAACAAACTACCCCTATAACGAACCTATTTTCGGTCCCAAAATGATAAAATCTATTAAAATAACTATGCTTATAACGAACTTAGAATTGTAATTTAAAAAAAATTAAAACAACAAAATTTTGAGCATGTTTCAGCTCGCGGATCGCGATTTCAAAACAATAAATTTAGCAGCATTGTTTGTTTTGATTTTTGCACTTTATTTTTGCTGTATGTTGTATAAATTTTTACACATTATACTTTTTATTAAATATAATATCTTTGCATCCATTAAATTTGAAATATGAAAAATGCAAAAGGCTTCCAAAATGAAGAAAACAAAGGCATTTTAAAAACAAAAGTGTTATTTCTTTTTTTAAAAAAAGGCCATTTTCAGAACTTTTCAAAGTGAAACAACACAGGCAAAATGTTAAGAATATATTAAAATAAGAGAATATAACTTTTCTATTATAAAAGATAAAATATAAAGTTATTAAAAATTGTTACAAAGAGGAATCAACCTCAACTTTTTCCGCGATCGTACGTTTTAGGGCTAAAAAAAAAAAAAGTCCAAATAAACGGTCCCGTGATCAAACAAAAACTATTTTTATACCATTAACTATGGTGATTTTTGAAGTCAGCAATGTTTTGCATGACAGGTTAAAAAATGAAATCTAGACCTTGAAGAATATGTGGAAACATGAAATGGAAGAAAAACACTAACTTTATTTGAATGGTGCAATGCTTGAAGAATGCTTTGAAGCAACAAGGTGTTAGAGCCATTTTTTCAAGTAAACATTGTATTATATAATGTGATAATGATGTTTTAAAATCATTTTATATCTTTGAATATATATTTAATAAAACTTTGCCTAGGATTTGTCTTGATTTTTAAATTAGACATAGAGGTACATGTATGTTAATGATAAGAAGAATCTATCATCTAATGATTTCTATTATTATTCAGTATTAATGTAAGGAAATTGGTCAATTAAGGGAATTAAAACAAAGTGACCACTATTAAGAGGCAGTCTCTTCTTGTGTGCATGGCCGTCCTTTAATTATACGGTCTAAAAATTTTGAAAAGTAAAAAAAAATGGCCAAGCCGTGGCTATAGTGAACCAAAAGCTCCGTTCCATTGGGGTTCACCATAGAGGGGTTTTACTGTATTATATTGTATTTAGCTTTTCAATTCAGAAAAGAAGAATCCATTACTGATGATTCAGGCTCACCCAATAGTTCAATTTTCATCTTCCATTTAGCATCTACTTTTGAAATTACACTCATGGACAAAACTTAAGGAAGTTGTACCTTTTAGCATGTATATCGGGATTCAGACAATAACTATGAAAGATATTACAGTGACCTTTATTGAAGACACATGAGAAAACCAAGTGTGAACAAAATACAATCATGGACAAAACTAAAGTTATACCTCTTAGAATGTGTATATTGGGATTCAGACAATAACTCTGAAAGCTATTTGATATACAGTGACCTTTATAATATGATGCACTACGCGCCATCTGTTATCAAAATTTGAAACTATTATAGAGGCGTAAGATTCTTTTTGAAATTAAACAATTTCTACTGCCCTTACTGCAATGGAAAATTAATGGGAGGGAATCTTACGCCTTTAAAATAGTTTTGAATTTTGATAACAGTGACCTTTATTGAAAACACAAAATAATCAAGTGTGAAAAATTGCCTCCTCTCCTTCAAACGACTGATATCAAAGACTTTCCACTTCTTTTGTCCATGAGTGTAGATCTTTCAAACATCTTATTGATTTGGATGTGGTGTCTTGTTAGATTCAGTACTTTGATGATGTTAATAATGCTGTTACTAAAAAACATTCTAAACATTTCATTAATTTGGATTTGTAACCTTATGCTTCTATGCAATATATAAAGAAAAAAAAACTTCTTCCAATCAATAGTGTGTGATGTTTCGGTAACAGTATGAATCTCAGTACTTTTGTCTGAAAATGGTAACAACGCTGTTACTGAAACATCACACACTAATTATTTATTTGGATTTGGTCTTATTACCTTGTGTTGAATTAAAAAGTTATTAATCTCCACAGAGACTTGTACCAATAAAATCATGTCATGTGTTGAAAAAACATCATTGACTGTATTGACTCATCCATTAATGAGCTTTACTCATCCCCAGCAGACACCATCAACAATCTCTACAAGCTTTTTTTTTGTACTTATCCTTTTAGTCTAAATTAGACAAGATCTTGGAGGTAGTGCTCATAAAGAAGCTCAAGAACTCTTCTTGGTTCTCTGTACAGGGATCTTTTGTCCTTTCCAATACAATTTAGTATATGTTGGGGAATGGCCTCTTCGGTTTTGCACCTGGTGCACATGGGGAAGCTTTTGGCTACAAGCTTGATACCATAATATGATTGAGTGGAGATAATAAAGAAGAAGAAGATTATGTCTTGATAAAACAGGAATGTATTGCTAACTGAAATATCAGAAATTTGTAAAGGTCCAAAATGGGCCTCTTTTATTAGAATGTTAAAATATTAGAATGTTTCAATTCAAACAATTATTTCAACCTACAATTTTTTTCCTTTTTTTAAAGCAAACACACAACACAAAAAAAATTCAGATGCATCAGCCTGCCATCTGTTATGAATATTCAAAGCAATTATAGAGGCGTAAGATTCTTTTGAAAATTAAACAATTTCTACTGCCCTTACTGCAATGGAAAAATTAAAGGGAAGGCCTGGCTCATCAGTGGTGAACCCTCCCAGTAAAAAAAAAATTCTATTTTGACAATCCTTTTTATACTTTAGGTAAAATGAGGGAAAAGGAAAAGGAAAAAAATATCGATGACTAAACTACAGTAGAAGCTCATGGGCGGAGGTCGGTGGAAGGATGGTCTAAACCGTTAGTTTTCGACAGCTATTTCCCCGGTTCAATTCCCGCATTGGGCAATTTTTTCTGATTTAAAAAAAAATTGCTCTAATGGCCCCTGATTCTTGCAAAAGTCCAACCCCACCAGCAAGTGCAAGTAACCAAAAGTGGCTCTGGCATATTTGTTAGTGCAAAATTGAACTGCTTTTCACATGTGTAGACATGTGGTGTACTTACAGTAAAAACAGTCGCCTACTTCTACCCACCATGATTATCATGGCTTGTACCACGTGTACTAGGAATAAGCCAAAAAAAAGGAGTTTATGGGTTGATACTCCCTCTCTTAATTACAAAGGACAGGAATTTACATTTCTACCTATTAGTTGACCCATCCAGGAATCCAATCTCTCCTCTTTGCGGTAGGTGGGAGAAATACCACAATTCTATCCTGTAGGATGAAGTACAGTAGGGACCTTATGAGCCACGGGCCGCTACAGTAGCTGTGATAACCTACAGGAAACCCTGGACTTGGAAGTTTTCTTTATGAAAATATCTTCTTCTTCTTCTTTCTTATCTCCACACAATCATTAGGGTATCAAGTTGTGACCCTTGATGGTATTTGACAACCATCATGACTGGGTGAAGTAGAATGCGTCTGCCTTTGTCATTAAGACTGGGAGCACTAAGTGGCAGGCCGACTTAGCTCCAAAACAAATGGCCGCCTCTCACATGAGGAACAGACGCCATGTGCAGCCGCTCCTAACATGGAGTACAAACGCTGCTCATCCTGTATTCCTAGATTAGGAGCCCTTACAGGGTACTATCAGCCAGGCCAGCTGAACCCAGGTTTTTTAGTGAGCTTGTTACTGCTCCCCCTCCTCCTTTTTCATCCGGGCTTGGGACGGCAAAGGCGGAGTTATTTTGGTGAAATACACTTTATGGTCATTATATATTGATTTTGATGACATACAGAAAAAATAAGAGCAGATTCGGAATCAGCGCCATTGGATTACCCACAAAGCATTTTAAATACTCAAACATAAAAAACTTTTAAAATTTTGTATACCCTCTGTTATATTTAAAATCTAAATATATTAGTTATTCATAGGAAACCCTGGAGAAATGGGGCAGCATTTTTCAAACAAGACACTACTACCTATTACAGTAAAACCTCCATGTGTGGACACTGATGCTAGAGAACACCTCTCTACAAAGGACAAAATTACCATTTTTACTATGTAACAACTAACCCCACCAACGAGTGCAAGTAACCAAACGGGGCTCTGGCACATTTGTAAGTGCAAAGTCGAACTGCTTTTCACATGTGTATATATGTGGTGCATTTACAGTAAAATCAGTCGCCAACTTCTACCCATCATGATTATCATGGCCTGTACCACGTGTACTAGGGATAAGCAAAAAAAAAAAAAAAAAACTATGTAACAACTCTCAGGTAAGAGGACATCTCTCCATAAAAGACACTTTTGTTCTGCAACTAGGTGTCCCTTACAGAGAGGTTTTACAATAGTTGCATTCTAGTAAGAGGATACCTCTCTCTAAAGGAGACTTTTACCCAGCAACTAGATGTCCTTTACATAGAGGTTCTACTATATTTGTGTTCATAGCTGAAATATATTTTATGTTTATTATGTATTAGGTGTTTTCATTATAAGCACAAGGTAATAAGATCTGATAAATTTTGTCTGATGTTTCAGGAACAGTTGTTACCAGCATCAGACAAAAGTAAATGAATGAAATGTCACACACTATTTATTTGGTCTTATTACCTTTGTTTCTAATCTATAATCCAAATTGTACCTTATATCATTTGTGTTTTCATTATGTTTGTAACAATAATGTTCATTATGAAAACCTCTAAGATTAAAAGAGATATCAATATATAGCATTCATATTTATTTTTGGGGTTCGGTGGAAGGATGGTCTAAACCATTGGTTTTCGACCACTACAACCCTGGTTTGATTCCTGCATTGGACTCTTTTTTTCTGATCTAAAAAAAAAAAATCTCCAATGCCCCCAGAATCTTGCAAAATTCCAACCCCACCAGCGAGTGCAAGTAACCAAACGGGGCTCTGGCACATTTGTTAGTGCAAAGTCGAACTGCTTTTCACATGTGTAGACATGTGGTACACTTACAGTAAAAGCAGTTGTCTTCTTCTACCCACCATGATTATCATGGCCTGTACCACGTGTACTAGGGATAAGCAAAATATATATATATATATTGTATTATAAAAATAAAAATACAACCTTTCGCATTGAATTTCTTTTATTATTATGGTGTAAAACTTGTTGCTTTCTTGGATCCAGGTTCTTCTATCAATCTAATGAGACCTTTTGGCCAAATATAAATGGAAAAGTTATCCATCAGAGACCACAATAACAACGATTGACGAAAGTCATGTCCGAGCTACTGAGAATATTGAGATGGAACTTCAGAGAGAGGTTGATGATTAACAGAGAATGATGACGGCGACAATATTGAGGGAGATGCCATTCGAACTGTTAATAGGAAAGCCTACCATGAGGGATCTCTGAATTCAATGGAACTTTGGGACTGATGAAATTAAGTGCTTGTCTTTGCGGTCAAAAGAAGTTATAATTTGTAGCGCAATTTTTTCGTTTACTTCAAATATATATTGTATGTTTATTAGGTGTTTTCATTATAAACACAAGGTAATAAGATCTGATAAATTTTGTCTGATGTTTCAGCAACAGCATTGTTACCAGCATCAGACAAAAAGTATTGAATGAAACATTACACACTATTTATTTATTTGGATTAGGTCTTATTACCTTGTTTCTCATTCAGTCTTTGATGATAGTAACAATACTATTATACATCCTAATGGAACAAATATCACTTGGCTATCTTCATGTTTTTTTAAAAACACAGAGCAAAAAAACACAAATTTAAACAAATAATTTATTCATGCTACATATCATCTTTGGAAAAAAATGTAATTAATTAATAATATTGGTTGAAGGGATACAGTCCTCAAACAAAGGAAGAGTGCTCGTGGAAAAAAAAAAAAACAGAAACAAAATTCAAATTTAACATACAAATTTAGCAAAAAAACTTGGAATTTAAACCTATTTAGAAGGTTAATAAAAAGGAGAAGAGAAGTGAGAGGGAAAAAAAAAAGAGGGAATTTTTTTTTCTCCAAAATATATATATATATAATCACAAATATATATTAGTTCTGTGTGAGTGTAAAAAACTTCTGGAAGGTTTATATATATATAATATAAAAAAGAGGAGGGGGAACTTTCTCTCTATGTACACCTTCTGTACAGGAAGTCTTCAGAAGACAAAGAAGTAGAGAACCAGGACAAACATGAGAACTCCAGCTGCGGCGGCCTTGGCGTAAGTTGACCTTAAGTTTAGGTAGTGAGCATCCTTGCGGTATTTCTGGGATAACATGGAGAGATTGCTGGCTTTGTGGTCCAACTCTGTAACAACACAGAATTGATTGGTGTTGATACATCTTATAGGGGGTCGGTGGGAGGATAGTCTAAACCATTGGTTATCGACCTCTAACGACCCGGGTTCGAACTGCTTTTCAAATGTGTAGACATGTGGTGTACTTACAGTAAAAAGCAGTCGCTAACTACCCACCATGATTATCATGGCCTGTACCACGTGCACTAGGGATAAGCAAAAAAAAACTAATATAACAACACACACACCAGGGGGTCGGTGGAAGGATGGTTTAAACCATTGGTTTTCGACTGCTACAACCCAGGTTCGATTTCCGCATTGGGCACTTTTTTTTTCTGTTAAAAAAAAAAAAAATTCTCCAATGGCTCCTGATTCTTGTAAAAGTCCAACCCCACCAGCGAGTGCAAGTAACCAAACGGGGCTCTAGCACATTTGTAAGTACAAAGTCGAACTGCTTTTCACGTATGTAGACATGTGGTGCGCTTACAGTAAAAGCAGTTGCCTACTTCTACCCACCATGATTATCATGGCCTGTACCACGTGTACTAGGGATAAACCAAAAAAAAAAAAAAACACGCACCACATATAGAATTAACTATCATAACAACACACCGTAGAATTGGTTGTGGATGGTGCATCTTAGAATTTTTACCATTGCAGTAAGGGCTGTAGAGATAATATTTGATAGCAATATATTCACATCTATATGTTAAAATAAAGAAGGAATATCCTGACCAGGAACACATGTACTTTTTAGATGGCAGGGCTTTATTATGCCCAGAATCTCTGCAAGTGAAAAAAATATATTTAATATTAATAGTGAAATTTATACAAGAAAAACCGGGGGTCGGTGGAAGGCTGGTTAAACCGTTTGGTTTTCGACCACTAGGACCCGGGTTCGATTCCCGCATTGGACACTTTTTTCTCTTTAAAAAAAAAAATGCTCCAATGGCCCCCAATTCTTGCAAAAGTCCAACCCCACCAGCGAGTGCAAGTAACCAAACGGGGCTCTGGCATTTGTAAGTGCAAAGTCGAACTGCTTTTCACATGTGTAGACATGTGGTGCGCTTACAGTAAAAAGCAGTCGCTAACTACCCACCATGATTATCATGGCCTGTACCACGTGTACTAGGGATAAGCAAAAAAAAAAGATGGCAGAGCGTCATCTAGTGGAACAGAAATCAACTAAACATTGATTTAACCTGTTCCCTGATATTTAACCAACCCATTTTCTTGATAAATCAAGAAAAGCCATCCACGAACGTGTTTCATGCTGTTGGCGCTCGTCAGCGTGGAGCAGGCTGTACCACTGTCTCTGTGTGTGAAAAATAATGTAAGGTCATTATCCCCATCTTAGCTGGCCCAGCTGATAGTACCCTGTAAGGGCTCCTATCTAGGGATACAGAATGAGTCTGTACTCCATGATAGAAATGGCTTCACATGGCGTCTGTTTCTCATGTCAGAGGCGGCCATTTCATATTGGAGTTAAGTTGGCCTGCTACTGAGAAGTGCCCCCCTTCTTAATGACAAAAGCAGACACATTCTACTTCACCCAATCATTATGGATGTCAAATCTACTTTGATAAGCTCTACTCATTATCAGCAGACACCATCAAAAGTCTCAAGCTCTACAAGCTTGATACCCTGAATTGATTGTTGAGTTGGGATAAGTAGGAAGAAGATGACTTTCCTTCACTTAATTCAACAGTGTAAACAAAGTCAGTCAGTTTCTTGAAAATAAAGATACTTCTGCCAGTAAATCGTTTTATTTACCTTGATGTTCCGACAAAAATCCTTTGTCCTCGTCAGGAGCAAACAAAAATTAAAACAAGGACAAAAAAATTTTGTTGAAACCTTGAGGTAATAAAAAGATTTACTGATCGAAGTATCTTTATTTTCAAGAAATATGAATGCCGGCCAGGCAGCCTCTTATATTTACGAAAGTCAGTCAGAGAAGTCAGGTATGTAGACAAAGGTTCAACAGACCTGAGAGAGCCGTCCCTCGCTGCAGCACATCGTCAATATTCTGCACCATGATCCTGGTGACATCCTGGAGCTCCGTGTTGAGGTTAGAGAGGTTGCGCCGTGCCCTGGCATCCATGTACGTCTTCTTGGCCTTCTCTATGTACCGCTCTATGGAACACACATGCCTTCGAATGTTTTAAAAAAAAAAATGGTTCACAAAAACATATTGCAGTACAATAGCTATTGGTAACAAAACGTTCCTACATTGATGATGCTATAACAAAATGTTATGGAATGAGGGCAATCTAATGTTTGTTTCTCCACTCCCATACACAGACCTTTATTAAGAAACATACTTCTATACATGGATTCACCGTAAGAAAGTCTGCAATAGGAAAAAGAGCAGAAAAAAAGTGACTAGAGGATACTAAGTGATTGTCATGACTCACCTTCCAGACAGTGTATAAGATGATTATTTATTGATACTCTTACACAGTGTAGGATATGGAGAGACCATGTGACCTACCCTCAGTAGAGGAAGGCACTGGAGGAGGGAGATATGGAGAGACCATGTGACCCACCCTCAGTAGAGGAAGGCACTGAAGGAGGGAGATATGGAGAGACCATGTGACCTACCCTCAGTAGAGGAAGGCACTGAAGGAGGGAGATATGGAGAGACCATGTGACCTACCCTCAGTAGAGGAAGGCACTGAAGGAGGGAGATATGTAGAGACCATGTGGCCCACCCTCAGTAGAGGAAGGCACTGAAGGAGGGAGATATGGAGAGACCATGTGGCCCACCCTCAGTAGAGGAAGGCATTGAAGGAGGAAGATATGGAGAGACCATGTGACCTACCCTCAGTAGAGGAAGGCACTGAAGGAGGGAGATATGGAGAGACCATGTGGCCCACCCTCAGTAGAGGAAGGCACTGAAGGAGGGAGATATGGAGAGACCATGTGGCCCACCCTCAGTAGAGGAAGGCACTGAAGGAGGGAGATATGGAGAGACCATGTGGCCCACCCTCAGTAGAGGAAGGCACTGAAGGAGGAAGATATGGAGAGACCATGTGACCTACCCTCAGTAGAGGAAGGCACTGAAGGAGGGAGATATGGAGAGACCATGTGGCCCACCCTCAGTAGAGGAAGGCACTGAAGGAGGGAGATATGGAGAGACCATGTGGCCCACCCTCAGTAGAGGAAGGCACTGAAGGAGGGAGATATGGAGAGACCATGTGGCCCACCCTCAGTAGAGGAAGGCATTGAAGGAGGGAGATATGGAGAGACCATGTGGCCCACCCTCAGTAGAGGAAGGCACTGAAGGAGGGAGATATGGAGAGACCATGTGGCCCACCCTCAGTAGAGGAAGGCACTGAAGGAAGAAGTATGGAGAGACCATGTGGCCTACCCTCAGTAGAGGAAGGTATTGAATGAGGGAGATATGGAGAGACCATGTGGCCCACCCTCAGTAGAGGAAGGCACTGAAGGAGGGAGATATGGAGAGACCATGTGGCCTACCCTCAGTAGAGGAAGGCATTGAAGGAGGGAGATATGGAGAGACCATTTGGCCAGTAGAGGAAGGCAGTGAAGGAGGGAGATATGGAGTGACCATTTGGCCAGTAGAGGGAGGCATTGAAGGAGGGAGACATGGAGAGACCATGTGGCCAGTAGAGGAAGGCACTGAAGGAGGGAGATATGGAGAGACCATGTGGCCCACCCTAAGTAGAGGAAGGCACTGAAGGAGGGAGATATGGAGAGACCATGTGGCCCACCCTCAGTAGGAGAAAGCATTGAAGGAGGGAGATATGGAGAGACCATGTGGCCCACCGTCAGTAGAGGAAGGCACTGAAGGAGGGAGATATGGAGAGACCATGTGGCCCACCCTCAGTAGAGGAAGGCATTGAAGGAGGGAGATATGGAGAGACCATGTGGCCCACCCTCAGTAGAGGAAGGCACTGAAGGAGGGAGATATGGAGACCATGTGGCCCACCCTCAGTAGAGGAAGGCACTGAAGGAAGAAGTATGGAGAGACCATGTGGCCTACCCTCAGTAGAGGAAGGTATTGAATGAGGGAGATATGGAGAGACCATGTGGCCTACCCTCAGTAGAGGAAGGCATTGAAGGAGGGAGATTTTGGAGAGACCATTTGGCCAGTAGAGGAAGGCAGTGAAGGAGGGATATGGAGTGACCATTTGGCCAGTAGAGGGAGGCATTGAAGGAGGGAGACATGGAGAGACCATGTGGCCAGTAGAGGAAGGCACTGAAGGAGGGAGATATGGAGAGACCATGTGGCCCACCCTCAGTAGAGGAAGGCACTGAAGGAGGGAGATATGGAGAGACCATGTGGCCCACCCTCAGTAGAGGGAGGCATTGAAGGAGGGAGATATGGAGAGACCATATGGCCTACCCTCAGTAGAGGAAGGCATTGAAGGAGGGAGATATGGAGAGACCATGTAGCCTACCCTCAGTAGAGGAAGGCACTGAAGGAGGGAGATATGGAGAGACCATGTGGCCCACCCTGAGTAGAGGAAGGCACTGAAGGAGGGAGATATGGAGAGACCATGTGGCCCACCCTCAGTAGAGGAAGGCACTGAAGGAGGGAGATATGGAGAGACCATGTGGCCCACTCTCAGTAGAGGAAGGCATTGAAGGAGGGAGATATGGAGAGACCATGTGGCCCACCCTCAGTAGAGGAAGGCACTGAAGGAGGGAGATATGGAGAGACCATGTGGCCCACCCTCAGTAGAGGAAGGCACTGAAGGAGGGAGATATGGAGAGACCATGTGGCCCACCCTCAGTAGAGGAAGGCACTGAAGGAGGGAGATATGGAGAGACCATGTGGCCCACCCTCAGTAGAGGAAGGCACTGAAGGAGGGAGATATGGAGAGACCATGTGGCCAGTAGAGGAAGGGACTGAAGGAGGGAGATATGGAGAGACCATGTGGCCAGTAGAGGAAGGCACTGAAGGAGGGAGATAGAGAGAGACCAGGTGGCCAGTAGAGGAAGGCACTGAAGGAGGGAGATATGGAGAGACCATGTGGCCAGTAGAGGAAGGGACTGAAGGAGGGAGATATGGAGAGACCATGTGGCCAGTAGAGGAAGGCACTGAAGGAGGGAGATAGAGAGAGACCAGGTGGCCAGTAGAGGAAGGCACTGAAGGAGGGAGATATGGAGAGACCATGTGGCCAGTAGAGGAAGGCACTGAAGGAGGGAGATAGAGAGAGACCAGGTGGCCAGTAGAGGAAGGCACTGAAGGAGGGAGATATGGAGAGACCATGTGGCCAGTAGAGGAAGGGACTGAAGGAGGCGGAGGACAAGTGTGAGCATATCTGCAGGTTGTTACAGTGAACTCACCAAACTCTATGAAGGGATAAGGCCGGGTGGCAGTAGGAATGCGAGGACCAAACTGCAGGCTGAACTCAGTCTGAATGTCCTCCAGGAAGGCGAAGGCCAACTTGCGGGAGAAGTTGGTTTCACAGAGGACCAGGAACACCACGTTGTTCTCTATCAGCAGACTGCCAACACAACCTGCTGCTTTAGACAAAACTACACAACTAACTGAAATTCCCAAAATTTTATGTGACAATAATATTATTTCAAATGGATACATTTAGATGCGAATGTTTCTTTCATACATACAGTAAAACCCCTCTATAGTGAACCCCAATGGGACAGAGCTTTTGGTTCACTATAGCCGCGGTTTGGTCATTTTTAAAACTTTTCTAACTTTTTAGACCGTATAATTAAAAAACAGCCATACAAACAGGAAAAGGCAGCCACTTATTAATGGTCACTTTGTTTTAATTCCCTAAATTGACCTATTTCTTTACAGTAATGCTGAATATCAAAAGAAGTCATTTGGTAATAGGTTCTTCTTATCATTAGCATATGTGTTTATATATAAACCTATGTTACGATGTACTAGAGCGCCATCTGTTATCAAATTATAAAACTATTTTAGAGGCGTAATATTCTTTTAAAAATAAAACAATTTCTACTGTCCTTACTGCGATGGAAAAATTAAAGGGAGGGCCTGGCTCATCAGTGGTGAACCCTCCCAGCGGTTTCGCCAGTTTAATCTACCATACCGCTGTTATATTGCATTTTTGGAACTTCCTTTTATAGGTGACTGTTGTAAGACTCTTGGAATGGGTATTTTAGAAGAACTATGGACATAAACCGCTGGGAGGGTTCACCACTGATGAGCCAGGCCCTCCCTTTAATTTTTCCATCGCAGTAAGGACAGTAGAAATTGTTTTATTTTTAAAAGAATATTACGCCTCTAAAATAGTTTTATAATATAACAACAACAACAACAAAAAAGCCTTTATTTAGGGTCACTGACCCTATACAGGATTCACCAGAGGTATGCATAAGAACAAAGCAGTGAGACAACGGAAATAGCGATATATACAGAGTAAAAAGAGAAAAACAAGAAAAGGAAAAAAAATAATAATAATAATAAGAAAGAGGGAAGCAAGAAATCAACACAAAAAGAGTAGCAGTAAGAAAGTGAGGAGTGAGTATCACTTGGCCTTCTTCTGAGATATGGACTTGTGGAAACCATAAAACGCCGTAGCAATATACTTATTCTGGGTCATATTGTCAATTATTGATGGAAGTGAAGCACAGAGTTGCCCAGTTTTGAGCATAAGGGTTCTTCTTTCTTCTTTCAGAGCAGAGCAATCAAAAATATAGTGAGTGATTTCATTTTGTAGTTTTGAATTACAGAAGGTACAAGTCGGGTCCTCACCGCAGAGCATCTTGGTGTGGTTTTCTCTAAAAAAACTTGAAAGTATTCTAACTTGTGCGAGTAGTCTTACAACCGGGAAAGGAAAATCCCCTAAAAGGTATCCCTCCGTCATGAAAGATATGTGAATGTCTTTGTAGTGAGAGTATAGCTTAGATTTATCCATTCTTGTAAGGTCGTTTTGTATAGATTGGTCTGCCGCTGTTTTTAAGAGCCCTGTAATCGCGCTCCTCAGCGTTTCAGGGTCATCACAGGAAACAAGTGCAGGGGATCCATTATCGTTAAGCAGATTAGTGAGCTTTTTAATGAAACCTAGTTTTATAATATAAACCTATGTATTATTTAAAAATTAAGCCAAATCCCCTAGGCAAAACATTATTAATAATATATTTAAAAGGTATAAGAGTATTTTAGAACATCTTTCTCAAATAATATAATACTATATTTATTTGAAAAAATGCCTCTATTACCTTGTTGTTTGAAAGTGAAATTTGAAAATCAGAATTGTCTTAAATAATGGTTATTTCCATCAAAGGAATAAAGCTCCGTGTATTCTGAATCAATTGAGGTTAAATCAAAAGTATCCAATTCAGAAAAAGTGGATGCGAAACATGTTGATACGATAGCGCGATCGGTAAAATTGCGAATAAAAACCGCCAATTTGCAAACACAAAATCGGTGGTAAAACGGCCGGCCAGGGGGAATATGCGCGAACCCTGAATGAGTCATATAGCTAACAAGAATTCCATTCTAAAAATATAACTGTAGTGGTAGTTTTTGAGAATTTATAAGTCCATTTGTTTGTGGCCCATGAGACACGGGAACTTGGGGGAACCTTTTTTTTTTTCTTCTTCTTCCAATTCTAGTTTCCACATATTCTTCTGAAGTGTATATTAAATTTTGTTTTTAACCTGTTATTCAAACCATTTCTGGCTTTAAAATTATTTGGAATTATTTTTTAGCCTAGGTTAAACTTGATATAGAACACTTCTAAAAGGGCATGCTGCCACTGTTTTTTTTTAGAACGCCCCTCTTTATTTCTTTTTTTTTTTTATTTTGGAAGCCATTTGTATTTTTCTTCTATTTCAAAATTGTCGAATGCAAAGATATTCTATTAAATAAAAGTATAATGTGTAAAAATTTATACAACATACAGCAAAATAGAATGAAAATGAAAATTAAACAATGCCGCTAATTTTTTGTTTTGAAATCGCGATCCGTGAGCTGAAACATGCTCAAAATTTTGTTGTTTTAAATTTTTTTAAGTCAAAATTTTAAGTTTGTTATAAGCATAGTATTTTTAATAGATTTTATCATTTTGGGACCGAAAATAGGTTCGTTATAGGGGTAGTTCGTTATTTTAAAAATCGCAAAGTTTGTTATAACGATGGTATTTTCAATGGAATGGAATTGGGAATCGGCGTGGGTTCGTTATAAGGAAAGGTTCACTATATCCAGGATTCTTATTAGCGGGGTTTTACTGTATATTAAACTTCTACTGTACTTACTGGAGTGAATTTCTTTTTTTCTCGAAGCAGAATTTACTGTGAACACCAGTCCAGCACCCAGGAGATCATTGGTAGCTATGTTTTCTTCAGTGGTAAGTCAAGATTCATTATAGACAATGATTCTGAACATGTCTTTATCTGGGGATAACCTGAGCCCAGCTTCCATCATGACTTCCTTTCAAACAGGCATCCACCTCTCCATGTGTATGTAGAGAGGTACAATGACCACTAAAGCTACAAAAACAAGATTCTTAAGCCCTATGCGTGATATTTCAAGATTGTCATTGGCCCCCAGTTCAATTTTTATGGATGACAGCAGTGTTAATCTACAATTTCTTTGAGAGTTTGGAATATTTAGAAGAAGGATTGGCCTGCCCCCCAGATCTCCAGACCTGAATGGAATAGAACATGTTTGGGATGCCTTAAAGCTCATGAGCTACCTTCCAGAACCCTTCATTGAACTATAATCTGCTCTTTTGGAAGAGTGCTATTACCTCAAGACCTCCGAAACCCATTAAACGGTATGTATAGCTGTTAAAGGTGACTATACTCCCTTTTAAACCCTATTTGTTTTTTAGATAGCATGCCTTATTTTTGGATATAGAGTATAACTCCTTTGATTCATATTTCTTGAAAATAAAGATATTTCGGCCAGTAAATCTTTTTATTACCCTGACGTTTCGACAAAAAGCTTTTGTCCTCGTTAGGAGCAAACAAAAATTAAAACATTTGGCAAGGCGTTAAAAATTATTCTAAGGCACTGAGGGTGTTCTCAGGCGATATTCCAAATTTTGTACAACATCTAAAGCATGAGTCAAAAATAAATATTTAACTCGCATATTTAACACTTACCTTAATTCAATAGTGATAAAGCACAATTTAGATTATAGCTACAAGAAAATAAGACATTTCTTAGACCACAGTACTATTTAAGAACATGCGCTGTGATATTTTTTCTCATTTATTCTTTTGTCTGATGATAGTAACACCGCTGTTACCGATTATTTGGATTAGGTCTTATTTTCTTGTAGATTTAATTCAATAGTTTTTTTTTTTTTTTTTTGAATCACAATCAGTCTATTTTTCTTCAACTGACTATAATTCAACCCAAAATTCTGATCCCTTTGTGTGTCTTATTCTTTCTTATCTCCACTAAATCATATCAGGGTATCAAGCCTGTAAAGCTTGAGACTTTTGATGGTGTCTGATAGGGATGAATAGAGCTCATCAATAGATTAGCTAATGCAATAAGTAATGTGTTGTTGTTTCTTATCCCCTTGTGTAAAGATTACACGAATTCCATGAGTTCATGCTCCTCGAGCTGTTTTATGATAAGCAGCGGCCTCTCCCAAAATAAGTAATGTGGCTTTGGTATGCAGGATGAGAATTGCATGGAGTTTTAAATTGAAGAGTTTGGGCTCTATTGTAAATTTTAAAATATTTATTATTTATAGAAATCCATGAGATTGGACTAGATTGATGGAATTTCATAGTCTTGTTCCTAAAGGAAGAAACTTGGAAGCAGCAAAAAGCCAATTCATTTTCCTTATCTCTTTTGTCATATTTTCCTCATCCACATTTTTCCTGGCAATTCCCTCACGGAGGAGAAAATTTAGCGGTGATTTTCCCTAGCAAAAAGTTTTTCTTTTTTCTCAAATGGCATACCATTAGAATTAAAGATCAATAGCCATAGATCATTATATAGACATGGTTGACAGCATTATAAAATAAAAAATGTGGATTATTTCAGGTTTGCTATATCCCCAGTTCATTTTAACTCTTGCCAGTCCAAAGCCCGGATGAAAAAGGAGGAGGGGATGCAGTAACAAGCTCACTAAAAAACCTGGGCTCAGCTGGCCCGGCTGATAGTACCCTGTAAGGGTTCCTGATCCAGGAATACAGGATGAGCAGCGTTTGTACTCCATGTTAGGAGCGGCTGCACATGGCATCTGTTCCTCGTGTCAGAGGCAGCCATTTCTTTTGGAGATAAGTCAGCCTGCCACTGAGTAGTGCTCCCAGTCTTAATGACAAAGGTAGACGCATTTTACTTCACCCAATCATGATGGTTGTCAAAATCCCCCCCCCCCCCCCCCCCCCAGTTCATTTTAGCGAGGTTTTGCTATATTTTTGTCAATAAAAAATGTCCTTTGTAGAGAGGTGCAACTATTCTATATACAGTTACGAGCGTCATTCTTCATCTCCTAATCAACTCTGTCACCGTTTGCTTTTTTTTTGGAATGGCGCCCTCCTATTGGTTGGCTACGATCACGCTACCTTTGCCCCCCCCCCCCCCACTCGCTTTTTCGTTTTTGTAACTATTGTGTTGGAGTGGGTCGCTCCTTAAATAAATGCATATATTAGTTAATGACTATATGGAATCCTCTCTTTCTTTTTCCCAGTATGAGACGCCTACGGAAGCCAACAGTACATAGACAGATAAAGCACATAGGCTATAGTTATTAACTAATATATGCATTTATTTAAGGCGCCAATTTATAATTGTAACAAATAGTATTTGAATAAAAACATTCAATCGGGTAAAACACGGGCGTTGCCCGGGTCATTCTGCTAGTTTTACATAACCACTATTTATTAGATTATTTTCCTGATATTTTCAACAGCTTTGTTTCTCTTAAAGGAAGAGTTTTTCTTTTTTTCAGTTATTTGCCTCAATTTTTATGTTGTTAAAATTAGTGAATTCAAATAACCAAATAGGGTTCCTGGTGCTGGTACGAAATGAGGAAAATATCATAGCACATTTTTAAAAATTTGGTACAATAGAACTACCTCCCTGTAAAGGACACCTAATTGCAGAGCCAAAGTGTCCTTTACGAAGAGGTGTCCTCTTACCAGAGGGTTACTAAATAGTAAAAAAAAATGGTAATTTTGCAAATGAAAACTGTCCTTTGTAGAGAGGTATCTGCTAAAGGGAGGTTCTACTGTATTTTTGTTTGATGATGGTAATAATGCTGTTACCGAATTGCTACAAACATTTCATTAATTTGAATCTAGTCTTATTAACTTAAGATTATATAAAAGGGCATACCTGGATCTGTAAAGAAAAAAAAAAAATTTCTCATTACAGATCCAGGTACGCCCTTTTATATAATCTTAATTGATGGATCAAACTATTAACTTATGTTTCTAAAGGTAAAAAAAAAAAAAGAGGGGAGGGGGGGGAAGGTTTGGAACATACAGCAAACTATCCATTTAAAACTGGGTTCATTCAATGAGGGAACATTGGTGTTTTCAAATAAGGGAACCTAATGGAGAGGAAACTTCAAAAAGTGATATGTCTCTTATCTAAGCTGTACTTTAACTAATTTCCTGTTTCCTTTCCCCATAGATATTTTTACTCCAAGAGCTTCACACTTGTTTGAAATATAATTTCACTTTGTTTTCAAGAAAAGAAACTTATTTTTAGCACGATTTATCTCTTTTATATATAAAGTTGGAATCCTCTGATAAGTATAATGGTTGACAGCATTATAAAATAAAAATGAGGATTATTTCAGGTTCGCTATATCCCCAGTTCATTTTAACTCCGCCTTTGCCAATCCAAAGCCCGGATGAAAAAGGAGGAGGGGAAGCAGTAACAAGCTCACTAAAAAACCTGGGCTCAGCTGGCCCGGCTGATAGTACCCTGTAAGGGCTCATGATCCAGGAATACAGGATGAGCAGCGTTTGTACTCCATGTTAGGAGCGGCTGCACGCTTCATATCCTTTACTTATCTCTTTTATACAAATAAAAACTTCCTACCGTCCTTACTTGGAAGGAAAAAAAATTATTGGGAGGGTCCTGGCTCATCAGTAGCTAACCCTCCCAGCAGGGTTTATACAATTCAATCCGCTATGTATATACTATTGTTTAAGGCAATTCTGCTTATAATAAATTTAAACTATTTTTACATGTACAATTACACCTATCCCCCGATTTACACGGTAGATACGTTCCTGAGAAAAACGTGTAAATCGAAAATTAAATTTTTTTTAAAATTAGAAATACAGACACAGTGTGCTTGTGCAGCAAGTCAGCACATAAGCTCAGGATTCCTCGTGAGATGTGTACACAGCGCATGTGTTCAATCATAGTAGCATTTAGAATAGTGCGATAAAAACAACAACAAAAAAAACTTATTTGGAAAACCGTGTAAAAGCGAAAACGTGTAAAACAAGTACCGTGTAAATCGGGGGATAGGTGTATTTATAAAGTGAAACAATTTTCTACTGCCCTTACTGCAACGACAAATTAAAAGGAGGGCTTGGCTCATCAGTGGTGAACCCTCCCAGTGGTTTCCCCAGTTTAATCTACCATACAGCAGTATTATTGTATTGGGCTGTTTTGCTTTTATACTGATACTGAAAACTTTTGGAGAAGATATTTATCATTTTGAACACTCAGATTTTCCTGGAAAATCTCCTAAAGATTTCTTGAAATAGCCATGGCCCACCTGTGCTGTGTGAGCAGAAGAGCTTAAATTGACTTGTTCCATATGTAAATACCTGTTTTCTTTCCTCTTTCCGCTCTCCACTTCTCCCATCCATATTTCCAATTTTTTTTTTTCTTATTTTTTATTCTTTCTTATAATCTGTATATATTTACCATATGTATATAATCTTTCTCCATTTTTTATTTCCCACTTTCATAGGTTTCTCCGTCTTATAACCCCAAGAAGAATACTCTGTAAGACCTGTGTGTCTTAATAAAGGCTTGTGTGTGTGTGTGTGATATTTATCATTGAAGTAAGAGCAGTAATAAATTATTTTAAAAAATAGTTCTGATCCCATTGGGTGTCGAATTAAAGAGGTTAGAAAGGTAGGTAGTTTCATACATACATACATACATACATACATATATACATATATACATACATACATATATACATACATACATACTAAAGTGGTGTTGCATAATGCTAAAATATAATTTGGGCTATAGATTAGAAACATATGGTAAAAAAAGACCATATGCAAATTAATAAACTGTGCATGATATTTCAGTAACAGCTATGTAATCATTTTCAAAAAGAAATACTTAAATGATATTTAAGATGGTAACTACATTGTTACCGAAACATCACACGCACAATTAATTGGTAAGGATTTAGTCTTGTTACCTTATGGTGGTTAAATAAGATGTTAAATCAATATCTCACACAAATACACTCATGGACAAAACTTAAGGAAGTTTTACCTTTTAGCATGTATATCAGGATTGATACAATAACTCTGAAAGATATTTGATTCACAGTGACCTTTATTGAAGACACATGAGATAACCAAGTGTGAACAAAATTGCTTCTGTCTTCTTCAAAAAATAGACGATGAGCAACATTAAAGATTTCTACTTCCTTAACCCTCGAGCGCGCGCGCTGGGTGAAATTTACCCGATATTAAAATTACATATTTTGAATATAAATATTAACTGAGGAAAAACAAAACCTTTTCTATTTAAAAGTAACAACATTTTAATTTTCAAAAAAGGCAATTATTAATAAAATATTTATATTTTTTACACAGATTAAACATTTTAAAAACTATTCTTGAATAATCCTCAAAATTGGTAATGGCATATAAAATATGAAACTATTGCTCCTTTTCAATATTAAATATTTAAAATTCCATGAGGATATTTTAGACAAATCATTGCAAACTGCAATTGTATGTCCTTTATAAATTGGCTTTGCACTTTATGGCACAAAGTCGAGGTCTTCCTGTCCTTACTGGAGGGACACACTACATCTGGTAGGAAGCTTTATCTTGCGGTTCCTGACCTTCTTTTGGCTTGAAGTGCCTTCTAAAAAAATTGAAATAAATATTTAGAGTATAGATTTATGATTTAAATTAACTTATCTGTAAAAAAAGGAAATTTTTAATAGTCTTTTAGGCAGTGAAGAAATGATTTTTCTTTGATTTAGTTGCTCTTTGATGAGTTCAAGGGCCAAACATTTCAAGAATTTTCTTCAAAAGAGCTTCTAAAGGTGTATTTTAATTTTTTGCTTCTTCACCTTTCAAGCCTAGTAAATGTGTAATGACATTAGGTGTTCTCAGCTTTACTGTTTGTGAAGGACAACTTTTGAACCATTTGATTTTTGAGGCTCTCCCTATATAAAAATGTGTTTGTGGGATAATTCCCTTATTCCAAAAAATTCCCATATCTGAATATATTCCAGTGTCACTTCCATAAAAATGTTCATTTAGATTATCTTCTTCAATATCACCTTCTACAATAATCTCTTGTAGAAATTAAACTCTTAAAATCACGATCATTAAAAACAATAATAAACAATAAGAGGAGCTTCTTGTGTAAATTTCTTTATTACCGCAAGCTTTCGAACAGAACGTTCTTCAACGGGCGTGGATAGTAAAAACGTACTAACATGCATGTTAGTACGTTTTTACTATCCACGCCCGTTGAAGAACGTTCTGTTCGAAAGCTTGCGGTAATAAAGAAATTTACACAAGAAGCTCCTCTTATTGTTTATTATTGTTTTTAACAATAATCTCTTCTTGATCTACTAAATATGACCTTCTTCCCTCCATTTTATATAGAATTATAGGCTGATAAATATATCAACCTATTATAGTTATTTTTTAAATTATTAATTCGAATTATTTATCTCACTTTAAAAAATGTTATAAAAAAAATGCAACAAAAAAATTACGTGAGTGCGTGCGCCGGGTAATTTTTACCCGACAGTGACAATAGATGGAATTTCAGTGGGAGCTGTCAAAATGTGAAACCAAAACTTTAGACTAATTGATGAGTCAGGAAGCTAAACGAAACCACATCTCCGCCAACTGATTTTTTATTGGTTAATTCTCCATTCAAATGTTGCCATGGGTAATTTTCACCCGGCGCGCGCAATGCCGGGTTAAGTTTTGCCCATGAGTGTATATGTGGCAACAACATGCTATGTGGACAATCCTAACAAGGAAGTGGTGTGACAGAGAGCTGAAGGCAGCTTTCAGAAAAAAAAAAAGAGACTACAGACTTTCCACTTCTTTAAGTTTTGTGGTCATTGAGTGTAAAGGATACCGGGGTACAATGTAAACCAGGTAAGTTAGATAGTGGAGACATACTCACTGGAAGATGTAGGAAGATGTTTCTATGGAGGCTCTTTTAGGGGAGTTGACATCCAATTTCTTGAAGAGGGTCTTGGCCTGGTTCTGGAACTCCAGCCTCTTCCTGGAGAGCTGAGGGAACACAACCAATGACACAACATTTCCATATGTACAGAGGAATACAGCAGAACCTCCATGAGAAGATACACCCGCTAGCAGGCAGGCACCTCTATACAAGGAACAGTTTTCATCGCCAAAATTACTAATTAAAACCAATTAGGTGCTCTCCAGTAAGATGACACCTGGGGGATCGGTGGAAGGCTGGTTAAACCGTTTGGTTTTCGACCACTACGACCCGGGTTCGATTCCCGCATTGGACACTTTTTTCTGATTTAAAAAAATATATAAATGCTCCAATGGCCCCTGATTCTTGCAGAAGTCCAACCCCACCAGCGAGTGCAAGTAACCAAACGGGGCTCTGGCACATTTGTAAGTGCAAAGTCGAACTGCTTTTCACATGTGTAGATATGTGGTGCGCTTACAGTAAAAGAAGTCACCTACTTCTACCCACCATGATTATCATGGCCTTTACCACATGTACTAGGGATAAGCAAAAAAAAAAAATTGTGCATGATATGTCGGCAACAGACAAAAATACATTATAATTAAAAAAAATCTGTGGACAAGTAGGTAACACCCTCGGTTCCCGACAGTCATGAACTGGGATTGAATCCTGGGTTAACATTTTGTTTAATATGTAAATAACCTTCACATATTATTCATTGTTTTAATTATCATAAACTAGGTTGTTCTTGTTGAGTGGTACCTAATAAAGTGATTTTGGAACCGAACCGAAAAATACATGACAACAATGAAATGTCACACACAATTTAGTGATTCAGTCTTGTTACTTCAGGGGTTTCTAATCTATAATCTCTCTCCTGCCCAAATTGTACCTATCTATCCACCTATCTAAATGAAGAATGCCACTTATCAAAAATTAAGACAGAAACTACAAAAGAATGAAACAAAAAAATCCATGGAACACAATTGACACAAAGGTCTTCTTCTTTCTTATCTCCACTCAATCATATTAGGGTGTCAAGCTTGTAAAGCTTGTTGATGGTGTCTGTTGACAGCCATCATGACTGGGTGAAGTAGATTGTGTCTGCCTTTGTTATTAAGATTGGGAGCACTACTCAGTGGCAGACTGACTTAGCTCCAAGAGAAATGGCCGCCTCTGACATGAGGAACAGACGCTATGTGCGGGCACACCTAACATGGAGTACAGACTCATCCTGTATCCCTGGAGCCCTTACAGGGTACTATCAGCTGGGCCAGCTGAGCCCAGGTTTTTACACCCGCTAGCAGGCAGGCACTCTATATAAGGATCAGTTTTCATCACCAAAATTCCCAATTTAACCAATTAGTTGCTCTCCAGTAAGATGACATCTCTCTCTAAAGGACATATTGACACAACTAGTGTCCTTTAGAGAGATGGAGATTCTACTGTGTCCTCTCTAATATGGATCTCAGGGGATTATGATCAGATAAAAAAACTGATTGATGATGGTAACAACGCTGTTACCGAAACGTCACACACTATTTATTTGGTTGTATTACCTTGTAGTTCTGATAAGGCACAATTTGGAGTATAGATTATAAACAAAAGGTATTAAGACCAAATCCAAATAAATAATTAGTACTTTTCTAATTACTCGTTCAATACTTTTGTCTGAAGATGGTAACAATGCTGTTACCGAAACATCACACACTATTTATTTAGTCTCATTACTCTGTAGTTCTAAAACACACAAGAGTAAGGGTGACATTTCAGTAACAGCGCTGTTATGGAAATGTCATATGATTTGTTTAGATTTGGTCTTGTTATTTTGTATATCATTGTATGTTATCGAAAGGTTACATACTATATTTATTTAGATTTAGTCTTATTACCTTGTTGTTCTAAAACATACAAGAGTAATTTAAAGATTACCTTTCTGTAACAGTGCCGTTATGGAAATGTCATGTGATTTTGCTTTGTTATCTTGTATATTAGCTTAGTTTCTTTCCAGAACGCAACAAATCTTTGGAAAGTTTGGTAAAGGTGAAATAAAGACTTGCCACAGGACAGATAAGAACCATACCTTCAGAGGATATATAGATGTTCACCAAAGCAGGTAAGGTGTCATTTTAATCAACTTTAAATCTACAATTTCAGAATTATTGTTATATATTAAACATGGAAAATTTGCCGGGAGGAAATTAATCCATAGAAGCATAGGGTGCCTCTCCCGTCAAAATAAACGTCAAAACCCAAAATAGATGGCGTCAGGTTTTTGACGTTTATTTTGATGGGAGAGGCGCCCTATGCTTCTATATATTATACATATGTTCTTGAATCTCTTTTAAAACTGAAAGATTCTTGTTTCTTTATTCAAAAAATGGTTTGTTTTCCAGAAAAACTTTGCCACAGTGTGCTGTGGGTTTACCCAATATAAGGAAAGTAATTATTAGTGTTAAATGTAATGAATAATGGAAACCCTGTAGAATATGACTTCCTTCCATCTTCACAGGTGTCAGCTGCAGATCTTTCACAGCACCATCTGTCATAGCTCCTTCCTTAATCTCTCTCTCTCTATCTGTTAGTTTCAAAAACTGACCAATAGAACAGGTACAATTTGAATTATAGACTAGAAACAAACGGTAACAAGACCAAATCCAAATTTTTTGAAATGTTTGTGATTATCGGGTAACAGCATTGTTACCATCAGAATAAGTACAGTAAAACCTCAATGTGAAGACACTCGCGCTAGAGGATACCTCTCTAGCAGTCAACAATTATCATTTTTAACCCCCTGCCCCCTTAAAAACATTTTTTTTCTTAACATGTTGGTGATGAGAACATTTGTGTGGGACAACAGAATCCTGGTGGAAATAAATCATCAAGTATCTGAGACATCATCAACTTTTCTAGTTTGTCTAGTTTTAGTACTTTATGTCTAATGAAGGTAACAATGCTGTGCGAAATGTCATAAACATTTCATTTACAGTAAAACCCCGCTAATACGAACCCTGGATATAACGAACCTTCCCTTATAACGAACCCACGCCGATTCCCAATTCCATTCCATTGAAAATACCATTGTTATAACGAACTTTGCGATTTTTAGAATAACGAACTACCCCTATAACGAACCTATTTTCGGTCCCAAAATAATAAAATCTATTTAAAATACTATGCTTATAACGAACTTAGAATTGTAATTTAAAAAAAAAATTAAAACAACCAAATTTTGAACATTTTTCAGCTCGCGGATCGCGATTTCAAAACAATAAATTTAGCGGCATTGTTTGTTTTGATTTTTGCACTTTATTTTTGCTGTATGTTGTATAAATTTTTACACATTATACTTTTTATTAAATAGAATATATTTGCATCCATTAAATTTGAAATATAAAAATACAAATGGCTTCCAAAATGAAGAAAATAAAGGCATTTTAAAAACAAAAGCGTTATTTCTTTTTTAAAAAAAGGCCATTTTCAGAACTTTTCAAAGTGAAACAACACAGGCAAAATGTTAAGAACATATTAAAATAAGAAAATATAACTTTACTATTATAAAAGATAAAATGTAAAGCTATTAAAAATTGTTACAAAGAGGAATCAACCTCAACATTTGCCGCGATCGCGATCGTACGTTTTAGGGCTAAGAAAAAAAAAATCCAAATAAATGGTCCCGTGATGAAACAAAAACTATTTTTATGCCATTAACTATGGTGATTTTAAAGTCAGCAATGTTTTGCATGACAGGTAAAAAAAAACCGAAATCTAGACCTAGAAGAATATGTGGGAAAATGAAATGGAAGAAAAACACTAACTTTATTTGAATGGTGCAATGCTTGAAGAATGCTTTGAAGCAACAAGGTGTTAGAACCATTTTTCCAAGTAAACAATGTATTATATAATGTGATAATGATGTTTTAAAATCATTTTATATCTTTGAATATATATTTAATAAAACTTTGCCTAGGATTTGTCTTGATTTTTAAATTAGACATAGAGGTACATGTATGTTAATGATAAGAAGAACCTATCATCTAATGATTTCTATTATTATTCAGTATTAATGTAAGGAAATTGGTCAATTAAGGGAATTAAAACAAAGTGACCACTATTAAGAGGAAGCCTTTTCTTGTGTGTATGGCTGTCCTTTAATTATACGGTCTAAAAATTTTGAAAAGTAAAAAAAATGGCCAAACCGTGGCTATAGTGAACCGTGGCTATAGTGAACCAAAAGCTCTGTCCCATTGGGGTTCACTATAGAGGGGTTTTACTGTATTTGGATTTTGTGTCTTGTTATCCCATGAGTTGGTCAGAGATCTCATGACATTACTTTTATTTATTTATTTTCAAGAAAAATAAGACCTAATCCAAATAATTTATAAGTGTGTGACGTTTCGGCAACAGCATTGTCACCATCATCAGACAAAAAAATAAATGAGAAAAAAATATTACAGCAAGTTCTTAAATAGTACTGTTATCAAATGTTTATGGTAGAGGCGCCATATTCATTGTACATAATGTATATAATCCATATTATCTTTTTTTTTTTTAATAGTGCAGACTGTGTACTTTGCATGTATTGACAAGATGTCAATAAAATTATTTTAATTGTCAAAAATTGTCAAGTGTTTATGTCTGATGATGGTAACAATGCTGTTGCTGAAACATCACACACTAATAAATTATTTGGATTAGGTCTATTTTTCTTTAATCTATAATCCAAATTGTGCTTTATCACATCAATGTGAGTTCTGATACAGATCAGGAGGAACAAGCACCAGTTCTGTCCTCCCAAGAGAACAAGTCTTTGATTTCAAGACTTAAGTCTGGTCATCTACGGACAATAACTTTCCAGAATGGTTGCAGGGTTTTCTCACTATGTACTAAGTGTCAACCTGCAACCCCAAGACATATTATTGACTGTATTGACTCATCCATTGATGAGGTCTACTCTTCCCCGGCAGACACCATCAAAAGTCTCAAGCTTTACAAGCTTGATACCTTAGTGTGATTGAGTGGGGATAAGAAAAGAAGAAGAAGAATGTGAAGTTCTATCGCCATATGTTTTATTAAGTTTTTTTTTTTGCTTATCCCTAGTACACGTGGTACAGGCCATGATAATCATGGTGGGTAGTTAGCGACTGCTTTTACTGTAAGCGTACCACATGTCTACACATGTGAAAAGCAGTTCGACTTTGCACTTACAAATGCCAGAGCCCCGTTTGGTTACTTGCACTCGCTGGTGGGGTTGGACTTTTGCAAGAATCGGGGGGCCATTGGAGCATTTTTTTTTTTTCAAACAGAAAAAAGTGTCCAATGCGGGAATCGAACCCAGGTCCTAGTGGTCAAAAACCAAACGGTTTAACCAGCCTTCCACCGACCCCCTATTAAGTGTTATTATTGACTCTTGTCATTCCCATTACTATTTTTACTACTGATCATAATTATATGAAAACATTTTGGTTAATACAATATTGTTTATAAATTTAATTGCCATCAGTAAAATTTGTAACTAATAAAATTTACTAGCAATGTTGAATAGGCACAATTTGGATTATAGATTATAAACACAAGGTAATAAGACCTAATCCAAATAAATAAATAGTTGGTGACGTTTCGATAACAGCGTTGTTACCATCTTCAGACAAAAGTACTGAATGAGAAATTTTACCATATGCTGTGGTAAAATTCAGTACTTTTGTCTGAAGATGGTAACAGCGCTGTTATCGAAACGTCACCAACTATTTATTTATTTGGATTTGGTCTTATTACCTTGTGTTTACTAGCAATGTGTGTGTTTCTTTTCAATAATCATTCAATAGCTTGTATCATTGCAGTAAGGTCTGAAGAGATAATATTTGATGATATTATTGAAAAGAAACATATTGCCAGTAAATACAATATTGTATGGGCAAGTAAACATTCCCGGGCAAAGTCTAGTCATTTGTTTAATTCCAATATAATCTGTGATGTGCATTTTAAATATTTCTTTTTGACCTTTACAAAAATTCTAAACCTAATATTTTAAAGTTGAAAGAATAACGTAACTTGTGTCAATAATTATTCTTAACACCACCATCAACGTCTTGTCTTTTCATTTTCCCAAAGATAAATAAAAATGCAAAAAAAAAAAATATATTTTTATTATTTATTTGGTTAAAAAAAACAAAATGTTAATGCAATTAGATGATGCAAAGGTATCATTTCAATATTTTGACATTGTATGTGGAAAAATATATATTTAATTTGAATTCAAAAGTTAAAATTTTACTTAAAAGTTACCGCTATTGAATTGAAATGTTTAAAAAAAGTAAAATTATTTTTTAAACTTGATATAAATCATGAAGAATTGTGTATTTAACAGGTAATAAAAATCCTATAACATCTCAAATATCGGTGTTCGTAATTATCTTCTGAGTACGACTTTTGCAAACAAATATGTACATTTAAAGTTAAAGCTCTGAAAAGAAAAAAAAGTTGAGGATGTGTTAAATATAGTCTTTAAATACTTTACCGCTTCGTCTTTTTCAACAGATCCCGCTAGTGGCAATCCGTCTCCTAGTCGCGCAATAATGCACATCAACACCATTTTAAATCAATAAGGTAAACAAAATGAAGCCTAATGTAAAAGGATAATTCGGTACTAATTCAAAACAATTTTAATTGCAACGTGTAGCAACGTTGCCACAATAAACATTGAAACAGATAATAGTAATGGTGTCAAATTATTAATTCAGTTTTCTTTTTAAATATCTACAATAAAAAATCGTTTAATAATAATTCTTTAATTAGCCATTCGGTTTGAGAGAAAGGATTTTAAATCTGCTATGAAGAGAACAATGATTATTAATTTATTTCTATGATTTTTTCAAAGTTGAAGCTACACTTCTTTAATTATCAGAATATATATTTGAAGAGTGAGAAAATAAAGTCATTTTGTGCTAATTGTTTAATTATAAACTTATTATTGTAAAATATACATAGAGAGAAATTAGTTATAAATAAAGATATTTATCTAAATTTATCTTCGAGTTTATTGATTTTGAAATCTCTCGCTGGGGGTTTACATAGAGCTAATGAGAAAGGGTAGATTTGTTACCCAATTTTGAGGTAGTTCAGACAGCATTAGGAAAGACCAGCAGAAAGGGGGGTATTGGTGATCTTTTTCATCTTGTCTTTTTTAAAGTAGAGTTCCAAGTCGCAATGGAGTCATTATTAGAGCTTAATGATAAAGTAAAACTTATGAAGCAACCTCAATTCATGATCAATGAAAGGCTCACAGAGGCGTAAAATATAAAAAGGTAATCCCTACTTATATATCTGGAGGGTTTGGCGAAACACTATCAGATAGCTTGATTCTTTAATATTGTGACTTATTTTGAATAGATTCAGCTTATTCAGCATATAATGTTGGATAATGTAAATATTAATAGAAACTTAGTTTCAGATGGGATCTCTCCTAGCATAGAGTAAATATATTTGTTTGCCAACCTTAAAAAGGTATCAATCACATCTGTTGGTTGGTGGTGCATATGTTGGACTCCTCCTGTTTTTAGACATATGGGAATGGAGCATGTAAGATGTGACTTAGTAAAATTTCCTTATTAAAATATTCAAGTGTGACATTTTGGTAACAACGTCGTTACCATCTTCGGAATAGCGTGTGACATAGAAGTGTTGAGTTCCCGTTACGCACTATCGACATGTGTCCCTACAATGAATTAAATGATCTATAAAATAGTGGTCGGTTCTCTCATCAAAATAGACGCTGGAATGGGTCGCCATCCATTTTGCCGCCTCTACAGTCCAACGGACTCGGGTCCGTGACGCGCCCATTTTTGTGTCGCGTTCTTTGAGATCATCCAACGACTTTGGGAGATCTCAGATAAAGATGAACATGTTATTATTAGAAACTAAAAATCCTGAATATAGAAGACCAAATTAACACTTCTATTGAAGCATAATAAGTTGAAATCAATATCTCAAATTAGATATCATGAAGTACCAGGTTTAGATTTTATTGGTAGGAAGATCTGATTAAACATGCAGGTATCCTTTAATCCCGATATATATTTTTTTATAATAAAGATTCAACAAAATGCGATAAGTAAGTTACCATCTGGATATATGGGAAGGACTCTATTCATAAAGATTATACCAGAATCTAACAAATCTATATATATAAAATTGAATGTCTGTGTGTGTGTCTGTGTGTGTGTCTGTGTGTGTGTCCTCTATGGATTCGAAAACCATACATCCAATCGCCGTGAAATTTTGGGATATTATTAGGCGTATCCCGGAAAGGTTTACGAAAAATAATATCTTGAATATCTTTAATATCCTTAGAGTTATTTGCAGATTTGTAGCTTTAACTCGCAAGCAGCGCCACCATTGAGACGGAGATAGGCTTTTTCAAGAGTGGGAGTAATGTTAGGAGAGAGGAGCGCGTCTCGAGGCGGGTGCTCACGTGTCACTGTTAAAAACCTATTTGTTTTGGCTACATCTTTTCCCGTGGACTTAACGATAACTTTTCTAAAACTTATTTCAAATTTCATGTATAATTATTTTTACATCATTTAGTTTAGTATAATTATTTACTATAATTTCCTATCGTTCAATTATTATACTTTTTGTTCTTAAAGATTATTTAAGACAATAATCTTCAATTAGAAAGTGCTTTGCCAAAAGTTTGGAGTAGGCAGACCCCGTGCGAGAATGGATTCGCCCGGCCGCCGGCCGACAGTCAAAGTACCCATCGACCAATCAGGGCAGAGTTGGTGACACAGCTATGCCAAGTAGACAAGAAAAAAAGCCTCGCGGGAGCTTGCCCAAGATGACCTCCGGGAACTTCGTCCATCTTCCATAAACGACCATGAATTTATTCAACCTTATCGAGTATTTTTCAAGGGACTGGGAAAAAATGTTCACTAGATAAAACGATGATTTTGTAATGTAGAAAATTAGGAAAGACAAAATTCAGAATGACACGGCACACAGGGACCGGAAAAAATGATCACTTTATCAGTTTCAAATTATCAAAATATATCTATTTCTTTTTATAAGTCTATAGAGAATTGTTTTAACAAATGTTCGTTAGACAGACCTTTACTCGGGTACCGATTAATATTGAATTTATTCAACTTATCGAGTATTTTTCAAGGGACCGGGAAAAAATGTTCACTTTATCGAGAGATTCGTTAGACAAACCTTTACTCGGGTAAAACACGGGCAAATGTTCGTTAGACAAACCTTTACTCGGGTAAAACCTCGGGCGAAGCCGGGTACGTCCGCTAGTAAGTGTTGGGGCACGTTTTTGTAACCATACCCCAACAGAAAGCGTATGTATAATCAAATCAAATGGATACATGGCTTCCCTCCCACATAGACTTACAGACCAATTTTTTGCCCAGAAACTTAGACACTTGGTGACACCAGACTTCCATGCTGAAAGCTGATGCCTGGTAAAGAAGAAGACATCCAGAGACATCCGAGCTGGAAACTGTTGTTTCATATGTACATATATTCCCCTCACCAAAAATTTAGGTAAAGGTGACCAGAAAAAAAAAAAAAAAAAAAAAAAAAAAGGAGAAAAATGGAGAAGGAAGATCTCTAAAGACTGAAACTTATAAAATATCCTTCCAGAGAAAGGAAAGCATCACATTACAGTCCAGGTAAAAAGGGCCTGGGTCAATTTTAGCCAAGACGGGGGGGCGATATATATACCATCCCGAGAAAAAGGGAGGGTTGTATTTCAACCCATGTGGAAAGACGGGAGGCTGGAGTCTGAAATCTTACACTACCGCAGGGGTTGTTTTTCTCTTTAGATTTTTTTGTTTTGGTAATACTATATGTTCTATTTTGAAGGGGAGAGGCCTGGGGCGTCTATGAAATTGATACTGGAGCCGTTGGCCATTTTGATTGGTGTTTCTTTCGGCGAATGAAAATGGAGAATGAGATGATATAAAAGAAGGTTCTTTGCCAAAAGGGGATATTCGATCGGAGTCGCTCAGTGAGAAGGACGATTTTTAGACGGGCCTGAGACGTAGAGGAGACCAGACCTTGCCGCCGCTTTCGAGAGAAGGTAAGCCCCTTGCCATTATGGCTTAGCCCCCCCTTTTATTTTTCGAACAGAATCTAATCTATTTAGATTCTGAATGGGCCCTAAAGGGCTTTAAGTGACTTAAAAAGGAGTGTTAGGGTTCGTATATTTTGTCCCGCTAGAATAGATGGAGATCTAGGTTCCCCCCCCCCCCTTTTGTGTAGTAGCCAACCTAGATTTCGCATGGGCCCTAAAGGGCTATAAAGTAACTTCTGGTCACCTCTACCTAAATTTTACTATGTAAATAGCATATCTCGTCAGTTTAGACATGTTCCCAAATTTTAAGATATTTAAATAAATATCTAGAGAAATTTTCTTGTCTCCTCTGTTACCTATTTCATACATAACTTGCCTTATGGTGCTATTCCAATTGTTTAAATGAAATGTTGTATGTTTATCACCTATTTGAAGGGAATGTTACTAATAATCAAGTCTCCCATAAATTACCGGCCACATACATTGCCGCGAGTGTCTGTGTTTCAGTGTTTTATAGATTGCCCAAATTAATAACGATCTCGTGGGTTATCTGATGAAATTGTATAATAGTGTCGCAGCTGTTTCCATCTTTAGACCATTGTACTGACAATATTATATGCTCAATCCTTGCTTTAGCTCAACTCTTAATCAATTACAGAGTTTTTCCCCCCTTTTCTTTTTTATTTATTTTTATTTATCCTGTTTGCACAAATTGTATTACATGTGATGATGTAAAGACATATGCCGATAGTGCATCACTGACAACTGTGCTGCTATTATACAACATTAAGGTCTTGCTGCGGGTTATATACATGGGGTTGTTGGCCTAAATTGCTATATATATATATACTTAAGTAAGGAAACTTTAATAAGTCACATCGTGTATCCTCCCTTTTCATCTATCCAAACCGGGAACACATCAATGTCGCCCGCCGCGGGGCTCGAATTTAGTATATGTTTCATCCCCTATACTTTAGAAATATATACCTAATGAAAAGCCATACTATTTTTAAGTATTGGTGAAGTAGTCCACGCATCCTGAGATTAACAGTCTATTATAAATCGTGAATTTTAATTTATGCTTTCCGTTTCACGGGCATTTTATCAGGCAATGAAAGTTATGTTGAGGCGGTGTATACCGCATCTCTCGCCGCTGTCTTTTACGATTCACATTGTTTGTGGCAAAACCTTAATATTATCATTGATTTCTGACATCAAAGTAAAAACGTCTATGGGGATGAGTATCTTTTATTCTGGTCTTCTCGAGCTTTCGAGCTTGTCCGCCCTTCTACAGGAGAAACATATACAATATATCAAGAAAATATAACGTCGCCTGATGCTAAAACTATTATGATTCTATACACATATATATATATATACATTAGAAAGTTTTGCATATTATTTGTTTTTCTTAAGACATATTTTTTTTGATTAAGGTATTACACATATTCTACTATTGTTTGCTATATTCTATGAATTATCTTATAGGTTAGAAATTCTATTATTTAAGTAGTTTTATAATAGTTATTGGCTATTACATATAAGTTACTTATATTATTGTTGATAATATTAGCTGGTACTAGGATATATTGTGTTATATGTTTCGGGCAAATCTATTTCTATTAATGCTATTGTGTTTTCTGAATAATAGAGAATCAATTATAAGCCTTTGATATTTGCTGTTTATGTTATTGTAATGTATTCTAGGTTCTCCTAATGCGAAAGTGTGACCTGTTCCTTTGCAGTATTGGAAAATTAGAGACCTATTGTCTTGATTAATAACGTTGCGTCTATTGCAACCGACCTTTTTTTTTTTTCATGATGCCGCCAACTGCATATGATCTTAAATATCCTGTATACACTCTGACAAGGGAAGGTTATCCTGAATTGACAAATGTACAATTTTTGTCTATAGTAGAGATTTCCAAGATTCTATTTCTGAAACATTTTTTTTTTTTGGATGAAGACAAATAAAACCATCTTGATAGTATTGAATTTTACAGTAAATACATTTGCCAGCAGAAGGCATGATGAGATTACATGAAATTTAAACCAGTTATATGCTTAGTATGTTCCTTCAGTTGTAATTTGACACCGTCTTGAAATAAAGAAATTGGACGGTGCGCTATATCTTGATGCTGGATATTTCTGTGTCAGAAAGGTGTAGTTATTCTGTTTAATGAGAATTCCAATAATTATCGAAATTTAGCAGATTATCATTGGGGATTTGAACAACTGTCTTGAAAATTTTTGAACAGCCCGAGTAGATAGAAGAGTCCTAGAGTTAGAGTGGAAGAGTCCTAGAGTTAGAGTGGAGAATTAGTAGTACAGACTGACCACTCGACGCAGATAACTCTAGGGAACAATTACTGTGATAATCCGCCGTAGACAAGAAGAACATTGATTCTCAGGATACTCGATAGGCAGAATTTTGAGAATTGATAAAGTCATGGTTAAAGTTTACACAGGCATGTGGGAGTAAAGACAGTGATTTAAAGAGGCAGCCTTGTGTCTTAAATACTTTCAGTGGAAGCAGATGCCACTGCAAATATTCAGGTCTAATAATTTCCAAATTTGAAGTCATGCATGACGGGTTAGCACGGGATTGACGCCTGGACGGGTTTCCACTGGGATTAATCGAGCTTGCGAAAGAACTAGAAGAAGTGTGACATGTCACGCCACTGTACTAAATTAATAATTGAGAAGATTTATGTTGAGCCAACTGAAATTAGTAAAGAATTAAGAGATTAAGGTCTTATTCTTTGAGTTTTACACTAATTTCAATTACGCGATATGGACGGCGTTATAAGTTGGGTGGAAATGATTCGGCCGCAATGGGATGGTCTCCTGGAGGTGGTACGATCAAATACTTACTTATTGAATGCCGGGCGGGATCGCATGAAGCATTAAATGACATCGTGAAATGCTTAAAGAAACACCCTAGAAGAATGGGGATCGACAAAATGACGACATGGAAAATGCTCAACATTGTACATTGGCAGCAAAATGATATCTTGCTATTGTATGGACGACCACTCCTTCCTGAAATGTGCAGCGGATGTTAGTCCCAGAATTAGGTCCTTGAGGCGACACTTTCCTGTGCAGATGACATAAAGACGCATGACAAAACAGCACACGAGCATTTAAACTAGCTTCAATTCCTGCCATTAATTAATTTAGTTGACCAATAGCTATAGAACCGCTGGAGACCTCCATACCCTGTGTGAATATTTTAGTGAGAAATGAGCGATTCAATTCCATGAGCCATGAGGTATCCTGTAAGATCAGAGATGTACCCCATTCAAATTTTTTTTATAGTAGCCAGTGCGAGATATTTCCAGAATGTTTTTTTTTTTAACTGTCATATAATTCGGAAACTAGAAAACTACACTATTTTGATACAGTTTACATCTAGCATCCATGTGAACTCAATATGACTATTGAACGTAGATTGAAGATTAATGAGCGAGCCAACCTAGAGAGAACGAGTTTAATAGGCTTACAATCAATAGTTGAAGCAAACTATTCGCACAAATTTGTTATGTTCTCTCTCTAAATGATCTATGACATTATAGGTTTTCTTAACAAGGTAACTACCCCGCCGAGTGTATATGGAGTTATAAAGCTTAAAGGTCATAGGCTGTTGGAATAATATTACACTAGTAATAATTAATAGTTCAAAATTAAGAGTGATAATAGATCGGGATCCAGATCCCGATGACGGGTTTCGAGGAAACACCAGAGGGATGAAAAGGCAGTGAAATGTGTAGAAAATGATGGAAGAGAGATGAGAGAGAGGTGATGAAAGAGGTGTTGAAAGTGATAAAAAGAGTGAGAAAGCGTTGAATGTTGATGAGAAAGAGATAGAGAGATGCAGAAAGATGTTGAAAGAGAAAGAATTGGAAAGGGTTGGATAAAGAGTTTTGTAAATAGTAGATAAAGGTTGATAGAAGAAAGTACATTTAATGTATAAAGCGTAGCTGTCGACCGCAATATCGCCTCGATAGAACTATTTCTTTTAAAATAAGACATATTATGCACTGGGGGTTTGTGTAAGCTGATTTACATAAGTTTCAGCGATTGTATACACTATTTAATATAGATAGGTCTTTATTAATTACAATATTAGGTCATATATTAAATAGCAAATAGGTCTTAGTGTTATGGTGAACTTTAAACAGTTTGCAGTTTTTTTTTTTAAACATGTGTTCTAGTGCTAAGTGTTGAAAGGAGCTTTAACACCATGTTTCAGGGTTCGTGTGTTATTTGTCTCAACCTTGTCTTTGTGCAGAATACCGTCTCACAACCTTGTTTTAATATGACACACCGTTTTGAAGAGCTTGTACAACCTGTCAGGATATGATTTAGGAAAAATTTAGTTTCTTTTTATTGTTATGTTACAATTTTATCCAACAATACAACCAGAGCGAACTCAGAAGTAATGAGACGAGGGGAAGTTGACAGAGTTAGTGTGAACAGTTTAACCTTACGCAGGTCTACAAGGGTGAAAAGGCCCACACAGTGTAAATTCTGCTTAGACTGTCGCCACTAACTAGGATTTTGGAGTGTGTACGGAGAATCAGCTCGATAGAATGAGAAGTTTAGAGATTTCAACCTTTTTTTTTTTTTTTCATTTAAAAACCTTTTTTTTTTTTTTAAGTAGAACTTCATTAGGATTCCTTTTTTTTTAATACAAACTATTTCTTGTTAAAACCCGAGTTTCAAAGACCAATGAGAATAATGTATACCATTGTGAATTAACTATTTAGTGTAAATCTGAAATTTTAGTTATTATCAGGAGTAATAGGTGAAGGAAGGTGTAGGAAATCACAACTTAGAGGGGGGCTATGTCTAAAACAACAAACCTAATAGGCATCCTATGGCCTGTGTTGGGTAATTCAGAAACCCTATAATCCCTGGCCTTCAGGTAGTAGCTATGAAATAGGTTTCTAATGAGGACATGAAAGGTCAATCTTTCAGAGTAAAGTTGTGAAGTGTAGGGACCCTAAGCCAGGGGTAGAAGTTAAGTAGGCCCAGACCGTAGTCGATCCTTGGAAAGCACTTGAGAATGTTAGTGTTGGGTAGTGAATCATAAACCCTATAAATCCATCTTTCAATAGAGTGCTGAGTTCGGACTACTGCAAAGGGGGCAGACGCACGAGGAAGTAAGAAGAAAGTGACTTCACCCACGGTGGCTAGGGGAATGACTCAATCCGCTTTTATGAGGTGTCACGTTTAATGGTTCTTTATTCGCCCTTATATTTGTGTATGTCTTTATAGAATTGTCGTAAAAAGTCGCTTAGTGTCGAGGCAAGGGCAGTTTTTGAAGTTACACTGATTTTTTTTGGTAGGTTAGCTTCCAGATTATTTAGAATTGTTAACAATTATTGTTAACAATCATTTATCGAGTATAAAGTATTAGTATATATAGAGCTTGTACAGAGGCATTTTCTTTTGAGTAACCTGGGGCTTTTGTTCCCAACTTGTTTTAATTTTGTTATTTTATTTGATTTCACATTGTGTCCTGAAAGATGTTATCATTTGTTAGGATCTATTGATATAGATAAATGAGTATTTTGGCCTTTGTAGCAGCTTTCAACCTTAGTTTGTATGCGTACCGCGAATGATAGGGGGGAGGGTGTATGAATGAATTGGTGCAATGAATGTAGAAAAAGGTTAAAAACTATTATATTGTGAGCCCAAAATACATTAGAATAGGGTTAAAGGACTTTAATAGGATCGATTTTAATTTTATTTTTACTTTTTATTTCGAATTTTGTTAGGACCGAGAAGCCTCAAACAGGACAACTACAACTCTATCTATTGTTAGGAAAATATTCGCTCCACTTTGTTAGGTCTCCTTTTAGAGGAGTGCAAATATTGATTTCTTTTATTAGGGTAATCAGTTACTCTATTTCATTATATCAACTTGAATTTTAAGAGGCGTAGATAATGATCATATCTTGATTCTCAGGCTGGAAGGTTGTGGGAGGTTATGATCAGACCAGGAAACCCACAAAACTTCTCCTCACTAGAGGAAACGAAGAGGTATAGATTGAATTTTATGCAGGATGGGGGATTTGTTTTAGCCATGCCGTATAACCTGGGGTATAACGGCGCGACCTTGGGTAACCGATCTGACACCGTAGTTTCGACGCTTTTAGCGTGGCTGGAGTGAGGGTGTTCTAGACGGGAGGTCCTGTAAGATTGGCATGTAGGCAGAGATTGCCCAGTTATTCTAGACGAAGTAGTTTCCGTCTATTGAATTTTTTTTGGTACCAGTTTGATTCCCCATAGCTAGCGGAAGTTTCTTCTAATAAAGGATTCGCCCTGCCATACGTTTTGTTGGAATGAATTCGAGTATAAGACCGATTCGAGAGGCAAAATAAGTAATTATTAGGACCTTCAACGAGTTTAAACTCGTTTCATGATAGGATAAGATTTTAAAGTATTAGTTAAATATAAGGACCGCGAACGAGACGCCAGAACGAGCCAATGAGTCAAAGTTTTAGAAGTGTTGTATTGAGGACAGTAGAATTAAGAGCAGTTATACAGGGAGTAGAATTCTGAAGGAATTTGTAAAAGAACCAAAATTTCAGATTGATAAAATTCAAATTTATAAGATGTAGATTTGTAGGATTCAGGTCAATGAATAGAGGGTATATTAGTAGATGAAAGTAATATGAATTTCTTGGAAGGGGGAGGTAGCTGAACTGTACACACCCCAGAGACAAGGTAAACGGAGTCACAAACAAAATGGGAGAAGTTGATTAGTTTCTCTGTCAAACAGAGAGCTTTCTTCATACGGTTGTCACCCTAGATTTAAATGGACTGTGTAGTTTAATAGAGGTCTGGGATATATTCCATTTGACCAAGATTCTAAATGACGTACCCATCTGAGTTGAGAGTATTGTAACAGAGGAATCTAACACATAAGAGAAAACACACCCTCCAGTAGGATCGGGATAGACGAATATTACCCAGTGACCAACTCGTGATTCCAGACTGAATAAGATTGAAAAACTTAACTGAGATACTAAACCTTGAACCTTCAGCGCACAAATATATATAATGTGTTTACATTTTCTTTTTCAATATGCTATTATTTTTATATCATATATATTATATTATAGTCATATACTATTCATTTCAACAATTTTATTTTGACATTCATGATATTAATATTTATATTAAATATTTAATTATATATATTTTGTCACCATATATAATCTTGTAGTAGTTTTCTTTTATCATCTATCATGGGATGATTTTTATCATATTTAATCACTATCTGCATGATACGTGTTTTCTTCAATATATATATTATACCCATCATATAACATGGAAGGATTCATTTTATCATTACATATTTCGTGCCTTATTTAATAATTACTTTCACAATTTGTTTTCTGTAACCTTTTTTTTTTATTTAGCAAAAGTCATCATGTCATAGGCTAATCATTATGTACCAAGATATTTCTTTCAGCTAACTATAATTATCCTTTCCTTTGATTGTATATATATATAACTATACCACACGAATGTCTTGATTGGTACGAAAATAAAGATGCTGGCATGTTTTAGGAGTTGGACTAGTCAGTTATTTCTAAACGACTTCTTGGCGCCCAATTTTTTATATATAATATGTAATAGGGAAATGTCCTAACTGTATTGTTAGCAGAAAGAAGGTAGCAATGAATCCAGTACCCCAAGAGGCAAGGATGGGGTTGAGAGGACTTACCACTAGGAAGGCCTACTCCTCAAGACCAAAGAAGAAAGTGGAAGGGTGGTATATATACCCATGAATGGTAAGACAGATGACCTTGCTTACTTCCATACATATGATATGACTGTCCCCAATAACCTATTTTGATAACAGTGTTCTGACAGAATAATAGCACATAAAAAAAACCCTTTGCCAGGATGCACAATGCCCACTAATGTTCGGAATAATAAACATCTAGAATAGCATACCATCATTTTGATTAGCCTTATCTTCCCTATAGGTTTCGGTACACCTGACTTCACCTAGTAATGGAAAATGCATTTTGCTAGAAATGGGCCTGCTTTCATAGTAACTGATGAAAGGCAGATGAATAATGAATAGCACAAACGCATTTGTCCATTACTTGGCAGGGGGAGGATTGTTGGGGCACGTTTTTGTAACCATACCCCAACAGAAAGCGTATGTATAATCAAATCAAATGGATACATGGCTTCCCTCCCACATAGACTTACAGACCAATTTTTTGCCCAGAAACTTAGACACTTGGTGACACCAGACTTCCATGCTGAAAGCTGATGCCTGGTAAAGAAGAAGACATCCAGAGACATCCGAGCTGGAAACTGTTGTTTCATATGTACATATATTCCCCTCACCAAAAATTTAGGTAAAGGTGACCAGAAAAAAAAAAAAAAAAAAAAAAAAGGAGAAAAATGGAGAAGGAAGATCTCTAAAGACTGAAACTTATAAAATATCCTTCCAGAGAAAGGAAAGCATCACATTACAGTCCAGGTAAAAAGGGCCTGGGTCAATTTTAGCCAAGACGGGGGGGCGATATATATACCATCCCGAGAAAAAGGGAGGGTTGTATTTCAACCCATGTGGAAAGACGGGAGGCTGGAGTCTGAAATCTTACACTACCGCAGGGGTTGTTTTTCTCTTTAGATTTTTTTGTTTTGGTAATACTATATGTTCTATTTTGAAGGGGAGAGGCCTGGGGCGTCTATGAAATTGATACTGGAGCCGTTGGCCATTTTGATTGGTGTTTCTTTCGGCGAATGAAAATGGAGAATGAGATGATATAAAAGAAGGTTCTTTGCCAAAAGGGGATATTCGATCGGAGTCGCTCAGTGAGAAGGACGATTTTTAGACGGGCCTGAGACGTAGAGGAGACCAGACCTTGCCGCCGCTTTCGAGAGAAGGTAAGCCCCTTGCCATTATGGCTTAGCCCCCCCTTTTATTTTTCGAACAGAAGCTAATCTATTTAGATTCTGAATGGGCCCTAAAGGGCTTTAAGTGACTTAAAAAGGAGTGTTAGGGTTCGTATATTTTGTCCCGCTAGAATAGATGGAGATCTAGGTTCCCCCCCCCCCTTTTGTGTAGTAGCCAACCTAGATTTCGCATGGGCCCTAAAGGGCTATAAAGTAACTTCTGGTCACCTCTACCTAAATTTTACTATGTAAATAGCATATCTCGTCAGTTTAGACATGTTCCCAAATTTTAAGATATTTAAATAAATATCTAGAGAAATTTTCTTGTCTCCTCTGTTACCTATTTCATACATAACTTGCCTTATGGTGCTATTCCAATTGTTTAAATGAAATGTTGTATGTTTATCACCTATTTGAAGGGAATGTTACTAATAATCAAGTCTCCCATAAATTACCGGCCACATACATTGCCGCGAGTGTCTGTGTTTCAGTGTTTTATAGATTGCCCAAATTAATAACGATCTCGTGGGTTATCTGATGAAATTGTATAATAGTGTCGCAGCTGTTTCCATCTTTAGACCATTGTACTGACAATATTATATGCTCAATCCTTGCTTTAGCTCAACTCTTAATCAATTACAGAGTTTTTCCCCCCTTTTCTTTTTTATTTATTTTTATTTATCCTGTTTGCACAAATTGTATTACATGTGATGATGTAAAGACATATGCCGATAGTGCATCACTGACAACTGTGCTGCTATTATACAACATTAAGGTCTTGCTGCGGGTTATATACATGGGGTTGTTGGCCTAAATTGCTATATATATATATACTTAAGTAAGGAAACTTTAATAAGTCACATCGTGTATCCTCCCTTTTCATCTATCCAAACCGGGAACACATCATAAGCTATAAAAACAAGCAAACTATAGACTTATACTATTGACATTAATAATTGTAATATATCTAAAACAAAGGTCTTCAATAAAATCATAAAGAGAACAACCTAATGAGTTTAAGGCAACATGGGTCTTATTAAATTTAAATCAACGAATAGTATAATGGTAGACATGATGGAACACACTGAAACACAGACACTCGCGACAATGTATGTGGCCGGTAATTTATGGGAGACTTGATTATTAGTAACATTCCCTTCAAATAGGTAAGAAACATACAACATTTCATTTAAACAGTGGGAGTAGCACCATAAGGCAAGGAATGAAGTATGTATGAGAGGGAACAAGGAAATTTCTCCATATTAGTTATATACTAGAATCTAGTATATAACTAATATGGAGAAATTTCCTTGTTCCCTCTCATACATACTTCATTCCTTGCCTTATGGTGCTACTAGTAACTAGATATTTATTCAGATCAGACAAAATTCTGGGGACATTTCATACTAACGAGACGTGTTATTTACATAATGATCTAGGTAGAGGTGACTTAAGGTTACAGATTCTTCTATATATAGGGGAGAACATAGATCTCCATCTATTCTAGCGAGATAAGATATATGAACCCTAACATTCCTTTGAAGTTACTTAAGGCCCTTTAGGGCCCATTCAAAATCTAAATAGATTAGTTTCTATGCGCAAAAATAAAAGGGGGAGCTAGGCCATAATGGCGGGGCTTACCTTCTCTCGAAAGCGGCGGTAAGGTCTGGTCTCCTCTACGTCTCAGGCCCGTCTGGCGGAATCTCTCCTGTCACTGAGCGACTCTCTCTATTTCTCCCCGATTTAGCCAAGAAAACCTCCTTTTATCCTTGCCTCTCTTTATTTTCATTGGCTGCTCACGCCAAAGTTTCTATTGGCTGGCATTTTCATTCGTTGAAAGAGAGCACCAATGAAAATGGCCAACGTCTCCAGTATACAATTTCACCAACGCCCCAGGCCTCTCCCATCAAAATAGAACATATCGTATTGCCAAAACAAAAAAAATCTAAAGAGGGAAACAGCCACGGCACTAGTGTAAAATTTCATCAGACCCCAGGCCTCCTCCACATGGGCTGTAATACGATCCTCCCTTTTCTCGGGACGGTATATATATCGCCCCCCCCCCCCCCCCCCCGTCTTAGCTAAAAATCGACACAGGCCCCTTTCACTTGAACTGTAATATAACGCTTCCCTTTCTCGGGAAGGATATTTTATAAGGCTCAGTCTTTTAGAGATCTTCCTTCTCCATTTCTTCTGGTCACCTCTACCTAAATTTTAGATGAGGGGAATATATGTACATATGGAACAACAGCTTCCAGCGCGGATGTCTCTGGATGTCACTGGTGTCTTCTTCTCCACCAGGCATCAGCTTTCGGCATGGAAGTCTGGTGTCATCAAGTGTCTAGGTTTCTGGGCAAAAAGGTGGTCTATAAGTCTATGTGGGAGGGAAGCCATGTATCCATTTGATGTTGATTATACATACGCCTTCTGTTGGGGTATGGTTACAAAAACGTGCCCCAACACATACTTTAATTGTCAGCATAAAATTTCACCATTCACCCAGTATTGTCACCAAGTTTTGTATTCTTTTTAGGCTTGCTTATATTATATATTTAAAGTCAAGCACCATATATATAGGATGGCTATTCAGGCCATCCTGGGGGCTCGCCTAGTAGGATTTAGTTCTCCCCTAATAAATGACTGCAGCATTTTACTCTTTTATGTGTTTTATGTATGTGAGGTCTGGTACCGCTCAGCAATAGCAACCTAGTTCATGATAATTGAAACAGTGAATAATATGTGAAGGTTATCCACATATTAAACAAAATTTTAACGCGGGATTCAATCCCGGTTCATTACTGTTGGGAATCGAGGATGTTACCCACTCGTCCACCGACTTTGTATTTTTGATGTTTTTTGATGACATTTATGTATGTGAGGTCTGTTCATATTGTTGCGTCTACCAAGACGCTGTTTTGTTATTTGTCTGATCAGGATGGCACAAAGATAGCAAACGCGAGTTTGTAAGCTAAGCAGCAAAAGTTTTATTACTTATTACGCTTTATTACAATTAGTACTAAACAGAAGGAGTATACTAAGTGAGACTTGTCTTCGAATTCCCTGTCAGAAGGTTTCTTAGCGCCGTGAATGTCACTCTTGTGAAATGCCCATGTGAAAACGTATCCACACTCTGTGCACGTCCAGCCTGGGCTACACCGCCTTGTAAGGCCGCTCCGATACCTGGCTCTCCTAGCACTGTCTTGCAGGATCATTCACACTTCCCGCGACGCCGATATCACGCACTTCCCAGAGAAAAATCCATCTGGGCACACTATTTCACCTTCAGGCCAACCGCCTTAGTGGCTTCCGCCTTCACCGCCTTAAATCTGTCAATCACGACACTTCCTCGCGGGCCCCCTGCATACTTTCTTATTTACTGGCTCGCCTTCATCTCTTGACTCTCTTCTTCTTCTTCGCATAATCCAAATCAACGCTTCTTCGCAGCCTTTCTTCCAAAATGTAGTTGGCTGCTGTTTCAATATAAACTCTCTTTACAATATTTTAATTTTGAGACACATACTTACAAATAGGATAATTTGCAAATTTGCACAAGTGTGCAAAAAGGATAAGTTTTCAAATCTTAGTTTTACATAGGCTCATTTTAGATATGTAACTTTAGTCATCCACACATAACTCCCATTCAATATACACAGGTAAAAGTCTCTCGTGAATTTGTCATCTGATAAGTAACTAACTTAGAGTGCATGTCCATTCTAGTAAAATTAAAAATGGGGGCATGATCTAAAACCTCCTCTAGGAGAGACCAAAAGTATCCATATTTTTTTGGGCAGTTTCTCAAGGGATGTTCAAGTGTAATAACCAAGTTCTTTCGACTAGCATTATATAAAGCTTGATGATGGTTAATAAAATCAAATCTTTAAAATCCTGAATATTTCATGAATCCCTTATTGATCAATTCAAACCCCATCTAGATTGATGAGTGTCATATCTTAAAAACATGGTTTCCAAATGATTATTCAGAATTTTTCAAAACAGGTGTTGTCGCTTTGTCACTCTTCTGATTCTGCTAGTTTGCAGAGATGGCCAATAGATGGTACATAGTTTTTCCTCGTATACAGTATAACTTCTTTAATTCAAATGATTATAATGTTTGCTATAATTCAACTCTTTTTAAAGTCCCTACCATCCTACAGTCAAACCTTGCAATTAAAACCTCACTTGGGAACAAGATATCATGTTACAAGAAAATAAGACCTAATCCAAATTGTGCTTTATCAAGATATCATGTTGTTATATATGATTGCAGTTGTTAATACCACTGTTTAAACAACTGGGTCTTAAAAAACTTGGACCAAAGAATTAAGCTTGGTGATCTGTGTATATGGTAAATTTTATACTGGTGAGGTATATTCGGAATTTGTCTACACTTTCGACGATGGCGAGGCACTCGAGTTCGGAAACGGTGTAGTTTCTCTCATGTGCTCTAAGGGCGCGGCTGAAATATTGTACAGGATGTACTTGTCCGTCTGGATGTACCTGTTTTAGTATGCCGGCGATCCCTTGGGTGGAGGCGTCGCAATAAAGGCGGCATGGTAAAAAAAAAAAAGAATTAATGTTATAAAAAAAAAGGCTGTTATAACAAGATATCACTGTATTTACTTTAATAAAAAGCCATTGGCCAGCAGTATAAACCTTCCTTCATTTCGACAGCCATGAACTGGGATCTAATTATGCATTGTACACTTTGTTTTTTATGAAGAACCTGTTCATATTTTTTATTGTAAATAACATAAGCTAAGGTTGCTCTTTTTGAGTGGTACCTAATAAATATATTTTGGAACAGGAACAGCTATCTATTTTAATTTTACTGACTATAATTCAACACTAACTTTAATTCAACAGAAATTACCTATCTTTTGGGTGTGGACCTAAAGAAGATTGACTATATTTTGATGTGAGATGGTGTTTTTTTTTATAGATCAATTTTCTCTTTGCAATATTTCCATCCAAAATTCAATTAGTTAAATATTTTTGTGAATTTACATTTTACTTTTTGATATTCATGCAGCATCAGCTTAAATATAGAGAGCTGTTACCTGCTGATCAAACTCTTTTTTTTTTTTTTTAGAAACAAGAATCCAAGTTTTCAAACCTGAAATGAATCTTTATTTTAAAGTTACCATCATCAGACAAATGAATAAATGATCAATATTAATCATACATTTATTCTTTTGTGTGATGATGGTAACAACGCTGTTACAGAAAAATCACACACTATTTATTTATTTGGTCTTGTTATCTTGTATTTCTAATCTATAATCCAAATTGTGCTTTATCGTTGCCTTTTAATATTTAGTTGGAATTGATGGGGGTTGGTGGAAGGCTGGGTAAACCGTTTGGTTTTCGACCACTAGGACCCGGGTTCGATTCCCGCATTGGGCACTTTTTTCTGTTAAAAAAAAAAAATGCTCCAATGGCCCCCGATTCTTGCAAAAGTCCAACCCCACCAGCGAGTGCAAGTAACCAAACGGGGCTCTGGCATTTGTAAGTGCAAAGTCGAACTGCTTTTCACATGTGTAGACATGTGGTGCGCTTACAGTAAAAGCAGTCGCTAACTACCCACCATGATTATCATGGCCTGTACCACGTGTACTAGGGATAAGCAAAAAAAAAAAAGTTGGAATTGATTCTTTTTACACAACCTCTAAGCATAGATACCATGATAATCCTATTAGGCAGTTGGCAATTGCTTAAATACATGTCATAATTTGTATATAATTGTATGCCCCCCGACCCACTATGCATGTACAATGTATGATTTTCAAAGATTTAATAAAGAACAAGGTAACTGGAGGAAAGAAGTAGCAACAAAACATAGGAAATAGGTTTAAAGCGGGCACAATTATAAATAACTTGTACAGTCAATACTTCCTGACAGAAGGCCGGACGTATCTGGTGACCAGAAGTTATAAAAGTAGAGAGACACCCCATACTTCCGACCCAAGACCGGACGTATTTGATAACGCGGAAGTAAATAGAGTCGAAATACCACCCGATACTTCCTGACAAGATCGGCGGTATCTTTCACCAAAGAACGCCGCAGAACCAATCAGAAAGTATTCCCTAAACAGGTCAACCAATAGGAAAACGGGCACGTTCTATCCCTCGACCAATGGGAAAGAAGCCAACTCGTGGTGTTAAATCGAAAAGCAAGAATAGTCAGTTGCTCCTTCGCTTCCAACAAGGTAACATCTGCTCTAGACCTCTCTCCCTCTGCTCATCCCACAGCTAAGTTCAATCACCGCCATGTGATCAGATAGGAACAATCAAAACTCGCTCCGCCTTCTCAAGCTTTCTTTCCTCCAACCCAGTTGCCTTTTATTTTCAAACCCCATCACGTGTCCTGATTATTCCTAACTGTATGCTTCACTTGCCACTCAACGACTGCGTTTCAACCAATCCTCACCATTCAAATCGAACAACAAGAAATTCCGCAACGATATTGTCACATACACATTTAGTAAACATTTAGGCTTTGTACCTTTGGGTACTTACACTCACTGGTGGAGTTGAACTTGGGTAAGTCCAATTAAGTTAATTTTTAAAATAAAAAGTTTCCAATGTGGGATTAGATCCCAGATTGTCAACTATCATCAATGATCATCACCAGCTTCCCAATAAATTCTTTGATAGCTAAAAAATTAGAAATATTTTTTCTCACACTAATGATAAGGTACAATTTGGATTATATATTTGGAATACACAAATAATTTATTTGGATTTGATCATATTACCTTGTAGTTCTTTTCTAACACAACTTTTATTTTTTAAATATGTGCATATATACAATCTATCTCATTTAATTCAACAAAGTTTTTAAGTCGGTGGACGAGTGGGTAACCCCCTCGATTCCCGACAGTCATGAACCGGGATTGAATTCTGCGTTAACATTCTGTTTAATATGTGAATATCACATATTATTCACTGTTTCAATTATCATAAACTAGGTTGCTCTTGTTGAGCGGTACCTAATAAAGTGATTTTGAACCGGTTAATTCAACACCACAAACGGTCAGAATTTTTTAGCGAATTAAAGGCAGTGTTGAATTATAGTCAGTAAATTTAAACAGAATTAAACAGACTGTTGAATTAAAGAGGTTATACTGTACAATTAAAAGTTATTTCTGCGATTCTCAACCTGCAACCCCAAACCACTGCATTGACTCATTAATTGATGAGCTCTACTCATCCCCAGCAGACACCATCTCAAGCTCTACAGGCTTGATACCTTAATATGATTGAGTGGAAATACAGACCCCAATATTCTACAGAAAGCAATACCTCAAATTATCAGAATCACTATAGAACAGTCTATCCAAACCGATCAATCAAGAATAACCAATTCGAAGCTACACACGCACTACAAATATTTACATAAAACATTCGCAGCAGAGAACTATCTACTAAGTGAACTCCCACTGCCGGCTAAACGCCTCATTGCGCAATTGAGAATTCTATTTGTTTTATATCGAGAAGACCATATAAAATATCTAAGGACAGAAGACTTGTATTGCCAACTATGCAAAAATAGAACCGAAAATGAATTTTAGAACATTATATATTTGAATGCATGCCTCTTGACACGGAAAGAAAAATACTCTTTTCTAAGATAGGCCATACACACTTCACATTATATTCTTTATTATCCAACTTTATAGACAATAGTTCAGTAGCTCTGAATCTATATAACTTCCATAAAAATGCTGTAAAAAAGAAAGACTTAACCGAACATCCAAACATACCAAAAATTTCTGTTTGATGAGAAGGACAGAACCAACATCCAATTATTTGTTTAGGAAGGTACGATAAGTTAACCCCCACACTGATAAAACGGTGTTTACCTTACAACCCTGAACACTCGGATTTTCCTGGGAAATCTCTTAAAGATTTCTTAAAAAATACATGGCCCACCTGTGCTGTGTGAGCAGAAGAGCTTAAATTGTCTTGTTCCATATGTAAATACCTGTTTTCTTTCCTCTTTTCGCTCTCCACTTCTCCCATCCATATTTCCAAAATTTTTATTTTTTTATTCTTCTTATTTTTTTATTCCTTCTTATAATCTGTATATATTTACCATATGTATATAATCTTTCTCCATTTTTTATTTCCCACTTTCATAGGTTTCTCCGTTTTGTAACCCCAAGGAGAATCCTCTGTAAGACCTGTGTGTCTTAATAAAGGCTTTTGTGTGTGTGTGGAATTGAGTGGAAATAATAAAGAAGAAAAAAATCTATTTCTACAGACCTTAATAAGGTACAATATTAATTGTGGATTAGAAGCACAAAGTAATAAGACCAAATCAAAATAAATAAATAGTGTGGATATTTTGGTAAGAACATTGTTTACTGTAAGGTCACACATTACACCTATCCCCTGATTTACACGGTAGATACGTTCCTGAGAAAAACGTGTAAATCGGGGGATAGGTGTACACAGAAATAAAAATAAAATGCATTGACAGGTTAAAATATGTAGTCAGCACATAAGCTCGGGATTCCTCGTGAGATGTGTACACAGCGCATGTGTTCAATCACAGTAGCATTTAGTATAGTGCGATAAAAACAAAAAAAAATTATTTGGAAAACCGTGTAAAAGCGAAAATGTGTAAAAAAAGAACCGTGTAAATCGGGGGATAGGTGTATTTATTTATTTGGTTTTATTACCTTGTGCCTCTAAATACCTTACACAGGAATGAATAAAATATCAAGGGGGTCGGTGGAAGAATAGTCTAAACCATTGGTTTTCGACCACTACGACCCAGATTCGATTCCCGCATTCGGCACTTTATTCTGATTTAAAAAAAAATGCTCCAATGGCCCCCGATTCTTGCAAAAGACCAACCCCACCGGTGAGTGCAAGTAACCAAACGGGGCTCTGGCATATTTATAAGTGTAAATTCGAACTGATTTTCACATGTGTAGACATGTGGTGTACTTACAGTAAAAGCAGTCGCCTACTTCTACCCACCATGATTATCATGGCCTGTACCACGTGTATTAGGGATAAGCAAAAAAAAAAAGAATAAAATAAACCATATTACAATATAAGGTCTATTAGCAAATTACATTTATAAATTCAATTGCCATCTATCGATGATATATTTGTAAAAAATTTTTTTCGGCAATGTGTTTCTTTTTAATAATATCATTGAATATTATCTCTACAGACCTTATTTCAATGATAAAAGTTATTGATCTTCAAATTAAAGATACTAGTAGAATAATATTTAATGCTTTGCCAAATGTTTTAATTTTTGTTCGCTCCTGACGAGGACAAAAGATTTTTGTCGAAACGTCGAGATAATAAAAAAAGATTTACTGGCCAAAGTATCTTTATTTTGAAGAACTATGAATGCAGGCCAGGCAGCCTCTATCTTTACAAAAATTATTGAATGAGAGGGCTTGGCTCATCAGTAATGAACCCTCTCAGCAGTTTCGCCAAATTAATCTCTAGACCGCTCTACTATTGTATTGGATTGGTTTTCTTTTACCCCTGCATTTTCTATGGAAGTCAGCTTAGGGGTGTTTAGTGAACCTTATGGACATAAGTTTATAGGTCTGTAGAGAGGTACATGCATAAAATTTCAAAGAAATGCAGAGGATTTGGTTCATTCAATAAATTTTATAATTACAGTAAGGTCTGTAGAAATAATATTTAAATGATATTATAAAAAAATATAAGGCACAATTTGGATTATATATTTTAAACCAAAGGTAATAAGACTAAATCCAAATAAATAAATAGTGTGTGAAGTTTAGGTAACAGTGTTGTTACCATCTTCAGACAAAAGTACTTTCCTGTCTGAAGGACTTGTCAGAAGATGGTAACCACGCTGTTACCGAAACGTCACACACTATTTATTTATTTGGATTTGGTCTTATTACCTTGTGTTTATAATCTACTAGCGGACGTACCCGGCTTCGCCCGGGTTTTACCCGAGTAAAGGTTTGTCTAACGAATCTCTCGATAAAGTGAACATTTTTTCCCGGTCCCTTGAAAAATTACTCGATAAGTTGAATAAAATCAATATTAATTGGTTCCCTCGGTAATTGGAAGTTAAAGGAATAGTATCTTGCCTTGGAATTGTATCATTATTCTTGTATGGACGTACCTGGCTTCGCCCGGGTTTTACCCGAGTAAAGGTTTGTCTAACGAATCTCTCGATAAAGTGAACATTTTTTCCCGGTCCCTTGAAAAATACTCGATAATTTGAATAAAATCATTATTAATTGGTTCCCTCGGTAATTGGAAGTTAAAGGAATAGTATCTTGCCTTGGAATTGTATCATTATTCTTGTCTCAAATAAATTGCCGTGTCATCCTGAATTTTGTCTTTCCTAATTTTCTACATTACAAAATCATCGTATCATCATGATAATATTTAGAGCAGATTGTTGAATTATAACAGATAAATTAGAATATTTATCTTGATTTTAAAGCGAAAAGTTATTTCAAAAATTTTATTTACTAGAAACCTTCCCAGTACTATACTAAATAACTTCCCAAAGTTTCATGGCGTTCCAATGAGTGGTTTGGTCAGGCATAAAGGACAAACAGACACACATACATTCATTTTTATATATATAGACTAGCGGACGTACCCGGCTTCGCCCAAGGTTTTACCCGAGTAAAGGTTTGTCTAACGAACATTTGTTAAAACAATTCTCTATAAAATTATAAAAAAAAAAGATATATTTTGATAATTTGAAACTCGTAAATTTGAATCTCTCGATAGAGTGAACATTTTTTCCCGGTCCCTGTGTGCCGTGTCATCCTGAATTTTGTCTTTCATAATTTTCTACATTACAAAATCATCGTTTTATCTAGTGAACATATTTTCCCGGTCCTTTGAAAAATACTCGATAAGTTGAATAAAATCATGATCGTTTATGGAAGATGGACGTAGTTCCCGTAGGTCACCCGCCCCCCGCGTGCCAGGACCTCTTGATCACTCTGATTGGCCGGCGGCCGGACAGGGGGGGGGGGGGGTATCTTGATCCCTCTGATTGGTCGGCGGGAACTTGGACTGTCCAACCAACCGGCCGGTGGCCGGACGGGGGAAGAGGGGGGGGGGGAGGGGAAGATCTCCGTTGCAAGATGGGGCTGCTTGCGAGTTAAAGCTACAAATCTGCAAATATCTCTAAGGATATTCAAGATATTCAAGAAATTATTTTTCGTAAACCTTTCCGGGGATACGCCTAATAATATCCCAAAATTTCACGGCGATTGGATGTATGGTTTTTGAATCCATAGAGGACACACAGACGCACAGACACACACAGACATTCAATTTTATATATATAGACTAGCCGAATGACCCGGGCAACGCCCGTGTTTTACCCGATTGAATGTTTTGATTCAAATACTATTTGTTACAATTATAAATTGGCGCCTTAAATAATTGCATATGTTAGTTAATAACTATAGCCTATGTGCTTTATCTGTCTATGTACTGTTGGCTTCCGTAGGCGTCTCTTACTGGGAAAAAGAAAGAGAGGATTCCATTTAGTTATTAACTAATATATGCATTTATTTAAGGAGCGACTCGCTCCAACACAATAGTTACAAAAACCAAAAAGCGAGTGGGGGGGGGGCAAAGTCAAAAACAAAGTGTCTCGCGTAGTGGCGGCGCCATCGTAGCCACATGATCGTAGCCAACCAATAGGAGAGTGCCATTCCAAAAAAAAAGCAAATGGTGACAGAGATGATGACGCTCGTAACTGTATATAGAATAATCCAAATTGTGCCTTATCTATTATAGACCCGTAAGATTCTTTTTAAAAATGAAACAATTTCTACTGCCCTTACTGCAATGGAAAAATTAATGGTAGGGCCTGGCTCATCAGTGGTGAACCCTCCCAGCGGTTTCGCCAGTTAAGTTTAATGCTTTTATCGAAACATCACACTATTTATTTATTTTGATTTGGGCTTATTAGCTTGGGTTGATATTATAGAAAAGAAAAACATTGCCAAAAAAATTGTTACAAATTTATTAATAAAAAGATCTGTAGACACAGCTATAATTATTTATATTTAAAAAAGAAAAGTAAATTTAACTACAAGAAAATAAGACCTAATCCAAATAAATTAATAGTGTGCAACAATTTTCTTTTTTGATAAGGCACAATTTGGATTATTCTATATACAGTTACGAGCGTCATTCTTCATCAGTCATCTCTGTCACCGTTTGCTTTTTTTTTGGAATGGCGCCCTCCTATTGGTCGGCTACGATCACGCCACCTTTGCCCCCCCCCCCCCACTCGCTTTTTCGTTTTTGTAACCATTGTGTTGGAGCGGGTCGCTCCTTAAATAAATGCATATATTAGTTAATAACCAAATGGAATCCTCTCTTTCTTTTTCCCAGTAAGAGACGCCTACGGAAGCCAACAGTACATAAACAGATAAAGCACATAGGCTATAGTTATTAACTAACATATGCATTTATATAAGGCACCAATTTATAATTGTAACAAATAGTATTCGAATCAAAACCTTCAATCGGGTAAAACACGGGCGTTGCCCGGGTCATTCGGCTAGTAGATAATAAACACAAGGTAATAAGACCAAATCCAAATAAATAAATAGTATGTGATGTTTCGGTAACAGCGTTGTTACCATCTTCAGACAAAAGTACTGAATGAGAATTTTTTTTTCTGTGTTTCTCAGATAAATATCTTCTTCTTATCTGCTATCTTGTTTACACACTTGATAACAGCAGCTATTTAAAACATGCTGTGGTAAAATTTCTCATTCAGTACTTTTGTCTGAAGATGGTAACAATGCTGCTACCGAAACGTCACACACTATTTATTTATTTGGATTTGGTCTTATTACCTTGTTTTATAATTTTCTTTTTTCTAATAATAGTAACAACGCTGCTACCGAAACATCATACACTATTAAATTATTTGGATTTTGATCTTATTTTCTTGTAGCTATAATCCAAATTGTCCTTTAACAAAAATAGCTTTAAAAAAATATATATATAATTACAGTAGATGCTCCCTGTAAAGGACAACACCTAATTGCAGAACCAAAGTGTCCTTTAGGTAGAGGTGTCCTCTTACCGAGAGAGTTGCTAAATAGTAAAAATGGTAATTTTGTAAATGAAAATTGTCCTTTGTGGAGAGGTGTCCTCTTACCGGGAGAGTTGCTAAATAGTAAAAATGGTAATTTTGCAAATGAAAACTGTCCTTTGTGGAGAGGTGTTCTCTTACCGGGAGAGTTGCTAAATAGTAAAAATGGTAATTTTGCAAATGAAAACTGTCCTTTGTGGAGAGGTGTTCTCTTACCGGGAGAGTTGCTAAATAGTAAAAATTGTAATTTTGCAAATGAAAACTGTCCTTTGTGGAGAGGTGTCTGCTAGCGGGGTGTCAGCTAAAGGGAGGTTCTACTGTAATATATATGGTGATAGATGATAAGGTACAATTTGTATTATCTATTCTATATACAGTTACGAGCGTCATTCCTCATCTCCTAATCAATCAACTCTGTCACCGTTTGCTTTTTTTTTTTGGAATGGCGCCCTCCTATTGGTTGGCTACGGTCACGCCACCTTTGCACCCCCCCCCCCCCCCCCCACTCACCATTTAACTATTATGTTGGAGCGGGTCGCTCCCTAAATAAATGCATATATTAGATAATAACCAAATGGAATCCTCTCTTTCTTTTTCCCAGTAAGAGACGCCTACGGAAGCCAACAGTACATAGACAGATAAAGCACATAGGCTATAGTTATTAACTAACATATGCAATTAATTAAGGCGCCAATTTATAATTGTAACAAATAGTATTTGAATCAAAACATTCAATCGGGTAAAACACGGGCGTAGCCCGGGTCATTCGGCTAGTATATATATAAAAATGAATGTATGTGTGTGTGTCTGTCCTTTATGCCTGACCAAACCACTCATTGGAACGCCATGAAACTTTGGGAATTTATTTAGTATAGTACTGGGAAGGTTTCTGAAAAATAATTTCTTGAATATCTTTAGAGTTATTTGCAGATTTAACTCGCAAGCAGCGCCACCATTGCGACAGAGATAGGCTTAGGTTTTGGCAGAAAGTCTGCTCCATGCCTGATGACCTTGGGTCTTTCAGGGCTAATATATTGAGTAAAACTAATTCAAATATTAGTGCTTTATAATGGCTATCTCCTTGAGGTTACCGCTTTAAAAGTTTATTTTCTAATTTTAGATTGTATAAGAAACATATTTTATTTTAAGTATTGTACTTTATATTTAAAAAAGTTTAAATAATTGTGCAAGACGATATATACGATATATAAAAATCAAAAGAAATAATGAGTATCGTTTAAATATAAAATTTGAATAAATATAAATGCAATACTAAAAATTAAATAACTTATATAGAAGCTTTTGCATAGTTTTGTCCTGTAAGCATACCAACTTGATAAAAGTTTCCTGTTTTCCCTTTTAATTTGCTTGATACGGACCTCTAATCATTTTTGAATTAGTAGATAAAAATAGGTCGGTGGATGAGACGGTAACACGCTCGATTCCTGACAGTCATGAACCGGGATTGAATCCCGCGTTATCATGAACTAGGTTGCTCATGCTGAGCGGTACCTATTAATGTGATTTGAACCAGGTGAATTGGTAGAAATCAGACAATAACCATAGGTCATAGCCATTCAAAAGTTGGTTTAGGTCATCAATCCTTTGCGAACAAATGGAAATATCCACGCTGGTGCTCTCTCAGCAGATTATGATATCCCGTGTCTTTTTTTTTTTTATTTTTATTTTTAATATAATTTGAGAGCCCTCCCTCGCTCAAAGCAAATCCTTTAATCCCAAGAGACTGCGCGAAAGACTTGAACATGAAACCGCCGACGGAACGTTTTGTCCTCTACACTGACGAAACCACTTAACCAAGCTCTGATCTCCGCCCGTAGAGCGTGGGAATTTTGCGCACAAGTCAAAGTTAGTTTTATCATTTATCGACACGGCAATTTATTTGAGACAAGAATAATGATACAATTCCAAGGCAAAGATACTATTCCTTTAACTTCCAATTACCGAGGGAACCAATTAATATTGATTATATTCAACTTATCGAGTATTTTTCAAGGGACCGGGAAAAAATGTTCACTAGATAAAACGATGAATTTGTAATGTAGAAAATTAGGAAAGACAAAATTCAGGATGACACGACACACAGGGACCGGGAAAAAATGTTCACTTTATCGAGAGATTCAAATTTACGAGTTTCAAATTATCAAAATATTTCTTCTGACGTGACAACGTCTTAAATTAGGTTGCGGCTGGGAGTCACTTATGAAAAAGTGTAACGCCCGGTAACGTTACGATGAGTCACTGAACGAGAGTGCTGCGCGCGCAGCGCTAGAGAATTAGGCGCATTGAATCGGCGCATGCTTGTCTCTGTCTTTGTCTTTCTCGAACGTTCTTGGCGTTGGAAAAACAAGAAAGCGTCATAATACAAGTTCACACGTGTGGTTAAAGTATCGTCAGCTGTGTCTGTAGTGAAAATGTGGAGTGCTTAGATTCGTCATTTACAACAACTACAACAATAAAGGTAAATAAATGTACACTGATATTTCATTATCGTAAACTATGATTGATTGATTAATTGTTAGATTGACACAAAAGTTGAGAAACTGAGTTTATAGGTTATGTCATACTATTGATAAATGTTGATAGTGTTAAGTAAATTATTAGTTTAAAATTAATTAATTAATTAATTATTATTTTACAAATTTTAGTTTCAAATTTATTTAGCAAAAATTTGAACCTTTGATCTGAATAAATGTTTTGATTTTCGAATTGATTATTTAAAATTACAAATATTAAGAAAAAGTGGCAGATATAAGAAAACTTTATTTAAACTGTGTTGAGCAAGAATTTTAACATCTAATATAAGTAAATGTTTTAATTTTCAACTTCATCATTTACAATTACAAATTTTATTTAATTTCAAATTTATTTAGCAAAAATTTGAACCTTCGATCTGAATAAGTGTTTTGATTTTCAAATTGATTCTTTAAAATTAAAAATTCATCCATTCAATTTCAAATGTTCAACAGGAATCACCACTCTCAAAACAATGGAAACGGTGCCTTCAACTTCCAGTACTTCAATGGTGGAAACGACTCACAGACTACTCGAGATATTCGCAATGAATACTTACGACTTTGTGGACACACTCTAGACACAATTACCAAACAAGCCGTAAAATTCTGTGACGACGCAACCGACGCTGGACAACTTATTGTAACGAACATCAACTGTCAAAGTTTAAGTGCCCATGCCGCGGACATTGAAACAGATACAGTGATACCACGATCAGACTATTTAGTATTGACTGAAACGTGGATGCGCGACACTTGTGAACCAACTCCAATCAAGGGTTATGAGTGCGTATCCAGGGAAAATAATCGACCTAACTCAGATACCAACGCGGCTGGTGGAGTGGCGATCTATCGTAAATTATCATCGACATCTACGGCGGAAGTGTTCCAAGTTGCGATTACAGACGTAACTCGTGTCATTAAAACCAAGGGTGACATGTGCATGACTGAAGTTACTTGCTTCGCCGCTAATACTAGCTTCAAGTTTATACTCGGTGCTGTATATATTCATCCAGGAGCTAGTATGCAGGATATTGGAATGTTACTATGGCAAGGACTCGGTCCGTACATTCACAACAGCCAGTACGTGCCACCGTTCGTGCAAATTGATTCTAGTATACCGATTCTTCTGTGTGGTGATTTTAACAAAAACGTAAAGCCTGACAACTCGTTTCTTAATTTCATGAAAAATACGTATAATCTTGATTGCGTATCAAACGTTTCTAAGTCAACTACGTTAAAAGGAACAACTATCGACTTGACTTTCGCAAGACACATTACAGCAGAAACACTTCCTTTCATTTCATATTTCTCCTATCATCGTCCTATCCTCAACAAAATCATTCAAATAGGAATTAGTTAAGTTTAAGTTTACATGTACAATGTTTTAGTAAACAAAATATATTTCTATAGTTAAAATTTGTGCAATTCTTATTTTCATTCAATTCCTTGTTCCTATTGTGCAATTTAATTATATTCATATCAATAAATATTCTACCGTTGTCACGTAAAATCTTCGCCCGTAAAACCGACTTTACAGGCAACCATTGTTTTTTTTTTATTATAAGTTTATAGAGAATTGTTTTAACAAATGTTCGTTAGACAAACCTTTACTCGGGTAAAACCTCGGGCGAAGCCGGGTACATCTGCTAGTAGATTATAAACATAAGGTAATAAGACCAAATCCAAATATTTATATAAATATATATAAATAAATCCAAATCAAATATTTATTTATTTGGTCTTATTACCCCATGTATATAGTGATAAATGTAATTTGATGATAATATGCAAGATAGCAATAATTTTGAAAAGTTTTGTTATTCAATTGAGATTTTTCCTTTGTAATCATATTTTCATTTTAAAATGTAAAAGTAAAAAAATCCTAAATAAACTTCCAAACTATTTATTCAAACATTAAAGGTATTTATTATATACATTTAACATATGGGGAAAAAAGGCAAATATATTTACATAGAGATAAACATCTTGGGGAGAAAATATGCAAATTTTTTGCTAAAAATGGGTTGAAATAGCCATCTTTCTTTCCTTTTTAGAAATTATTATTTTTATTAAAAAAGAATAATATGGAAAGGAAGAGAAAACTAAAAATTACTTACAATTTGATACTTGAAAAAAAAAAAGGAAAATTTTGTAAATATATAGTAAACTTGCAAAGTCTGAGATGATTATTATCAAAAAGGGCTATCGATGGAATTGCTGCTTCCGCAGGAGCTCTTCTCCAGTTTGATGTGTTTGTGCTTATGCTTGTTTTTCTTCTTTTTCTTCTTCTTCTTCTCCTTATGGATTATCTTGGAGGCCTCTTCCTCCACTACCAGCTCTTGGGAGTCCGGAGAAGATTTGATGAACATGCTGGAATCAAATCCAGTCGGCTGGGTCTGCCCTGAGGAGGTTTGGAGTGCCGGGAGAGACTTGGAGAGAGAATCTTCGGAGAAGAGTCGGATAGAGGACGGCTTGACGACTGAATCCTCGCTGCTGCTGGTATTGTCCAGGTTGGCTGCGTGGAAACCTTGGAAGTTGTTGGTCCACAGAGCTTCCACTTTCACCTTGACATCGGAGTCGTTCCATTTCTCTTGCGCTGGTTCAGGTGGTATGGCTGGGACCTCCACCATATCTGCAATCACCTCTTCCTCATCTTCAGCCATCAGCAAGTCCAGATGGTTGTTGGATTTGTCAATCTCTATGACGGACTCTTCCTTGGAGAAAGTCATCTGCTGTAGGGGGTTGATGACCTCCCCCTTCTTGTCCTTCAGTGAAAACTTGTGTGAGAATTCGCTGGATGGCAGGCAATTGGGACGCAGCCTGCCATAGAGGATGTAGAACAGGTCCACCATGGCACACCGCAGTCTGGAATCAAAGTAGGTGCCACTGTTCATGAACTTCCAGAGTCGCTCTACAAGCTCCTCGGTGTTGAGCTTGCTCTGATCCTTCTTGTTAAACGGAGGATTCTTAGCCATCATTTGGAGGACTTGGAAGCGAATGTATGGAACAGGATCATTTTCTACGATGTCCAAGAGAAATGATAGGGTTTCCTCATCTGCTGTTGAGCGGGTATGATCTACTAGGGCTTCTATGGCTGCCAGTCGTATCTGGACAAACATGCCGTAGGCCGCGTACTGCCGGAAGAGCTGGACATTGGGAGGAATGTGTCCCATGACCTGGAGATGGCGCAAGGCACGTAGGCAGCTCACTGTGATGGTATGGTGGTAGCAGTTGATCAGTTTCTCGAGGTTGAGAAGCCTGGTGATCTCCTCCAGGATCAGTTTGGTCTCTGCAGTGAGGCTTTCCACAGTCACTCCAGTGGAGGGCAGGATGCACAGGTTGGGGGTGACAGTCTGTGCCAAGGCTTCTACCAGGGCTGCCTTGTAGTAGTTGTCTGAGAACTTGTTCTTGGAGTTCTCATTGTACTTGAAGAGATCCAGGATAAACTTAAAGACTTCGGGTGGGCAGATACCTTGGGCTGTCCTCAGCCCGGCCATGGCAAGAGGGATGTCCTTCTGTAGAAAGTATTGTTGGAAGTTGGAGAAATTGTTCTGCTTCACAATATGGGAACATGAGTGGCAGCCATAGTACTTGCGGAAAATGGTCAGCATGGCGGGTGGACCTGCCCAATTAGCTACCATCTGATTGGCTACTTTCTTCAGACAATCCGTGGCCGCACACCTCACTCTAATGTTACATTGGTCATTCTCAATGGTGTCTGTGAGGGCCATGCGTGAAGCAGGAGTGGCGAACTTCTCCAGGGCGTTGATGGCTTCAATCTGAGCAGTGACATCTCGTTCGTAACGAAGCTGGTACTGCCATTGGAAGTCTGGTTGCATCATCACTACCTGCCTCAGTAGTTGAATATCTGGGTCTATACGGATCCATAGTACTGGTGAATCTTGATCCATAGACTCAAGATTCATGTCTACCTCTTCTGCAGTGCATAGAGGAATCTTCTTCTTTTTATTCTTCCGGCTCTTGGAATGGCAGGTGATGTCATGCTTGGTCATGTTCTCTTCAATTTGGATGGTATGCTTGAAAGTGCCATCTAATTCCTGGATAGTAACCACCAGGGGGCCGACATATTTACGGATACCCTGATTAGCTATCTCATTCTGAGTAATCTCAAGCTCCACAATGTTACGTTTTCGGTTGAAGGCAAAGGTACCAAAGAACTTAGCATGGCCACCTTGGGCAACCCACTGCTCTAAAAAAGTTTTGATGTCCTTGCCTGTAACGGTGAAGATGGCTTTTTCAAAGCTAGAGGTGCTGACTACCATGTTATACCAGACATTACTCGATACCTTCTGCTGGGAAGCTGAGCTGGCTAGAGACAGAAGTTTGTTGAATACCTGTAGCAAGAGTTCCCTGCCAATTCGAATTTCCAACATCCTGATAACAAGATGAGCTTTAGCTTCCAGTATCTCGTTGTAGAGAGGTGATGTGGTCTGTAGATGCTTGGTAGGGAAGTAATGGGCATTTTCTTTAGCATTAGCAGCACTACAATCCAACACTACACTACCGTAATCTTGTTCGTACTTTATTACCTTCTGTAAACATTTCTGTATCCAATAACGATATTCATTATTCCCAAATGCTTTTTTAAAGTACTGACCTTTAAGATACATCGCAATTCCTTTAGTAATCCATACATCTGACCAAGAATACATACTGATAAAACAGCCAAAGAATTGAACAGCAACTGCCCATGATAAAGTTTTTCTTGAAATATAATTTTGTTCGATAATATGCGGTGAATGAAGTAAATTGATATTTAAGATTGACATAGTTGTATATGGAGCAGCTTCAACGTATGCTTCATCAATAAATACTTGTTTATAGCAAGAAAATGGATAACGACTTGATAAAAGTTCTTCATAGAATTCAAATGCTTCATGAAGAAAATTTGTAGTTGTTTTTAAAAGAGGTAATAACTTTGGTAAACAGAAATGTGTTACTTCATGCATATATGGATCAACATGAGTTTCAAATGGTCCAACTGTAAGTGCAATGTTGGGAGCACATGTTGGTATTGAAAGATGATAATGATACGTCTTACTTTTTAAATCAGAAGTGTATACAGTTTCCATTAGATCTCCACACGAAATAGCAATCATTGATGTATCAACAGTAAACTCCATTTTCCATGTACAAGGTTCAGAAAATGTATCAATACATGGAAACCATAATCTTGATGAATTTTCATGTCCATAAGTAAACATATGTGCACCTCTTTCTGCTAAGGTTGCATCCATATCTGGTACAACAAAATGTATTCCTCCTTTTGGTTTTTCCAATGAAAATTCAACTGTTACTTTAATTGGCTTACCTTCATGTATTAAAGGAATTATTTCTGATGGTACTTTTACACAAACTTCACCACTTCCTTGATCAGAATCTACGGAATTAACTGCTGTAAAATGGCAGGAAGAAAAATATTCCAAATTTCGTAGTTTGGAATCTTCCCTTGTAATTTCCATTGTGGGATCATTATAGGTAAAAGAGGCTTCCTTATCATTGACACATATTTTATATATTCTGCATTGTTTGCAATTAAGCATGATTCTTTTGAATTCATTTTTGATAGGTATCAATGTCAATTCAACAAATCCTATTAAAGATTGTCTGAAAAAATTAATTTTGGTAATGCAAAGAACTTGGTGAGATAGCTTATAATTTCTTAATAATGTTTCATGAACTTTGTCTTTTTTCATTTTTATATATTATTAAATTCTTACTACATAGAACTAAATGTTTATGAATATCCGATTAAACTTAGAGGATTATAACCAAAATGTCACGTAAGAGTATTTAAAAAAAACAAACACGGTTTACAAATAACGCATCCGAATGATGATAAATACTTTGTAAATCCAATTTGTTTTTTTAATTCAAAGAGAGATTATTTTTAATCACTTGATCAAAGCGAAAGAGAAAATAGTATATTTTTATATTAATATATTAAATACATATTTTTTTCATTTTATAAGGAATAACATGAATTAATTTAAATCATTTAATCATCTTAGTTGAAATATTTTAGAATTGTCACAATGCGAACACATTTTTTTTTTTAAAGAAATATTTATATTAAATATATTTTAAAATATAGTATGCATAAAATATGTATGTATAATGAAATGATTTTAGGTTATTTAGGCTTGTATTAAAATATAAAATTTATCAAAGTTGTTTCCTAAATATATCTTGCACCATCAAAATACTGTTTGTTAAAGTATTTAAAAATGTAATTAAATTTTTAGTCAAAAAGAATTTGTTATATTAAAAAAAAATACTCGATATAAAATATATTCAGGAATATAGATAGTAGATTAACAAAGTGATGTTCACTAAGCTTTTAGCCCTTGTTTCATCTTCATAGATCTGAATTTGCACCCTCTCTAGCTCATCACTGGTTGAGCTGGCTTATCTCCAGATTGCTCCTAGGTTTTTATTCTGGCAGGTGATTCTTTGTCTGAATTTTCTGTTAATCTCACAACTTAGTATGAGTTCTCAATTATTGTAGATTCCAAATTATTTTGTACTCTACAGTTCCAACAAAGAGTAAGGGCAAGTGGGGTCTGTCTCGGGATGCCCAAGTGCATGTTCTCTCAGAACATGACCCTTAAGAAGGGTACTAGTGGTCTCTCCTTGGTGGATTTTTTTAGAAATTTCAAGAGACAGCTTGGAGTGGAGGGCATTCTCCTGAGAGATCTGGTTGAGTAATTCTGGGAATATATTTCTGTCCATTATGCTAGAGGAGCCATACTCGATCTATTTCGAGCATCTGGTAAGACCGAAGTTGCGGTATTTTTTGCTTCCCTGTTTGCTAGTTTATTACGTTTATCCACTGTGTCCTCGCATTAGCACAGTTTATTTTCAACTAAAGATGATCATGCTGTTCCAGAGATGTAGACAGATGCTAAAGCAGATCTACCGTTCAAGTCAATGGTCACTTCTGCGTTTGTTGAATTTATCTTTGCGATATGGAAAAAGATCTAAAATAAAGATGAGCTGCTATAAAATACAAACTCTCTCTCACACACACACACGCACAAGAAATAAACTGTTATTAATTTTGTATATAGTTTTAAAAATAGAGAGAGTGTGGGTTTTCAAAAATCCTATAAAATTATCAATAAAATTCAAAACATTTTTTTTACAAACATCTTTTATATGTTTTGAAAAGTTTTAAAAAAATATATTTTTGTAGGTATTATTTATATTTTGTAAACCGTATTAATATTTATGAAAAACTTTGTAATATTTTATTTCTTACCTGAAAATTAAATTAGACGTTAATATTCTAGGTCGAAAAAAAAATATTTTTTTAAGTAAAAGAGTAGTCCGTTTATTTTAGAATCTTGACCATTATATTTTTAATTTTCTTTCTCGCTCTTTCTCTTTCTATGTTTTGAATATATTGCTATTTATTTTTATATTAATCTCAAATTTAAAATTGAGAATGTCTTTTTTAACACGAACAGTCGGAACAATACTTCGTTCCCAACTTATTAAACCTCAAGTTTGTTTAAGTAGATTTTTTGCTCTTGATGCAGAAGCGAAATCACAAATAGACAAATTGGTTAAAAATAACAAAGTGGTAGTATTTATGAAAGGGGTACCAGATGCTCCAAAATGCGGTTTCAGTAATGCCGTTGCTCAAATACTTAGAATGCATGGTGTTGAATATGATAGCCATGATATCTTACAAGATCAAGATTTAAGACAAAGTAAGTTTACCCTTTAAATTTTCATTTAACTATACCAAAAAATAAATAAATTATAATCTAAATGTAAACTAAATACACTTGCATCAATGTCATTATTCTCAAGTGTTTCTTCATGTAAACCTAATGCTGAACTTTTCCATTTTAGAGCATTTTTGTTGTCCATGCCATTCTCATGATCAGTTATGACCATTTGCCAGGACTTTATTTAGAAAAAATCATTTAATATATTAAACCTTAATGATTTTTACATTCATGTTTGCACCTTGATCAATTTATCATTACAAGGCAGCAGCTAAAAATTTAAATACATATTTAATACACCAAGAAATGGATGTGAGTGATTTCTTTGAAGTTTTTATTAGTGAAATTTCATTCAATTTTTTTGTTCAAAGTTAATGTTTGTATCTTTTGTTAGCTTCTATCTATTGGTTTTTAATATTCAAATTTTGAGTCAAAGTATATGTAGGTTATAATAAAAGAAAATAAGACCTAATCCAAATAATTTATTAGTGTGTGACGTTTCGGCAACAACATTGTTACCATTATCAGACAAAGGAATAAATGAGAAAAGGTATCATGTGTATCACAATATGTAGGTTTTAATAATTTTTTTTATATAGAATTTTCTTAAGTTGTTTAAGGATACATTATTATATTGCATTTTTGGAACTTCCTTTTATACTGATACTGTTGTTAGACTCTTGGAATGGGTATTTTAGAAGAACTATGGACATAAGCTTTGAGGATAGTAGAATTACATACATTTATAAATATATAATATGCTTCGAGCAATTGCTCTTCCGCAAATATTAAATTGTTTCTTTTATTAGAACATTTATAATATGATGCACTAGCGCGCCATCTGTTATCAAAATTTGAAACTATTTTAAACGTGTAAGATTTTTTTTGAAATTAAACAATTTCTACTGCCCTTACTGCAATGGAAAAATTAAAGGGAGGGCCTGGCTCATCAGTGGTGAACCCTCCCAGCGGTTTCACCAGTTTAATCTACCATTAATTTTTCCATTGCAGTAAGGGCAGTAGAAATTGTTTTATTTTAAAAAGAATATTACGCGTCTAAAATAGTTTTGTAATTTGATAACAGATGGCGCTCTAGTGCATCGTAATACATGAGCATGTTTGTGATATTGCAATCATGGAAATATTAATAAAAAATAGTTAAGAATTATCTTTCTTCTTCTTCTTTCTTATCTCCACTCAATCATTAGGGTATCAAGTTGTGACCCTTGATGGTATTTGACAACCATCATGACTGGGTGAAGTAGAATGTGTCTGCCTTTGTCATTAAGACTGGGAGTACTACTCAGTGGCAGGCCGACTTAGCTCCAAAAGAAATGGCCACCTCTGACATGAGGAACAGACGCCATGTGCAGCCGCTCCTAACATGGAATACAAACGCTGCTCATCCTGTATCCCTGAATTAGGAGCCCTTACAGGGTACTATCAGTCAGGCCAGCTGAACTCAGGTTTTTTAGCAAGCTTGTTACTACTCCCCCTCTTCCTTTTTCATCCGAGCTTGGGACTGGCAAAGGCGGAGTTAGAATTATCTTTAATTGTGTGAATATAAGAATATAAAATAGATAATTTGAGAAAGTACTACCTCACTTAAGGTGAGTAGAATAAAGGAAATAAAATATTACATATTTACATACAGTCGAACCTCTTTAATTCAACACCCCAAGGGATCAGAGCTTTCGGTTGAATTAAAGGAAGTGTTGAATTAAGGTTAGCTAATCATCTAACACACTAAAATAATATTTTTTTAAAATTGCTTCATAATATAAATTAATGATATTAATTGAAACCATTGTATGTACTTTTTGTATTTATTTTTTTTATTTTCATAATTAACTTTTAGTATCAGGGACAAAATGGCAATAATACATATTTTTGAAACATAAATAATTACAAATAATATTTTATTCTAATTGAAGAATATAGTAGTTGAAAGGAAATAAATAAGGAAAATAAAAAGAAAATTTGAAAATATAATTTGAAAATAATCATGAAGATCTTTTTGAAAATTCCTTTATAGATGTCTGTTTTTGCACTGAAATCCTACTCAGGATGTATTCCAGATGGTCTATTTTAAAAAACATGCATGTCTTTCTTCCTTTGGAATGTGTTTTAAATAAAAAAGAGCTTTTATTGTATTAAAGCATCCACTGCTGCTGCAGGTGTATTGATTTTGTATTTAAATCTTTTATAATAACATAGAAATGGAATATTGAAATAGGGTGACCCCTCGACATTTGGCCCAATCTGAGACTAAGCCTCTCATGGTTGTGACGTCACGCTGACGCCCGTAAACAAAGGCAATGATTGGTTCATTGTTTTTTTTTTTTAAACAAGATTTAATTTTTAATATTTTAAATACCTGTGATTAATTTATATTGTCACTATATATATATATATTGTCTAAATGGCCTTCTATTTTAAATTAGAATTTTTTTTAAAAATAATTTCGCGCAATTGTAAACATGTGTGTGTTAAACGCAATGTTAATACCTTGAAGCAATGGTGTCAGATATTTCAAATTATTATAAAATTTAAAAGAGAAAATGAAAATATAAAGTGGTGAGTTTCTTTTTATTGAAAATACAAGCTTTCAAGCAAAACGCTTTTCTTCAGGTAATCCAAGAAAATGTGCGGAGATTACCTGGATTACCTGAAGAAAAGCGTTTTGCTTGAAAGCTTGTATTTTCAATAAAAAGAAACTCACCACGTTATATTTTTGTTTTCTCTTTTAACTTTTAAAACGTGGCTAAAGTATGTCTGATCCTAACTTTTCTATTATAAAATTAATTATTAATTAATATTAAAATTTCATATTTAATTTAGGTTAGGTTCAGGTTCGTTTAGGTTAGGTTAGGTTTAGGTTCGTTTAGATTAGGTTCAGGTTTGTTTAGGTTAGGTTCAGGTTTGGTTAGTTTAGGTTCAGGTTTGGTTAGTTTAGGTTCGTTTATATTAATATAATAAACATATTATTGACTGTATTGACTCATCCATTGATGAGCTCTACTCTTCCCAGGCAGACACCCTCAACAAGCTTTACAAGCTTGATACCTTAGTGTGATTGAGTGGAGATAAGAAAGAAGAAGAAGAATATTAATTTTGTAATTTTCATTTTTTTTTTTTTGTATATGCCCATTTATAAATTCAAATATCACCGTTGGAATGTATTTCTTTGTTTACGTTAGCACTAAAACACAATTTTAAAATTGCTAATATTAAAATAATAAAAAGTCCTTTATAAATATAGTGACAATATATAAATTAATCACAGGTATTTAAAATATTAATAATTAAATCTTGTTTTAAAAAAAATAATAATGAACCAATCATAGCCTTTGTTTACATCGGTCGTGATATCACAACCAATGAGAGGCTTAGTCTCAGATTGGGCCAAATGTCGAGGTGTCACCCAAATTTTAAAATGACTAAAATATTTAAATGCCGAAAATTAAAAAGAAAATAATATTAATTAGCGCACGAAGCCTAAATTCCAGCGTAAAAAAAAAACAAACAAACAAAACAATAACACTCGCGACATTGCGCAACGGGACTGCAAAGTGAAACTTAAACTAACAGAAACTTAAAAGTGTGCAGCGTGATTCTATCGGCGCCCGCCGATCGACGCTTGCCACTGCCGTAATACCATTTTAGCGGTAAAGTTGTATGTAAAAATACAATTCATCTGTCAAAATTCGAATTTTTAAATGGTTGAACTATCGGAACTGTCGTATTATCAATACTGTCGAATTACGGTTTGTTATTTGATAGGCTGGAGATCGGGACATCAGAATATGGTCGAATTAAGGTAGAGTGTCGAATTTGCGTGTGTCGAATTAACGAGGTTATACTGTATGTACAAAAAGATTTGAGTCTGCCAACAGGAAACAACAACAATGGGTTTAATATAGGGAAAGCCGCGACATCTGGTGGGTAGACTTTACAGAGTAATTTAATCTATGAAATATAATTTGAAATAAAATAATAGTTTTATATAACATGTATGTTTTTTTTTTTTTTTCACATTGTAAAATAAAAAAATTTAAAAGCGTGAATTTTTCTTTTATAAATAAAACGAACTTCTACTGTCCTTACTGCGATGAAAAAATATATTGGGAGGGCTTGGCTCATCAGTGGTGAACCCTCCCAGCGGTTTCGCCAATTTAATCCACCAGACCGCTTTTCAGAGCTCTAATACTGTATTGGATCATTCTGCTTTTATATGCTACACTGAAGGATGGAATCTTAGAAATCGTTTTCAAGTAAACTATGGACATAAGCTTATAGGACAGTAGAATTACATTCAAATATTTGCTTCGAGCAATGCTCTTCAGCAAACTATAAAGACAAGGCCAGTTAAGCATAAATTAACACAAAGCAATAACGCGCCATCTATATATATAAAATAAAAGGATTTAAAAGCGCGAATTTTTCTTTTATAAATAAAACGAACTTCTACTGTCCTTACTGCGATGAAAAAATATATTGGGAGGGCTTGGCTCATCAGTGGTGAACCCTCCCAGCGGTTTCGCCAATTTAATCCACCAGACCGCTTCTCAGAGCTCTAATACTGTATTGGATCATTCTGCTTTTATATGCTACACTGAAGGATGGAATCTTAGAAATCGTTTTCAAGTAAACTATAACATTGTGTAGCGGTCTCACGCAATTCTGGCCTTAACTACCCGTTTCGTGATTTTTCAGGATGCCTGAATTACCAATTTTTTGGTCGTTGAGGTACAGCTTGCACCACGCTGATGAGGGCCAACAGCCCGAAACGCGTCCGTGGTTGGCTTTTCTTGATTAATCAAGAATGGGTATTTGGCCAATTCTGGAATAAAATTAAAAATCAACGAGAATAGTTGATATTTATTCTGATAGATGGCGCAAGCCATCAGCAACTTTCAGTTGCATGATAAGGAGATGCCTTTTTTCTTAATGTATATGGGTTGATATAGCACAATTTGGATTATAGATACAAGTCTATAGTTTCTACAGATCAATTGTAAATACACAAAAGAGTTGGGAAAGTTTTAGAACAGATGCCTAAATAAATCCCTTTTCACACAAAGACTCGCGTGCACAAGGGGAAAGGGAGAGGAATTGCTGTGTTGTTGTATGGCGAATCCATACAGGGCAATGGGCCCTAATAAAAGCCTTTTTGTTTGTTTATTGTTATAGATACAAGAAAATAAGACCTTAATTCAAATAATTTAATAGTGTGTGATGTTTCGGCAACAGCATTGTTACCATTATGATGGATTTTAAATTATTTGGATTAGGTGTTATATTTTCTTGTATGTATATGGGTTATATTGTTAAGCTCATATATCTATATCATCAATTTGTTATAATTAATCTTCTTGAATATCTCCAGCTTCAAAAACACGGATCCACATCAAGGTCATTAAAGCTTCAAACCTCAATGATGTGAATACACATAAATATGGGAGCAAATGTTTACCCAGAAATTATTTGAAAAAAAAAAAAAAAAAGGTAAAATAAAAATCAAGTTAAAAGTTTCTAAAAGATTATTTAGAGATTGTACATAGAGTATCAGCCTGTTGAAGAGCAGTATATTTGCTCGAAAGCTTGCAAATTCAAAATTGAAAGAAACTTTCTACCTGATTTTTTTAAACGCAAAGGTAATAAGACCAAATTCAAATAAATAAATAGTGTGTGACATTTTGGTAACAGCGTTGTTACCATCTTCACAAAAAAAAAAGTCGCACAATATTTATTTATTTGGATTTGGTCTTATTACCTTGTGTTTATAATCTATAATCCAAATTGTGCCTTATTACCTGATTTTTATTTTTCCTTTTTCAAATACACCTAAATGTTAAAATCCAATAGAAAACTGGTGGAATTCCGTATTATTGGGCAGATGGATTTATTTCATGTCGGCACAAATTTGATCAATAATCAACCTCCACAATATGATCTTCATGCTTCCTTCAGAAAAGAACCACCGTGTGTTCAACTTCCATTTCCCCAATGCTCTCGCCCTTTTTTTTATTTATATGCAGGTTTTTTTTTTTTGCTTATCCCTAGTATACATGGTACAGGCCATAATAATCATGGTGGGTAGGTGACTGCTTTTATACTGTAAGTGCACCACATGTGAAAAGCAGTTCGACGTTGCACTTAAAAGTGTGCCAGAGAGTTGTTTGGTTCCTTGCACTCGCTGGTGGGGTTGAACTTTTGCAAGAATCAAGGTCCATTGGAGCTTTTTTTTTTTTATATATAAGAAAAAAGTGCCCAATGCAGGAATTGAACCCAGGTCGTAGCGGTCGAAAACCATCTCCCAATCATCTAAGACTTCTTTCATTAACACACAGAGTGAGTTATCCCAATTCTACCTTTCAGATTTTGTTAGGCCTTCTTTCATGATAGGGAGTGTAGAAGTCCCAATCATCTCAAGACTTCTTTATTCTAGATCTTGTGTCAGCTCATCACATTCTCTCCCCCATTAACTACACAAAGTGTTGAAAAATCCCCCAGCTGTACTAGTACAGCTCAGTTTAGTTATACTTATATCTATTCTGAATATAGAGCAATCCATAATATACATATATTATATAAATAGAAAAGAGATTTTCTGCTTGAATTTAGATCATGTTGAGGATTATGGTAATGCGGTCGTGGTTAAAAATCTTGAAAGAATAATAATAAAATAGTCTTGATCAGATATTGCTTTAATTGAACTAAAGGAATATATAAAAGAACATAATTTGATAAAAGTAATGCCTGGCTTAAGGCAAGTAGAATAAGGAAAACAAAAGATTATTTACATAATGTACAAAAGTTTTGAGCCGGCCAACGGGATACAACAACAATGAGTTTTTATAGGAGAAGCGTGACCTCTGGCGGTTGATTTAACAGAGTATTTGTATCTATGAAATATAATTTTAAATAAAATAATATTTTAATATAACATATATTTTTAAAAAAGGACATATTTTGGATTTTAATAAGATTTTTTATTAATCCGATATTTCGATGGACCAATCGTCCATCTTTTACGAGATTTTTTTTTTGTTATGAAGCACTCAGCAGGTCGCGTGCTTCAAGTGATCCACGGACGTCTTACAAGCTTTATTGGGCGATAAACCATCTAATATATACATTTTAAACAAAATTGAATATAATCAAATGGATAAACAGTGTAATATATATAAATAAATATTGATATTTTAAGAGATTTCGAATTAATTAAAGAAATAAATAACAAAAAAAATTTTGAAATAACTTTGCGAAATAAATATATAAATAATAATAATAAATATCTAATTTAAAAATAAAATAAATATATAAATAACATAGACGTCTAAGAGGTTCTAAACTGAGTATATACATCTGGTAAGTCAATTTTTCTATTAATACTATTTTTATTTTCTAATGAGCTCCAGCTTTCTAAAAATAATCGGCAATGTTTTTCTTTGGTATTTTGATAAATTATAGATGTGTGATCGAAGTCTGGAGTGTGACTATTGTTGAACGCGTGATCTACCAGTAGGGATGTCGGGCTATGGTGCTTTAGTGCGGATTTGTGTTAGTTGATTCTTTCAGATAAAGATTTGCTGGTTTCTCCTATATATATTGCCTGACAGGATATACATGGTATTTTATAAATTACATTGGCTCTATCTTCTGTCTTATGAATTTGTTTTGTATCAGGGTGACGGAAAATGCTTCTTAAATTTTGGTTGGGTTGATATCTTGTTGTTATATTATATCGGTGGAAGGCTGGTTAAACCGTTTGGTTTTCGACCACTACGACCCGGGTTCGATTCCCGCATTGGACACTTTTTATGTTAAAAAAAAAAAAATGCTCCAATGGCCCCCCGATTCTTGCAAAAGTCCAACCCCACCAGCGAGTGCAAGTAACCAAACGGGGCTCTGGCACATTTGTAAGTGCAAAGTCGAACTGCTTTCACATGTGTAGACATGTGGTGCACTTACAGTAAAAAAAAGCGGTCGCTAACTACCCACCATGATTATCATGGCCTGTACCACGTGTACTAGGGATAAGCAAAAAAAAATATATTATGTTTTTTAAAACTTCTGGCTATTCTTTCACAGCCATAGCTGTAAGGTAAGGAACAAAATATGTTTAGGGTTAATTATATCTATGTCAGATGGTAGAAGTGGTGCGCAGACATCCAGATTTTGTCAACCCATCATATTAATATCATTTTATTCCTATTAACTCCACATTGTTAAAAAAATTTCAACAAATCTATTACAGTTTATATAAAAGGACGTACCTGGATCTGTAAAGAAAAAAAAATAAAAAAAAAAAATTTTTTCTCAAAATATTTCGAGAGATTGCTCCCTCTTTATCAATTTATTGCACAGTGAATTTAATTTACAAATTATTGTAGATCACATGAAAACAAATTTTTCATTGGTCAAAAACAATTATTGATAATAATACATAAAAAAAATTAATAATAATAATAATGCAATAAAAATATTATGAAAATTAAAGGCTTTTTAGAATGCAGTATTTTATAAAATGTTTTTGAAACAAAATATAAGGAAACAAAAATAAGAAACAAATAAAGTTGACTGCGATTATTATAAAAAAAAAAAATTAAATTAAAAGAGACACATAAGGTTTGGGGATCTCTTCATATCTGTTTACACTAGCAGGGTCCTTCATTGATGCTATGGCCTCCAGGAACTTCCTCTGGTATGAGTTCTGGATGCCCCTGTAAATAGTGGAAGTATTTTCCCAATCTGGCTGATGTCCCGATTGGAGACCATGCTTCACCATGGCAAACCTTTCCTTTGTATACTTCCAAGAAGATTTGTGTTCTTGGAGTCTGGTCCCAAGGAAACGGCCTGTCTCTCCAATGTAGGATGCATTGCAGCTTTTACATGGGATCCTATACACAACGTCCTTTGTGTTCCCTATCTCCACTTTCTGCTTTGTAATTGTATTTCGGACTAAAGTCTTTAAAGATGGTGCATTTTTTAAAACTGGTTATTCCGGAATTTTTTAAAATATGAGCTATTTCTCAGCTCCTGCTCCATATGGCATTATACATTTATTTTTCAATGCTATGAATGCTATTAATTTTATATGTATGTTTATTGATAAATTCCTTCGTATATATATTTGATATTAATTCTTCCTGGATAGTGTTTAATTCTATATATTTAAGTTCAACAGTGGAGCAATGTGTGAAGGCACATTTGGTGAGAGTTTTTACAAGGGAAATTTTATGGCAGATAGGACCAAAGGAGTTGGCATGGAGGTATACTGGTGAGTGACTAGGTTTTCTAAAAACACTTGTTTGAAGATAATTTAATTTATTTTCGAAAAGTATATCTAAAAAGGGTAGGAAGCCATTAGACTCATTTTCAGTTGTGAATTTTAAGAGGGGGTGAAAGCTATTTAAAAATGCCCTTTTTAGATATACTTTTCGAAAAACTCAGTTTAGTTACACTTGGGTCTATGTCAGATGGAAGAAGTGGTGCCTGTGGTGCGCAGACATCAAAGAGTACAGCAGCTGGCCCACCATCCCCCAGGTGTACATCAACGGAGAGTTTGTGGGCGGCTGTGATATCTTAATCCAGATGCACCAGAACGGCTCCCTCATCGAAGAGCTCGAGAAAGTTGGCCTCAAGTCTGCCCTTGATGAGAGGGAAAAGAAACAGTGATGTTGGAGCAGCAATAAAGTAGTTTCCTATAATAATAATAATATATATATATATTTGGCTTATCTCTAGTACATGTGGACCCAGAGCAGCAGCTTTACACATCCAAGATAGTGGACATTGTGACTGTTGTGATAGAAATGCATGGGGACATCTGAGGCTCTTCATTGGACACAACAATAACAACAACGTGGTACAGGCCATGATAATCATGGTGGGTAGAAGTAGGCAACTGCTTTTACTGTAAGTGCACCACATATCTACACATGTGAAAAGCAGTTCGACTTTGCACTTACAAATGTGCCAGAGACCCATTTGTTTACTTGCACTCGCAGGTAGTGTTGGACTTTTGCAAGAATCGGGAGCCATTGGAGCTTTATTTTTTTTAGGGTTCTTATTATAATAATCATTTGTCAAATATCATTATTCTCAACTTACCAGCATCTATAGCTGAAAATTGGGTCACATTTTAAATACTACTTTCCTAAAATATATGAAAACATAGGTGTATCCTGAACGATAAGGTACGATTTGGATTATAGATTAGAATTGTTGGAGAGTAACTTCACACATCAGCTGTTGTCCCACCTTTCCTAGCGGACATCATGTGACCTGGCGGCACACTGACTGAACCTGTAGTTTAAGTTTTGGTTTCTGTTACTACACATGTCTTTTGGCCTCTTCTGTTCTTTGTCATCTTAATGTAATGTTATTGTTAACTAAACAATAATTTCTGAGATCTAGCCTCTGATTCTCTTACAAGAATCAATAGATAACAAGGCTGATAAAGCACAATTTGGATTATAGATTATAATAAAAGAAAATAAGACCCAATCCAAATAATTTATTAGTGTGTGACGTTTGGGCAACAACATTGTCACCATCATCAGACAAAAGAATAAAATCATTTATTTCTTTTGTCTGATGATGATGACAATGTTGTTGCCGAAACGTCACACACTAATAAATTATTTGGATTGGGTCTTATTTTATTTTAAGATAACAAGGCTAAATCCAAATTATTAATTTTGGCTAATGATAAAAATGATATCAAAATGTCACATTATAATAATTTAGATTTGGTCTTGTTACCTTTTAATAGATACATCCTAACTTCTCAAATGTGTACATTTTATAGACGGCAGAGACCCCCACCCATATAGATATCTATTATTATTAAAATCAAAATTTGTCCATCTATTTATCTGTAAACTCATCTATACCAAATTTAGCAATTATAGGTGAGTCCAGGATGAACCTCCAAAAGAAGATCAAAATGCTGAAAGAATATCTCGATGAGAACTTAATGACACTAAATGAGTTCAAGTCAAAGATTATGGTGTTCCGTAATGGAGGTAAACCCTCAAATAAGGATAGATGGTTCTGGAATGATAAACCCATAACAATAACTTCAAGATATACATACTTGGGATTCCCTCTGACACCAACAATAACAACTACTCACCCGGCAAATTACTTTAAAGGAAAAGCACTTACAGCAATTAACGCCACACACCCAATATTAATAAAATCAAAAGCAAAGTCAATAAATTTATCAATCAAACTCTTTGATACAATAGTGAGAGCTGTCCTGATGTATGGCGCTCCATTGTGGGCAACAGAGCATAAAGACTTACTGGACAGTATACAAGACATATTTATCCGTAGGTTCCTGAATCTGCCCAGATACACTCCAGGCTACATAATCAGATTAGAATCTCATTGAGTGTAACAGCTTTAAAATTAACCCTGAAGTATTGGCTGCGGGTGTTGAATATGAGCAGTGACAGATTGCTGCGTATATGTTTTAATAGAACACGGGAACTGTCTAATGCTTCGGGCACACCCATCGGTTTCATTAAAAAGCTCACCAATCTGCTTAACAATAATGGATCCCCTGCACTTGTTTCCTGTGATGATCCTGAAACGTTGAGGAGCGCGATTACAGGGCTCTTAAAAACAGTGGCAGACCAATCTATACAAAACGACCTTACAAGAATGGATAAATCTAAGCTATACTCTTACTACAAAGACATTCACATATCTTTCATGAGGGATACCTTTTAGGGGATTTTCCTCTCCCGGCACAAGTTAGAATACTTTCAAGTTTTTTTAGAGAAAACCACACCAAGATGCTCTGCAGTGAGGACCCGATTTGTACCTTCTGTAATTCAAAACTAAAAAATGAAATCACTCACTATATTTTTGATTGCTCTGCTCTGAAAGAAGAAAGAAGATTTATGCTCAAAACTGCGCAACTCTGTGCTTCACTTCCATCAATAATTGACAATATGACCCAGAATAAGTATATTGCTACGGTGTTTTATGGTTTCCACAAGTCCATATCTCAGAAGAAGGCCAAGTGACACTCACTCCACACTTTCTTACAGCTACTCTTTTTGTGTTGTTTTTCTTGCTTCCCTCTTTCTCTTTCTTGTTTTTTTTTTCTTTTACTTCTGTCTATATCGGTATTTCCTTTGTCTCACTGCTCTGTTCTTATGCATACCTCTGGTGAATCCTGTATAGGGTCAGTGACCCTAAATAAAGGCTTTTTGTTGTTGTTGTTGTAAGTTGACAAATTTTCAGACTTCTGGGTGGTTGGTAATGAGGTTTTTTTTTTTTTCTCTTTCCTTTAAGTGTGCCAAAGCCCCATTTGGTGTCTTGCACTTGCTGGTGGGGGCTTTGCAAATTTCAGTGGCCATTGGAGACTATCTCAGTTGTGATGATCAATCAAATTGTCGTTCATCATCATAACACATGTCTTTTAGCAAAGATCCTGCAAATTTGTAAATTGGATCCAAACATTTGTTGCATGATTTCAGCAACAGTAAGATCAACTGGTAAATTCTCTCTGAAAAATTGCCCAGCAGAGTTATTTACTTAACTAAAAGAATTGAGTTTTAGAAAGATTTTTAAAATTTTTGAATTTTTTCTAAACTGAAAATGAATTTTTATTGGCCAGCTATGGTGAATGTTTTCACATTAAAGTTGTTTGATATGTTTATCAAGCCTGGTAAACAAGGTTTCTGAATGATAAGGCACAATTTGGATTATTAGAAACACAATGTATTAAGACCAAATCAATAAACATTGTGTGACATTTTGGTAGCAGCATTGTTACCATCATCAGGCAAAAGTATGAATTCATGGATTCGTATTCTATACATTTGTCTGATGATGGTAAAAATGCTTTCACCGAAACACCAAACTATGTATTTGGATTTGGTGTTATTACCTTAAGGTTTCTGATTGGTATTTATAGGACAGAGTTTCAAGCTTTTCATTTCCTGGGAATAGTAGAGCTTCTTAATTGTCGGTTGCTAAAGACAAAGACACTGACTGTTTTTGAATAGGAATGACATTCAGAAACATATGACATCTTATTCATGATGAATAGGGGCATATGTAAACATTCCATTGCAGGTCAGAAAGGCAAGTTGGGAAGGTATTTATCAAAAAGAACACTGGCTAATTTGACTTTTTGGTTTGATGCCTGGGATGGCGAATGTGTGTGTACTATGAAAAGGGTTGAGTGAGAACTTATGGTACATATTTAACTGCATCAACCAATTCACCAGAAATCCCTACCCCCCCCCCCCCCCCCCCAATTACTTCCAAACAGCTTAAAAGAAACAGCTTTCAGTCTGGATATACCAGGAAGAATCACTGCAGACCAACTTCCTTTCATACTCCTAGGAATCTATTTTTAAGAGAATATCTCGCCACATCCATTGAATATATTGTTACGACGATGTTTGTGTGGATACAGCTTAGTACTATAAATTTATTCCCAGAGCTTTAAAAAGGATGTTAATAACTACACATAGTAGATGAACTTGCCTCCGATTCCGTTCCTCCTCGTCCTTCTTTGCTCCCCTCCACTTGTTGATCCACACAGTCCCGGAGCCCACTTCCCGTCGCCAACTTGCCGCGTCTGTCGTCACCGCCGTTCTCCTTGCTGCAGGTCCCGGTAGGCCGGCCGCTAACTCGGCTGCTTCCTTCACGACGACACCAGCTGGACTCCCTGTCTGCCGCCCCCTCCTCTGGAATTTGTCAATCAACACTTCCTTGGAGGGGCCCCTGCATATCTTCTTCTCTTGGCTTGCCCTCTTATTCTCTTCTACTTCTTTGCTACACCGCTTCAATATCTATGGGAATACTTTAGCTTTTCCAGAAACATTTTCAAGAAAATCCATTATCAGGCTCTTCTACCAAACTGTGACTACTGAACTTCAAGAAGGCCACAAAATCTCAGAAACTTGCACCAAACCAACAACAAAGTTGTGCCACAACATGTTCCCATGTATGAAATTATCTAATGTTACTATTTAAGAATGAACCATGAAGATGTTTCAAAGAGAAATTTCCTAATAAAATTAAGACTCATTTCTCCTTATTTCAGAAAGTTCCTTAAATCAATTGCTCAACCCCTGGACTCAGAATCATTGCCCTTCCTCTCTTTGATAAAAATAATTAAAAAACAGATATAATCCTTAATAGCATATTTTCCTGAAACAGTCACTGCGAAACTTTGGGTTTCTGAACCTCTGACCTTTCCCCTAACACCCACACTTTGAAAGTCCCGTGTGTTGTCTGTTATGATTGATCCGGCAACACGGCCGACTCGACTTGTAAACACTCTTAGATATATAACCATGTTATAATAAATAGATGTTAATAAATAAATTCTCAGTTCAGTTGCATTCTGCGTGATCAAATAGACACAAGAACAACATAAACAACATGGTGGCAGCGGAAAAGTGAGTACTTTTTCAAATAAATATATTATTGAAAAATATTAGTGAAAAAAAGAAAATATGGACTTTGTGTTGGGGCACGTTTTTGTAACCATACCCCAACAGAAGGCGTATGTATAATCAACATAAAATGGATACATGGCTTCCCTCCCACATAGACTTATAGACCATTTTTTTTGCCCAGAAACTTAGACACTTGGTGACACCAGACTTCCATGCCGAAAGCTGATGCCTGGTGGAGAAGAAGACATCCAGAGACATCCGAGCTGGAAACTGTTGTTTCCTATGTACATATATTCCCCTCATCAAAAATTTAGGTAGAGGTGACCAGAAGAAATGGAGAAGGAAGATTTCTAAAAGACTAAGCCTTATAAATATCCTTCCCGAAAAAAGGAAGCATCACATTACAGTCCAGGTAAAAGGGGCCTGGGTCGATTTTTAGCCAAGACGGGGGGGGGGGGCGATATATATACCGTCCCGAGAAAAGGGAGGATAGTATTACAGCCCATGTGGAGGAGGCCTGGGGTCTGATGAAATTTTACACTATTGCCGTGGCTGTTTCTCTCTTTAGATTTTTTTGTTTTGGTAATACTATATGTTCTATTTTGATGGGAGAGGCCTGGGGCGTCTGTGAAATCGTATACTGGAGCCGTTGGCCATTTTGATTGGTGTTTCTTTCGGCGAATGAAAATGCCAGCCAATAGAAACTTTGGCGCGGCCAGCGAATGAAAACAGAGAGAGACAAGAATAAAAGAGGGTTTCTTTGCCAAAAGGCAGATAGAATCTGAGTCGCTCAGTGAGAGGACAGTCTTCAGACGGGAGACCAGACCTTTGCCGGCACTTTCGAGAAAAGGTAAGCCATTTGTCATTATGACTTAGCGCCCCCCCCCCCCCTTTTGTGTAGTAACCAACCTAGATTTCGCATGGGCCCTAAAGGGCTATAAAGTAACTTCAGGTCACCTCTATCTAAATTTTACTATGTAAATAGCATATCTCGTCAGTATAGACATGTTCCCAAATTTTAATTTATTTAAATAAATATCTAGAGAAATCTTCTTGTTTCCCCTCATACATATTTCATTCCTTTTGCTTTATGGTACTACCCCCCACACCTTAATTTCACAAATTGTACTAAATATAGAACTACCGACTCTGTTGGAATAGAGTTGTGTATTATATCTTTGCTATGATATATTGACACAGCAACAGTCGCAAATTACGACTTTATTAGGGCTACTTTGAGGGTATCTATCTGTCAGGTTTTAGTAATGTTTGTACTTTTATGTGTTTCAGTGCGTTATTCCATCATATTTACCATTATACCATATTTTCTGATTCCTCGGGCGCTGTTAGGAGGGTACGGCATGATGCAAACAGATTTGTATGTTTGACTATTGTTTGTGTTATTTGGGCTATAAAAATGCCTTAATATGAATCTATTTACAGTTGATCTGTAGAAATTATAGAGATCTGTTGCTATAATTTTCCTCTATGAAATAGCTCCCAGCGTCTTCAGTGGGTTGCTAAACCTCCAGAAGGAGTCTTTTATAGATTGCCCAATTTAATAACGATTTCATGGGTTGTCTGATGAAATTGTATACTAGTGTCGTGGCTGTTTCCATCTTTAGACCTTTGTTCTGACAATATTATATGCTCGATCCCTGCTTTAGCTCAACTCTTAATCAATTATAGAGTCCCCCCCCCCTTTTTTTTATTTTATTTATCCTGTTTGCACAAATTGCATTACATGTGATGATGCAAAGACATATGTCGATAGTGCATCATTGACAGCTGTGCTTCTATTATACAACATTAAGGTCTTGCTGCGGGTTATATACATGGGGTTGTTGGCCTGAATTGCTATATATATATATATACTTAAGTAAGGAAACTTTATTGGGTCACATCGTGTATCCTCCCTTTTCATCTATCCAAACCGGGAACGCAACATTTGTTAGGCCTAGCGAACTCGCCCTGCACGGAAATGTAGCGGAAAATTGGCGAAGGTTCAAACAGCGATTAATGCTTTATCTTGAAGCAACAGAAAAAGCCACAAAGCCTGATAAACTGAAAGTTGCCATTTTATTAAATTTTATTGGCGAAGAAGCCTTGGAAGTTTTCAACACATTTCATTTAAAAGAAGATGAAGCAGAAAATTTCGATCTTGTAATAAACAAATTTGATGATTTTTGCGAGCCTAAAAAGAACGTCATTTTTGAAAGATTCAAATTTTTCTCAGCGACCCAGAAGGATGGTGAATCCATCGATAGTTTTATAACAGAACTAAAAGGATTATCCACATCATGTGAATTTGAATCACAAAAGGATAGTTTAATAAGGGATCGCATTGTGTATGGAATACAAGACAAGGCTTTGCAGGAACGCCTCTTAAGAGAGCCCAATTTAACTCTTCTAAAAGCCATTGAAATGTGCAAAACATGTGAAATAAGCAAGCAACAGATCAAGATCATGCAGAACAACCAGAACATTTGTCAAATAAGAAAATATGAAAAGAAACACAGTCCAAAACAAAATCAAGAATCTGAAAAAGAATTCAAATGCCAAAGGTGTGGGAAGTCCCACAGAGCAAAAAATTGTCCTGCATGGGGTAAAAGATGCTCCAAATGCAAAAAGATGAATCATTTTGCAGCTTTCTGTAAAAGTTCAGCTATCAGAAGTCTGAATGATGAAACAGAAGAAACTGTATGGTCAATACATGAAGCAAAAGTAGTCCATACTTTGGAATGGAAAAAATCCATCATAGTGAATGGAAAGGAAATATGTTTCAAGTTGGACTCTGGAGCAGAAGTAAATGTTTTGCCATACACATTCACCAGACAAATGAAAGGTTTGGAAATATTTCAGATTAACCGAAAGCTAACATCATATACAGGACATGAAATCAAGATAAAAGGAATTGCCACACTAAATTGCAAAACTAAAAATAAGACGGAAAGTCTAGAATTTTTCATTGCTGATGGATACTATCAACCAATTTTAGGAATAGAAGCTATTGAAAACCTTTCACTAATTAAGAAATGTGATGCTGTCCAAACAGAGCAAAACAATTCAGCAAAAGAAATTTTGAACAGGCACAAAAATATATTTGAAGGCATAGGAAGACTGCCAATTGAACACAAGATTAGACTAAAAGAAAATGCAACTCCAGTTATTGCTCCAAGCAGAAAAATTCCTTTTTCCATTAGAGAAAAAGTTAAAGCAGAATTGGAACGGATGGAAAAACTTGACATTATTGAAAAGTTGAAGAATCAAGCGAATGGACACACCCTATTGTAGTGGTACAAAAACCTTCTGGAGATGTCAGAATTTGCATGGACCCCAGGGAACTGAACAAGTATATTCAGAGAGAGCGCTATATTCTGCCAACAGCTGAAACAATATTTTCTGAACTGAAAGGTGCTACAGTTTTCTCTGTATTTGATGCATCATCAACTTTCTGGCAAGTCCCATTAGACAAAGAAAGCACCAACCTGTGCACCATTGCGACTCCCTTTGGAAGATTCCGGTTCAAGCGACTTCCCTATGGATTGAACAGTGCATCGGAGGTATTCCAGCGATGCATAAACAATATCCTTTCAGGTCTCCAGGGAACTGCTTGCTATATGGATGACATCTTGATCTATGGAAACACAATGGAAGAGCACAACCGAAACCTTGAAACAGTTCTTCGAAGGTTGGAAGAAAATAATGTCAAGCTCAATGCTAAGAAGCAGCAGATAGCTGTCAACAAAGTAAATTTCTTAGGCCATATAATCAGTCGAGATGGAATAGCCATTCAAGCTTCAAGAGCAGAGGCAATACAAAAGTTGAAAAGACCTGAGAACAAGACTGAAGTCCAAAGATTCTTAGGTATGGTAACGTACCTTGGCAAATTCATTCCTAATCTGTCTGACAAGACTGCACCTCTAAGGAAATTGATAAGCAACAAGAGTGAATGGAAATTTGGAGGCGAAGAAAATGATTGTTTTGAAAAACTCAAGAATATGGTTTTGAATGCTCCAATATTGACATTTTTTGACCCAACCAAGCCAATCACCATTTCATCTGATGCAAGCCAATATGGTATTGGTACAGTGCTCATGCAAGGGGGACAAGCAATTGAGTATGCGTCCTTCAGCCTGAATGCAACTCAAAGAAAATATGCACAGATAGAGAAAGAACTTTTGGCTATAGTCTTTGGATGTGAACGCTTCCAGTACTATATTTGGGGAAATGATGTTATTGTGGAAACTGACCACAAACCTCTCCTGAGTATTGTTAAGAAACCTTTAGAAAAGCTTTCCCCAAGACTGCAAAGAATGGTCTTACGTCTGATGAGATTTCAAATATCTTTGAAGTTTACACCAGGAAAAAACATGTTTGTAGCTGACCATCTGTCTAGAGATCCATTAAAAGATGAGGTGGACACAAGCTATTTAGAAGGTCAAACTGAATCAGTGCACATGTTGCTGGTTACCACAGATGAAAAAATAAAGAGACTACAAAAAGAAACTCATGGGGACCACACCTTGATACAACTAATAGAGTATGCGAAGAATGGATGGCCGAAATATAAAACTATGGTCTGTGATGAAGCAAAACCCTACTGGCAATTTCAAGATGAAATTCATGTGAGTGACGGAATTGTTTACAAAGGAAATTGCATCATGGTGCCATCGACTCTTCGAAAAGAAATCCTGCAGGTTGTTCATTCATCACACCAGGGCATAGCAGCTTCCAAAGAAAAAGCAAGATCAGCATTTTACTGGCCCGGCATGATAACACAAGTAGAAAATGAAGTGGAAAAGTGCAGAACATGTCAGGAATATTCAAGAAAGAATCCTGAGGAGTCAAGAATGGCTCATGAAATCCCTGAATTTCCATGGGAAAAAATTGCTGTAGATTTCATGGAGGTGAGTGGAACCAGTTCCATCTTGGTTGTCGATTACCACTCAAAGTTTGTTGAAATCCGGAAATTATCAAGCAAAAGAGAAACCGAAACCATCCTGCAGTTGAAAACCATTTTCAGGACTCATGGAATTCCAAGAACTCTAGTTTCGGATAATGGACCCCCTTTTAACTCTACTGGATTCAAAAATTTTGCTCAGAAATATGAATTCAAACACCAAACCTCCAGTCCCAAATATCCAAGATCTAATGGACAAGTTGAGAGGACAATTCAAACCATCAAAGGACTGATAATTAAAGCTGTGAAGTCAGGAAGAGATCCCAATCTGGCTTTAATGGAGTTCAACAACACACCTAAGTATGACTTGCCATCTCCGACCCAAATGCTTATGGGAAGATCTGTGAGAACTCTTTCGACATACACCCGACAACAGTTGAAACCACTGTTTGACACAACAAAGAATTATCAAAAATTGAGAGACCATCAACAAAAGTATGCAGGAAGTCCAAAGAGAATTTTGAGACCTTTGGAAGTAGGAGACAACATCATGTTGCAGGAAAGGCATAGAAAATGGGTTCCGGCAACAGTGACCGCAAAGCATGAAACTCCACGCTCATATATGGTGAAAACACCAAGTGGTTCTGAATACCGCAGGAACAGGTCTCACCTTAGACCGAGAAAGTTCAGTGTAGAAGATTCTGTCCCAACAAGTCAAAGTCCAAGCATTCCTGGATCTCAAGTAGGGACAGCCATGGATGACAACATACAAGATCACGGAAGACCCACTTCCGAAAACAGAAGAGCATATGATCCAAGGGAGGACATTGCCAAGAAAGTTGAAGAATCATCTACTTCTCCTAGTGTGCGAACCCGCAGTGGTAGAACAGTGAGAAAACCTTTGCGTTATAGAGACTAGGAGAACTGCAATCCTTTTTTATTTTTGTTTAAAGGAAACATGTTATGATTGCTCCAGCAACACGGCCGACTCGACTTGTAAACACTCTTAGATATATAACCATGTTATAATAAATAGATGTTAATAAATAAATACTCAGTTCAGTTGCATTCTGCGTGATCAAATAGACACAAGAACAACATAGACAACATTGTCCTTCGCCATTTGCTACACTGAACAGTGAATCAAATCATCACAGAAAACCAAATTCACAACACCAAGATGGAGAACAACAAGAAGTAAGGGGGAATCCAAACTCCATCAAAGGAAGATCCACAGGGCCAGGTGTATATATATTAAAAAAAAGTTCTAATCGTGCCCAGCAACAGTGGAATGTTATCCAACTGGTCCTGTTGTTAGACTACTTGCACTATAAGAATGCCACAGTGGAAAACGAATACGCATGTCATGATGATTTCATGAACTAGATGAGTATTGTGTTTACCAATATATTTATACCAAGTCTACGTTTCAGGACTCACTCGCGTTGCTTAATGGCGCTGAATCTTTGATTCCCTTGAGGTGTTCTCCCCTCACGTGAAGTAAAGAATTTAAAATGCTCCTTTCAATTCTCTTACATTTTTTACTGGGGTAGTTAACTAAATGTATAGTCTTAATGCGTTTTAAAAGAAAGGTGCCTTATATTTTAAATTTACAATAATTTACTTTATACTCTTTATGTTTTTTAAAATCAAATTTAAAATCTGAAGTTCTTTTTTAAACATTAAAACTCATAAATATATTTAAAATTTTGATTTTGAAACGTGAATGATGAAGCAATTTTAATTATTTGGTTAGTTTAAATGAATTATTGATAGTTTAATTTAGGTAAGGGAGATTGACTTCGATTATTAAGAAATATTTACAAGGACATTTTTAGTTGCTCTATATTTCTGTTATAATGATAGAAAACGTAGTTTATTAAAATATAATAAAATAACAAATAGAGATAAATTTAATGCATTTTAAATCAGTGATTATTTATAGAAAAAATCGGTGATTAATATTGGTCTAATTTTTCAAATTATAAACTTTGTTTATTTACTAATGTTGCACGCATCGAATTCAACTTTTTCCTTTCAATAGCTATATAAACATGGTCGACAATTACAAATTGGTCGAATTCTTTAATATTCTTGATTTACCTAAAAAAGAAATCATCGAAAAATGTATATCTATGCGGCTTATTCCCGGTAAATAAATTTATTATTTATTTGTACTATTAAAAATCGCCATATTAACAAAATTTTAATATATTTGTTTGTTTGGAATTTAAAAAAGTTGGTTAAACACCTTTAGAAACATTATAAAAGAAGATAGCTAGTGTGTTGCGCGAAAGAAACTAAATACAAATTTTACTTTTAAGATATTATGTCAATATTTCATATAAACAAATGTACATTCACACAATAACAGAGAACATTTTTAGTGTTTTTTAGCTAATCTATATTCTCTTGAAAATATATATATATACTCGGGTATAAAATGAGAAAGAGAGAAAAATGTATAGAAATTAGGCTAAATATTAAGCTGTATACATATCCAGATTTCTAATAAATAAATAAAAAATCTTAAGAGATATGACCAAATTTGTAACACTGCTTCTGAATGGATGAAAAGTATTATGTTTTTTTTTTTTGCTTATCCCTAGTACATATGGTACAGGCCATGATAATCATGGTGGGTAGTTAGCTAGTGCTTTTACTGTGTGTCTACACATGTGAAAAGCAGTTGACTTTGTACTTACATGCCAGGGCCCGTTTGGTTACTTGCACTCGCTGATGGGATTGGGAATCGGGGGGCCATTGGAGCATTTTTTTTTTACAATGTAAGCAAACAATGCGATTGGTTCAAAATTTTTTGTTGCTAATTTACGATATAGCACCATGATGGGGGTTACATGTAGCATCACATTTCTTCCAATGGGAAGCCCCTCTTTTTTTTCTTTCTTTATTTGGATTATAATGGGCTGAATAATGATGCCCATACACTCACAGTTCTAACTGATTATATTTTATGATAAAGCACAATTTGGATTATAGATTATAATAAAAGAAAATAAGACCTAATCCAAATAATTTATTAGTGTGCGACGTTTCGGCAATAACATTGTCACCATCATCAGACAAAAGAATAAATGAGAAAAAATATTACAGCAAGTTCTTATATAGTACTGTTATCAAGTGTTTAAACAAGATAATCTCAATTATTCTTTTGTCTGATGATGGTGACAATGTTGTTGCCAAAACGTCACACACTAATAAATTATTCGGATTAGGTCTTATTTTCTTTATGTTTATATTTTTCCACATTTATAATTTACATATTTCCTAGGTGTTTCCCAACATAATTATTATAGCTATTATGATAAACCACTATTTGGATTATAGATTCCTTATAGAATCCTTAGGATTAGTTCTTATTTTTTTGTATTATGTTACATCAATCAAAAGGCCCAAAAGCTTAAAATTAATAAAAAACTGATAAAGAAGCTTATTCCCAGATGGATCTTCAATTTATTTATTTGAGCACAAAGAATTAATATATAAAAAAACAAGCTTTATTGTATTTAATAAATATTTTTTATTTATATATGGTAGAACCTCCCTGTAAAGGACGCATAGTTGCAGAGTCAAAGTGTCCTTTAGGGAGAGGTGTCTTCTTACCAGAGAGTTTCGAAATAGTAAAAATGGTGATTTTGGAGATGAAAACTGTCCTTTGTAGAAAGGTGTCATCTAGCACGGGTGACCTCTCCTGGTAGTTCTATTGTATAACTAATATTATATGCTCAATTTTTTTTATTTTTAACATTTTTGTTTTGATGTCTCCAGGTCATCGCACTTGCTCCCAATGTGGAAAATCAATGTCTTTGAAACCACACAAAACCATCGACGGTGTAATTTGGAGATGTCATTCGACAAAAGAAGAATCTAGACATAATGAAGAAGTGTCAATCAGAAAAGACACATGGTTCCAGAGGTCTACATTGAAGATGGATAAGATTCTCCTAATTACAGCCATGTGGGTAGTGAAGCTTCAACCACAGCTTATTCGTCAGGAGGCTGGCGTCAACAGAAAATCTGTTAGAGATTGGATAAACTTATGTAGGGAGGTTTGTTATCTCGACTATCTAGACAATCCTCCGAAACTTGGCGGCGAAGGAAAGATCGTACAAATCGATATACGAGAGTTTGGTCCTGAGGAATGGGTGTTTGGAGGGGTTGATGTTGATACCGACGACATTTTCATTGAAGCCCTTAAAAATCGAGATGACAGTACCCTCACTGATATCGTCGAAAAGTATGTCCTTCCAGGTTCAACTATCTATCCAGATGGTTGGAAGGCTTCCAGTAAATTAGGTGAAGCTGGTTGCAGATACCTAAAAGTAAACCACAAGCTTCAATTTAGAGACCCAGGAACAGGTGGCCATGCTAACAAAATAAAAGCCTTGTGGGCGACTACAAAAGGTTCATACTCAAAATCGAAAAAATTGAAAGGATGTCTGCCGTACTTTCTCGCAGAATCCAGGTGGCGAAGACTGAACCGCATGGGTTTCGTTAGAAACAAACTAAATCAAGCTATATTGGTGCAGCTGTTCTTTGAAGCCATTATCAAGAGATATCCAGGGTAGGTTAAGCCTTACTATTACCATTGAAATATGTTAACCATTTTTTTTTTGCTTCAGTTAGTGAACCCCCTAGCAACACAAGGAGTACTCCAGTAGAAAGATGTTAAAGCCCCCAAAACACAAGAGATATTCAAAATATTTATATAGGAGACTTATTCCAGGATGATTTTTATGAAAATGGTATAACTCCATAAAAACATGAGGACATCTTGGCTATCTGTTAACATTCTGTAAAGGCCCTTGCCCAAGGATTGCTGGAGAATTTCCATGGAGTCTTCACTTAATCAAGATATGGCCTCCTTGATGTATGCAAGGCTTCTTGAAGATAGCAATATCTGATGCTCTTTTTTTTTTAATATCCCATGTTAATAAGCATTGTTGTTAGTGTCCTTCAAGCTGAGTTCAACTTTTGGCGACTATATTGACAATTATTCTTCAATTTGAAATGTTAGTGACCTTCGTGTAATTATCTTGGCCCCTATAGCCAGCTCAATACAAGCCTTCCTCTTCTTCCTTCAATTTTCCCCCAACATCAACATCTTTTCAAAACTATTTGCTAGCATTATGTGTCAAGTTCAGGCCATATTTACATATTTGGGATTCTATGGATCTAATAGGATTGATTTAAGATTTGACTTTTTTTTTTTTTGTACATCTCTTGAACCTCTACATCTTCTGAACCCTGCTTGTTCTGCTGGTAATTCTCTTAATATGCATTACTAATCTAAAAAGACTAAATAAAAATGGATTTTATCAAATTATTTTCCCCCCCAATTGTTTCTCAGGTACTGTGTGTGTGTAAAATTCTCTTGAAACTTATTTTAAAAACTTAAGATATAGTTATGAAAAAAAAAAGAAAAAGGTATTCATAATTTATGTACCTTATCTCAGCACAATATCGCATTTGTACAATTTTTTTTTTTTTCACATTAGATATTATATTTAGTTTTTGCAAATTTTAAAAGATTAGGAGATAGCTAACTTTTATGATTCTCTTATATGCCTATTACATGTCTGAAAAAAAAAAATTATTTTCATATAAAATAAGTATTTAAACTTTTTTTTTTCAGAACTCCTAAATTTGTTCAGTGTGTAGATTTCTCATTATCAAAAAATATCACACTCAAATTATTATTTTTGATTTTTTTTTTTTTGTGAAAAGAATTAAATATGGTGTATTTAACCCTATATGTTATTTATTTATATATTTTTGGGGACATTTCATATTTTTCTGTCTTTAAATATAACACAAGGATAATTATTATTAATTATAATAAAAGAAAATAAGACCTAATCCAAATAATTTATTGGTGTGTAATCTGATGGCATCAACATTGATATTCACTTTGGAATCCATTTTCTTCAGCTCATAGGAAGAATAACTTCTTAGGTCCATTGAAGTCTATCAAAAATGATAAAGCCCAATTTGGATTATAGATTATAATAAAAGAAAATAAGACCTAAAATTCAAATAATATATTAGTAATATTATTTATTAATTATATAACACACTAATAAATTATTTGGATTAGGTCTTATATTCTTTTATTATAATCTATAATCCAAATTGTGCTTTATCATATTATCTCTATATATGTAATATAATCCAAAGTTATTACACTGCAATATTTGATGTATTTCACTGTTGTAGAATCCTGTCGACTTAATCGTTCTGTGACAATATCGTTGCGGAATTTCTTGTTGTTCGATTTGAATGGTGAGGATTGGTTGAAACGCAGTCGTTGAGTGGCAAGTGAAGCACACAGTTAGGAATAATCAGGACACGTGATGGGGTTTGAAAATAAAAGGCAACTGGGTTGGAGGAAAGAAAGCTTGAGAAGAGCGGAGCGATTTTGATTGTTAATTATCTGATCACATGGTGGTGATTGTACTTAGCTATGGGATGAGCAGAGGGAGAGAGGTCCAGAGCAGATGTCACCTTGTTGGAAGCCAAATCACTACTGATCCGAACTCGGTGGGAGCCAAGTCGCTACTGACAATTCTTGCTTTTCGATTTAACACCACGAGTCGTCTTCCTTCCCATTGGTCGAAGGATGGAACGTGTCCGTTTTTCTATTGGTTGACCTACTTAGTTATTCCTTCCTAATTGGACCGGCGGCTTTCTTTGGTGAAAGATATGCCCGGCCTGATAGGAAGTATCGGGTGTTAGTTCGACTATATTTACTTCCGCGGATATCAAGTACGTCCGGTCCTGTCCGGAAGTATTGGGCGTCTCCCTACTAATATAACTTCTGGTCACCAGATACGACCGGCCTCTGTCAGGAAGTATTGACTGTACAAGTTATTAATACTTGTGCCCGCTTTTAGCCTGCTTCCTATGTCTTGTTGCTACTTCCTTTCCTCCAGTTACCTTATTCTTTATTAAATCTTTGAAAATCATACATTGTACATGCATAGTGGGTCGGGGGTGCATACAATTATATACAAATTATGACAGATGCGCCCCCTACATGTGAAGAATTCAAGAAGGGGTTAGCCTGAGAGAATTCTGTAAAGTGAAAAATAATTTTGTGGGAAAATTAGTTGTGGGTATTGAGAGTCTATATACAAGCATTGGTGGCGATATAAGAAGTAAAATAGAATGGTGTTGATGATATAGGTTGAGTATAATTAATAGAAATCAAAAAATTTTTTAATTGTAAGAAATCAAAATGAATGCTATGGTACATAGTGGATTTAAAAAAAAATGCGCCTAACTAATTTCTACTCGAAATTGAAAAAAAATTCGAGGGAGTTCTATTAGGGCTTTTGAGAAATCAAAAATAATATAAAAATAAAAAGTTGGACGAAATCAAAGTGAATGCTTGGTTGCATGGTGAGAAAAAAAATGCTTTGTTGCATGGTGAAAAAAAAGAAAAATGCCTAACTAATTTTTTGCTCGAATTTTGGGAAAAGAAATCGAGGAAATTTCATAAGGTCTTTTGAGAAATCAAAAATAAAAATAAAAATAAAAATTGGAAGAAATCAAAGTGAATGCTTGGTGCATGGTGAGAAAAAGGAAAAATGCCTAACCATATTCTTGCTCGAAATTGGAAATGGAAATCGAGGGAATTTTTATTAGGTCTTTTGAGAAATCAAAAAATAAAAATAAAAAGTTGGAAGAAATCAAAGTGAATGCTTGATGCATGGTGAGAAAAAAAGGAAAAATGCCTAACTATACTCTACTCGAAATTGGAAAAAAATCGAGGGAATTCTATTAGGTCTTTTGAGAAATCAAAAATAAAAATAAAATTTCATAAGGTATTTTGAAATCAAATAAAAATAAAAAGTGGTTGAGTGAAATCAAAGTTGAGTGCTTGGTAAAAAAAAAAGAAAAATGAAAAATAAAAAGGTTTCAACAATAAAGGATGATTTAATGTTTTTAGTTTAACCGAAAATCAATGAGTTTTCGTTGATAATTGAGTTATGGCAATATAAGCTAAGTGGTAAATAGAATGATAATTGATAAATAAAAATGATAATATAAACTAATTGGAAAAAAAAAACGATAATTAATGATTAAAAGTGATAATAAGTTGAATAAATTGATAAATTGATTATATATTTAAATTTTAATTGAGAGAAAATAATGAAAATGATTAATATGAAAAATAAGGTGTATTGGTTTGAACCCTTTTGTATCTACATGCCCTATAAATTTTTTAATTGCTCAATTATGCCCTATATATTTTTTGTCTTTGTGTGTGTTGTGAAAAATGTTAGAAGTCTGTAAAGTTATTGATTACTTATAATAGGGATGTGAACTCATTTAGAATGTTTATGTGTCGTCTTGTGGATGTGGAATTGGATGGTAAGAATCGATATGTAGACTCGAACTGGAATCCAAAATCGGTGGCATAGAGAGGTTCCCAGTTGACCTCAATTTAGCTGCTGGTCGAGGGGTGGTAATTGGAAACCGGCCAAGGAACGTGGGGGCAGCAAGACTCCCTCTCTATTTGCACGTAATTGAATCCGACAGTGGGAGGACTACGTTTCCTGTCCGCCTGATTGATTTTGTGTGCGGCATATTTTGTGTACGAATTGTTTTATTTGTAGGTTGGGTCGGTGTTTTACGTAGTGTTGGTTGGATTTCGTCGATTTTTCTAGAGAATCGGCAGGTGGGACAGGTTTTTACCTGTTTTTGTATTGTCGTGTGTTATGTTCTGCCAATAACACTGTGACGAGATGAGTCTCGTCATCTTGGAGATGTTTGGATGGTGGTGTTGTGTGTGTACGGACTTAAGAAGTCTGGCTGTAAGTGAACTTGGGACTATAGTTTTAAGTACTCCTTTTCGGGAGACGGTGCGCAGTTCATTGTGATCCATAGTCACGCGAGATTTTCCCGGTGGAGAAGACTGTTGGCTCTGTATGAGTGGCGCATCTAGAAAGCCACAAAATGGGATACGAGTTACAACGCCCGTTTCATATTGTTGTACTCCATTTATGCTACGGACCTCATATTCGTATCTTGACAGTCTTAACCTCCATCGAAACAATCTGCCTGACGGGGCTTTGATCTCTTTCAACCACTGCAATGCAGGATGGTCAGAAAGTATTGTAAACTTTCTGCCCATTAGACAGGCGCGGAAGTTATCCACACTTTCCACAATGGCTAGGCATTGTAGTTCCAAGTCTGAATAATTTCGCTCGTGACCACGCAGAGAGCGGCTGAAATGTTGAACTGGGTATGTCTTCCCATCAGGGTAGACTTGTTTAAGAATGCCTGCAATGCCGAATGTTGAGGTGTTACAGTACACCTGGCATGGCAGACCTTCTTGGTAAAGGTATAATGTGGGGTGTGTGGTAAGGCTTTCTTTCAGGTTAGTGAACGCTTTCTGGCATTCGTCATTCCAGACCCACATGACATCCTTTTTTAGAAGGTTGACAAGTGGCGTCCGCAAGCGGGCGTGGTCCGGAATGAACTCTTTATAGGCGTTCACAGCTTTTAGGAAAGATCGCAATGTTTTTCGATTGTGTGGTTGTTTGGTGGCGTGAATTTTTTCTATGTTTTGTGTAGACGGGATGATTGTATTATTCTTAACGGTTGTGCATGCGCTTATTTGTTGTTGTTGTCTTTTGGCGCGCGTGTTGCGTTTGTTGTGCGGGTTGTGCGTGTTTGTTGCGTGGTGACGTATGGGTGCGTGTATGTTGTGAGGTACATTTGCGTGGTAAGTGGGTGAGCTGTGTCGGTGTACGGACACTTTTTTGGGCATTATTGGAATTGTAGGTTGAAGTCGTGGTGGCTTTATATGTTGTGGGCATGAAAAGTTGCGTGGTGTGAGATTAGAATGGTGGCATGTAAATATTTGGGGTTTGGGCAATGAATGCAGGCAAGGGTTTCCATGTGTGAAAGCTTTGTGTGCTGTACGAGCCCTTTGGGACAGGTTTTGGTCTAGCCCGTGCTTGCATTCATTTGGTACATGTTTAGATACATGGTTAAAGGGGGGGTAGGTAGGGTCAGATAAGAGTTCAAAGTCAATTCTTGACGCCATAGGGGGGGTGCCTACCTTAGTTTCGAAAGGGCTGCTCGGCTGGGACGTCTTGGCTTGAGTTGGTTGGCTTGGGGCTCGGGACTGCTCGATGTCGGCATTCGCTGTGCCAGTGCCTCGCGCCGCAGAACTTGCAGTTGGATGGCGGAAGAGGTGCATTCCATGCACCTGGGCGTCGGGGTGTGCTGTGATACGGGTACGGCATGGCGGTGGATGACTCCTCGGTGGTCGGTGTCCGGTCTCGGTGACACTTGCCTGGGGTGGTGGCACGTGCGTCGGCTGCCGCACTCATCTCGCCTTTCGGTCGGCGGGGGGTGTGGGCTGCTCCGGGGGTGGCGCTACGGAACGTCGTTTGTAGTTGAGTGGACCTTGCTCCTTGAAGTGCGGCGGTCAGCTGCAAAATTATTGTCGCCAGGGTGTGTTTTGTCGCTTCGCTCGTTGCCAGTTTCTTCCCTCTTTCTTTCGTAGGGTTGTCCGTTTTTACGCCTATGGGGTCCTGATTTAATTCCATCTCTTTATCCTGTCGACTCTATGTAATATGATCCAAAGTTATTACACTGCAATATTTGATGTATTTCACTGTTGTAGAATCCTGTCGACTTAATCGTTCTGTGACAATATCGTTGCGGAATTTCTTGTTGTTCGATTTGAATGGTGAGGATTGGTTGAAACGCAGTCGTTGAGTGGCAAGTGAAGTACACAGTTAGGAATAATCAGGACACGTGATGGGGTTTGAAAATAAAAGGCAACTGGGTTGGAGGAAAGAAAGCTTGAGAAGAGCGGAGCGATTTTGATTGTTAATTATCTGATCACATGGTGGTGATAAAAGAATATAAGACCTAATCCAAATAATTTATTAGTGTGTTATATAATTAATAAATAATATTACTAATAATATTTGCGGAAGAGCGATTGCTCGAAGCATATTATATATTTATAATTATATTTAATTCTGCTGTCCTAAAAGCTTATGTCCATAGTTCTTCTAAAATACCCATTCCAAGAGTCTTACAACAGTCACCTATAAAAGGAAGTTCCAAAAATGCAATATAACAGCGGTATGGTAGATTAAATTGGCGAAACCGCTGGGAGGGTTCACCACTGATGAGCCAGGCCCTCCCTTTAATTTTTCCATCGCAGTAAGGACAGTAGAAATTGCTTTATTTTAAAAAGAATATTACGCCTCTAAAATAGTTTTATAATAAACCTTCTCATAGATAACTAAGGGGCCTATTATCACTGTGGGTTTCAAAGGAACAGTTAGTTTTATTAAGGAAAAAAAAGAAGGTATCTCTTCTTCTTTCTTATCTGGGGTGAAGTAGAATGTGTCTGCCTTTGTCATTAAGACTGGGAGCACTACTCAGTGGCAGGCTGACTTAACTAGGTCTCTCTTGATTGTGTGCAATTAAAAGTTATTAATGGCTTATGCTATCTGTTGGAATAACTATTAACTAATTAAGAAAAAAAAAGGCATCTCCTTATCATGCAACTTACGTTTTTTTCTTCTTCTTAATTTATGCATCTTATCCCAGTACAATATCACATTTGTACTGTTTTTTTTTTTTTTTCATAACAACTAATTGTTAATTTTTATTATTCTGACACAAATGGCACAAGCCATCAGCAACTTTTAAGTTTTACGATCAGGAGATGCTATTTACCATAATTTATTTACCTGATACCAGTATAATTTTACTTTTGTACAATGTTTCAGCTAGTTTTTTTTTTGTTGTTTTTGACTCTTCAACCTGGAAAAGTAAACTCCGTAGTATTTTCCTGTTGTTTACATGTCAATCCCAGGTACATACTTGCATAGAAAAATGCTCCAAATTTGACGATAATGTCTTCTTCTTTCTTATCTCCACTCAATCATATTAGGGTATCAAGCTTGTAGAGCTTGAGACTTGACAACCATCATGACTGAGTGAAGTAGAATGCGTCTGCCTTTGTCATTAAGACTGGGAGCACTACTCAGTGGCAGGCCGACTTAGCTCCAGTATGAAATGGCTGCCTCTGACATGAGGAACAGACGCCATGTGCAGCCGCTCCTAACATGAGTACAAACGCTGCTCACCCTGTTTACCTGGATTAGGAGCCCTTACAGGGTACTATCAGCCGGGCCAGCTGAGCCCAGGTTTTTTAGTGAGCTTGTTACTGCTCCCCCTCCTCCTTTTTCATCTGGGCTTGGGACCTGCAAAGGCGGAGTTTAATGATGTGGAGGGTCTTGACCACTTTTGCATTTCTCTACCAGTTCAACCACCAGTTTCTCGATATTTGGTGTGTGTATCTTTGGTGATTATCCAAATTTTGAAAAACATTACGAATAATGTAATAAAAAAACTCATAAAAGATAGAAAATATCACAATGACTGGAAACAATGGTTCAAGATAAAGCTGAACAAAGAATCAAGTTTTGCTTTTTATTTAAAAAAACTGCCAATGTTTTTGTGTGTGTGAAACATATCAAAGGTAGCTTTATGCTTATTTATGTTATTTTATCCAACAACCATTCATTCCCTTGCCAAAAAAATGTCCCACTTTATTCTCTTGGCTTGGCACCCTGTGATTGGAAAAATTGAGGAGATTAAAAATGCTTCAAATTAAAATCCATTCATTCTCTAGATCTTGTATCTTGTGTGTGTTTGATTTTGTTTCTAAAATGGGATATACAGTAGAACCTCCATGAGAGGACATTCCTGCTAGAGGTCACCTCTCTACAAAGGACAGTTTTTATTTACAAAATTACCATTTTTACTATTTTGACACTCTCTGGTAAGAGGACATCTCTCCCTAAAGGACACTTTGGCTCTGCAATTAGGTGTTGTCCTTTACAGGGAGGTTCTACTGTATGTGTAAGGTCAGATTAGGCTTATTTTAAAGATTTAATAGGCTTGATTGTATTTATATATTTTTATTATTATCCCTAGAGTATACACACACATTGTGCAGGCCATGATATTCATTGTTGGCGACTGTTTTTACTGTAAGTACACCAAATATCTACACGTGTGGAAAGCATGTTTCATTTTTACACTTACAAATGTTCCAAAGCTTCTTTTGATTGCTTGCACTCACTGGTGGGGTTGTACTTTTGTAAGAATGTGGGGGTGGCATTAGAGAATTTTTTTTTTTAAATCAGAAAAAAGTGCCCAATGAGGGATTTGATCCTTGTTTGTGACTGTTGAAAATCGACAGTTTATACAACTCGTCTTGTCCACTGAACTCCTTGATTGTGTATACTTTGCAATAATAAATATTTCAAGCATTTTCTGCAATTGAGTCATTCTCATTACTTTTGAGATGCACCTTGTAAATCTTATTATTTAATTTGAAATTGTTTGAATATTTTATTTGCGTGAACCCAAACCCAAAATCCAACCCCACCAGCGAGTGCAAGTAACCAAACGGGGCTCTGGCACATTTGTAAGTGCAAAGTCGAACTGCTTTCACATGTGTAGACATGTGGTGCGCTTACAGTAAAAAGCAGTCGCTTACTACCCACCATGATTATCATGGCCTGTACCACGTGTACTAGGGATAAGCAAAAAAAAAAAAATTAATCATCACAAAATGACCAAATCCAAAAACAATTCCTGATTTTTCAGTAACAGTGTTTTTACCATCTTCAGATAAAAAAAACTTAATGAAAAAAACCAGCATATATGGCCTTAAATAGGTATATCAGTTAAGTAAATAATAATAACAATAATAAGAAATAAAGTACATAGAAGAATATAAATAGTAACTTTTTCCAGGAACCTTAAAATATTTTTGTAATAGTTGAAGCGATAGAAACAAAATTTTAAATCCAGACATACAAGAAAATAAGACCTAATGCAAATTAATTAATAGTGAGTGACGTTTTAGTAACAGCGTTGTTACATTTATAGCATTTATTCTTTTGTCTAATGACGTTAACAGTGTTGTTACTGATGTGTCACACACTATTAATTTATTTGGATTAGGTCTTATTTTCTTGTATCTATAATCCAAATTGTGCTTTATCATATATCAAGGCCTATTGAGATTTGAGATTGAAACTGATTTATTACAACGTCCATATAAGATTATATATGGTTAAATACAGTATAAGTATGAATAAATAAGATTATATAATGATAAATATATATTGAGATAAAACAATTGATAAATATACATATATATAAATATATATACAAAGTCTTCATTGGTGGTGCTCACCGCGGGAAAGACTGTCAAGGCCTATATTTTTTCCCATTCTCTTTATGTAGCACATTGTCTTTTGTCTAAAGATGGTATCACCAATGCCAAAATGTAACAAATATGATATTTTGACTTTTGTTCTGGTGTTTCCTTTCTATAATACAATCATACCTCATCACTTTGAATTAAACATGTAAACCAATACATACTTTTAACAAAGATTTACAACCACCAGCGCTGAAGATTAAAATCCTCCTCATGACACCATCTTCTTTTTCTTTCTTATCTCCACTCAAGCATTTCAGGGTATCAAGTTGTGACCCTTGATGGTGTCTGTTTGACAACCATCATGACTGGGTGAAGTAGAATGAGTCTGCCATTGTCATTAAGACTGGGAGCACTACTCAGTGGCAGGCCGACTTAGCTCCAAAAGAAATGGCGCCTCTGACATGAAGAACAGACGCCATGTGCAACTGCTCCTAACAATGGAGTACAGACACTGCTCATCCTGTATACCTGGACTAGGAACCCTTACAGGGTACTATCAGCCGGGCCAGCTGAACCCAGGTTTTTTAGTTAGCTTGTTACTGCTCCCCCTCCTCCTTTTTCATCCGGGCTTGGGACTGGCAAAGGCGGAGTTCTGATTGACACCATCTAAGAATGGGAAATTGAACTCACATGGTCAAATTAAAGAGCCTCTGATAACTTGGACACCAAGCTCATGACTTTCTTGGTGGATGCATCATTTAGTTTCACCAATAAGTTTGAGTGTGCAAGAACTTTTACTAGGTAATAGTTCTATATGTAATGTGCTTGCTGAAAGTGCCTGGAGTTGTGATAAATTTTGTGATATCAAGACTGCTTTTGTGTGGAGTCAAAGTAAAGGACCCGCCTAAAACATTGAGATCTTTGCACTGGATACTTAATTTATTGTGCCTTTAGTGTCAGGAACACTGGAAAGTCCAGCTCTTGTTGTAAAAGTCCAGTGTTCCTGACATTATCTTCTTTTGAGGTGTATCCTGTAGCCAGAATAGATAGCGGTCAGCAAATCAATATCATGGTGACCAAATGAAAATAAAAATGACTACAATTATTGTCTTCCTAACACACAGTTTTAGAATATCGCAACATTTCCTATGACAAAGTCCATGTTTAATAACATGTACATTTCCTTTAAGAACAGCTCAAAATTTGGTATCAATTCCTAGTATTCACCTATATATTCTGGATATGATAGGGCTGATGCAGTCAGAGTGAAGGAATTAGCACCTACTAAATGAATCAAGCAATAATACACCTCAAACTCCACATAGTCTTACATCATGGAACAGCAGCTCTTCCTTGGAAGCTTTTTCATATCTTAAAAAAAAAATTGATGTGTTTGTGTGTGGAGAATTAGCTCATCAAAGCCATCTTCAAAAAGTCTAGATGCATATGAGAGTTTACTTCAATTTCAGCAAGAGCAAAGTCTCTGATACAGTGCCTGTAGGAACTTCTCTACCCTTCACTGACATAATCCAACTTATCCCTCACACACTTTTATAAAATTGCTTGAGATAATATACCAACTAAATGATCCTTTCTCCAAATAGGCCATATCAGGCTGTTAAATCTCTTGGAGGCTGCCATGAATCATTGTGATGAGCACTAGTCTTCAAGAGACTTTCACATTTGAACCAATTGTTACCTATACTAGATATATATAATTCTTGGATGTATTTTTAACTCCATATACTTTCCATAATAAATTTCCATTTTTCTATAAGTTGAAGAGAAAGAGAAGGATTCTTGATGCTTCACTTTGGGGTCTGACACTTGACAAAAAAAAAAAGCGTTGAATGACTTTCTACTGGAAAGTACAGAAGGTAGACTCGTTGTTGGAGTCTTGCAAAGTCTCCTTATACAAAGCTGTTAATATTGTAAAAAAAATTATGATATTATGGAAATTAGAAGACAATGGTGCCTGAAATGTTGTGCAGTGAATTAGTTGCTTAAAACTCCAGCCTTTTCCCTCCAATTGTGCCCCTCCCACACACACATTGGCAGGTTATGTTACATTTGTAGCTTGTTAGGTTATTCAGTGATTGAATATATCATCATCACAAGTTAATGTTTTGGTTCATGTAGGATATGTAAAATAACATATTTACAATAGACGTCATTCAATAAAGTTACGTCTTCATGATAGGTTAGTGATTCGTTGTTTTGTACAAGACACTAACAAATCAAACATGGTGTCAGAAAAGTGATTTGAAAACAAACGAAAAAAAAATATCGCGGTAAGTTCAATTTTACGTTAAGACTAATGAAATAATAAATAAGCCTTATCGTATATTAAATAGACAAAAGATATGTATTTACAAATACCGCCACCTGAACCAGTTAATTTCAGAGGAAATATAGAAGAAAACTGGAGATATTTCAAATCGCATTGGCGTAACTTTTCAATAGCAACAGGGTTGGACAATAAAGAAGACAAATTAAAAGTTGCAACCTTATTGTCTATTATAGGCAAAGAAGCTTATAATATATTTGAACATCTCGATCTTTCAGATGAACAAAGAAATAACTCAGATGAGATAATAAATGCATTGACTCAGCATTTTACACCAAAAATTAACATTATTTATGAAAGATCAATTTTCAACCAAACAAATCAAGAAACAAATGAAAGTATTGAACAATATATATGTAGATTAAGAAAATTGTCTTCCACATGCAATTATGGTGCAATGACTGAAGAAATGATCAGGGATAGGTTAGTTTTGGGAATAATTGACAAGCAAACCAAAAGACAGCTGATCAGTGATCCTCAACTAACATTGCAAAAAGCTATTGATGTGTGTAAGGCTAATGAAAGCGCTAACAAACAAATTGAAAACTTAACTAAAAACACTCAAGAGGAGGTGAACAAATTGAATATAAGAAAGAAAACAGTCAATCAAAATAAAATGAAAAAGAACATTCCTTGTAGATATTGTGCAACATTCCATGAGCACAACAGACAAAAATGCCCTGCATGGAATCAAACCTGCAGAAAGTGTAACAAAAAGAATCATTGGGCAAAAGTTTGCAAATCCAGAATGAGAAACAGTTCAAAGTCTTGAATCTCAAAACTCCAATGATGAACAAGAAGATTGTTATTCTTTAGAACATGTCTCAGAAATTTCTGCTAGAAAATTGATGACTAAATTAGAATTAGAATTGAATGGATACAAGGAAAGCATAATTTGCCAAATAGATACAGGAGCAACTGTCAATGTTTTAAATTTTGCAGATTTATGCAAAATCATGCAAGATGGCAATCCTTCTCTTAAACCAAGCTACATCAAACTAAGATGCTATGGAGGAGAAATATTAAAGCCAAGAGGACAAATCAAAATCAACTGTTCCCACCAAAGCAAGCAACATCCTATAGTGTTCCAAGTGATAGATCATTGGGAAAAACCTATTCTAAGTGCTGAAACTTGCCAGAAATTGAATTTAATAGAAATTAAAGCTGACTTATGCAAAATTGAATCCACATGGACAAAACAAAATAACCTTCTAGATAAATATAAAGACATATTTGAAGGCATTGGATGCTTACAAGGGGAATACAAACTAGAAACAGATCCTACAATCAAACCCATCAAGCAAGCACCTAGAAGAGTACCTATTACCTTAAGAAAAGAATTAAAAGAAAAATTGATTGACATGGAAAAGAAAAATATCATTGCCAAAGTTGATTATCCAACAGACTGGATTAGCAATCTAGTACTAGTAAAGTCAACTAAGAAGTTAAGAATATGCATTGATCCTCGAGAATTAAATGTCGCCTTGAAAAGAGCTGAATACCCAATACCGACAATTGAGGAAATAATACCAAATCTTCAAAATGCCAAAATATTCACAGTAGTGGACACTAAAGATGGTTTTTGGAATGTGAAGCTCTCTGATGAATCATCGAACCTTACAACATTCTGGACTCCCTTTGGAAGATACAAATTTCTTCGAATGCCATTTGGATTAATGACTGCTTCTGAAGAATACCAAAGAAGACTCTATGAAATCTTCCAAGGTCTTGAAGGAATTGAAATAATAGCTGATGACATTCTGATTTTGGGAAAAGGTGACTCATATGAAGAAGCACTGAAGGATCATGATAGAAATCTTGAAAATCTTTTCAAGACAGCCAGACAAGCTAATTTGAAATTCAACATCAATAAAGTCAAGCTCAGACTAAAAGAAGTAAAATATCTAGGACATATAATAACTCCACATGGATTAAAGCCAGATCCAGAAAAAGTTAAAGCCTTAAAAGAAATGCCTCATCCAGAAAGTATAACAGAACTCAAAAGTTTCCTTGGTTTTGCAACATACCTATGTAAATTCATGCCAAATATTTCAATGATTAGTGAACCTTTGAGAAAATTGACAATGAAAAATTCAACATGGTCATGGAGCAAGAATCATCAAGCTGCATTTGAACAAATCAAAGATCTAGCCTCAAAAGCACCAATTTTAAGAAATTTTGATGCGGACAAATCTATAGCTATACAATGCGATGCAAGTAAACATGGACTTGGAGCTACCCTACTACAAGAAAGCCAGCCAATAATTTTTGCATCTAGAAGTCTAAGCAAGACTGAGCAAAACTATGCTCAGATAGAAAAAGAATGTCTTGCAATTGTTTTTGCATGCGAAAGATTTCATCAGTACATTTTGGGCAAATGTCAAGTGATTGTGCAAACTGATCACAAGCCTCTTTTGTCAATATTTAAGAAATCTATTCTAAAAGCGCCACAAAGACTCCAAAGAATGCTTTTAAGACTGCAAAGATATAACTTAGAACTAGAACATGTCCAAGGATCTCAAATGCACTTGGCGGACATCTTTTCAAGAGCTTGCATCAAAGATGTAAGCAATGAAAATCTGAAATATGATGTGTATCCCATTGACATCATTTACAGAGAAATTGCCACAGTCAATGTTATGGAAACATTAAGTGTATGCAGTGACACTGTCCTGAGAATTAGAGAAGAAACATCATCTGATCCTATTCTGTGTGAAGTGAAGAAACTTATTCTAAATGGATGGCCACCAAATAAAAATCAAACTTCAATGCTAACCAGAGAATATTGGAATTTTAGAGAAGAATTAACAGTTCAAGATGGAATCATACTAAAGAATGATAGAATTGTAATTCCAAATAAATTAAGAGCAGAGATGATAATGAAAACCCATCAAGGACATATTGGAATTAATTCAAGTATGCGAAGAGCAAGAGACAATATCTTTTGGCCAGGAATGAATGCACAAATAGGGCAAGAAATTGAAAATTGTTCTATTTGTCTATCAAATTCACAGAATCAAGTGAGAGAACCAATGAAATCTCACAAAATTCCAAATTATCCCTGGGAAAGAATATCTCTTGATATATTCGAAATCTTCAAACAGAATTACTTAATAATAGTGGATCATTACTCAGATTTTTTTGAAGTTGAATGCCTAGAAAATACAACATCTGAATACATAATTGAATGCTGCAAAAGACAATTCAGCAGATATGGAATTCCTCAAATTATAGTCTCAGACAATGGAAGGCAATTTACATCAACTGAATTCCAAAAATTCAGCAAAGAATGGCAATTTCAACATTCTACATCATCATGTTGGGTCACATTTCACCAAACAGACCCAACAAAGATGTAAACATTCTTTTACATCCTATGTACATACACACAGTGTCTCGCCGAAAGTGTTTGGTGTACAGATGGATGTCCCACGGCAATGGCCGACGGTGGTTCAAAGACCAAGCCGGGGGGGGGGGAGACGCGTAGCCCTGGACGTGATTCCAAGATCTACTGGAGGAGGATGATATCGGCCCCTGATTAAGTAGTCAGAAGCCCGACGAAAACAGAAGCAGGAGTCCAACCACAACATAAGCAGAAAGCTGACGGACAGTGGAGAAGCCACCTCAACAAGAAGAAACGGACATCCAGCATGCGACTTTGTAAAACCTCCCTTTTTTTAATTCTTGTATATATATGACCTGTGACATGACATTTTGATAGATGGGGACCATTTATTAATATTCTTGGGATTTCTTAAAGAAGAAATTAGCATATAAGTCTCTCAGAGGGGTAGCATCCTAAATTGGATTTTAATTCCATTGTTAATTTAAATTTATCTCTCAATAAGACAGATAAATTCTGAATTTTGGTTAATATTTATGTTAAATTGATCTTTCATAAGCTGAGTTAGAATATCTCTAATTCATAATATTTTTCTAATAAAATATTATTTTTATTCCTTAATTTTTAACTATAATAATATTATTTTTCTATTTAATATTTCGAGAATTTAGTATATTCAAGATTTATTATTCTGTGGGAGTTTGGGATTGAGGGCTCTGGAAAAAAGGGATAGGGGGCTAGAATTTCTGGGGGGCTGGACCAAGGACCATTCAGTATTGACGAGGCTTTCGAGAGGGACAGATCAGATTTCTCATCGGGCGAGAAGTAGGTAGCCGAGGTGTTTAGGTAAGTTTTAATCTAGATTTTATTATAAAGATATATATAGAAACATGACGAAGTCATGATAGATATAAAAGATTTTTTTTCTTTTGATAAAGACGTCTTGTCATTTATGGCGAGTTCATATTGAGAGAGGGACTTATCCATGCCTTAATAGATAGATTATATCTTGCCCAAGCAAGATCACCTTTGAATGTGGCGTTATAGATTTATACTTTTACCTAATTATGTCATGTCATAGTAAATACAATTTGTTTTATATTTTATTTTTTTTAAAATCCCTTTCTTTGTCGAATAAAAGTTGATGTGGTAAATTATAATGTGTACTAATGTCTATATAAAACCACATATCACACATAAACCTTGGTGCGTATGTTATAGATATTGAGTGTATTATAAGAGGTTCATTGCCTTATCATAAACGGTGAATATGTATACACCTGAATTTCTTTATAAGCTAAAGGAGATCAAGATATAAATGTCTTTACAATCGATGCTCAATTACAAGACACACGTTAATCAGAGTGTATACAATATTTACCGTATATGATGTAATGTAAGAGCGTATCTTACGTCCCAAAATTTTATCTTGGAACAAACTACATATTTTGATTATTGATATGGGTCTCTGTGTTCGTTGTACAATATCGAGTGTATATCTGAGTGTAAATTTGGTTATTGTACATATTGATGTAAGTATTTGGCGAGTGTTACATTTGTATGTCTAAGTCAAAGGATGGAATTTAGTCATCTAGATGTAGGAGGTCCTGGCCTTGAGACCCTACAATTAGCGCCACTTAACGTGGGGCCGAAGTCTTCCGAAAATTCAAATTTTAATAAAATTAAAATTTGCAAGAAGTAGGCCTGCGAATCCCTGAGATTAAGAAATTAGGTATCATTGCATATTTTAATTGTAAAAAAAAAAAAAACTTACTCAAGTTTAAAATATGAAAATGCATGCCATATAAAAGAAATATGTTAGGCTTAAATAGAAACCCACGAGCTTTTCATTTCTCAGTTTCACTCGATAAAAGAAGTGACCGTTAATTTTTTTAACCATTCAATTTCACAAATCGAGAAAGGTACTTTATGCTTTAGTATAGACAATATTTTTAACAGTTTTATTGTTATTTTCAACATTATGTCTAGTGTACATACAATTTTTGCTTATCATTGGTTTTTGATAAAAACTTTATATTTTTTAAATACGTTACTCATGCCGCCTTTTTACAATTTTATGAATTTTCACTGGATAATTGTTAGTACATAAAAGAAATACGTTAGGCTTAAATAGAAACCCACGAGCTTTTTATTTCTCAGTTTCACTCGATAAAAGAAGTGACCGTTAATTTTTTTAACTATTCAATTTCACAAATCGAGAAAGGTACTTTATGCTTTAGTATAGACAATATTTTTAACAGTTTTATTGTTATTTTCAACATTATGTCTAGTGTACATACAATTTTGCTTATCATTGGTTTTTGATAAAAGCTTTATTTTTTTAAATACGTTACTCATGCCGCCTTTTTTTTTTACAATTTTATGAATTTTCACTGGATAATTGTTAGTATATAAAAGAAATACGTTAGGCTTAAATAGAAACCCACGAGCTTTTTATTTCTCAGTTTCACTCGATAAAAAAAAAGTGACGTTATTTTTTTAACCATTCAATTTCACGAATCGAGAAAGGTACTTTATGCTTTAGTATAGACAATATTTTTTAACAGTTTTATTGTTATTCTCAACATTATGTCTAGTGTACATACAATTTTTGCTTATCATTGGTTTTTGATAAAAGCTTTATTTTTTTTAATATGTTACTCATGCCGCCTTTTTCAATTTTATGATAATTGTTAGTATATAAAAGAAATAAGTTAGGCTTAAATTGGAACCCACGAGCTTTTTATTTCTCAGTTTCACAATTGTTCTAACCTTTCAATTTTCAAATCTACAGAAGCGTCTTATGTTAAAGTGTACCATTTTTTAAGTTTCGAATATTGGCGAAATGGTTCCTTCCTTTGTATAGATAATGAAACTTAGGGACGCTAACTTAAGCCTAGAAATATTGTTTTCTCAGAAACCTGAGAATTTCCCACGAGCTCCAAATTTAGAATCTCAAGGGATGTCTTGTGATTGACAAGTTGGGGTAGCGTCCACATCTGGAGAGAGGGGGGATGATTGACGTGAAAAACAACAGATGTGCATGCAAGATGTTTTCGAGGGGGGGAAGGACATGTGGAAAAACACATGTACAGACTTTAGCTGGAAAGTAAGAAAACAATGAGAGGACAGTCCGCTGCTAGCTCTCGACTTGAAAGGTTGGTCTTACTGTCCCCCCCCCCCCCCCCCGCTTTTGCGGGTAGGTTTTTCCTGTCTTAAATATTCTATCTTCCTTTGTCTTTCATCATTACCTTCTTTATTATAAGATAAATGGAGCTTATTTCTTTTACTACATTTTAATAATTTTTATATATTCTAATTATTCCCGTCCCACAGAATTTCCACTCAATAAGACTAAAGATATTTTGAATTTTATTAGAACACCCTCCTAGCTATTCTTTAATTTTTGTAATATTTAACGTTATCTAGATAATAGTTCAAGGCATTTATTTTTTTTATGCATCGACATACGATTTATTAATTTCAAAAAATTTTGTATTTTCTATATTTAAGGCTTCATGCCTGAAATCTTCCATCTCCGTTAAGTTTCTCACCGATATTTTTTTTTATTAGTAGGTCAATACGACTTATTTCAAGGTTTAATAGATTTAATATTTAATTATTTCTTTTTGCAAATTGGTTCCACTTGAAAAATCTGGAGATGTTTTGAGCTTTGATATTGACATAGTACACCTGGTCTTCTCTTATCTTTCCAATGTCGAGCATTATCAATGTAAACACAAAGATTGAAGATCTTTGTTTTTCTTATCTAGTTTGAAGGAAAGACGTACATTATCACGCGGTTAATCTCATATAAGCTCCCAAATTGATCTTTTAATTTCTTTCAAAGTTATTCCATACTGAATTTTTTTTGGTTGTTTATCTGATTCTTTATGCCATCTTAAGAATATTTAGCGTGCTAGGATAAGCGTGATTTCGGAACCTTTCCTGTTATATCTTTTAAAGGCATAGCCTGTGAAATGTAATAGTTCAGAATAGGCCAAAGTATAGCGGTTTATATATATCCTAAATCTTTATTTACCCTAATAATTTCGCTTGTCATTTTATTTTGTCATCTTATGATTTGTCAATTTCTTGCTAACCGAGACAATACTTACCTCGAAGTATTTCGCATTTTTTTTATGTTTGGACATAATGTTCGTCCTACTACATAATCTTATGTATTTAGTTTTATCTATTCTCGGGTCTTTAGCTTTGATTATTTAAATTTGTAATCCATTTTTTTTTCATCTTACATTTTGTAAAGTGATGCAGCAGTATTTATTGACATCGTTTATGTAATTATATCTTAGCAACTTTAGATGAATCTGCATTATGTATTTATTTTTAATCTCATTTCGCAATTGGACATGCACACTTATTGATATTTTTTAAATCAGGCATTGAATAGATATGATGTATCCAGGGACAACCTCCATATTTTATCTCAATCTCCCGGGTATGGGAAGGAGAAACGCCTTTATGGCCTTAGTAGTTTGATTTTACAAAATGACTAAATATTGTGTGTACTATTCAGCATCTCGTTTAATGCATTCATCCTCTTGACTAAGGTACATTGTCATGCGCAGTTTTTTTTTTTTTTTTTGACTTTTATTTTTTTTTTGACAACTTTATATGAATATACGATTCTTCTTTTAAAATCTAACCCTGTTGTTGTAGACAAGCGTATAGTTTAGATCGCTTCCTTAAGACGTCGAATTTGTCAAAAAAATTTTTTTTTCGATATGGTATAATTCACGATATTTGCGTGACGGTTCAATCACGGTAAAGATTTTTCAACATGGCAATCGGTGGACGCGTGCACATTTTATTCTATGGAGTGGTTGTTTATTTTATTTCTATATCCATATATGCACATAGGTGCTTATGGACTTGTTCAATTTTATTAAGGTCTTCAGTTACGTTTCCTGTATTTAAGACTTCCCGTCTTATATATTCCAACTTCCTTTTAGTTTTTCATCATTACCTTCTGAATTATAAAAATCAATACGACTTATTTAATACCAAGGTTTGATAGTTTTATTCCCAATTATTTCCATCCAGCAGGATTTCCACATGATAAAGCCAATTTTTACATATTTACGGGACTATTACTTTTAAACTTTATTTTCTTTGGTAATCCAATCGTTTATTTGATACTTTATGATTATCTCAAGAGTACTCAGCTTACTAGGATAAGTGTGATTTCGGAGCTTTTCCTGATATATCTTTTAAGGCATAGCCTGTGTAATGTAATAATTCATAATAGACCAAAGTATAGTGGTTTCTATATATTTTTAAATTTTATTTGTCCTGGTAATTTCGCTTGTCGTATCCATTTAGTCATTTTGTGATTTGTCATTTCTTGCTGACCAAGACAATGTTTACCTCGAAGTATTTTTTTTTTGTAATTTTGGAGCAATATGAGTAAAGAGGACTGAACATAATCTTCGTTTTTGATTAATAATTATATTTATGTAGCTACTCTTATTCAAGGGCCTTTAGCTTTGTTTATTTTAATTTTTATAAATCCACTTATTCCATTTTATATCTTATAGGTTTCGCCTTTCCAGAATAGGTTTGAATTTTATTTTTTCTGGAATACATTATATTTAGCCAAGAGAATAATTTCCCTCGGTCATGCACATTTTAATTATTAAGTGATACAGCAGTATTTATTGGTATCATGTATATCATCATATTTAACAACTTTTAGTGAATCTACATTATTTATTTTAACTTCCTGTCGCATTCAGACATGCATACCTACCGATTTTTTTTTTGGCAGACATTGGGTAGATATGATGTATCCAGAGACGACCTCCACATTTATTTCATTCTCTTGGTTATGGGAAGGCGGAACGCCTTTATGGCTTTAGCAGTTCGATTTTACTAAATAACTAAATATTGTGTGTATTATTCAACATTTCGTTTAAAACATTCATTCTCTTGACTAAGGTACAGTGTCATGCGCAGTATTTGATTTTTTTTTTTTGTCAATTTTATGTGAATATACGATTTTCTTTTAAAATCTAACCCCGATATTGTAGACAAGCGTATAGCTTTGCTTGTTCCATCGAAACGTTGAATAGGATCATAATTATTGATATGGCATTATTTACTACAGGTGATTACAGGTCGAAATACAATCACAGCGAAATTACAAAATGGTGGCAAAAAGGGGCACGCCAGACAACCGACTCGCATTCCATACTATCTCCAACTATATATGATCTTAAATATCCTGTGTACACTGGTATGAGGTCACCTTGAAATGCAATAAACGTGCAGATTTTTTTTTTTAACTTAAGAAAGATTTCATGGAATCTTCCCGTCTGGAACATTTCCCCTTGGTCGAGGACAGATATAACATCTCAATAAGTATTAAGTTACCGTAGATATTTGCCAGCAGAAGGCAAGATTAGATTACACGAAATTAGGATCAGTATGTGTTTAGTTCTTGTTTTGTTAGTAATTCTGGACCTTTATAAGACAATGAAAGGTGGGCATTAAGATATATTCTGATAGACGGGTGTGTGCCTTTATCAAGGGAAACAGTTATTCCGTTTGATGGGGATTACAATAATCATCGAATGTTAACAAATCATCTTTGGTAGATATGGACAACCAAATGGTGCCAAAAATTTTTTTGTGTATTTATATTTTATTACTTAGTTGTTCCGTATCCAATCTTATGGTGATCTTATCGTGTGATGATCCATGTACAGAATTTAATAGGAAGTTTTTTTTTTTTTTGGAAGTAGTGAAATTCACTGTTTCTTTCCCTAACCCAGCCAAAGGACGAAATCATTCCATTATATATTGCATCCTTGGAAGCTAATAACATTACTTCAGAACTAAATGCAATGTGCAAACCTGGCAACCTATCAAAAGTATAGTTACGAATAACTTTAGATAAACAATAATAGTGAACTTTGCACCTCGTGTATGTTTACACTTGACTGGTTTTGATAAGCCCTTCTAGAGACCCTTATCTATTTCACCAACTCCAGATTGTTTGGACAGCAGAAGTCTATAACAAAGGAGGATCTTATAACAGGAGAACAGACCTAAGACTCGTTACGACATCGGCTTTCATAGTTTATGGAATGTGGTATTAGGCAGTGGTAACCAGTAGCAAGGATTACATTTCTGGGAGATCGGGAATAGGCATAGAAGATTAAGAAGGATATCTTGCGTGGTATGAAAAATGGACGCCGGAGCATGTGATGTTGTATGTAGAACCTCTATATTATATAATAGGACTATGATGCTCACGAAGGTGGACGTGAGTGAAGAATAATATAAAACATTATATCCCAATGGACGCTACAGAGCGTATAAGCCACTTGACATGAATCTGCTGAAGGAAGGGTCACTGTGGTACTATGTAAAGAAATCATCGGAAATATATGCATCTTTTATAATATATAGAGATTTACTCTATATACATCCATCTGCAGGCGATGCACCTGGTTTTCGCTCAGACCTCACAAAACCAACTAAAAGACATACCAAGTAAAGTACGCAAGGTATAGTAGCGCCAACCCGAATCTGATCAGATGTGTCTAAAGCTCGGTTTCTACTCCATCATACCACTGAAATCACTGCGACAGCCATGTCTTAACGAGGCAAGATCTTTGATACCATTACAACGTATACATGCTAAATGTCCAGCACTTGTACCCTGACGAAATTCCGATAGGAAGGTGCGCTAAATCAAACCAGGTCAGGATAAATTACACGATGTAATGAAAGGTGTAAGAGGGATAAGCCAACAATCGACAACAATTTTTTGCCAACAAGCAGTGAACAGGAGTTCGGGCTGGAATGGGGGAAGGAACAATAAGAAGGGAAGCTGCATAAGAAACAGTCATTCATAGAATTCACCTGTGACACCATAAAATTTAAGATCTTATATTGAAGTTTTCAGGGCTACTCATGTCAATGCATATTGCAGATGTAGACAATCAGAATTATTTAATGTTAACAATTAGGTATAACCCACTTTAACAGAGTTGTAGGGCAACTGACTTTGTACATGCATATATCCCCAATTCCCTTGACAAGGCTACCCTTTCTATTTAGCTGAAACAAACTGCTTATCTAACTTTATTACGTTTTAACTGGCTCGAAGTATAGTGGTTTTCCTTTGTCATTAGCAAGGTAAATACCTAATCCAGTGTGCATAAAGGATTAAAAATGATAGACTATAGGAATACTATTACACTAGAAATAATTAATAGTTCATCCTGATACACAGTAAAGGAAGTGAGAACAGCATCTCTACCAGTGGGCCATCATGGCTAGTTAGTTTCAATACACCCAGAAAGAGCTTATCTCCTCGAAGGGGAGATTAAAGGGGTGGAAACGGGTTCTTTGGAATTTTCCTCGAAATTCTGCGATGGCGCCCGCCCTGAACGAGTGTCAGACTTTTGTATAGAGCTGGCAGGGGAGGAATAGCCGCTAGAGTAGTTCAAAATTAAGAGTGATAATAGATAGGGATCCAGATCCCGATGACGGGTTTCGAAGAGACTTCAGAGGGATGAAAGAGGTGTTGAAAGTGATAAAAAGAGTGAGAAAGCGTTGAATGTTGATGAGAAAGAGATAGAAAGATGCAGAAAGATGTTGAAAGAGAAAGAATTAAAAAAAGGGTTGGATAAAGAGTTTTGTAAATAGTAGATAAAGGTTGATAGAAGAAAGTACACTTAATGTGTAAAGCGTAGCTGTCGACCGCAATATCGCCTCGATGGAAATATTTCTTTTAAAATAATACATATTATGCACTGGGGGTTGGTGTAAGCTGATTTACCTAAGTTTCAGCAACAGTATACACTAATTAATATAGATAGGTCTTTATTAATTATAATATTAGGTTATATATTACATAGCAAATATGTCTTAATGTTATGGTGAACTTTGAAGAGCTTGCAGTTTTCTTTTTATTTTAAACTATAACGTGTGTTCTAAACTTCCAGTTTTTTCCTACTTTATTTTTGTTAACAATTTTGTCTTAGTGTCATGGTGAACTTTAAATAGTTTGCAGTTCTTTTTTTTTTTTATATATATATAACGTGTGTTCTAGTGTTAAGTGTTGAAAGGAGCTTTAACACCATGTTTCAGTATTTGTGTGTTATTTATCTCAACATTGCATTTGTGCAGCATATCGCCTCACAACCTTGCTATAGTGTTTGTTGCCATTTTAAAGATTTTCACAATTTGTTTTAGTGTTAATGTGTCATTTAGAGAAATTGCCATAACCTCATCCTTATATAGTACACCGTTTTTACACCGTTTTATTTAATGAACTATATAAGAGATTTTAGATGTAAAATAAGAGTTACTATTTACATGAGCCAAATCGACCCAGCAGTTAGAGCAAGAAGGGGGGAATCAGATGTTTCCTCCTTTCACGTGACGCCACTGTTTACCCCGACCGGTCGTGCCAGATAAGAGGGAATACCAGGAAACTCTGTCCTCCTGACATCGCTCCCTCAACACGAGGGACGGCATCCCGCTGCTTACTAGTCGGTCACAAGACCTTAGGCAGTCTGTTCTTGCACTTCGGGGTTGTGATAGGGCTCCATGCTCGCTACAAGGACGACATCTTGGGTTTTCGTGTTCTCCTAGTGTAGAATTGGCTCAGCCTCATTTTTAGTATAGTATATAATTAAGAGTTGTCTCACAACCTTGTTTTAATATGACACACCGTTTTGAAGAGCTTGTACAACCTGTTAGGATATGATTTAGGAAAATTTTAGTTTCTTTTTATTGTTATGTTACAATTTTATCCAACAGTAGAACCAGAGGGACCACAAGAGACGACGATCTTGAGAAACCCGCTAGAGATAGTTAATAGAGACATTGGTGGCAATGTTGGCGGCGCTGAAGTACGCCATTCGACCAGGGTCAAGAAGCCCACTGAGTGTAGTTCATACATAGGCTGCCAATAAGCAAAATCCATAGATTGTGTACTAAAGTTTAATTAAATTTTGATCATAGTATGGGGGGGGGGGGGGGTGAGAATGTGAGTTAAAGACCCTAGATTGTGGTTTTAAAGGGAATTCAGTTTTTTTTTATTGTGTGTGTGAGGAGGCTATTCTGTATTGATAGCAAATTGTGAGTTAAGTTGTGAGTTCAATAGTATATTTTGTTTCGATCTTTTTATTGCAGGTTTTGAGCAGAGGTTCAACCTCAAGATTAACTAAGGGACTTAGACGCACTAGATAATTGCTGTGCTTGTAACATATTCGCTACGGGTTGATTCGGAATATGCGCTGGGTTAAAACTGGACACCCTATAACTCCATAGGTCCAGAATACAGTCCAAAGAGAATTTCTAATGAGAGTGTGTAAGGCAATTACAGTCTAAGAATGGATATGATAGAGTAGCAAGTCATCTCTGTTGTTAAACTCCAGAACGAGCTGGGTACTGAAAACACTATAAGTCCAAAGAAAGAGTTTAACTGAATAGCAGAGAAAGAAGAAGCGTTGGCAAAACACTTGTAGACCTATCATATATTGGCAATGAGGTAAATACTTGAAGTTCAGTTCGCTCCATTTAAGTGCTAGTTTGATGATTCATTTGTTTAGACACCAAGTGTCAAGATAAGAAGATTTTCAGACTGTTAGACACATAGTTAAAGTGTTAGTTTAGATTTCAGCATTGATTATTAACAATCAAACTTTATTAATTTTGTTTAAGTATAAATAATATTTATCTATGAATAGATAATTTATATAGAGTTTGTATGAGGCATTAATTTAAGTTAATAGGGCATTAGTTCCCACTTTGTTTTAATTAGAAAACTTTATTTGATTTCACATTAGTCCTGGAATTTAGAAATTGTTAGGGTTTATTTGATAGAGATTATTGAGTGTTTTGGCGTCTATAGCAGTTTTAACTTTAGAATGAATGCCCACAGTGACTGCATTTTTTTTTGTATGAATGTGAAGTGGAATAAATGATGAGAAGGTTAAAAACTAGTATACTGTTAGACCAAAATTACTTTAGAGTAGTGATAGGGAATTTAATAGGTTCAATTTTCAATTTTGATTTCTTTATTTGTTAGGAACGATAGCCTCACAGGACTGTAAAAACTCTATTGTTAGGAAAGTATTCGCTCCATTTTGTTAGGTCTCCCCTTTCGGGAGTATAAAAATTTTAATTTCTATTACTAGGGTAACCAAGTACTCTTTGTTATTTATATCAACTTGAATTTTAAGAGTCGTAGATAATGATCATATTTCGATTCTCAGACTGGAAGGTTGTGGGAGGTTATGATCAGACCAGAAAACCCACAAAACTTCTCCTCATTAGAGGGAACGGAGAGGTATCAGGTGAACTTTGTGCTAGGTGTGGGGAATCAGTTGCCGACGTCGCAGACTAAGTGTAAAGCGACGAAAACCTCGGGTAACCGATCTGACATCGTAATTTACGACGCTTTGAGCGTGACTGAGATGAGGGTGGTTCAGACGGGAGGTTGAGAAGGTTCGGCGCGTTGAAGCTCCTCTATAAATTGCGCAGCTTGGAACCAATCTCCTATAGACAGAAACTTCGAAACATGTGCTGGGTAAGCAATCCCTATAACTCCTTGATTTTAAGTCATAGTCTAAAGGAGGTTTCTAATGAGAGTTAACAATGAGGGAGCGTGGAAGAGACAAATTACGGTTAGACGAGGCGATTCCGTCTACAGATTTTTAGGTACCAGATAGCAAAGTGACAGATGGACTGTCCGGATTCTTTGCGTTTTATATCGCCCCAGGCTAGCAAGAGTTATTCACTTAATTAAAGACTATAGTCTGCCATACGTTTAGTTAGAACGAATTTAAGTCTAAACATCAATTAATATGTAGAATTTTTTTTTTACGAAAGCAACTCATTATAAGATAAGATAAATTTTTTTATTAGTAGGGCACCAAAATGAACTTTTGAAGCAGATTGCCAGAACAAGCCAATATAGCGGTCCAGATTTGAAGAGGAATTATTATTATTTTTTTTTTTGGGAAGATCGAATACAAATTTTTTCGTTTTGACGGTAAAATGACCTAGAGCAATGGGTTATTTTGTTTTACAAGATTTGTTTCTTCAGAGAGGTACTAAGAACTCAGGTGGGAGGATATATATCACAAGATATGAGTTAGACCTAGTTTCTATTCATCATAATTATTTCAGAATTAGTTTGAGTATTTTTATTAAAGGGATTTGTTGGTCAAAATTTATGAGTACAACATTCTATGGATAAGCTAAACAATGTATAGTAGGGGTTAACTACATGTTAAAATAAAGGACAAAGGTGGGAGAGATTTCAACCACAGGTAATGTAATTTGGAAGTAATCTGGTTGTGAGATGCTTCCTTTCGTATTAAGAGAGGCGGGGAACACGCCAGACAAACACTCCCAGTGACAAGTTAGTAAGGACAAGTTTTATCTTTGTTAGATATTACACAAGTTTTGAGATACTAGTGAGATAACCCGGATCCCTCAGTGCATATCTATTCGTTTTATTATTTTTATATATCATATATCATATATTATTTTTTTATTATTATTATATCCATGTATATTTGTATATGTAGAAAGCACGATTCATATCATAGATATGTGTGACATTTTGGTAGCAGCGTTGTTACCATCTTCGGACAAATATGTACCGAATAAAGATTTTAATCACAATTTATATATTCATTTGTATTCATTATATATATATATATCAAACCATTTTTTTTACTTATAGTAAATACCCATTTTAATATTTTTTATTTTTTTCTAACATCGCGTATATCCACATTGTTCCATTTTTTTTTTGCATGCATCGTATCCAACTTTAATATGTATATATTTTTTTTACGTTTCTGTTTTACCCTATTATTTTTAATGTCATCGATAGGAGCTGCAACTTTAGATTTTTTTTCTTACTATCATTGTCATTTTGAACATGTATAGCCATTCCTTTGCTGCCATATGTATCATATAGAATTAATAAAGTTTTTTTTTAGATGTGTTTTAGGAATTGGGCATGTCTACCATACAAACACAATTCCTTGGCGCCCATAATTATTATGTTAACCCGAATGGCATAAGAATCTGTTTTGCACAGAACCTGTGTATAGACCACCCCATCTCCACCCACTGGGACTGCGGTCGGGGATGTGTGGATTCGACTCACATCTGGGTCAAGACTCCCTGGAATACAGACAGCAAAGGGATGGGCTTAGTACATTGCCCATAGAATGGTAGGGTAGAACTTCCTTCTGTAATCACGATGAATTAACCTGCCCCAGGTTCCATGGTCCGTCTGTTCCCCCTTTGCCGGAGTGTCAGTGATTGCATAGTGGTATCGTAAAAGAATGCATTTCTCCCAATTTCATATTTTCTCATGGAATATTTGATCAGATATGAATTGAAATAAACTCATTCTTTCACTCTGGCAGGGGAGGAATTGTTGGGTCACATTTCACCAAACAGACCCAACAAAGATGTAAACATTCTTTTACATCCTATGTACATACACGCAGTGTCTCGCCGAAAGTGTTTGGTGTACAGATGGATGTCCCACGGCAATGGCTGACGGTGGTTCAAAGACCAAGCCGGGGGGGGGGGGGGAGACGCGTAGCCCTGGACGTGATTCCAAGATCTACTGGAGGAGGATGATATCGGCCCCTGATTAAGTAGTCAGAAGCCCGACGAAAACAGAAGCAGGAGTCCAACCACAACATAAGCAGAAAGCTGACGGACAGTGGAGAAGCCACCTCAACAAGAAGAAACGGACATCCAGCATGCGACTTTGTAAAACCTCCCTTTTTTTAATTCTTGTATATATATGACCTGTGACATGACATTTTGATAGATGGGGACCATTTATTAATATTCTTGGGATTTCTTAAAGAAGAAATTAGCATATAAGTCTCTCAGAGGGGTAGCATCCTAAATTGGATTTTAATTCCATTGTTAATTTAAATTTATCTCTCAATAAGACAGATAAATTCTGAATTTTGGTTAATATTTATGTTAAATTGATCTTTCATAAGCTGAGTTAGAATATCTCTAATTCATAATATTTTTCTAATAAAATATTATTTTTATTCCTTAATTTTTAACTATAATAATATTATTTTTCTATTTAATATTTCGAGAATTTAGTATATTCAAGATTTATTATTCTGTGGGAGTTTGGGATTGAGGGCTCTGGAAAAAAGGGATAGGGGGCTAGAATTTCTGGGGGGCTGGACCAAGGACCATTCAGTATTGACGAGGCTTTCGAGAGGGACAGATCAGATTTCTCATCGGGCGAGAAGTAGGTAGCCGAGGTGTTTAGGTAAGTTTTAATCTAGATTTTATTATAAAGATATATATAGAAACATGACGAAGTCATGATAGATATAAAAGATTTTTTTTCTTTTGATAAAGACGTCTTGTCATTTATGGCGAGTTCATATTGAGAGAGGGACTTATCCATGCCTTAATAGATAGATTATATCTTGCCCAAGCAAGATCACCTTTGAATGTGGCGTTATAGATTTATACTTTTACCTAATTATGTCATGTCATAGTAAATACAATTTGTTTTATATTTTATTTTTTTAAAAATCCCTTTCTTTGTCGAATAAAAGTTGATGTGGTAAATTATAATGTGTACTAATGTCTATATAAAACCACATATCACACATAAACCTTGGTGCGTATGTTATAGATATTGAGTGTATTATAAGAGGTTCATTGCCTTATCATAAACGGTGAATATGTATACACCTGAATTTCTTTATAAGCTAAAGGAGATCAAGATATAAATGTCTTTACAATCGATGCTCAATTACAAGACACACGTTAATCAGAGTGTATACAATATTTACCGTATATGATGTAATGTAAGAGCGTATCTTACGTCCCAAAATTTTATCTTGGAACAAACTACATATTTTGATTATTGATATGGGTCTCTGTGTTCGTCGTACAATATCGAGTGTATATCTGAGTGTAAATTTGGTTATTGTACATATTGATGTAAGTATTTGGCGAGTGTTACATTTGTATGTCTAAGTCAAAGGATGGAATTTAGTCATCTAGATGTAGGAGGTCCTGGCCTTGAGACCCTACAATCACCACTTCACAGTCAGGGAAATGGAAAAGCTGAAGCGGCAGTTAAAATAGCCAAAAACTTACTGAAGAAATCTAAACAAGAAAATAGTGATTTTTGGCAAAATTTGTTAAATTGGAGAAATACACCCACTATAGACATAGATTCAAGCCCAGTACAAAGAATCATTTCTAGAAGAACTAGAGCTATACTGCCAATTCACCCAAATTTACTTAAACCATCAATTCCAGAAAATATTCCAGATAAAATATCCATCAAAAGACAACAGGCAAAATACTACTATGATAGAAAATCTAAAAATTTACCAGACTTAGACATAGGACAAGAAGTGTATGTCAGAACACCCAATACCACCCCATCATGGTCCAAAGCTAACATCACAAATGAACACAACACAAGATCCTATGATGTGAATATTCATGGTAGAACCTACAGAAGAAATAGAACCTGGATTAAACCACAACAGGCTTCAGCAAATCAAAAATCAACAAACAAACAAGAAGAAGGAAGAAAAGAAAGCATTGATCTCAAGAACAAACTGTATCAAATTGCTTACCATCTACTTCATCAGCAGGAGGAGACAACATTGTGAAAAGAACCCGAATTGAAACTACCGAATGCAGAATCCAATCAAAGAGTGACAGCCCCACGGTAAGTGAACCTGAGAATGCTGCATCAGAGACTAGAACCAGATCAGGTCGACTGGTGAAAAAACCAAGTAGATTTAAAGACTAGTGAAAAAAGGGAAGATGTTAGGTTATTCAGTGATTGAATATATCATCATCACAAGTTAATGTTTTGGTTCATGTAGGATATGTAAAATAACATATTTACAATAGACGTCATTCAATAAAGTTACGTCTTCATGATAGGTTAGTGATTCGTTGTTTTGTACAAGACACTAACAAATCAAACATAGCTGATATTTTAGGCTACAGAGCTCCTGTAACATGGTGATCAAAACTTACAGTAGCGGGGAAAAGTGTTTCAAGTTTTAGCTTATTTCATAATCTAGTATACTTTCAACTATGATGATCCAAGAAGTTTGCCACCTGATTGCTTAATTACTAGAAGACTGGAGCAGCCTGTGTGGTTGCCAATATGCAAATTTTATATACTTTAGGCTCTTGAGATCTTTTGTTTTAAAGGTTTTCTCAGGATACTTAGTTGTGCATCCTCCACTCCAAGCATACAAAACCTAGGTTAGAAGGATATTTTCATGCAGCTCAGAGTTTTTGGAATGTTTTGTCGACTTTAATTTACTTGCTAGATCTGGAGCTCCTGGCTGTGCTTTTGTGGATAACCAGCACTTTCCCCCATTAATGAAGCTAATATTTAGGATAATCTTAGATTTGAGAGTTATGCCTTTTATAATTTGAACAATTTCACCGCCAATCCATGATGGATTATTCGATTTTAAGGTACAAAGATCTCTAAGCAGTGCAAGCTTTCAAAAATGGTGTAGTTAGTATTTTTCAGTGCCTTTAGTTTAGGAATGCTCAAGCTTTGTGTTAATATATGATTTTCTTTGGAAAATTGAAACTCTAAAGAGTAGTTAATTCCTGTGTAAACATTGATATCATCAGCATCTTCAAGAGACTCTTCCACAAGTGTAAAAATTAGTCATGCAGTTTGTTTTATAATGCCAACCTTTTTACAAATTATTATTCATATTATATTTATAAACTCTAAAGCTAATCATCTTGCATTATAAATGTGATTTTCCAAATTAGACAGGTGTGTTTGAAATATAGGTTAGTTTAAGTTAGCTGCGTTAAATTTAAATTCCCATTATAAATATATTTTCAATATATTACTATAAAAATAGTTTTCTAAAATATTCACACTAATGAAATAATCAACATATATAGTCACGACCGTCTTTCTTTCCACCGTCAATTCCTCATTCCTCAATTCCTCATGTCACGGATGCGCGCGCATCATCATTAGTATAATATAAAAAGCCAAAAATGAAGAATGAATGTAAGATAAAAAGCCAACAATGAAGAGTAAATATGATATAAAAAGCCAACAATGAAGAATGAATGTAAGATAAAAAGCCAACAATAAAGAGTAAATGTAATATAAATAGCCAACAATGAAGAGTAAATATGATATAAAAAGCCAACAATGAAGAATGAATGTAAGATAAAAAGCCAACAATGAAGAGTAAATGTAATATAAAAAGCCAACAATGAAGAATAAATGTAAGATAAAAAGCCAACAATGAAGAGTAAATATAATATAAAAAGCCAACAATGAAGAGTGAATGTAAGATAAAAAGCCAACAATGAAGAGTAAATGTAATATAAAAAGCCAACAATGAAGAATAAATGTAAGATAAAAAGCCAACAATGAAGAGTAAATATAATATAAAAAGCCAACAATGAAGAATAAATGTAAGATAAAAAGCCAACAATGAAGAGTAAATGTAATATATAAAGCCAACAATGAAGAATGAATGTAAGATAAAAAGCCAACAATGAAGAGTGAATGTAATATAAAAAGCCAACAATGAAGAATGAATGTAAGATATAAAGCCAACAATGAAGAGTGAATATAAGATAAAAAGCCAACAATGAAGAGAAAATGTAATATAAAAAACCAACAATGAAGAATGAATGTAAGATAAAAAGCCAACAATGAAGAGTAAATATAATATAAAAAGCCAACAATGAAGAGTGAATGTAAGATAAAAAGCCAACAATGAAGAGTAAATGTAATATAAAAAGCCAACAGAGTGAATGTAAGATAAAAACCCAACAATGAAGAGTGAATGTAATATAAAAAGCCAACCTTGAAGAATGAATGTAAGATAAAAGCAGACAATGTAGAGTAAATATAATATAAAAAGCCAACAATGAAGAGTGAATGTAAGATAAAAAGCCAACAATGAAGAGTAAATGTAATATAAAAAGCCAACAGAGTGAATGTAAGATAAAAAGCCAACAATGAAAAGTAAATATAATATAAAAAGACAACAATGAAGAGTAAATCTCTATATATATATAAATGAATGTTTGTCTGTTTGTTTGTATGTCCGGTATACAAATTCGCAGTAGTTCACTAATTCAAACCAAAATTTCCATACATAGGTAAAAAATACGGGGAAGACGATAGGCTATTTAAAAATATATATAAATCAATTATTGAAACTATATATTTTTAGTCAGAAAATGATGATGACGATATTGCTGTATCATGTTTGATTATCAGATACAAAATTATATCGGGAAAAATTCCAAAAAGCAGAGACCACGGGTGAAACCAGTTCATTATTTTGTACGCAGGAACAAAATTCTAACAGAAAAACATTCATTCGAGCAGAAAACAAAAGCCAGATCATCTTTCTATAAAAATATCGCTTCTCAGACACAAAGTTTGCAGCGGGACGTTTCACAAGTGTGACATCCACGGCGCCAATTTATAATTGTAACGAATAGTATTTGAATAAAAACATTTAATCGGGTAAAACTCGGGCGTTGCCCGGGTCATTCGTCATCATTAATATATAGTCACGACCGTCTTTCCTCAATTCCTCATCGCTGTCACGGATGCGCGCGCATCATCATTATGATCATTATCTTCTATAGAAGCTTCTATCTTTATAATTATGTATATTTACAAAAAGTCAATTCGCTCGCGCCTCTAGCGGTGAAAATGAGGGGTAATACCAGCTGACCTAATGTACATGTAAAGTTTGGAGCGGGACGTTTCACAAGAGTGACATCTGTTATGATTGATCCGGCAACACTGCAGACTCGACTTGTAAACATTCTTAGATATATAACCATGTTATAAAAAATAGATGTTAATAAATAAATACTTAGTTCAGTTGCATTCTGCGTGATCAAATAGACACAAGAACAACATAAACAACATGGTGGCAGCGGAAAAGTGAGTACTTTTTCAAATAAATATATTATTGACAAATATTAGTGAAAAAAAGAAAACATGACTTTGTTAGGCCTAGCGAACTCGCCTTGCACGGAAATGTAGCGGAAAATTGGCGAAGGTTCAAACAGCGATTAATGCTTTATCTTGAAGCAACAGAAAAAGCCACAAAGCCTGATAAACTGAAAGTTGCCATTTTATTAAATTTTATTGGCGAAGAAGCCTTGGAAGTTTTCAACACATTTCATTTAAAAGAAGATGAAGCAGAAAATTTCGATCTTGTAATAAACAAATTTGATGATTTTTGCGAGCCTAAAAAGAACGTTATTTTTGAAAGATTCAAATTTTTTTCAGCGACCCAGAAGGATGGTGAATCCATTGATAGTTTTATAACAGAACTAAAAGGATTATCCACATCATGTGAATTTGAATCACAAAAGGATAGTTTAATTAGGGATCGCATTGTGTATGGAATACAAGACAAGGCTTTGCAGGAACGCCTCTTAAGAGAGCCTAATTTAACTCTTCTAAAAGCCATTGAAATGTGCAAAACAGATGAAATAAGCAAGCAACAGATCAAGATCATGCAGAACAACCAGAACATCTGTCAAATAAGAAAATATGAAAAGAAACACAGTCCAAAACAAAATCAAGAATCTGAAAAAGAATTCAAATGCCAAAGGTGTGGGAAGTCTCACAGAGCAAAAAATTGTCCTGCATGGGGTAAAAGATGCTCCAAATGCAAAAAGATGAATCATTTTGCAGCTTTCTGTAAAGGTTCAGCTATCAGAAGTCTGAATGATGAAACAGAAGAAACTGTATGGTCAATACATGAAGCAAAAGTAGTCCATACTTTGGAATGGAAAAAGTCCATCATAGTGAATGGAAAGGAAATATGTTTCAAGTTGGACTCTGGAGCAGAAGTAAATGTTTTGCCATACACATTCACCAGACAAATGAAAGGTTTGGAAATATTTCAGACTAACCGAAAGCTAACATCATATACAGGACATGAAATCAAGATAAAAGGAATTGCCACACTAAATTGCAAAACTAAAAATAAGACGGAAAGTCTAGAATTTTTCATTGCTGATGGATACTATCAACCAATTTTAGGAATAGAAGCTATTGAAAAGCTTTCACTAATTAAGAAATGTGATGCTGTCCAAACAGAGCAAAACAATTCAGCAAAAGAAATTTTGAACAGGCACAAAAATATATTTGAAGGCATAGGAAGACTGCCAATTGAACACAAGATTAGACTAAAAGAAAATGCAACTCCAGTTATTGCTCCAAGCAGAAAAATTCCTTTTTCCATTAGAGAAAAAGTTAAAGCAGAATTGGAACGGATGGAAAAACTTGACATTATTGAAAAAGTTGAAGAACCAAGCGAATGGACACACCCTATTGTAGTGGTACAAAAACCTTCTGGAGATGTCAGAATTTGCATGGACCCCAGGGAACTGAACAAATATGTTCAGAGAGAGCGCTATATTCTGCCAACAGCTGAAACAATATTTTCTGAACTGAAAGGTGCTACAGTTTTCTCTGTATTTGATGCATCATCAGCTTTCTGGCAAGTCCCATTAGACAAAGAAAGCACCAACCTGTGCACCATTGCGACTCCCTTTGGAAGATTCCGGTTCAAGCGACTTCCCTATGGATTGAACAGTGCATCGGAGGTATTCCAGCGATGCATAAACAATATTCTTTCAGGTCTCCAGGGAACTGCTTGCTATATGGATGACATCTTGATCTATGGAAACACAATGGAAGAGCACAACCGAAACCTTGAAACAGTTCTTCGAAGGTTGGAAGAAAATAATGTCAAGGTCAATGCTAAGAAGCAGCAGATAGCTGTCGACAAAGTAAATTTCTTAGGCCATATAATCAGTCGAGATGGAATAGCTATTCAAGCTTCAAGAGCAGAGGCAATACAAAAGTTGAAAAGACCTGAGAACAAGACTGAAGTCCAAAGATTCTTAGGTATGGTAACGTACCTTGGCAAATTCATTCCTAATCTGTCTGACAAGACTGCACCTCTAAGGAAATTGATAAGCAACAAGAGTGAATGGAAATTTGGAGGCGAAGAAAATGATTGTTTTGAAAAACTCAAGAATATGGTTTCTAATGCTCCAATATTGACATTTTTTGACCCAACCAAGCCAATCACCATTTCATCTGATGCAAGCCAATATGGTATTGGTACAGTGCTCATGCAAGGGGGACAAGCAATTGAGTATGCGTCCTTCAGCCTGAATGCAACTCAAAGAAAATACGCACAGATAGAGAAAGAACTTTTGGCTATAGTCTTTGGATGTGAACGCTTCCAGTACTATATTTGGGGAAATGATGTTATTGTGGAAACTGACCACAAACCTCTCCTGAGTATTGTTAAGAAACCTTTAGAAAAGCTTTCCCCAAGACTGCAAAGAATGGTCTTACGTCTCATGAGATTTCAAATATCTTTGAAGTTTACACCAGGGAAAAACATGTTTGTAGCTGACCATCTGTCTAGAGATCCATTAAAAGATGAGGTGGACACAAGCTATTTAGAAGGTCAAACTGAATCAGTGCACATGTTGCTGGTTACCACAGATGAAAAAATAAAGAGACTACAAAAGGAAACTCATGGGGACCACACCTTGATACAACTAATAGAAAATGCGAAGAATGGATGGCCGAAATATAAAACTATGGTCTGTGATGAAGCAAAACCCTACTGGCAATTTCAAGATGAAATTCATGTGAGTGACGGAATTGTTTACAAAGGAAATTGCATCATGGTGCCATCGACTCTTCGAAAAGAAATCCTGCAGGTTGTTCATTCATCACACCAGGGCATAGCAGCTTCCAAAGAAAAAGCAAGATCAGCATTTTACTGGCCCGGCATGATAACACAAGTAGAAAATGAAGTGGAAAAGTGCAGAACATGTCAGGAATATTCAAGAAAGAATCCTGAGGAGTCAAGAATAGCTCATGAAATCCCTGAATTTCCATGGGAAAAAATTGCTGTAGATTTCATGGAGGTGAGTGGAACCAGTTCCATCTTGGTTGTCGATTACCACTCAAAGTTTGTTGAAATCCGGAAATTATCAAGCAAAAGAGAAACCGAAACCATCATGCAGTTGAAAACCATTTTCAGGACTCATGGAATTCCAAGAACTCTAGTTTCGGATAATGGACCCCCTTTTAACTCTACTGGATTCAAAAATTTTGCTCAGAAATATGAATTCAAACACCAAACCTCCAGTCCCAAATATCCAAGATCTAATGGACAAGTTGAGAGGACAATTCAAACCATCAAAGGACTGATAATTAAAGCTGTGAAGTCAGGAAGAGATCCCAATCTGGCTTTGATGGAGTTCAACAACACACCTAAGTATGACTTGCCATCTCCGACCCAAATGCTTATGGGAAGATCTGTGAGAACTCTTTCGACATACACCCGACAACAGTTGAAACCACTGTTTGACACAACAAAGAATTATCAAAAATTGAGAGACCATCAACAAAAGTATGCAGGAAGTCCAAAGAGAATTTTGAGACCTTTGGAAGTAGGAGACAACATCATGTTGCAGGAAAGGCATAGAAAATGGGTTCCGGCAACAGTGACCACAGTGACCGCAAAGCATGAAACTCCACGCTCATATATGGTGAAAACACCAAGTGGTTCTGAATACCGCAGGAACAGGTCTCACCTTAGACCGAGAAAGTTTAGTGTAGAAGATTCTGCCCCAACAAGTCAAAGTCCAAGCATTCCTGGATCTCAAGCAGGGACAGCCATGGATGACAACATACAAGATCATGGAAGACCCACTTCCGAAAACAGAAGAGCATATGATCCAAGGGAGAACGTTGCCAAGAAAGGTGACGAATCATCTACTTCTCCTAGTGTGCGAACCCGCAGTGGTAGAACTGTGAGAAAACCTTTGCGTTATAGAGACTAGGAGAACTGCAATCCTTTTTTATTTTTGTTTAAAGGAAACATGTTATGATTGATCCGGCAACACTGCAGACTCGACTTGTAAACATTCTTAGATATATAACCATGTTATAAAAAATAGATGTTAATAAATAAATACTTAGTTCAGTTGCATTCTGCGTGATCAAATAGACACAAGAACAACATAAACAACAACATCCACGGCTCCAATTTATAATTGTAACAAATAGTATTTGAATAAAAACATTCAATCGGGTAAAACACGGGCGGTCATAAAATATATTCAACAGACACATACATACACACAAATTTAATAAATATTTTGCAAATTAAATCAGTAAAATAAAAGGATTTAAAAGCGCGAATGTTTATTTTATACATAAAACGAACTTCTACTGTCCTTACTGCGATGAAAAAATATATTGGGAGGGCTTGGCTCATCAGTGGTGAACCCTCCCAGCGGTTTCGCCAATTTAATCCACCAGACCGCTTCTCAGAGCTCTAATACTGCATTGGTTCATTCTGCTTTTATATGCTACACTGAAGGATGATATCTTAGAAATGGTTTTCAAGTAAACTATGTACATAAGCTTATAGGACAGTAGAATTACATTCAAATATTTGCTTCGAGCAATGCTCTTCAGCAAACTATAAAAACAAGGCCAGTTAGGAATAAATTAACACAAAGCAATAACGTGCCATCTATACATGTAAAATAAAAGGATTTAAAAGCGCGAATGTTTATTTTATACATAAAACGAACTTCTACTGTCCTTACTGCGATGAAAAAATATATTGGGAGGGCTTGGCTCATCAGTGGTGAACCCTCCCAGCGGTTTCGCCAATTTAATCCACCAGACCGCTTCTCAGAGCTCTAATACTGCATTGGTTCATTCTGCTTTTATATGCTACACTGAAGGATGATATCTTAGAAATGGTTTTCAAGTAAACTATTTATTTATTTATTATCATTTACAAAGCACGCGATATCCGTCTTGGATATTTGCATGCATACACAAGTTTGGGAGCTTATTTACAGTAATTATTAATATGAAATTAGTTATTATAATAGAAATTATTAACATATTTGTCAGTTAGTTAACGATTTAATTACCCTATAATGAATATTAGTGAACATCACATAAGAACAGAAATTTAGAGCTATTTACAGCATATAACTATATTACAGCCCAGGCTATCTATTACTAAAAAACATTCTACAAAATCTATTAAAATTTATATACATATATCTATTATTAACTATTTGATTTAGACAATTTATATTTATTTGATTTTTGACTCTCAAGTCCTCTACAAGTCGACAGTCCGTTAAAATATGTACTGGATTTTCTTCTTCTGCACCACATGAGCATTTAGGCGAATCCGTCTTTCTGACTTTGTACAAATATGATTTAAAGTTACCGTGTCCAGTAAAAAATTGGACATTGTAAAAATTTGGCTTGACATATTTGGGTATTTGGGAATCAGTGAAGAAGGACTTGAAAATGGTATTAGTCTTCTCATAGTATTTCTGCAATTTTTCCCTTATGTAATTAGAAATTATATTCCTACTTGAAGAGTCAAATCGGTTGTAATTTATTTCGGTTTTCAACATGTTAGATTCAATATATTCAGTAAGTTTGGGGACTTGTGCAAGTATATGTGTACAATCCGATGATGTTGTACTGTAGGCGTGTATACAAATTTTTAATATACTATATTGAAGAGAATTAAGTTTGTCTTTAGACTTTTTGTTTGTGAATGGATACCATATTGGATAACCATAAGTAATTGTACTTCGATATAATGTCTTATACAATATCAGTCTTCGTCTAAAGTCCAGACCCCATGCTTTCTTTGTCAGACCAAATAGGTATCCACTAGCTCTAGTTACCTTTATGATCATTTCATTAACGTGAGGCGTAAAGTCCAGTTTGCTTCTGACTCGGTGATTTTTAATAGTCACTCCTAGAATCTTAAGTTCTTCAACCGGCTTAATTAACTTGCTACCTGAGACTATTATATCGCTATTGCATTTATATAAGCTATGTACATAAGCTTATAGGACAGTAGAATTACATTCAAATATTTGCTTCGAGCAATGCTCTTCAGCAAACTATAAAAACAAGGCCAGTTAGGAATAAATTAACACAAAGCAATAACGCGCCATCTATACATGTAAAATAAAAGGATTTAAATTCATCGCAGTAAGGACAGTAGAAGTTCGTTTTATGTATAAAATAAACATTCGCGCTTTTAAATCCTTTTATTTTACATGTATAGATGGCGCGTTATTGCTTTGTGTTAATTAAATCAGTGATAAATTATCGAAAATAATCTGTGCTGAAATTATTTTAGATTTTCCTGAAGTAAACACAGTTACCGGACTTTTATCACTACCTTCAAATTCACTATTTCAATTTTATTTTTAACATGGAATTTACTTACAAGTTGGCGGACTACTATAAGATGCTTAAATTACCTACAAAAGAGGTAGTCGAAAGATGTATCTCAATGCGACTTATTCCTGGTAAATATCCCGTTAGTAATATTTATGTGTAAAAAAAGAAACATTCGTGCGCCTTAATTCTTCATGTCTTGTGTATAAATTGTGCGTTATTACCTTATAATTATTTTAAGCCTAACTGGCTTTGTCTTTATTGTTTGCGGAAGAGCATTGCTCGATGAAAATATTTATATGTAATTCTACTGCACTAAAAGCTTGTCAATAGTTTTCTTGAATTCCATTTTAAGATTCCATCCTTAAGGGTAACATATATAATCAGAATCTCCGAATACAGTATTAGGGCTCCAAAGAAAGCTGTCTGGTAGTTAATTTGGCAAAACCGCTGTGAGGGTTCACCACTGATAAGCCAAGTCCTGTCAATATTTTTCATTCACAATAGAAGTTTATTTTATGTGTGTAAAAAGAAACATTTGTCTTTTAATAATTTTATTTCTAATATTAGGGATCACCATATAAACAAGTTTTACCTTATTATTTTGGGTTGACACTGGGTTATAATCTTTATTGTGTTGTGCACACATTTATTTAATTATTTAAATTAAAAACAATAAGAAAACAAGCAACTATGACATAATTTTAGTTAACAAGTTCACACATCAGTCAATTAGGGAATGAATCAGTGGCGGGTTGATTTTAGAAAAAAAAAAAAAAAATTGTCAAGCCTTTTTCTAATCTTCATTCCTGTACTAACAAAAACAGTTTTCTTATTCCATAAGTTATCAAAGAATTGTAGAAAAGAGAATTAGAGATAATATTTTTCCGATTTAGCCAGCCTTCCAACCTAAAACTCATTTAATAGTTGTATTCTACAACTTTATCAAATGTTGAAAAATAGTACAAAATTGAATTTGTACTTGGGGATCACTGCTGCTGCAGGTGTTATTGATTTTGTGTTTAAATATTTTATAATAACATAGAAATTGAATATTGATATAAAATGTTATCATTGTGGCCACATTTTATAAAGATTTATTTATTTAAAAGGAAATTATTTTTAAATTTAAAAAAAACTAAAATATTTCAATGATGAAATATAAAAAGAAAATAATATTATCAATTAGCGCACAAATCCTAAATTCCCGCGTAAAAAAAAAAAAACTCTGAGAGATATTTGGTACATAGTGACTTTTATTGGAGAAACACAAGATAGCCAAGTATTAACAAAATTTCCTGTCTCCTAAAAAAATAGATAACCAGTAACATCAAAGACATTCCATTTCCTTAAGTTTTATCCATGAGGGTAGTTCTTAGAGGCTTCTTTAGAAATCAAGAAATTGGTGGCCAAGAGAGACCAAATTAGCATATTTTGCTAGAAAAAGGGAAGGGGGAAAAAAAAGAAGTTAGTCTTCCTCTTCTTTCTTATCTCCACTCAATCAAGCTCCAAAATGGCCGCCTCTGACATGAGGAACAAATGCCATGTACAGCTGCTCCTAACATGGAGTACAAACTCATCCTGTATCCCTGGATCAGAAGCCCTTACAGGGTACTATCAGCTGGGCCAGCTGAGCCCAGGTTTTTTAGTGAGCTTGTTACTGTTCTCCCTCCTCCCTTTTACATCTGGGCTTGGGACCAGCAAAGGCGGAGTTAATGTAGTAAAATGGACTAATAGGCTAATCCTGGCTTCTCAAATAAACATTCTAGCTGGCATAGCGACATCTATCAGGATAAATTTCAACTAAATGTTGATTTAGTCCATAATACAGTAAAACCTCCTTAAGAGGACACTCTCGTTAGAGGATACATCTCTACAAAGGACAGTTTTCATCGCCAAAATACCTTCTTCTTTCTATTCCGGGTTAATTGGCCTTTTGAGCAAGGTCTTCTAACCCCCATGGCAGATCGTGGCTTCCAGTTGCAAGTAACCCTAGGGTCTAGGAGCAAAAAAGCGCCAAAATACCATGTTTACTATTTAGAAACTCTCTGGTAAGAGGACATCTCTGTCTAAAGGACACTTTGGCTCTGCAACTAACTGTTCTTTACAGGGAGGTTCTACCTTACAGGATAAGGCCACAACCATGATACATTTTTTGACAAGAGTCAACTATAACCATAGCTTGCCAAGAGGTTGCCATTAGGTACATTGTCATTAAGATTCATCAAAGACAGAACAAATACAAACTTTCTACTGTCGTGTCTGTTGATAGGTAGAAAAAAATGTATTGATGTCTATGAATTTTGACCAATAATACAGTCAGGAGAGACTGGGGAGAGTTATGCTCATTTCAGCAGACATCATCAAAAGTCTCAAGTTCTACAGGCTTGATACCCTAATTGATTGGAGATAAGAAAAGGTTTTTCAGTATGATAAGGCACAATTTGGATTATAGATTATAAATATAAGGTCGCAAGACCAAATCCAAATAAATAAATAGTGATACGTTTTGGTAACAGTGTTGTTACCGAAACATCACACTATTTATTTATTTGAATTTGGTCTTATTACCTTGGGTTCTTCAGTATCTTATTTAGTAGATATGCTTCACAGCATGCTCACCCAAAGAATAATGGCTAGAAAAGTTTTTAGTTCTCCTACTTTAAAATAGCTTTGCATTTATCTATAGCGTTAAGGAGACCAATTTTCTCTTTTCTCTATCAATATTTGTTGAAGGCCTAAGCCCAAAGAAAGTGAAAAACCCCTCCTGGTTTTATATTGGATTTTGATGTTTTAGAATCCTTATCCTTCAGATGATAGGCATATATTGGACATGATTTCAAGATGATATGGCACAAATCATCACTTGGAGATTCTATTTTAAAGAGTTCAGGATCTGAAGCTCTCCTCTACTCATTCATTCAGTACTTTTGTCTGAAGATGGTAACAACGCTGTTACCGAAACGTCATACACTATTTATTTGGATTTGGTCTTATTCCCTTGTGTTTATGATTTCAAGATCTAAAGGGCTCAATGTTTTAAGAGAACAATCTGTGGTATCCCCCCCCCCAGTCATTTTTATATTTATCCCTTGAGTGTCTGCTTCGGACATGTTTTATTGTATTATAATTTAATTGTAATGCTTTTAAAAACGTGTCTATATATTTTGTGCTCTAAAATTTTTGTTGTTACTGTCCACAGGTCACCGCACTTGCCCTAAATGTGGAAGATCAATGCTCTGGAAGTCCTACAAAAACGTGGACAATGCTGTTTGGCGATGTCGTTCAAGTAAAAAAGAATCTAAGCACAGTCAAGTAGTGTCAATTAGAAAAGGGACTTGGTTCGAGAAGTCCACCTTGGGGATGGAAAAAATCCTCTTGATCACCGCCATGTGGGTATTGAAGCTTCAACCCCATCTGATTTGTCAGGAGTCTGACCTCAATAAAAGTACAGTTGGCTATTGGATCAACTTTTGTAGGGAGGTTTGCTACCTTGACTATGTAGACAACCCTCCGAGACTTGGCGGAGAAGGAATGATCATACAAATAGATGAATACCAGTTTTCAACTGGAGAATGGGTTTTTGGTGGGTTTGATGTTCAGACTGGGGATATTTTCCTTGAAGTCCCTGAAAAAAGGGATGCTAACACCCTGACTGAAATCGTTGAAAAATATGTCCTTCCAGGGACGATTATAATCTCAAATGGTTGGAAAGCCTCCAGTAAATTAGGTGAATCTGGCTGCCAATACCTAACAGAAAACCACAAGATTCAATTTATAACGGGCCCAAGCCAATCAAACTTCATCAAATCCTTATGGTCCAAAGGCCTATATGGTAGATGGAGAAGAATGAACGGGCACCTTCCGCTCTACCTTGCGGAATACAGATGGAGGAGGCTGAACCAAAAAGCTTCCAAAAAAAACAAGAATCCCCAAGCATTCCTTGTGCAACAGTTTTTCGAGACCATTATTAAAAGATATCCAGGGTAGGTTAAAATCCTTTTACTGCTCTATTGAAATTTGTTGCATCACTCTTTCTGCCGCAGTTAATGGACCCTAGAGGAGTGAGGAGCAAACCTCAATAAAAAAAGAAACTTGGGGACAGCTGGCTCATCTGTCAACAGCCCCCACAGTAGGGCCCCCTAGGGAGAATATTCTGTGAATCATTTTTGTTCAATGAGAATATTCTATGAATAATTTGTATTCACTGAGAATATTCTGTGAATAATTTGTGTTCACTGAGAATATTCTGTAAATAATTTGTGTTCACTGAGAATATTCTGTGAATTAATTTTTGTTCAATGAGAATATTCTGTGAATAATTTTTGTTCAATGAGAATGTTCTGTGAATTAATTTTTGTTCAATGAGAATATTCTGTGAATAATTTTTGTTCAATGAGAATATTCTGTGAATAATTTTTGTTCACTGAGAATATTCTGTAAATAATTTGTGTTCACTGAGAATATTCTGTGAATTAATTTTTGTTCAATGAGAATATTCTGTGAATAATTTTTGTTCAATGAGAATGTTCTGTTAATTTTTTTTCAATGAGAATATTCTGTGAATAATTTGTGTTCACTGAGAATATTCTGTGAATAATTTGTGTATAATCAGCACTCTCAGACCAGGCAAGGCATCCTGAGGCTTCATAATAATAGCCATTTAATTATATAGAATAGTTTCTTATAATGCTGTGAAAAATTTGCCATTCTGAAAATGTGAAAAAAAAAAAACATTTTATAAAAAGTGATTTGGATATTATCCTCTAAAATTTAATATGCATGACTTTTTATATAATGATAGCTAAATTAAATTATATATATATTTTTTTTCTATGATAATGTCTGAAACATGTCTGTAAGATATTTGAAAAAATAGCAATATGTTTCTCTATTTTATTTTAAAACCTATTTTTCCAACCTGTATTTTTTTCTGGATTCATTATTTAAAAAATAAATAAATTTTCTCCATAAAATGATATTTTTCTAACTTAACGTGTTTGTCATTTATTTATATTCATTCATTCATTTTGAGCATTATATATTTCCTTTTGATAAGGCACACAATTTGAATTATAGATTATAAACACAGGGTAATAAGACAAAAACTAAATAAATTAATAGTGTGTGACTTTTCGGGAAACAACATTGTTGCCATCATCAGACAAAAGAACTGAATGAAAAAAATTCAGTAATTTCACTACTTTTGTCTGATGATGGGAACAATGCTATTACAACTGAATGGTGTTATAAATGATGTAAGACTAAAATGTTAAACATGTTAAAAATTGATTTTTAAATACATTAATGTGTGTTTATAAATAGAGAGAGAAACTCTGTTCTTTTAAAAAAGTTTTTTATTAATTTTTATGAGGTGAAGAAGCATGAATCATGTGTCTTATGGAGTCTTATTTATTATTTTTTTTTTCTTTTTTGCTTATCCTTAGTATACATGGTACAGGCCATGATAATCATGGTAGGTAGAAGTAGGCGACTGCTTTTACTGTAAGTGCACCATATGTCTACACATGTGAAAAGAAGTTCGACTTTGCACTTACAAATGTGCCCAGTTTGGTTACTTGCACTCGCTGGTGGGGGTTGGACTTTTGCAAGAATTGAGGGGTCATTGGAGCATTTTTTTTTTTTTTTATCAGAAAAAAAGTGCCCAATGTGGGAATCAAACCTGGGTCGTAGCGGCAAAAACCAACGGCTTAAACCATCCTTCCACCGACCCCCATTAAAATTCTTTTATACTATAGTAACACAATATGAAATATTTGATTACAATTTTGTAAACTTATATATATTTATATATGAAAATTGGATGCAGTGTAGTGAAATGTTTCATTTAGAATGTCTTAAATTTACCCAGATAGCTTTTGATTCAAAAGGTAACAAAACCAAATCTAAATTAGATTCTAATCTGATCAAGGTAGTTTTGGTAATGTACTATCTATAATACTATTTGAACTTATGAAGTGTGTGAAATTATTGTTCTAAAATTTTTCCGTGATTATGGAGTTAAGTGATTTGGGAAATCGTGGATAAAAAAATGGGATAATACATTTAAAGAATTTCAAATAACTCCCCTTTTGCCGGTCCCAAGCCCGGATGAAAAAGGAGGAGGAGGAGCAGTAACAAGCTCGTTAAAAAAACTAAAGTAAGGGCTCCTAATCCAGGGATACAGTATGAGCAGCGTTTGTACTCCATGTTAGGAGCAGCTGCACATGGCGTCTGTTCCTCATGTCAGCGGCGGCCATTTCTTTTGGAGCTAAGTCGGCCTGCCACTAAGTAGTACTCCCAGTCTTAATGACAAAGACATTCTACTTCACCCAGTCATGATGGTTGTCAAACAGCCACCATCAAGGGTCGCAACCTGATTCCCTAATATGATTGAGTGGAGATAAGAAAGAAGAAGAAAAATTTCAAATCGACACCACATGCCATCTTACCTTTTGTAGAAGACCTATGACTGCTATCTGGCTTGTCATGAAGGATATGGAGAACAGTCTTCATATTTGAAAACTAACTCTATTTAAAAGCAAATGCTTTTAATATTTAGCTTTATATATATTTTTAAAGAGTTTGAAGAAGGTTGATGTGATTTCATCATTAGTTCGCTTTATATGTCTTAATTCTTCTGAAAACACAAGGTAATAAGACCAAATCCAAATAAATAAGTGTGTGACGTTTCAGTAACAGCGTTGTTACCAAAACGTCACACACTATTTATTTGGATTTGGTCTTATTACCTTGTGTTTATAATTTATAATCCAAATAGTGCCTTATCAATTTTTCTGAAAGAGTACTCTCAAAAAGACTGAAATATTTGAGAGAAATATTTGTTTTAAATTTCTTCATGTGTGTGTATAAATGCCTATAAAAAAAACCCTGATACCTAACTTTGACATACTCATGTGAAGCTATTATGTGATTAATGTAAAAGTAATTTTTATAAATTCCACTCCATGGCTATACTTCAATGATCAAAAGGTCTGGTCTTAGGGACTTTCAGATGAATCATGAAAAGGATATTTAAGGCCAAATGTTTGCAAGAATGCTAAACTATAGAAAAATTTAGGAAGAGGTAAAAAAAATACAGTAAAAACCCTGCTAAAATGAACCTGGGATATTGCAAACCTTTCCTTATAATGAACCTGAAGTAATCCCTATTTTTATTTTATAATACTGTGAACTATGGTTATAACCAACCATGGCTATAGTGAATCATAGGTTCAGTCCCTTTGGAGTTTCTATAGTGTTTTTTATTTTTTGTATATATACCAGATCAGGTGGTAAAAAAGATAAAGGAATCTCATGATCGTATAACTGAATGAGAGCAGTGGTTTTTGCCATGCTAACAAGGGCCATCAACTTGAAATAACACAATACCATCAGGCTATGACAATCGGCCTTAACCCGCAGGAACCTGTTGCGGCCTCCCAGAGGCTCAGCAGTTTTTCAGTGAGAGCCAGATGTCTGGAGCTAGCGAGGTCAGCCATGCCCCACCAGCCAAGAGTAGCTGATGACAGCGGCGTAAAGTGAGGCCTGGATACCTTCAGGCAAGTGATCAGTAGCTGGCCTGCAAAGACCAGCAGGCCGATGCCACCCTCTGAGACTGGACTACCTGAATACCCCCAGGAAGCTTTGAGTCTCAGCCAATTCCCCACACTGCCTTCTTCCTCCCTCTCTCAGCTGCTCCTGCAGCCTGCCTATGGTGGCCTCCATGTAGCTGTGGAGGTGATGCAGGATGGATTCCAGGACCAGGCTGTTGACCATGCAGGAATGATCTACCAGTGACAAGCCACAGGAGGGAGACCATCTCGCGATAGCTCGTTCCAGCAGCCCCATCATGTGAGAGGCGATGGTGTTACTGGCAGAGATTGTAAAGCTCAGGAGAGTCAGCGATTAAGACATCCAGGAGATTCCCAAAGGGTATTCTGTCAGGTTCCTCCAGGAACTGCACCAGAGCCTGCAGCTCGTGTCGAAGTTGGAAGCCACCTCTGTAATCACATAGAACTCTTTAAAGATCAGGAGCATGAGCTCAAACTGAGCTTTGTTTCTGATGAGTACAATGTCATCCAAATAGGCAACCACAAATCTGCAGATCAAGGTCCTCTCAAGGCGGCATAGCAGAGGCCCAACTCCAATGCTGATAAGGTAGCCCTGCCTTACTGCATTGAGAAGCGGAAAGGCCTTGATGTAGACATTTATGACCTGGATGGAAGCATCTGCTTCCTTATATAGTAGGTGGAGTTTGTCCAACAGGTAGCTCCTGTTCAAGCTGTTATGCACCTATTTAAGGCACAGAGAGGTGACAGTCAGCGGCCTGTCATGTCTTGCTGCCCTGGAGACTTTGTTGGACACTCGTGCAATGTTCCAGGTGGATGACCACCTTGGAATGGCGTAGTTTAGGCATAAGTCTGGCATTTGACAGCCCATGAACAGACCGCTGAAGATCCTGCACAATCCAGGCTGATTGGATGAAAAGCCTGTAGACCTGAACCACCGTGCGATTTCGGCAACAGGATGACCTTGTTGCGCCTTGAAGGAAAAGCCCTGCTGTGTCGAGAAGCCGAGACTTGCCAAAGAACTTCGGCAAAGAAATCTTCAAAGGCTATGACAAATTAGCAGAATAATCCCTCCCATCCCGAGGCATGTACCCTTGGCAGGCGGTGGATGGCTGCCGCTATCTAGTCGTGAGAGATGTGGCGAGAAAGAGCTGAAACAACTCAAAGGGGGTCACTTTAGCCAGGAAATCAGCGTTGGCTTCTGTCGAGCTTGTAGCCTGGGCGAAGCGATTTAAAAAATCTTGCCTAGTTTATTTAGACGACTTTGGTATCGTCGTCGGTGGAAGTGTAGCGACGTCTGGCTTTGAGAGAAATCTGATTGAAGTAGGATTCTGTCCAGACGAAGCGAGTTTCGGCTTCCGATAGTACGACCCTGGTGTTTTCCAGCAAAACATCGAAGAAGATGGCATCCTCAGCTTGGTCCAGTAGCTCCATGAGAGCTTCTACCGAATCGATGGTCCTTAGGCGCCTCCTCGGAGATATTCATGTCCCCGATTATCCACGCACCTTCACATGCCATAGCTGCGATGGTCTGCGGCATGGCTCTCCAAGAGCATGAGAAACGTGGGCGTTGACGCACGTCATAGAGACTCCCAAGACAATTAATTTGATGACAGCAACCTTGCCAGGCCATAGGGTCTCCAGCTGGTGAATAATGACCCAAGGCGCGTGTTCAGAGACGACATTGGTCTCCCGCAGGAAGCAGATGTCGATCTCATGTTTCTTAGGAAAGCAGCAGGGCTGAATTTATCTGAAAAGCGGCGATGCCTTGCAGGTTCGAAGTCGCAACACGGAAGCTCATTCAGGCTTCAGAGTAGAGTTTCAGGCGCGTGATAGCTTTTATTGTGTTGCTGGTCTCCCGTGTAATAGCTGTAGCTGTAATCTCCCTGGCCAAGGTGTCGACGGACTATCTCTACTGGACGTTCAATAGGCCAGAAGCTTGTCCATTACGCCATTGTTGGTGAAGGCTCGGAGGAGTTGGTATCTCTCCAGCTCTAACTTCTGAACGCTTGTGGTGGCTGCAGATGCCTTTTAGGGCTGCAAAAGGAACGTTACAGAACTAGCCAAGGTTAGCGAGGACGTGTGAACGTGCGTCCGCACTGCTCGAGAAAGAAATATAGTAATGATAAATACATTTTCACTTCTTGTAGATGTATCAATGTATGTAGCTCCCCATCTCAGCTTGGTTTCATCAAATGGGCTCATCAAGTCAACCAGCACTAGATTTAAAGACCTGATTTAATTTTCTTGTGAAAGTGATGAGAACAAGGAAGTTTTTAGTCATCAGACAATTCTCTCTTTTTGGTTTGTCTGATTACAGTCAGGCCCTCTTACTTTGGTCTTGACCATCTTTAATATCGGCATTTCTAGATATAATTATTTTTCACCTTATGTCCACTAGGCATTTGCTTACATAGCTGCCAATAATTTATATCTATTCCGATTGTTGTTCAAAAGAGTAGATTTAGAAGGTATCAATAAATATATTAAAATATTTTTAGTATTTAATTATTTGTAAAATATAGATGCGTGGTAAAATGCTATCTATACATTTTCAAAAAATATTTTAAAAAGTTAATAAGATAGAAGAGTTTTATAATTAATATATGAGATACTAAAATAATATTTTTAATAGCAAAATTTATATTTTATTTTCATTTTTAGCCTTTATTTTTTATAGTGAAATTTTTTTCAAAAATCTGTATTAAATACAATATTGAAACCAGAGTGTGATTTAAAAAGGACAATAAAAATAATATTGAATATAAACAAACAAAATCGGGTGTTGTTTTGATAAAAAAGAAAAAGCTTTATTTTCCAAACTTCGTTCATTTCAACAAAAGGGACAACTTAAAAAAAAAAATGTCTGAAGAAGAAGATACATATTCGAAATTATTAAATGAAATATACAACTATTTTATCAATAATATATTAGATAAAGAAGATATAAAAAATAAACTATATCCCGAAATATCAAACGAAGATTTTGAAAACATTTTTGACAAGTCTATGCACATTATTAAGGTTAGTATTTAATTTGCTGCTTTTGAGTAGAGGGTGTAGCTGAAGGAAAATTATATTTTGCACTATTTTTTCAGAAATTAATTTAAAAAATTGGAATTTGTTTTTACAAATGGTCTGTATTACTCCACTTCTTCCTTCTTATCTCCACAGACTTTGATAAACCAGTAGAAGTTTCGTTGCTCGAAAGCTCGTTTTTTTTTAATATAAAAATATAATTTTTGTTAATTTTTATTACAAACAACAACAAAAAAGCCTTTATTTAGGGTCACTGACCCTATACAGGATTCACCAGAGGTATGCATAAGAACAAAGCAGTGAGACAAAGGAAATGTTAATTTTTATTAATTTCTTAATAACCAATAACAATTTGATCTCTACACAGCATTTTTGGTAAATTCAAAATTAAAAAAAAAAATCGCCCCTCTAATAAGGAATTTCTTAGCCCAAAACATTGGTATACAACTGATGTTGTGGTTAATATATGGTCTGAATATTTACATGGTAATAAGACCAAATCCAATTAAAAAATATTGTGTGACATTTCGCTAACAGCATTGTTACCATCACAACACTGTTACCTCTCTGCCTTTGCCGGTCCCAAGCCCGGATGAAAAAGGAGGAGGGGGAGCAGTAACAAGCTCGCTAAAAACCTGGGTTCAGCTGGCCCAGCTGATAGTACCCTGTAAGGGCTCCTAATCCAGGGATACAGGATAAGCAGCATTTGTACTCCATGTTAGGAGCAGCTGCACATGGCGTCTGTTCCTCATGTCAGAGGCGGCCATTTCTTTTGGAGCTAAGTTGACCTGCCACTGAGTAGTGCTCCCAGTCTTAATGACAAAGACATTCTACTTCACCCAGTCATGATGGTTGTCAAACAGACACCATCAAGGGTCACAACTTGATATCCTAATACGATTGAGTGGAGATAAGGAAGAAGAAGACTGTTACCAAATTACTTTGTAGTTCTAATATATAAACCAAATTTTCATTCTTATCAGGTTTGAATATTCGTTATCAAAAATATTTTTCAAAGCTTTTATTAAATGGGAAAGTTTTCATCATCCTTTTTTTTTTATTTGACCTCTTTTGAATTTTATCCTTGTTTCCCAACAAATTTATTTCGTTTAATTTTTTGTTGCTCTGTTCAACATAAATACTTTGTAATTACTTTTTGTATATACTTAGTCTAGCCATAAATATTGTTACAAAACCAAATCAGTGATAAGAATTTTTATTTGACCGCGTGAAGTATTCCAAATACAGTAGTTGTTATTTGAATATCTCATGCAAACGTGTTTAGAAAAAAAAATCTGAATATATTCGTTTTTTGATAATGGATTGGGGTGTTAAAGAAAACTGAATAACTGTAATAACCATACACAAGGTAGGCCAAAGTCCTTCATCCATTTTTAAACTTTAAAAAATATAAATATTACTCGTCAATTTGTTTATCGAACCATTGAAAGGTTCAACAAGGCTGGCACTATTAATGACCTTGAAAGATCTGGTCGACCGCGCGAGCAGAGAACGCAACCAGCTATAAAAGCCATTCGCAAAAGAGTTCGTCGAAATCCACGCCACAAACAAAAGATCTTAGCAAAGCAGATGAATTTAACTCCAAGAACCGTTTCCAGGATAATAAACAAAGACTTTGGACTGAGAGCTTTCAAACGATGCACAGGTCATTTGATAACCCCTGCTTTTAGAGATATTAGAAGGGTTAGATCAAAAATGTCGTTGGCGCTGCATGATGGTCGGTGGCATGCGAGAATCCTTTTCACAGACGAGAAAATTTTCATTGTCAAGGAAAGGATTAATCGTCAGAATGATAGGATATATGCTTGTAGCTCTCTAGAAGCTTCTTTGAAAGTCAGAATACTTGAAAAAAGTCACCATCCTTCTTCTGTCATGGTTTGGTGGGGAGTTAGCTACCAAGGTGTAACAGATCTCCACTTCTGTGCCAAAGGGGTAAAAACTACAGCTGAAAACTATCAAGATGATATTTTGGAACAAATAGTAAAGCCTCTGAATTCCAAAATGTTTAATGGAGAACATTGGATATTTCAACAAGATTCAGCTCCTGCTCACAAAGCTAAGTCAATTCAACAATGGTAGGAGACGAATGTTCCGGAGTTCATAAAGGCCAATGAATGGCCCTCTGGAAGCCCTTATTTAAACCCTCTTGATTACAGTTTGTGGGTATATTTAGAGGAGAAGGTGTGCTATAAAAGATATCATAATTTGGGTCAATTGAAATCACCATTAGTTAGAGCAATGAAAGAAATACCCTTAGAAAAGGTGCGTGCCGCCATAGATCAGTGGCCTGAATGTTTGAGATCCTGTGTCAAAAATAAGGGAGGACATTCTGAATGATTGTATATATTTAAAATCTATGTCCTATTGGCTAATAAAATATGTATTTATATTCCATTAGTTTTTGTTCTTAATCATTTAATTTATAAAATTGTTTGCAACAGAATTTATGGCTAGACTGTGTATATAATATGAAAAAAAGATTCTACATAGGTACATGTTTGGTGGTTTTTGTTGTAAAAAGAGACCTAAAACTGTACCTACCATGATTATGATAATCTGCTGTATGTGGGATAAGTCTCAACATTATGATAAACAGTGATATGGCACATATCATATCATATCATTATAGATTAGAACTACAACGTAATAAGACCAAATCCAAATAAATAGTGTGTGGAAATTTTGGTAATAGCATTGTTACCATCATCAGAAAAACAACTTTCTATTGAAGTCTAACAAAAATGATAAGGTACAGTTGGATTATAAATTAGAAATACAGAGTAATAAGACCAACTCCAAATAAATAAATAGTGTGTGACGTTTTGGTAAAAGCGTTGTTACCATCATCAGAAAAACGACTGTTCATTGAAGTATATCGATAATGATAAGGCACAATTTGGATTATAGATCATAACTACAAGGTAAAGTGTGCCTGGATCATGGTGCCATGATCAACAAAAGCTACATGCCTTCACTTCAATACTGAGATCATGAGATTCGTGTAATCTTTAAACAAGTGAATGAGAAACAACAATTGCACAAGGTAATAAGACCAAATACGTATAGTACCGTGCGGCCACGAGTCGCGCGAGCTCCGCGTTTTGTATCTGTTGTTCGCTTTTCGCTTGTCTCTGGTAAATTCAAATATCATATTCATTATCAGCATAAAAATCTCATCAATACTGTATATTTATCATCTTCAGTATCACTGTTTGATTTTTTTTTGTTCTTTCAGTTTGCAATTTTGCATAACTTCAAGTCTCAAGTTGAGGCTTGAAGTATCATCGTCATGGCAACGACCAAGATTGGCGCTGCGTCATCAATTCCATCTGAAAGTTCATCGGATGTTCATGAATCACCAAAATCACCATCATCTTCGCAAGCCTTGAAGGCAATCTCTACACACTTACCAAATGAAGCAATAATATCTGAAAATATGCAAAAAACTAAACATTACTTTTCTCCAGAAGATAGGAAAAAATTCGACGAGGAAAGAAAGGCCACTTATGAAAGTAGAAGTAAATTCATAAAATCCACAGTGCAATTTGAATCTATACCCAACGCCTCAGCCGAAGACCACCTGATAGGAATAGCAAATATCATCGGATACAAAAACATCCATTCTGTTGGTAAAATGAATGGACAGGCGATAGTGTCTGTCGCCAACAATGAACAAGCCCAAAAACTAATCGATAGCGGATTCAAGGTCAAAGACATTACTGTGTTCCCCTGCCCACTATTCAAACCCTCAAAGAAATATATCCTTTCGGGCGTACTGGCCTTTATTCAAGACCAAGACCTCAAGATAGCTCTGGAGCCTTATGGCCAAATGATAAGCAGCCGTCCCCTCCCATTCCCCACGGACAATCCCCTCCTGAAGCACCTCTCGTCGCTAAGGCGGGAAATTGTTTTTAAGACTAAGGAGAAAACCCCTATGCCTGCAACGCTTAACGTGCCTTATATGGACAAAAATTTTGCTATATTTATCGGTGAAGATGTCGTATGCAATGGATGCAGACGACACGGGCATGTTAAAAATAAATGCCCATTCGACCCTAATATTAGGGCCACTGTAACAAGAACTTTTGCGGAAGCCCTTAATCCATCAAAGAGCCCTGTCTTACCATCTGAGACACCAAAAGAAGCTCGCGAACCGACCCAAAGACCAAGCGAGACACCATCGAAGAAACTACCTCTCACAGCTTCTTCAGAAGAAGAAAACTGCCAAAAGGATAAAAATGACCTCGTGGAAAAATCAAGGCCAGATCCCCAGAGTGGACTTACGGCTGCACCGTCTCACGATGAAATGGGGAAAGATATAAGATCTGTTCTGGGAAAAGAGCTGAATGAGGAGAAGACCTTTAACGCGGCCCAACTCCTAGCGGGGTTGCCAGGCCCAAGCACCGAAAATCCAACCAGTGAAGATGAGGATAATATGTCGACCAGCAAATCAGACTGGTCGGTTACATCGTCTCAACTCCAGAAACAACTTGTGGAATGCGAAACCATGCCCAATCCAGACCTCGAGGAAGCTATCGCCACAATTTTCAAGAGAACAGGACAGGCAAAGAGAATCAAAATCCAGGAGCAGATTGAAAAACACCCCGACCTACTCCATCAAATATCCCTCCATCTCGAAGTCCTCTTGGAAGACGATAAGAATACTGTCAACATGAAGAGCGATGACAGAAAAAGACTGAGGGAGAGAATCAGGAAGGCTAAAACAATTTTGGATACGATGAAAGTAGACTAACTCAGTATAGTGTTCATCATACTTTTTTTATTTGAACTACCTCTCTCTTTTACTTCGATTTTGTTTCTTTTTATTTCACACACTATATTTCTATCTTCTATCTTCTCGCTCTCGATTTTATTGTAAATACATTCCTTCTAAAACTAACGCTAAATTATACTATTTTACTTTCCTTAATCTATTATTTAACTGTTTATCTGTATTATCTCTTTTCATTCTTTCGTTTTTGGGATGTTGAACTCTTGTAAGCCATCCTGCGACACTGTAAATATTGATTTTTTGAGAATTCTAACGTTGAACGCCCGTGGAATCGCGAACAAGCAAAGAGAAGAATTTTTAAAAGATTGGTTAAAGAAAAACGAAGCGGAAATATATGCAATTCAAGAAACGAATATTCAAACAAGCAAAACGCGACAAGACTTAACGGCTTATGATATCTATGTAAATGAACCTATTTCTCGCGGCAGCGGACAACTATTCTTAATACATCGCTCGATTTTTAGCGCAAATTTTAAAATACTAAAAAACGGGAAAATATGCGCCATAGAAATTTTAATGAACAGGAATATCGCACTATTTATTAATGTACACCTCGCTCACGAGCCCGATGAAGCCTTAAACGATTTACAACTGATACAAAACTACTTGAACGCATACCCGAGAGATACAGCGACGTTCATATTAGGAGATTTTAACATTCGCGACAAACCGGGCAAGACAGAATCACGTCGAAAATTAAACTTTTTATCGGAATTTAATAAAAAAAACAATCTTATCGATATTTTTAAGCACGTTAATCCTGGACTCGACGGTTTTACACATGAAGCTCTCATCCATAACACGCCTTTTAAAACCAGAATCGATTATATATTTTGCTCGTCAAACTTTACACCTAATCTTTTCATATGCGAAACCATTGCTTACAACTTATCTGACCACAACGCCATTATCACGCGATTACGAACAAAGAATACGCATTTTTTTAAAAGGAACATCGACTCGAAAATTTTTAACTCTCATATCTTCAAAGAAATATTTTTATACGAACACGAGAGCTTCATTACGAACTTTAATCATATTGGCGCGAAGGCACATTGGAGATGCTTGAAAAAACTAATTTTAGAAACTGCGGAAGTCTGTCAAAAATACACTCTTACGAAATTTAGACGCCTCAAACCCGCAATTACTGCTATTTACAATGACAACAATGAATTCCTCAACAACAACGACGCTATCCTAAACTATATTTTCGCCTTTTATCAAAATAAAACGAAGGCAGATGAATCGATTATTTTAGAAGACATTAGAAATTATGTAAATATTATTCCGCGCCTCTATATCGAATTTCATTTCAACGAAGAAAATTTTATAACGAAAAACGACATTTTAAACGCGATTAAGCTCTTACCGAATAGAAAGATGGCCGGCGATGATGGCATCCCCGCCGAATTTTATAAAGATTTTTGTGACGTCGCCGCCGACTCTTTACTCGGAATTTTTTATGAAGCGCATTTAGAAAACTCCCTACCTGACCACATGAGCGCTGGTAAGATGTTTCTATTACCGAAAACTCCTAATACACGAACTCTGAACGATTGGCGCCCGATCACCGCAATGAACACGGACTATAAAATTTTATCGAAAATTTTACTCTCAAAAATCAAGCCGTACTCTGCGCGCATGATACCAACAGAACAAAAGTACGCCATTCCCGGCCGTTCTATATTCGACATCATCCCCGAAATTGAGAAAAACATTTACGAATCGAATTTATTTAATACGCCCCTCGCAATCGTAACTCTCGACTTACAGAAGGCGTTCGATTCGATTAACAGACCGTTTATTATCGCCACGCTTGAAAGACTCGATATCCCCGATATTTTCCTGAAATGGATTAAAATCGTCTTTAGTGGAAATAAAATAAAAATCGACATGAACGGCGAGTTCTCTCCTGAATTCGACGTAAATAGAGGCGTGCGTCAGGGCTGCGGCTTGTCCGCGCTGCTTTTTTCATTCGCCACGACGTTTCTCATACATCATCTTCGTCGAAACCTCAGCTCTACGTCCGAGATATATGCATATGCTGACGATTTTATCTTATTTTTAAAAGATGAAACTGATTTTAAGCGTATTTATAACTGCTTTAAAAACTTCGAGAAAACTTCCGGCATCGCTATTAACTTTAAAAAGAGTAAGGGGTTGTGGTGCGGCAATTGGAGCAGCAGGACCGATAGGCCAGAAGATATAGAAATGCGGAACGACACAATTGATATCCTCGGCATACATTTTGAGAATTCCAAAACGCCCTTAAAAATGCAAACTGAAAATCTTCGTTCCTACCTCCGCCATTCAGCCGTAATTGCAAAACAAAACATTTTAACGCTCCCCCTCCACCTCAAGACGCGATTTTTAAATGCGAACTTTATACCAAAATTTACCTACATGATAAACGCCATCTTACCAAGCGATTCTACATTAAACGAACTACAAAAGGACTTAGATGACGCGCTCTATAATGAAACCACCTGGACGACCTCGTCAATAAATTGCCTACCCGCCGAGAGGGGTGGCCTCGGCCTGCTGCACTTGGCTTCTCAGCGCGACCTCTTTATTCTAAAACGTATACAAAAGTCTATTAACGGGGAAAAAAAACGAAAACGATTTTCTTTTTATAAACAAAAATTCGACAAACTACTACAATCTGTTTAACTACGATTTACACAGCTTTCTATCGCCACGACGAAAGCAGACTCTATCAAGCTGGAAAAACATCGCGCCAAACTTTCATATCGATTTTAAAAGCCTCTCGAAAAACGACTTTTTACACATCGTGCTTTTAAAATGCCGCCTTTTACACGGCCTTTATATGCAAAATCCTGCCATCTTCAATGCACGAGGCCTGAGACGTCTGAAAGACTTTTTGGATTTAAACGGTGAAATACGAGATATCAACGATTTATTCTCCTACGCCACGCGAAACATTCGGAACGATTTTCAAAGAATCACTACGTTCTACAATGAAACGAAAATTATGAATTTTAAACCAAACAACCATCTTTCCTGCGTTCACCTTCCCATTACGTACAAATCACGCCTCTTCTCACGGCTCAGAAGCAGCGCGCTACGCCAAATAATCATATCGTCCTATTTTAATTTGAAGTACGCTGAAGAAAAAACGGCCAAATGGACGTTCGACACTGCGCCTTGCTGGCACAGAAGAATCAATATATACGACGACATCGCATGGCGTTTGAAGCTGAGAGCTCTACCTTACCCTACAAGAAATGGAAAAGCTTCCTGCACCGCCTGCGGCGGACCCCCAGATATCCAGCATCGCTATACAGAATGCGCTTTGACGAAACCATTTATCGACAAGGCTATTAAAGAATGCCGAAACATCGACCCTCTATACAGGTTCAATCCTTCTAAATTTATCCTCGAAGGGGAAAAGATCGAATTACGTCGCATTTTAAACAGAACAAAATACGATATTTATAAATTTTTCATCAATGTAGATTTTAATTGTACCCCCTCCCCCACTAACTCTTAAAATTGTAACGTCGTTCTTTATGACTTAATAAAAATCGATTTTGTTTCAAAAAAATAAGACCAAATAAATATATAGTATGTGATGTCTTCTTCTTCTTCTTTCTTATCCCCACTCAATCACACTAAGGTATCAAGCTTGTAAAGCTTGAGATTTTTGATGGTGTCTGCCGGGGAAGAGTAGAGCTCATCAATGGATGAGTCAATACAGTCAATAATATGTCTTGGGGTTACAGGCTGAGAATTGCACTTAGTACATAGTGGGAAAACTCTGCAACCATTCTGGAAAGTTATTGTCCGTAGATGACCAGACTTAAGTCTGGAAATCAAAGACTGCTGTTCTCTTGGGAGGACAGAACCGGTGCTTGTCCATCAGTATGTGATGTTTCAGCTGTTAACTGAAATGTCACACACTATTTATTCATTTGGATTTGGCCTTATTACCATGGAGTTATGAAGACTTCTAATCAAAGTGATGATGTATTAGAACATGGCCAGTAGTGGGATGGAGCTCCCACAAGCTGAAGCCTTCCTCCTCTCTCAGACCAAGCGTAGGGAAGGAGCCATTACTCAGGAGCAGGCTGACAAACTAGCAGCCTTCTGGCGCAGTCACGGAGCAGAGATCAAAGGCCAGCTAGCTTCCAAGATCCAATGGAATCCTACGCTGCAGAATATTTCCTGGAGGCTGGACCTACGGGACTCCTCCCAGCCCATGGTTTGGACCCAGCTACAGCTGGACAACAAGGTACTAAGTACACCATCTATCAAATCCTATGGGCAGAATTGCTAAAATATCACCCAGGTTTCAAACTTAGATAGCAGAGTCTATACAGGTTTTATGATCTTAGACCCATGTGTTAATAACAAGCAAAGCCCCTATATATATATAAAAGACAATTCACTGAAGGAAATGTTTCTTTTTTATCATGACAATATAAATGATAAGGCACAATTTGGATTATAGATTATAAACACAAGGTAATAAGACCAAATAAATAAATAGTGTGTGACGTTTCGGTAACAATGCTGTTACCGAAATGTCACACACAATTTATTTATTTGGATTTGGTCTTATTACCTTGTGTTTATCACAATACAAATTTTTGGATGTAACAGCCCTTCAACATAGGTATACCTGTTGAAGGGCAGTTATGCCTGGAAGCTTGTATTGTTGTTATAAAAAAAAGAAACTCTTTCCTCAGCAAATTGTTTTTTATTTATAATTTTACAGAAGGGATTATAATATTATTAACAAAGTCTATATAACCCAACTTTCTTAGAAGTTTGAGTGGCAAAATTGACATTGGAATAAGATTTTCATGAAATTAAGACCCATCCAGAACTGATAAGGGCCATTAGTCCAAAACCATGGTCTCCAGGTGGGCATATCTGAATTTTTCATAACTGGTGTTGTGGCTTTGTCACTCTGTCCTTAATCTGCTAGAGTTGGTCAATAGATGAGCATTGTTTTTTTGGATCTGTTTTGACTAGTAGTCATGAATTGTCTTGTTGTGGAACTAACACCTACTCATATATTCTCATGCCCAGCAATAGCAGCAGCCTTGCAGAAAATTGACCCAGAACATCAGCTTTACACACTCAAGATAGTGGACATTGTATCTGCTGTGATAGAGATGCATGGAGACATCTGAGGCTCTTCTTTGGACACAACAACAACAGAAAATTGACATGGACCCAGAACTTTACACACCCAAGATAGTGGACATTGTATCTGCTGTGAAAGAGATGCATGGAGACATCTGAGGCTCTTTTTTTGGGCACAACAACAACAACAGAAAATTGACATGGACCCAGAACTTTACACCCCCAAGATAGAGAACAACTGCTGTGATAGAGATGTACGGAGACATCTGAGGCTCTTCTTTGGACACAACAACAGAAAATTGACATGGACCCAGAACTTTACACACCCAAGATAGTGGACATTGTATCTGCTGTGAAAGAGATGCATGGAGACATCTGAGGCTCTTTTTTGGGCACAACAACAGAAAATTGACATGGACCCAGAACATCAGCTTTACACACCCAAGATAATAGAGGACATTGTGACTGCTGTGAAAGAGATGCATGGAGACATCTGAGGCTCTTTTTTTGGGCACAACAACAACAACAAAAAATTGACATGGACCCAGAACATCAGCTTTACACACCCAAGATAGAGGACATTGCGATTGCTGTGATAAAGATGCATGGAGACACATGAGGATCTTCATTGGGCACAACAACAACAACAGAAAATTGACATGGACCCAGAACTTTACACCCCCAAGATAGAGAACAACTGCTGTGATAGAGATGTATGGAGACATCTGAGGAACTTCATTGGACACAACAACAACAACATGATGATTTCTCTAAGGGCAGTTTACTTATTGGTACTGGTTCTAAGCCAACTTGTGCAGCTGTCTGGGGTGTTGCAATCACCCTACTTGTGTCCCAGGGCCACCCACAACCAGCCACTGTCCAGTTTTCCATGGACAGCCCCACACTGCTGAGGGTCATCTCCAGCCTTAGAGTAGTGGACCAGGTCATACAGAGCTATGCCTGAAACCTCCCCTATATATTTACATAGTTCTTCACAATATTCTAAATGTTATGATAAGGCACCCAATTTGGATTATAGATTATAAACACAAGGTAATAAGACCACATCCTAATGATAAGGTACAATTTGGATTATAGATTATAAACACAAGGTAATAAGACCACATCCTAATGATAAGGTACAATTTGGATTATAGATTATAAACACAAGGTAATAAGAACACATCCTAAGGATAAGGTACAATTTGGATTATAGATTATAAACACAAGCTGTTGCCGAAATATCACACACTATTTATTTATTTGGATTTGGTCTTATTACCTTGTTCTTCATATACTGTTAAAAACCTCACTAAATTGAGTCAAGAGAATCTAGTAAACCTTCCCTCTTATAAAAAACCTGAAATATAATTTATCCAATATTGATAAGACACAAGTTGGATTATAGATTAGAAACAAAGTAATAAGATCAAATCTAAATAAATAGTTTGTGACATCTTAGTAACAGCTTTGTTACCGAAACATCACAACTATTTATTTATTTGGATTTGGTCTTGTTATCTTTTGTTTCAAATCTCAAATATTAATGAGGCCATTTCGTGAACCCCCCATGACTACAGTAAACTCAAAGTTCATTTCCATTTGGGCTCACAACAACCAGGTTTCACTATACAATACTCCTTCATGCTAACAGTCAAGAAATGGCCATTAAAATGGGGTAATAAAATTGTAGAATTATAACCACACCACACCATATAATTGTATTGTATTTGTGATTTGTATTATTCCAAGATGGAAAGATTATAATAAAGAATTTTGATAAAGCACTATTTGGATTATAGATTATAATAAAAGAAAAAAAAGGACCTAATCCAAATAATTTATTAGTGTGTGACATTTCGGCAACAACATTGTCACCATCATCAGACAAAAGAATAAATGAGAAAAAATATTACAGCAAGTTCTTATATAGTACTGTTATCAAGTGTTTAAACAAGATAATCTCAATTATTCTTTTGTCTGATGATGGTGACAATGTTGTTGCCGTCACACACTAATAAATTATTTGGATTAGGTCTTATTTTCTTTTATAATAAAGAATTTTGTAATAATATATTTTGTGAAAGATACTACCAAAGTGAAATTGTACTGGGATCAGGTAGATAAATTAAGAAACAAAAAAGCATCTCCTGATCATGTAACTTCTTCTTCTTTCTTATCTCCACTCAATCATATTAAGGTGTAAAGCTTGAGACTTTTGAAAAGAGATTTGACAACCATCATGATTGGGTGAAGTAGAATGCGTCTGCCTTTGTCATTAAGGGAGTACTACTCAGTGGCAGGCCGACTTAGCTCCAAAAGAAATGGCTGCCTCTGACATGAGGAACAGACGCCATTGGGACTGGCAAAGGCGGAGTTTCATGTAACTAAAATTTGCTGATGGCTTGAACCATCTGTCAGAATAAATGCAACTTTTAATTGTATGATCAAGAGTTGCTACCTTTTTTTATTTGTAGAGGTGTTGACAAGGTATTTGGGTACATGTAAGACATTGTACTAATTTATTTATTAAAGAATAGGTGATTTAAAGCAAAAAAAAATTGAGGAAACAAGTTGGTTACATCTTCTGTAAAAAGGCAAACTACAAAAAGGGCGTCTTCTAAGCTAAACTGCGGCAGGTGGAGAATGCTGACGTCATTCTTCTGGTGACAGGCCGTGCTTGGTGACGCTGCTGTCTAACATTTTTCTTAATATATTTTGTATTTGATCATTAAGACACAGGTGCTATATTGAAGAATTGACTTGCAATTGGGATTGAGTCTACTTGTTACGAAGAGTAGGGTCTTCTTCTTCTTTCTTATCTCCACTCAATCATATTAGGGTGTCAAGCTTGTAAAGCTTGAGACTTTTGAAAAAGAGATTTGACAACCATCATGATTGGGTGAAGTAGAATGTGTCTGCCTTTGTTATTAAGACTGGGAGCACTACTCAGTGGCAGGCCGACTTAGCTCCAAAAGAAATGGCTGCCTCTGACATGAGGAAAAGACGCCATGTGCAGCTGCTCCTAACATGGAGTACAAACACTGCTCATCCTGTATCCCTGGAGCCCTTACAGGGTACTATCAGCCGGGCCAGCTGAGCCCAGGTTTTTTAGTGAGCTTGTTACTGCTCCCCCTTCTCCTTTTTCATCCGGGCTTGGGACCGGCAAAGGCGGAGTTTACGAAGAGTAGGGTGAGAATTACATGTAGCAGCTATAGTCAGTGTTTAGCTAATTTCTGGGGATACTAAAGATATATCCTTCTATCTTGAGAGGATTTAACATTTGAAAAGGCTGTTGGTGGAAGAGTGGTATAATCTGTCGATTTTCAATAGCCACAATCCTGGATCAAATCCTGCATTGGGCATTTTTTTCTGAAGACAATAATTGCTTCAATAGCCTCCGATCCTTAAGAAGTCCAACCCCATAAATGAAAGAAAGTAATTAACTGGAGCTCTGGCACATTTGTAAGTGGAACAGTCAAACTATCCACCATGATTTTCATGGCCTGTTCAGTGTATAATTGTGATATGTAACACCACCAAAATTTGACAATCCCATAAAGGAACAGTGACGATGAAAGCAACAACAACAACAAAAAAGCCTTTATTTAGACCCTATACAGGATTCACCAGAGGTATGCATAAGAACAAAGCAGTGAGACAAAGGAAATAACGATATATACAGAGTAAAAAGAGAAAAAAAAAAAATAAGAAAAGGAAAAAAAAAATAATAATAATAAGAAAGAGGGAAGCAAGAAATCAACACAAAATGAGTAGCAGTAAGAAAGTGAGGAGTGAGTATCACTTGGCCTTCTTCTGAGATATGGACTTGTGGAAACCATAAAACGCCGTAGCAATATACTTATTCTGGGTCATATTGTCAATTATTGATGGAAGTGAAGCAGAGTTGCCCAGTTTTGAGCATAAGGGTTCTTCTTTCAGAGCAGAGCAATCAAAATTATAGTGAGTGATTTCATTTTTTAGTTTTGAATTACAGAAGGTACAAGTCGGGTCCTCACCGCAGAGCATCTTGGTGTGGTTTTCTCTAAAAAAACTTGAAAGTATTCTAACTTGTGCGAGTAGTCTTACAACCGGGAAAGGAAAATCCCCTAAAAGGTATCCCTCCGTCATGAAAGATATGTGAATGTCTTTCTAGTGAGAGTATAGCTTAGATTTATCCATTCTTGTAAGGTCCTTTTGTATAGATTGGTCTGCCGCTGTTTTTAAGAGCCCTGTAATCGCGCTCCTCAGCGTTTCAGGGTCATCACAGGAAACAAGTGCAGGGGATCCATTATTGTTAAGCAGACTGGTGAGTTTTTTAATGAGACCGATGGGTGTGCCCGAAGCATTAGACAGTTCCCGTGTTCTATTAAAACATATACGTGGCAATCTGTCACTGCTCATATTCAACACCCGCAGCCAATACTTCAGGGTTAATTTTAAGGCTGTTACACTCAATGAGATCGACCGGTTTCTAATCTGATTAGGTAACCTGGAGTGTATCTGGGCAGATTCAGGAGTGACGATGAAAGCTTTCAACCGAGTTTTACAAAAAAGTTTTAACATGAGATTGATATCTTATGATTTTTTCCTCAAAAATTCATTAGGATTCTAATGAGAATTACCTTAAATAGGGAACATTTTTGATGAAAAAAAAAGAAACGTTAAGATCTAAGCCAGTACAATCTGTTATTCCTCATTGTTCAAGTTTGAGCTCGATAATTTCAAACATATAAATCAAAATTTCTCAAATCTCACAATGCATATATTTCTCCATTGATGCTGCTGCCATAGTACCCAGCTTTCCACAGATATTTAGAATTAGAATAATAAATAAAACAACTTCAAAGGATGAGTTTCTTGAATTATTATATATTTTATTCTCAAGCTTTCGTGGTTTGGAGTATATGACCAAATTTTACCATATACTCCTGTATAAGGGTTTGTAAAACCCGAAAGCTTGAGAAGAAAATACAGTCGAACCTCTTTAATTCAACACCCCAAGGGATCAGAGCTTTCGGTTGAATTAAAGGAAGTGTTGAATTAAAGTTATTCAGATGAATGGCTAATCATCTAACTCTCTAAAATGATATTTTTTAAAAATTGCTTTGTAATATAAATTAATGATATTAATTGACCATTGTGTGTTTTTATTTTATTTTCATGATTAACTTTTAGTATCAGTAACAAAATGGCATTAATACATATTTTAGAAACATAAATAATTGTAACAAATAAATTTACTGGTTATGTGTTTTTTTCAGTAATATAATCAATTATTAAATATAATATATTAAATAATATTCTAATTGAAAAATATAGCAGTTGAAAGGAAATAAATATGGTAAATATATATTAAAAGAAAATTTTAAAATATCATTTTAAAATAATCATAAAGAGATCTTTTAAAAAATTCCTTTAAATATGTCTGTTTTTGCACTGAAATCCTATTCAGGATGTATTCCAGATGGTCATTTTGAAAAAACATGCATGTCTTTCTTCCTCTGAAATGTCTTCATAAATAAATTTTAATGTATTACAGTCATCCACTGCTGCTACAGGTGTTATTGATTTTATGTTTAAATCTTTTATAATAACACAGAAATGGAATATTGAAATAAAATGTTATCATAATCATTGTGGCTACATTTTATAAAGATTTATTTATTTAAAAGGAAATTATTTGTAAATTTTAAATAACTAAAATATTTTAATGCTGAAATTTAAAAATAATATATTATTGTTAATTAGCGCACGAAGCCTTAATCCCAGCGTAAAAAAAAAAACAACAAAAAAAAAAAAAAAAACACTCGCGACATTGCGCAACGGCACTGCAAAGTGAAACTTAAACTAACCTGGAACCAAAAGTGCGCGCGCGCGATCTTATCGCCGCCCGCCGATCGCCGCCGTAATACCTTTTTAGCGGAAATTTGTATGTAAAAAAACATTCAACTGTCGAAATTCGAATTTTAAAATGGTCGAACTATCGGAAGTGTCGTATTATCGATATGTCGAATTACGGTTTGTTATTTGAAAGGCCGGAGGTCGGGACATCAGAACATGGTCGAATTATCGCCGAGTGTCGAATTGGGGTGTGTCGAATTAACGAGGTTATACTGTATATATAATAAAATAAGAAACACATCCTCGGAAGCCATTTTATTTATTATCCTCTAAATATTACAGAATATTTTACTTTCCATACTCATAATGAGCATGGAATCAAATTGTTACGAAAAATTTCAAAGATTACTAAAATCATCCGCGACATTTGAACGACGGACGGACCCGATCCTGAGCGATCATTTAACCATTCTTGACACGACAGTGGCGCAACAATATGTAAATGGTGTGAGAAATCGAAACTGAAACCAAAGAGATCGCAGTTCCTCCAAGAAATGATACTACATCCACCCAAGTCATATCATCTGCTTTTCTCCTTTGGAACCCACGATTTATTTATGCAACAATGTATTTAGGCGTCACTTCTGTGATATTAGGATGAAATTCACACATTCACATAAAAGCCGATAAAAAAAGAGCTTCAACGCCTTATTATTCAATAGGTTAATTTACAAAAGTGATTTATAACAATAAACCTGAAATTTATCCCAATAAATCAAAGAAATATATACCGCTATATGACAAAAAAAAATTGTACAAAAGGGAAATTGTAATTTCGCTTAATACACAACTATGGAATACACAAATTATTTAGAAGCTTACGAAATCTCAAAATTAAATTATCCAAGAATTATATTTCAAATTGACCTCAACACAAAAACATAATAAAAGACCCGAACTTCACGCTACCTCAACTGTAACATGAATACCATCTAGTCAGTTTGGAAAGCCATTCTTTAAAATTAAGAGAACCGTCACCGCTTTGCTTTATTATTAAAGAAAAAACTAGTGCTAAACGCTTATGCTTCAGTCTTGAACTATAACATCATCGTTAGAGAAGAAAATCGATGCGTTCGAAATGTATTGTTGGCGAAGAATGTTTCGTATACCTTGGACACCGCGTAGGACATCAATACTATCACAACTATCGATTTCGGAAGATGACCGACTTCTGTACAACGGAATTGTTTGAGATTCTTTGGTCACATCGCGCGACGCAGGGGAATGGAGTACACCATACTGACCTGAAAAACGTCTGGGCGATGCATACCTGGACGCGCGCTGACATGCTTCGTGGACCAATTTAAAGGAACTCACTGGCTTAACGGTCGCCAAGATGGTACATCGAGCTCAAAACAGAGATGGCTGGTGTCGCATCGTGTTTGGAATGTAATATACACAGTGGACCACAAGGTTCGATCGCAAGTAAAATGATTAAATATAGTGGTAAATATGTATATATATAAATATCAAAAGTTGAATAAACACCTGGAGCAATATTTTATCAAAAGAAGAACAAAATCCTGAGGCGAACAGTTTCTTGTAGTCTCACGATTCTGTTATTTTGATAACGTATGGATGAGGCTACCAAATATGGATTGGAGCTGCAGTGAGGCCAGTGTCCTCCACGAAGAACAGGATTTTACCCTGCACGATCCTTTCTGCTCTTTTCCTTAAGAGGGAAGGCCTGTAGAATGTTGTTGAGGCCCTTCTTTGGGAGCTGCATGTTGGAGAGGCCAACCATAATATGCCCATTCCATTTACTTTCTATTATAGTCGTTGACTTTGCCCAGCTTTGTCCTCCAGCGCCAGAAAGTACTAGTTATAAGCAGAATTCCAGGTAGAAAGAGAATTGACACAATTTTTTATTGACATCTTGTCAATACAGCTAAAAATAAATGCACAGTCCGCATTATTTAAGTAATGATAATGAGTAATTTACAAAATGAAGACGAAGATTATATTAAGACGTTTGCATTACACTGGCGAAATCGATGGGATAGTTCACCACTGATGAGTCAGGCCCTCCCATTTATTTTTGTCGTTGCAGTAAAGGCAGTAGAAATTGATTTATTTTTTAAAAAAGAAAAATAATCATATGTGTATATAAAAGGTAATCTTAAAGTTTGATAATTCGAGATTTTGAAAATTTGGAGCGTTTTACTCTGATATATAGCTAGCAATAAATATGTATATATATATATATGTTTCTATGAAAATGTTAATCTGCAAGACGCAGGTTATCATCATCCCTTTTTGATTTGTTTTTGTCACTTTTTTGGCGTTCCGAAAATAAACAATAAAAGGCTGTATCAGACTTTACTAAGACAATAAAGATTTGCTTAAAATAAATGTGTACGAAGATGTTGCATTTGGCGACGAGGATATAAGAGTAAGTACCCTCGAATTTTGAAGTAAATATTTTTAGAAAATATCTTTGATTTTGCATATAATTGAAAGTAAATTTTAAAAGTCACAAATTGCAAAGTTTTAGGATGCAAATTTAAGAAAGAGTGAAAAAAAAAAGGCTAGTTACCAATTTAAGGAATATAATGAGGAAACTGAAACTTTTGAAACGTTTTATGAACGATTGGAACAGTTTCTCATATTGGAGGAGGCAGGGGATGAGAAGAAAAAGGCTTATCTCCTAACCCTCATGGGAAGTAAAACATATGGTGTTTTGAAGAATTTGTGCAGTCCTATTCTACCTAAAGATAAAACTTTTGATAACCTAATAGATATCTTGAAAAGGCACTTCTCTCCAAAGCGCTCAATTGTAGTAGAGAGGTTCATTTTTTTTAAAAGAATGCAATTAAAGGAAGAAAGCATCTCGGATTACTTGGTGGAAATTAAGCGTTTGGCTTCCTCATGCAACTTTGGAAATTTTCTGGAGGATTCTTTACGTGATAAAATGGTTTGTGGATTATATAATGCCAAAATACAAAATAGAATTTTGTCGGAGGGCGACATTTCTTTAGCTAAAGTAATTGAGATAGCATTATCTATGGAAGCGGCCGAGAAAAATACAAAATTATTTCACTTGGAGCAGGGTGAAGATTGTGTAGATAAGTTGAGGATGGAACGCAAGGTTGAATCAAATTTCCAGAATGGCAAATGTAAACATTGTGGTAAACAGCATAAAGAACTATGTAGATTTAAGGAGGCGATATGCTTTAAGTGTAATAAAAAAGGACACATTGCCTCAATATGTTGGAGCAGTAGAAGAAATCTAAGGCAACATCAGAATCAGCCGGGAAATATACATCAGATAGGAGACCAAGAAGAGGAGGAAGAGTATGTCCAGAAAATTATAAGCGTGACGATACCTGAGTATAAAATTAATTTTGCCTCAAGTGACCCTCCCTATCTGATGGAGTTAAAAGTAGAAGGAAACTTTATTAAATTTGAAATGGATACGGGTAGTGGTCTAACACTGATATCAGAAAAGGATTTTAAAAATAGTCTTCAACACTTGAAATTGGAAAAAGCGAGTATTATTGTAAGAACTTATGATGGTACCGTGGTACCCATTCTGGGTAAAATCAATGTCAAAGTGGAGTGTCAAGATATTACTTACAAACTTAGAGCGTTGGTGGTGAAAGGAGAAAAGAGGGCTTTGATGGGAAGAGAATGGATAAATAGATTGAAATTGGGCTGTTTCGCGGTAAAACATATGCCTGTGGAAAATACCATTGAGGAAATTTTGAAGGAAAATCAAGCCTTATTTGTGGATACAACCGAACCAATAAAAGCTTTCACATTTTCAGTAAACATGTGTGATGTGAATCCAATTTTCCATAAGGCTCGTCCAGTGCCTTTCGCCATTAGGCCAGCAGTTACTGAAGCATTAGACAAAATGGTGGCTAAGGGTTATCTATGTGAGGTGGCGAGCAGTAAATGGGCCACTCCTGTGGTTGTAGTGCCGAAGAAAAATAAAGAGATCAGAATTTGCTGCGACTTCAAGGTAACTCTAAATAAATATTTGGACACTGCGGCCTATCCCCTTCCCACACAGCAAGATTTATTCTCCACATTGGCCAAGGGAAAATACTTTTCTAAATTGGACTTGAGGAACGCTTATCTGCAATTAGAGGTGGACCCAGGCACCCGACCGTTACTAACGATAAATACTCATAAAGGGCTTTTCAGGTTTAAGAGAATGCCATTTGGATTGGCAAATGCGCCCAGTTATTTTCAATCTGTAATGGATAGGGTTTTGTCAGGTATAGGAGGCGTAATTTGTTATATTGATGATGTCCTTATAGCCACAGCATCAATTGAAGAACATCTGGCGTTGTTGAAGACTATATTTGCTCGCTTGGCGAAGTATAATATCAAACTAAAGAAAGAAAAATGCCTATTTTTGCAAAAAGAAATTGAATATTTAGGACATCTTGTCACGGAAGAGGGCATCAGACCTTTAGATCATAAGGTACAAGCAATACAGAAGGCCAAAACGCCTACGAATATCTCTGAATTAAGGTCATTTCTTGGTTTGGTAAACTTTTATGGGAAGTTCATACCCAATTTGCCAGAGCTTTTGAAGCCTCTTCATGAGCTTCTTCACAAAAAACGTCCTTGGGTTTGGACAAAGGAATGTGGAGAGGCCATTGACAAGTGCAAGAATAGCATTACCTCTGAGAGGGTGCTAGTCCCTTATGATGCGACTTTGCCATTGTGTTTGGCCACTGATGCATCGCAGATTGGAGTGGGCGCTGTGTTGTCACATATTATAGAAGGCCAGGAGAGACCGATTATGTTTGCCTCACGGACTTTATCGGTAGCAGAACAAAATTATTCTCAGATTGAGAAGGAGGCTCTAGCCATTATTTATGGAGTTACCAAGTTTCATCAATTTATTTATGGAAGAAAATTTATTCTTATTACAGACCATAAGCCATTGGTGACCATTTTGGGCTCAAGATCAGGAATCCCCACCTTATCTACTTCAAGATTGCAGCGTTGGGCGCTTATTTTGTCAGCTTATACTTACGATATTAAATTTCGAAGAACTCAAGACCATGGGAATGCAGATCTTCTGTCACGTTTTCCTGTGGGCTGTGAAGAAATTCCAAGATTAAATAATGTCTATGCTTTATCCTTTGTGGAAGAATTGCCGATCACAGCAGAGGAAATTGCCACGGAAACTGAAAAAGACGAAGTGCTCTCATTGGCCAAATTTTATACTCAGCAAGGCTGGCCTGAAAAGGTGGCTGATCACCTCAGACCTTATTTTCAAAGGAAACTTGAGCTAACTGTAGATGGGGAGTGTTTGGTTTGGGGAATGAGAGTTGTCATTCCACCATCTCTCAGAATAAAAATGTTGAACTGTCTTCATGAGACTCATTCCGGTATGAACAAAATGAAGGCTGTAGCAAGATCACATTTTTGGTGGCCAAATCTAGATACCCAAATCGAGTTTTTGGTAAATAAGTGCAGAAGCTGTCAGCAATCCCAGGATGGGCCAAATAAAGGAAAATGGCAACCCTGGAGATGGTCAACCAGACCTTGGCAAAGAATCCACATTGATTTTGCAAATAAGGAAAACATTAATTTATTAATAGTAGTAGATAGTCATTCGAAGTGGATCGAAGCCATCCCAATGAGAGAGACCACCACACGCAAAACCATTGAGCAACTACGGCGACTTTTTTCTTCCTATGGTCTACCGGAGGAACTTGTATCTGATAATGGACCTCAGTTTACTGGTAGTGAAATGAAAGGTTTTCTGGAAGGAAATGGAATTAAACAAACATTGATCCCGGCGTACCACCCGCAAAGTAATGGCTTGGCTGAAAGAGCGGTTAGAACAATTAAGACTGCCCTGGATAAAAATAAAAGGAAAATTGGGGATACCATTCAAGACACCTTATCAAAAGTTCTTCTGGCATATCGAAGCACCCCGCATGTGACAACGGGAAAGACTCCATCAGAGCTCTTTATTGGGCGTGCGCTTCGAACCAGAGTATCGTTGATACATCTCAGCTTGGCATCTAGAGTTAGGGACCAGCAAGCCAGGCAAATGAAGTATGATCGGCGAACCCATTTGGAAGAATTCCAGATAGATGATTTAGTGTGGTGTAAAAACTTTAGAGGTGGTGATAAATGGATCCCAGGAAAAATTGTGGGCAAGAAGGGAACTAGAGTCTACACCATTTTGATCCACGGACAGGTAAAGGCCTATCACAGGGATCAAATTAGAAAAAGGTGGAGGAATGGTGAGGAAGATGAGAGTGGAGATGGAGAGCGTCAACCCGAGCACTCAAGAGGAGCAGGTCCCAGTGCCATAATCTCGGAGGTTGTACGAGACAGAGGTTATATGGAGTCGCTGTCGCCAGGACTAACTAGCCAGCGGTCGGATCAAGATTCAGAGGTTCAGAGTGATACAGACGATGGAAAGTCATTGGAGCCTCTTCGCTCGCTGGACCCCGAGGCCTTGAAAGAGGAGGGTCCTGTCCTAAGGCGGAACCCACCTCGAGCGAGGAGACCGCCTGTGAGATTTCGTGTTTGAAGAGAGAAGATGGTGATATATAGCTAGCAATAAATATGTATATATATATATGTTTCTATGAAAATGTTAATCTGCAAGACGCAGGTTATCATCATCCCTTTTTGATTTGTTTTTGTCACTTTTTTGGCGTTCCGAAAATAAACAATAAAAGGCTGTATCAGACTTTACTAAGACAATAAAGATTTGCTTAAAATAAATGTGTACGAAGATGTTGCATACTCAGTGAAAAATTATTTTATTCGCGTCTTGCTTTTTGTTTTATTATTTTTTTAACGAGGAAGTTTATTTTACTTCACTAGCCTGTTGTACTATTATTGGTGGTCATAATAATAAAAAAAGGAATAAAAGAGGCTTTGGTGTTATTGATATACTTGTTATGCACAAACTATAACATTTTCTTCATAATATTTTGTTGAGTCATGTAAAACTATGATTTTCTCTGCTTTCTCAAATTGTTGCGATTCGTTGAATCTGATGAGGTCTTTTTTCGAGTTTGTTTAAGTTTTTTTAGTTGTTTTTGTAATATTTTTATCTCTTCATCTTTCTTCTGAAAACCGGAAGATAGATTTTCAAGAATCTGTGTTGCTTTCTTCAAATTCATTTCTATGGAGGATTTATCATCTTGTGAACATCTTTCTTTTGAAGTAGAAAGCGACGAAGATGATAATGATGAATCAGAACTTGTACGAAGTTTATTCACATCACTTTGAACATCTTTCCACATCACTAACCATTTCTCGAATTTTCTTCTGAGAGCAAAACTATCGCGAATATTTGGTAATACTTGACTAATAATATCACTAGCAAATTGACATAAAATTGTTAACTTTTCTATCATTTCGATATTTTGACTTGATAGCTTGTATCTGCATGTATTTTGACTCTGTAATCCATTCTTTCTTTTGATTTCTGTAGTATCATCTAATAGCTTTTTCTGAAGTTCTAGCCAGTTCATACTTTTGCTATTTTTGATATTTCTAGCCTCAGCAGCATATTTTAGAGTATTGATGCTTTCATATAGATCAGATGATAATGGGCTGATACAGCAGATCATTAAAGTCATCGCATGTCCTCCTAAAGAATCTTTTAAAATTCGTGTCAACTTTGACTGTCTATAAGGTATATGGTTGACTTTAGTTTGACATGTTAGCATTTTAATGACTGTATTTAAAGCTAAAAGACTGCTGTTGATTGAAATAGATTCTTTAAACTTTTTACCAGTATTTCCAGTTTTGCTGACTCTTTCTGAACCTGCTAAATCAACAAAATGAAGCTTTGATATCATCCGCTTGTTGTTTGAAGATCTTGAAGCATCATCTTCAAGGTTTTGATCAAGAATGATGGTAAAAATTGAATGAGAACGACTTGATTTTTCACTCATCAGCGTTGAATCGGTGTGCCTTAATAAAATCCCGCGTTTCAAACATTGATAGATATCTTCGACCGCTATGCAAATATCTTCTGTGATTCCTTTTATGGACATTTCTCCGTGGCTATCTTGCATCATCACCAAAGCTTTATCTGGATTTGTTCTAAGAAGATCATGAATTTCATCTTGGTAGATTTCGATGAAAGATACTCGGACTTTGGGCAGTTCCATATTCCTGATTTCAACAGCTTCAATCTGGTTAAAAAGCCATTCAACTGAATGGGGTATAATTCCTCTACGATTCAATACCATTTTTTGAGGATCTTCAATCCCCATAGTGTAAGTTTTACCCGAACCAGTTTGGCCATATGTAAATATAGTGCAATTATTTCCATTGAAAAAACTTTTTAAAATTGGTTTAACACATTTTTCAAATAATTCATCATTCGAAGATCCATCTGGGATGGTGACACAGTCAAATTTGAAATGATTATTTTCCGTGATGATTACTTCGCTATTTTGACAGTCTATATTAATGAAATCTTTTGGAAAAGATTCTTTTCTAAGGTATAACTCCTTTTGTAAGAGAGGCCTCAACCTTACTCCAACTTTAATTGGTATAACATTCACTGACATTTTTTATATGAGTAAGACATCAGTAAAATTTCATTTTTGGCAAATATTCTTGGAAATTTTCTTGATGGAAATTCACACACACAGATATCTGTGACTATAAAATATTTTCTAAGGTAAAATTCATTACTTTTAAAATTAGAAATCCTAAATGTAAATTTTATAGCATTCTTAGCAACGATGATTTTTCTGTAACATGGCAGCATGGTAAAAATTAAAATAGAAATTTATATTTATCATATCGAGCAAAAGGAATAAAGGAAAATTATAACTAGATGAAAGATCTGGGAAATACTGGAATTTTCCTCATTATATGATCGAAAATAACTAGTCTAAGAGAGCCTAATTGAAGTTTTTAAATTAATAATGTTTCACAAATGAAAACACCAAAACGCGAATGTTTCTTTAAAAAATAAATCTAACTTCTATTGTCCTTACTGCGATGAAAAAATATTGGGAGGGCTAGGCTCAACAGTGGTGAACCCACCCAGCGGTTTCGCTAATTTAATCTACCAGACCGCTTCTTTAGAGCTCTAATATTGTATTGGATAATTCTGCTTTTATATGGTGTTTTCATTTGTATTATATGGAACGCTTCACGATTTTGCGTGTCATCCTTGCGCAGGGGCCATGCTAATCTTCTCTGTATCGTTCCAATTCTAGCATATGTACCGCCGAACAAGCGTGTATTATATAGATGGCGCGTTATTGCTATGTAATAATGCTTTAAATATCATTAACTAGATGAATGACCGAATACAGAGCGGAACACGGGTTTCTCCCCAAGACCTTTTACCTGAATGCAAATAGAATGAAAAAAAACTTTTTTTTTTCAAAATTAAATTTCAAATAGGCTAATTGAATTAAAGTAATAAAAATTATCTTAGCGTTATAATCATTGTTATCTGAAAGAGGGTTTTTTTCCGCCTACAAATAATATAGGCAATGTGTGTGAAAGAATTTATAATAAACAACTAAACAGGACAGAATTTTACATTTAAATATAAATATTGCAAACTTGCCAGAGGATGGCATTCAAGAGGATGCGTTCCTTTTAGGAATCCACTTATAGTTCTCGAAATTCATACACTTTGGTTAGTAGCACGTAAAACTATATTCTCTGTTAGAAATGCACTGAAACCATGCATTTTGTTTATTACTGAATTTATTACTGAACGTAATGCCTTGTATCAAGTTGTAAAGAAAGTTCGGTTTTTGTATCCCTTTGTTTCATAACGTTTTTGTTATATGGTAAAGTATTTATATTCTTCAAATAGTACTTGTCCTGATATACAAACCTGTATTATTTGTTTTTTGAAAAACGTAATTTATTGTTCTTTTTCCAGGCTTTAAAATGGAATATCCAGGAGGCAAAAATCAACATTTTCGACATTGGCTTTTCTTCGCTTTTCATCAAGACACGCCTCGAAGCGGACGACCATCAGAATTCGATGAGGAACATCTAAAGGCCCTGTTGAAGGAAGATGGTCACCAAACAACCCGTGAGTTAGATGAAAAATAAAATGTAGTGCTGTGACCATCTCCAACCATCTTCAATCAATAGGGTTTTCTCGAAAACTCGGAGCTCGGGGTGCCTCACGAGCTTAATGAAACCAACAAAGAAAATCGCCTTCAAATCTCTGCTCAACATCTCGCACACGCCATCAATCAAAACAGGGCCATAAGCAACGAATTTTATATCGAATCTTTACGGGAGATTAAAAATGGTGTCTATACGTGAATAGGAAGCGAAGAAAAGAGTGGGAGGCTCCAGGAGATACGCTGAAGCCAAGAATAAAGCAAGATTTTCACCCACAAAAGGCTGCGATCTGCGTTTTTTGGGACTGCGAAGGTGTGCTGTACTGGCAAATGCTCGAAAGGAATGTCACGGTCAACAAGGACCTCTACATTGCCCAATTGCATCGCGTGAATGAGGCTATTCAACAGAAAAGACCCAATCGACAAGGTCAAATCATTCTCCTTCACGACAACGCTAGGCCGCATGTTGCACAAGTCATCAAAGCCGCCCTTCAAGAACTCACCTACTCTCCGGACCTTGCACCAACCGATTACCACCTTTTCTGATCCATGTTAAACCATACGAGAGGCACTAGCTTCGATGATGAAGAGGACCTCGAAACCTGGCTCAACAACTTCTTCGACACCAGACCGGCGATTTTTGGCGGAACGCATCAACAAACTAGTAGAACATTGGGAGGAGGTCGTAAATAATAACGGAGAATACATAATTGATTAATTAATTGTTATAATTGATGTTTTTTTGTCTAAATAAAAACTGAACAAACTTTCTTTACAACCCAATATTATAGCCTGAATCTACTTAGGATGTCATGAAATTGAAGCCGTCCCTGTACTGATGAGGGACATAGCCTGAAACCATTGGCTACAGATTTTTTTTTAACCTAATGTTGTGGCACATTCCTTATCACCAAATCGAGGTGATGTCATAATGCCTTCTTTTAGCGCATTTTTAAAGGAAGAGATGCCACTTTTTGTGCATATAAAAATGCAAAGTTTGCTGGGAAGATATTGATCTATAAAAATAAAGGCTGCCTCTCCCGTTAAAATGGACGCAATATATTGAAAAACTTAACAATATTGTAACAGAAAATTAGGGAAGGCAAACTTCAGGATGACATGGCAATTTATTTAATGTATAAGCATAAATTAAAACTAATAAAATAGCAGAAAGGTAATGAGAAAATTTTACATTGTATCAAAATACAAATATTGAAATTGAAAATCTTTTCATAGAATAATAAATAATCTGCTACAATATCATCCCAAAATACTCGAGAAACGAAAATTAGGCAGCCTTACTGAGCTGAGGCTTACTAAGCGAGGGAGTAGTTCTTCTGGGAAAATTATCAGAGTTTTGAGTCCCCAGGGAGGCTCCAATGAGCTGACCACAGAAGGACTTGTCAATGGGATGCCTTGTCAAATGGTGACTAATTCCAGCGCCAACATCACCATGTTCGTGTCGATTTATCTCAGAGAATGGAGTCAATCTCAAGGCGGATTACAGTGGCGAACAAGATAGTCCTTCAAACAGCCACTGGAAAACAAGAAAAAATCTACTGTAAATAAGTGCTGTGAAGGCTTAGATCGGAAACAACTTGTTCAGTCACCCTGGGTGCCTCTCAGGCATCAAAGACGACTGGCTTATCGGCTTGGATGTGCTGCGAAAATTTGGATTCCGCATCGTCTTCCAAGAAAATGTACTAAATTTTGCGGGAGAAGTGACTTCTGGGAGTTCAGAGACCAATAAATTCCTGAATGTTAAAATCTGACTTTAAAATGCTTTCGAGAGAAAGCTTCTTTAAGAGTACCACATCTGATTTGAGAGCAAAATGGCCTGGAGTTTGATCAAAAAGGACTTCTGTTAGCTCAGACTATGTATACTAGATCTAACCAGCGCAACATTCTGATTAGAGGGGTCAAATTTCTCAACTTTGTAAGATGCCTCGTGGAAGAAACTGAAATAGCTATAGCTGAGCTTGTTACAAATGTGGCCCATTACGCAACTGTCTAAAACTAGGATAAAAGCCCTTGTCCAAGTTTATCCTAGGACACTTAAAGGAAATATTAGAAGAAACGCTGACCAGTAAACACCATGGACTTGGATTAGGAGAGTGTAGTTCTAATCAAATTCCACAGGAAAAAGTTCCCCTCTTATAAAAATAATAAAAAGAGAGAACGAATAACTTCTTTCCAAACGAAGGGTCCTAGTTGAAAGAAGGGGAGGCTTTGATTTACCACTTAGAATAAGAATAAAATAATGAATATATTTGTTATTTGTAGCATTAAATTAATTATTTTTTTTTGAAAATATACTATATCTCTCAAATATATTGTAATTTCAAAGGTTCTTAGTAATATATATTATTTTTTTACTTAAAAAAAAAGCTGTGTTTGTGATAATTTAAATTCTATGTTTAAGTACAGAGTAATATAATTACCGTTTTGGTATTTTCGAATATTTATTTATAAATAATGGAAGCAACTTTCGTTTGTTATGTTTACCTTTCCCCCCATATAAGAAATAAATAATTTTCTAAAAAAATGTATTCTTCAAGTTTAACTAATAAACATAATAACTCTCTATTTATTATCAAACAATGGATTTTGGAGCATTCCTATAAACATAATTATCAACGCGTTATAAAAGGTACTATTTTATTTGTCTTCATAACCCATTAGTTACCAAGACCTTTAATAGGCAATTAGATTATCTCTAGTTGGTGTTAAACCTAATAGACCTTCGGTAAAGCTTGAATCCTTCAACCCTATTTCAGAATACAATCTATCTACCTACAACAGAAATGCTCATTACATTTCACCCTTCCAATTCTTTCATTCGCATCCACTTAATAACCATAAACTTATAACCTAAATTAATATAAACTGAACTTAACCAAAATATTACCTATCCCAATCCAAAACTAACCAAACCAAACCTTACTTTCAAGTTTCTAGGATACTTGCAATATTACCGTATTGTTATTTTCAAATATTTATTTACAAATAATGGAAGAAACTTTCGTTTGTTATGTTTACCCTTTCCCCATATAAGGAATAAATAATTTTCAAACAAAATGTATTCTTCAACTGCAATATATTGATATATATTAAAAAAGGCATATCCTGACCAGGAGCACAAGTGCTTTACAGAAGGCAGAACGCCATCTGGTGGAACAGAAATCAACTAAACATTGATTTAGCCTGTTCCCTGATATTTGGCCAACCCAATTTCTTGATAAATCAAGAAAAGCCATCCACGAACGCGTTTCGCGCTTTTGGCGCTCGTCAGCGTGAAGTAGGCTGAACCACTGCGACCAAAAAAGATTTTTTGGTCCCAGTGGCTTCCTGAAAAACCAAGAAATGGGTATTTAAGGCCAAACTTGCGTAAATACGCTTAGCACATGAAAAAACGAAAGAAAAAAATAAAAGATAAAAGATCAGGTGTTGAAATCAATATTAAAAAAGGCATATCCTGACCAGGAGCACAAGTGCTTTACTGAAGGCAGAACGCCATCTGGTGGAACAGAAATCAACTAAACATTGATTTAGCCTGTTCCCTGATATTATCAAGAAATTGGGTTGGCCAAATATCAGGGAACAGGCTAAATCAATGTTTAGTTGATTTCTGTTCCACCAGATGGCGTTCTGCCTTCTGTAAAGCACTTGTGCTCCTGGTCAGGATATGCCTTTTTTAATATTGATTTCAACACCTGATCTTTTTATCTTTTATTTTTTTCTTTCGTTTTTTTTTCATTTTGATATATATTATGGCCAACCTAACAATTCTCAAAATGGTTTTTGAACACTTAATTCTATCATAAAGTTAGTAAATCAGTACGCTTGTTCTGAAACATTCCCAATTTGTGTCAAAAAGTAAAATTTTTCAATTATTTTTTATTACTCTATGATAATTTATTTGTCCAAATGTATACATCATTGCTTGACAGTGTTATTTTTTACCTGCATTATCTTATTTTTTTAACCCTTTGAAGCCAAAAAGTTATCATCGTCTGCTTTCTACCATCTTCTATTTCTCTGTTTGAATTTTCACAAGATAAATTTATTAAGATTTGGTTGCACAATGCTTTGGCTGCTACCTAATCAAATGGTTGCCATAAATATATTTAAAGATATCAAAGTTGTGAGTCTATTTAATTCTATATATATTTTAGTATATCAATTTACATTTTAGGATTTTTGTTTATTGCAATTATATTATACTTTTTTTTTTTAATTTGAAATACTGATTTTAATGAAAGTTAACAAGAAAGATATAATGATAAGGTACAATTTGGATTATCAACATATATAGTCACGACCGTCTTTCCTCCTCAATCAATTCCTCAATTCCTCATGTCACGGATGCGCGCGCATCATCATTATGATCATTATCATTATCTAATGATAATTATAATAATAATAATTATTATTATATTATTATTATTATTATCAACATATATAGTCACGACCGTCTTTCCACCGTCAACAATTCCTCAATTCCTCATGTCACGGATGCGCGCGCATCATCATTATGATCATTATCATTATCTAATGATAATTATAATAATAATAATTATTATTATATTATTATTATTATTATTATCAACATATATAGTCACGACCGTCTTTCCACCGTCAACAATTCCTCAATTCCTCATGTCACGGATGCGCGCGCATCATCATTATGATCATTATCATTATCTAATGATAATAATAATAATAATTATTATTATATTATTATTATTATTTTATTATTAACTAGACGAATGGCCCGGGCAACGCCCGGGTTTTACCCGAGTGCGAATATATTTTAAAAACGTTGTCTTGGGTGGTCGCTATAGACAGGGTGGTCTGTATAGACAGGTGTATGTATCACACAGCCGATAACAGGGTTGTCTAGAGTGGCCGCTATAGACAGGGTGGTCTGTATAGACAGGTGTATGTATCACACTGCTGATAACAGGGTTGCCTAAGGTGACCGCTATAGACAGGGTGGTCTGTATAGACAGGTGGATGTATCACACAGCTGATAACAGGGTTGTCTGGAGTGGCCGCTATAGACAGGTGTATGTATCACACAGCTGATAACAGGGTTTTCTAGAATGGCCGCTATATACAGGGTGGTCTGTATAGACAGGTGGATGTAACACACTGCTGATTACAGGGTTGCCTAAAGTGTCCGCTATAGACAGGGTGGTCTGTATAGACAGGTGTATGTATCACACAGCCGATAACAGGGTTGTCTAGAGTGGCCGCTATAGACAGGGTGGTCTGTATAGACAGGTGTATGTATCACACAGCTGATAACAGGGTTGTCTGGAGTGGCCGCTATAGACAGGTGTATGTATCACACAGCTGATAACAGGGTTTTCTAGAATGGGCGCTATATACAGGGTGGTCTGTATAGACAGGTGGATGTAACACACTGCTGATTACAGGGTTGCCTAAAGTGTCCACTATAGACAGGGTGGTCTGTATAGACAGGTGTATGTATCACACAGCCGATAACAGGGTTGTCTAGAGTGGCCGCTATAGACAGGGTGGTCTGTATAGACAGGTGTATGTATCACACAGCCGATAACAGGGTTGTCTAGAGTGGCCGCTATAGACAGGGTGGTCGGTATAGACAGGTGTATGTATCACACTGCTGATAACTGGGTTGCCTAGGGTGACCGCTATAGACAGGGTGGTCTGTATAGACAGGTGGATGTATCACACAGCTGATAACAGGGTTGTCTGGAGTGGCCGCTATAGACAGGTGTATGTATCACACAGCTGATAACAGGGTTTTCTAGAATGGCCGCTATATACAGGGTGGTCTGTATAGACAGGTGGATGTAACACACTGCTGATTACAGGGTTGCCTAAAGTGTCCGCTATAGACAGGGTGGTCTGTATAGACAGGTGTATGTATCACACAGCCGATAACAGGGTTGTCTAGAGTGGCCGCTATAGACAGGGTGGTCTGTATAGACAGGTGTATGTATCACACAGCCGATAACAGGGTTGTCTAGAGTGGCCGCTATAGACAGGGTGGTCTGTATAGACAGGTGTATGTATCACACTGCTGATAACTGGGTTGCCTAGGGTGACCGCTATAGACAGGGTGGTCTGTATAGACAGGTGGATGTATCACACAGCTGATAACAGGGTTGTCTGGAGTGGCCGCTATAGACAGGTGTATGTATCACACAGCTGATAACAGGGTTTTCTAGAATGGCCGCTATATACAGGGTGGTCTGTATAGACAGGTGGATGTAACACACTGCTGATTACAGGGTTGCCTAAAGTGTCCGCTATAGACAGGGTGGTCTGTATAGACAGGTGTATGTATAACACAGCCGATAACAGGGTTGTCTAGAGTGGCCGCTATAGACAGGGTGGTCTGTATAGACAGGTGTATGTATCACACAGCCGATAACAGGGTTGTCTAGAGTTGCCGCTATAGACAGGGTGGTCTGTATAGACAGGTGTATGTATCACACTGCTGATAACAGGGTTGCCTAAGGTGAACGCTATAGACAGGGTGGTCTGTATGGACAGGTGGATGTATCACACAGCTGATAACAGGGTTGTCTGGAGTGGCCGCTATAGACAGGTGTATGTATCACACAGCTGATAACAGGGTTTTCTGGAATGGCCGCTATATACAGGGTGGTCTGTATAGACAGGTGTATGTATCACACAGCTGATAACAGGGTTGTCTAGAGGGGGGCAGGGAGGACACGTGTTCGCCGGCAGCCAATGGGCGCGCATTCTATCCGTGAGCTTCAGAATAAGGCAATTATATAAGTAGATATATATAGTCACGACCGTCTTTCCTCAATTCCTCATGTCACGGATGCGCGCGCATCATCATTATGATCATTATCTTCTATAGAAGCTTCTATCTTTATAATTATGTATATTTACAAAAAGTCAATTCGCTCGCGCCTCTAGCGGTGAAAATGAGGGGTAATACCAGCTGACCTAATTTACATATAAAGTTTGGAGCGGGGCGTTTCACAAGAGTGACATCCACGGCTCCAATTTATAATTGTAACAAATAGTATTGGAATAAAAACATTCAATCGGATAAAACACGGGCGTTGCCTGGGTCATTCGTCTAGTAGATTATAAACACAAGGTAATAAGACCAAATCCAAATATATTTTGATTATAGCAACAAGAAAATAAGAAGTAATCCAAATAAATTAATAATGTGTGACATTTCAGTAACAGCATTGGTTTTCTAATTCTAAAAATAATATTTTAGGTTGTCTTAACCCTTAACTGGACGGGTTGGGTAGATTCTGCCCATGCATAAACTTAATATAGGAATAAAATATATTTTTCGTTTACCTAGAGCTACCAGCTTTCGTGTATTCTAATTTTACAGTGATACAAACATTTTCCATCCATCGTTTATAAATTTCAGTTTTGGGAGGGGGGTTAAATTTACATGTTGGGGCGGATTCCGCCCAGCCCGTCCAGAAGCATGATAATTTTTCGTGTCAGTGTTAGCTCGTGGCTCATACTTGAGTCGCCATCTTCCGCTATTTTTAGCTTCCTTTTATAAAATAACACTTCTTTCTTTGGAGAAGTATAATTGAAGTAAACGAAAAAATTGCGCTACAAATTTAAAAATAAAACTACAACCTTTTGCAATAACCTTATTGCGAAAGGTTGTAGTTTTATTTTAAAAGAAGTATAATTATCAATCAAGTCAACAGAGAGAATTATCCCTGCCAAACCAAAATATATATAAGTTTTAGAGATTAGTCAACCACACTTTGGAAGAAATATATCAGCAGACAATTGATTCACTTCAGTAGAATTAGTTGATAAGTTGAAAAAACATGGCCTTACATATTTAGGAACGATGAGAAAGAACAAACATTAGATTTACAATCATCAGCCGCGTTATATTGTATTTTAAATGTTACTTTAAATATAAGTTATGAACGGAAAAATACGTCCAGGGTAGCCGAGTGGACAAGGCACCTGCCCGGTAAGCAGAAGGGTGTGGGTTCGATTCCCGCCCCTGGACACTTTTTATTTTTCCGTTCTCCATTACTCTTCATGTTTCACCTTTCCATACCTCATCCTCAAAGTTAGAAATGTCGCTATTTCTCTTTGAAAATAAATTTTGATTTTTAAAAGAAACATTCGCGGTATAATTTTAATGTTCGTTTTACAAACATTAGATTCACCACAATTTCAACCGCACCCTAATAGAGAATCAGGAACATCTATTTTTGGTTTCTCTGGAACAACCACTTTAGTCTCCTAAGTTCCCCAAAAAAAGAAAAAATAAATAATAATATCGGTAATCAGATTGATAAAAAGGGTAAAAAATAAATGAGTAAATTTATTGTTGATCCTGGGAGAGCATTGACTGATGAACACCTGGCCACACGTAATCACAATTCTCTCCCACTGGAATTACAGACGACAATTCAAGAAGAATGATGGTTCAAGTAAACCAAGTGAATCTATAATGCCACAACAATCTGATACTCCAAAAAGATGCTACAAATGTCCATCAAAAAACGCAGTAAAAATAAAAACCCTTTGCTCTGTATGTCAACTAAACGTTTTCAAAAAATAATTTCTTAAAAATTGTGAAAACTGTAAATAGATTATATTTAGAATTTTAAAAAGTCTAAATCTGTATATTAACTATATGTTAATTAAATATTTTTTTGAATATTGATTTCAATCAATATTTAGCGCTCATTTCATAAAGTTAGAGAAGTGGGTTGAATCTACCCAACCCGTCCAGTTACTTAAGAAAAATCCACCTGTCCAGTTAAGGGTTAAAAAAACTTTTTTTTTTCTTATATAAAAGGTGTGTCTAATAAATAATGAGACTGGTCAAAAATAAAGAAAAAATAGAATGATTAAAAAAAATTTTATTAGTATTTTTCAAAATAGTCCCCTTCCGCATCTATACATAATTTCTATCTCTTCTCCCATGATTTAAAACATTTAGAAAAGGCATCTTTCGGAATGTTCTTCAAGACCTTTTTCAAATCCGCTATGATGGACTCTCTAGTGTCAAATCTCCTTCCTTTTAGAGCCATTTTGAGTTTTGGAAAGAGAAAAAAAATCATTTGGAGCTAGGTCTGGGGAATAGGGAGGTTGTGTGTGTGTGTTGAAGTATTTGGATGCCGTGTTTAGCCAAATAAGTCAGTACAGATGTAGTGGTGTGTGGTGGTGCATTATCATGCTGGATAATCCAATTTTTGGAACTCCACATTTCACTTCTTTTCAGACGAATTGATTCACGTACACGTCTCATAATGTTTAAATAAGACTCCTTATGTGACCAATAAGACTTTGTTTTTTGACTTGCAAAGTCGGGATTTCTTCGTTCTTGGTTCATCTTTTCCTTTCTACTCCATGGATTGGCGTTTTGTTTCCGGGTCATACCCATAAACCCATGTCTCGTCTCCAGTTATTACTTTTTCCTTCCAATTAGGGTTTTCTTCCACCATTTCAAGCATTTTTTTTTGGCAACTTCAACGAGATTCTCCTTTTGTTGGATTGTGAGCATTTTAGGGACAAATTTTAAAGGTGTCTTCTTTAACTGCAAGTCTTCTTTAATTATCGATCCAACTAATGATTTTGATATCCCTGTTTCTTCCTCAATGTCCCGTAACCCTATTCGTGGATTTTCTTTTATCAAATTTGAAATTTGGCTCACCTTTTCAGGGTTCCTGTGCAGAATTGGACTTCCAACACGCTTCTCATCTTTCACCGATTCCATTCCATTTTTAAATCGTGAAAACCATCAAAATGTGGTGGGCTTATTTACATTTTCACTTCCAAATGTCAATTTCAACAAATCAAAAGTTTCTGAAGCCGATTTCCCAATTTTGTCGCAAAATTTAATACAAATTCGTTGCTCAAATTTTCTATCCATTACAAATTAGAAGTTGTTATGCAAGCCGTTCTTTTTACAAGCTTACAATTTATCGACTACGCGTGACTGCGCGCGCAATCGTGTGATGTAATATACCGCAGTGTAGCTGAAGCTTTCTATTTTTTTAATAGACTTTTTAAAAAAAATTATCATTTCATTTTTTCTTTGTTTTTGACCGGTCTCATTATTTATTGGACACACCTTGTATGCTATCTTGTTTACACACTTAATAACAGTACTATCTAAGAACATGCTGTGATATGATAAGGCACAATTTGGATTATAGCTTATAAACACAAGGTAATAAGACCAAATCCAAATAAATAAATAGTGTGTGACGTTTCGGTAACATCGTTGTTACCATCTTCAGACAAAAGTACTGAATGGTCAGTACTTTTGTCTGAAGATGGTAACAACCCTGTTACTGAAATGTCACACACTATTTATTTATTTGGATTAGGTCTTATTACCCAGTGTTTATATATTTACATATTTTTATCATTTTTTAATTTTATTTATTCAATTTTCTATATTTAACCTTATAATACAATATAATACACTGCGGCCTGTGATTGTAGAACGATACTTGAAGCTACACCGCATGAGTTTCTTTTCAACGAAAAATAAATATTTTATCTCAAGGTGAAATATCCATCATTTCTATCCCCTTATATTGTATTATAAGTTACTTTTATGTATCATTTACGAACGGAAAAATACGTCCAGGGTAGCCTAGTGGACATGGCATCTGCCCGGTAAGCAGAACATTGTGGGTTCGATTCCAATCCCTGGACACTTTTATTTTTCCGTTCGTCATTACTCTTCATAATTCACCCTTTCATACCTCATCCAAAAAAGGAAAAAGGGAAAAAATGATCGATATTTCACCTTGAGATAAAATATTTATTTTTCGTTGAAAAGAAACTCATGTGGTGTAGCTTCAAGTATCGTTAACCTTATATATAAACGATGTAATAAAGAAGTGTCAATCTCTCTCTCTATGTAGAGAAGGGGAACAAACTATACTTTTTTTTTGCTTATCCCTAGTACACGTGGTACAGGCCATGATAATCATGGTGGGTAGTTAGCGACTGCTTTTACTGTAAGCGCACCACATGTCTACACATGTGAAAAGCAGTACGACTTTGCACTTACAAATGTGTTAGAGCCCCGTTTGGTTACTTGCACTCGCTTGGTGGGGTTGGACCAAACTATACAATTTTATTTTTAAGTTAAATTTATAAATTTAATATTGACATCCATCAATACAATTTGTAACAAATAAATTTACTGGAAATGTGGTTCTTTTTTAAATAATAGCATCAAATATTATCTCTACAGACCTTACTGCAATGATAAAAGTTATTGAATGAGAAGGCTTGGCCCATCATTGGTGAACCCTCTCAGTGGTTCGCCAAATTTTATTTTTACTCTGGTACTGGAAAAAGGTTCCATTATATGGGATATCATTTTTTTTAGAGGTCTGAAAATGTTTTGTTTTTTTTTTCTTCCATATACAAGGTATTAATACCACAAAACCAAATAAATAAATAGTGTGTGACATTTCTGTAACAGCATTCTTACCATTAAAACAAAACAAGTCGGTGGACGAGTAGGTAACACCCTCGATTCCCGACAGTCATGAACCGGGATTGAATCCTGCGTTAACATTTTGTTTAATATGTGAATAACTTTCATATATATTTCACTGTTTCAATTATCATAAACTTGGTTGCTCTTTTTGAGTGGTACCTAATAAAGTGAGTTTGGAACCGAATTCTTATCATTATTCAGTCTTTTGTCTGATGATGGTAACAAGACTGTTACCGAAACGTCACACACTTTTTATTTATTTGGATTTGGTCTTATTACCTTGTGTTTATAATCTACTAGCCAAATGACCCGGGCAACGCCCGGGTTTTACCCGATTAAATGTTTTTATTCAAATACTATTCGTTACAATTATAAATTGGCGCCGTGGATGTCACTCTTGTGAAACGTCCCGCTCCAAACTTTGTGTCTGAGAAGAGATATTTTTATAGAAAGATGATCTGGCTTTTGTTTTCTGCTCGAATGAATGTTTTTCTGTTAGAATTTTGTTCCTGCGTACAAAATAATGAACTGGTTTCTCCCGTGGTCTCTGCTTTTTGGATTTTTTCCCGATATAATTTTGTATCTGATAATCAAACATGATACAGCTAAATCGTCATCATCATTTTCTGACTAAAAATATATAGTTTTAATAATTGATTTATATATTTTTTAAAATAGCCTATCGTTTTCCCCGTATTTTTTTTACCTATGTATGGAAATTTTGGTTTGAATTAGTGAACTACTGCAAATTTGTATACCAGACATACAAACAAACAGACCAACAGACAAACATACAAACATTCATTTTTATATATTGTTGCGCTGGTGACCTGATGTACTGGGAAGAAACCTTCGTGAAGTCTTTTTAACGTTTATTCACAAACCAAAAGTTTGGAGGCAAAGCACTTTCTAACTAAAGATTATTGTCTTAAATAATCTAAAAAACAAAAGTATGCAAATTTGACGAAATAAAAGTATGTAAAATAATTATAGAAAACAAAATTATGTAAAAATAATTATACATGAAAGTTATTAAAAATAAATAAGATGTTAAAAGTTACAATTGAATCCATAAGAAAAGATGTAGACAAAACAAGTAAGTTAAAAATGGAACATGTAAATTAAAGGCTCCAGCAGCGCGCCAACAATATATAGATAATCCAAATTGTGCCTTATCGTCAGACACAATTTATTTGGATTTGGTCTTATTTTCATGTAGTTCTTGTAAAGAACGTTAGCATTGATCAGAGCTCTCACGCTCACAAGAACTTTCTCCGCCACTTCATGGACTTCCTTTCCTTGATATACGTGTAGATTATTTGGTCGGACAGAACAACACCTCCCATGCCTTGATTATAAACTTGAACCTTTAGTAGAACGATGTTTGACAATTTTACCGCAAATTTTTCTTTTGAACGAAAAATCATAATTTATTTCTATCCTTAGGGATAAAGTATGAAAGGATGATAAAAGAAAATAAGACCTGATCCAAATAATTTATTAGTGTGTGATGTTTTGTGTGTGACGTTCTTTCGTTTTTGTCTGATGATGATGATGACAATGCTGTTGCCGAAACGTCACACACTAATAAATTATTTGGATTAGATCTTATTTTCTTTTATTATAATCTATAGTCCAAATTGTGCTTTATCAAGAAAGGATGAATTGTGAAGAGTAATGGTAAAAGGGAAAAATGATAGATGGAAATAGTAGACTTTACATCCAGCAACTGTTGTCATCTTATTGGTGTCTCCAGCTCTGGTCCATTCTCTATGCCAAGATATTGGGCTCTTCATTTCAGAGAAAAAAATTTAATTATAATTAACTGTATTCCTGTAGAAGAGAACTCCAAAGATCGAAAGCTTGAGTTAATTAAATAAGTTTGCCTAAAGGCACTTTTCTCCCTGGATGACTTATCTTCTTCTTCTTCTTCCTTATCTCCACTCAATCATATTAAATCATATTAGAGTCTAGAGTGAAGTAGAATGCCTCTGCCTTTGTCATTAATACTGGGAGCACTACTCAGTGGCAGGCCGACTTAGCTCCAAAAGAAATGGCCGCCTCTGACATGAGGAACAGACACCATGTGCAGCTGCTTCTAACATGGAGTACAAACTCTGCTCATCCTGTATCCCTGGATTAGGAGCCCTTACAGGGTACTATAAGCCCAGCCAGCTGAGCCCAGGTTTTTTAGTGAGCTTGTTACTGCTCCCCCTCCTCCTTTTTCATCCGGGTTTGGGACCGGCAAAGACGGAGTTGGGTGACTTATTATTACCTTTTATTTCTAATCTATAATCCAAATTGTACCTTATCATGGATGATATATGAAAAAGAAGTTAAAAAGAACTGTAAAACTTGGTTATAGCGAACTCTACACTGTGATTGAACTTTCAGTTGGCTATATGGTATCATTAATATATTGGGGGGGTCGGTGGAAAGCTGGTTAAACCGTTTGGGTTTCGACCACTACGATCCGGGTTCGATTCCCGCATTGGACACTTTTTTTCCGTTTTAAAAATTTAAAAAAATGCTCCAATGGCCCCCGATTCTTGCAAAAGTCCAACCCCACCAGCGAGTGCAAGTAACCAAACGGGGCTCTGGCACATTTGTAAGTGCAATGTCGAACTGCTTTTCACATGTGTAGACATGTGGTGCGCTTACAGTAAAAAAGCAGTCGCTAACTACCCACCATGATTATCATGGCCTGTACCACGTGTACTAGGGATAAGCAAAAAAAAAATATATATATATATATTGGGGATTAAAAACACAAGGAAATAAGACCAAATCCAAAAAATGAATAAATGAATAGTGTGTGACGTTTCGGTAACAACATTGTTACAGAAACGCCACACACTATTTATTTATTTGGATTTGGTCTTATTACCTTGTGTTTAAAATCTATAATCCAAATTGTGCCTTATCATATTGGGGATTATATTTTAGGTTTTTGTTATAAAGGAAGGTTCACACTATCCCCTATTTTTTTTTTTTTTTTTTAGCGATATTTTACTGTAAAGTTCAGGCAGGAATATGGTATATCCTGGACCTCTTGTTGTAAACTGAAGCAGACAGAAGTGGCAACATGTAATGAAAACTTAGAATCTTCGTACAGACTCTATAAAGGAAAAAAGAGTTAGACAGAGTGTGGGATGTGTTTACAGCCGTGTTCACTGAGAATGGCAAGGTGGATATTCCCTCCGGACCAAAAAATTACCTCTTCTCGAAGGATTCCATGGCAGCAGCTTCCACCTCTGCAAGGTCTTCATCTACCCAGGTGAGGATAGCATTGGGTCCTCTATTAGCTATATAGTGGTTCTTTCTCCTCTGCATGTTGTCAAATACTTACTTACTTATCTCCACTCAATCATATTAGGGTGTCTAGCTTGAGACTTTTGATGGTGTCTGTCAGGGATGAGTAGAGCTCATCAATGGATGAGTTTGACAACCATCATGACTGGGTGAAGTAGAATGCGTCTGCCTCCATCATTAAGACTGGGAGCACTACTCAGTGGCAGGCTGACTTAGAAATGGTCCCCTCTGATATGAGGAACAGATGCCATGTGCAGCCACTCCTGACATGGAGTACAGACTCATCCTGTATCCCTGGATTAGGAGCCCTTACAGGGTACTATCAGCCGGGCCAGCTGAGCCCAGGTTTTTTATTGAGCTTGTTACTGCTCTCCCTCCTTCTTTTTCATCCGGGCTTGGGACCGGCAAAGGCGGAGTTTGTAAAATACTGATTTCACAGACCTGTAGCGGCTCCCAAATATTAACTTTTCATATTTTCATCATAAAGTTTTAATTTGTTTAATAACTATTTAATTCAAATATTAAATTATCTTATAAATATATAATGCTCGTAAAATATACTTTATTAAAATTATATAAATTAACATTAATATCACATTATTTATTTTATTTATTTCCTCTCAAATTTACAGTGTACCATTCGAGCATAAAGCTCACGAGTCACTTTGTCGTGGATGTTAGGCATCAAGAATTTCTAAAAAATGGCCTTCAGAACTGACTGGAAGGTCACAGTTCAGGTAGAGTGAAGTCCAGGTCTTTTATGTCTTGGATTGAGGTCTCCATCAAATTGGAACAATTCTTTTATAACTGGATTTTGGGAAGTAGAGAGTTTTAGATATAATTTCTGGGTCGAGGATATGTATATTTCTTCTATATTAGGCTGGTTTAAGTCCTGCTTTAAAATTGCATTTGATAGATTAAATGGGGCATTTACAGTACTTCTTAAACAAATTCTCATGAATGCATCTATTCTTTTCCTATCAGTCAAGGTTATGTATTTAAACCATACAGGCAATGCGTATGTTACTATAGGGAGAATACAGCTTCTGTATAAAGTAAATTTTTGGTTAACAGATAAACCACTTTTTGAACTGAACATGTTGGATAATGAGGCTTTGGCTATTTTAGATTTTCTTATTATATCCTTCACGTGGCTGGTGAATTTCAGTTTAGAATCGAAAGTGACTCCCAAATATTTGACCTGCTGGGTCCAATTTATGGGAGATGAGTAAATTATAAGATTTGTCCTGGGTGTGAACTTGAAGCTATTTTGTGGAGGAAAGATAATTGCTTGAGATTTCTTTGGATTCAGAATGAGTTTCCATTTATCACACCAATTGCAAATGATTTCAAGATAGTTTTGTAGGCGGGAAATTAAAATATCTGGGGAACGCGAGCTGGATAACAGGGCAGTATCATCAGCGAAAAGAGCTAGTCGGCATTGTGGGATATGTGGAATATCATTGATGTATAAATTGAAAAGTATAGGACTCAATATTGAGCCTTGAGGAACACCAGATTCTATTTGCCGAGGACTTGATATATATGTTCCAAATTTTACGGAGAACGTTCTATCCTGAAGATAATTCTCAAGGAACTTGATGAATTTATGAGGAAAGTTATAAGAAGTTAATTTAATGATGAGGCCTCTGTGCCAAACCATATCGAAAGCTTTTTTTAAGTCTAAAAGCACTACTCCAACAGCTTCGTTAAGGGATTTGCGAGTTTGTATGAAATCAATAACTGTAATCAATTGGTGAGTTGTTGAATGATTTGCTCTAAACCCAAATTGCTGAGGAATTAGAACATTTCTTGTATCTATATAGGTCTGGAGTCTTTTAAGGATGATCCGCTCAAATATTTTTCCAAATATTGGCAAGAGACTAATTGGCCTAAAATCATCCAGGGATTTAGATAGTTGCTTTTTTGGTATGGGAATAACTATAGCATGCTTCCATATCTTTGGAAAGTAGCAAAGATTAATAGATGCATTGAAGATGCTAGTTAAAAATACAACCCATTTTATAGGTAGGTTTTTGATTAATTTGGTAGTTATTTCATCGTGACCAGGCGCCTTGTTTGCAGAAAGTTTTGTTATTTCTTGTTTTACTTCTTGTGGTGATGTAAGTTTCAAAATATTTTCGTTGTTATCAAGAGTCATTCGAGTTTCATTTAAGGTTGGATGATTTGTTAGGACTTCTTTTGAAACTATGGAAAAGTGTTTTGAGAAATTAAATGCCAAAGCCTTGCCAATTTCTTCATCTGAATGTAGAATATCACCATCTACATTAATATTTTTAATTTCCGATTTTTTTCGAGTTGACTTCACTAGTCTCCAGAAGGTATTTGGAGTATTTATCGCGCTGTTGATAAGATCATTTTGACTTTGCTGATTGTACTTTTTTAATATAATATTCACTCTCTTTTGAAAATGTAGATAAATTTCTCTGTGTCTGGGGTCCCATGTTGACTGCCATTTCTTTCTAGCTTTATTCTTTTCTCTGATAATGTTTTTAATAAAAATAGGCACATGCGGTTTAACTATGGGAGAAACTATTGTATTTTTAGAATAAGTATTAAGAATGGTTTTGTTGAGGGTTCCAATTTCAAGATCAATATTTATAGTAGAATTTAAAGGGGATCTGGGAGGTGGATTATTGATTAAATCTTGCTGAAAATATATCCAGTTTGTGTTCTTATTTACTTTCATAGAAAAATCATATTATTTGTTGTTATAATAATATAATAAAAATAATTATACATATCTTTCTAAATATAAATCATATATAAATATTTATCTATGATATATCAAACACATAAATCTAACATTTTATAATATTGAAATGTTATTTGACCACCAAAAAACAAAAAGAACGTCAACATGTAGTATACAGCAATTTAACCCCTTCTGATAATTTGTATTAAATAAATGTAATAAAAAAAAAGTTGATTTTACGAATAAATAATTTGTTGTCTGACTCTCCCTGGAATTTTATACCAACCCAACAACAGACCCACTCAACTCCCAGTTGGTTGTGGATTTAATGACTAAACAAAAGGTAATAAAGACCAAATCTAAATAATTAAATATTGTGATGTTTCGGTAACAGCATTGTTACCATCTTCAGACAAAAAGTACTGAATGAGTTCAGTACCGAAATGTCATATTATTTATTTGGATTTGGTCTTATTACCTTTTGTTTATAATCCAAATTGTGCCTTAGCAGATTTAATAACTAAGTCTGTAAGGAGTAGCTTAAAATCTATATATATAAAAATGAATGTATGTGTGTGTGTGTGTGTGTGGTCTGTTTGTCCTTTATGCCTGACCAAACCACTCATTGGAACGCCATGAAACTTTGGGAAGTTATTTAGTATAGTACTGGGAAGGTTTCTAGCAAATAAAATTTTTGAAATAACTTTTCGCTTTAAAATAATCAAGATAAATATTCTAATTTATCTGTTATAATTCAACAATCTGCTCTAAATATTATCATGATGATACGATGATTTTGTAATGTAGAAAATTAGGAAAGACAAAATTCAGGATGACACGGCAATTTATTTGAGACAAGAATAATGATACAATTCCAAGGCAAGATACTATTCCTTTAACTTCCAATTACCGAGGGAACCAATTAATAATGATTTTATTCAACTTATCGAGTATTTTTCAAGGGACCGGGAAAAAATGTTCACTTTATCGAGAGATTCGTTAGACAAACCTTTACTCGGGTAAAACCCGGGCGAAGCCGGGTACGTCCATACAAGAATAATGATACAATTCCAAGGCAAGATACTATTCCTTTAACTTCCAATTACCGAGGGAACCAATTAATATTGATTTTATTCAACTTATCGAGTATTTTTCAAGGGGCCGGGAAAAAATTTTCACTTTATCGAGAGATTCGTTAGACAAACCTTTACTCGGGTAAAACCCGGGCGAAGCCGGGTACGTCCGCTAGTGATTTATATAAAAAAAATAATTGTTGTATATACACTCATGGACAAAGAAGTTGTACCTTTTAGCATGTATATCGGGGATTCAGACAATAATTCTGAAAGATATTGGATACACAGTGACCTTTATTGAAGATGCATGAGATAACCAAGCATGAACAAAATTGCTTCTGTCTCCTTAAAAAAAAAAAAAAAAAAGACGATTGATGACATCAAAGACTTTCCACTTCCCTAAGTTTTATATACATTACTAGCGGATGTGTACCCGGCTTCACCCGGGTTTTATCCGAGTGAAAGTTTGCCTAACAAATATTATATATTATGAAGTATAATAAACAATGTTAAAGATTAGTTTTAATTATTAATCAAGATTGTGTGTGAATATGTGAGAAAGATGTAATAATGTTGTTGTTTTCTTGGCCGACTGTTTTACATATGGTGTTATCTTAAAATTGCTTGTTTTGAATATTTTTTTAGATTGAGATTATTAGCTAGTATGTAAAAAAATTAACTCTGTTGAAATTTAATTTTGTATTTTATATAAATAAAATTAACTCTGTTGATTTTTTTTGTATTTAATCGATAACAGCGAATTTACGCATGTTAATTTTAGGAAAAATATTTTGATGTTAAGCAAAACCTGCTCCATCTCGTTTTACATAAATGTTGAAAATTTGGTCGAAATTGATGCATTGTAACGAAAGTTTTTAGCGAACACCACTTATGAAATTTCCATTTTATTAATATAGATTTTCTCCTGGTTAGGGGCCAGCTACCTGCGGCTCACCAGCCAAATTTGACTCATTGGATGTGAAGCTGCTTTATAAAGTTCCATATGCAAATATTAGTTATGTGAGTACTATTTATTGTTGGAAAAAAAAAATTATAGCTCTTTAAAAACTTTGATATTTTGTAAATTGTGTAATTTTTACTCTTCCGACTCAAAAGGTTGCCAAACCCTGCTCCAGGCGTTATACAGGGTGGCCTATAAGACCTTTTTTTAATAAAAAAATAAAAGTTTTTGGCGACTCATGAGCCACCCTTTCTTCTTCTTTCTTATCTCAAAGCCATGATAATCATGGTGGGTAGTTAGCGACTGCTTTTACTGTAAGCGCACCACATGTCTACACATGTGAAAAGCAGTTCGACTTTGCACTTACAAATGTGCCAGAGCCCCGTTTGGTTACTTGCACTCGCTGGTGGGGGTGGACTTTTGCAAGAATCGGGGGCCATTGGAGCATGCCACCCTGTAATAACTTTGATATGGATCCCTAACTTTTGTTGCAGTGAGTGTAGGTGGGTTTTATATCTGGCTTATCCCTAGTACACGTGGTACAGGCCATGATAATCATGGTGGGTAGAAGTAGGCGACTGCTTTTACTGTAAATGCACCACATGTCTACACATGTGAAAAGCAGTTCGACTTTGCACTTACAAATGTGCCAGAGCCCCGTTTGGTTACTTGTACTTTCTGGTGAGGTTGGACTTTTGCAAGAATCGGGGGGCCATTGGAGCATTTTTTTTTTTTTTTTTTTCAATCGGAAAAAAAAGTGCCCAATGCGGGAATCGAACACGGGTCGTAGCGGTCGAAAACCAACGGTTTAGACCATCCTTCCACCGACCCCCCCCCCCTTATTTAGGATTTTATATAAATTAAAGATGAAATCACCTCTCTATCTTGATTTGAAATGTTGTTTCTCGCACTTTTTTAAAAAGTAGTGTGTCAGGTGGTGTGCAGTGTGAACCCTTCCATCATGCTGGTGGTGGCCTGTGAGATCCTGCAAGAAGACCTAAAGCAGCTGCTGGACCGGAGTTCCCCCTTGCTGGATCTGGACATGTTGGACCTCATGTCCTCTCTGTTCCAGGAGCTCATGCTCTCCCATGTCCTGGACAGCCGCCTTCCACCTCGCAACCTTCTCAATTTGGTCTCTCGTCTGCGTCTCATGGTGAGAACAAATGTTCGCTAATCTCCACTCAATCATATCTGAAAAAACACAGGCCTTAAGAATCAAACTAACTTTTATCCTGATATACGAGGGTGAGTAGAAAAGTAAGGTCTCCTATTTTTTTTTTCATAGAAAAACACATTTAATCACAACCTTTTATACATCATTGGAAAGGTTGGACACTTTGCTATTTTTCTACATAGTCGCCTTGATGCTCAATCACTTTTTTCATCCTGTCAACCAACTTTGTATTTCCGGTGTTGTACCACTCTCCCGCCGCCTCTTTGAGCCACTTGTCGACCCACCTGGCGGACACCTTTCTGTAGCCGAGGGTCTCAGACACAATCTTGTGCACGGAGAAGTGGCTGCAATCTTCATTCAGGCCATCCTCGATCTCTTCAAGGGTTATCCGCCGGTTTGCGCGCACCATTTCGTCGATTCGAGCCACGGTTGATTCCGGCAAACTCGGCCGCCCAGACCGCTGTTCATCGTGGACGTTTATCCGCCCCTCGTTAAACTCCCGGCACCATTTCCGCACATTTGTGATGTCCATGCACTTCTCACCATGCACTTCCACTAACTGACGGTGAATTTCGACCAGAGAATTATTTTTCGCATTTAAAAAGCTGCTTAACAAGTGGCTCAAAGAGGCGGCGGGAGAGTGGTACAACACCGGAATTAAAAAGTTGGTTGACAAGATGAAAAAAGTGATTGAGCATCAAGGCGACTATGTAGAAATATTGCAAAGTGTCCTACCTTTCCAATGATGTATAAAATGTTGTGATTAAATGTGTTTTTCTATGAAAAAAAAATAGGAGACCTTACTTTTCTACTCACCCTCGTACCATCAGCTAGGCAACCTATTCCTTAAGGCCTCGATAATCCCATACCGTTTTCCTAAAACGGTTCAAGAATCACATATCAAAAAGGATGATCAGCACACAGCATTTGCAGATTATCATCAATTAGAAGACCCTGAATTTATTTCAAATGAAAGTTGGCATTCCACATTTATTTGTCAGGCATCATTAAATGATCTAGTTAGGGATTTAGGGCTATCAAAAGAAGCAGCAGAAATTCTTGGATCAAGATTAAAGCAAAGGAACCTCTTGTTACCACAAACAAACCACTCAATCATATCAGAGAAGACAACCACATCAAACAATAGTTTATTTCAACAACAACAACAACAAAAAGCCTTTATTTAGGGTCACTGACCCTATACAGGATTCACCAGAGGTATGCATAAGAACAAAGCAGTGAGACAAAGGAAACAACGATATATACAGAAAAGAAAGAAAAAAAAAATAAGAAAGAGAAAGAGGGAAACAAGAAAAACAACACAAAAAGAGTAGCAGTAAGAAAGTGAGAAGTGAGTGTCACTTGGCCTTCTTCTGAGATATGGACTTGTGGAAACCATAAAACGCCATAGCAATATACTTATTCTGGGTCATATTGTCAATTATTGATGGAAGTGAAGCACAGAGTTGCCCAGTTTTGAGCATAAGGGTTCTTCTTTCAGAGCAGAGCAATCAAAACCAATAGTTTATTTCAAATCCTGATATTTCAGTGACTTCCTGAAGAGAGTCACAGGAAGTTGCTGAAATGTCAGGAGTTAAAATAAATCATTGGTTGATGTGTTTTTCTCTGAATCAACTTTCAACCAACCAACACTATTCAGAACTTCAGGGTATCAAGCCTGTAGAGCTCCATAATAACTTGGTGAAGTAGAATGCTTTTGTCATTAAGACTGGGAGAACTACTCAGTGGCAGGCTGACTTAGCTCCAATATGAAATGATCACCTCTATATCATAAGAAACAGATGCCATATGCAGGCACTCCTAACATGGAATACAGACACTACTCATCCTGTATCCCTGGATCAGGAGCCCTTACAAGGTACTATCAACTAAATCCAGGTTTTTTAGTGAGCTTGTTACTGCTCCCCTTCCTCTTTTTTTTCATCCAAGTTTGGGACCGGCAAAGAGGAGTTATGTTGATTAATGAAGTCCACGACTAAAGAATTAAAAGATTCCACACACCTACTCAGCATCAGACACCATCAACAAGCTCTACAAGCTTGATACCCTGATATGATTGTTGAGTGGAGATAAGAAAGAAGAAGACACACCTTTGAAAAATATATTTATTTTCCTTATTATGTTGATGCGACTCTAGCTCTTTCGAGTTCTTCCTCAGGCCTAAAAACAATACACTAATGCTACCAAGTGTATTGCTTTTTCAAAATGTTTTAGGTATTCTTTTAATATTCTTGATTCAAACTTGTTTTTTTTTTTGGTGGGGTATTTCATTTTTGTAATAATTTGAGCCTGTTTCTCCCTATTTCTGTTTATTTATGTGAAGTTAACTAAGATCGGTTGGTGCTGAGGTTTTTACACTTTTAATGATGATCTTCTATAGTACAAATTGAATTATAAGAAGCCCGTTGAAGAGCAATTATCGCTTGAGAGCTTGCAATTTAAAATAAAAAAGAAACTCATTGTGAAGAAAATATTTTTGTATTTCTAACCGTTTTTTTTTTTCACAATTTTATTACGAATAGTTCACTGTTTTATAAAATTTAAAAAAGGAGATTATTTTAGGTTTGTTATAAGGGAAGGTTATTTATATCCCCGGTTTGTTTTAGCGAGGTTGTATTGTAATTGGCTTTTTTGTTCCTTGTTGTTACCTTGGGATGGATATAAAGGTACCTATTTTATTTTTAAAACTTGCACAAAGGTAATGTTTTAGTCATTGAAGAATAATTACTTATTTAAGCCTATGTATGTCAACCTATATGATGAGGTTCTAGTCAATGCTTGGCCTGAAATGACCGAGTCTCTGATGAGAGACAGCCTCCTGGAGAGCCCATGTGATGCCATGTTTTATGTACAGTCTCTCACGGGAGACTCTAGCATTCTAAGATACGCAATGTTCTCTCCAAATAACTGCGTGATGTTTAGTTAGCAGCTGTTTTAAAGAGATAAGATAAAGTTAAGGTGTTCATTGGATGAGTGGCATAAACTGTCGGTTTTGGACAAAAAAAAGTCTTTGCAAGTTCTTTGCAAAAAGTCCAAATACACCAGTGAGTAACTAAACAAGATTTTGGCACATTTGTAAGTGCCAAAGTCGAACTGCCTTCTACATGTGTAGGCATTTGGCACTTTTACAGTAAAAGTAGCTGCCAACTATATCCCACTATAACAACAGTCTTTGATTTCCAGACTTAAGTCTGGTCATCTACAGACAATGACTTTCCAGAATGGTTGCAGGGTTTTCCCAGTATGTACTAAGAGCAATTCTCAGCCTGCAACCTAGAGACACGTTCCGCCAAGAGATCAACACCACAGAGGTCCATACGTCTCTTGACCTCACGGACAATACAGCAGCTACATTTGTGCCTGCAACGTCCCACAATCAATGTCCCATATACTAGATGACTGCCCGCTGTACAAATTCAATGGAGGAATCTCCATTCTGTCACCCCGGAAGCCCTGAACTGGCTGAAGGCCTTGCCTCTCAGACTTTAATGACCGATATGTCCTCACTTCTTTTTTCTAGATTTAATTCATTTTGTCTCCTCTCTAGTTGTAAATACGCTGCTGTATCACCTCATAAGCATAATAATATTATTGACTGTATTGACTCATCCATTGATGAGCTCTACTCTTCCCCGGCAGACACCATCAAAAGTCTCAAGCTTTACAAGCTTGATACCTTAGTGTGATTGATTGGGGATAAGAAAGAAGAAGAAGACATCCCACCATGATTATCATGGCTTGTACCATGTGTACTAGGGATACAAAAAATGTAAAAAATAGGATAGATACAGCACCAATTATGTTGTAACTTTTGGAAATATAAACTTGGCATGAAGTAACAGCATCTTTACTCTTACCTCGGGGTGAATGATAAACCTTCCCTATCTAATCTCTTAGTTTACCACCCTCCTTGTTCCATGGAAGCAATGGTCGCCTCTCCTGTCAAAATTAACGTCAGAATCTGACGCCATCTATTGACCGTCGCCGCAACTAGCGGCATCGGGTCGGTGACAAAGCCACAACACCAACTTTGGCAAACTGATAAGCGTCCACCTAGAGACCATGGTTTCGGGCTAATGGCCCTCATCAGTCTAGGGCGGACTTTATTCCATGAGATCCACACTGGATCTAATGGAATCCTCACAATTTACCAAAGAGGTGTTTTGCTGGCAATGTGGCTGGGCCAAATATATTGGCAAAACATAGTTGTCACCGACCCGATGCCGCTAGTTGCGGCGACGGTCAATGGATGGTGTCAGATTCTGACGTTAATTTTGACGGGAGAGGCGACCATTGTTTCCATGGATTAATTTCCTCCCGGCAAATTTTCCACCCTCCTTGTTGTTGTCTCCAGTGTTGTACTCTTGTAGTTCACCACACCAGATAGTAGGTAACTAGGAAAGTGGATTCAAGATAAAACTTACCAGTTAAGTCACCAAAGAAAGAAACTATTTATACTCTGTAAATCTCACTTCATTTGTAACTTGTGGTAGTTTTCACACTAAATCCTTTGCTATCATTGAAAATTTATTTCAAAAATAATATAGACTCATGGACAAAACTAAAGGAAGTGGAAAGTTTTTTTGGCCGCCGGGTATCTATTTTTTTTTAAGGAGGCAGGCAATTTTGTTCACACTTGGTTATCTCGTGTCTTCAACAAAGGTCATTGTGTATCAAATAGCTTTCATAGTTATTGTCTGAATCCCGATATACATGTTAAAAGGTACAACTTCCTTAAATTTTGTCCATGAGTGTATACATACTTGGTTATCTCGTGTGTCTTCAATAAAGGTGACTGTAATATCTTTCAGAGTTATTGTCTGAATCCCGATATACATGCTAAAAGGTACAACTTCTTCAAGTTTTGTCCATGAGTGGAGGTACTACGTCAACATTTCTTGATTTGGTGACTTACAGTTACCTTACCAGGTAAAGAATGTGTTCTTGAATTATCTTTCTCACTTCTCATAATCTACACCCAATTTTCTGTAAGTTGCTGAAATGTTAGGGGGTAAATAACTCAAGAACAGCTGATGCATCTATATTCTTTTTTTTTTTTAAATCATTTTGTTGCTGCATTTTACGTGCATATCCTCTTTATATATAACATATCTTTTTTTCATCTCTTGAACCATGTTGGCAGGAAATGGAGGAGTTGGTCAATGGTCCACAAATTATTTAATATTTTCACTGAATATATTTCTGACACTAGTGATTTAGAAAGAGAGATAGAAGTATTCATTCAGCAGTGTGTGTTGGCAGCTTCTACTGAAGAGAATCTCCAAAAACGACTCTTCCAAGGACATCCTTCTCTACCTCGACCGGGTGTTCCCCCCTCTGAATGAGGAAACCAGGAAGGAGTTTATAAACCAGTACGGCCTCCAGGTAAATTTCTTTGTTTGTTGGACCACCCAACTTCTCATCTTAAGTCTAATATATACAGTAAAACCTCTCTGTAGAGGACACCTAGTTGCAGAGCAAAAGTGTCCTTTATGAAGAGATTTCCTTTTACTGGAGAGTTGTTACATACTAAAAATGGTAATTTTGATAATCAAAACTGTTCTATGTAGAGAGGTGTTTTCTAGCCGGAGTGTCCTCTCATGGAGGTTTTACTGTATATACAGTAAAACCCCTCTATAGTGAACCCCAATGGGACAGAGCTTTTGGTTCACTATAGCCACAGTTTGGCCATTTTTTTAACTTTTCCAAATTTTTAGACCATATAATTAAAAAGTAGCCATACAAACAGGAAAAGGCAGCCACTTATTAATGGTTACTTTGTTTTAATTCCCTTTTCTTTTTTTTTTTGCTTTTTACTGTAAGCGCACCACATGTCTACACATGTGAAAGCAGTTCGACTTTGCACTTACAAATGTGCCAGAGCCCCGTTTGGTTACTTGCACTCGCTGGTGGGGTTGAACTTTTGCAAGAATCGGGGGGCCATTGGAGCATTTTTTTTTTTAATCAGAAAAAAGTGTCCAATGCGGGGATCGAACCCGGGTCATAGTGGTCGTAAACCAAACGGTTTAACCAGCCTTCCACCGACTCCCCTTTTAATTCCCTAAATTGACCTATTTCTTTACAGTAATGCTGAATATCAAAAGAAGTCATTTGATAATAGGTTCTTCTTATCATTAGCATACATGTTTATATATAAACCTATGTATTATTTAAAAATTAAGCCAAATCCCCTAGGCAAAACATTATTAATTATATATTTGAAAGGTATAAGAGTATTATAGAACATTGATAAGGCACAATTTGGATTATAGATTATAAACACCGAATTTAAACCGATATAAGCACCGAATTATTACCGAAACGTCACACACTATTTATTTATTTGGATTTGATCTTATTACCTTGTGTTTATTTTAGAACATCTTTCTCAAATAATATAATACTATATTTATTTGAAAAAATTCCTCTAATGCCTTGTTGTTTAAAAATGAAAAGTGAAATTTGAAAATAAGAATTGTCTTAAAATATTATTATTTCCATCAAAGGAATAAAGCTCTGTGTATTCTGAATCAATTGAGGGTGAATCAAAAGTATCCAATTCAGAAAAATCGGACACGAAACATGTTGATACGATAGCGCGATCAGTAAAATTGCGAATAAAAAACTCCAATTTGCAAACACAAAATCGGTGGTAAAACGGCCGGCCAGGGGGAATATCCGTGAACCCTGAATGAGTCATATACCTAACAAGAATTCCATTCTAAAAATAGAACTGTAGTGGTAGTTTTTGAGAATTTATAAGTCGATTTGTTTGCAGCCCATGAGACATTGAGCCTAGGTTAAACTTGATATAGAATGCTTCTAAAAGGGCATGCTGCCACTGTTTTTTTTTTAGAATGCAACTCTTTGTTTCTTTTCTTTATTTTGGAAGCCATTTGTATTTTTCTTCTATTTCAAAATTGTCGAATGAAAAGATATTCTATTAAATAAAAGTATAATGTGTACAAATGTATACAACATACAGCAAAAATAGAATGGAAATGAAAACAAACAATGCCGCAATTTTTTTGTTTTGAAATCGCGATACGCGAGCTGAAACATGCTCAAAATTTTGTTGTTTTAAAAATTTTTTAAATCACAATTTTAAGTTCGTTATAAGCATAGTATTTTTAATAGATTTTATCATTTTGAGACCGAAAATAGGTTTGTTATAGGGGTAGTTCGTTATTTTAAAAATCGTAAGGTTCGTTATAACGATGGTATTTTCAATGGAATGGAATTGGGAATCGCCGTGGGTTCGTTATAAGGGAAGGTTCGCTATATCCAGGGTTCGTATTAGCGGGGTTTTACTGTATATAGTTATCCTCATCTTACCTAAACTATAGTCACAGAAGCCACTGTCCTCACAGTTTCACAAGACATCCAGAATAAATATATTCTATATATTAAGAAAAAGGCACCTTATCCCAGTACAATGTTACATTTGTACTATTTTTTCACAATATATATATATATATTAAAAATAAAAAGGTATCTCCTGACCACGAGCACATGTGCTTTTTAGATGGCAAAGCGCCATCTAGTGGAGCAAAAATAAACTAAACGTTTATTTAGCTTGCTCCGTGATATTTGGCCAACCCAATTTCTTGATTTATCAAGAAAAGCCATCCACGAAACGTTTAGTTTATTTTTGCTCCACTAGATGGCGCTTTGCCATCTAAAAAGCACATGTGCTCGTGGTCAGGAGATGCCTTTTTTATTTTATTTTTATTTTTAATATCAACACCTGACCCACTTATCTTTTATTTTTTTCTATTGTTTTTTTCATATACAGTAAAACCCCGCTAATATGAACCCTGGATATAACGAACCTTCCCTTATAACGAACCCACGCCGATTCCCAATTCCATTCCATTGAAAATACACTTGGTTCTTTTTTTATGCGGTAGATGCGTTCCAGGGGAATCCGCATAAAAAAAAATCGTACAAAAAAATACATACATTTATATGTAAAATGATGGATCCGTTCCATTTATTAAAAAAATCGCATAAAACCTAAATAATGTTTTAAAATGCACCAGAAATCGCATAAAAAAGATTTATAAATAATAAGATTTAATTTTTTTCTCATCATATTTTAATAAATGGCACATATGTGTGTTAATAACAAAAACAAAACTTAATATGTAAAAAAAAAAAAACATAAACAAAACTTTATTTAAAATCATATTAAGAATGTTTTCATCATTATTCGCTGTCTGATAATGTGCGAACCCGTTTGTGGATTGGTGCAAGATCACTTTCATCACTTGAAGATAAAATTACGTCATCAGATCTATATGGTAATGCTTCTTTAGGAACTTCAGTGATTTTTTTTTCTTTGACAAGGTAGTCAGTAATCAAACGCTGTGATGGCTTGACTAGTTCTTTGTAGAGTTCTCTGTAGCCAGTCACACAAAATTTCAGATCACGTTGGAATTTTAAGGCGCGTTCTACATCATTATCATTTTGAATAAAAAAAAATTCCAATTTACCGGAAAGTTGAAGGCCTTCCCGAAGTAATTTTTCGTCCAGTGGAGTAACATCTTCCAGTTCGCTATCTACTGTTTCAAAATCTTTAGTAGTATCTACCATACTTTCCAAAATATCATCATCATTTAGGGCTTCGTCCACAAGCAATTCTTCTATATCATGCTCGCCAAAATCATCAAAACCTTCCCCACCTATTTCCTTAGCAATTGAAATAATATCTGATGTTACTATTGTTGTTCTATTTGATTCATTTCTCTTTGATACGCATTCAGGCCAAGCAGCTTTCCAACATGCATTCAAAGTTTGTGATTTTATCTCGGCAATTGCTAACGCAACATGATCTACACAGTTCAAGATATTAAATTGTTTCCAAACTTCAGTAACTGTTATTGTATCGGATTCCAGTTTATCGAAAATGAATTGGAAAGTGAATTTTACATAATATTTTTTAAATGTTGAAATAATTCCCTGATCTAATGGTTGAATTAGGCTCGTTGTGTTTGGAGGGAAAAAAACTACCTTTATATTTGGATGTTCTAAGTTTGGATGACCTGGTGCATTGTCAAGAATTAATAAGATCTTAAATTCGAGACCCATCTCTTTCATATAATTTTCTACTTCGGGTACGAAGCATTTATTGAACCATTCAGTGAAAATAGCCGTTGTTACGAAGCATTTATTGAACCATTCAGTGAAAATAGCCGTTGTTACCCAGGCCTTCTTGTTTGCCATCCAATGTACGGGCAGTGTATTTAAGTCTTTTCCTTTTAATGCACTTGGTTTTAAAGATCGATTTACAAGCAGCGGTTTTAACATTCGATCGCCAGATGCATTGCTGCACAGCAATAAAGTAACTCGATCTTTAGCAGCTTTAAAACCACTGGGATTTTTTTCGGACTTTGCAATGTAAGTACGGGTTGGCATTTTTTTCCAAAACAATCCTGTTTCATCAGCATTGAAGATTTGATGGGCACAATATCCTCCATCTTTAATAATTTTAGCCAACTTTTCAGGATATTTTCTAGCAGCTTCTTCATCTGCAGAAGCCACCTCACCTTTTATTTTTAGATTATGAAAAGAATGTCTTTTTATAAAACCAGTTAACCACCCTGTGCTGGCAGAGAATTGTGGATTACTTTCACGTGAAGATGTAGATGGCTCTGATTCTTTTAACTCCTTGTAAAATTTAAGGGCTTTCATCTTGATTAAATGTCCATCTAACGGAATTCTTTTTTGAGTTAAATCTTCAATCCAAATTACGAGAGCCTTTTCTGTTTTTTCTATTAAAGTGCCTCTTGAATATGATGAAATTTTAGAACTCAAATTTGTACCAGATCTGACTGATCTTCTTATTGCCGCTTCATTTTTTTTATTGCTCTTATAGTAGATTGGCCTAAATTATAACGTTTACCTATTGCTGTTGATCTTTCTCCTTTCGCCAAGCAATCGAGAATTATAATTTTGGTTTCTAGCGAAATTGCACTTCTTTTTTGTTTTTTATTATTGTCACACATTTTCTTTAAGAGGACTAAAAATTATAGAAAAACTTAATGTACAATTACGCACTAAAATTATTCAAAAAAACTTACAATTCACTTGAGTAAATTTATCTTCCGGTTTTCGGTAGTAACCTTCTTTCACAAAGTTTTATTTTCTAATGCTTTCCAATATGCAGGCTTTTTTAATTAGTTTCATACAAAAACAAAATGCAGCATAAAAACACGCAATTTTAACGAGGTATTTTTGTTTTTGTCTCTTTTGTTTTTAAGAACAAATCAAGAGAAAACATGTCAATAAAAGAAAAAAGAAATTTGTACCGGCAGCTGGCACGCCGGCGGGTTTTCAGTTTTGATTTCGGTTTTGCATGAGTTGTGTAAGACACCGGCAGGCGCGGAATAAAAGACATTGGAACTTCCCCTCTACTGTTTGTTGGATAACTTAACATACAACCAGGACGTTACAAAATTCTTTCTTTGTATTGATTGCGTAATAGTAGAGTTGTAGTTGTTATTCTTATTCGTTTTCAGAAAAAGTGAATCACCAAAAAAAAAATTTCAAAATTCGAATAAATGTTTTTTTTCTTGCACCGCATAACTCCAAAACCGCATAAAAAAAAAAAAACGCATAAAAAGAGAACGAAGTGTACCATCGTTATAACGAACTTTGCGATTTTTAGAATAACGAACTACCGCTATAACGAACCTATTTTCGGTCCCAAAATAATAAAATCTATTTTAAATATTATGCTTATAACGAACTTAGAATTGTAATTTAAAAAAAAAAATTAAAACAACCAAATTTTGAACACATGTTTCAGCTCGCGGATCACGATTTCAAAACAATAAATTTAGCGGCATTGTTTGTTTTGAATTTTGCACTTTATTTTTGCTGTATGTTGTATAAATTTTAACACATTATACTTTTTATTAAATAGAATATATTTGCATCCATTAAATTTGAAATAGAAAAATACAAATGGCTTCCAAAATTAAGAAAACAAAGGCATTTTAAAAACAAAAGTGTTATTTCTTTAAAAAGATAAAAGATATTATAAAAGATAAAATATAAAGCTATTAAAAATTGTTACAAAGAGGAATCAACCTCAACTTTTGCCGCGATCGCGATCGTACGTTTTAGGGCTAAAAAAAAAAATCCAAATAAATGGTCCCGTGATTTTTTATGCCTAAACTATGGTGATTTTAAAGTCAGCAATGTTTTGCATGACAGGTTAAAAAAAATACGAAATCTAGACCTAGAAGAATATGTGGGAAAATGAAACGGAAGAAAAACACTAACTTTATTTGAATGGTGCAATGCTTGAAGAATGCTTTGAAGCAACAAGGTGTTAGAGCCATTTTTACAAATAAACATTGTATTATATAATGTGATAATGATGTTTTAAAATCATTTTATATCTTTGAATATATATTTAATAAAACTTTGCCTAGGATTTGTCTTGATTTTTAAATTAGACATAGAGGTACATGTATGTTAATGATAAGAAGAACCTATCATCTAATGATTTCTGTTATTATTCAGTATTAATGTAAGGAAATTGGTCAATTAAAGGAATTAAAACAAAGTGACCACTATTAAGAGGAAGCCTCTTCTTGTGTGTATGGCTGTCCTTTAATTATACGGTCTAAAAATTTTGAAAAGTAAAAAAAAATAGCCAAACCGTGGCTATAGTGAACCGTGGCTATAGTGAACCAAAAGCTCTGTCCCATTGGGGTTCACTATAGAGGGGTTTTACTGTATGTGGTGATTTAGGTCAGGCAGTCATGGTAGTTGTGTGGTGAGGGGTAAGAATACACACAGGAGGAGTAGATCGGAGAGGACAAAGAGAGAAGGTCCGAGGACCACCCTGGGAATAACTGATGTTGAGACCCAAACTGTCCCTTGATCATCAAATCCAGATGCTTTTAAGCCACTTTGAGTAAGATAAATTATCCCCAGGGGGAGTGAAAGCTGGACATCTGGTAACCAAGAGGTTGTTTTGACCCCGCTATTTTTATTTTCCCTTTCATCATACTCCCACATAGGTAATTTTTATTTATATATATTTCCAAATATTATTTTGCTGTGGTTATTCCATGGCACCAGTTGGATTGTGTACCTCATGTTGAAAAAAAAAAAAAAGAAGATAACAAGGGCAAATGCACCTAACGTACCTAATAGCTAGATAGCCAGATTAGGGGTGTTGTGCCATGATTGTTCACTAAATAACATTGTAGCGAAGTATTTATTATTTTATTAACAGAGTATCATTTTTTTTTATGTTTATATATTACACTACTCTGTAAACTTCCCTCATTGCTTATCTTTTGTTTATCCTTCATAGTTTGTTCTTTACCTTAAATAAATTGCTGTGTCATCCCAGAAGTTTTGTCTTTCCTAATTTTCCACGTGGCAAAATAAAGAAGCAATTGGCAACTTGAATTGTGATTTTGATTTGAATTCATTTTTTTATTAAAAGACTTGATTCACATTTAAGAGTTTTATTGAAGCCAAAAAATGTTTTTTACCTACCTTTTTTTTTTAGTCATTTACAAAGAATTATATTATAAAATAAATGTAGCTTCCAGGGTTAAGTTTCTTGTGTAACTTTTATTTTCAAGCTTTCGGACTTGTCAGTCCTTCAACAGGATTATCACTTTAACAACTTAATAATAACTTTACTTGAATTGAAATAATTTAATAAAATAACAGATATTCTGATTATTATTAATAATAGAATCATTTCCACAGAAATATATATCGAATTTAGGTATTATAATATTTTATATAATCAATGAAGCTTCCAGGGTTAAGTTTCTTTTGCAACTTTTTATTTTTCAAGCTTTCGGACTTATTATAATATTATTATTATTATATTTTATATAATCTGTTTTTGTTTTTTCTTATCCCCTTGTGTGAAGATTACACAAATTCCATGAGTCCATGCTACTCGAGCTGTTTTTTGATAAGCAGCGGCCTCTCCCTAAGGTCCTGTTTAGTGTATCTAATTCCATGTTTATATAATCTATTTTGATAGGAGAGTCTCTTTATAATCTATAATGTTGAATTTTTAGAGATTAGAAATTTATAAATTAAAGGATCCAACACAAGAGGGGTATTATGATGCATTAGTGCGCCATCTGTTATTAAAATTTGAAACTATTATAGATGCGTATAATTCTTTAAAAATTAAACAATTTCTACTGCCCTTACTGCAATGGAAAAATTAATGGGAGGGCCTGGCTCATTGATGTTTGCGGAATAGCAATTGCTCAAAGCATATTATATATTTATAATTGTATGTAATTCCATTATTTCCATAGGTCATCTAAACTACCCATTCCAAGAGTCTATCATCAGTATCACTATAAAAGGATGATAAAAAAAATGCAATATAACAGGGGTATGGTAGATTAAACTGGCGAAACCACTGGTAGGATTCACCACTGATGAGCCAGGCCCTCCCATTAATTTTTTCCATTGCAGTAAGGGCAGTAGAAATTGTTTTATTTTTACAAGAATTATCCGCATCTATAATAATAAGGCACAATTTGGATTATAGATTATGAACACAAGGTAATAAGCCCAAATCCAAATAAATGAACAGTGTGTGGCATTTTGGTAACAGCGTTGTTGCCGAAACATCACACACTATTTATTTATTTGGATTTGGGCTTATTACCTTGTGTTTTCGCATCTATAATAAGTTTCGAATTTTCACAAGAGGGGTAAATTGGCTTGTTTCCCAATTGGCAGTGTTGGGTGTGCAGAACAAGGTGAAGGACCTGAGGATACTGGAGAACATGAACCGCGTGACCCGTAGGTTTATCCAGCCCTTGCTGAAGAACTCCAGCACCAGGGAGTACTACCTCAGCCAGATATTTGAGGGGGACATGAGGGAATTTGCCACTGTCTTACTCAAGCACCTGAAATCTACCATCGCTGTCCTTAAACTATGTCAGTCCCCTACTGCCATAGAAAAGGTAACAGTTTCTTCCATAACTCTCTCCCTAATTGAATGTTTTTTTTTTGTGTGTGTGTGTTCAAAAGGCACATATTGATGCTGCAAAATACAGTAGAACATACTCCATGACAGGACACTCTTGATAGAAGACACCTCTCTATAAAGAACACTTTTCATCTCCCAAAATGACCATTTTTACTATATAAAAACTCTACGGTAAGAGGATACCTCTCTCTAAAAGACACTTTTGCTTTGCAACTAGGTGTCCTTTAAAAAGGGAGGTTCTACTGTACTCCTTAAAAACAGAAGTGTCAGGATGAACAATGTTTATTAGCCAGAATGTTCCAATAGTACAATTGGATAGGGAAAAAAAAAAAAATTTTTGAGAAGAAGGTATCTCCTGATTGTGTAGCTAAAAGTTGCTGATGGCTTGCGCCATCTGTTGGAATAAATATCAACTAGTCGTTGATTTTTTAATTATTCCAGAATTGGCCAAATACCCTTTATATGATTAATCAAAAAAAAGATAAGTTTGACATATCATGAGTGCATAATGTAGCTGCTGTATTGTCCGTGAAGTCAAGAGACGTACGGACCTCTGTGGTGTTGATCTCTTGGCGGAACGACTTGGAAGTCGGACTCGGGCCCCCCCACTACGGCAAAGTGGATCAACTTCGGGGGGGATTATTCAATGGAGGAATCTCCATTCTGTCACCCTGGAAGCCCTGAACTGGCTGAAGGCCTTGCCTCTCAGACTTTAATGACCGATATGTCCTCACTTCTTTTTTCTAGATTTAATTCATTTTGTCTCCTCTCTAATTGTAAATACGCTGCTGTATCATCTCATAAGCATAAATAAATAATAAAAAAAAAAAAAAAAAAAGCTAAACACCTATGCGTTTCGGGCTGTTGGCCTTCATCAATGTGGTGCAAGCTGTTTTCCTCAACTAACTAAAAAAAGTTATCTTTGGGGCATCTTGAAAAATTATCAAACAGTGCTTCAGCAACTTTTATTTGCATGATCAGGAGATGGCATTTATCCGCCTGATCCCCCAGTACAATTTCACTTTTGTTCTATTTTTTTTTTTCAAATATTAATTTTGTTTGAATAGGTTTATATGGTGCTTCAAAGCTTTTTACAAAAAAAATAAAATGTTTTTCAGTTCAAAATAATATTTGACTTAACAACATCCACTCAGAATCTTGGGCAGTTGACATCATATGTGGAACAAGAAAGAAATATGCTCTATCAAATTGGAGAAAATGAAAGTATAGTAAAGCCCATCTATAGCGAAATCCAATAGGACTGAACCTGTGGTTCACTATAGCCATAGTACACTGTATTATAAAATGAAATGGAAATTAATTCAGGTTTGTTATAAGGAAAGGTTCTCGCTATATACAGTAGGACCTCCCTGTAAAGGACACTTAATTGCAGAGCTAAAGTGTCCTTTAAGGAGAGGTGTCCTCTTACCAGAGAGTTGCTAAATAGTAAAAATGATAATTTTGCAAATGAAAACTGTCCTTTATAGAGAGGTGTCCTCTAACGCGAGTATCCTCTCGTGGAGGTTCTACTATACCCGGTTTATTTTATCGGGGGTTTTACTGTATTACTCTTCTTCTTCTTTCTTATCTCCACTCAATCATATTAGGATGTCAAGCTTGTAAAGCATGAGACTTTTGATGATGTCTGTTCTGAAGCATTTTCAAGATCCTCTTCCTTGGGTCCAGGTCCTGGGAGAGGATCTTCCTCAGCCAGTTGGATTGGGATTTCTTCTCTTTCTCTTGGAAAACCTTCAGAATGCACTTCTTGATAGAATCCAGAATCTGTTCCTCAAAGGCCTGGATCTTGAGTAGGGACAGGGCCAGGTTGAATTACTAAAGCTGGTTTGTCTATTCTATCCCACTTTAGTGTGAACCTGTGTGATGTAGATACAGAAAGGCAAGGTGTCGGAACTTCAGTATTGGGATGACCCCAACTTCCAGCTCCTACAGCGCCACCTAGGGAAGAAACCTGCGGAGGAGGATTTCCTGGAACTGCTACTCCAGTTGGAGAAGGCAAACTCCCTGTCGCTCAGTGCTCTCCTCAAGTGAGTTACTTGTTCTGGCAAATGAAACATTTTTCTAAATAAGCTTTATTCCAAAGGCAAAAAAAAAATCCACTTGCAAAACAGCTTGACTTTAGAGCTAGTCTTTCTATGCAAATTCAATATTATGCTCTTTTTATTAGGGTATGCAACACGGTGAGGTGGATGAGTTAGACAGAAGTCTTAAGAAAATGGAATAAAAACAAACTGTATACCTGCTTTTGGAATCCTAAAACAGGAAGATAGAAGATTGGGTGAATTGCAATGGCTAAACAAGCTTTTTGGATCATCAAATATATATTATGGGGAACTACTAACCTGATGATGAAAACAACGACTGATCAAAACACCAATCTGGCCTATACTAACATATGGATGCGAGACATTGCTAAAATCTTCAATCAAACAAGCAGAGGCCTTCGAGATGTATCTTTATAGAAGACCTCTCAAGATTCCATGGCCAGTTCAGATGAAAAATAATCAGGTTCTCGATTGAATGGGAACAGAGCACCAGCTTTTGTAATGTTCGTAAAATAATGAAAACTGATTTTTCTGGACTTTTTGTTTGTGTGGATTAGTGAGGAAGGCATTGCTAATGATTCTGGAGGAAAAGGTCTATGGTCAAAGACTGTATAGACAAAGACTTCTTTTGTCTCTTTGCAAAATCGATGCAAGATAAAACCACCTTGCCTGAACCACACTGCACTAGTATTGTGTATTGGAGGCTGGAAGGATTCAAGAAAACTACCAAAAGGTTACTTGATGAACTAAGAGTTGATGAACGCCATATAGTTCATCATAGTTCATCATCATCAAAGTCCAACTTGAAGGTCGCTAAACAACTACACCTATCCCCCGATTTACACGGTACTTGTTTTACACGTTTTTGCTTTTACATGGTTTTCCAAATAAGTTTTTTTTTTGTTTTTATCGCACTATACTAAATGCTACTGTGATTGAACACATGCACTGTGTACACATCTCACAAGGAATCCCAAGCTTATGTGCTGACTACATATTTTAACCTGTCAATGCATTTTATTTTTATTTCTGTGTACACCTATCCCCCGATTTACACGTTTTTCTCAGGAACGTATCTACCGTGTAAATCGGGGGATAGGTGTATAAGTCAAATTATACATCTGTTTTAATCTCAACTGAAAGGCTTCTAAAATACTTTACTCCACATAAATCTTTTTTTTATTTTTATTTTTGTAGGTCTGTGTTTGCTCTCATGTTCTTTGACTTTTACATCATGTGGTATCCTTAGGTGTAGGAAGAGCCACATAAATGAATCAAATCTGACACCCAGTTTACATGAAGTGGTTCAAAGTCTGAGATATCCCCAGGGTGGTGTGGTGCAGCCACGAAGAGGAGGAAGAATTGGAAGAGGTGACCTTTGTCCCGGAGACTCCCCAACCAACGCAGGAGGCCTCACACAGACTCCCACTGAGGAGATCTCTCTTTGGAAAGTGAGTAGACTGATGGAAGTACACTCATGGATAAAACTTAATCCATCTGTACATGGGGCGTATCAAAGAAAGTGTCACGAGTGAATGTCTAGAGCTCTTCAAAATTCTTCTTTCTTATCTCCACACTGGGTGAAGTAGAATGTCTTTGTCATTAAGACTGGGAGCACTACTCAGTGACAGGCTGACTTAGCTCCAAAAGAAATGGCCACCTCTGACATGAGGAACAGACGCCATGTGCAGCCGCTCCTAACATGGAGAACAAACGCTGCTCATCCTGTATCCCTGGATTAGGAGTCTTTACATGGTACTATCAGCCAGGCCATCTTAGCCCAGGTTTTTTAGTGAGCTTGTTACTGCTCCCCCCTTCTCCTTTTTTATCCGGGCTTGGGACCGGCAAAGGCAGAGTTTTCTCTTCAAAATTGAAAATGAGGAAAGGGAGAAATACCCACTTTGGGTTCAGTCTATGTGGTTGTATATTGCGGGGAGGTGTCATTGGTGAGATGATAGCGGTGACAATAAATTTAAACATATGAGGTATGCTTAGTCAAAATGTCTTTAAATTATATATCTGCAAGGTAGGTGTGTGGCCAAACAGCACATCAGAATTGGGATGCCAAACCATCGAAAGGACTAACACTTAAATACTACAATATTTTTGACATTTAGGATTACATACACTCATGGACAAAACTTAAGTACCTTTTAGCATGTATATTCAGGATTCAGACAATAACTCTGAAAGATATCACAGTGGCTTTTATTGAAGATATACCAGATAACTAAGTGTGAACAAAATTGCCTCTGTCTCATTAAAAAAAAAAAAATAGATGACTGGCAATAACCAAAGACTTTGCACTTTCTACAGTTGATAGAAAAAAATGTTTACCCCCATAGGATATGTATATATACAGGGCGGCCCTTAAGTCCTGAAAATTTCAATTTTTTTAATTAAAAAATAAAACCAAACTAGAATAAAATAGTTATAGTTTTTATTTTTTTATTTATTATAGTTTGCCTTTTAATTTTTAATAATAAAAAAAAAGGGGGTTCAGTACTTATGGGCCACACTGTATATAGGTCAGATCAAATCTATATAAAAAAAAAAAAAAGTTTTCTTCATGGAAAATTCCACTCTGGAATAGAATAACTGTGATGGGCTGTGTTGTACGCAGGAAGGTAGATGAAAGTTCCCAGTCCTTGCTCTCCCCCCCGCGACAGGGGGCCATCAGGGTGTGTCTGGGGAACGGGGAGGCTGTGTCACTCACCCAGTGGTGGAAGAGCCATCCCCAGGTTTCTGTGGCTCTGAGCCAGATTAACTTCTCCTCCCTTGTTCCGCCGGAAGAGTCAACCTGTGAAAGCAGCCTGTGCACACATCCCCCCAGCTCCATGAAGACTGAGGAGAAGATGGAAGTGGTTCCTGGAACATTGAAGAGATGCAAGAAAATGACGCCGCTGCGCTTCTATCACAGCCTGTTTCAGAAGGAGCTGCCCAGTGAGGACGAGATCTGTATATCCAGCCTGTCCCTCTGCCACCACCTGGAAGGTGTGTATTCTGACACCAGTTCGAAGAAGTCTCTCACTCCAATCCTTCACAATAGCTCCATCTACTCTCCCAAGAATTCCTACAAGGTGCGGAAAAAGCTGAGGTTTGACCCCCATGTTGACACCCACGAGTTTGAAAGCGATTCCTCCTCCATGGATAATATGCCATTAAGCAAGAGATCTCAATTGGAAAGAAGTACCCCCACTTCTCCAAGTCAAAAGAAACTCAGCAGGCCCATCTCCAAAAACCCATTAGACACCTGTGGGGAGGCATCCTCAACTAACGGCCGCCCGTCAAACTCTACAAACAAACAGAAGGCCCAAAGTTCCCCGTTTGAACTTGGGAAGAAGAAAAGAAAAAAGCTAGAACATCGTAAAAGCCCCAGAATATCTGCTATGAACCCAGAATCCTCCAGAGTCAACTACAAAGAGATTAGTTCTGAATCCAACCTGGATGAAAGCTCTCCAGATAGTCCTGATGCCCCCCCGACAAACAAGGTGGATGAAGAGTGGTCCCCCAAGCCTCAGAAACTCAGCAGGTCCATCTCCAAAAACTCATCCTGTGGGGAGGCATCCTCAGTCAACAACCGCCCGTCAAACTCTACAAACAAACAGAAGGCCCAAAGTTCCCCGTTTGATCTTGGGAAGAAGAAAAGAAAAAAGCTAGAACATCGTAAAAGCCCCAGAACATCTGCTATGAACCCAGAATCCTCCAGAGTCAACTACAAAGAGATTAGTTCTGAATCCGACGACCTGAATGAAAGCTCCCCAGTGAAGGAATCCCAGCAGGGGAAGCCAGATAGCCCTACTGCTCCCCCGACAAACAAGGTGGGTAAAGAGAGGTCCCCCAAGCCTCCTCGGAAACTCGGCAGGCCCATCTCCAAAAACTCATCAGACACCTGTGAGGAGGCATTCTCAATAAATGGCCGCCCGTCGAACACGTTTGAACTTAGGCAGAGGAAAAGGAAAAAGCCAGAACATCGTAAAAGCCCTAGAACCTCTGATATGAACCCAGATTCCTCCAGAGTCAACTACAAAGAGATTGATTCTGAATCCAACCTGGATGAAAGCTCTCCAGATAGTCCTGATGCCCCCCCGACAAACAAGGTGGATGAAGAGTGGTCCCCCAAGCCTCAGATACTCGGCAGGCCCATCTCCAAAAACTCATCCTGTGGGGAGGCATCCTCAGTCAACAACCGCCTGTTGAACTCTACAAACCAACAAAAGGGCCAAAGTTCCCTGTTTGATCTTGGGAAGAAGAAAGGGAGACCAAGATGTCGTAAAAGCCCCAGAATATCTGCTATGAACCCAGAATCCTCCAGAGTCAACTACAAAGAGACTAGTTCTGAATCTGACGACCTGAATGAGAGCTCCCCAGTGAAGGAATCCCAGCAGGGGAAGCCAGATAGCCCTACTGCCCCCCCGACAAACATAGTGGGTAAAGGGAGGTCCCCCAAGTCTCAGAAGTACGAGATTTCCGAGGACAGTTCAGAAGAACTGAATCTGATTCGATTCTCCCTCAGGTCCGCCACCAAGAGGACCCCTCGAAAGTGCACCATTGCTAATAGCCAGAGCTCTCCCAACCCCATCTCTCCCAAAACGAGCAAAGCAGGTCAGCTCTCTGTGAAAAAGTAAGTCCACTTCTTTTACAAACTCCTCAATCCCCATAACATCCTGACTAGACTCTTAAACCCATCTCATTGATATATTTAAAAAAAAAAAAAACAATTCCTGAGAGTTTTTTTTTTATGAATAATCACTGTTTATGACCAAGCTTTTTGTGATCTGCTCAATAAAACACAGCGGAAAATATGATTAGGTACAAATTCGGATTAAAGGTTAAAAATACAATGTAAAATAAGACCTAATCCATTTATTATTTATTTGTGGTTTTATCCCCACATGTGTTTTAGTGTGAAAATATATATTTTTTTTGCTTATCCCTAGTACACGTGGTACAGGCCATGATAATCATGGTGGGTAGTTAGCGACTGCTTTTTACTATAAGCGCACCACATGTCTACACATGTGAAAGCAGTTCGACTTTGCACTTACAAATGTGCCAGAGCCCCGTTTGGTTACTTGCACTCGCTGGTGGGGTTGGACTTTTGCAAGAATCGGGGGGCCATTGGAGCATTTTTTTTTAACAGAAAAAAGTGCCCAAGGCGGGAATCGAACTCGGGTCGTAGTGGTCGAAAACCAAACGGTTTAACCAGCCTTCCACTATTTTTCTTTTTTGAGGTATGTGATGAGAGCTATTGAGACTTCAGACAAAGATGGTAACAACGCTGTTACCGAAATGTCACATACTATTTATTTATTTGGATTTGGTCTTATTACCTTGTGTTTATTATCTATAATCCAAATTGTGCCTTATCAATGATGGTACCTAGTGTAAGTATCAATTTTGACAGGAAGAGTTTTCAGATTGATGTTCTCATTTTCAGCAATTGGCCACCTTAACCAGCCAAACATTTCTTTGACTGATTTGGTGAATCCCTGGTGGATATCCTTAAGTCACCCTTGGATTGGTTGAACAATCTAAATTGGCCAAAACCTAATGTCACAACCTGACAGATTGCAGAAATACTCCATAGATGGCGCTTCATGTGAATTGTTATTTTTTTTTTGTTTGTTTCAACTTTTTCTCCCTTAAATTTAGACTATCATTTCTTTCTTTTGAATCTTTCTCATTAATATACACTTGAACCTTCATGAGAGCACACTCACGCTAGAGGATACCTCTCTATAAAGGACAGTTTTCATTGCCAAAAATGCAATTTTTACTATTTAGAAACTTCTCCTGTATGGGTAATCTCTTCCTAAAAGACACTTTAGCTCTGCTAGGTGTTCTTTACAGAGATTCTACTGTGTATACAGTTAACCTGTCTATAGCACCTTCCTCTCTATAGCGCCCGATTTTAAATATGTAGTACGATGCGATCGGTGAGTCCCAAGAGGGGGTGCTATAGACAGGTTTAACTGTATATTTATGTCATAATTTGTACATAACTGGATGTATAATCCCACCACAATATGTATGCAATGTATGATCTAAAGATTTTTAATAAAGACAAGGCTTAGCGAAATTTGGAGAAAGGCCATCAGAGAGGAAACGGTCATTAGCAGGTTTTATTATCCAGGAACTCATAAAAACTGAGTTCAAGAACCTTCGTTTCCGGGAGCATGTTAGAACAAGACAAGGACAAAGGATTAGCAAAGATCCAATCAGAGCCCAGGAGGAATAGCTAGGAACCAATGGAAAACTTACACGAGTCGACAATCGTCCAATCAGCGCCCTGAGAAGTTTTTGTGTTAAAGCTCGGACTCAGTTTAGTTAGTTAGGAGCTCGGCGCCATCGCAACAAGTTGGGAACTGGTACCAAGGAACCGGTTGGAGCCAGCCACCACCTTCTCAACAATCAGATAAGTCCAATCCTCAATAATGTGAACAACCATAGATATTAGTCAAATACGCCAATAGCCTAAACCCCTTTCTCCCATGATCGCTGGCCTTTTTCAATCCAACCCTGTGTCCTCGTTATTTTTCCCCTGTGTGAATACCTTACTACTTCAGCAAACGACTGCGCCCACCACAATCATCAATCAACTCAATGAATCTCAAAAAGGTATCGTTAAATATTACATTTATATATATTTTTTATTTTTTCAAAATTCTAAAGTTGATGACAACCTCCAAGGGAGACCTTCTATATGAGCTTTTTCTGACATTTGCTTTGTTATAACTCCTTGTTTACACCAATAGAGAGCTCTGTTTGAAATCTGGATTGAGGCAATAAATTGCTAGAAAGACTTGCACTAGTCCAACCCCACTAGTGATTGCAAAAAAAAATAAACAAGAGCTCTAGCATCTTGTAAGTACAAAAGTCAAACTGCATTCTACAGGTATAGAAATGTAGCTAATTTACTGTATGTGTGACAAACCCCATCCACCATGTTAAGGCACAATTTGTACTTTCAGTACTTTTGTCTGAATATGATAACAATGCTGTTACTGAAACCCTTGTTCAAAGATTACACAAATTCCATGAGTCTATGCTCCTCGAGCTGTTTGATGATAAGCAGTGGACTCTCCCAAAGATACTGTTCAATATGCATCTAATACAAGTCAAAATGTGTTCTGGAGCTGAAGGTGCCAAGCTGCATTTTGGGCAAGTGGGGTAGATTTTGTTATTTTTTTCCTATCTTCCATTGTTATATCATAGCTATGGGGTAAATCACAGCATTGTTGTCAGACCTTGGTACTAATGGTGTTATAAAACCTCACACACTCAACCTTGTGTTTGATAAGGCACAATTTGGATTATAGATTATAAACACAAGGTAATAAGACCAAATCCAATTATATAAATAGTGTGTGACATTTCAGTAACAACGTTGTTATCAACTTCAGACAAAAGTACTGAATAATTTTGTCTGAAAATGGTAACAACGCTGTTACCGAAACGTCACACACTATTTATTTATTTGGTCTTATTACCTTGTACCCTTATGTTTATAACCAACCACTGTACAAAGTTTGTTCCTCACATGTATTCATGGTTCCTTAGTTCCCTATACCGTAGGACTGACAGGAACCCTGTGTTCCAGAGCCAAGCTGAACCGTTCTGTGTAAACTGTGAGTATCCTTTACCTCCTGCTGATTGTACTCGGACAAACCTACGTACACTATCCTAGCTTCTAAAGAAAGGAGAAGGCTATGCTGCAACTCACAATTTAAAAAAGTTGCCCCGTTACCTACTCCATTCTTTTAATTATCCTAATCCTCCTAACTATTGTATATTTTATGATGCATTAAGTGCGCCATCTGTTATCAAAATTTGAAACTATTATAGACGAGTATGATTCTTTTTAAAAATAAACAATTTCTAACTGGCGAAACCGCTGGGAGGGTTTACCACTGATGAGCCAGGGGCCCTCCCATTAATTTTTCTTTGCAGTAAGGACAGTAGAAATTGTTTATTTTTTAAAAGAATCGTACGCGTCTATAATAGTTTTGAATTTTGGATGTTGTATTATCTGTTAGGTTATATACAGTAGAAGTGGGAGGGTTCACCACTGATGAACCAGGCCCTCCCAATTTTTTTTATCCTTGCAATAAGGAACATAAATGCTTTATTAAAAAAAAAACTAACTTCCACCTTTTAAATAATTTTAATTTTTCAAATGTATTAGAATCTTCTTATCCCAGTGCCTAATAATTGACAACTTCATGATGGGCATTGATGTCAAATTTCTGCCATTGATTCAAAGAATCTGGAAACACCTACTGCAGCAAACTGACTTAGCTTCAGATGAAGTTAAGTCAGGCATCTAACATGGAGAACAGACACCTTGACTGCCTACACAACCCTAGTTTAAAAAAAAAAATAGCAACCCCCAATAAAGGGTACTTATTAGCTCTACAGTGCTGCCCCTAGTGGTAAAAATAAGAACTACAGAAATGAATTTTTTTATAAATCAATCAAAATTACCTCATTAAATTTTTAATAGCTTTTTTTTTTGTTTCATGCTAAATTATCTACCTTCATGTAAGCTATTTAAAAATTTTTACCACTAGGGGCAGCACTTTAGGGCTAATAAATACCTTTTATTGGGGTAGGAGGGAGTTTATAAATAACTTTTATAATGGTTGCTATTTTTTTACACAACATTTAAGAAAAAAAAAAAAACTTTTTTAGGGTTATGTCACACAATGGGTTTGTTTTGTTTGTTTCAGAATCGCAAGAAGAGATACTCCCCTGCCAAGCAAAAATTGTAAAAAGTAAAAATCATGTTGTCATTCATTAATCATGTTTATTTGGATGTTTTCAGAAGGTTTTATCTTCTCACGGTCTATTCTTTCCATGTAGTTTAATGTTGGTTCAAATTTTTTTTTTCTCATTTTTACCTTCTTTCATGTATAAAAAAAAGTAAAATAAAGAGTTCTTATCGCGCCAATAAAATCTCTTATTTATTTTTATCTTTATTTTGGGGGGGAAAAACAAAGAGGAGGGGGGTTCTATTTACAATGTGTACATGAACTGTACAGGCATCTCTACTTTAATGAATAGAAAGGCAAAGGAAAGAAAATGTTTAAAAATGAAAACAACAAAGTATTTACAAGTCCATCTACATCCATATGGGGGGAGGTTTAGAAGAATGCAAAAAAGAGAGAACAAATATATTTGGTAATAAAAACTCAGTTTGGTCCCCCAGTTTTGCAATTTTTTTTTTTTTCAAAGGGAAAGAAAACGGGAAAAAAAAAGGTTTTACAGATAATGGCAAATTGAGCAAAGAATGATCACCATCATTTCCAATTGTCAGACAATAACAACAACAGAAGAACATTTGTGCCAATAATAACTGGAGGGAGGGAGGGTGTTATTGCGAGGATATACAGAGGGGTGGGGGGGAGGTGTCCAACGGTAACAACTGCCAACAATGTGCGAGAGAGAGAGAGAGAAAGTAGAGATTGAGAGATAGAGTGTTGTGACTAGAAGAAGAATTGCTGGTGCGGGAGGTAAGGCACGAGTCAGCAGGAGCTGGTCTTGTAAGGGTCCGTGTCAATGAGCTGTCCAGCAGGCGTAGGGGACACCTTCAGTCCGCCCCCTCCGCCGTTGTTGAACCGCTCCTTGAGCTGACTCAGTACAGACAGCAGGTGGGTGTTGGCTGCGTCCAGGGACTGGATCTTCCGCTCCTGGGCGTCAATCACCTTCTGCTTGGCAGAGATGACACCCTGCATCTCCTGCTGCTCCCTGCGGAGCTCCTCCTCCACCGTGATCAACCTGGGTCACACCCAGATCCCACTCTAGTTAACTCCCTGGGTTTAGTTAAAAGATCTTTACAATACACTCATGGACAAGACTGAAGGAAGTTGTGCCTTTTAGAATATATATGTAAGCTAGTTGATACATAGTTGAAGACACACGAGATAACCAAGTGTGAACAAAATTGCCTCTGTCCACTTAAATAGATGACCGGCAACATCAAAAACTTTCCATTTCCCCAAGTTTTTGTCCATCAGTGTGGCTATATGTTTCTTTATTACAATAAATTTGGGATGCTACGCCAACATCTCTGCATCAAATGTCTTGTAAAATGTTTTATTGGTTTTGATGAAGAACTGTTGGATTGAGTAGGTAGGAAATGCAACCTAAAGATAAAAAGGGTGAATTCTCATTGGATGGGATATAACCACAAAGGTGATTGGTTACACCTAGCAGAGGTGTTGAATCTTAATTCTAGAATTTATCTCAATATAATAGTAGGGCAAAGTCTTGAAACCTGCTAGGTTCCACAAAATTTCACCTCCTGGTCAAAAAAAGGCAATTTTTGTCATTTCCTGTTACTGGCCAAGTTTTACTGTCACCTTCCTCAATATATATTGGGGTGTTTCTTTGTAGTCTAGAGCAGTGCTCTGTAACCAATGTGGGATCATTGAGTCTGTGAAAAATGATACTGAAACTGTTCTATTAATTGATATAGCTCTATATGTTACTTTAATATAAACTAGACGAATGACCCGGGCAACGCCCGGGTTTACACGATTAAATGTATTATTCAGACACATAAAACAGCAAATATAGCAAGAGCAGTTATTTTAAACGGCGAATTAGATCAGTTATAGCAAAAAATGAAAATATATATGTAAATATGTGAAATAGTTATAAATTAGAAAACCTGTAAATATAGTTAAGGACTTGCATTGTAAATAAGAAAAAGCTTCTCGTCTAGAACGCTCAGGCGACCTGCCGGCGGCGCGCGCCCGTTGGCTGCCGGCGAGCACGTGACTTCCCTGAGCGCACGCATGGCTGTCGGCGAGGGCTGTTCCACGCGACCGCCCGCCATGCGCGCGCACAGGGAAGTCACGTGCTCGCCAGCAGCCAAAGGGCGCGCGCCGCCGGCAGGTCGCCTGAGCATTCTAGAGGGCGCTGCTCGTGAGCTAAGTAGAATAATTTTAATATATAGTTTTACCTATGTATGGAAATTTTGGTTTGAATTAGTGAACTACTGCGAATTTGTATACCGGACATACAAACCAACAAACATACAAACATTCATTTTTATATATATAGATATACTAGAGAGAGAGATGAATAAGTGTGGTTACAGCCTTCTCCGCGCCAACAGCGCGAAACGCGTTCGTGGATGGCTTTTCTTGATTTATCAAGAACTTGGGTTGGCCAAATATCACGAAGCAAGCTAAATAAACGTTTAGTTTATTTTTGCTCCACTAGATGGCGCTCTGCCATCTAAAAAGCACATGTGCTCGTGGTCAGGAGATGCCTTCTTTATTTTTAATATATATGACCAGGGATGTGCCCAGGTTTTCTCTTAGTGTGTGGATCTAGAACAACATGTGGTCTTCTTACAACATTTATAGAACTTCCACATTCTCTTTCTAGTTCTAGATGAGTAGAATCCATACGGTGTGATCATATTGATGGCCACATATATATCTAACACATAGTTCTAAGCCTATTCATTCTTTATCATGATTTAAAAAATAATAATTATCATCAAATGCAGTATCATCGATTCAGACTGTTGAAAAGGTGTGTAAATACTGCTCTGGTTTTCCCCAAGTAAAGTTTTCCTAGAGTATCTAAAAACAGAGCTAAGCCTTTTTAAAGTTCTATCTTAATAATGCTTTTTTTTTTTTAAAACATGAATTTATCATTGGCTTCCGATATATAGAGATTACAAAGTAATAAGACCAAATCCAAATAAATTGTGTAATTTGCTCGATGCAATACCTTGAAATTATATGTATGTACCTCTACAGACCTATAAGCTTATGTCCATAGTTCCTTAAACACCCCTAAGCTGCCTTCCATAGAAAATGCAGGGTATATAACAAAACCAGTCCAATACAATAGTAGAGCGGTCTAGAGATTAATTTGGCGAAACCGCTGAGAGGGTTCACTACTGATGAGCCAAGCCCTCTCATTCAATAACTCATACCATTGCAGTAAGGTCTGTAGAGATAATATTTGATGATATTTAAAAGAAACGCATTGCCAGTAAATTTATTTGTGTAAAATTTTAACGAAAGATGGCAATAAAATTTAATTTACTAACGTTTCTGTAGCAACGTTGTTACCATCATCAGTCAAAAGACTAAAATGTTGCTGTTACCCAAACATCACACAATTATATATTTACTAGACGAATGGCCCGGGCAACGCCCGGGGTTTACCCGAGTGCGAATATATTTTAAAAACGTTGTCTTGGGTGGTCGCTATTGACAGGGTGGTCTGTATAGACAGGTGGATGTATCACACAGCTGATAACAGGGTTGTCTAGAGTGGTCGCTATAGACAGGGTGGTCTGTATAGACAGGTGGATGTATCACACTGCTGATAACAGGGTCGCCTAAGGTGACCGCTATAGACAGGGTGGTCTGTATAGACAGGTGAATGTAACACACTGATGATAACAGGGTTGCCTAAGGTGACCGCTATAGACAGGGTGGTCTGTATAGACAGGCAGCTGATAACAGGGTTATCTAGAGTGGTCGCTATAGACAGGATGGTCTGTATAGACAGGTGGATGTATCACACTGCTGATAACAGGGTCGCCTAAGGTGACCGCTATAGACAGGGTGGTCTGTATAGACAGGTGAATGTAACACACTGATGATAACAGGGTTGCCTAAGGTGACCGCTATAGACAGGGTGGTCTGTATAGACAGGCAGCTGATAACAGGGTTGTCTAGAGTGGTCGCTATAGTCAGGGTGGTCTGTATAGACAGGTGTATGTATCACACTGCTGTTAACAGGGTTGCCTAGAGTGACCGCTATAGACAGGGTGGTCTGTATAGACAGGTGAATGTAACACACTGGTGATAACAGGGTTGTCTAGAGTGGCCGCTATAGACAGAGTGGTCTGTTTAGACAGGTGGATGTAGCACACTGCTGATAACAGGGTTGTCTAGAGTGGCCGCTATAGACAGGTGTATGTATCGCACAGCTGATAACAGGGTTGTCTAGAGGGGGGCAGGGAGGCCACATGTTCGCTGGCAGCCAATGGGCGCGCATTCTATCCGTGAGCTTCAGACATACAGACAAACAGACAGAATAAGGCAAATATATAAGTAGATTTGGTCATATTACCTTGTAGTTCTAATCTATAATTCAAATTGCACCTTATCATTACGGATAGAGATTTTTAATAAAATCTTGAAATGTGTCATAAAAAAGGTAGGAAAAAAAATTGAACCTGTGTGTTTATTTAATACTTCATTTTTATAATCTTGTTCCAACCACTGAGGCTAAGAAAACTACACTTAAAAAAAAAACTAGACAATAAATTGCTGTGTCATCCTGAAGTTTGTCTTGATTTGAAATGACAATATACAACATTGTTGAGAGGCTGTTTAAAACATTTGTTTTAGGCCCAGGAAACCTAGAATCTCTGTACACTTGGTGGTTCCCCATAGTTTCAACTCCAGGTTCCTTTAAAATTACTTGGGCCAGAACAGTTTGTGTACCTCACATATTGACATCTGAGGAGGAATATGATATAACAATCTATCTGACCAATGTATTGTTGTTTCATATCCCCTTGTGCAAAGATTACACAAAGCATGAGTCTGTACTTTTGAGCTGATTTGATGATAAGCAACGGCCTCTCTCAAAGAACCTGTTTAGTGAATCTAATGCAAGCCGAAATGTGTTCTGGTGCTGCCAAAACAAAAATAAACAAGAACTGGAGGATCCCACCCAAGCACAGCTGGTAGAGTGGACCCAGGAGGAGATCTGAACCTCATAAATAGACAGTATCAAACAACATTAACAAGATTTAAGCCATTGAAGATAGAAAATAACAACAAAGTCTAACCACTTGCCCAAATGTAGCTTGGCACCTACAGCTCCATTAGATTTACTAAACGTTTTAATTCACCTTTGGGAGAGGCTCCTGCTTATCATCAAACAGCTCGAGTCCTGAGCTTTACAAGCTTTATATCCTAATTAGATTGGATGGAGAAGAAACAGCTGGAGGAGTATGAACTATTGGAATGCGTGTAATCTTTACACAAGAGGATAAGAAACAACAAGTGGAGCTGCAGGCAAAGTTTGTCACAAGAAATCTGAATGGTAGCCAGGCAATTACCACCTCTCAAGATACGGATGAAACACAAGTTGGGAAGAAGAACTACTTGAATCCTCAACTTGTGTTTTTTATTGTATAGCAAATAGGGAGCTCATTGTTGTCGGTTGATGGTTTCTTTACCACAAAGTTCTCCTAGGAAATTCTATTGTTCTTATTCATCATCATTGATGTATATATATAAAATAAAATGATTTAAAAGCACGAATGTTTCTTTTATACATAAAACAAACTTTTACTGTCCTTACTGCGATGAAAAAATATATTGGGAGGGCTTGGCTCATCAGTGGTGAACCCTCCCAACAGTTTCGCCAATTTAATCCACCAGACCGCTTCTCAGAGCTCTAATACTGTATTGGATCATTCTGCTTTTATATGCTACACTGAATATAGTTGTTTATTTGTTTTGCATATTTTTCATTTATAAATTAATCTCATAATTTAGTCTGTGAAAATAAAAAAAATATTGGACCGGTGACAAAAACAAAACTAAAAAATAGTTGGCTTAATGTTATGTAGTTATGTTATATAATTGTTTGTGATGATATATAATTAAATATGATGTTTATGTAATTTTGATCTTAATTGAATAAAATATTTAAAGTTTAAATGTGTTTTAAACTTTAATAACAAGCACAAAACAATCATATCTTAAAAACAATGGTTTATGAAGTTTTCACACACCCTCTCTTCAGAATTCCACTGAAGCTTCAATGATCCAAACATTCCCAAATGGTACTATGATACACCCCATTCTCCATTTGTGATGACATGACCAATATACTTGAGTTGGAATCATTTGACACAAAGGACAAAGTTTTTTTCAATTGGGAGAGGGGGGTTTGGTGGAAGAGTAGTTTAAACTGTTGATTTGTGATGGACACGGGATCAAATCCTGAATTATAAGCATTTTTCCAAAGAAGAAAAAAAAAATTATTTCAAAGACCTGTGATTCTTGCAAATATAAACATGGAGCTTAGAAATGAGGCTTCTACAGTCTTCCTGGAGGTGGTCTCAGAGGTTTTTGTCATGTTAGACTACATCAATAGGAGAAACAAGTCTATGATGATAGACGGGGTTTAGCCATGACATAGTCTATGGAGACTACATTATCTCAACAATGTAATTATAATTAAAGATTCTATCTTCAGCTGGTAAGACACCAACTAATGGAGTGTCAGAAACACTGAGCCAACAACATGTTTGGTAAAACTAGTCTATATAAGGATGTCTCCTATAGTGTCTTCAAACCTTTCAACAAAATTAGGTAGTTGCACAAATTGATTTTATGAAAAGCACCCTCCAGTTATATAATTCTATTGCAAGGAAACCTCTGGCTCATCAATAGTGAATCACTTCTACACATAGTTGTACACTCATGGACAAAACTTAAGGAAGTGTAAAGTATTTGATGCCGCTGGTTGTCCAACTTTTTTTTTTTTTTTTGGAGAGAATCAATTTTGTTCACACTTGGTTATCTCGTGTGTCTTCAATAAAGGTCACTGTAATATCTTTCAGAGTTAATGTCTGAATCCTGATATACATGGTAAAAGGTACAATATCCTTAAGTTTTGTCCATGAGTGTATATACACTTGGTTATCTCGTGTGTCTTCAAATAAAGGTCACTGTAATATCTTTCAGAGTTAATGTCTGAATCCCGATATACATGGTAAAAGGTACAACTTCCTTAAGTGTTGTCTATGAGTGTATATTCCATGTATAGTGTTAGACATTTGAAGCCCTTGGTATTTTGTAAGAGACATCTCTAGGATGGTGTTGCAAGACTGCTGACATTTATTTAGACAGCACAGTAGAACTACCTCCTTGTAAAGGACAACACCTAGTTACAGAGTCAAAGTGTTCTTTAATTATATATTTAATTGTTGTCATTGACCTGTTATGTAGTTATTTATCATCATCATACATATGTATATAAGTCACACCAAATAAAGAACTATCATCTTGTGTCACCTGCTTGCCTCTCCTAGATTCTTCATGCCATCGAGGATATAACAAACATAGTGTACAGTAGAATCTCCATGCGCTAGAGGACACCTCTCTATAATGGACAATTTTCATTTGCAAAATTACCATTTTTACTATTTAGTAACTCTCCGGTAAGAGGACACCTCTCCTTAAAGTACATTTTAGTTCTGCAATTAGGTGTCCTTTACAGGGAGGTTCTACTACAATCCAATATAAAGGATGAAGAAGTATGATAGACTTAGCTTGATTTTATGTCAAACACTTTTGTTGTCGGCCAATTTAATAATTTAAAATGATATAAGGCACAATTTGGATTATAGATTAGAACTAAGATTTTAAAACAAATCAAAAAAACAATATCCTACCAAACGAGTTAAACTGGCAAATTTCTGGTGGGCTGTTGTTCTATTACTGATTGGGCAAGCCCGCATAAAATATTCCTCTCAAGATTGTAGAGATCCTAGGAAATTTATATAAATACAGTTAAACATGTCTATGGCGTCCCCTCTAAATAGCACCTCCCTCTCTATAGCGCCCGGTTTTAAATACGTAGTACGATGCTATTTACATTAAAAGTGACCTGTCTATAGTACCCCCTCTCTATAGCACCCTATTTTGGTGAGTCCCAAGAGGGGCGCTATAGACAGGTTTAACTGTTACACTGTTACATGTGATGCCTCTAGATGACTGTTTACCTGCACATCTGGGTACATGACAAAGGGACGGATAAATTTAAGAAACCTTTGTAAGCTTGAAACCTAAAAGATTTATGTCCTAAGAAAATGAAACTTGGAAAAACTAACAGAACAACAATCTTCATGGATCAACAGGCTTGGAACCAGTGAAAAAAAAGTCAATTCTGATAGACAAACAAAAATGGAGATGGAAAACAAACAAGAGTTGGATAAAAATAAACTCAACACAATTTGAATAGCAGATGTGGAACCCAACAAGATAAAAGTTCAGTTGCACAACATTGCTTGCTTACAATTCACCCAGTTGGATTTCAACCTGCCATTCTGTCATTTGTTCAACAAGTATGGAGATGGATGGAAAAGACCACAATTTTGGAAATCAATGAAAAAAAAATGTATCAAAATTGTCATTCGCAGTGGAACTGAGAGATGAATGGTTGGATGAAGCAACCAAGAACAGACAAAATAACATTTATTGCTGGAGAATGGAGATGAGCAGACTAAAAGGCTGTGGAGGGATGATATAGGGGAAGCTGAATGGACGACGACGCTGCCTCGGCCACCTAACGTCACCGTGCACACAACCTCAGTTACACATCTCTCTGTTACATCTCATTGGTTGAAGTTTGTGCAGGGAAAAATACTCCTAATCATCTCATTAGTCCCTAATGTTTTATATAAATTGATTTTAATCTCCTGGACATTAATTAAAAAAGGTTTCTGGATATGAGTTTCCTTTTATCTATCCCTATGTTCTCCTAATTGTCTCTTTTTCCGAGCCAAAGTGTTCTTTAGAGAGATGTCATCTTATTGGATTGATAGGTTAATTTTGGAGATGAAAAAAACTGTCTTTTGTGTGATGAGAGATTAGAGGTTGAAACTATATCTCGTTAACCCCCAATTAATTAAATATTTTAATTGATATTTTCACTCTATAATTACACAAGGGGATAAGAAACAACAACTATAAATTAATGAGGTATAATGAGAGGAGATTCTAAAATAGAAAATTGTTCTTATGGGGATTGTTGAATAAATGTGAATTTCAATTAATGAGGCATCACTATACTAAAGAAACAACAATTTTTTTTTTAAATCACAATTTGTGGATTATAGATAATATTCAAAGGGTTAATAAACAAGACCAAAAAACTAATTTAAACTTGACACACTTTAGATAAAATAATGTTTCCATTCTCTAACTCCTGGTTGAAGCTGTCTTATTGTTTCCCTTTGAATAGAAAATTCAATAAAACAATATAGAATAAAATCATCACAGTTTGCAAAAAAGGAAAATAGAGATCAGAAAAAATAATGCTAGGTTGTGAATGTATCAATGCAGTCAAACCTCATTAATGTGAACTTACTGGGAAAATCACATATTTTAGCGTCCCCATTATAGGAAAGTTTTTCAGGACATTTTGTGAGATCAGGGAACTACTGATTACTGGCATGATTAACCCTTTAGGTGCCGGCCGTTTTCAAGGTCATTCCTGATCATTGTTAGCCTTCAAAAGACATCAAACTATTTTTTTTTATGAACGCTTTTATGATTCATACAAACCTATGAAACACAATGCAACAGAATATGCGCTTTAAAATACAATTAATTAATTTTCATTAAATTTTTTAAGGAGAAAAGAAGTATCAAGTCCCATCAAACCGATACATCGGCTTGCCTGGTGCTTAAAGGGTTAATCTTAGCATTCCCAGTGAGCAACATTTCATCAGAATTGACTGCTGTGGATTTCTAATAAAAAACTACCCAACTTGGGCCAGTATCAACATATGGAAATAACTACCAGAGGGTGCTACAAATTTGGAATGGACAAAAATGTACAAGAATTTAAACAGCCTAGTGGAGAGTGTTACTTCCAAAGTAAACCACAAAGATGGAGAGAGAGAAAGTTCTAGCTAGAGAAGGAAGATCAACTACCGTAACAAGGGATTGGCGTGGGGCCAGACATGGCAGCTTTCTGGCCGAGGGTTTAACAAGACATTGGTCCTCCTGTACAACCTCGGCATGCCATCACAGGACAGATATCAAGGAAGCTGGACCTCTACCTGGTGATGATGTTCTTCATCTGCAGGTCCTTCTCCTCCTGCTGCCTGCGGAGCCGCTCCTCCCCAGCTTCCAGCCTGGACTTCCAGTCCGCCACCACACGGTCTGTGTTGTCCTGCTGCTGGGACAGCCGCGTCTCTGCCTCCTGCAGCTTGGACTGCAGGCTGAGCATGAGGGACCGCAGCTCCTCCACTTGCTGCTCGTACTTCCACACCACACCAGGCTCTGTTGGCCCTAGTGGTGTAGTCCTCACTACTACCTATTGTTTAGAACTCTATTAGCAAGTCTCTTCTAGCTAAAGGTGGCTACTAGTGATACAATAACAGATGCTTAATGATGGACACACCCTTAGATATAACCATGTACACACCCACCCATGTCTGACTGACCCTTTAAATCTTTTGTGATGGGGTTTGTGTAGTAATGTTCCCCCAGTAAGTTGATTATACCATCCCACTGTAGTATTCTGGAGTGATGTGGATCTAGTGAGATGTCAGATAGACCAATTCCCCAATTAATGAGTTTCAGGCTTTATATTTCTGATAATTTCTAACAACAACAAAATTATTCTTTATAAATGGCACATGTACCAATAATATAAACATATATTTTTTATTCTGTCAATAAAAAGATTTCCATGAAATGAAAAATAAGCTTATATTTAACTACCTATACCTAAATGTCAACAGCTGGTATGAAAGCTATAACATGTCCTGCTGGACTATAAGAGCAGAATATCACACTTTGTTGAATCCTGATTGAATGTTTCATAGCATCACTTTGTCTCAATACTAGGTAGGTAGGGATTGAAGTTTTACTGTGTTTGGTTTACCTTAATTTCTTTAATTCAAATTGTATCCTTTTTGCTTGGAAATTTGCTAGAGAAGGCTTACCTATAGCTTACTTACTTACCTACCTATATAACTTGACACTATAAGCCAAGCTATATGGAATCTCTAGAGAGATACTTTTTGTTGTGCAGAGAGGCAGGCCAGCACAAGACTTGATTCCAAATATATGGAAGACACCATAGTACTTTAAAAGGATTAGTAGAAGTCAGCACTTATCTCAAGTACACCATGATCAGGCAAAGTCAGACTTTCACCAAAGTGTGCCATGGTGCCATGATCAACGAAAGCTGCACCCCTATACCCCATTCCATGAGATCATGAACTCATGGAATTCGTGTAATCTTTACACAAGGGGATAAGAAACAACAACACCATGATCATCATGGTGGGTAGTAAGTGACTGCTTTTACTGTAAGTGAATCCCATGTCTACATATGGAGAAGGTAGTTTGGTTTTTTACCTTTACAAGTATGACAGAGTCCTGTTTGGTTACTTACACTCACAGATAGGGTTGTATTTGAGAAAGGAGCTTTTAAAGCAATTTTTTTTCAGAAAAAAAAAAAAGTGCCCAATGTGGGTGGGATTGATGACAGTCAAAACTTGACAGCACTCCTTCATTGATGTAGAAGAATCAAAGCTGCCACTAAAATAGCATTCTCCTATTTCAATTAGTGTGTTACCTTTCCCAACTTGGGAGGTCATCTATTAATGATGTTAGCAGGAAACTTCTCTACTGACTAACTAACCTGCTGGTGCACAGTAGTGTTAGAGGACAACACATCCACCATTGTTAGTAGTTGACAGAGTGGTGAAGGGAAGGAGGTTAGGAAGAGAGAGAGAGAATGGAGAAAGTTCAGGAAAAGAAATCAGAGAGGTTGTGAGAGACAAGTTGGCTGGCCTTCTACCTTGTGTAACTTAAATGAATACAAGCTCTGGGTAGATTACTGAATCACTAGAACTTGTGATTTATCAAAAACATGGACAATGGAAAAAGATGATCTCATAAAAGGTTGATTCTAATTGCTGCATTGCTTTTGGTTTTCCTATAATCACTAACTTTGTCGGGGGGGGGGGGAGAAGTCCGACCACACCTCCCTGCGGTCCCCCCTGGACCCTTGGAATATTCGACCAAATTCTGGTTTGTTTCCAAGGTGACTAACGTGGCAATGGCACCCATTTTCCAATGAAGAGTAAGATAGTGGATATTGCTGCTGCTGTGATGGAGATGCATGGAAACATCTGAGACTCTTCTTTGGACACGACAACAACTAACTTTGTCAAAGAAAAAAAAATTATCAAAATCAATATAGCACTTCCAAAACTCAGGTCGCCAGTATTATAGGTGAATAACTGTGGAATGAAATTTCCAATAGGAAGAAGGTGATTGTTTACTTGTGGCTGCCACCAACTGGTGAAACTCACTTTCTAGAAAAGAACAAGTGATGTTTAGAGATGGCACACACAAATCCATGCTGTAACTAGAGTTTTTTAGGCCCTTTCTTCCAAGGTTTGTGGCCACATTCAGACTTAACAAGAGGAGGTGAAGAAAGAATCTCAGTAATGCTGGTCAGCAGGCCTTTCTTGCAAGCCTCTAAGATGTAAGAAAGAATCTCAGTAATGCTGGTCAGCATGCCTTTCTTGCAAGCCTCTAAGATGTAAGAAAGAATCTCAGTAATGCTGGTTAGCTGGCCTTTCTTGCAAGCCTCTAAGATGTAAGAAAGAATCTCAGTAATGCTGGTCAGCATGCCTTTCTTGCAAGCCTCTAAAATGTAAGAAAGAATCTCAGTAATGCTGGTCAGCTGGCCTTTCTTGCAAGCCTCTAAGATGTAAGAAAGAATCTCAGTAATGCTGGTCAGCTGGCCTTTCTTGCAAGCCTCTAAGATGTAAGAAAGAATCTCAGTAATGCTGGTCAGCAGGCCTTTCTTGCAAGCCTCTAAGATGTAAGAAAGAATCTCAGTAATGCTGGTCAGCTGGCCTATCTTGCAAGCCTCTAAGATGTAAGAAAGAATCTCAGTAATGCTGGTCAGCAGGCCTTTCTTGCAAGCCTCTAAGATGTAAGAAAGAATCTCAGTAATGCTGGTCAGCATGCCTTTCTTGCAAGCCTCTAAGATGTAAGAAAGAATCTCAGTAATGCTGGTCAGCTGGCCTTTCTTGCAAGCCTCTAAGATGTAAGAAAGAATCTCAGTAATGCTGGTCAGCATGCCTTTCTTGCAAGCCTCTAAGATATAAGAAAGAATCTCAGTAATGCTGGTCAGCAGGCCTTTCTTGCAAGCCTCTAAGATGTAAGAAAGAATCTCAGTAATGCTGGTCAGCTGGCCTTTCTTGCAAGCCTCTAAGATGTAAGAAAGAATCTCAGTAATGCTGGTCAGCAGGCCTTTCTTGCAAGCCTCTAAGATGTAAGAAAGAATCTCAGTAATGCTGCTCAGCATGCCTTTCTTGCAAGCCTCTAAGATGTAAGAAAGAATCTCAGTATTGCTGGTCAGCTGGCCTTTCTTGCAAGCCTCTAAGATGTAAGAAAGAATCTCAGTAATGCTGGTCAGCAGGCCTCTGAGATGTAAGAAAGAATCTCAGTAATGCTGCTCAGCTGGCCTTTCTTGCAAGCCTCTAAGATGTAAGAAAGAATCTCAGTAATGCTGGTCAGCTGGCCTTTCTTGCAAGCCTCTAAGATGTAAGAAAGAATCTCAGTAATGCTGGTCAGCTGGCCTTTCTTGCAAGCCTCTAAGATGTAAGAAAGAATCTCAGTAATGCTGGTCAGCAAGCCTCTAAGATGTAAGAAATAATCTCAGTAATGCTGGTCAGCAGGCCTCTAAGATGTAAGAAAGAATAGAAAAGAGGAAATATAAGAGAGAGAGAGAGTTAAACCTGGAGGTTACCTACCAGGCAAGGAGGGAGGTTAGGTTCCCGGGCCATGCAAGGTGGATGGAGGGCATGCATCGCTAACTCACCTCCTCCAGACTCCTCACTGGAGCTGCAGGTACTTCCTCCGGTGGGGCACTGCACTCCCTCACTGTCAGACAACTGCTGGTGGAGGGGAGTGAGTGACTTACTTAGTGGGTGTGGTAGGGCTGGTGTCACTAGAGCGGGGCTGAGGGGGGGCGTAGCGGGGCGGGCGATGATGGTGATGGCGGTGGGTGAGGGAGTGGTGGCCAGAGTCAATCATGGAGATCTCCTCGCTGCTCAGTGAGCTGCAGCCGTCCTCCTCCTCTGTATGGGGGAAGTGGTACATGGGGTTGTTGAATGCCAGGGGAGGGGGCAGGATGTCCCATGTTGGTGTGGACTCCTGCACACATTGTTGGAATTGGCTCTCTATACAGTTCTATAGAGAGAACTTGTGTTACTGAAGGTTGCAAACCTATACAGTCTGATTTAACAAGTGCCAAGCCCACATCAGTAAACTAGGATTGGGAGTAGCATTGCTACCATTATCTGATCCACTAGAGATGTCTACAGAGTTTGACTGGCAGAAGTACTGTTGGGAAGGTTCACCATGGACCTCCTAATATTTTTTTTTTATTCACAGCAAAGAGAGAAGGAGAATATATTTGATTTGTAAAAGATAAAAATGTGCTAAAGACTTTCAATTACCATATACAGATGGCATGCTAATCCTGGAGGAAAATAGTGTTGATAATAATTTTGTGTATCTCTCTGATAACATGCCAAATTCCACTACCTCCCATGCAAAAAGTATGACTCAATCTACCTGGCTGTCAGGAGAGGAGGAGTCCGGCTCATCCCTGGCCATCTGGTGCCGCAGTGCCGGGTGAGCAGAGGAGCGTGTGTAGTCCGGTGTCAGAGCTCCCCTGACGTAGGGCCTGCGCCTGGCATAGCCTGAGATATTGTCCACGCTGTGACTGGAGAGCTGTCCGTAGATGCAGGACTGGGCTGGCCGACTACCGTACCCTCTGCTGTGGCCATTGCGGCTGTCCAATAAGGGGTCATTCTCTACTGAGAGACAGGCCGATCTGGGCATAAACAGACAGTTTTATAGCTAGTCATTGAACTGTTAGAAGCAAGATTTAAAAACCTAGATGTGATTAATAACACCCTGGAGAAATTTGGTATATATCCATCAATTAAAATCTACATAGAAGAACAAAGAAATGCCTTTTTTTTGCAGCTGAATATCATCTTCCCACACATCTTTGCAATGTATAAATATAACACGAGGCAAAAAGAAACTATATTTCTGAATAACATTTTAAGGAAAGGTGCCCAGAGGAAAATACTGTAGCAGGGAGGGAGGGGTTAACTTACCGAGGCAAGGTAGAGGGGCGGGACTGTGAGGGGGAGGTCCCAGGGTTGTACCTCAGCTGGGTGGGTTGTGGCTGCTGTGGAGCCCCGCCTCCCAGGGAATGAGAGGTGAGCAGAGGGGGCGGGGCTGGGGTGAACTGCCGGGGGGTGGGGGTGCTGGTCTGTCTCACCAGGGTGGGCTGTGTCATGGCTGCACTGAGTCCGTCCACGATGGTCTGCAGCCTCTCATATTCCTGCTGCTGCACACAACGCTCCCTCCTAGCACACCACTTTATAGCAATCTTTCTTCTAGGTGATGTTGCAACAAGAGATCAATTTCCAAACATCAGTAACACAACTGTTGCATGTGGCTTGTAGATTAACTTGAACCTGTGCTATGAAACAGCCTTTATTGTTATCCAACCATTTTGTCTCAGAGACCGTTTAAGACAGGACAGTGGACTGTAATTTACTTATTATGCCACTTGGGTGTAGTTAGGATTACATTGTTGTTTCTTATCCTCTTGTTCAAAGATTACACAAATCCCATGCTCCTCGAGCTGTTTGATGATAAGCAGCAGCCTCTCCCAAAGGTCCTGTTTAGTACATCTAATGCAAGCCAAAATGTGTTCTAAATTATTCTGAGGCAAGGGTTCTCTTGTGAATTTTTGTGCTAGCACATCAGCAGCCTCATTGCCTTCAATGCTGATGTATATATGAGGGTATCCATTGAAGATGAATTTTTGAAGTTTTTTTTAGAGATTTTAGAGATTATATCAATTATGTTCCTGCTGACTTTGTCTCTAAGTTTCCCTGTATGACTCAAGTGTTGTATTGCACTTCAGTAAGGATCCAGATATCTTGATAATTAGTATTTCTGATGGATTTTAAGGCATAGATGGCTATTATAAAATAAATAAAGCTTCCACAGATGGCTATAAGTTCTGAACTGAAGACTGAGGCAAAATGAGGGGGGGGCAAATGTCAGGGAACAAGTTAAATAATCATTTAGTTGATTTTTGTTCCACTAGATGGCATTCTATCATCTAAAATTCTCATGTGAACAATCAGGATATGACTTTTTTGCTTTTTAATAAATATCTTAATGAAACCAATCTTTGGTTGATTCAAAGTTCCAACTGAGAGCAGTAAACAAGAGATTTTTGTGTCAATGAGTGTGTCCTAAGAAAGGAAAGGACGTACCTTAGCAGAGATCCTGGGCAGGCAGTCCACCAAGAGTCCGTGGAGCACTGAGAGTTCCTTCCCAATGTCAATGTAGCCATCAAATTCCACTTGCTGCCGGCAGACTGGGGGATATTCCTTGGAGGAATGACTCTGTCACCACCCACCACTCTTAGTACAAAGTAACACAGGTAGTACATCTTATACAGGAGGTATTGATCTCACAGTAATGGGGATTCTCCTGGGGAAAGGAATAAAATCAGTTCCAATTATCACACACACACACACAAAAACCTTTATTAAGACACACAGGTCTTACAGAGGATTCTCCTTGGGGTTACAAGATGGAGAAACCTATGAAAGTGGGAAATATACAGATTATTATTTGAATGATCCTATGGAAAATAAGAATATGGATCAGTTCCAATTATCACTAGTTAACAAGATAAAATTATGTAAATACACCTGATTAAATGGAAATTTTGCCAGGAGGATATTAATCTATAAAAAATAATGGTCACCTCTCCCATCAAAATAGATGTCAAAGCTAGATGCCATCTATTGACCATCGCCACAAATTAGCAGCCTCGGGTCGATGACAAAGCCACAACACCAGCTCTGACAAACTGAGAAGCATCCACCTGGAATCGATGGTTTTGGGCTAATGGCTCTCTTCAGTTTAAGGCGGACTTTATTCTGCAACTTTATATGAGATCCATAAGGGATCTAATGAAATCCTCACAATCTGCCTAAGAGGTATTTAGCTGGTAAAGTGGCTAGGCCAAATCTATGGACAAAATATTGATGAAAATTTTATGTTGTGGCTTTGTCACCGACTTGAGGCCTCTAGTTTGTGCAACTGACCATAGATGCCATCTAGTTTTGATGTCTATTTTGATGGGAGAGGTGACCTTTATTTTTATACACCTTGCCACTGATTTGTGCTTCAAGCTGGTCTCAAATAATGAAGATGGTTTTTTATTTTGACTCCTTTTTTATAGGAATTAGAACAATTCCTATATAGAGTGAGTGTTAAAGAGAATAACTGATATTTTTTCTATTCCCCGCACATATATAAACAGTTTTGAAAATAGAGCAATCCATATTTAATTCATTAGATAATAAAAAGGCATATATTGGATTTAATCCAATTATAAATCCAATATATGTCTTTTTTTATTATCTAATATATAAACAGTGAGATCCATTACAAATTAAGAAACCAGAAGACTTACAGAGATTTGCCGCAGGAAGGCCTTCATGGTTCCCCACTCGCGCTCCACGAAGGAATTCATGAATTCCATGAAGTACTCCTTGCCACCAAACCTGAGAGCCACAAGTGTGAGATGTAAGTGTGTGAGGGAGAGAGGTTAGGTTACCTGGTGAAGTTGGCCAACGTCTGGATGGTCTTGGCTATCAGTGTGAGGTTCCTCGCAGCCACTCCCTGAGGGTACTCTGCCACAACACTTGTCTGTTGATCATACAGTAGAGAACAACACCTAGTGTTGTGCAGAGACAAAGTCTCCTTTAGAAAGAAGTGTTCTTTTGTTGGGGTGTTGTTGTTCTTCTTCTTTCTTATCTCCACTCAATCATATTAAGGTATCAAGCTTGTGAACTTTTGATGGTGTCTGCTGGGGAAGAGTAGAGCTCATCAATACATATATATCTAAAATACAATATAACGCGGCTGATGATTGTAAAACGAAAATTGAAATTATACCGCGAATGTTTCTTTTATAAAAATCGAAATTTATTTTCAAAGAGAAATAGCGACATTTCTAACTTTGAGGATGAGGTATGGAAAGGTGAAACATGAAGAGTAATGGCGAATGGAAAAATAAAAAGTTCATGTTTCACCTTTCCATACCTCATCCTCAAAGTTAGAAATGTCGCTATTTCTCTTTGAAAATAAATTTCGATTTTTATAAAAGAAACATTCGCGGTATAATTTCAATTTTCGTTTTACATATATATCTACATCTATACAGTCAATGATGTGTTTGGGGTTGCAGGTTGAGAATTGCAGGGGTGTTGTTGAATACAAAAAACAACAAAAATCTTTAAGACATTTTGGTGTTATACAGATTCTCAGAGTAGAAGAGGGTATATACAGGAATAGCAGTAATAGTAATCAGCAATGTTATTCACAATTAATCATGTATGGTTGTTACCACCAAGAGACAACAAGAATGTTCTTGAAACATTATTATTATAGTTCACTCACATTTGGTCTTATTCCTTGGATTCTAGGGATATGTTTACTTTGCATAGGATTACCTATCCTCAACAATTCACTTCATCCCACCACTGTCAACATTTAGAGAATATCTACCCCAATCAAAATACTAAACTCTGCAGCTCCAGAACACATTTTGGCTTACATTAGATGTACTAAACAGGACCTTTGGGAGAGGCCACTACTTATCATAAAACAGCTTGAAGAGCATGAACTGATGAAATTCATGTAATCTTTACAAAAGGGGATAAGAAACAACAACAAAATACTAAAGTCAACATATGTTACCCTGAGTGAGACTGAAGAGACTGGGGGAGAGGATGGCTGGACACAGGAACCTCAGGAAGATGGAGGCACTGATGATGTTGTTGGCCAGATCCTCCTTCCCCATGGCCACCAGCCTGTGGCGGCACTCGCTGAACGCTGCCTTCAGCTCTCTGTCACACCACTCCTTGTTAGGATTGCCCACATGCTGTTGCTACACTCACGGTCAAACCTTAAAGAAGTGGAATGTATTTTATGTCACTGGTCATTTTTTTCAAGAAGACAGAGGCAATTTTGTTCACACTTGGTTATCTTGTGTGTCATCAAAAAGGGTCACTGTAATATCTTTCAGAGTTATTGTCTGAATTCCGATATACATGCTATAAGGTACAACTTCCTTAAGTTTTGTCCATGAGTGTATCTTTCAGAGTTATTGTCTGAATCCTGATATACAGGTTAAAAAGTACAACTTCCTTAAGTTGTGTCCATGAGTGTATAGATCAAACTTTTTTTTAATCATAAAGGAAGGAAGGTTTTTGGTGGCAAAGGTGTTGATTTGTCACCACACCTAAGAAGTGATCATAGACCCAGACATGGTTGTGCAAGAGCCTCAGGTGTATCAAGACTGTCATTGAATGGTGTTGATTAGCAACCTGGGGGAGGTGCTACTGCGTTCAGAGAACAAAGTAAATCTAGACTAGGAAGTTCATAAATATCTCTGGCAGCCAACAGTATGTCCATATAGTCTATTTAAAATACCCTAGGGATGTCGGTGGAAGGATGGACTAAACCATTGGTTTTCGACTGCTACAACCTGGGTTCGATTCCTGCATTGGGCACTTTTTTTTTTCTGATTTAAAAAAAAAAAAAAAAAAATGCTCCAATGGCCCCCGATTCTTGCAAAAGTCCAACCCCACCAGCGAGTGCAAGTAACTAAAAGGGGCTCTGGCACATTTGTAAGTGCAAAGTCGAAATGCTTTTCACATGTGTAGACATGTGGTGCACTTACAGTAAAAGCAAGACGCCAACTTCTACCCACCATGATTATTATGGCCTGTACCACGTGTACTAGGGATAAGCAAAAAAAAAAAACCCTTTTCAGGAGGTCAGCTTTAGTATCAGTATAAAAGCAAAACAGCCCAATGCAATATTACAACGGTATATTAAATAGGCGAAACCGCTGTGAGGGTTCACCACTGAAGAGCCGGACCCTCCCATTAATTTATCATATATGCATCAAAAATAGTTCCAATTTCTTATTCTAGTGACTACCAGTATTGGCACAAGAGGCAGAGATGAACAGCTTCTGACCAGAAGAGTGGTATAACATGGTGTAGCAATGTGGAGATCACCAACAATGGTGGCAAAACATCAATGAAGAAGAAGAGAAACCCATAGAATTTGTGTAATCTTTAGAGAAGGGGATAAGAAACAAGAGACAACTTACAAGGGGAAGGAAGAGGCAGAGTTGATGATCTTCAGCCAGGCCATCTCCACATAACTGATGAGGTTGGATTGGTTCTTCTGGAGGGTGGAGTTACTGGACACTTTCATGGGATCCACCTGGACTCAACAGTACAGCCTCTTAGCTAGCAACCATGGCTACAAACTGCATACCTGTACCCACTGTTAGCTTTCCTTTGTCTAAATACAGCACCTACTATATCTATATACTCTATCTATCGAAGGATGAAGCAATTCATATGATATACATTAATTATATTGGATCACAAACTTATTTATTGATATCTTCCAGTATTTTGACGTGACCTCCCTTGTTACCTCTGCTATCCACTATAAACACTCTTCATTTGGAATTCTATCCACAGCCTCGGATTATTGGAAGAGTAAATAGTTTTAACCATGGCTACAAACTGCATACCTGTGCCCACTGTTAGCTTTCCTTTGTCTAAATACAGCACCTACTATATCTATACTTTATCTATCGAAGGATGAAGCAATTCATATCATATACATTAATTATATTGGATCACAAACTTATTTATTGATATCTTCCAGTATTTCGACGTGACCTCCCTTGTTACCTCTGCTATCCACTATAAACACTTGGAATTCTATCCACAGCCTCGGATTATTGGAAAAGTAAATAGTTTTAACCATGGCTACAAACTGCACACCTGTCTCTTGCCCACTATTAGCTTTCCTTTGTCTAAATAGAGTGAGACAGCACCTACTATATCAATAATATATATCTGTATTCTACAGTTGAACCTCACTATAACAACACCACTTGGGGGGTACTATTGGTATAACCACAATTAAAGTAAACATAGAGCTTATATATATGCACTCACTAGCCGAATGACCCGGGCAACGCCCGTGTTTTACCCGAATGAATGTTTTGATTCAAATACTATTTGTTACAATTATAAATTGGCGCCTTAAATAAATGCATATATATATTAGTTAATAACTATAGCCTATGTGCTTTATCTGTCTATGTACTGTTGGCTTCGGTAGGCGTCTCTTACTGGGAAAAAGAAAGAGAGGATTCCATTTAGTTATTAACTAATATATGCATTTATTTAAGGAGCGACCCGCTCCAACACAATAGTTACAAAAACCAAAAAGTGAGTGGGGGGGCAAAGTAAAAAACAAAGTGTCTCGCGTAGTGGCGGCGCCATCGTAGCCACGTGATTGTAGCCAACCAATAGGAGAGCGCCATTCCAAACAAAAAGCAAACGGTGAGAGAGATGATGACGCTCGTAACTGTATATAGAATGGAAAAAAACTTAAGGAAGTTGTACCATTTAGCATATATATCAGGATAACGTTTACTCTTCAATAACCTTTATTGAAGTCTTGAGATAACCAAGTGTGAACAAAATTGCCTGTCTCCTTGCTCCTGAATTGTTCCTATTTTCCTGAATGTGTTTCATTCTAATCTCCATCATGAGGGAAACACTGCAGAAAAATCTATAAAATTAATTATCATTCTCCACAAAAAAGTTTCTCTAATTAAACAGGATTTCTGAATTGCATGTGTACATAGTTGGATGGATCTCAATTTAGCAAGGTCCCCATTCTAACCATGTTATAACTAGAGTTGAAACAAAGCAGTCGCCTACTTCTACCCATCATGATTTTCATGTCCTTTACCACGTGTACTAGGGATAAGCAAAAAACAAAGGAAGACTTGGGATGGTATAAAGGAGAGATGCTCACCTCACAGTCATCTCCAGACTCCAACACCTTGGCCACCAGGTCCACCAAGGTGTCTTGAAGATACTGAGACAACATCAGCACTCAGTATATCTGTGTCTGACACATTGGCAGTCACTTACCTTGTCCCCCAGCAGCTTCATGTAGGCCTCTGTAGCTTTGGTGGCCAGAGTGTTGCCCCTGAATGTCAGGCTGTGGTCATCTAGAACATTAGTACTGTCTTAGTGACAGACCACTTACACTCACATTATGGTTTTGGGCATAAACATGTTCTCATCCTCATAGCAAACACCCTTCACACATGAAAAAATTGTTTTTTTAATAGTACCAAAGTGATATTGTACTGGGATTGGGGGATAAATTAAGACATCTCCTGATTGTGCAACTAAACGTTGTTGATGGCTTACTCCATCTGTTGGTAACATTGATTTTTTTTTAAACACAAGGTAATAAGACCAAATCCAAATAAATAAACAGTGTGTGACGTTTCAGCGTTGTTACCATCTTCAGACAAAAGTACTGAATGAAGTACTGAAGTACTTTTGTCTGAAGATGATAACAATGCTATTACCGAAACGTCACACACTATTTATTTATTTGGATTTGGTCTTATTACCTTGTGTTTATAATCTATAATCAAAATTGTGCCTTATCATTGATTTTTATTATTTTATTATTCTAGGATTGGCCAAATACCCATTCTTGATTAATCAAGAAAAGCTAACCACATACATGATTCAGGTTGGCCCTCATCAGCGTATGATGTACAGCAAGCTGTACCACAATGACCCAAAAAAAAATAACTGGTCTTTCAGGCATCCTGATAAAATCATGAAACTGGTATTTAAGGCTGGAAGTTTTTTTTTGTGTGTTTCTCCTTTTTAAAATAATGATCTTTACCATTCTTGCTGACATCGCTGAGTATCATGTCGGCCAGGAACTTGCTGGCCATGCCCTCCCTCTGCATGATGTGGACTAGAGCTGTGGCGATGTCCTCCTGTTACCATAATGTCACCACATGATACCACACTACGTGTCACTCTGCACTCACCTTGGTCCTGACGTTGATGACAGGCTCCAGGAGTTCCGACAGGTTGAGGTAGTTGTTCTTCAGGTACTGCACAAACAGCATCATTTGAACATCCTCACAACCACCACAAATGGTTTATACAAAAAAGTTAGAAAAGAGGATTAAAAAAACAAGATAAGGGAGGAAATTGAACCATAGGGCGCCTCTCCCGTCAAATTAAACATAAAAAAAAAAAACCCGACGCCATCTATTGACTGTCGCCGCAATAGATGGCGTCAGGTTTTTCGATGTTTATTTTGACGGGAGAGGCGCCCTATGCTTCTATGACAAAACTAAATGTTGCAAAGATGCTTCTATTTCTCCTCAACTATTCATAGGTTGGTGGCTGGCAGTATTCCTGTCCTCTCAAAGAGTTTCCTTTCTATGGCTAGTTCTTTAATGGCATGGTAGGGTTTTATACCGAAAAGATGCTTACTGCTATTTATCATAGAATCAGTGGCATAGAATGGCAGCAAATATATTGGCAAAGATTTATATACAAGACCAAAAGTGGCTTTTAGGCCTTCTTAAAGCCACTTGTTATATCTTCCTGTGATTGGAGATCATGAAGATGTGTGAAAAACAGGTTGGTTAAAGAAAGAGAGAAGCTACACTTTGGACAGGTTTGAAATTCCCCTGACTCCATCACAAGGTCTAACTTAGCGGTCCAGAGTATATATTTACTAGCCGAATGACCCGGGCAACGCCCGTGTTTTACCTGATTGAATGTTTTGTTTCAAATACTATTTGTTACAATTATAAATTGGCGCCTTAAATGTATGCATATATTAGTTAATAACTATAGCCTATGTGCTTTATCTGTCTATGTACTGTTGGCTTCCGTAGGCGTCTCTTACTGGGAAAAAGAGAGGATTCCATTTAGTTATTAACTAATATATGCATTTATTTAAGGAGCGACCCGCTCCAACACAATAGTTACAACAACCAAAGAGCGAGTGGGGGGGGGGGGGGGGGGGCAAAGTCAAACACAAAGTGTCTCGCGTAGTGGCGGCGCCATCGTAGCCAACCAATAGGAGAGCGCCATTCCAAAAAAACAAAAAAAAAGCAAACGGTGACAGAGATGAAGAATTGAAGAATGACGCTCGTAACTGTATATATTTATATATCAAATTTTGGCTTTCCCTGTAAAGTCTCAAGTAATGGGAGTTGACTGTATAAGTCACCTATTGTCCATTGCATGATATCCTTCAGAGATTGTGTTATACACCCTGTAACTGCAGACCAATACTCCACCTGAACAAAGTCCGTGTAGACATTGAGGGGGAGGATATCCACAGCCTGGAATCTGGCCTTGATCCGTATGGAGACAGGATTCTTGTTGTTGGACCCGTTCTTCTCCACATCCAGACGGTACCTGGAGCATGGCGGCTGTCAGCGCAGGCTGCGTAGAGTGGTTGGAGGAGCTACTCACCACTTCTCTGTCAGCTGGTTGCTGTGGATGGAGGAGATGGGGATCTCCACGTTACCTGTACCACAGTATCAGTAGTTGTAGATGTGAACTACTAGGTGGATTTAGTTTTGAGAGATAGAAACTACTTTATTACAATTTTCTATATACAGTTATCAGCGTCATGCGTTCTGTCACCGTTTGCTTTTGGTGGCGTGATCGTAGCAAGCCAATAGGAGAGCGCCATTCAGGTGTCACCGTTTGCTGCGCCACCACGTGGCGCGACGGTGACCTTGAGTGACGTAATGACAGGGTAGGAACAAGAAATCACTTGCTATCATTATCATATCATTTTATGTATATATCATATTTAAAATATATTCATACAAAAAAATCTAAATAATACAATTTTCAAATATCGTTGTGAAAATTTACATTTTTGTATTTTAAAAACACACAAAGATTGAAGCGGGACGTTTCAAAAGAGTGCCATCCACGACGCCAATTTATAATTGTAAAGAATAGTACTTTAATAAAACATTTAATCGGGTAAAACCCGGGCAACGCCCGGCTAGTTTCCATATAAGAGAGAGAGAGACAATTAACATATTTGACTGACATTATGTAAATACAAGAGAGAGAAGATAGTGGTTGCTCGTCTGGCATTCATATTCCATTAAAATGAGGACCCACTAACAAGATTTAGAACAGGCCATCTCAAGCCATTGAAGATAGAAAATAACAACAAAATCTACCCCACTTGCCCAAAATGTAGCTTGGCACCTGCAGCTCCAGAAGACATTTTGGCTTGCATTAGATGCACTAAACAGGACCTTTGGAAGAGGCCACTGCTTATCATAAAACAGCTCGAGGAGCATGAATTCATATAATCTTTACACAAGGGGATAAGAAACAACAACAACAAAATGAGGACCATTTAGCCAGAAAGATGTTTTTGTTACATGATACAGTAGAATCTCCCTGTCCTCTTACCAGAGAGTTGTTAAATAGTAAAAATTATAATTTTGCAAAAATAAAAACTGTCCTTTATAGAGAGCTGTCGTCTAGTATGAGTGTCCTCTCATGGAGGTTAAACTTTATTACTTTGTGTTTCTAATCTATAATTCAAATTGTACCTTGTGTTCTACTGTCCTATAAGCTTATGTCCATAGTTTTCTTGAAAACCATTTCTGAGATTCCATCCTTCAGTGCTGCATATATAAGCAGAATCGTCCAATACAGTATTAGAGCTCTGAGAAGCGGTCTGGAGAATTAAATTGGCGAAACTGCTGGGAGGGTTCACCACTGATGAGTCAAGCCCTCCCAATATATATTTTTTCATCGCAGTAAGGGCAGTAGAAGTTTGTATTATGTATAAAAGAAACATTCGTTCTTTTAAATTCTTTCATTTTATATGTATAGATGGTGTGTTATTGCTTTGTGTACCTTATTACCATTTTTACTATTTAGCAACTCTCCAGCAATAGGACATCTCCCCCTAAAAGACACTGTGCAACCAAGTGTTGTCCTTTACAGAGAGGTAGTTCTACTGGATAGAAGGGCAGGAAGATTTACTCACCTAAGAGGATGTTCTTGTCTCTCCTCTTCTTCTTATCGGCCTCTCTGTACAGGTTGACCGTGATAAGATCCACCTGGGTTAGATTGCTGCAAACAACACCTCGGCTTGTACGATGATTCACATGGATCCAGCGTAGACTACTTACTTGAACTCAAACTTCTCCCCCCAAAAACAGAGGTCGGATTTTTGTTTCGATGAGGTTCGGGCGTATAGAGTCTTGTCGAGGCATACTTCACAAAAGTACCTGCCCCACACACAAACATTATAGAGGATATTCTCAAGATATAAATGGATTTAAGAAACAAATTTACACCATCAACAAGCTTTACAAGCTTGATACCCTATAATATGATTGAGTGGAGATAAGAAAGAAGAAGAAGAGAAACAAATTTCAAAATCAAAAAACCTGATTTTTCATCAACGTCTGCAAATCATTCAACTGGATTTTACAAAAATGCCAATTATAGGAATGTATATTAACTACAGATTAAATTTGGAATAAATGCATTGGCCCAAACTGATAATGCAGGAGAAATATGCATTAAGGCCAATGGTCTGTATCTCAACAAGTGGTCAGGAGATTTTTTAATAAATCACTGAAAGATATTTTTGTGTCTAAATGGCTTGAATATGTGGGAGTGAGAAAAAGAAAGAAAGAGCAATTAGGTCAGAGTTGTAAAAGTGAGAACACATGTATTTCCTGATAAGGCACAATTTGGATTATGAAAAATTTGGAATTAGAAAAACAAGATAATAAGACCAAATACAAATATATATATAGTGTGTTATTTTGAAAATAAAGCAATCCATATATAAATATTTAATTAAAAAGGCATATATTGGATCAAAATATCATTTATTTTACCAATATTTCAGTTGGCTGAACGCCAACCTTTATCAAGGTGTTATAACATTTCAATGTATTATGTTAAATGTTATAACACCTTGATAAAGGTTGGCGTTCAGCCAACTGAAATATTGGTAAAATAAATGATATTTTGATCCAATATATGCCTTTTTAATTAAAGTGTGTTATTTGTGATTGTGATTATTCAGTACATTTATCTGATGATGATAATAATGCTGTTACCGAAACATCACACACTATTTATTTGGATTTGTTCTTATTACCACATGTATTTCCTGTTAATTCAGCAAATTACCTTTGCAAAGTGAATCACGCTGATGATGGCCAACAGCCCAAAACATGCATGTGGTTTATAATGAAAAAAAAAAAAAGAATCAATATTAAGAGTGGGAATGTAAATTCTGATAGGTGATGGTACAAGCCACACATCAGCAATGTTCAACTATACAATCAGGTTTTTTGTTGTTTTAAATTTTTTTTTTACCACCTTGGAATTTTTTTTTGTTCGTTTCCTTAGAGTGGAACCTCACTATACTAGCATCTTGGTTATAACAACATAATTCTAAGGAGTCCCAAATGTTTAGGTCAATATTGTTTAAACTGTGGTTATAACAACATAAAAGCTTGTTCTCTGGTGATGCTAGAGCGAGGTTTGACTATATTTGGATATGATAAGGCACAATTTGGATTATAAACACAAGGTAATAAGACCAAATCCAAATTAAAAAAATAGTGTGTGATGTTTCGGTAACAGCGTTGTTACCATCTTCAGACAAAAGTACTGAATGAGAAATTTTACCACAGCATTCAGTACTTTTGTCTAATGTTATATATTAGTAACTATTTAAAACATACTGTGGTAAAATTTCTCATTCAGTACTTTTTGTCTGAAGATAGTAACAATGTTGTTACCGAAACGCCACACACTATTTTTTTGGTCTTATTATCGTGTGTTTATATTTGGATATGTCATTGTTTACTTTATGATTACCACTTTTTAATTGTTGAGTTCAATCTTTGATAACTATATGGACAATAATTCTCCAATTTGATCTGATATTTGGTCCATGTAGCTTTCTCAATAGTGCTTGAGATACAGAAATGGTTTGCCAGTGCCTTCTTCAGTCTATGCCGTTGGCCAAATAGAATTGGTTCTTCCACCTTTTAGAGCGATTTATCCTCCCAAGGACAAGAGAGTGTTCTTCTTCATTACAAGAATGAAGTCTAACGTTTATCCCAGTTTCATTTGGTCCCCTTTTGTGTTAGCATTCCCATTAGGATGTTGATCATCCTAATGCTGGATTTCCACCCCTAATTCTAAAAAAGGTGACATATATCATACTATAAAAAGACACTGATTTAGGCAAAAAGAAAACTTAGGAGAGATCACAAGCTGAGATGAGGACACAGAAAGAAACATGACTAGGTCAAACCCAACAAGATGCTGCTTCCAGATTACTACAACAAGTAGGATGAAAGAGGAGAACAATTGGATCTCTCCCACAGGAAGGGAGGGAGGGAGGGCCAGGGTCAAAGGGTAATGTAAGGGAGGGAACATTTATCAAGGTATTGTGGCCATCATCCAAGTGGGCCACGTTGGGTCAGTCAGTAGGGCTGGCTGGCAGGCCACTTACTTCTTCTTGCTGGTCATCCCCTTGGCCTCCAGGATCCAGATATTGAGGGATTTCTCCACCCTCCGGACCTTGTCTTTGTCCGGCTGGATGGTCATGTTCAGACTGCACCCACAGCAGGCAGCAACTGGTTAGAGTGGCCACTTACTGAGGCAGGACAATGGGTGGATCTTAGTTGGCAGCACAGGATGTTTCATTCAACTAACAAACAAGACTCCTAACTCCGCCTTTGCTTGGACAAATCCCAGTCTAAGTTGGGTCATTGATCAATATTATTGAAAGTGACATAACCTTTTGCTATGAGGATGATAAGGCACATTTTGGATTATAGATTAGAAACACAAGGTAATAAGACCAAATCCAAATAAATAGTGTGTGACGCTTTGGTAACAGGGTTATTACCATCATCAGGCAAAAACTCCGCCCTTGCCGGTCCCAAGCCCGGATGAAAAAGGAGGAGGGGGGGGCAGTAACAAACTCACTAAAAAACCTGGGCTCAGCTGGCCCGGCTGATAGTACCCTGTAAGGGCTCCTAATCCAGGGATACAGGATGAGCAGCGTTAGTACTCCATGTTAGGAACGGCTGCACATGTAATCTGTTCCTCATGTCAGAGGCGGCCATTTCTTTTGGAGCTAAGTCGGCCTGCCACTGAGTAGTGCTCCCAGTCTTGATGACAAAGGCAGATGCATTCTACTTCACCCAGTGTGGAAATAAGAAAGAAGAAGACAAGACTACTCCATCTTACTGAATAGCTTATGGTTACATTAAAACCGAACAATAACAGTTCTGTGACCAGGACTTTATGCAGGGTAAACAGAAGAAATGTGGCATTGTTGGAAAATACCTTCTTACTTCGTCTTACTACGTCTTACTTCTCTAGAACCAGGTTGGGGGGGATGTGGTTAGGCTAGATTTCCTACAGCACAACAAGCATTCGCCCATTCATTTATATAAAACTCAATACAGCAAAACCATTGCTGACAATGTCTTTTCAAGAAGAGAGATCCCCTCTAGGTGACGTCATCTCTATATCTAAAAAGGAAGATGATTTATCAAACCTTTACTTAGCACCCTATCCTTGGCCTCGAAGTTACATTTGGGAATTCCGCACAACTGGAGAGATAAGTAGGGGATAAAAAAGGTGGTCCATATAACAGTCTACATTGTACACCTATCCCCCGATTTACACGGTAGATACGTTCCTGAGATAAACGTGTAAATCGGGGGATAGGTGTACACAGAAATAAAAATAAAATGTATTGACAGGTTAAAATATGTAGTCAGCACATAAGCTCGGGATTCCTCGTGAGATGTGTACACAGCGCATGTGTTCAATCACAGTAGCATTTAGTATAGTGCGATAAAAAAAAAAACTTATTTGGAAAACCGTGTAAAAGCGAAAACGTGTAAAACAAGTACCGTGTAAATCAGGGGATAGGTGTACTATGAGGATACTGAAGCTAAACAATTGCTAGTGATGACGACATGAAAGGTAACAGGCCTTCAGCTAACTAAAATAATTCTATTTTGCTTTGACAGTCTTTTCTTAAATGGGGAGGTTGAACCATGACACCTATTTTAACAAATAATTATATACAGCAAAACCTCTCTTTAGCAAACAACCTCTCCACAAAGGACAGTTTTCATTTGCAAAATTACCATTTTCACAATTTAGCAACTCTCCGGTAAGAGGACAACTCTCCCTAAAGGAGACTTTGGTTCTGCAATTAGGTGTTGTACTTTACAAGGAGGTTCTACTGTATATATTCTTGATTTCTCATAAAGCCTCTTAAAACTAATTTTTGGTCATTGAGGTACAGCCTGCATCATGCTGACGAGGGCCAACAGCTCGAAACACGTTCGTGGTTAGCTTTTCTTGATTTATGATGAAAATGGGCTGGCCAAATATCAAGGAACAAACTAAATCAATGTTTAAGTGATTTTTGTTCCACTAGATGACGCTCTGGTATCTTAAATGCTCATGTGAGAATATCAGAATATGCCTTTTTTTTTCTTCTTTTAAATAAAAATATAAATTATGTAGCTCTGAAAATAGTGTTTATAAAATGATGTGAGAGAGGAATTCCTTTGATAAAGTGGCAGTGAGTCACAGATAGATTGATCAACAATCAGTTGAGACACCATTTTATTTCTACAAGTCTCATTTAGAGTCACAATTAATACAAGTCAAATTTTCATCACTTTCATCTCTAAAATTGCCCTCCCATTGAAAATATGTTTTGTGCTAGCGGCCTCCTCCAAACAATAGACACTTTCCCAATGTATCATTTATTGATTTTACATATGATTGACATTCCCGCTAGCGGACAATTCAGAAAACCAAATTTGAACAAAGAATGATATTAAACACAAGGTAATAACACCAAATCCAAATAAATAAATAGTGTGTGACGTTTCGGTAACAGCGTTGTTACCATCTTCAGACAAAAGTACTGAAGTTGAACAAAGAATGATATTATCTTTCTAAAAAAATAAAATTTATTAATTAGGCCTGATTTTGCTTTACCAGCCAGTTTCAAGTAGTGAGAATAAGAGTATGTGTGTGTATAAAAGTCTATATATCATTAACAAATATATCTAAATATGAATTATACAATTCCTTTTTTTTAATTGATCTCACTCGCGGGTAAGTCTATTTGGTGTAAAGTAGAAAATAAATAAAAAATAAGGTTGTGAATTATCAGAACACACCCAGTTTGTAAGAATCAATAGACAACAAATGGAGCTGTTATAAACTCAACATAAAAGGAGGAGAATCCAATAAAAAAAAAGTGTCCACACAAGTGTTTACCACCAAGCCGCTACCTGCATTGTCACTCCCTCACAGCTAACCTCTTACATCATCCACACACCTGTGGGTTGTCCTTGGAACCTCCTCACCACCAACACACTTGTAGCAAACTTTCACTATTGTCCCTACATCTTTTAACTATATCTTTTTGTATAACAACTTTTTAATTACATTTTTTCCTGGGTTGAAAAGCTTGCCAATTAATTTAACTACATTTTCAAAGTATATTTACACTCATGGACAAAACTTAAGGAAGTGAAAAAAAAAGGTCTTTGATGTCACCAGTCATATTTCTTTTTGAAGGAGAGATGAAGGCAGTTTTGTTCACACTTTTTATCTTGTGTCTACAATAAAGGTCACTTCAATATCTTTCAGAGTTATTGTCTGAATCCCAATATACAGGTTAAAAGGTACAACTTACTTAAGTTGTGTCCATGAGTGTATCTTTCAGTTATTGTCTGAATCCCGATATACAGGTTAAAAGGTACAACTTCCTTAAGTTGTGTCCATGAGTGTATATCTCAGAGTTATTGTCTGAATCCCGATATACAGGTTAAAAGGTACAACTTCCTTAAGTTGTGTCCATGAGTGTATCTTTCAGAGATATTGTCTGAATCCCGATATACAGGTTAAAAAGTACAACTTCCTTAAGTTGTGTCCATGAGTGTATCTTTCAGAGTTATTGTCTGAATCCCGATATACAGGTTAAAAGGTACAACTTCCTTAAGTTGTGTCCATGAGTGTATCTCTCAGAGTTATTGCCTGAATTCCAATATACAGGTTAAAAGGTACAACTTCCTTAAGTTGTGTCCATGAGTGTATCTTTCAGAGATAGTGTTTGAATCCCGATATACAGGTTAAAAGGTACAACTTCCTTAAGTTGTGTCCATGAGTGTATCTCTCAGAGTTATTGTCTGAATCCCGATAAACAGGTTAAAAGGTACAACTTCCTTAAGTTTTGTCTATGAGTGTATCTCTCAGAGTTATTGTCTGAATCCCGATATACAGGTTAAAAAGTACAACTTCCTTAAGTTGTGTCCATGAGTGTATCTCTCAGAGTTATTGCCTGAATCCCGATAAACAGGTTAAAAGGTACAACTTCCTTAAATTTTGTCTATGAGTGTATCTCTCAGAGTTATTGTCTGAATCCCGATATACAGGTTAAAAAGTACAACTTCCTTAAGTTGTGTCCATGAGTGTATCTCTCAGAGTTATTGCCTGAATTCCAATATACAGGTTAAAAGGTACAACTTCCTTAAGTTGTGTCCATGAGTGTATCTCTCAGAGTTATTGCCTGAATTCCAATATACAGGTTAAAAGGTACAACTTCCTTAAGTTGTGTCCATGAGTGTATCTTTCAGAGATATTGTTTGAATCCCGATATACAGGTTAAAAGGTACAACTTCCTTAAGTTGTGTCCATGAGTGTATCTCTCAGAGTTATTGTCTGAATCCCGATATACAGGTTAAAAGGTACAACTTCCTTAAGTTGTGTCCATGAGTGTATCTCTCAGAGTTATTGCCTGAATCCCGATATACAGGTTAAAAGGTACAACTTCCTTAAGTTGTGTCCATGAGTGTATCTCTCAGAGTTATTGTCTGAATCCCGATATACAGGTTAAAAGGTACAACTTCCTTAAGTTGTGTCCATGAGTGTATCTCTCAGAGTTATTGCCTGAATTCCAATATACAGGTTAAAAGGTACAACTTCCTTAAGTTGTGTCCATGAGTGTATCTTTCAGAGATATTGTTTGAATCCCGATATACAGGTTAAAAGGTACAACTTCCTTAAGTTGTGTCCATGAGTGTATCTCTCAGAGTTATTGTCTGAATCCCGATAAACAGGTTAAAAGGTACAACTTCCTTAAGTTTTGTCTATGAGTGTATCTCTCAGAGTTATTGTCTGAATCCCGATATACAGGTTAAAAGGTACAACTTCCTTAAGTTGTGTCTATGAGTGTATCTTTCAGAGTTATTGTCTGAATCCCGATATACAGGTTAAAAGGTACAACTTCCTTAAGTTGTGTCCATGAGTGTATCTCTCAGAGTTATTGTCTGAATCCCGATATACAGGTTAAAAGGTACAACTTCCTTAAGTTGTGTCCATGAGTGTATCTTTCAGAGTTATTGTCTGAATCCCGATATACAGGTTAAAAGGTACAACTTCCTTAAGTTTTGTCCATGAGTGTATCTCTCAGAGTTATTGTCTGAATCCCGATATACAGGTTAAAAGGTACAACTTCCTTAAGTTGTGTCCATGAGTGTATCTTTCAGAGTTATTGTCTGAATCCCGATATACAGGTTAAAAGGTACAACTTCCTTAAGTTTTGTCCATGAGTGTATCTCTCAGAGATATTGTCTGAATCCCGATATACAGGTTAAAAAGTACAACTTTCTTAAGTTTTGTCCATGAGTGTATCTTTCAGAGTTATTGTCTGAATCCCGATATACAGGTTAAAAGGTACAACTTCCTTAAGTTGTGTCTAGGAGTGTAGTTAAACAAATTAAGAGAGAGGGGGGAAGTTGCCAAGACACCTTTAAGCACAATCCAAAAATAAAAGCCAACTCTCCAAACAACCCAAGAGACTTATAAAACACCTCCAAAGACTTCAGAGACATTTAACAAAAAAAAAAAAAAGGGTGATATAATATGGATGGAAAATTCAAACCATAATAAGACCAAACAAGTAAAAATTCTGTTGAAAGCCTGATTAATCTGAGTAGTAAGTACTCTACACTCATGGAGACAAAACTTAAGGAACCTTTCAGCATGTATATCGGGAATGAGACAATAACTCTGAAAGATATTACAGTGACGATAATGCACAATTTGGATAATAGATTATGAAACGTCACACACTAGTTATTTATTTGTATTTGGTCTTATTACCTTGTGTTTATATTACAGTGACCTTTATTGAAGACACACAAGATAACCAAGTATAAACAAAATTGACTGCCTCCTTCAAAAAGACAGATGACTGGTGACATCAAAGACTTTCTACTTCCTTAAGTGTTGTTCATGAGTGTAGTAGTTTGAAGTCTCTTTCGTCTAGTTGGGTGGTAGATTCCCTAGCCTCAGGGAGGCCAAAGAGCTCCAGACTTTGCCAGAGATTCTGCTAGCTCATTTCCCAAAACACATTATTGACTGTGTTGACTCATCCATTGATGAGCTTTACTCATCCCCAGCAGACATCATCAACAAGCCCTACAAGCTTGATATCCTGATATGATTGAGTGGAGATAAGAAAGAAGAAGTAGTTTGATAATGATAGTAAAAACAGGTAGTTGTGGAAACATCCCACTATTTTGTTACCTTTTTGACCTTTGAAGGCATTCAAAAGCCCTTGAAGATCCCTCCCCTCCCGCCCCAAAGATAAGCAAAGACTCTACAGACCCCGGGCCGGCCATTGTCATTTAGAAGATGAATATTCATACCATCTACTTAGTCCCATTAAGCCTGGGATTACTTCCTGATAATGAGGGGTACTTAATACTTTGAGCACTTCATTACAACATTACTGCCCCCAACACATAGTGTTGCTCCACTTTTTACACTGCTACACTGGAATTTGAAAGTGCCATTTTAAAATTATTTTTATTATTTGTTCAAAAAAATAAATTATTTCATGGAAGAAAACTGTTTGTAAAAAAAAAAAAGTCAAATGCCTGAAAAGTAAAATATAATTTTGTAAAAAGTTCTCTGAAACATTTTTCTAACTTTTTGAGAGCAGTAGCAGCAGCACACAATACGTATATTATGAAAAATTAAATTCATCAATGAAGAAAAAAAAAATTTCTATTGGATACTAAATGCATGCACAATCAAATAATAAAAGAGAGAAAAGTTAGAAAAAAAAATTATCTATGAAAATAAAGTACAATTTGAATTATGGATTAGAAACACATGGTAATAAGATCAAGTCCAAATAAATAGTGTGTGACGTTTCAGTAACATCATTGTTATCATCATCACTAAGTATTTTTGTCTGATAATGGTAACAACGCTGTTACCGAAATGTCACACATTATTTATATATTTGGATTTGGTCTTTTTACCTTGTGTTATTTATGAAAAAAGACGGGGGGGGAAGTTGTCATAAAAAGAGTTAACCAAAGAAGCCCTATATAGTCTAAAATCTGCTCTACTTGCTCAAAATGTAGCTTGGCACCTGCAGTTTCAGAACATATTTTGGCTTGCATTAGATACACTAAACCGCTGCTTATCATTAAACAGCTCGAAACAACAGTCTTTGATTTCCTGACTTAAGTCTGGTCATCTATGGACAATGACTTTCCAGAATAGTTGCAAGGTTTTCCCCACTATGTACTAAGTGGAATTCTCAGCCTGCAACCCCAAGACATATTATTGACTGTATTGACTCATCCATTGATGATCTCTATTCTTCCCCGGCAGACATGGAGCATGAACTCGAGGAGCATGAACTCATGTAATCTTTACACAAGAGAGGGGATAAGAAACAACAACAGTCCTTATCACAGATACAGCTTCTCCTCCACAAGAATCAGGGTGACAAGTACCTAGGAGGTGTTGTTACACACTCCCCCAATAATAGCAACCAACCACATTTACAAGGCTAAAATAAACACCTCTCACAAATGGGTCAAGCAATGGAAGGAAAGTTTCTTGAAAGGGATTTATTTATAAATAGCTTTCTCAGCTACAAAGGGAAGCTTCTGCTCAAAATATAGACTTGTCTTAGATCATACAAGAGAATAAAGACCAAACCAAAATAGGTAAATTCTATGTAACATTTCTGTAACACAGCTGTTACACACCATCTCTTCAGACTATACTGTTTTAAAAAGTGTCACATATAATTTATCTATTTGGACTTGTTACCTTGTGATTATAAATTGTATAATTTGTCTTAGAACTGATAAAGCACAATTTGGATTATAGATTATAATAATACAAGAAAATAAGACCTAATATATCCAAATAATTTATTAGTGTATGACATTTCGGCAACAACATTGTCACCATCATCAAATAAAAAAATAAATACAAAAAAAAATGTCAAAAAAAAAAAAATGAAATGAGTTTTTTTTTTTTTTATTGTTTTGTCTGATGATGGTGACAACAACAATGTTGTTGCCGAAACGTCACACACTAATAAATTATTTTGATTAGGTCATATTTTTTTATTAATTGTCTTAGATCTGTTAATGAAATTCCGTTTGTCAATCAAGAAGCTTATGGACAAAGGCAACAAAGCCATATCTCACAATTAACACACATAGACAAAAAAAAAAAGGGAATAAACCCATAATTTGGTAGATCCTTTTAATGATTCCTAACACCCAAACTTGGTCTTCATTGATTGAGTTTCTTCTTGCTGGGAAAACAGCTTTTAGATTTAAGAAATCAAAAATCCTCTTTAAGAAGCTCTACAAAGTCTGAAAAAAAAAAAAAACTTAAAATTTACTGAATAAAAATTGCCTATTTCTTAGGGTTTTAAAATTAGTAAAAAACCATCTTTAATAAGAATTGTTATTGTTGTGCTTTCAGAATAACAATAATGGAAGAGAAAAATAAATGAATCATGTGCAGTTCACAAATACTGAGCCTAGCAAAAAATCACTATTTAAAAACTAAAACATCTCAGTGTAGTAGTCACAAGTTCCAGAGAGAGAGATTGAGATTGAAACTGATTTATTATAACGTCCATATAAGATATGGAGAGAGAGAGAACTAGTATAAAGAATGATTATCATTTATTGACTCATCCATTGATGAGCTCTACCCATCCCCAGCAGACACCATCAACAAGCTCTACAAGCTTGATACCCTAATATGATTGTTGAGTGGAGATAAGAAAGAAGAAGATTATCATCAGAGTAAATGATGTTATCTCTTTTGTCATCTTGTTGTGTTTATATATGTGTGGTAGTCACTTGTCAGACCAAAAGGTCATCCTGTACATTCTAAGTGACATTTGGTTGGATGTGTTGTGTAAGATCCATTTGACATCCCATTCTGCTAAAGGGATTTATTTATAAATAGCTTTCTTAGCTACAAAGGGAAGCTTCTGTTCAAAATATAGAGGCTTAGATCATATAAGAGAACAAAGACCAAACCAAAAAAAAAGGAAAATTATATGTAACATTTCTGTGACACAGTTGTTACACACCATCTCTTCAGACTATACTATTTAAAACTTGTTACCTTGTTATTGTATTTGATTGTCATTCTATCTGATGCCACACAAATCTTCTCTCTCCACTAAATGTAAACAAAGCTATCAAGGTGAACTTATCAAATCCTTGGTAATCATGTCAGGTTTGTGTGTGTGACAAGTTACAAGGTCACACTTCTTCCTTCCTTGTTGCCTACTCTTCATTGAATTATGAAGTGTTAACAGCTTTTCAATGGGGTGAAAAAAATTGCCATTTTTCATATTTCTATAATGATAAAAGCATTTATTATTTTATCGGATGATAGTAACAATGATGTTACCTAAACATCACACACTATTAAATTATTTGGATTAAGGTCTTATTTTCTTTATTTCTATAAAATACACATTTTAAAATTCTTGGTTATTATGAAAAAGTAAATAACATTATTCCAGAGGTAGATGACAAATATTTAGCATATAGATTAAACCTAAAAACAAAGTGTAACAACTATAGGGTTATTTTCCAAGTCCAGCCCAAAACTATGATCTCTATGGCACTGACTCAATAATTTTGCTTGGATTGCAGAGACAACCATTAGATAGAGCAAAGTTTTTGCAGCTATTGTGACAGGAGTCTTTCCTTTGTTAGCTAATCTGTTTTTGACAAGTAATCTTCTTCTTCTTTCTTATCTACACTCAATCAAGGTATCAAGCTTGTAAAGCTTGAGATTTTTGATGGTGTCTGCCGGGGAAGAGTAGCGCTCATCAATGTTGTTGTTGTTGTCATGTCCAAAGAAGAGTCTCAGATGTCTACATGCATCTCCATCACAGCAGCAGCAATAGAGCTCATCAATGGATGAGTCAATACAGTCAATAATATGTCTTGGGGTTGCAGGCTGAAAATTGCACTTAGTACATAGTGGGAAACCCTGCAATCATGATGGTTGACAAGTAATAAAAGAGGAAGATGAGGCTATATCAATGGGTAAGCACAATAATTCCTTCTCTTATATCTCCTCTCAATCATACAAATAAAGATAATGGGATTGATGATAAAGCACAATTTAGATTATAGCTACAAGAAAATAAGACTTAATCCAAATAAATTAATAGTGTGTGATGTTTAGGTAACAGCATTGTTACCACCATCAGACAAAATAATAAATGAGAAGCTGTTACTGAAAGGTCACACACTATTAAATTATTTGGATTGGGTCTTATTTTCTTGTATAATGGGATTGAGGAAATGTGTCTGCTTTAGTTATTGTAAGTGAAGAGCACACCTCAAGTATAGAAGACAGACATAACTCCAATATTCAATGGAACAGAACATAAGAAACAGCCTAACTTACAGTATAGACACACTGCTCATCCTCTGTCCCTGGGGCCCTTACAAGGTTCAATCAGCCGAGACAGCTGAACACTGATCCCTTCAATCTGAAGATGCTCCCCTCCCTCTATCTATTTACTTTTTGTTGTAAACACAAGGCAATAAGACCAAATCCAAATAAATTCTTCTTCCTTCTTCACTCAATCATATCAGGGTATCAAAGAACTCCGCCTTTTCCGGCCCCAAGCCTGATGAAAAAGGAGGAGGGGGAGCAGTAACAAGCTCGCTAAAAACCTGGGCTCAGCTGGCCCGGCTGGTAGTACCATGTAAGGGCTCCTAATCCAGGGATACGGGATGAGCAGCGTTTGTACTCCATGTTAGGAGCGGCTGCACATGGTGTTTGTTCCTCATGTCAGAGACGGCCATTTCTTTTGGAGCTAAGTCGGCCTGCCACTGAATAGTGCTCCCAGTCTTAATAACAAAGGCAGACGCATTCTACTTCACCCAGTCATGATCTCAAGCTTTACAAGCTTGATGCCCTAATATGATTGAGTGGAGATAAGAAGGAAGAAGAGGGTATCAAAAATAATGAAGCACAATTTGGATTATAGATAAAAGAAAATATTAAATTATTTGGATTAGGTCTTATTTTCTTATCAGGGTGTCAAGCTTGTAGAGCTTGAGACTTTTGATGGTGTCAACTGGGGATGAGTAGAGCTCATCAATGTATGAGCCAATACAGTCATGATCCAAATAAATAGTGTGTAATTTGGAGTAGGTCTTATTACCTTATATTTCTTATCTAACTATCACCTTATCATTATGGAACATTTTTTATATCAGCAACTTATTTATATCATCATAATTCTATGGTTCCAATTGTTTCAACTGTGGTTATAATGACAACATGGTTCTAACAACATAAAATCTTGGTCCCAAATGATGTTATAGTGAGATTCAACTGTATTTATCTATTTGTATATGTTAGAACCTTTCTGTAAAGGACAACACCTTGTTGAAGAGCCAAAGTGTCCTTTAGAAAGAAGCGTTCACTTACTGAAGAGGTACTATTTTCTTGCAAGTATTTCTGCTGGAATGAACGTATTTTCAATAGGAGGGCAATTTAGGCTGTAAAAACTGTCTGTTGTTTAGATGTGTCTGCTTGCGTGAATGTCTGCTAAGGGAAGTTCTACTGTATCTAGACATAAAGCTTACAATATATAAATAAAAAATAATAAATTAAATGTAAAAGACCACTGTAATATGTGGTATAAACATGGAAACTTCAACTGGGTTGCCCTTTACTGCCCTACATATGGCACAAGAGGAAAACTAAAAATCAAATACAGTAGAACCTCTCTATAAAGGACACTAGTTGCAGAGCCAAAATGTCCTTTAGAAAGAAGAGTCCTGTTATTAAAGAGTTGCTAAATAGTAAAAAATGATAATTTTGACGATGAAAACTGTCCTTTGTAGAGAGATATCCTGTTATTGGAGAGTTGCTAAATAGTAAAAATGATTATTTTCGCAATGAAAACTGTCCTTTGTAGAAAGGTGTCCTGTTATTGGAGGTTCTACTGTGCTGGTGTATGACATCTGGTAAGATGGAAAAATCTCCAAAATTATGTACAAGATTACAAAGAACAGAAAATTTTGAGGAACATCACTCATGTCAACTATATCTACAGAGATTTGTAGAATTGTATGTAGTTTCTTTATTTTATATATACAGTTAAACCTGGGTGAAGTAGAATGTGTCTGCCTTTGTCATTAAGACTGGGAGCACTCTCTACTCATCCCCGGCAGACACCATCAACAAGCTCTACAAGCTTGATACCCTGATATGATTGAGTGGAGATAAGAAAGAAGAAAAAGAAGAGTTAAACCTGTCTATAGCGCCCCCTCTAAATAGCGCCTGATTTTAAATACATAGTACGATGTGATTTACATTAAAAGTGACCTGTCTATAGCACCCTATTTTGTTGAGTCCCAAGGGGAAGAGCTATAGACAGGTTTAACTATATTAGTAACACAAATACTGAAACTTAATACACAAAACAATCACCAATCTTTCTAGGATTTCTATAAAATATATGGATATATGCAAAATTGTTCATTATTGCATATTGTTACATATCCAGTCTTTCAAAATACTATGTATTACTTCTAAATGGGTTATTCTGACATTTCTCACATCATTTTTTTAAATCTTCAGTGAAATTTGATTATGGTCAAAATATTATTAAATATCATTTTCCCCAAAATGAGAATTGTGCTAATTATTTATGATATGGGGTCAGATGATTCACTTGAATATATATATATAATAATTAAATTGCATCTTTCAATTTTTATAATAGATTTTGGTATATATTAAATTTAGTAGTGTCATATGATATGATATACAAATGCTAGTTGATTTTGTAGAAAAAAAAAAGTCAATTATATTTTATGACAATTTAAAATATGTCTAAATTTCTCCATCTATATTCAAATAATAATATCTTGTATCTTAAACGTGACATTTATAATTTGTACTATTATAAAAAGTGTTTTCTTAATGTCAACAGGTAAACAAATGGTTAGTACGTTCTTTTGAGAACTTTACAAAGTTATTAAATATAAATATATTGAATAAATTATCTCTCCAAACACAGAAAATATGTGTGTACTTTAAAATAAAATTATTGATTTAGTTTATTGAGTTTAAGACTTTACTAACTTTCTTTAAAAGTGATAACAAAAACTAGGGTGGTGTTATTTGAAACGCGGCCAAAACAAGTTTTAACAAGGCCAAATTAGCAACATACAAAAAGAAAGTAAATCCAATAAAAACTAAGAGTAAGGGTATAATAAAATTTACCTTTTAGCTGAAACTTCTGCAAGCTTCTTTATTTTTTTACATCCACCCAATGACTGGCCAATGTGTGACATGTTTAAATCAGCTATGGGGGAGTAAGTTTTTAACGGAAACAAATACGATTTTGGCAAGAATATTTCAATACACATTATGATGTGAAATTCATAATAACTATAGAGAATCGATATTTAACATAGTAATGTTTAGAAAAAAAAAATAGCAAACGATTTTACGTCGTCGATTTTAGGCACGTCCAAAAGAAAACATAGAAGTGGGTTTGGCCACTCTTTGAAGCGATTGCAGCGCCTCTGGTGTCAATTGTCGAACTCTAGAGAAGTTTGTGAAAAACTTTTTTTATGCGCTTGCCATATATTTGAATTTCTGAATATTATATTTCATTTTTTATATATATATTATATGGAAAATAAAATATATATTCGAGTAAATATAATCTATTTCGGTACTATATTTTAAAAGTACATGTTTTTTTTAAACGAAATGGTTTTAAAATGAATATATTTTAAGCGTTTTTAAAAATCTTAAATAAATACAATATGAATAAATACCATACGATAGGACACAATAATATATATAGAATCGTATATAACTCTATATTTGTGAATATATGATATTAAATATTTATTCGTTTGGTGATATAGCAAAATATCTATTTTTAAAGAGGAAAAAAAAACAACCTATTTGCTAAATTAAAATTGTTCGCAAGTCACAACATCTCGAAACCGGTATTTTTATTTCCACTTTCTTCCAAAAGATGGAGCGAATTTTAAAAAAAGAAAGGTATATCTTATCACACACCCTGAAAGAGACTGTTCCTAAAGCAAACATAGTTGGCTTATCTGATTTAAATTGTGGGAAAAAACTATCACAGTAAAATAATCTCGTTTTTTTTTTTCGTGTCTTTATCATCGTGTGCTTTATGATTTAACATGTAAAGAGAGAAATCAAATATTATGTTTTTACTATCTTTTCTACTCCACGTGATTATCATTGCCTGGTACCTATATGTGTAGATTGTGTGACTGAGCTGTCATAATTTCTACCCACTATGGCCTGGTAACTACATGCGTAGAAAATGAAAATTCAAAAATATTTTATCGACACTCTTAGTCAATTGATACTACAAGCTGTTTCACAATATCTACCCACTATGGCCTGGTACCTATATGTGTAGATATGTGCTGTACTTTCAATACAAGGTGTTACAATTTCTACCCACTATAACCCTGGTACCTACATGCGTAGAAAATGAAAATTCAAAAATATTTTATTAACACTCTTAGTCAATTGATACAAAAATTAATGAGAAATTAAACAAAGATAATGATATTATTTTCAATTTGGTGATAAAATATAAAAAGCTGTTCTCAGGAAGGAAGGCTCCTCCATCTTGTCCTCCTTCAGACAAGGACAGGATCAACCGCTTTCTGTTCAATGCGTAGACATGTAGTGTACTTAGCTGTCACAACATCTACCCACCATGACCTGGTACCTACATGTGTAGACATGTGTCTGTACTTCGCTGTCACAATATCTACCCACCATGGCAAACATGGTCCGTTACACTATATGTGTAAATAGGTAAAAGAAAACAATCCAATATGTAGATTAGGTATTATCATTATTTTTCACAATTCATCCTATCATACTTCATCCCTAAGGATAGAAATAAGCGTTAGTTCTCCTTAAAATACAATTCGATTTTTCGTTCAAAAGAAACATTTGCGGTATAATTGTCAAATTTCGTTTTACAATCATAAGCCGCATTATATTGTATTATAGATTAGTTATGTTAAAATTTGTAACCAATATACTTATGTATTTACTGGTAATGTGTTTCTTTTTAAATAATATCATCAAATATTATCTCTACAGACCTTACTACAATGATATAAGTTATTGAATGAGAGGGCTTGGCTCATCAGTAGTGAATCCTCTCAGCGATTTCGCCAAATTAAGCTCTAGACCGCTAAGTATGTGTCTAGATACCAAAAGAATAAAAGTGAGAACCGAATTTCGACACCGCACAAGAAGTGTCGCCAGCTGGGCTGACGAAATGTGACACCCCCACTCGACGTAAACAAGACGAGGCAGCACACGTCTCTAAAAATAGAACGCAGAATATGAGTACGCTTCGTGGCAAGTGCTCATATTGCCATCCCTATTTGGTCAATTAGTCGGAACAATGTCAGTCAATACTCGTATGATCTTTCCCAGCCGTACAAGTACAAACTTGTGGATCCTATGTACACTACCGACTTGTACGGTTCTTGAAACTCCGCCCTTGCCGGTCCCAAGCCCGGATGAAAAAGGAGGAGGGGGAGCAGTAACAAGTTCACTAAAAAAAACCTGGGTTCAGCTGGCCCGGCTGATAGTACCCTGTTAGGGCTCCTAATTCAGGGATACAGGATGAGCAGCGTTTGTGCTCCATGTTAGGAGTGGCTGCACATGGCGTCTGTTCCTCATGTCAGAGGCGGCCATTTCTTTTGGAGCTAAGTCGGTGGCCTGCCACTGAGTAGTGCTCCCAATATTAATGACAAAGGCAGATGCATTCTACTTCACCCAGTGTGGAGATAAGAAAGAAGAAGAAGATGGTTCTTGATTTACAGCATATTCTCTGTACATTGGAGAGAAACGTTACACGTTAATTACACGGTTCTTGATTTACAGCATATTCTCTGTACATTGGAGAGAAACGTTCCACGTTAATTACACGATTCCATCTACGATTGGCTTGGTGCGTATTTCCTTTGTAGTTAGACCAGTTTAAGAAGTCCGATCCTAGTGAGACTGAATAGCAGAGAGTTTAAAATTCTACCAAATAAATAAAGTCTATTGCCCCATCTATTGTTTTTTTTTCTCTAAAGTAGAACGGAATTTATTTTAATAATTAAGAAAAAAAATATATATATAACAATTGTGTAATTATAAAAGTTGTTGATGACTTGCGCCATTTGTCGGAATAAATACCAAATACACCTGCCCCCCGATTTACACGGTACTTGTTTTACACGTTTTAGCTTTTACACGGTTTTCCAAATAAGTTTTTTTTTATCGCACTATACTAAAATGCGATATTCTACTCTATACTACCTATGTTGAAAAGAATATTGGGAGGCTCTGATTCATGAGGGGGCGAACACCTATTCAGATTTGACAGTTTAATATACACCTATCCCTCGATTTACACGTTTTTCTCAGAAACGTATCTACCGTGTAAATCGGGGGATAGGTGTAACATCTTAAACATTCCAAAAAAAAAAAACACCCTTTCTTAATTTATCAAGAACATTTACTCCGACAGATGACGTATGCCCTCAGAATTTTTTTGTTGAACGATCAGGAAATACTTTTTCTCTTTAATTTACCCATTTGAACCTAGTACAATTTGATTTTAAAACTTTTAATCTATATATATAAAATTGAATGTCTGTGTGTCTGTCTGTCTGTCTGTGTGTGTGTCCTCTATGGATTCGAAAACCATACATCCAATCGCCGTGAAATTTTGGGATATTATTAGGTGTATCTCCGGAAAGGTTTACGAAAAATAATATCTTGAATATCTTTAATATCCTTAGAGTTATTTGCAGATTTGTAGCTTTAACTCGCAAGCAGCGCCACCATTGAGACGGAGATAGGCTTTTTCAAGAGGGGGAGTAATGTTAGGAGAGAGGAGCGCGTCTCGAGGCGGGTGCTCACGTGTCACTGTTAAAAACCTATTTGTTTTGGCTACATCTTTTCCCGTGGACTTAACGATAACTTTTCTAAAACTTATTTCAAATTTCATGTATAATTATTTTTACATCATTTAGTTTAGTATAATTATTTACTATAATTTCCTTTCGTTCAATTAATATACTTTTTGTTCTTAAAGATTATTTAAGACAATAATCTTTAATTAGAAAGTGCTTTGCCAAAAGTTTGGAGTGGGGCAGACCCCGTGCGAGAATGGATTCGCCCGGCCGCCGGCCGACAGTCAAAGTACCCACCGACCAATCAGGGCAGAGTTGGTGACACAGCTATGCCAAGTAGACAAGAAAAAAAGCCTCGCGGGAGCTTGCCCAAGATGACCTCCGGGAACTTCGTCCATCTTCCATAAACGACCATGAATTTATTCAACCTTATCGAGTATTTTTCAAGGGACCGGGAAAAAATGTTCACTAGATAAAACGATGATTTTGTAATGTAGAAAATTAGGAAAGACAAAATTCAGGATGACAAGGCACACAGGGACCGGGAAAAAATAATCACTTTATCGAGAGATTCACGACCATGATTTTATTCAACTTATCGAGTATTTTTTCAAGGGACCGGGAAAATATGTTCACTAGATAAAACGATGATTTTGTAATGTAGAAAATTAGGAAAGACAAAATTCAGGATGACACGGCACACAGGGACCGGGAAAAAATAATCACTTTATCGAGAGATTCACGACCATGATTTTATTCAACTTATCGAGTATTTTTCAAGGGACCGGGAAAATATGTTCACTAGATAAAACGATGATTTTGTAATGTAGAAATTTATAAAAGACAAAATTCAGGATGACACGGCACACAGGGACCGGGAAAAAATAATCACTTTATCGAGAGATTCACGACCATGATTTTATTCAACTTATCGAGTATTTTTCAAGGGACCGGGAAAATATGTTCACTAGATAAAACGATGATTTTGTAATGTAGAAAATTATGAAAGACAAAATTCAGGATGACACGGCACACAGGGACCGGGAAAAAATGTTCACTTTATCGAGAGATTCAAATTTACGAGTTTCAAATTATCAAAATATATCTTTTTTTTTTTCAAGTTTATAGAGAATTGTTTTAACAAATGTTCGTTAGACAAACCTTTACTCGGGTAAAACCTCGGGCGAAGCCGGGTACGTCCGCTAGTCTATATATATATAAAATTGAATGTCTGTGTGTGTGTGTGTCTGTGTGTCCTCTATGGATTCGAAAACCATACATCCAATCGCCGTGAAATATTGGGATATTATTAGGTGTATCTCCGGAAAGGTTTACGAAAAATAATATCTTGAATATCTTTAATATCCTTAGAGTTATTTGCAGATTTGTAGCTTTAACTCGCAAGCAGCGCCACCATTGAGACGGAGATAGGCTTTTTCAAGAGGGGGAGTAATGTTAGGAGAGAGGAGCGCGTCTCGAGGCGGGTGCTCACGTGTCACTGTTAAAAACCTATTTGTTTTGGCTACATCTTTTCCCGTGGACTTAACGATAACTTTTCTAAAACTTATTTCAAATTTCATGTATAATTATTTTTACATCATTTAGTTTAGTATAATTATTTACTATAATTTCTTATCGTTCAATTATTATACTTTTTGTTCTTAAAGATTATTTAAGACAATAATCTTTAATATTAGAAAGTGCTTTGCCAAAAGTTTGGAGTGGGGCAGACCCCGTGCGAGAATGGATTCGCCCGGCCGCCGGCCGACAGTCAAAGTACCCACCGACCAATCAGGGCAGAGTTGGTGACACAGCTATGCCAAGTAGACAAGAAAAAAAGCCTCGCGGGAGCTTGCCCAAGATGACCTCCGGGAACTTCGTCCATCTTCCATAAACGACCATGAATTTATTCAACCTTATCGAGTATTTTTCAAGGGACCGGGGAAAAATGTTCACTAGATAAAACGATGATTTTGTAATGTAGAAAATTAGGAAAGACAAAATTCAGAATGACACGGCACACAGGGACCGGGAAGAAATGATCACTTTATTAGTTTCAAATTATCAAAATATATCTATTTCTTTTTATAAGTCTATAGAGAATTGTTTTAACAAATGTTCGTTAGACAGACCTTTACTCGGGTACCGATTAATATTGAATTTATTCAACTGTTGGCTTCCGTAGGCGTTTCTTACTGGGAAAAAGAAAGAGAGGATCCAATGAAATAATTTAGTAGTGTTTATTAGAACAAAATCATAATAGTGAACAACAAATATAACAGAGAGTACCGTCGTCTTCCGGGTATTCCTTCTACTGGGGAGCTCGGATTCTATATTCTGTGCGTTTATAATCTGTTTATCTGTGGCTCTCTGGTCGGGATGGCGCCTACATTCGGCCATTCCTGGATTTCAATCGTCCTCGATTGAACCTTGCGTTGCAGGAACGTCGTGGGTTGCGTCGGGGGGTATCTTCTACTTCTGGCTCCTCGTCCGGACTTTCTTCTGTAGCTGAGTCATCTTTTTCACTGTGCCAAGACTTCAGTTGACTGATATGGGCCGTTGTCGTGTAGAACCGTCCACTGGTTCTTTCGCTTAACTGAGTCACTCTATACGTGTCGCTTGGCAGAACCTCGGTAATTATCAAAGGTCCTCGATATTTGGGTTGTGCCTTGGTTGGTTCACCCGTCATTTTGGGTACATGCCTCATCACTACAATTTCTCCTACTTCGAATTGGATTGTACGGCACCTCTTCTTATCGTAGTATGTCTTCATAGTTTCTTGTTTGTTCTCAATTTGGGATCTCACTCTCTCTTGAATTCTATCCGGCTCGGTCCATGGGTCCACGTCTTCGTCCATCTGTAGCACCATTCCTGCTAATCCCTCAGCACTCGCATCGCAATGTACTTCTGTCTTGAGTTCAGGGTTGTAATGAGCTAGTACCGGATATTCGACCAGATCCTTTCGTAGTCCTCCAAATGACCTTCGCTGTTCTTCCTTCCATTCAAATTGTGAACCTTTCTTCGTAAGTCTGCTTAGCGGTTCTGCTTTCCTCGCGAAGTCCTTTACAAATCGTCTGAAGAAGTTCGTCAGTCCCAGAAAGCGTCGTATGTCGTGGACATTCTTGGGTTCTGGAAATTCTTCTATCGCCTTGATCTTTCTTGGGCCTGGCTTAAGTCCGCCTGTACTGATGACATACCCTAAGAACTCAACTTCCCTCCTTCCGAACTCACATTTAGAGGGTTTCAGTGTCAACTTCGCTGATCTTATTCTTTCGAGGACTTCCCTCAACCTTTCGATCATCTCCCGCCAATCCTTTGCCGGGATAATCACGTCGTCGAGATAGCAGAATGCCTTCTTGTTCAGCAGCGGACCTAGGACAGTGTGCATCAGTCTTTGGAATTCAGCTGGTGCGTTGGCGAGTCCAAAAATCATCCTTTCGAATTGACCTGTATCATCTGGGGTGATGAATGCTGTCTTTAATTTTGCCTTATCGGTCAGTGGTATCTGCAGATATCCATGCGCCAGATCCAGAGTGGTGAAGAATTTCGCATTCCTTAGGCCTTCCAGAAGGTCGTCTATCCTTGGTAATGGGAACTTGTCCTTAACTGTTTGAATGTTGAGTCTCCTATAATCTACCACCAGACGATGATCTCCAGTTTTCTTCCTCACAAGTAGGACGGGACTAGCGTAGGGTGATCTAGTTTCCGTGACTATTCCATTGTCCTTCCACTCTCTGACAATCTCCCTGATTGCTTCGCGTTCACTTGCAGTCGTCTTATACGGTCTCAGACAGACTGGCTTGCTTCCATCAACCTCCTTAATGTCCATCTTGGTGACATCGGTGCACCCTAATTCCTCCATGCCAAGAGCGAAACAGTCTCTATACTCGTTTACTACATCTAGGATTTCTTGTCTCTCTTTCGAAGTCAGAGAATGATTGACGTTGATGTCCTCAGGCAGTATGGGGCGCTTACGTTTCATTTGGTCTTGTCCTTCCCTCTTCTCTTCATTTTTAGTCTGAAACGAATCCTCTGCGACGTCCAGGTTAACAACAATATCATCAAGGTTCAGTAGTTCAACTCGCCCTACACATTGGTTCTTCCTTACTCTCAACTTGCCCTTGCCAGCTGAGATGATGGGTACGGTCGTCTTTCCGTCGACCACTTCCAATAGGGAATCGACACAGGCGTCATCTACTCCTGTGAACAATACATATCCGTCCTTTACCTCGTCTGTGATTGCACTTGTAAAGTTAATGGAGTCGCTCTCCAACTGAACAGTTTCGGTTGCTCTCAGTTCGATGCGACGCGACTTGATTTCTTCTTGCAGATTAGCAAACGGAAATTCGGATGAATAGCCAATATGCAAGTTTTTACCAATTCTGGCGAAGGATACGTAGGGCAGATCTGTCCATGTTCTTCCAATTAATAGGTCATAGGGTTGGGCATCATCGCTGACAATGAATACAGTGATTTCCCTTCCGACGATGCCATCAATCTCCAGGTCGACTGTCGTCTTCCCAACGGTCCTGGCAGCTGGTGCAGTCTGGTTACCGATGCCGTACAGACTAGTCGAGTCTGGTTCGATGTCGACGCTGATCCTCCTTGCGACCGATTCTCTCATTAGACAACTGCTGCTCCCGGTGTCTATCATTGCCTTCACGGTTTCCTTGTTGTCGATCTTGACATCCTTCAAATATACATCTGGCGGGACAGTCTCCAGTCCTTCGACTTCCAGGTTGGCTACTTTTAGTCCTTCTTTGGGTCTTGTGCAATTCCTTTCCTTGTGTCCCGTTTGACCGCATCCTCGGCATGTCAACGTAGTCCTGGGTGCTGGGCAGTCTCTGGCAATGTGTCCAAACTGATTGCAGTTGAAGCACTTCGGTTCTCCCTTGTCGTTTCTGATTGCACGGTTGACCATTCTCCTCAAGGTGTTAGGGTACGTTTCACTGATTTCGTTCCTTGCAGCGTCTTGACCCGAAACATTCGTTCCTTGTTTAGTCTCTTTAACTTCGCTTTGGTTGGGGAATCTCGCAGATTTCTGCTGAAACGACGGTGGTATGAGGTGTTTCGCATTCCAATGCGGAGGTCCCATCTCGGTGCGAACATTTTCGTACTCGTCCAGTTTATCCGCCAACTCATCTGGGTTGTTTAACTTGGTCCAATCGTCAATGAGATGATTACGCAGCACATTTGGAACTTTTTTCTTTAGTTGGTTAGTGACGGACAAATCCTTTAGGGCGTCGAAATTTTCCACGTTCATTCCTTCGATCCATTCGTTGAAATATCCTCGCAATTCGAAAGCGAAGTCTCTCCAGGAACCCTTTTGAGATCTCTCGTGCTTCTCGAATTTTTGTCTGAATTGTTCGGGGCTCAACTTGTACCGTTTTAGGAGCAACCTTTTCACGAACCTATAATCGCCGCTTTGTTCTTCTGTTTCCCGAGCGATTAATTGAGTCATTTCGTAAGGTAGCAATCCTAGGAGGCTGAACGCCCATTGGTCTTCATCCAATCCTAGTCGCTTTGCCTGTCTTTCGAAAAGAATTAGGTAAAAACTCAAATCATTGTCCTTCGACTCGTACTTGGGCATCAGTTTACGTATCTCGTAATGTGCGTCATTGCTGGTACTTCGAGACGTATCGTTGTTTCCGCGTGTAGTCTGGATGCGCAGCTTCTCAAGCTCGAATTCCATTACCATTTGTTCTTTTCGTTCGATTCGTTCCCGATCCTCGATTCGTTTCCGATCCTCGATTCGTTCCCGTTCTATACGTTCTGCTTGCTCTGTTTGTGCTGTTTGTTCCATTCGCTCCCGTTCTGCTCGTTCTGTTTGTTCCCGTTCCTCGATCAGAGTCTCCAACAGTTGCTTTGCGAATTCTTCTTCGTAAGATTGACTATTCAGGATAAGGCGTTTTAAGTCGACGATCCTGCTCTCTGGCGGTACTACCTCGCCGAGTTCATACGCCAACTTGCTCAAATCGCATTTCCTTACTTTCGCTAAGTAAGTCATGTTTTTCAAAAGGAAAAATAAACAAGGCAAAGTTTTTTTTTTTTTTTTTAAATAAACAAATAAAACTGACTAAACCAGATACGTACTGTTTCAATTATTTCTTTAAACGAAATCAACTTTTCTTTGGTAATTTTGAGACAATACTTTTTTTTCTTTTTACCGCGATACTTTGCGATAATACTTTTTATTTGTTTCTTCAATTTACTTTAAAAATACTTTCTTTAGAATACTTTACTTTACTTTAAAATACTTTCTTTAGAATACTGTACTTTACTTTAAAATACTTTCTTTAAAATACTTCACTTTACTTTAAAATACTTTCTTTAAAATACTTCACTTTACTTTAAAATGCTTTCTTTAAAATACTTTCTTTAAAATACTTCACTTTAAAATACTTCACTTTACTTTAAAATGCTTACTTTAAAATACTTCACTTTACTTTAAAATACTTTCTTTAAAATACTTCACTTTAAAATACTTCACTTTACTTTAAAATGCTTACTTTAAAATACTTCACTTTACTTTAAAATGCTTACTTTAAAATACTTCACTTTACTTTAAAATACTTTCTTTAAAATACTTCACTTTAAAATACTTCACTTTACTTTAAAATGCTTACTTTAAAATACTTCACTTTACTTTAAAATACTTTCTTTAAAATACTTCACTTTAAAATACTTCGCTTTACTTTAAAATGCTTACTTTAAAATACTTCACTTTACTTTAAAATGCTTACTTTAAAATACTTTCTTATCGAGATGATTTTGCAATAATATTTTACCGAGGTGACTTGTAATAATACTTTTAGGAATAGGTAATTAAATTTCGTACATACCATGCAACTCCTCTTACGTTGATCGGTCACCGCGCCACGTCCTTCTCGTTTCCAAATTATTCCAGTGAATCTTCAATTTTCTTCAGGACTATCCCACTTCTGAATTTCTGTTGGCTTCCGTAGGCGTTTCTTACTGGGAAAAAGAAAGAGAGGATCCAATGAAATAATTTAGTAGTGTTTATTAGAACAAAATCATAATAGTGAACAACAAATATAACAGAGAGTACCGTCGTCTTCCGGGTATTCCTTCTACTGGGGAGCTCGGATTCTATATTCTGTGCGTTTATAATCTGTTTATCTGTGGCTCTCTGGTCGGGATGGCGCCTACACAACTTATCGAGTATTTTTCAAGGGACCGGGAAAAAATGTTCACTTTATCGAGAGATTCGTTAGACAAACCTTTACTCGGGTAAAACACGGGCAAATGTTCGTTAGACAAACCTTTACTCGGGTAAAACCTCGGGCAAATGTTCGTTAGACAAACCTTTACTCGGGTAAAACCTCGGGCGAAGCCGGGTACGTCCGCTAGTATATATATATAATGTTGTTAAAGCACGGGTTAAAGATCCAATATGTGAAATAAACTCTGAGATAAAACTGATAAAAACAATAACAAGACTTGGAACAAAACATTATAAAGGAATGACAATACATCCAGATGGCACAAGAACCTATAGGACATGTAACAACTGTCCTGGTGTGGAACTAACACCTACCCACATATTCTCATGCCCAGTAATGGCCGCAGCCTTGCAGAAAATTGACATGGACCCAGAGCATCAGCTTTACACACCCAAGCTAGTGGATATTGCTGCTGCTGTGATAGAGATGTATGGAGACATCTGAGGCTCTTCATTGGACACAACAACAACAGAAAATTGACACAGAACAGCAGCTTTACACACTCAAGATAGAGAACGACTGCTGTGATAGAGATGCATGGAGACATCTGAGGCTCTTCATTGGACACGACAACAACAACAAAACACGGGTCCAGTCACTACAAGGTAAACTAAATAAACATCCATTTAGCGGACTCTGGGAAGATTGGTAAAGTTTCCATGAAGACTTACTTATGCAGCCAGTGATCACGCTCCTGTAGAGACCGGCAGTGGTAGAGACGCGGGGAGCGCAGGTCTGTAGATGCCAACTGGAAGGCGGGGCCGGGGCCCCCTAAGCTGGGATGGAGAGGCCTAGCGGACACTGTTGGGTCCCCCAGGTCCACTGAGCCGCCGAGGGCCCCACTAGGGGACTGAAGTAGGGACTCGTGAGAACGGGAAGTCCTTAGCCCTGTGCCCCTGTCAACCATCCAGACATACGTACAGGAGTAAAGTAGAGAATCCAGGTTGCCTCCTGTCAACCATCCAGACATACGTACAGGAGTAAAGTAGAGAATCCAGGTTGCCTAACTTTGTGTAAGACATACCATAGATATAATCACAAATTTGATAAAGAAACCTCGAAGTGTGTGAAAAATTAAAAACAAAATGGATACATTTTTTTGGTAACTACACTCATGGACACAAAACTTAAGGAAGTTGTACCTTTTAGCATGTATATTGGGATTCAGACAATAACTCTGAAATATATTACAGTGATATTTATTTAAGGCACTCGAGATAACCAGATGTGAACAAAATTGCCTCTGTCTCCTTTAAAAAAAAAAAAAAAAGACGACTGTAGACATCAAAGACTTTCCACTAAGTTTTGTCCGTGAGTGTACTTACAACCTGCCCACCTCTTACATCATCAGTTTTCTGTGTATATAATCCACAACAGTCCATCGTATAGCAACAGTACATCAGGAGTACGTGCATAACGTACTACTGTACGAACTGGGGAATATTTAGACGTTGTTTAGGAAGTGGTGCTGTGAAGGAAAAGCCTTCCAGACTGCCTTTGTAAAACGGTCGAGGAAACAATCCCCACAGACATGTTAAAAGGTGACGTTGTAGCATGAACTAATTGGATCGATTGGAATTATTTACTTATCCCAAGTACACGTGATACAGGCCATGATAATCATGGTGGGAGTTTGCGCCTACTTTAGCTGAACGCTCAAGTAGATAACATCACAAGTAATTACACCACATGTCTACACATGTAGAGAACAGTTCGAATTTTGTACTAAAAAGATGCCAGAGCCCCGTTTGGTTACTTGCAGCATTCACTCCTGGTGTAACTCCGCCTTTGCTGGTCCCAAGCCCGGATGAAAAAGAAGGAGGGGGAGCAGTAACAAGCTCGCTAAAAAACCTGGGCTCAGCTGGCCCGGCTGATAGTACCCTGTAAGGGCTCCTAATCTAGAAATATAGGATGAGCAGCGTTTGTACTCCATGTTAGGAGCGGCTGCACATGGAGTTTGTTCCTCATGTCAGAGGCGACCATTTCTTTTGGAGCTAAGTCGGCCTGCAACTGAGTAGTGCTCCCAGTCTTAATGACAAAGGCAGACGCATTCTACTTCACCCAGTCATGATGGTTGTCAAATACCATCAAGGGTCACAACTTGATACCCTAATGATTGAGTGGAGATAAGAAAGAAGAAGAAGAAGACTCCTGGTGTTGGACTTCTGAAAGAGTTGAGGGATTGAATCGAGTGTTTTATCAATGCTAAGAAAAAATATGTTGATCAATATATACTATATGCAGTCAATGAAATATAAATTATATATTTTCAATAAAACAGTTTTCTACTGTTCTTTCTGAAATGATAAAAATATTGGAAGGACCTGGCTCATATCAGTGGTTAACCCACTTTCCCAGTGGTGTTTCGCCAGTTTACACGCAGTAGCTTCGTTGCACGGTGGGAATATTACACGCAGTAGTTTTGTTGCAAGGTGGAAATATTACACGCAGTAGTTTTGTTGCAAGGTGGAAATATTACACGCAGTTTTGTTGCACGGTGGAAATATACGAAGGAGATTTGACACTAGAGAGTCCATCATAGCGGATTCGAAAAAGGTCTTGAAGAACATCCCGAAAGATGCCTTTTCTAAATGCTTTAAATCATGGGAGAAGAGATGGAAATTATGTATAGATGCGGGAGGAGACTATTTTGAAAAATACTAATACAGTGTACTCCGCTTATAACAAAGTCGGTTATAGCGAAATTCCGCATATAGCGAATGAAATTGTCTGCACGAAAGAAAAGAAGGGCTTAAACCATTAAAAGAACTCTGGATATTGCGAAGTCGGATATAAAGAATTTTCGCTTATAACGAAGTGATTTGCATGTATACATTTTTATTTTATCCGTTTATAACGAAGTTTTCTCATTTACCATTATAATTGACTAATATATTATGCATAATATATATCAAATTACAACGTGTGAATGACACAAATTTAATGATACACAACAAATAAGTTAATAATATACAATTTTAAAATATGCAAACATATTATAAGTATTTTTTTACATTATTTAATGTGCTTCCAGCGACAATTTCCAACTGTTGGCATCATAGTGGAATTATTAAGTCCGATGTCAGTTCTCCATTGGATACACCACAGCCTGCAACACAAATGTGGGAGCAACAAAGCCTCTTCGATCGCATGAAAGAAGTTTTAAAAATACCGTTAGAGATGGATTTCGATTCTTATGCTGACGCTGACAATGACGTCGTTACAAATGCCATGTTATCCGATGTAGAAATTGTCGAGAGCATTCTTCAAGCAAAATGAGAAGAAGAAACGGACCAAGTTGATGAAGAAGTAGACCCAATTGTCCACATTCCGCATCCAAAAGAGGTCTTGGAGAGCATTCAAACTCTGCGATTGTTTCTTCAATGTCAGGATGAGTCCAAGTCTCTTCATAGGCATCTGTCAGACTTGGACAACATCGAAAAGAGTGTTCAGCACTTGTTACTGACTTCTAAATGTCAAAAGAAAATCACAAACTACTTCTCCAAAAACACCTGATGAGGTTGTTATTGATCTTTGTGTTGCTCTTTTGAGTTGAATAGTAAATAAAATTATTGGTACAAAACATTTTTTTTTTTCCAACTGCGGATATAACAAACTTCGGATATAACAAAGTGATTGTCATGGATAATGCGACTTCGTTATAAGCGGAGTACACTGTATATATTTTTTAAATCATTCGATTTTTTTCTTTATTTTTGACCAGTCTCATTATTTATTGGACACACCTTGTAATTCGTGTAAGTCGTGATTGATAAAGTGTTGGCTAGAATCTCGATTAAAAAAAAAACATTAAAAAGTAATCATAAACTCTCCTACCACACACAGAATCTGTGGAATTAAGAGAACATGTCAATAAATACCGGAGTGCGGAGGTGTACAGGGCCAATGAGCGACCAGGAAAAAAAAAAAAAACGGTCGTAAGACCATATATGGAAGGTATTCGCCCACATGGGCAACTTGGTCAGTAGGACTAGATTCGGCAACCCTGGTGACCTCTTCCCGTCGTCTGCAGCCACTGAAATATCGTCTGCCAACGTACATGATTGACAGCTGGATATTTAATATCTCTTAGAACATTCATCTCTCAATCTGATGATGTAATCTCTTCCATCTTAAATACCGCAAATAGAACCTATTTTATAAATACACCAAATGTGTTTCACTAAATTTATCTCAATAAAAAAGATTTTTTTCGGATTATAGAAAATTATTGAGAAAAAAAAAAAAAAAAAGATTGATATGATTAAAATATTAGGGAATTTTTAAAACATATTTGAACGCTAATTTTAATATAAGTAATTAATTTGTACCTGAAATATAGATGCAAATAAAATTATAATTGAATTAAATAAATTCAATTAAGTAATTAATGAAAATTTATTTCTATACTGACCTTATACTGTAATGATTAAAAATTGAAAAAGATGGAGGGCCTGGCTCATCAGTGGTGAACCCTACAGCGGTTTCGCTAGATTGTTTGACTGTTGTCGATAGAACATAACACGGGTTCCCTATATAGTCTCCATTTATTGAGGGATTTATGGAAAATGTGTTTGATGGAGTTAAATACGTTAGTTTCTAGGACTGTAGAAGTATATATACACTCATGGACACAAAACTTAAGGATGTTGAAAGTCTTTGATATCGCCGGACGTCTTTTTTTTTTTTTTTTTTTTTTTAAGAAGACAGAGGCAATTTAGTTCACACTTGGTTATATCGTATGTCTTCAATAAAGATCAGTGTGTATCAAATATCTTTCAGAGTTATTGTCTGAATCCCGATATACATGCTAAAAGGTACAACTTTCTTAGGTTTTGTCTCCATGAGTGTATTTTGTTCACACTTGGTTATCTCGTGTATCTTCAATAAAGGTCACTGTAATATCTTTCAGAGTTATTGACTGAATCCTGATATACATGCTGAAAGGTACAACTTCCTTAAGTTTTGTCCATGAGTTCACACTTAGTTATCTCGTGTATCTTCAATAAAGGTCACTGTAATATCTTTCAGAGTTATTGTCTGAATCCCGATATACATGCTGAAAGGTACAACTTCCTTAAGTTTTGTCCATGAGTTTACACTTGGTTATCTCGTGTATCTTCAATAAAGGTCACTGTAATATCTTTCAGAGTTATTGTCTGAATCCCGATATACATGCTAAAAGGTACAACTTCCTCAGGTTTTGTCTATAAGTGTATGCGCGCAATATATCAATAAAAAGGAATAAGTTTCTTTATTAAATAAATCTAAAGCTTTCAGAGCGTTAGTTCATCATCAGGTTTGTGATGTCATTATATATTAATAAAGAAACGAAAATCCTCTGATTATTATATTATGAATAATATATACACAGAGCATCAGTTTCGCACAAATCCACACAAAGTCCACATTAAAATATACACAATTCTGAAGAGACCAATTGATAAAAGGACATCCGTCTATATATAAAAAGTTCCTGAAGTATTTACAGAGGCATTTAGGTCGTGGAACCCTTCCAATTTATAGAATGAATTGATGACGTGAGCTTTCCTCAGTTGATCCACCGGGGTAGCTAGCTGTCTACAATATATAACAATATTGTACCATCCATATTTCCAATTTTTTTTTCTTATTTTCCATAGGATTATTCAAATAATAATTAATATATATAGTCACGACCGTCTTTCCTCAATTCCTCAAGTCACGGATGCGCGCGCATCATCATTATGATCATTATCTTCTATAGAAGCTTCTATCTTTATAATTATGTATATTTACAAAAAGTCAATTCGCTCGCGCCTCTAGCGGTGAAAATGAGGGGTAATACCAGCTGACCTAATGTACATGTAAAGTTTGGAGCGGGACGTTTCACAAGAGTGACATCCACGGCTCCAATTTATAATTGTAACAAATAGTATTTGAATAAAAACATTCAATCGGGTAAAACACGGGCGTTTCCCGGGTCATTCGTCTAGTCTGTATATATTTACCATGTGTATATAATCTTTTTCTATTTTTACTCCTTTGTATATTTCCCACTTTCATAGGTTTCTCCGTCTTTTAACCCCAAGGAGAATCCTCTGTAAGACCTGTGTGTCTTAATAAAGGCTTTTGTGTGTGTGTATATATAAGATATTGTAACATCAAATAGGTGTACTTTGATCTGTGAAAGAAAAAAACAAATTTTCACAAAATATTTCGATGGATTTACTCCATCTTTTTAATCAATTTATTTCAAAAAAATCCTAAAGATAATTTAAAATAATGCAAAAGGTTTCTGGAGATAGAGTTTCTTTTCATTTTATGAATGTATTCTCAAGAGCTTTCGGGGATTTCTGCCCTTAAACAAGAGTACAAAATAAAGAGTAATGAACGCTTTGTACTCATGTAGAAGGGCGAAAATCTCCGAAAGCTTGAGAATGTACTAATAAAATGAAAACGAAACTCATATTCAGAAACCTGTTGCATTATTTTAACTTATATCCAGGTATTCAACACAACACATCTATCTAAAGGTAATTTACCGATTGTTGTAGATCACATGGAAACACAACAATGTGGATTCGCCTTTTTAACTCCAATATAACAATGGAGTCAAATATTCCTTTGTTAGAAGCCAATAACATATATAAACTTGTACCGTCCAGAAAGAGAAATTTCTATATAAACAAATAAAAATTAAACGCTGACGAGCGCCAAAAGCGCGAAACGCGTTCGTGGATGGCTTTTCTTGATTTATCAAGAAATTGGGTTGGCCAAATATCAGGGAACAGGCTAAATCAATGTTTAGTTGATTTCTGTTCTACTAGATGGCGCTCTGCCTTCTGTAAACCACATGTGCTCCTGGTCAGGATATGCCATTTTTAATATTGATTTCAACACCTGATCTTTTTATCTTTTTTTTTTTCGTTTTTTCATATAAACAAATGTTTATACTTTTGTGATAAAACATTCTCCTCACAAAGGGCAACAATCTAGATTTACATAGCGGAAATTTGGAATTAATATTTGAATATTTACACAATAGCATATTCGCACAAAGTGCAAATTCTCAACCTACAACCCAAAACTACATTATTGACTATATTGGCTCATCCATTGATGAGCTCTACTCATCCCCAGCAGACACCATCAACAAGCTCTACAGGCTTGATACCCTAATACAAGGTTGTCACAAAAGTTCGTAAACACTTGCAAAAAAATTAAATACCAATATAATTCGCCGTTATGTATAATGTCATTGTATTATGTATAAAGTAATTGTTTTATGTATTCACTGTAATAATATTAATCGCCAAGTAATAAGAAAAACGTTTTAAGAAAAACACGAACTTTTGGGACAACTTTATATGATTGAGTGAAGATAAGAAAGAAGAAGAAGACAGAACAGCATATGTTCTGCTGACTTCCTGCAAAGTTTACAAAACGATGTGTTTTTTTTTTTACTAAATTCAATTTCACTAAATTCTAAAAAACCAAACGATATTCCTTGCAGATTCCTAGAAGAGAAGGTATCGTGCGCTGATAACAAAAGATCAAAGTTCAAAGATTCTTCTGAGAATTTAAAAGATTTTAAAACGACATTTGAAAATCATCCCGCATGTGTTTCTTTTGAACGAAAAAATCTAAATTGATTTTAAGGAGAAATAACGATTATTTCTAACCTTAGGGATGAAGTATGAAAGGATGAATTGTGAAGAGTAATGATGAAATTTAAAAGATCCTAACTAGTGTCATCTGAGCTCGAAAATCATACACTTAGGTTAGTAGACGTAAAACCACATTCTCTCTCTAGCTAGTGTCGGTTGAAAAAGAAAATGTCATGCTTAATAGTTTGATTTATTATTAAACAGAATCACACACGCACAAAAACCTTTATTAAGACACACAGGTCTTACAGAGGATTCTCCTTGAGGTTACAAGACGGAGAAACCTATGAAAGTGGGAAATATACAAAGGGGTAAAAATGGAGAAATATTATATACGCATGATAAATATATACAGATTATTATTTGAATGATCCTATGGAAAATAAGAATATGGATTTGGGAGAAAAAAAAATTGGAAATATGGTTGGAAGAAGTGGAGAGCGAAAAGAGGAAAAAAACAGGTATTTACATATGGAACATACATATAATGGAACAAGTCAATTTAAGCTCTTCTGCTCACACAGCACAGGTGGACCATGGCTTTTTTCAAGAAATCCTTAGTTAAACAGAATCAATATAGAAATAATACATTTACAACTAACAAAGTAACAATTCCAGAATGATAGTTAGAAAAGGCATATTTGTTTTCTTACCCATATCCCAAGTACGCATAGTACAAGCAATGATAATCATAGTGGGTAGTTAGCGACTACTTTTACTGGAAGTGTACCAACATATATACATATGTTACTATGATGTATTAGCGAACCATCTGTTTTAAGAAATTTAAACTATTTGTGTGTGTGACGCGTATGATTTATTTTAAAAAGAATCATAATGCGTCAAAAATATTTTAAATTTCTTATATACTTTTGTTTTACAATGCACTAGCGCGCCATCTGTTATCAAATTACAAAACTATTCTAGACGCGTAATATTCTTTTTAAAATAAAACAATTTCCATTGCAGTAAGGGCAGTATAAATTGTTTTATTTTAAAAAGAATATTACGCGTCTAGAATAGTTTTGTAATTTGATATACTTTTGTATTTGAAAGATGTCAGTCCTGTTTGGTTACTCGCAATCACTAGTGAGGTTTGGCTTATGCAAGAGTCGAGGATCTCATTGAAAAATTTGATTATTTAAAGAAAAAAAAAAAGTGTCCAATGCGGGATTTGATCCTGAGTCATGAATATCATGATTCGATAGCATATACCATCGTTGTCACCATCCCCATCAATATAGAGAAAATCGTCACACAGGGATTGACGGATCCTCCCATATCATCTACAGTTTGACTACGTACAGGAATGGAACAACACAGAAACGGTCATTGTCTACCAGTCACCTACAACTATCATTCCAGAATGTTGGTAAATCCATTAATGGACAAAGTTTAAGGAAGTTGTACTTTTTACCATGTATATCGGTATTCAGACAATAACTCTGAAAGATATTACAGTGATCTTTATTGAAGACACACGAGATAACCAATATACACTCATGGACAAAGTTTAAGGAAGTTGTACCTTTTACCATGTATATCGGGATTCAGACAATAACTCTGAAAGATATTACAGTGACCTTTATTGAAGACACACGAGATAACCAATATACACTCATGGACAAAGTTTAAGGAAGTTGTACCTTTTACCATGTATATCGGGATTCAGACAATAACTCTGAAAGATATTACAGTGATCTTTATTGAAGACACACGAGATAACCAATATACACTCATGGACAAAGTTTAAGGAAGTTGTACCTTTTACCATGTATATCGGGATTCAGACAATAACTCTGAAAGATATTACAGTGATCTTTATTGAAGACACACGAGATAACCAATATACACTCATGGACAAAGTTTAAGGAAGTTGTACCTTTTACCGTGTATATCGGTATTCAGACAACAACTCTGAAATATATTACAGTGACCTTTAATGAAGACACACGAGATAGCCAAGTATGAACAAAATTGTCACTGTCTCCTTAAAAAAAAAAAAAAGACCGGCTACATCAAAATATGTCTTCTTCTTTCTTATCTCCACACTGGGTGAAGTAGAATGCGTCTACCTTTGTCATTAAGACTGGGAGCACTACTCAGTGGCAGGCCGATCAAAATATGTAACTTCTTTAAATGTATTCCCAGATGATTATTATATATAAACAACAAAAGGCTTTTATTGAGGACAATCGTCCCATACTGTATTCTCCCAGATAGGTAAACAGAAGTAAACATAACATTTATCAACAGAAAGTGAAGATTGACCTTTCTTCTGTGTTGGATCCATCATCTGTGATGCGTCTATTGTGTCTGTGATGTTTTCCAGAATATGTGAACTTTGCCTGTAGAATATTTTGAATATTTGCCTATAGAAGGGCGGCTCCAGCCCGAAATCTCGCGTATATCATAATAAAAGAAACTCATTGCGAAAGGTTGTATTTTTATTATTTGTAGCGCAATTTTTCGTTTACTTCAATATGTGAAAAGTAATGCATTGGGTTTGCTTTTTACTACTTTTGTCATTATAACATATGGAGCCTTTATATATATATATATGTAACCAATCTTTTGACGTAGAATTTCATGTAGTGTGGAAAGAGAGTCATGGTTAAATTCGCTATTGAACAAAGTGAATTTGAAGTTCTTAGATTTTTTTAAATAATAAAACGTGATTAAATAGATATAGAATGAAACGCTATATACAAGGAAACGCGACCAGTACATTCCCAGCGATGTGCATAAGAAAGATATAGTATGGCCCTCGTGTTATCCATACCAAAGAATAATTGAACAATGTCTTTTACATGCTGATGTATAGACACATAGAGGATGGACGATGTCTAAGGATAATTAGGGTGACACATAGGAAATACGAGGAAGGTCCATGCCAAGGTAGGAACATAAAAAAGCTCTGTCGTCCCATAATTCCCCCATTACCTTGATGAAGCTCATCTATATTACACAGGGTGTGATTAATGTATTAGAGCAACCAACCCTACACTGGATCTCGATACAGCTGTTGGATGGATGCAAGATTTCTGTGCTACATTCGGAGCTTTGGACTTTCTTCAATTCATTTATGGATTTTTCTGTCAATTTGTTACACAAAATAGCTTTGTCACGCTGGCTCTTGCTTAATATGGATTGGTACTACATGTGATGTACTTACAGTACAAGCTGTCACTACCCACCATGGCCTGGTACTACATGTGTAGACATGTGGTGTACTCACATACATACTGTCACAACCCTCTATCCACAATGGCCTGATACTACATGTGTGAACTTACAGTACCAGCTGTCACAACCCTCTACCTATCCTGGTCTGGTACTACATGTGTAGACATGTGGTGTATTTACAGAACAGGAAATTCCTTTCCACCCATAAATAGGTAGACATGCGGTAACACTACAGTACAAGCTGTCACACAAACCCATAGAAATATTCCCAAAAGTCCCTGAGATAACACTAACATAACTCCAGACTCTCCCAGGAGGGAGGAGCTTGTTAAAGTAGAGGCGAGTTGTGCTGATAATTTCTGCCATAATTGGCTCATGACACATTCTGCGCAGTGAGACGGCAACCTCGGGGGAAACCTCGACGCAAATAAACTTATGGAAGATCTAAGAAATGTATAAGAACTCTCCATCCGTCAAGTCATAGAGAATGGAAGTGTATAAATAGTCGACAAAATTAAAGTAGAGACAATATAGATTTGTACACGAATAGAAAAAACAACAACAGAAAATTCAACAAAAAAAGAAATCCTACACAGAATGGCAAATGAAAAACACATTTGAAAAAAAAATTGAAGTAAAAATAAAGAAGATATATAAAATATTATTTAAAAAACGATTTTAAAAAAAGGAGAAAAAAACCTTAAGTTTAAACATAATATATATACAAATAATGCTTTGCGCAGAGGCGATATCGTAGCCCATGAGGATCTTCCGAGGCGCGATTATTGCTAGTTGAAAACTTTTATATACAAATAATCATAAAAAGACAGGAAAACATATATAAAAACAATACGAAAGTTCAAATAAAATAAAAGAATAAAGTAAAATATACGAAAAAGTTTATATAAAGAGATTTTAAAAACAGAAAAATTATATCCATCGGTGGAAAAAGTACATTCTAAATTGTAATTAAAATATAGAATATTGAGATCACAGAAGACTCGACATGAAGTTCTCCAATAATATAGCATGTACTGAGGTACACAGAAAAACATACATCAAAACAATACGAAAGTTCAAATAAAATAAAAGAATAAAATAAAATATATGTTAAAAACATAAAAATTGTATTATCGGTGTAAAAAGTACATTCTAAATTATTAAAATATAGAATATTGAGATCACAGAAGGCTCGACATGAAATTCTCCAACAATATAGCATGTACTGTGGTAAACAGAAAAACATCCATCAAAACAATACGAAAGTTCAAATAAAATAAAAGAATAAAATAAAATATACGTTAAAAACATAAACATTGTATTATCGGTGTAAAAAGTACATTCTAAATTACAAAACTATTTTAGAGGCGTGATATTCTTTTTTAAAAATAAAACAATTTCTACTGTCCTTACTGCAATGGAAAAATTAAAGGGAGGGCCTGGCTCATCAGTGGTGAACCCTCCCAGCGGTTTCGCCAGTTTAATCTACCATACCGCTGTTATATTGAATGTTACATTGCAGTAGGGACAGTAGAAATTGTTTTATTTTTAAAAAGAATATTACGCCTCTAAAATAGTTTTGTAATTTGATAACAGATGGCGCGCTAGTGCATCGTAACATTCTAAATTGTAATTAAAATATAAAATCTTGAGATCATAGAAGACTCGACATGAAGTTCTCCAACAATATAGCACGTACTGCGGTACATCACTGCTGGGAGTTTATAGCGCTGGCACGATGGCCAGCGCCATATTGTCCTCCGTTCAATAAGGTCCATTGTCACATTTTATGGCTCCATGACAATTGGACTCCTTATTACCATTTTTATTATTCTCTTTCCCTGGTTACTACCACATAGTGTCAATTATAGCAATTCTTTATGTTAATATAGGTTAAAACTCTATCACACTAGAATACATTATTTAACTTAACGGGGTATCTATATTAAATTATAAAACTCTAAAATAGTTTTATAATTTGATAACAGATGGCGCTCTAGTACATACGGGGTATCTATATGTAAAAATGGGAACAAGAGATATTGTAACAGAGAATTTATTATTTTATTAGCAGAGTATTCTTTTTTATGTTTATATTTTGTTATACTCTGTACACTTCGTCGCCCCCCCTGATCCTCCTCTACATCCCGGCTCTCCTGGCCTCACCTGGCGATGATCCTATGGCCACCCATCCCCAGGCCCCTCCAACTGTGCTTTATCTATATTCCGCTTTAAGCGTCCATTGGAGCTCAAAATCATTCATTTTGGTTAGCAGCCCCGTAAATAAAGATATTTTCTCTGTACACTTCTTCCCTCTTTTGCTTATCTTTTGTTTACCATTCATAGTTTGTTCTTACCTGAAATAAATTGTTGTCTCATCCCGAAGTTGGTCTTCCCTAATTTTCCACGTGGATCTATGTATTACTGGCATTTTTACTGTTCCTCCTGCATGTACCCTCCTACATTTCTACTCGGAGTATCTGTATAAGACTGAAAGGTCTTAATAAAGCTTTTTGTTGTTGTATATAACCTATGTATATATAATTATATTAAAATAAGTATAGTTCTACATATATATCGTATATTTTAAACTGTATGACACTTTTAGTATATGTCACATATCTTCCAATTAGTTAAAGCCGATACCTTAAAATATCCTACCCTTCTATTAAAATATACACTATTTCTATTTACTACCACCCCATATTTTGTATATAAACTATTTGTATTTAAACCCCCTACTTGTATGTAAAACTAAAAATGTTGACGTCAAAATAAAGATCCAAAGAGTGTTCGGTCAGCTGGTGGCAGGGACAGAAGGGAGGGAAAAAAGGCAACGCCCAGCCCATGTGGGGTCCCGAGGGACATCTTTATAGACGACCCCTGTAAACAGGACAGGTTTTGGCAGGGGGTCAGCAGATGTTCTAGGGTGTGACCATCGACAGACGGCTTCTGTCTCGCACAGACTCTCTCTCTCTCCATGTCTCGGGGATTAGCATCCAAGTTGGTGTCATGGCCTCTACCTCTGTCCCGTGGGCTGTCCCCGATCACTCTCGGTGCTAACATCTAGCCCTGCCTCTGCTTCTTGTTGTCCGCGTGTGGGAAGAACATCAACACTCGTTGATCACGTATACGACTGCCAGCTTATCCATACGTCGGCAGGATCACATTTGCAACAATATTACATATATGTATGTGGCACTATAGTGATAATAATGTGGTGAGTGAGAAATAAGGAAACAACAAGTTTGGAAGATGGAACCCAGCAAACCGAGGGAGAGAGGGAGCGCTAGCGGGCTGCTACCGCCGAAAATGCACGTCTTGTGTCCACCCCCCCCCCCGACTGAGTAAACATAGAACTCAGGTTCCAAGAAAAGGCCCTGCGGTCGCCCCCTTGGAATGTGACTGCTATATCAAGTGACCGGCCTTAGCTGCGTTCTCTCTCTCTCTGGTCGACTGTAGATTTGTTTTATTAATCCTGGAAGAGCATATATTATGACATATACATATTTCCCCTATTCAATTTAATTTGAAGTCTCGAGACATCGTTCGGCCAGCACGTATCATCCACCATGCACGTATATTTTCAAAAAAATGTGTTTTTCAAACTGAAATAATGTAATATATATTTTTCTCTAAATAGATAATAAGTATTTAAATTATGTATATAATAATATGTATGATGCACTTGCGCGCCATCTGTTATCAAAAATCGAAACTATTTTAAAGGCGTAAGATTCTTTTTGAAATTAAACAATTTCTACTGCCCTTACTGCAATGGAGAAATTATTTAATTTCAAAAAGAATCTTACGCCTTTAAAATAGTTTCGAATTTTAATAATATGTATATAAAAAAATTGTATTTATTATTTAAAAAATTTAACGTGAGAATCCTGTTGAAGGACTGACAATTCCGAAAGCTTGAACAATAAAAAGTTGCAAAAGAAACTTAACCCTGGAAGTTTCATTTATCTTATAATATTTCCCCTATTAAAAAAAACTTGAGGAAGTTGTACCTTTTAGAATGTATATCTGGATTCAGATAAAAACCGTGAAAGATATTACAGTGACTTTTATTGAAAAAAAAACACGAGATAACCAAGTGTAAACAAAATTGCTCTGTCTTTAAAAAAAATAAAAAATAAACGACCGCGGCGACAGCAAAGACTTTCCACTTCCTTAAGTTTTGTCTATGAGTGTAAATCTCTTGATCTAGGATTAGAAGTAAATTGGTTAGTTGATAAAACCAATTGTTGCACTTATTGTACTTAGAGACTTTAGAGCAGGGTGCAATTATATCAATCTCAAAGATCAAGAAAGAAAAGATAACAAATCTATTAACTTCAAATTCTTGATGGGATATTTGTTTTCCCGTCTTGACTTGCATATGCCTGAGGTGAACCAATATGCAAATAAGAGAGATAAAGCTATGCAAATCTAAACACAAACTTACCCGTCCGACTCTTCAGATCGCTGTTTTCTCTCGAGTTTGGTGACGCTCTTGGTTCTCTTCAAGGGGTTACTCTTGAAAGAACGCTTGGAGAAGAAATTCTGCACACATCTTAGGATTGGAACACAACATCTCCATATTGGAATAAATACAGTGGATTCTCGATAATTTGAAACTCAAGGCACCAGAGAAAATTTTCAATTTATCAAGAGTTCAAAATAACAAGAGTGTAAACAACTAAGGAGGTGGAAGGGAGGAGAAATCAAGTAAACAAGAGTTTGAAGTTTTGGTAGTTTCGGGATATACATACTCTATGTTGATACAAGATTAAGTGACTTACCGCAAGTGTGTTTTTATAGTAATAAATTTATTGGGAGCTTTCGGGTCTTGCCCTTTCTCAAACAAGAGTTTGATCTCAAAATTCTGTGATTTATTATTTTAAACATTTGTACAGTTATTCACAAATGTTCGTTTGTGGTAAGATACTATTCCTTTAACTTCAAATTACAGAGGGGACCAATTGATATTGATTTTATTCAACTTATCGAATATTTTTTAAAGGGACCGGGAAAAATTTTCAAATTATCGAGAGATTCAAATTAACGAGTTCCAATTTAACGAGAGTCGATTGTATATAGTTTTGTAGATAAAAAACAAAGCGATTTCTTTCTTTGTTGGTAGAAGGTTGTCTTTTAGTGTGTAAGAAAAATCAAAGGCAATTCCTTCACTTGATAAAGGTAGACAGCGAGTTTTTCGAAACGTTGATTGAAATAGAAGAACTTAGTTGAAGGAAATTTCCTTAATGACAAAAAAACCTATAGGATTCTGTAAGAATATTATGGATATCATCAATCATTGTGGACTCACATGGCTAAACTATAGGTTAAATTATGATGACATACAGATCGAACTTCCGAATATACTAAAAATAAAAATTGAACAGCTATTGCAGCAAGATCTGGCAAAATTATCTCTTACGAAAACATACTCAAACTATAGGTTACTTTATGATTCATTTATTCCAGAAAATTACTTTTCATGCTATCTGTCTTCAGCTTTAGTGAGCTTTATTGCACAGATCAGATTAATGTCAACAATGATCAAAGAAAATCATATTTACGCAATTAAGAAAGAAGATTTGTACTGTGGGTTATGTGGAAGTCAGATAACTGATGAAATATACCATTTTATTGCCGAATGCGGGGATCTGGAAGGAGAGAGAAAAAAGATCCTGAAAAATCTTCCTAGACCGCATTTGAACTCAATAAAGCTAATAAAAACTGTTTCAGATAAGAAAAGTTGGGCAATTGAACTGTTCAACTTTCAAAAAGCGGTTGGGAATAAAATTGCACTCATGGAAGAGAGAAGAACAGGGGCACAATAAAAAGTCACCCTGTTTGACATACCTTGACTGTAAATACTATATTTTCACCTGTTCTCTTATGGTTAATATTGTCTGTAACTCCACGGAGAATCCGTACAGGGCAAGATGCCCTAATAAAGCTGTTTTGTTTGTTTGTTTGTTTAGAAGAACTTAGTTGACACTTACCATTTATTCTCTCTCCACAAAACACTTGCCAACCTACAAATGATACTCAGAAATACCTATAAATATTCTAGATTACATTATTGTTCTATTGAAACTTAACACACACACAAAGCTTTATTAAGACCACCGGTCTTATACAGATTCACCACAGGAAGAAATAATAGATGGAGCTCCTATACTCCAGGCAGCGCAGCACCCAACAACAGCTTCCAGGTCCTACACATGTCCAATGGCCACACATTCCTTTGTGCATACGTCATGGTTAGCTAATCACTGAACAGGCGAGTGTATAGAAACTTAACAGCACATCTGTATTTTTAAATTTTTTTTTTTTAGTCGATTAAGAAACAATTCGAGAGTTATATAGAAATTGAAAAGACAAAATAACTAAAGTTTCAAAATTCAGTTAAGAAAGAGGTCATCAAAACACCATTAAATCGGTTACCAAAATTGTATTTTTCAATTAACTATTTTGTCAGAAATATCTGGGAGTTTATTTTTGACGAGAAGGGGGGGAAACGGAAAGAAAAATAGATCCGAGAATTATTCTATAGACCTTTTTTCCCGTGGTAAATATTTTCAATAATTTACAGAAGGCAATATTTATTTTGTGTTATCATCATCAAGTCAAACTTTGAAATACATCTGAAATCAGTTATTTGTGAATATGGCCGTTTAAATAAATCCGAAATCGGTTAAATTTTGTTAAAATCATTAGTAAATTAAATCTATAAATTCAATTACCATCTATTGATAAAATTTGTAACAAATAAATTTACTGCCAATGTGTTTATTTTCAGTGATATCATCAAATATTATCTCTACAGACCTTACTACAATATTTGATGATATTATTGAAAAAGAGACACATTGCCAGTACATTTATTTGTTATAAAAAAATAGTAATAATCGGAAATTGGAATTTTTCACTGAAAAATCCCGTGTTCCTTATGATTGAATACCAATGAAAATTATTTTATAGATTAATCAGTGAATCTTTGGTAAAAAATTCGACAACACTGAGACAGATGTTTTACCTTTATATTCATCAAAGAACGCCAATATTACACATTAGTAATATACGCACTCCCAGTTTGGTGCAAATATATTACAATCACAGACAAAAATAGGATAAACGCATTTATGAGAATCTGCCTTCGGACAAATATAGGAGCTCCATTCAACCTATCAAACAAGATACTGAAGGAGGACTTGAACCAACCCGATCTAGAAGATATGTACCAAACTTCCGTTAAGAAATTATACCTTCAAATGCAAAATTCAAATAATCCAACCATACAAGATATTCTACAAAATAAAGGAGATATCAATCCCCGATTCCGACGACCCGGCCCTGACACTTAGTTAAGAGCTCATCGCCCAACAGCTGCCCTCCTGCAAGGTCCGGGGGGACCACCTCTACTCCACCAACTCGCCATGTGTAAATAGCCAGGACAAGGTGACTCGCGAGCTGTGCTCGAATGTAACACCTGTAAATTGAGACGAAATAAATAAATAAAATATTAAACATAGGTAGAAGGGGCGAAAAGTATATTTATTGGAGTAACAACAAAAATCACACATACAAAACCTTTATTAAGACATATAGTCTTTATAACATGGATTTACTATGGAGTCTGAAAACGAAAATAATAAAAAAATAAAAGCTAATCACATTCAATGGTAATAATGAAATTTTATATACAGGAAAACTCAATTAAAACAATCAAGCTCATAAATAGATTAGTCTAGGTCAAGCATGTCAAACTCGCGGCCCGCGGGCCTCATGCGGCCCACAACGAATAAATTTGCGGCCCACCAGACAATATATTTTAATAAAAACTGCGAACAAGATTTCCCCCGAAGTAGGAAAGATGGTAGCAGAAAAGAGATGCCAAATATCAGGGAGAAAATATTAACTTTACTTTCTTTTTTCTTATTAGTATTTTTTTTAATAAACCTACATAAACGTTACTATAAAAATTTAATTACTTGTTTTCTTTTTTTGCGGCCCACATAATCTTATTACTTTTTTATTTGGCCCGTGTTAGGATTTGAGTTTGACATGCTTGGTCTAGGTATATCCGAGGAAAAAATAAAAAGATACAAAATATATATATTTTTAAAATTGAATTTACATATGATCTATGCATACATGATGTATGCTTTACCTTTACCTGACTAATACAAAACAGTTGCTTGCAATAAAGACCAATACATTAAGTTTAATAGATTTTGCAGGATGTATATTTCAAGGCGAAAGTGTTGACTGTACATATTTCAAGCTACTATTTCTAATTGCTATATGCAAACGTTTAATTTTCATGATTCCTAATGTTCAATTGTGTTAATTGTATATAATGTAATATATACACGCAATTATCCTAATTATGGATATGGCGTGTCTCTCCCAACTGTTAAATAAATAAAAAATAAATAAATCTATGCATACATAAGCCTTAAAAATAGCCTTGTACATAAAACGGGACACCACCCGGGTTATGAAATAAAATTAGAAAAAAAAAACAAGTTTTATAATTTGTAGTCAATGATAGAATAAACTGGTGAAACCGCTGGGAGGGTTCACTACTGATGAGCCAGGCCATCCCATTAACTTATCTTTGCAGTAAGGGTAGTAGAAATTTATTTTAAAAAGAATCATACGTGTCAATATATTAAAAAGAATTAAATAAACTATATCTGTATCTAAAATTTAAGCTTTATCTTTCTCAATCTAATGAACTGTTCAAGAAATTCTTTCCAATTGCTGTCCCAAATTTCATTTCTTCTGATAAATTCACTACTTTATTCTTAACAGGCAAAGGACCCTTCTTAAGTTTCCTATTCAAACTGAATGTTATCAATGATCCAACATGTGAATACCGCTTAGATGTTGAATCACCACAGCATCTTCTTTTATCTTGCCCTCTGACTAATCAAATTGTATGTAGATACTTTGAAACATTACCAAAAATTATCTTTGTGTATATACTCTATCTTATGAGAACTTTGTTAAGTTTAGAACTATTTGTACAATAATTTACAAAACACTACTAATCCATCGTGTAAATATTTAATCATATATATGTAAATAATACTAGCACAGCACAATAGTCCTTTGAACTTCGTGCTTTTGTAACAATAAATAAAAAATGAATAAATAAAAATATATTTATTTCAATATTCCTCGTATTAAATATTTATTTTTTTAAATTTTCTTATATAGAGAAAGAGTACACTAAAAAAAAGTGCGTTTTATATTTAACACATAATAAATATTAGTAAATTAAATTTTTAATTGCCATCTATCGTTAAAATTTTACACAAATAAATTTACTGGCAATGCGTTTCTTTTAAATATCATCAAATATTATCTCTAACAGTAGAGCTGTAGAGATAATATTTGATGATATTTAAAAGAAACGCATTGCCAGTAAATTTATTTGTGTAAAAATTTAAACATAATAAATATATTTTGATGCATTAGTACGTCATCTGTTATGAAATTGTTTAATTTTTAAAAAGAAGCATACGCGTCTATGATAATTTCGAATTTACATAATAAATATATGTTTTAATTTCTTTAAAATTAACAATCTTTTTGAAAAAAAATATATTTTCGATAGTCTAAAAAAAAATTAGTATATTTTAGTGTTGTATTATAATGTTTATTTATTTTATTGACAAAAATATATACGCAACAAAAGAAAAAAAAAGTGGAATTACATGGAGAATGGAGACAGGAATGTCCAGTAGAGAAAATGTCAAGGGTGCTAGTGTCCATAATGGCCAATAAAGTACATCTTCAAAGTACGTCAACCTCCCCATCAATAAATAGCTACTTGCTCCTTTTACTTTCGGAAGCTCTGGAAGTGAGCGAGCATCAGTGATTTTTCATCTCGAAACTTGGCAGAGGTGCTCAATCATTTTTTTCCTTTTTTTTTTTTTTTTTTTTTTGTGATTGAAAAGGGAGGAAAATAGGTGTATAATTGTTCGCGTTTGACCTAAACTATTTTGTTGAAAAAGAAGGAAATTTATATATAATTTTTTTTTTATTCTTCCATTGTGTAAAAATTTAATTATCAGTGAACAATTTATTCTGTTCATATTTGTATTATAATCATTGATTTTTATCTGTGATTTTTTAATAAATTGTTATTTTTGTGTATGACTTTTTAGCCTTTTACAATCCTATACAACCTTTATAATTTGTATTTTTTAAATAGAGAATTTTTGTGCTGTTACTTGATAATATATGCTATTTCAATATTTATTGTATAAAAGTTTTATATTATTTATATTTGATCTATATATTTATATAAGTTTCGGATTATTTGAGGACATTTTAATTGTATTGGATTTTCAAAACTGTGCGCTATCTATATTTTTTAAAACAATTATATTAACTATCAGACGAAACATTTAAAAATATATACTTGCTTATATATCGTGTAAAAATATGCTTTACCACCTTTTTTAGGAATAAACCAACAAAACTTTTGATTTTATTATTCCAAAAGAATAATGGTGTCAAAATGTATTTATTGAAAAAATGTATAAAACATGGCACCTGCTTTAATTCTGCATCACACCAGGATTTCTTGACTGTTTGTTGTGTCTACATCTTTTACATTCTTCTTTTCTAATTCTCATTTATACTTGGTGCATTTTTTTAAATTTGTGTTGCGAACAAAGACTCTGCTAAACCTCTACATCCCAGGCTGGTGTAACAACTGGTGGAAATGTTACAAATCAGGCGACTCAGTATGGAACCAAATCAGAAAGCCTGGAAAATGTGAGAAACTTTTTTTAGACGATATTTCGGCCCATTCATAAGAAACTATCAGATTTAATCTATAAATGCGGATGATATAGTAATTATAGAAGAATCAAAAATTAATTTGCAGAGCAAGATCAATCTGCTAAAGTCCTATCTGGATGATAACTGGTTTTGAATCAGATTAAGTCGAAAATAATGGTATTCCGAAATGGGGGAAGACTTTCTAGAAACGAAATATGGTACTATGGCAATAATCCATTGACTATCACAACGAGAATGATATATTTAGGATTCCCATTTACCAGCACAAACAACATTAAATACGCAGCAATATATTATATAAATCGAAAGCTAATACTGCAATGATTGAAATAATTAAAATGATAAAGAAGTAAAGGATCAATTCACTAAATATCGCATTCATATTATTTGATGCGATAATTAAATCAATCAATCATTTAATCTATAAAAATCAAGGTCACATCTCCTGCCAAAAATAATTAAAAAAAGACGATAAAACTAAGCACCATCTATTGACCGTCTTCGCAAACTAGCGGCCTCGGGTCGGTAACAAAGCCACAACACCAGCTTTGGTAAACTGAGAAGCATCCACCTAGAGACCAGGCTCCTCGTTAGTCCAGGACGAGCTCTGTTCCATGAGATCCACAAGGGATCAAACGGAATCTTCACAATCTGCCAAAAAGGTGTTTAGATAGTAGAGTGGCTAGGCCAAATCTCTGGCCAAAATATAGATGGAAATTTTGCCTGGAGGAGATTGATCTATAAAAAATTCAAATGCACTATAAAGGAAAAAATAAAATATTTCATCTTCTGTTATTGAGCAATTTAGATGTATCAGAGTGCAAATAAAAGCGGCGATCATCATGAATTTCGAACCCTAATGTGATTTAATATGTAGCAGCTGATTAGCGATTTTTATAAGTGTTTGCTATATTTTTACCTCTTCTCTAAATATGATGGTCCCCCGCCGCTTTTATTTTCACTCAGATACATCTAATTACTCAATGACAGAAGATAAAATATTTTTTTAGTGCATTTGAATAAAAGCTTTTTTTAATGTAATTTTATTTATTAATTATTTAGTTAATTTTTATATAGTCCTGGATTTACAAAACTTAGAATCAAAAGTTCACTGGGGATTAGGCCTCAAATTACACGTGGCATCTTATAAATATTTTGTTTATTGGTGTGGATTTGGAATTTCGTCTCTTAAAAAAAAAAAAAAACACGTGAATATATCAATATAATAAAAAAAAAAAACTTAGGATTTGAATCTAAATAACATAAATACACATAATATTGAAAAGCAAACTTACCCCTATATCTTGTTCACCGGCCGCTTCTTTGTAAATATTCTTTTTTTTTTTTTGCATATATGCGCGCGCCACTAAATGTTTGAATAGTTTTATTTTTAAAACGCCATCAGCAACAATAAATAGTTACAAATTTCAACAATAGATGGCGATGGTAGCGAAACAATTTGTGTATTCTCCCCCTCGCTATGCAAATTAATCTGAGCATCACGGATAACTAAAATCACCTCAAAAAAGGTAAATTCACCCCAAAAGTCGGAATAACCGTGTTGTCCCCCAAACTACCCGTTTGATCCCACCCCCGTCCAGTGCCGGCTATATAAGCCGAACCCGACCCTAGTAGTTGTCCCGGAAGGGGATCTGGTCGTTGGCGTCCGCTCCACGTTGGGTTGACTCCAGGCTCAGAACTTAGGGCCGACCTTCAACGTCGTCCACCAAATTCTGCAGCTTTGGGACACCTGCGGCTTTATTTGACGGACACTGCGTTGTCGTGTCGGCCCTTTGTTTTGTCCTGTTTAGTCCCCCTCGCGGAGGGGGCGTCAAGACGACCTCTTCCTCTTTCGGGGTGTAGTGTAATCCGCCTCCACGTGGTGCACCCTGGGTAACGCTAAATGGATTACAATTTGTGATTGGTTCTTCTATATAGGGGGCCTTTTTACATCACGTGGGGTACAAGTGTACTTCCGCTTTGACCGTACTGCCGGTGGTATGCCAGAGCACTGTTTGGTTACTTGGACTCACTGGGTCTTGGCTGTCGAAAAAAAGTTTAAAATCATTCTTCTACCAGTCCTTTTCACACAATTTACAATAATTTAATCACTTATAAAGACTTTGCGATCTATTTCATCGCTTAACCAAACTAACACAGAAGTAAAAAAAAGAAAAGGTTATACAATGATTTATGAAAAAACAAGTGCAAAGTCGAACTGCTTTTCACATGTGTAGACATGTAGTGGTACTTACAGTAAAAGCAGTCGTCTACTTCAACCCACCATGATTATCATGGCCTGTGCCACGTGTACTAGGAATAAGCACAAAGAGGGGGAAAAAAAAAAAGAGTAAAATATTCACAGAATTTTTCTCGTTCCACCAATAAGAAGTAAGAGAGAGAAAAGAAATGTAAACACTCTTAGAAAATGGAAGGTGATTTAATATAAAGGGCGTCACTAGGAATTCCTGTAACAAAATTTATTGCTCACTTATATATGTGATGATGATAAAATAAGAATTTCTCTTCCCAGAGGAAAAAAAAAAATTAATTTTGACCTTTTTCTCAATTTATTACACGAACACAAAAAGAGAGACAATGATAATAAAATAAAAGCATAATTCACAGAGAGATTCTTCTTGTAAATAGAAATAACTGAATATATTAGAGAAGTGAATGTTGTAGATAGAATGAAGAAGAAGAAAAAGCATCTTCTGATCATGCAAGCGAAATTTACTGATGGCTTACGCCATCTATCGGAATAAACATAAACTAATCGTTGATTTTATTTTTATTTTAGAATATTTGTTTTGCAGAATATTGGCTAAATATTGTTGCATCAATTTTAATGCGCCCTACATTTATTCAAAATATCCTATGATATTTAATATATTTATTTAAAACAGAATATTCATATTATCATCATTCCTTTTTATAGTTTCATTCCTTTTGTAATATTTATTATACATATATCTTGATTGATTATTGGAGCGAGAAAGGACCTAGACGAAGACTGCGGATCACGACCTACGAGGAAGACAACGAATAAATAAACGCAATAACTTTAAAAGGTAATTTATTTACTTTTATTTATTTGCTTTGAATATGGAAACCCGCTCGGGAAACGTGTATAACACCAAGAAGGAAGAAACCAAGGTCGACGACCCTGCAAAAAAAGCTGCAACTTGGTGCAACAATATCCTATCTTGACATTTTTTTTTGACAATATAAACAATTTTATTGACTCCTTGTTACAAAATCACTTTATTAGGTACTACTCAAAAAGAACAACCTAGTTCATGCTATTTACAACAATGAATAATATAAGTGAAGGTTATTTACATATTAAACAAAATGTTAACACGGGATTCAATCCCAGTTCATGGCTGTCGGGAATCGAAGGTGTTACCCACTCGTCATTAGACTTTTACTTTTTTATTGACTTCTAATCAATGGTTACAGAAAAAAAAAGTATGATAAAATAAAAGGGTAATTTAATGTGTAATATATAATAAAGGGGTAAATAAAATGTAGGAAAATAGATACAGAATTTCCTTTCTTGAGAATTTAAAGAAAAGCCAACATCAGTTCTTAAAAGGTGTCTTAAAGAACGAACAGTATTCAATGAAGCCCGACGCGTCCAATCACCTTCGTCGATTGAACAGCCAATAAGGTCGAAGTTATAAGATCGATAATGTGAATGAACTTTTCGATCGTTCGATGATTCTCCATTGATCAGAATGGAATGATCTGGCGGCAGTTCGAAGACAACTTTGCTTGAAGACAAGATGGATAAGATCTAGGGGGGGGGGGGGGGGGGGGGGGTTAGAAGGAAGCTGTGAGACTTCATCTCAAACTTTTTAAATATATTGTAACAAAGTATTCATTATTTTATTAGCAGAGTATAATTTTTTTATGTTTATATTTTGTTATACTCTGTACACTTCCCTCTTTTGCTTATCTTTTGTTTATCCTTCCTAGTTTGTTCTTTCATTAAATAAATTGCTGTCTCATTTCAAGTTTTTGTCTTCCCTAATTTTACACGTGGCAATATATATAATATCACACATAGGGAGGAGTAATTATATATAATAAAAATTTAAATAAAAATCGCTAAAAAGAGATTGAAATAACCAGAAAGGTTGTGAAAGTCGAGAACCATTGAAGTAAAATTTAGAATAATAAAAAGAAGACTGTTCAAATGCGGGAACCATCCTCGGATTCTGGTTGTTAGAAATCTCGACGTCTTACACCACCGTTCCGCCACCAGAAAGGGGGGAATCTAAAGATTCAATTACAAGTTTCTTTATTAAGTTAAAATAGCAAGCTTTCATACGTTAGCTCATTACCAGGTTAATTGTTTCACAAATACAGTAGAACCTCCCTTTAGCGGACACTTCTCTACAAAGGACAGTTTTCATTTGCAAAATTACAATTTTGACTATTTAGTAACTCTCCGATAAAAGGACAACTCTCCCTAAAGGACACTTTGTCTCTGCAATTAGATGTCCTTTACAGGGAGGTTCTACTGTATCTAAAATATGTATGTAAATTTCTTCTACCTATCTTTGATTCTCGGCCGTCGCAATTTTTACGACAACATACATTTTGGTTGGTGGTCCGTAAAGCCAAATTTTCTCTACCTCTCTATATGAAAATTCAAAACTATTATAGACGGGTATGATTCTTTTGAAAATTAAACAATTTCTACTGTCCTTACTGCAATGGAAAATTTAATGGGAGGGCTATAACTAAAAATCTATATACATAAAAGATATTTGTGAAACAAATGGCTTGATGATGAGCTAAAGCACACACAAGCCTTTATTAAGACACACAGGTCTTACATAGGATTCTCCTTGGGGTTACAAGACGGAGAAACCTATGAAAGTGGGAAATATACAAAGGGATAAAAATGGAGAAAGATTATATACACATGGTAAATATATACAGATTATTATTTGAATAATCCTATGGAAAATAAGAAAAAAATTTTTTTTTGGAAATATGGATGAGAGAAGTGGAGAGCGAAAAGAGGAAAGAAAACAGGTATTTACATATGAAACATACATATAATGGAACAAGTCAATCCAAGCTCTTCTGCTCACACAGCACAGGTGGACCATGGCTTTTTTCAAGAAATCTTTAAGAGATTTTCCAGGAAAATCCGAGTGTTCAGAGTTGTATGATGATCTAAAGCTTGAAATTTTCATCTTAATAAAGAAACTTAATTCTCCTGAATAGATAGAAGATAAACCTGTCGTCTACCAAAGGTAGAGCTGCTACACGGACCCACCTCCTGCACGTGGAAAACGTGCTCCAAGAAGAGCGCGAGGCTCACCACCACGTCCCTCATGCAACTTGAAGATGCACCAGACCTGCTGCTATCTTATCTCCCTCACACCGATAGCCACACGGTACACAGCGGCGGTCGCCACGGCAGGTTCCTGACCCCGAGCTGGATTGACTTCGCTGATTGAGTGAGAACAAGGAAACACTCTGTGTAACTAGGGGCCGGCTTGTTTCACAAATACAGTAGAACCTCCCTCTACAAAGGACAGTTTTCATTTGAAAAATTACAATTTTTATTATTTATCAACTCTCTGGTAAGAGGACACCTCTCTACAAAGGACAGTTTTCATTTGCAAAATTACAATTTTTATTATTTAGCAACTCTCTGGTAAGAGGACACCTCTCTACAAAGGACAGTTTTCATTTGCAAAATTACAATTTTTATTATTTAGCAACTCTCTGGTAAGAGGACACCTCTCCCTAAAGGACACTTTGGCTCTGTAACTAGGTGTTATCCTTTACAGGGAAGTAGTTCTACTGTATCTAGAATAGATTTGTAAATTTCTTCTACACCTCTCTTCGATTCCCGGCAGTCGCAAGTCTGGAAGGCCATCTGCTTCTAGGATATACTACAAGGGGGTCGGTAGAAGGATGGTCTAAACCTTTGGTTTTCGACTGCTACGACCCGGAATCGAATCCCGCTTTGGGCACTTTTTTACTTATTTTAAATAAAAATAATCTCCAATGGCCCCCGATTCTTGCAAAAGTCCAACCCCACCAAAGAGTGCAAGCAACCAAACGGGGCTCTGGCACATTTGTAAGAGCAAAGTCGAACTGTTTTTCACATGTGTAGATATGTGGTTCACTTACAGTAAAAACAGTCGCCAATTTCTACCCACCATGATTACCATGACCTGTACCACTTGTACTAAAGATAATTTGAAAAAAAAAAACTCTGTTCTACAAGGAAAACCAACAACAATAAACACAATTTATACGAAAAAATCCTATTGTATTTGTTTAAATAATAATAACATATGATAGATTAAACTGGCGAAACCGCTGGGAAGGTTCACTACTGATGAGCTAGGTCCTCCCATTATTTTATCATTGCACTTATGCAGTATGTTTTTTTTTTTATGTTTTAATAACGATTATTTCTAACCTCAGGGATGAGGTATGAAAGGATGAATTGTGAAGAGTAATGATAAACGGAAAAATAAAAGTGTCCAGGGATGGGAATCGAACCCACAGTGTTCCGCTTACCGGGCATATGCCATGTCCACTAGGCTACCCTGGACAATAAGTGCAGTATGTTTTTTTTATGTTTTAATAACGATTATTTCTAACCTTAAGGATGAGGTATGAAAGGATTAATTGTGAAGAGTAATGATAAACGGAAAAATAAAAGTGTCCAGGGATGGGAATCGAACCCACAGTGTTCCGCTTACCGGGCATATGCCATGTCCACTAGGCTACCCTGGACAATAAGTGCAGTATGTTTTTTTTATGTTTTAATAACGATTATTTCTAACCTTAAGGATGAGGTATGAAAGGATGAATTGTGAAGAGTAATGATAAACGGAAAAATAAAAGTGTCCAGGGATGGGAATCGAACCCACAGTGTTCCGCTTACCGGGCATATGCCATGTCCACTAGGCTACCCTGGACAATAAATGCAGTAGAAAACTGTTTTGCGTTGAAAAGAATAATACGCGTCAAAATTAGTTTCAATTTACTATACCAGATGGCGCGGTAATTCATCATAACAATAACATCTTCCACAAAGAGAAGAAGAAAACTCCCAGATAACAAGGAACAAAACAAATTCTAGATATGTAGCGTGTGAACCGACCAATGGGAAGGGAGAGAGAAATCAACCAATGAAACGATCTCCGATTCCACCACAAGGTGATGCGAGGATCTCACGCCATCCAATGATAGATGGCCACATTTTACTTGATGTTTCCCGCGTGTATCGGTGAATTTAACGGTTTTATTAACCGGTCAAATACCTCGCTTAATGTCGACCGAAAACCCCGGAAGAGAAGATAAATGTAGTTGAGAGATTTTACATAAATGTCTATTGTAGATTAGGTCAAGCACACTCACACATGGACAAAATTTAAGGAAGTTGTGCCTTTTAAGCATGTATATCAGAATTCAGACAATAACTCTGAAAGATATTTGATACATAGTGATCTTTATTGAAGACACACGAGATAACCAAATCTAAACTAAATTGTCTCTTTCTTCTGAAAAAAAAAAAAAAAAAAAAAACAGACGACCGGCGACATCAAAGACTTTCCACTTCCGTATGTTTCTTCTGAAAAATAATTATAATTTTCTACTCTGCCCTTACTGCAATGATAAAATAATGGGAGGGTCATCAGTGATAATACCATGGTAGATTAAACTGGCGAAACTACTTGGAGGGTTCACCACTGATGAGCCAGGCCCTCCCAATATTTTAGCATTGCAGTAAAGGCAGTAGGAAATTGCTTTATTTTAAGAATAAACATACGCATCAGAAATAGTGTCAATTACTTACAACAGATGGCGCGCAGGTGTATCATATTAATATGCAAATTTATAGTCACCAACTGAAGATGAAAAAAAATATATATTGATGGGTGGCTGATCAGTGGTGAACCCTCCAAAACAAAAGTCGGTGGACGAGTAGGTAACACCCTCGATTCCCGACAGTCATGAACCGGGATTGAATCCCTCGTTAACATTTTGTTTAATATATGAATAACCTTCACTTATTATTCATTGTTTCAATTATCATGAACTAGGTTGCTCTTGCTGAGCGGTACCTATTAATGTGATTTTGAACCAGGTGAACCCTCCCAGCAGTATAGCTAATTAGATCTACCAGACCGCTAGAACTAATACCTATACATAGCCCCCGCAGTACATAGCTTTTTGTAATAGCATGGACCCCGCATAGGGAAGTTTAACCTCAAGTGTTTTCCCGAATTATGTATATATTTTATTTGTTTTAAACTTATTTTAAACTGAATTTCTCGCTCGCTCTCTGGGTGTGTTGATGCGTGCTTGTTCGTGGCAATTCCGCTTTAATTTTAATTTTCAAATCTTACTTAGGTGGATGTATTTACCTCTCCACATATTTTTTTTTTCTTGGATTACCTGATGAAAAGCATTTTGCTTGAAAGCTTGTAATTTTAATAAAAAGAAACTCACCACGCTATATTTTCGTTTTCTCTTTAACTTTTAAAACGTGGCTAAAGTATGCCTAATACCTATACAGTTTCTGTATTTTGTTACTTAATTAGAAAAAATTATGTTTAGACTAACTATTGAGGAATTATTTTGTAGTTGTAGAAATTAGAGATATTTTTTCATCGCCCACAAAGTCCTTCTTAAAAGACAAAACACATCGACTGCCTGTTTATCCATTATTTGGACATAACACAGTACAAAATAAACAATGTGAAAATTAGTACAAAAGTGTACTGAGATCAAATGGATAAATTATAAGAAAAAGGCATTTGGTGATCGTGTAACTAAAAGTTGCTGATAGCTTGCGCCATCTATCGGAATAAATATAAAAAAACACGTACGCGTTTCGGTCTGTTGGCTCTCATTTTCTTGATTAATCAAGAAAGGATATTTGGTCAATTCTGGTAAAATTAAAAAAATGAAGGAATAGTTGAAATTTATTCCGACAGAAGGCGCAAGCAGGAGATTGGGAGATGCCTTTTTTTAATTAATTTATCCACCTGATATCCAGTACAATTCCAACTTTTGTACTAATTTTCACAATTATTGTATTTGTTTATTCTTGGATCAGCTCCGATATCCCAAACAAGAACCTCATCACAAGCCCAAGTGTCAAGATCCCAGGTTTTTCCCTCCCTCGACGAGAATGGGTGCTTCTAAACCGCTTTAGGACAGGTCAGGGAAGGTGTGCAGAGCTGATGAAGTTATGGGGCTACACCAAAGATCCAAATTGTGCCTGCAACGTCCCACAATCAATGTCCCATATACTAGATGACTGCCCGCTGTACAAATTCAATGGAGGAATCTCCAATCTCCATTCTGTCACCCCGGAAGCCCTGAACTGGCTGAAGGCCTTGCCTCTCAGACTTTAATGACCGATATGTCCTCACTTCTTTTTTCTAGATTTAATTCATTTTGTCTCCTCTCTAATTGTAAATACGCTGCTGTATCACCTCATAAGCATAAATAAATATACTCTGTGTTTTTTTTTTTTTTTCAAAAAGTCCTCTATCTTGTAGTAATATTGCGTTTTTTAGTTTAGATAAAACTATACTTTTATTAAATTGTCAAACATGTTGAAGACTGTAAAATAGTAAATCCATTGGAAGGTTTTGGACAAGAGGAAATACACATGAGAAATCTGAATTAAAACATTTACCAGTCCGCACATGAGACGTGAAGAAATCCAAGAATATATCTAAACCGAAATACAAAATATATTTGGAATCCCTATTTAACATAAAAAAAAAACAACAAACAAACACCTATTTAGAAAAAAAAAAAAAAATCCGTTGTTTAAAGTGTTGAAGAAGGAAAGCAATTAGAAGTAGGGAAGATAAGAAATTCTAGTTAAAATATAAAATCGTTACCTTATATGAGGAATAAAGATGATAAGAGTGATAGAACATATAACTATCACTACTTAACTAACTCACCAACTTGGAGCTCACTAATTCAGCTTATCCCAAGATAGCATCACCACCTAATTAACGTTTTAGATGTGTCCCGGATGTCAAGTTTGTCTCTCCCTCATTGGCTGGTTGGTTTCGTACTGGCTTCCTATAGGTCGGTTCACCACGAGCGCCATCTATATTGTTGCATCATGGCTAATGAACCTATTTTATTTTAATTTGTAATATTATTTTTTTCATATATTTTAAATTCAAATTTATATTTATTTATTTTATTAAACAGAATATATGTATTATAAAGTGAATATATGTAATATAGAATCATCATTTGTATTTTGGTACACTGTGTGACTTCACTGCTCTCTTTGATGTGAGAAATAAATAAATGATTCTGGAGGTTACTTAAAGTTATCTCATTATTCGCTTATATAAATTTGTAGGATGGTTGAAACACGCTCTGGTAAGACACAAGACCCAGCACAGGAGAGAATCAAGGTTGAAGAGTCTGCCAAGCCGCAACCTGATGCAACAATTGGTGGAGATGCTGTGTGCCATTAATTTAACATTTTGAAGGGAGGTTACATGTAGATGGAATCATAGACATTCTGATAATGATATCATGACATCACTGATATGGCGCGACAAAGTCTTTTGTACTTAAGTGATGCTTAACTGGTTTGTTTGTAAATTGTTAGCGAGGGGAACAATGCTTTGTGCATGTGTGTATTTACAGTAGAACCTACATGAGAGGACAGACACTCGCGCTACTGGATACCTCTCTATAAAGGACAGTTTTCATTAGCAAAATTATCGTTTTTACTATATAGAAATTCTCCAATAAGAGGACAACTCTCTCCCTAAAGGACACTTTGGCTCTGCCCTTGGACCTGCCTCTCCCTTTGTAAATTATTTTTATACGCGAATCATTTTTGATTATGTGTATTGTACTTAAGTGGTAATTAAACCTGACTTATTGTACCTCACGGTGTGTAGTAGAATGGCCTGTGGAAGTGTCCCGGTTTAATTACCATTCTATATACAGTTACGAGCGTCATCAATTCTTTTTCATCTCTGTCACCGTTTGCTTTTTTTTTTTTTTTTGGAATGGCGCTCTCCTATTGGTTGGCTACGATCACGCCACCTTTGCCCCCCCCCCCCCCACTCGCTTTTTGGTTTTTGTAACTATTGTGTTGGAGCGGGTCGCTCCTTAAATAAATGCATATATTAGTTAATAACTAAATGGAATCCTCTCTTTCTTTTACCCAGTAAGAGACGCCTACGGAATCCAACAGTACATAGACAGATAAAGCACATAGGCTATAGTTATTAACTAATATATGCATTTATTTAAGGCGCCAATTTATAATTGTAACAAATAGTATTTGAATAAAAACATTCAATCGGGTAAAACACGGGCGTTGCCCGGGTCATTCGGCTAGTTTTTACTATTTAGCAACTCTCCAATAAGAGGACAACTCTTCTTAAAGGACACTTTGGTTCTGTAATTAGATGTCCTTTACAGGGTAGTTCTATTCAATACATATTTATACTGTCCGTAAGTCCATTTTAACCAAGAATTCCATTAAAATGTCGTATATATATACAGAACAGTCTAAAACAATATATTAGAGCACAATATAATAGATTAAACTGGCGAAACCGCTGGGAAGGTTTATCACAGATGAGCTAAGTTATCTCAATATTTTCCTATCGTACTAGAGACATTGAGACATTGTTCTGTTTGAAAAAAAAAAAGAGAAACAAATTTCGCTTAAAATAGTTCTAATTCATGAATAGAGATGACGTAAGTAATGCCTTGTGTTTAACATCATCCAGAGTTACTGTTTTGTGGAGTTGTTTATGTTGACCATTTGGATAAAAATGGAGTTTTTTTGAACTTTTCTTGAAAATATAAAGATACTTCGGCCAGTAAATCTTTTTATTACCTCGACGTTTCGACAAAAATCTTTTGTCCTCGTCAGGAGCAAAAAAAAATTAAACATTTAGCAAGGCGTTAAAAATCTTTTAAAGATTTAATGTTTAATTTTTGTTCGCTCCTGACGAGGACAAAAGATTTTTGTCGAAACGTCGAGGTAATAAAAAGATTTACTGGCCGAAGTATCTTTATTTTCAAGAAATATGAATGCCGACCAGGTAGCCTCAATATTTTTTGGCACTCTTTGATTTTTCACTTAGAAAGATAATGGCAAGAAAAATTAACCATCTATCCCACTAAAAACAACAAAAACACTATGAAAGGCATCAAATATATATCTAATACCATATTATGTATATCAGAAAATTTCAAGAAACATCTAAAAAGAAGCATTAAAACTTCTATAAAAGATAGAAAAGGTATAAAGGATATAATTACTCGACAAGCAAGTGACAATTGTGTAAAAATCAGTGAGTTTCATCTTAACGATTCGGTAACACTGTAGACGTGTGGGGCCGCTTCTCTATGATCGTTATAAATGATATTTGACCAACGCACCTGTTTGTTTTCTTTCTATTTCCGCGGCGGCAATTTATCTTTAAAACAGTTCATCGATAAAACCTTTCTCTCGAGAAGATTTTTGCGACTTTGTAATATTTATATACATAGTAGAATTATATATATAAAAATCAATGTTTGTATGTTTGTTGGTTTGTATGTCCGGTATACAAATTCGCAGTAGTTCACTAATTCAAACCAAAATTTCCATACATAGGTAAAAAAATACGGGGAAGACGATAGGCTATTTAAAAAAAATATATAAATCAATTATTAAAACTATATATTCAAATTATTCTACTTAGCTCACGAACAGCGCCCTCTATCAAAGATTAGATTAAATTATCTGATGCAAACAAATAGATAATGCTAATAACAGACAATTATAAAAAAAAATCTTATCTAAATATATATCACTCGGGTAGATATGCACACGGGTCAATCCCGGGGCGAAGCCCGGGTCACCCGTCTAGTAATTTATATGAAAGATAATTGGTATTAGAGAAGGAATAATGGTAATTAAAAAAAAATTAGAAAATATTACTTTTAAGGTATCAAAAAGGTTTTGTATTTTTAGTAACAACATAGGGTTATAACAAGTTCACGCTGTAGCATCGGCAGTTACGCGTCATAGAAGCAGAACATAGGGGGAAAAAGGAAGAATTGAAGGTATTAGGATAAGAAAAAGAGAAAAGATAAAACCATGTTAACCTTTTATCAAACTTTTAAAGGTAAAAAGAAAGAAAATTTAAATTTTAAAAAAATCTTCTTTTTTTTTTTGTGTTAATAACACTTTTAATATTTTTTTTTTGGTGCAAATTGGAGTCAAATTTGTTCGTTTTGTGTTAATGTCATATATATACAAATATATAATAACTTTTTTTTTTAATATAACGAGTTTATTCTTTAATAACTGCTTGAAATGCAATAGTGCTTCTCCGGAACATATCATGCTCAGAACTGACAATAGAGGACCCCAGGCCTATAACTACCATCGCAAAATTGGAGAGGACTTCAGGAATTGGTTTAACCATGGAGATAAGCACCACCACCATTTTACATATAAGCTTTGTTGTTTCCGTGTTACACCTGTATTCTTAGACCATCCCTTTCTATTTTACGAATACAAACGATATAAATCTTCTGCAATAAATATCATTGAGAGGGCAAGCTTTTGAGACGAGACTCTAACGGGCCGTTCGACTACTATGAGGTACAGTATGCAAAAGTTGAATGCATCTAAGGTACAATTTGCATAGCTAAGTATGATTCGTGTATTTTGATATTGATATTAAACAAGGCAACAGTTTTCTGGAGATGTTTCTTTTCAATTTTATTGCAATCTTAAGCTTACAGGCATTACCGCTCTTCTACGGGAGTACAAAAATAAACAATAATAAAACGCCAATGAACAATAATAAAATGATATTGAAATCATAAATTAAAATATATGGCTAGGGAGCTAACAATACACCTATCCCCCGATTTACACGGTAGATACGTTCCTGAGAAAAATGTGTAAATCGGGGGATAGGTGTACACAGAAATAAAAATAAAATGCATTGACAGGTTAAAATATGTAGTCAGCACATAAGCTCGGGATTCCTCGTGAGATGTGTACACAGCGCATGTGTTCAATCACAGTAGCATTTAGTATAGTGTGATAAAAAAAAAAAAAAAAACTTATTTGGAAAACCGTGTAAAAGCGAAAACGTGTAAAACAAGTACCGTGTAAATCGGGGGATAGGTGTACTTTTGTAAATTATTTTTATACGCGAATCATTTTTGATTATGTGTATTGTACTTAAGTGGTAATAAAACCTGACTTATTGTACCTCACGGTGTATAGTTAGAATGGCCTGTGGAAGTGTGCCAGTTTGAAAGCTTTTGTGTGGATTCAATTAGTTTTATTAATCCAATATTTCGATGGACCAATCGTCCATATTTTACGAGTTTTTTTTTTTTTTTCTTGTTTTGAAGCACACAGCAGGTCGCGTGTTTCAGGTAAGCCACGGACGTCTTACAAGCTTATTGGGCGATAAAACCATCTGTGATATATACCATTACATTTTCAATCCACTTATTTTGAACATCAATGAGAGCCCTTGGTAGTTTGACTAGATATATTGGTTCTCGCCTGGTATGTATTCATTCGTGCTGTGGGCATCTACAATGATAACAATTTCAATTGAAATTAGATTAATTTAATTTAATACAAAATTTAAAATGTTTTGTGTGTGTTGTGTTATAATTATTAATAATAATAATAATAATAATAATAATAATAATAAAAGATTTCATAGTTTTTTCTATTTATATATACTCCCAATTCCTTATGTGTTTTATAAATCATTATTATAAATCTCTTTTCTACTTTAGACCTGCTTTCTAGCAATCCAAGCGAATGAGGCCAAACGGCTGGGTAACACAAGTTCAAGTGGATGTACTTGGGTAAACCTGGCGACTTTTTGACCGTTTATAAATCCGATTAGGATAGAAACCGCTTAAAACTGTTTAACGGTTGCTTTGAAACTGATTCTTTGTCAATATATATGTACACTGTGTGACAGGGAAATTACTGAAGAACTCCCCCATTACCTGCTTAATTGTACAGCCCTTGATGCAAAGAGGAAGTCCCTATATCAACAAATTAAATGTACCAACACTTCACCCTACGTATTTCTTTCAAAAATATCAGCAAACAAATCTAAGGCAATAGCTTACTATACATTTTTAGATCATCATTATGTAAGGACCAGTCAACAAGTGAATGGCTTTGAGATGAAGAGTAATGCCAGTTCAATTTCTATGTAAATAACACAAGATGATTATTACCTTACCCAATTGGAAGAATCTGTATGGGGCAAGTCCCTAATAAAGGCTTTTGTGTGTGCGTGATTATTTGTCGATATAACGATTTCCCAAAGTACACCAGTGATAAACTAGGTAGTCAAAATATACCATAAACTCAGTAGACAACAGACGATAAACACGTCTGTAAAAGAATTGTTTAAATTGTTATTTTACGTATTTTGAGATGTCAATCAACTCCCCCCATATAAGGTAAGTAAACCTTATTGAGGAGAGGAGAGAAAAACCTACAAAAACATTGGGGGGAATCACGCTTCAAGAACATCAACATTTGGGGGATGTGTAATGATGGACAAAGCTACGGGGGCGACAGAGGAGGAGCAGGGAGCGGCTAAATAATCATAGAGTACAACCTGGGTGGTCTTGTGCAACATCATAGAATAATGTGTCATTTATTATTATTGACCGTGGACCATTGATATAGTTATATACTGAAAGATCGTTTTTTTTTTTTTTCAATTATTGGAGAAATGTGCTACTGTTGTGACATCTAAATATAGATGTATCTTTATGTAAATACATTTATTTTTTAATTTGTTACTTTTGTAACATTGTTTCCCTTTTATATATATGATGCAATTATTTTTATATTATGAAAAAAAGAAAAGACATCTCCTTATCGTGGAACTGAAAATTGCTGATGGCTGGTACTATACAAGCGATGACCAACTTTCAGTTGCACGTTATGGAGATGTCCCATTCTTTTTTTCATAATTTATGCACCTTATCCCAATACAATATTACATTTGAACTTTTTTTTTTCATATTATTTTTATATTGTAAAAAAAAAGTAAAGAAAAAAAAAAAGATATTACAAAATTATCTGAATGGATTGTTTCTCCAATTAATTTATTATTTTTCTATTAAAATATCTCGAATAAGAATAAGATTTCGTAGAGAAGCTCGGTTTTATCGCACATGTAGTATAGATAAGCTGATATAACAAACAAAAGAACAGTTTTTAAGGAAAACAAAACTGAACATTCCCAAGTACAGTACATCAGATAAACTGGATATTCACCATTAGACGTGAAGTCTAAACCAGGATAGTTGGCTGTGACTTTAGTACGTGCTGGCTCCAGGAACCTGGCTGGTTACTGTTATTTTTCTTATTAAATAATTTATTGAAAATAGTATAAACTTCAACAGTTACCTCAAGAGAGAGAGAGAGACAATGACAAAATATCTTTATTGATATCTTGTCGATACAGGAGAGTGCACAGTCCACACTAATTATGAGAAATTAACAATAATGGAAATGATGATAAAAACGAAAAATTGATATAAAAAATATACTATGACATTGAGAGATAGAGAAAACAAAATGTGGGCTAAAATAGAAATTCAACTGAAACAGAAAACAATATTGAGACGGTCTGACTCATCAGACTCAGCAGTTTGTCGGAGTTTTAATCTATAGGAATGGTGAACACACAATTCTAAAAATATAAGAAATGCAACTATTCAAGGAGCTCTTGTGTGTGTTTTTCTTCTTATTTTTAAAATAAAATAAACCTTCTATACAAACTGTCCTTACTACGATAGAAAAGTCCCTTCCCAATAATTTCCCATCGCTGTAGGAAGTTGTTCTATTTTTAAATAATGTATATATTTTTAAATCGCTTTAAGTAGTTTCATTTCTCATAGATATATGTCGCTCTAAAGCTTCATGTTTCATTATCATAGTAGATTTACTTGCTGTTTGCAGAAGATCAATTATTCGAAGTATATTATATATAATTTAAATAATAAAAAGGCATATATTGGATTGAATAAAATATTTATTTGCCAATATTTCGGTTGGATGAACGCCAACCTTTATCAAGGCATTACATATTTGTATAAACAAACTCAGCGCCGCATAGTATTATAATATCAAAGTTGAAATAATTTTAAAATACAAATTATAATATTGGCAAATAAATATTTTATTATAAATCCAATATACGCCTTTTTATTATTTAACGAATTAAATATGGATTGCTCTATTTTCAAAATTATATGTATTTCTACTGTCTCCAAATTTTATATCTTCCCCATAGTTCATTTAAAATACCTTTTCCAAGAGGTCTAGCTTCAGTATCAGTATAAAAGCAAAACAGATTAATACAATATTACAGCGGTATGGTAGATATAACTGACGAAACAGCTGGGAGGGTTCACCACTGATGAGCCAGGACTCTCATCATGTCTCAATTATTTAAATGCTACTCCTTCCTATTCTCCAGACAGGGCCCCACCTTCTATAACACCATATAACAAGTAGCTCCATAGTCTATAGTCCTGAACTGTGTTAAAATAATGGGAGGGCTTGGCTCATCAGTGGTGAATCCTCCTAGCGGTTCCGCCAATTTAATATATCGTATCTCAATTATTTAAATGCTACTCCTTCCTATTCCCCATTAAAAAAAGAATCACACGCGTCAAAAAATAGTTTAGATTAAGAAAAAGAAATAGCGATTGTTTAGTCTTCTTCATATTTCAACAGACCTCGTATTCTGTTCTACTATTGGCCAGTTATTTCATTTTTGACCGACATTATTGATGACCATGTCTCAATTATAAGACATTTGAACGCGTATGATTCTTTTTAAAATAAATCAATTTTCTACTGCCCTTACTGTAACGATAAAATAATGGGAGGGCTTGGCTCATCAGTGGTGAACCATCCTAGCGGTTTCGCCAATTTAATATATCATGTCTCAATTATTTAAATGTTCCTCCTTCCTATTCTCCAGATACCGCCCCGCCTTCTATAACACCATATAAAAATCTAAAGAGACAAAGGTCGCCTCTATTTTGACGGGAGAGGCGACCTTAGTCTCTTTAGATCAATATCCTCACGGCAAAATTTCCATCTATACCATATAACAAGTAGCTCCATAGTCTATAGTCCTGAACTGTGTTAAAATAATGGGAGGGCCTGGCTTATCAGTGGTGAATCCTCCTAGCGGTTTCGCCCGTTTAATATATCATGTCTCAATTATTTAAATGTTCCTCCTTCCTATTCTCCAGACAGCGCCCCACCTTCTATACCACCATATAACACGTGGCTCCATCTTAGAGCGTATAGTCCTGAACTGTGTTAAAATAATGGGAGGGCCTGGCTTATCAGTGGTGAATCCTCCTAGCGGTTTCGCCCGTTTAATATATCATGTCTCAATTATTTAAATGTTCCTCCTTCCTATTCTCCAGACAGCGCCCCACCTTCTATACCACCATATAACACGTGGCTCCATCTTAGAGCGTATAGTCCTGAACTGTGTTAAAATAATGGGAGGGCCTGGCTTATCAGTGGTGAATCCTCCTAGCGGTTTCGCCCGTTTAATATATCATGTCTCAATTATTTAAATGTTCCTCCTTCCTATTCTCCAGACAGCGCCCCACCTTCTATACCACCATATAACACGTGGCTCCATCTTAGAGCGTATAGTCCTGAACTGTGTTAAAATAATGGGAGGGCCTGGCTTATCAGTGGTGAATCCTCCTAGCGGTTTCGCCCGTTTAATATATCATGTCTCAATTATTTAAATGTTCCTCCTTCCTATTCTCCAGACAGCGCCCCACCTTCTATACCACCATATAACACGTGGCTCCATCTTAGAGCGTATAGTCCTGAACTGTGTTAAAATAATGGGAGGGCCTGGCTTATCAGTGGTGAATCCTCCTAGCGGTTTCGCCCGTTTAATATATCATGTCTCAATTATTTAAATGTTCCTCCTTCCTATTCTCCAGACAGCGCCCCACCTTCTATACCACCATATAACACGTGGCTCCATCTTAGAGCGTATAGTCCTGAACTGTGTTAAAATAATGGGAGGGCCTGGCTTATCAGTGGTGAATCCTCCTAGCGGTTTCGCCCGTTTAATATATCATGTATCAATTATTTAAATGCTACTCCTTCCTATTCTCCAGACAGCGCCCCACCTTCTATACCACCATATAACACGTGGCTCCATCTTAGAGCGTATAGTCCTGAACTGTGTTAAAATAATGGGAGGGCCTGGCTTATCAGTGGTGAATCCTCCTAGCGGTTTCGCCCGTTTAATATATCATGTATCAATTATTTAAATGTTCCTCCTTCCTATTCTCCAGACAGCGCCCCACCTTCTATACCACCATATAACACGTGGCTCCATCTTAGAGCGTATAGTCCTGAACTGTGTTAAAATAATGGGAGGGCCTGGCTTATCAGTGGTGAATCCTCCTAGCGGTTTCGCCCGTTTAATATATCATGTATCAATTATTTAAATGTTCCTCCTTCCTATTCTCCAGACAGCGCCCCACCTTCTATACCACCATATAACACGTGGCTCCATCTTAGAGCGTATAGTCCTGAACTGTGTTAAAATAATGGGAGGGCCTGGCTTATCAGTGGTGAATCCTCCTAGCGGTTTCGCCCGTTTAATATATCATGTATCAATTATTTAAATGTTCCTCCTTCCTATTCTCCAGACAGCGCCCCACCTTCTATAACACCATATAACAAGTAGCTCCATCTTAAAGGGTATAGTTCTGAACTGTGGTGTGTTGTGTCTTCCCTTTCTTATTCCATTAACTGTTTTATGCAAGTGATAGGGTTACCTAGGAATTGTTTGAATAGAGAAAATTTTGGCTTTTGTGGGCAAAGAGTTTCATTTGTTTATTTTTATAGTGTTGCAAGAGCTTCCGAGCAAATTGTCCTTCTACGGGCAAATAAAATTATCATTTTGTTGTCATGCTTTTTTATTATTATTATTATTTGCCCAAGAAAGAGCAGTTTTTGCTTGAAAACTCTTGCAACACTTCAAAAATAAACAAAAGAAACGTTTTACTAGAAAGCCAATTTTTTACTTATTCATTAACTGCTTTGTTTTCCTTCTTTGAATAAATGGGATTGATATTGAATAAATTGATTTGGATAAAGGAGGATAAGACACTAAATGTATTTATGAAGGTATTCTGTATAGAGATTAATAAATCTTACCGATTTTCTCTACTCATGATGAAGATGCTATGAATAATCATTAATTACACTGATAAGATGAATACATCACCGTTTAAAATACCTAAATTCACACTAAAAAATCGATAAAACTCACACCAATATTCAAAACGTAATTTATTTGATATTTTTTCACACCAATTAGCATTGAATACACAGATACTCGCGATGAAGATGCTATGAATAATCATTAATTACACTGATGAGATAAATACATTACCGCTTAAAATACCTAAATTCACACCAAATCGATAAAACTCACACCAATATTCAAAACACAATTTCTTTGATATTCACACCCATCAACATTAAATACACAGATACTCGCGATGAAGATGCTTTGAATAATCATTAAATACACTGAGGAAATAAATACACCTCCGCTTAAAATGGCTAAATTCACACCAAAAATAGAAAAAACTCACACCAATATTCAAAACACAATTTCTTTGATATTCACACCAATCAACATTGAATAAACAGTGATTAACGTGAGATGTGATAGCTGAATTTACAACAACTGGGTTACCTATTCAAAAATACACTTTTTAAGTTCACAAGTTTACACCAATGATCGCTTATCTCATATCAATAATGGATATAATCATATCCAATAACGAAAACATAACACTAATCACCATTTATCACAAGACTCTTACGACTTTTATAAACACAAGTAGGAGGCAAACACAAATCAAATTAATAACGTAAATCAAAGGCCAATAATTGATATACTTACACCAACTAGACTCACACCAATGACAACTAGATTCACACAAATGACAACTAGATTCACACCAATGACAACTAGACTCACACAAATGACAACTAGATTCACACCAATGACAACTAGACTCACACAAATGACAACTAGATTCACACCAATGACAATTAGACTAACAACACTGACAACTAAACTCACACCAATGACAATTAGACTCACACCAATGACAACTAGACTCACACCAATGACAACTAAACTCACACCAATGACAACTAGAATCACACCAATGACAAATAGACTCACACCAATGGCAATTAGAATAACAACACTGACAACTAAATTCACACCAATGACAACTAAATTCACACCACTGACAACTAAACTCACACCAATGACAAATAAATTCACACCACTGACAACTAGAATCACACCAATGACACAACTGAAGTTACACTAACACCAACTAAGTTCACACATCAGCTAACATAAACTTCGGTACAATATACAGAAAGGTTCCATTCAGAAGCAGTACAATGTCGCTACACTATAAATAAAGAAAGATGACCCACCTGCCAGGAGAGACGTCAGCATGACTCGCGACATGTTACGTAAACTGTCTAGCCGTGACCCAAATATCGACCTCGGACTGCCCCCCTCCTCCCAGGTCTTACACTACCTGCCCTACATCTGGCGGTACTGTGAGTATATGTGTACTACATATGTAGTACCTTGCAGTAGTTATACTGTAAGTACACCACATGTACTACATATGTAGTAGTTATACTGTAAGTACACCACATGTACTACACATGTAGTACCAGGTCATGGTGGTTTGTTATGACACCTGGTATTGTAAGTGCACCACATATCTATAAATGTAGTATCAGAGACCATTATACATTAGCGCGCCATCTGTAGATTAAACTGGGGAAACCGCTGGGAGGGTTCACCACTGATGAGCCAGGCCATCCCAATAATTTATCATTACAGTAAGGACAGTATAAATTTGTTTTATTTCAAAAAGAATGATACGCGTCAAAGTTTGAATTTCTTATACCAGAAATGGTACGACAGATTGAATTCTAAGTATACCACATGTCTACGCTGACCGTGCGGCCACGCGTCGCGCGAGCTCCGTAATTCTCGCCTCTGGCGAGCGGAATAACGTCGCGGATGGCGACAAATTTGGCACGCGCTGAAAGCCCTTCAAACGCCGAGAAAAAGCCTGTAAGGCACGGCGAAAAAGCACAACCATGTGCTGAATTATCAAAGAAAGAAGATTTGCAGAAGAAATCTTCAAATCTTTTCGGCAAAAGTCAGGGCTATGCAAATCCGCCCGCCGGCGGACATCATGCAAATCCGGCCACGCCGACCGACTTCGTTACTGCCTCGTTTTCCGAGGCCGCTGCCCAAGCCAATAGAAGCTGGGCAGACTTAGCGGAGGACAACAATCACGAATCTGAGAACCCTTTCATCACTGTCCAAAGAAAGAAAAGACGCCGTGGCTCGGCGGAATCACCTGCGGCGGCTGCACCTTCATCTAACATCAGAGGCGCAGGAGCCATTCGCCGGCCGCGATCATCCACGGGATGGGCACCGCGGGCGGAGGAGGTCAGGACCACAAGAGCGCATATCGCGGAGGCCAGGGCGCGGCAGGCGTCCTCAACAGAAGACCACTGCGTCTATATAGAGCGCAGCCCTGAACTGGAGCCCTACCACTACATGAGGGCCCTTGATAGAATGCTCGGAGGGACCAGGGAGGTCTTCCAGATGACCAAGATGAACGGTCACTTCCTGGTGGGACTGGCCAACAGAGGCCTGGCCGAGCGCCTCGTCAACGAGGGCCTCGAGGTGGAGGGAACTCTCCACAGGGCCTTCCCGTTCCGCAAGAGGGCGGAGAGAATCACGGTGGGCAACCTCCCCTTCTTCGTGGGGGATGCAGCCGTCATCAGCGCCCTTTCATCTTTCGGGCGAGTAACATCCATCGCCCCCAAGCTGATGAAGGCAGGCCCATATGTCTACAATGACGGCCGCCGAGAGGCGTTCATCATCCTCCGCGAGGGAATGACCATCGAGAGGCTGCCCACCCGCCTCGACATCTCAATCAAGGGCGAGGCCTGGCCCGCATACCTGTCCTCCGGGATTAGGTGTTCCAGGTGCCGTGGCCAAGGACATCGTAGGGCCAACTGCCCCATGCTTGCAGGGCGAACCACCGCTCCTGGACCGGCCACACCAACCTCTCCCACCAGCGTCCCACCAGCGACTGCGCCCAGGCTGCCTCAGCAGCCGTCTACCCGGCCTCCACCTCCGGCGTCCCCCAGTTCAACCATGGAGGTCTCCGACGTACCTCCCGCGAGCCGAGCTGCGCCCCTTCCACCTGCTGCACTCCAGCCATCACCACCAGCGCCTTCGGCCTTACCTTTGGAGGACACGCCTCCGGCCCCTCCACCAGTGACCCCTGCTCCGTCCCTGCGAACACCTGGGAGTCGCGAGCCTGCGGCCCCAACACCGGACGTGGAGATGTCCATCGTGGAGGAGACCTTTGCGTCCTCCACGTCATCGGCAAAAAACGCAACGAGAGTCGACCTCGATGCGTTCATCGAGGAGCTCCCCAGCGTGTCATTCGCTAAGACGGACGCCCTTGGTCTTGGGCGGGAGGAGGTCCTGGACCTCCTCTCCTCGAGGACCAAGGCGCAGAGGAAGGGACCCCTCCTGTCGCCTCCGCAGTGCGACGCCCTCGTCAGCCTGATCGGTCAAATTCTGGACCTGAAGCCCGGACACACCTCTAATTTATATAAGGTCCTTGGTCAGGTTAGAGCTGAGCTAACGAAAACACCAGCCGCAGCACCTACACCCCCACTGCCTGCACCTCGGCCTGATGGGCCAATACCACCCCCTCCCCATGGGGATACGACGACACCGGACATGGCGACATCTCCATCTCCACTATCCACCCAAATGGATAGAGCTCTGATGGACAAGCGCTGGGAGGCGCTAAGAGATCTAATGAATCAATTGGATCGTGAATTCGAACTCGACTTGGAGCACCGATTCCAATCGCGGGTTGACGTGGATGACATCATAAGAGCAATCCTATACCCCGGGGATAGGGAGCTCCTCATCAAGCGCCTACCCACTCGGGATAGGTACACCCTCGGTGGATTGATGAGCACCGCCATCAGGCGCGCTCGGGAATTAGATCCTTCTATACTCGAATGTATGTCCGCACTCAGGAAATTACTACCTGCTTGAGTCCAGACGACCCTCGGTGAGGACACCCCCTTTGAATTGTTACTTAACTCTTTGTAGTTTGCCGATTGTCTAAGATGACAATAAAAAATTGTTTAATTGTCAATTCTCACTACGCTGATAAGAGCCAGTACTCCGAAACGCGTACACGTTTATCTTTTCTTGCGATATCAAATAAAACTATAGTTGACTATAAAATACTACAATATGCTATATAGTAACCAAAACGGTTCCTACAAAAATGCATATTTTCTATATATAAAAATGAATTTATTGTGTAATATATATACAGTTAAACTTGTCTATAGCGTCCCCTCTAAATTGCGTCTTCTTCTCTATAGCGCCCGATTTTAAAAACGTATTACGATGCGATTTACATTAAAAGTGACCTGTCTATAGCACCCTATTTTGGTGAGTCCCAAGAGGGGGCGCTATAGACAGGTTTAACTGTATTTATTTTTTAAAATAAACTTTTTATTTTCAAATTGAATGTTGATGTCTATATATATAAAAATGAATGTTTGTATGTTTGTCTGTTGGTTGGTTGGTTGGTTGGTTTGTATGTCCGGTATACAAATTCGCAGTAGTTCACGATTTCAAACCAAAATTTCCATACATAGGTAAAAAATAACGAGGATGACGATAGGCTATTTTAAAAAATATATAAATCAATTATTAAAACTATATATTCAAATTATTCTAAATAGCTCATTTAGAACGCGGTGGAACTGATGGCGGGGCGCGCTCATTGGCCGCCTGCGACACGTGGCTTCCCTGTGCGCGCGCATGCGCCGGGAGGACACTCGCACGCCGGCGGTCGACGGGAGCAGTCGCTTGCTCGCCGGGAGTCAACGGGCGCGCGCATGCGCCGGGAAGCCACTCGCACGCCGGCGGCCGACGGGAGCAGTCGCTTGCTCGCCGGGAGTCAACGGGCGCCGACAACCCTAGGAAGCAAGGTGTATTCGCACTCGGGTAAAACCCGGGCGTTGCCCGGGCCATTCGTCTAGTACTGTATAAAAATGACAATTTGATACTCTGAATGAAAATAAACTCCCCAGATTGTGAGTCAGTTAGGTATGCCGAACTTGTAACTTCATTTTAACCAATTTCCATATCCTTTTAACTCGCTTGAAAGATGTTTAGTATCGTTTTAAAAAATAATATGTAAAACATTTAGTTTATATAATGTAATTTTCGAGGATATTGATCTATAAAAAGAAAGATCACCTCTCCCGTCAAAATGAACGCTTAAACTAAGTGCCATCTATTGACGGTCTCTGCAAACTAGCGGACTCGGGTCGGTGTTAAAGTCACTACACCAGCTTTGGTAAACTCAGAGTGTCAACCAGGATACCATGGTTTCTGGCTAATGACCCAGGTAGACACACTGAGTTTGTCTCGACTGAGTTTGTCATCGACTCGAGTCCGCTAGTTTACAGAGACCGTCAATAGATCGAGCTTTGTTTAAGTGTTTATTTTGACGGAAGAATTGATTTTATTTTTTTTTAAATAAATTTTCGGGAGGAGGTATTCATTTCGGGAGGCATCAGGAGGCATTCGGGAGGCGCACCTCTCCCTTTAGTTCTCTGCGAAAAGCGCGCGGATTAAAATAGGCGAATATGCAACACAATACCAGCGATTGGAACATAAAATCCAACCATTATACCATTAAGACCATTATGGCTTTGGAATGTTTATTTGGCTCTGTATTGGTGATGGCCTTAAACCATGGTACAAAGGTTTGTTCGAAGTGACCAATGCTGCTGGTATTCCACTGACCCGAATCACAGGTTCGGTTTCAAGGGTGGAAGGGTGGGGGGTCGGTGGAAGGCTGGTTAAACCGTTTGGTTTTCGACCACTATGACCCGGGTTCGATTCCCGCATTGGACACTTTTTTTTTCTGTTTAAAAAAATGCTCCAATGGCCCCCGATTCTTGCAAAAGTCCAACCCCACCAGCGAGTGCAAGTAACCAAACGGGACTCTGGCACATTTGTAAGGGCAAAGTCGAACTGCTTTTCACATGTGTAGACATGTGGTGCGCTTACAGTAAAAGCAGTCGCTAACTACCCACTATGATTATCATGGCCTGTACCACGTGTACTAGGGATAAGCAAAAAAAAAAAAAAAACATGTTCGAGTCAATTTGATTACGGTGTAAATATCCTCGAATTTACCCGTCGACTGTTGGCTAAGTCTAGAGTTTCTCCTACATTCGCATGTAGCTGTATATGATTTTATCGGAAGTTTTATCTTTTATCGAACATATATGTGTGTATATAAATTTGGTAAAAGTACGGAAGAACGGCATTTACATTAAAAAAGGGTACCTATCCCTTTAAAATAATTCGTTTAAACAACGCTGGTGGTCTATCTGGCGTCCTGAGAGGAAAGGATCAAATAAACACATTGCTTTAATACATTCAATATCTCGGTGCCATAATTTTACCCACGTCGTATATTATCTTAGCTGGTGACCCACTGGCGATTCTCCACCAAACTCTGCAGCGCTGGCAGAGGCGCCATATTCATTGTACATAGTGTATATAATGCATATTATCTTTTTTTTAAAAAGTGAAGACTGTGCACTTTGAATGTATTGACAAGATGTCAATAAAATTATGTTAATTGTCATTGTTTTAGTTGACAAATCGGTGGAGGGGTAGGATAAACCGTCGAATCGGGATCAAATACCGCATTGGACACTTTTTTCTCAAGTAAACACATACATCTTTTATTAGAACATTTATAATATGATGCACTAGCGCGCCATCTGTTATCAAAATATAACAGCGGTATGGTAGATTAAACTGGCGAAACCGCTCAGAGGGTTCACCACTGATGAGCCAGGCCCTCACATAAATTTTTCCATTGCAGTAAGGGCAGTAGAAATTGTTTAATATCAAAAAGAATCTTACACCTTTAAAATAGTTTTGAATTTTGACATACATTTTTATTGACCATCGAGTATCAAATCGTCATTTTTTAAATACAGTACATCAACATTCCATTTGAAAATAAAAAGCTTATTTTAAAGAATAAATACAGTTAAACCTGTCTATAGCGCCCCCTCTTGGGACTCCCCAAAATAGGGTGCTATAGAGAGAGGGTGCTATAGACAGGTAACTTTTAATGTAAATCGCATCGTACTACATAGTTAAAATCGGGCGCTATAGAGAGGAAGGCGCTATTTAGAGGGGGCGACAGGTTTAACTGTATATATATTGCACAATAAATTCATTTTTAAGGCCACCGATACAGACTCACCGCAGGAAGTAAGCACAGAATGGAGCTCTTATATTACAAGCAGCACAGAACCCAACAACAGGTCCGACCCATGTCCAGTGGCCATACCGTGCATATGTCAAGGTTAACGTATCATTGAAAAGGCGAAACATATTCTGAAGAAAAATATTGTTTCAATGGCTCCTTCGATTCTTGCAAAAGTCCAACCCCATCAGTAAGTTGCGAAAGTAAACAAAAGAGCCCTGGTATTTTTGTAAGTGTACACTCATGGACAATTCTTAAGGAAGTTGTACCTTTCAGAATGTATATCGGGATTCAGACAATAACTATGAAAGATATTACAGTGATCTTTATTAAAGACACACGAGATAACTAAATGTGAAAAAAAAATGCCTCTGTCTCCTTAAAAAAAAAAAAAAATCGACGACTGGCGAAATAAAAGACTTTTACTTTATAAAGTTTTGTCCATGAGTGTAAAAGGCGAACTGATTTTTACATTTGTAGACATGTGATGAAATTACAGTAAAAAGCAATCGCTAACTACCCACCATGATTATCATGGCCTATACTACATGTACCTGGGGATAAGTAAAAACAAATCGAAGCTATTTAAAAGCACAACGTTATTTAAAATGTAACACTCCGATTGCTAAGACGGCCTGAGTGGAATTCTGGAAGAAAGACACATCACGTGACAAAGCCGGATCAACCCGCTCCCCTCAAAATAACTCTGAATGACGTCATAGCATCGGTACATTGACCTCGTTGTGGTCATTGACTCATCCAGATGACGTCAGCTTTACAGGAAACGCTTCGTCCAAATGGCGGAATAATTTCGGTCGACTTCAATCGACCTCAATTTGCATATTGGAGAGGCGGAAATCAGTTTGTTGGCAGAGACCCAATCATTCATTTGAAACAACTTTACTGAAAGTAAGTACACTACATATATAGCAGAGGTAGGACACTGTACTAGAAGGTTCCAGAGCCCTACTTGGATTTTTTTTCACTCTGGCGAGGTTGGACTACTGCAAGAATCAGGCTGCTTTGAGTGGAATTGTATTAAAAACATTCATCCGAGTTTGAACCGAGGTTGAACCACCTAGGATCATTTGAAGATCAGCCTAATCCAACCTTAATACACCTCACATTCCAACAAATCGTGTAGGCAGTCTTATACTCCCGAATGCTAACTAACAATATCTAATTATAATACAATATAATGCGGCTTATAATTGTAGAACGACATTTGAAAACTTTCCGCATGTGTTTCTTTTGAATGAAAAATCGAAATTTATTCCGAGGAGAAAGAACGATTATTTCTAACCTTAGGGATGAAGTATGAAAGGATGAATTGTTAAGAGTAATGATAAACGTAAAAATAATGCGGGATATTTTCAAATATCGTTCTACAATATGTAACTATGTTAATATTTATTCCGATAGATGGCGGTAAGGTATCATCAACTTTCACTTGTTTGATCAGGAAATAATTTTTCAACAAGTTATTTGAAAAAAAAAACTTAGTTTATACTTGTATTCTCAAGGACTACACCATTACCTCATCGTCAGTGAAGTTTGCAAATTATGTTTATTCCGTCGAACAAGAATGTCGGTAGAGACTTGTTGACGGACAATATGCCATCGTACTGTGTGACAGTCAACTTGTACATATTCCTTGTATATAGCATTTATATGTTTACTAGCCGAATGACCCGGGCAACGCCCGTGTTTTACCCGATTGAATGTTTTGATTCAAATACTATTTGTTACAATTATAAATTGGCGCCTTATATAAATGCATATGTTAGTTAATAACTATAGCCTATGTGCTTTATCTGTCTATGTACTGTTGGCTTCCGTAGGCGTCTCTTACTGGGAAAAAGAAAGAGAGGATTCCATTTGGTTATTAACTAATATATGCATTTATTTAAGGAGCGACCCGCTCCAACACAATGTTTACAAAAACGAAAAAGCGAGTGGGGGGGGGGGCAAAGGTGGCGTGATCGTAGCCGACCAATAGGAGGGCGCCATTCCAAAAAAAAAGGCAAACGGTGACAGAGATGACTGATGAAGAATGACGCTCGTAACTGTATATAGAATTTTTCATCACATTGTACTAATAAATCATGTTTAATTGTCATTGTTTACCCTTGTATTCCATTGAGGTCCCCGCTCTTAAAGAATTCCCAGCTTAAACTTCATTCGTCTCTTTAACGGCTTTTTAAAAAATATAATACATGCGAGGACACTCTCGTTAGAGGACACCTGTCTATAAAAGACAATTTTCAGAGGTAGAATTCGCATTTTTATTGTTTAGCAACTCTACGGTAAGAGTCCCTAAAGGAACAATTTGGCTCTGCAATTAGGTGACCTTTACAGGGAGGTTTTACTGTATATATAAAAAATGAATGTTTATTTATAAAAGTCAAATAGAGAAAAAAAATTAAGTCTACGACATTTTACATAGATGTCATCATCAACAACAATAACCTTTTATTAAGACATTTCGTCTAATAGTGACAGATTCGTCCTGGAGAACAAGAAGGAAAAATAAAGGTAGAAGTACCAATATGTAAATAAGTGATGAGCCCTACATAGTCTTGGTGGAGATACATAGCAAACACTGCGATTGGACATTGATTCCTTCATATTTCTTGGCCATACGTGCGACAATGTGCGGGGGCTAATGTTTTATTATATAACAATACGTAACAATGTGTGACAACTATGGAGAGTGTTGTGGAATTAACATTTTTCTCCCCTAAAACAAACAAAAAGTCCCCCTCCAAGTGTTGTGAAGGAACAAACATGTCAACAATGGGGGGGACAACAGTGTTGTTGAGGTAGGACCAATGTCAACAATGTAAACCAAATATTCTGTTGGGACAACTTCCCTGCAAAATATTTTCTTAAACATTTATCATCGAATACTGAAAAGAAAATAATATTTTTCATGTTTCTTGCTCTTTTTGTGTGTGTTATTGTGAAAAAGGAACCGTTTTTCCTTATTCTCCTCGGATTTTTTCTTTTTCAATATTGATTTGATGTAGCGGTTATCTTTAAGCGGTCGCTTGTAGCAATCGTAGAATGTTCTAACTCACATGGATGCAAATTAAATATATATACATATATATTAGGAAATAAGATTTTCTACTGATTTTGATTATCTTGAGGATTATGCTATGGAATTATTTGATGGTTCTTTTTAATACTAAATGGTATTGGTAATGCAGTCGTGTCAAAAATCTGGAAAATATAATAATAAAAATAGTTTCGATCAGAGATTGCTTTAATTGAGTTGAGGAATATATAAAAAAACATAATTTGATAAAAGTACTGCCTGGCTAAAGGCGTAAGAATAAAAGAATGAAAAACTTAATAAACAAAAATTTACATAATTCACAAAAGATTTGAGCCGGTAATCGGGAAACAACAACAACGGGTTATATAAAGGAGAGCCGCGACCTCCGGCGGTCGACTCCACAGAATATTTGAGTCTATGAAATATAATTTTAAATAAAATAATATTTTTATATAACATATATATATATATATTAAACCATGACAATATGTATTATCTCGAAATAATAATCCTTTCTATAATATCATTTGAGATTTTAAAAAATCATCCCGTGTGAAAAGTGTCTTTCAAAAACTTATTTAACTCAAGCTTACGGGCCTTGGAGTCCTTCTACAGTAGTAAGTTTAATTATAAAATAGACATTTATTACTTTTTGAAAATAGAGAAATCCATAAATAAATCTTTATAATATGATGCACTAGCGCGCCATCTGTTATCAAAATTCGAAATTATTTTAAAGGCGTAAGATTATTTTTGAAAATAAACAATTTCTACTGCCCTAACTGCAATTCCAAGAGTCTAACAACAGTATCACTATAAAAGGAAGTTCCAAAAATGCAATATAACAGCGGTATGGTAGATTAAACTGGCGAAACCGCTGGGAAGGTTCACCACTGATGAGCCAGGCCCTCCCATTAATTTTTCCATTGCAGTAAGGGCAGTAGAAATTGTTTATTTTCAAAAAGAATCTTACGACTCTTTAAAATAATTTCGAATTTAAATAAATCTTTAAATAAAAAGACATATATTGGATCAAAATATCATTTATTTTATCAATATTTCAGTTGGCTGAACGCCAACCTTTATCAAGGTATTATAACATATTAATGTGTGTCAACAACAAACTCAGCGCCACATAACGTCAATAGAATTATGTGAAAAAATAGTACAAATGTGATATTGTACTGGGATAAGGAGATGCCTTTTTCTTAAGTCAATAGAATTAAGTTAAAAAAATATCTATTACTATGATGTTATAGTTAACATTACCTGTAATAGACCTATAAGGCCCGAAAGCTTTGAGTTAATTAAATGATTTTTTGCAAGACGCTTTTTTTTTTACTGGATGATTCTTTTCTTTCACATGACGTCTCAATTGTTTTATATTGTCACGTTAGAAAGATAGTGGCCGGAAGAAGGAAGTAGAAAAAGAGATTTATTCTTCGGTACCAACGCGCAGTTTACTACCCTAAAATTAAAGATAAACAAATTTACATACCAATGACAATCCAATCTATGCAAATAAAACTAATAAAATCTGAAACTTTTTTTAAAATTATTATTATCCCTAGTACACGTGGTACAGGCCATGATAATCATGGTGGGTAGAATTAGGCGACTGCTTTTACTGTAAAGCGCACCACATGTCTACACATGTGAAAAGCAGTTCGACTTTTCACTTACAAATGTGCCAGAGCCCCGTTTGGTTACTTGCACTCGCTGGTGGGGTTGGACTTTTGCAAGAATCGGGGGCCATTGGAGCATTTTTTTTTATCAGAAAAAAAAGTGTCCAATGCGGGAATCGAACCCGGGTCATAGTGGTCGAAAACCAAACGGTTTAACCAGCCTTCCACCGACCCCCCCAAATCTGAAACTTAAAATCAGGTAAACTAACATAGGACAAATAAATTACGTTACAATAAAACATTTCTGGCCAAGTGTCTAATTTAAGAACTATGAAAGCTGGCCAGGCAACCTTTATCTTTAAGCTAAAATATGATGTTGATTTTTTTTAAAGTTTCCGCTTAAAATGAAAAATATATTAATGAATAACTTTTATTTTTCTAAATAGTTTTTTTTTTTTTCAATCTATAAATTTCAGACTGCAGATTTAATATTTACTTTTCTCAAAATCGGTTTTCTGTTAATATATTAACATATATAAATAGTTTTAAAACTTTCTTTGTTATATATACAGGGTGATCCAAAAGTCCCGCACAACTTTAAAAATTAATAACTCCGCGAATATTTACGCTAGAGCAATGCGGTAAACACTATTGTGTTCAGGATGCAATGGGATTTTTTATGGCAAATAATGAAAAATTCGAAATTGATTTTAGTTACAAGTTTATTCGCTAGATGGCGCTCTACCAGAATCAGCGATTCAGCGGCCAAATTGTTTGATAAATTGCAAAATATAACTGAACGACAAGTATTTTTCCTTTTTGAATACCAGGAAAGAACCCTAATAATATCAAATGATAAATTAGTAAAACACCATTTCGCCAAAAGTTAGAAGAAATGGTTAACGATTTTTAAATACAATCTGAGATATGTAAAATAGGTATATGCAAATTAAAACATGTAGCAAAAAAAAAAACCTGATATTTTAGATGAGGTTTGCTGGAATCCTCTCAGCTATTTAAATTTCGAAAATATTTTTTTTTCTATTTTTTAATTCAACTCTCTCTCAGTATCGATTATATTTATTTTAATTCATTTGAAAAATATTTATCTATCTCTGATGATTTATTTTACTCTGGAATGCCGTTGTTGTTTTTGTCGTGTCCAATAAAGAGCCTCAGATGTCTCCATGCATCTCTATCACAGCAGCATTGTCCACTATCTTGGTGTGTAAAGCAGCTGCTCTGGATCTATGTCAATTTTCTGCAAGGCTGCGGCCATTGCTGGACATGAGAATATGTGAGTAGGTGTTAGTTCCACACCAGGACAGTTGTTGCATGTCCTATAGGTTCTTGTGCCATCTGGATGTATTGTCATTTCTTTATAGTGTTTTGTTCTAAGCCGTGTTATAGTTTTTGTCATTTTTCTCTCAGTGTTTATTTCGCATTTTGATTTTTTTTCTTCTTATTTTTGTTCAATTATCTTGTATTTTTGCAAAGCATCAGCGTCAAATAATGGCATTTGTTCTTTCCTTTGGCTCAACTTTCTGGCTTCCTTTGCAAATTCAACTGCCATTTCATTACCCCTGATCCAAACACTGGCAGGAATCCATTGTAGAATGCAGTTATTCTCCAATGATATCAGTTGAGTAAGTTACGAATGTATTTCTGGGTGATTATAGTATTGCCCTTCTGAATTGCTTCTAGATCGGATATGAAGTCGTTGTACGGTATATTATAATTCCTTCTGCTTGATGCAGGGATGGTTGGTTAAGGCATACATCAAGAGCTTTCCAGATAGCTGTCAGTTCACAAGTAAAATCTTTCTTGCCCTTTCTTTGATTTTGATGTATGTTCCATCTTGCAGTATTATGTTAATTCTAGTTCCTCCATTACTTATGGTAAGGTCTGATGATCCATCTGTATATGCTGTTAAATAATTTATCTGATCGCATAAACCAATTGTGTCAAGTCCTTTCTTTTTAAGTATGTTTTTGTTCTCTTTTTTTATTGCAGGGTTCATTCAGGTTAAGATTGAAGGATTACATTTAATGGCAATGGGTTTGGAAATATTGGTTATTCTCGAATTTGAAATTCATTATGTTTCATATTTATGCTCTTTCTAATATTGTTGTCGTACTGAAGTGTTGAAGATCTTTTGAGCCTTTCTTTTTGTGTCCAGTTTAAATAGGTTCTATGGGATATGTGTTCGGTTTCTTTAGTTTTTAAGCTATTGGTGAATTTTATTGTTTTTAATTGTCTTCTTCTTTCAAGTAGGTCTAGACCATATTCTCTCTGAATTTTCTAATTGTTGGTATTTGAAACAGAACCAGTGATTAATTTGGCCGCTTTTGTTTGAACACTGTCTAGTCTTCTTTTTAGTGATGAACCTGAGGGAGCCCAAACAGGTGGCCTTATTAAGGTGATATATGTTTTTCTGAGAATTTTGGGTTTTGCTCCCCAATTTGTTCCACATAGCCTTCTCAGAATGTTTAGGTTTCTGGTAGGTCTATTTGAGGTGCTAATTATGTGTACTGTAAATCGCAATTCCTCATCAAGTATCACACCTAGGTAATTTGGAGATCTAATTTTATCATTTATATGGTCGTTTATGCTTATTTTGGAGTTAAATTCATGCCTTTTTCCCTATCAGTGAAGGAGACCTATAGGTTTGTGTTTATTGGGTTTATTGTCATTTTGAGTTTCACTGCCCACTTCTCCAGTCCTCTCATTGATGTGTTCAGTATTTTTCTGATATTTCTATGCTGCTACTTGTGTGCCATATGGCTATATAATCTGCATAACAGGCAAGCTTTGTGTCTTCAGTGAGGATGGATGTTGTTAAGGTTGTGTCGTAATTAGATGTACAACAACTCAAACTTAACCATGACTCTTTATTTAGCTCTTATTCCTTTCGTTTGGCCAACAAAAAATGTCCAATTTATATACACATATATTCTTACATAATGAGACTTTAAAGAATGCAAATAATCTTCATCTATTTACATACACAACACATCTCCCCCCTTAATAATACTCCAGTCGGTCTGGGGGTTTTCTGGCTCTTTGAGGTCTAGGACTGCGGACGGGCACTTGCACAGCGGCAGGCTCCGGTTTAGGAGTGCAAGAGGGCACGTGCACAGCAACAGGCTCTGGTATAGGAGTGCAAGAGGGTACGTGCACAGAAGCAGTCTCCTCCTTGTTTCCTGATGTAACCTCTGGAACCTCCTCTTCACTTTATTTCTGACTTCCACCTACAGGCTTCTCTCCTGATGTTCGAGGAAGTATAAAATTTCTTGTCTCCACTTGTTTCTTTCTCACAGGTCGCAATTGATTGATATGCCTCTTATACACGACGCCCTCGCAACTTATAAGGTAGTGACGGTAGCTCAATAATTCCAAAATGATAACTTTTTACCGTTTAGGTCCAGTTGCATAGTTGCGCAAATTAACATCGCAACCTGTAGTAAACTGCTCCTGCCTTCTTACGGCCTCATGAAATACCACTCGCGGATTTCCCATCTTGGTATTAAATTCGAGAATCTTGATCTTAAACTTCTCTTCATTAGCAGTTCCGCGGGGGAATTCTTTTATTACAGTTTGGAGGAATGCTTTATGAGAAAATAGGAATTTTTGTAGATTCGTCTCTAAATCATCCTTCCCATTATTCTTTCTCAAAAGGTTTTCAAACTCTCTTATATATATATCTCTCAGCTAAACCATTTGTACTAGGATTAAACGGACTGGTCTTAGTGTGCCGTATACCATTCATTTTGGTAAATTGCTCGAATTCACAGGAGACAAACTGTCTTCCGTTATCTGTAACCAAAAATTAGGGCAATCCAAATCTGGCAAATATGTCTCTAAGATAATTTATAATCGTTTTGCTGGTAATATCTTTGATGATAAAAATTTCTATCCACTTTGAGTATGCGTCTACGAGAACCAAAAACATTCTTCCCATGAACGGACCCGCTAGATCAAGATGAAGTCGATGCCACTGTTTTTTGGGGCAAATCCATTCCGAATGGTAGCCGGGGGCATTCTTGCCGATTCTTGGCATACTCTACATTCTCTAGTTAACTCCTCGATGTTACTGTCTATGCCTGGCCACCAGAAAATACCGTCTGGCATTATCTTCATTTTAACTATCCCCATGTGTATTTCATGCAAGTCATTTAAAATTAAATATCTTAATTTTTGGGGAATTACCACTCTTTCACGCCATTGAAGACAACCAAACTCCAAATTTAATTCCTCCTTGATCTTATAATGAGGAGCTAGTGGGTTTTCTCTCGGTACCCTTGTGAATTTCCACACACACACAGTTGCCTTCTCTAACATTCCTTAATACTATATACAGTATTATGTCATCTCGGAAACGAACCAGAATTTGGTCAAATATTCCAAGGGTCCAGGGGGGACCGCAAGGAGGTGTGGTTGGACTTCTCCCCTTCCCCCTGGAATGCCGTCACTACAGGAAAAAGCACTCTTGGTGATTTTTTATATTGTGATTCAGAATCTGCCACTAAAGCTTTACGAGCGTTTCGTTCCTTCAAAGATATTCGAAGCGGTAAAGGACCAATGAGTTGCTACTCTCTAAAGCGATTGATTAAAAGTTTTGAGGAAACTGGATCTCTGGAAGCAAAACCTCGGAGTGGAAGACCATCGACTTGCAAGTCAGTGGCTGTTACGGTTTTGTAGAATGCTGAAGCTATTGAAACGTTATCCACGTATGGAGAGGTAAGTGCTAGACAAGTTTCTCGACAAACGGGGATTTCGTATGGAACAGTTTGGTGAGAACACACATTTAGAATTTTTTTATAAAAATACCCTAACAAAATTCAAAGTTTTCACGAGTTGAAAGTCAGCGATTTTGAGAAGCGTCAAGAATTCGCTGCATGGATTTTCCGGCAAATTGATATTGATGAAAACTGGCTGTCATGTGTCTAAGAACAGATGATGCTCACTTTTATCTAAAGGGAGAATTTAACATTCAAAAATGCCTCATTTTGGCAACAGAAAACCCTAGGATTTTTACAGAAATACCACTTCATCAGTCCAGAGTTACAGTTTTGTGTGGGTTCACTTCTTCTTTTATTATTGGGCCATTTTTGAGAGAAAAGGTTATTCCCATATTGCAGGACAGACAAGCACTAAGCGAAATAACATTCATGCAAGATGGAGGACCTCCTCATATCTCCCGCGGTGCCAAACAATTGCTGAAGGATACGTTCGGTGGAATTCGTTGATAAGTCGCCACTTTATATTCCAGTGGCCTCCAATATCACCAGACTTGACGCCTTACAATTTCGGTTATGGGGGTACATTAAGTAGCGTTTTTATCGATGCCGTCCTACCACATTGGCCATGTTGAAGGCTTCTATCAGATGGCACGTTTTATAAATTTCAACTATTTAATTGTGACCATTCTGTCATCTATCGTCTGCAGGCGGTGTTTGAGAATGAAGGGCGCCACATTGAGCAAGGATTGTGACCTGATACAAGAGAGAAGGCAGTTACCTCATGTGTTATATTTTGTAGCTCTTTGTTTTGGGTTATGGGAATAATAAATGCTGTCCTCACATATTGACTCTTTTTTTTCTGTGAACAGTAATTTTTTTGTTTGTCATTTGTCCACATCTTATATTATGTCGTGCAGGCCAAAGTGTTATAACTTCTCGAATAACACTGGCATACACAATTTTACCCCTTATATTTCGTTTATCGCTTTTCGCTCATTAGAAGAAATAGCATAAGGAATATTCTCTGTATCCCCCCCACCAACTTTAGAAATATTGCGCAAAAAATAATACAAAATGATTTTACTACCACGTTTTTCAACGCAAAAGGTCGATTTAAAAATGATTTTTTTTAGGGGATACATTTTCAAAATTATGTACAGTATAATAAACAATGATAGCATTTGACAAACCCATAGGATATTTGGAATAAAGTACGACAAATATATTTTGTCACTCCCCTCTATATTTCATTTTTGGATCATGACAAATACCCAGTTAAATAGTCAAGTGTCGCCAATTAGTCAAGAAACTACACATTCCTTATAGCACGAAATCCTATTAGTAGTGCCATCATAATTTTTGGTACTATATTAACATTTCAAAAAATCGTGTATTGATATCAGCAGTGTTTTTCAAACATTCAATCTATTTCATAAAACCCCATCTAAAATATAGATATTTTTTGCTATACATGTTTTAATTTGCATTTACCTATTTTACATATCTCAGATTGTATTTAAAAATCGTTAACCATTTCTTCTAACTTTTGGCGGAATGGTGTTTTATTAATTTATCATTTGATATCATTAGGGTTCTTTCCTGGTATTCAAAAAGGAAAAATACGTGTTGTTCAGTTATATTTTTCAATTTATCAAACAATTTGGCCGCTGAATCGCTGATTCTGTTAGAGCGCCATCTAGCGAATAAAGTTGTAACTAAAATCAATTTCGAATTTTTCATTATTTGCCATAAAAAATCCCATTGCATCCTGAACCCAATGGTGTTTACCGCATTGCTCTAGCGCAAATATTCGCGGAGTTATTAATTTTTAAAGTTGTGCGGGACTTTTGGATCACCCTGTATATATTTCTTACTACCATTTGTACCATAGTTCTTATAAGTCGCGCTTCATTTCTCGCCTGTTGAAGGGTTTTTACCCGAAAGCTTGCACCTATGCATCAATAAAAGAAACTCGTCTTCCTTCACCATGTTTTTTCGTTTAACTATAAATATAATATTAAAAGTATGCAAGAGAGTATTGTGTACTCTTAAAAAACTATGCAAAAAAAAAACCATAACTGATAAGGCACAATTTGGATTATAGATTATAAACACAAGGTAATAAGACCAAATCCAAATTAATAAATAGTGTGTGACGTTTCAGTAACAGCATTTTTACCGAAACTTCACACACTATTTATTTATTTAGATTTGGTCTTATTACCTTGTGTTTAAAAACCAAAACTGTGGAAAAAACATTTCTATCCTATAATTTTAAGACTAGTGTACATGGGAACTGGTTTTATAAATCTAAATGTAGAAGAACTATGTGGGTGGTTTAGCCAACAAACTCCGCGCTGATCTTATGCTATCAAAATCCGTCTGCTACGATAAAAAAAAAAAAAAAACGTAACTCAAGTACTGTAAACACACAATGGGTTATTTTCTAATGTTTTTGAAAATATTAGAAACCTACTTCTAATATCAAACAAAACGTTTTTAAAAATAGGGTACTCTAAATATGCTCTTAATGCCATCTAGCGGCAAAAAATATAACAATTTTTGAATTTTATATATAACGCACATAAATATAAATGGAATTATATAAATATATAATTAAAATACACATACAATAATTTATACGTTTTTGATATTAAATTTTTTTTTTTTTTGTTAATTTTAAGAGAACAAATGGAAAATATTAACGAGAAACTAGGTCGAAATTTTGAAGTGTACTTGGTTATTTATTTTGAACATCGTTCCTCTGACCAGAGTGAAAGGTAGGGAATAAAACAGAGAAAGATTGGTTAATGTAGCTGTACATATATACATATATTTTAAATATATATTTCTGTAATATAGTTGATAGAGAGTAAATTATAAAATGTAACAAAAGACCAAGAGTACAAGAATAAACTGTGTGTGACCATTACGTGTTATCATTACGTTTGTCAAAATTGGAGATAAAAAATGTTCTCTAATATCTCATAATTTTGATTATGTAAATGAAGACTATGCAACTCCGTGTCCTACTAGTCCGATCACATCTCCCTGCAGTCCCCCCTGGACCCTTAGAATTTTAGACCAAATTCTGGTTCGTTTCCAAGGTGACTAACGTGGCAACGGCACCCATTTTCCAATGAAGAGCAAAAATTTGACATGGATCCAGAGCAGCAGCTTTACATACCCAAGATAGTGGACATTGCGACTGCTGTAATAGAGATGCATGGAGACATCTGAGACTCTTTATTGGACACGCCACAACAACAACAGAAAAATGAAATGGACCCAGAGCAGCAGCTTTACACACCCAAGATAGTGGACATTGCGACTGCTGTAATAGAGATGCATGTAGACATCTGAGACTCTTTATTGGACACGCCACAACGACAACAGAAAAATGAAATGGACCCAGAGCAGCAGCTTTACATACCCAAGATAGTGGACATTGCGACTGCTGTGATAGAGATGCATGGAGACATCTGAGACTCTTCATTGGACACGCCACAACAACAACAGAAAAATGAAATGGACTCAGAGCAGCAGCTTTACACACCTAATATAGTGGACATTGCGACTGCTGTGATAGAGATGCATGGAGATATCTGAGGCTCTTTATTGGACACGACAACAACTGTCCTTTGCATAGAGGTGTCTTCTCACGGAGGTTCTACTGTATATAGATACCCCTACCTACACGTACTATGTAATATATGTAAGTACAATGAGTAAATATGTAAGTAGGGAAGTATAGTTACCGCAAATCTGGAGGAAGGCTCCATAGCCGCAGGGGAAGATCCCCGTGGGGAGAGGTGGGGTGTGGTGGGGACGCTGCCTCGGCGATGGTCGGGTGACGCCTTCTCATAGGAGCTCTCTGCAACATCCAGCCTTTTATAACTTCGTATCGTATTTACATATGGGTGGTGGAGGGGTTTAAACCGTCGGTTTTCGACAGCCACGGATCGAATCCCGCATTGGTCACTTTTTTTTTTCTAAAGAAGAAATTGCTTCAATAATTCCTGATTCTTGAAAAATATAACCTAAATAGTGAGTGCAAGTAATCAAACGTGGTTCTAGAATACTTGTAAGTGCAAAAGTTGAACTGTTTTCCAGGATAGACAGACATGTGGGGTACTTACAGTAAAAGCAGATGCCTACTTCTACCCACCATGATTATCATGACCTGTACCACGTGTACTAGGGATAAGCAAAAAAAAAATTATCATCTGTATTGACTCATCTATTGATGAGCTCTACTGATGGCAGACACCATCAAAAGTCTCAAGCTTTACAAGCTTGATACCCTAATATGATTGAATGGAGATAAGAAAGAAGAATATTTTTTTTTTTTTTAGTCTTATCCCTAGTACACGTGGTACAAGCCATGATAATCATGGTGGGTAGTTAGCGACTGCTTTTTTACTGTAAGCGCACCACATGTCTACACATGTGAAAGCAGTTCGACTTTGCACTTACAAATGTGCCAGAGCCCCGTTTGGTTACTTGCACTCGCTGGTGGGGTTGGACTTTTGCAAGAATCGGGGGCCATTGGAGCATTTTTTTTTTTTAAACAGAAAAAAAGTGTCCAATGCGGGGATCGAACCCGGGTCGTAGTGGTCGTAAACCAAACGGTTTAACCAGCCTTCCACCGACCCCCAAGATAGAAGAAGAAGAATGATTATCATGACCTGTACCAGATGTATTAGGGATAATAATATTAATAATAAAAAAACTGTCAATACAAATTGTACCCGTAGAAGAGCGTCTTACCCGAAAGCTTGTACGAATCTCTTCTCCCTGAATTATTCTATAGTGAATAGGGAGTCAATACAATATTGAATTGATATACAAGTTCTTGGAACAATCTATATATTAAATAATAAAAAGCATATATTGGATTAAATAAAATATTTATTTTGCCAATATTTCAGCTGGCTGAACGCCAACCTTTATCGAGGCATTACATTTTGTATACACAAACTCAGCGCCGCATAGTGTTAACATAATGATATAATGTTAATATAGTGATAACACTATGCGGCGCTGAGTTTGTGTATACAAAAATGTAATGCCTCGATAAAGGTTGGCGTTCAGCCAGCCGAAATATTGGCAAAATGAATATTTTATTTAATCCAATATATGCCTTTTATTATCTAATGAATTAAGTATGGATTGGTCTATTTTCAAAATCTATATATTGTATTTAAAGTTGATTATCCCTGCCCAGAAGTCCTCCTCTACATGGCGGGAGAATCAGCACAAGTAAGGGACTGCCCTGTAGTACGGTGTCATGAACCCCGAGCCGCTACGGTAACCGTGAACAGTGAACTCTGAAATGTGGCTGACTAACGGGGCAATGGCACCTCCCATTCCATGGTGGACAAGACACCACCACAGTTGATTGTTAAAAAACGAGAAACAACATTCAGTCGATCACCAACTTGTTCTCGAAGCATTTCAAACACAGAGTTGTCTTCTATGTTATTGATAGCGCCATGTTTGGATGGCAGAATCTGTCATACGTGTGATGGATACATTCGAGAGAATTCCTTAGGCCTAACTTATTTATATTCTTCATGTTACAACTCAAATAACCATTTAAAAAATAATATGTACTTATTTGTGGTATCGGTCTTAATGACAAAGGCAGACGCATTCTACTTCACCCAGTCATGATGGTTGTCAAACACAACCATCAAGAGTCACAACTTGATACCCTAATATGATTGAGTGGAGATAAGAAAGAAGAAGAAGTTTGAATATATTTCTTATTTCTAAATACATTTTATTTATTTAGTCTTAATTTACAAGTTTTACATTCGAGCATAGCTCACGAGTCAGCATATCCTGGTTATTTACATATGGGGAGTTGATTGAGTAGAGGTACCAGACCTTACAGGAGGATAACTGTATTTTTAAATATAAATTATAAATACACAATATATAAGTAGGAAAGAGCGACGAAAAATCGAATTTCGAATCAAGAGTTTACAAAAAAAAAAAAAAAGAGAATATAATATTCAAAGAATAACATTAAAAAAATTATTTCAAAGAGAGATAAACTATACTTCTTAACCATTCGAATTCTAAAGTCATCACATTTCTTTATATTAAAACTCTCACTGAAAAAAAAATGGATTCCAGAAAAAAAATTCAAACGAACATTAAATAAAGATAAAAAAAATAGGAAATTTAATATTAAACTAACGTATCCATTATACCTATATATAAATAACACTGAAAAATAGAAGTTGAGTAAAAAAAAAATCCACTAAAAGCAGTCAAATATATAAGTAAAAAAGGAAAAAAAAAATCACCAAAATGGGATATTATTGAAAATGGCTTGAGGCTAAAAAGCGAGTGAATAAAATAAAAATATGGCAACGGGATTTTTTTTTCTTCAAGTTTTCGTTAGTGAAAATGCAGATGTTAGAAAATTTCCAACCTAAGTCAAAAAAAAAAAAAAACTTCATATAATATTTTTTATTCTCGATAAAGTTTTATAAAAATAATGGGAAAAATAAGTACAATATTTTATCAAAAATTCAATCAAGGTAGAAAAAAAAAAGGTAATATTTGTGAGGCAGTTGGTCCTTTTTCTAACATTTTATTAAGAATGAAAGTAAAAGCTAAAAATTGTAGCAATTTAGTAGTTATTTTCCTTTTATCTGTTCAAACGGTTTATCTTTTTTAAGTCCTTAATAACATATCCTATTATAAACTATGCAAATCTACTGTTCTACAACGTTCACGACAGTCCTGTGAGCTTCTTCATTTATCATGACAGTAGTTTCAATCTTTAAAACTTGATAATTAAATGCATTTTTTTTAGATTGTTATAAAGCAAATACTAATACAGTAGAACCTTCCTTTAGAGGACACCCCGCTAGCAGACACCTCTCCACAAAGGAAAGTTTTCATTTGCAAAATTACCATTTTTACTATTTAGCAACTCTCTGGTAAGAGGACACCTCTCCCTAAAGGACACTGGCTATGCAATTAGGTGTTCTTTACAGGGAGGTTCTACTGTATATATATATTTTTAAAATGCTATATAAAAATATAGGTATTAAGAAAAAAATTTATTAAAATTTCAAAATAGCGCTTTATACGAAAGTTAATTAATTTTTATAAATAGCTGTTTTTTAATATATATTTATAAAGGTAAAATAATGAAATTTTTATAAGCTTATTTGGAATATTATTTTTTTTGCAAAAAAAAATCCAATTAAAATTTATATTAATAAAATTGAATAAAGAAGAATATATAAACCGAATAAAATTCAAATAAAAAAATGAAATATTATTTTCCTGATACAGTCGAACTTGGATAATTCGAACCCCAAGGGACCATAAAAAAATTCGAATTATCCAAAAATTCGAATTAAAAACGGAAATTCTATTTATAGGAAATTCTAGGGACCAAGATAAATATTCGAATTAAAGAGGTTTTCGAATTAAAGAAGTTCGAATTATCCAAGTTCTACTGTATTAAATTATATTAATATAAATCTCTCTTAAATTAATTATTTTAAAAGTTGCTGCTATATAGGAAAATTAGTAAGTTCAATAAACCGAATTCTAGATAATTGAAACACCATTAAGTAATATTATTTCAAAATTTAAAAAAAAATGAAGAGAGAGAAGGGATACATTACTTATTTAAAAAAATATAATTTACTGTATAAAATCAATAAATAGATTTAATAGTAAAGCTAGAGAGAAAGTGAATTAGGAAATAAAATTATGTTAATTCTATTGAACTTGGCAACGTTCCTGAATGCAAACAGAATAATTTTTTTTTCTTCTTCAATGATTAAAATTAAATTTCCCTCAAATATAAATATTGACTTTGGACCAAAACCCTTTTATAGAAAATAAGACACAAAAGGAATTTCTTCTTTTTGGAAAATTAATTTCTTACGTTAACGCCCTATATATACATTATATATATGATTTAAAGCTAGAATTATTATATTTATATAATATATAAGCAACTATAATTATTTTAATAATTTTCTTTAAAAAAAAAAGTTATTCCATGATGCAGTTGGATAACTTTATTCTTCATTGTGTTTCTATTAATTAAATTTTCCTTTTTGAGAGAGATTGAGATTGAAACTACTTTATTTCAAAGTACATATAAAGATTATATAAGGTTAAATACAGATAAAATATAGATATGAATAAATAAAATTATATAATGATAAAATACGAAAAATAGATATAAATTTTTGAGAGAGAGAAATGAAATAATTCATTTTAAAATGTTTTCTATCACAATGTCTTTAAAAAAAGCAGTATTAAACATGAATATTGGAAAAAAAGTGTAATTGTTATAATAATAATAAAAATATATATAATGCTACACACAAAAAAAACGTTTTTAAAAAGCATACTTTAACAAATCACAGAACAAAAGTCTTTTATTAATGTAGAAAGAAAAAAAATCTTAAAAAGAACATTTAAATGACAAATTAAAAAGAAAGTTTTTTTTTTCTCTCCCTCCCTAAAATAAGAATGAAAGGGGAAGAATTTTAATGGTTAAAATAGGATAGAATAAAAAAAAAAACACGTATTATTATAAATATTAAAGAAAAAAAAAACAACTCAAAAGAAAATTTAACAGCGAATATTAACGAAGCAGAAGATAAAATTTAAAGAGAAAAAATACGTTGATCACATTTTGTTAAATATTCATAGAAAAGTTTATTGATTATACAAAACTAAATATTTTTCAAAAAACATTTTAAAATCTCTTAAAGGGAACGAGAAAATTTAAATTTTAATTGGATAGGATTTTTTGAATTTAAAAACACCTATTTTTGTTAAGAATGTTTTTTTTTTAACAGATAAATATTTATAAAATGATATGTCGCTTCTAAAAAGGTGTTTAAATTTTATATTATGGATGAAAAAATCTCAAATTTCATATAATATGCTGTATTAATCTGAGGTTTATTTACATATATGCTTATATGTGAAGTGTCAAGTTTACTTATAATCATCATTTCAAGTAAGTACATGAAACGTGAGATAAATACGCATGAACTAAGCAAATGGATATAAATATATGAACTAGAAAAGAGAATATATTTAGAGTGATAAAGAATTGAAATTATTTGTGGAAGGTGTTTTTTTATTTTTCAATAATCTGCAGAGAGGGAGTAATCTCTCAACAATTCTTTATATATCTCTTATATAAAGAAAAGAGATTCTGTTGATTTTGGAATTGTTGAAAATTAAGCTATGGTGGTGCAGTCGTGGTTGAATAATAATCTTGATAAAAATAGTTATTAAAAATTGCTTTAATTGAGCTTTAGGATAAACATAATTCAGTAAAAGTGCTGCCTGGCTTAAGGCGTAAGAATAAATAAAACAAAAAGCTTATTTACATAATGTACAAATGTTTTGAGCCGGCCAACGGGGAAGAGAAAATATCTTTATTTTACGGGGCTGCTAACCAAAATGAATGATTTTTGAGCCCCGATGGACGCATAAAGCGGAATATATACAAATCATAGTTGAGGGGCCTGGGGATGGGTGGCCAGGGATCATCGCAAGGGATCCTAGGATCTGGCAGTGGAGGTGTCATCGCAGGGGGGAGGAAGCTGGAGAGGTCAAGGAAACAGCGCCTTGATGGGTGAGAAGCCTGGATGGAGGCCAGTTGAGGAGGCAGGAGGTCCTGGAAGCCTAGAACTTGAGGGCTCTAAGCTTCAAGATGGGGCAGCTTGAGGCTCTCGCCTCGTGCTTGTCTGGGAGGCCCTTGGCACAGCAGTTGGCGCAATTGGAAGTGTGCCAGTCGGCAACTGAGGGGCAGGCACGGCCTTCATGGCCGCCTTCACCGCAGTGGAAGCACGTAGGAGCTCTGGTGCATTGGACAGAGTTGTGGCCGAAGCCACAACAGCGGAAGCAGACTCGTGCGCGGATGGACTCCTCGAAGTTGAGGATCACACCATCCACCACGATCCTTCCACGATTTCCCAGAGCTCTGAAGGTCGAGAGGTCCACCTCGATGAAGGCGGTGCAGGTCCCGTTTCTGGGTGCAGAGCGATGCGCCACGCGCACCACCTTGTCCCCAGGGAGTTGGCTGACAGCAGGGGTTTCCAGCAGCGTCTCTTCAATGGTGGAGTTGGATGTTTCCTCATCCACTTTGAAGAGGCAGATGCGAGGCAGGATCACCTTCTGTTGGCGGACCTTCATGCCATCCAGCTTGTTGGCCAGGGAGGTGGTAACAGCTGGGATGGTATCGGGGTTGCTGGAGTGGAAGACAAGCTTCCCTTTGGTTCGCAGGGAGGCCCAAACGCCTTGGGGTAGAGTGTGGGCAGCGCGGACAGCTTTGAGCATGGCTCTAGGGTCAGCTTGTGGGTCATCGGAGATGACCACTGTGTGGGCCGCCGATTTATCCCCATGGAGGACCACTTGGGCGGCCGCAGGCTTGGTGGGGCGGGAAGGCGCAGGTTTCGCGGGACCTCTGAGGTTGGTCCTCTTAGCGGGCGGGCAGGGAGCCTCTGGCTGCTTCCTTTTGGTTGGAGCTGGAGTGGCGGGCTTGGTGGGGTCGGTCTGGGAGCTGGTTTCCTTGCAGGAAGGAGCAGGGCTTGTTTGAATGCATTGGCAGGCAGTCTGTGGCTTGGTTTCTTCCAGATCCTGGAAGGACGCGAGGGTGCCAGAGAGGTTCTCTATCTCGGCAATGAGGGCCTTGATCTGCTCGGTCCTTAGGCTGACGAGGTACTCAATGACTTGGTACAGGTATTGTTGGGAGCTAGGGGGAGGATGCGCTAACGCATTCGCGGAGTCGTCCATCACCTCCTGGTTCTCCAACTCTAGTTGGGCGAGGGTCACGAGGGGTTTCTCGGCGATCTCGGCATTCTTCTTTTTCTTCCTGGAGGGAGCCATGGCAGGGGTGAGCGCAAGAGGGCAAAGATGTTCGCAGGTAGAGATCTAGCGGCGTGGCCAACGGGGAAGAACAACAACGAGTTTTTATATAGTGGAAGCGTGACCTCTGGCGGTCGATTTAGCAGAGAATTTGTATCTATGAAATAAATATAATTTTAAATAAAATAATATTTTTATAAAACATATATATACCATGTGTACATAAATTTATTATTTTTATTTTTCCATGTATATTTATTGTTCTCCACAATTTCTCTGCATTGTAATTTACATGGGGAATTTTCTATAAGACCAGTGTGTCTTAATAAAGGTTTTTGTGTATGTGTGTTTTCATTTTTCAATTGAAAATTTCCTCTGTCTCTACTGCTCCTATATTCCAGTGAGAAAAATTTAGTGGAAAGGCCTGGCTCATCAATCCTGAACCTTTCCAACGGTTTTGACAGTTTAATGGTAAAAATTAATTTGATCTTTTAGAAATTTAAAAACATAAACTTTTTTTGATTTATTATAAATATTATTGCTATTATAGTTACTTAACTTTTAAAAATATTTTTTGTGAAAAGACAAATGTCCGTTATTATATGAAAAATTGTGTAATTATGTAAATAGAATGTATATATTGTATAACAAAAAGTCGGTGGACGGTTGGGTAAAACCTTCGATTTCCGATAGTCATGAACCGGGATCAAATCCCGCATTGTACACTTTTTTCTGTGAAGAACCTATTCATATTCTCATTGTTAATAACAAGCTAGGTTGCTCTTTTTGAGCGGTACCTAATAAAGTTAATTTTGGAACAAGATATTGTATTAAAAAAAAAAGAAAATAAAAATTTAAAATATATTTCTTATCACTGATTATTCGGAACAACTTTACGATTTGAGGGTCCCACATAAATTGCCTCGTAAAAATCGAATTTAAAATAGGGTTGTTTCTTTTTTGAAGAAATGGTTGCTATAAACAGCTTATATGGTTAAACATTATTTTTATTTGATATCAGAAATACTAGCAGTAAGCACACAAACATTAGTATCATTGTGTGTTGAGTGGAGGAAGGAATAGACATAATTACGGTAGAACCGAACATCAATTACCAGAATTCTAGTATATACACTCATGGACAAAACTTAAGGAAATTGTACCTTTTACCGTGAATATCGGGATTCAGACAATAACTCTGAAAGATATTACAGTGACCTTTATTGAAGACATACGAGATAATCAATATACACTCATGGAGATAAAACTTAAGGAAGTTGTACCTTTTACCATGAATATCGGGATTCAGACAATAACTCTGAAAGATATTACAGTGACCTTTATTGAAGATGAGATAACCAAGTGTAAACAAAATTGCCTCTGTCCTCTTCTTCTTCTTAAAAAAAAAAAAAAAAAGGCATCAAAGACTTTAACATAGTATTTTATGCATATTTCGAAGAAATAACACATTAAAAATATCAGGTTCTAAAACTATTTCTTATTCAAATATATGGCCGAAGCGTATTCAAGGAAATTTATATAAAATGAACTTTGAAGATAAGGTACAATTTGGATTATAGATTAGAAGAATTAGATAAAAAGACCATATCCAAATAAATTATGTATGACATTTCGGTAAAAGCATTGTCACCAAAACATCACACATTCATTTGGATAGAATCTTGTTATCTTTTGCCTCTAAAAAAAAAAAAAAAATGCAAATTTATGTATTCAAATAAAAAAATAGTCCCCGTTATTTTTTACGGAACTCCTGCCATATTACCTGAAGTTTGGCGAACTAAATATACGGGAGTCGAACATCAAAATGCATTTTTTTTTCTTTTAGTAACTCATTGACGTGTTATCCAAAATAATTTATTGTTTCATAAAAAAATAATATTAAGCAATTTTATTTTGAGAATTATATTCGTATAAATATATACAATGGTCTATGAATAAAATAAACTAGAAACAAATGCAAAAAAAAAATCTATATTTTTAATCTAATCACAATAATAAAAAGTTAGGCCTAAAAGCTAAAAAAAAAAAAAAAAGAGAGAGAGGGAATCGCTTTGTCAGCAAAAAGACAAATCACTTTTTAAAAGTTTAGCGTCAAGATGCGTTTCACCTTTGGTTTTTTGTTGCCCATTTTCTTTGCTATTTTTTATTCGTATAGAATTGTTTTTCAGCTATTTCTTTCCTCATCGGAGTATTCAGTGAGCGTCCAAAAAAAGTTGAGATTTGACACATGAGAACGCATCAGCGTACATTAAAAATCTATTAGAAGAAATGATCAGTTATTTTTCTCATTAATAAAAACACACGATTATACATTTTTATTTATAAAAATAAAAGCTGTCATCAATATAATATTAATATCTTTATTTAAAAAATCGCTTGTGCAGTCGTCGATTAGAAAGATTGAAGGAAGTTCGGCTGTTATTTATTGTTTTTATTTCTGAAGTTGTACTTGGCACCACTTCCAGATTTAATTCCCAGAAGTACTATAGATTATATTCCCAATCTCGTCTGTAACTCTGGATCATTTTTCTTTAGTCATCTTCACAATATGTAAATTTTCATTCCAATAATGGGTTAAAATAATAAAAGCAGAATGATCCAATACAGTATTAGAGCTCTAAAGAAGTGGTCTGGTAGATTAAATTGGTGAAACCGCTGGGAGGGTTTACCACTAATGAGCCAAGCCCTTCCAAATATATTTTTCATCGCAATGGACAGTAGAAGTTAGATTTATTTGTGAAAATAAACATTCGCGTCTTAATGTCTTTATTCGTTGTATATAGATGGTATGTTATTGCTTTGTATTTATTAACTTTTTAAAATTTTATTGTTCAACATTTCACCTATTGGAACAAATATAAACTAAACGGTGATTTTATTTTTTTCCCAAAGTTTTTAATGGTTTTATTTTCCTTGATATTGCCAGGTGGAAAATTAGACAAAAAACTTCAGGATGACACAGCAATTTATTTCAGGCTAGAACAAACTATGAATGGTAAACAAAAGATAAGCCATGAGAGAAATTTACAGAGTAGCAAAATATATAAACATAAAAATGACCACTCTGTTAATAAAAATAATAAAAACTTTGTTACAATATATACACCAAGAACTAAAAGCAACCACGGACCAGGTTTCCTACCGCTAGAAAAACTTGACTGTGTTTCAACAAACCACCAAAATAGACATGCTGAAAGCTTCATAATGATTTCATATTATAAAGTATATCAAGAATGTGCATCTTAAAATACCTTTATATTACAAAACTAACCCAATTATACCGAATATATATATATAAGTAAGCAAAGGTCGCCTCTCCCGTCAAAATAGACGTCAAAACTAGACGCCATCTATTGACCGTCACCGCAAACTAGCGGTCTCGGGTCGGTAACAAAGCCACAACACCAGCTTTGGTAAACTGATAAGCGTCCACCTAGAGACCGTGGTTTCGGGCTAATGGCCCTCGTCGGTCCTAGGCTGACGGGCAAAATTTCCATCTATATGGAATATGTATATAAGTTTATATAAAAAAGAGCGTATCTGGATCTGTAAAGAAAAAAAAAAATTTTTTTTCTCTCAAAATATTTCGAAAGATTGCTCCCTCTTTATCGATTTATTAAATTAGAATTTTGAGAAATTTGGATCAGATACATCAAATAAATGGTACTTAACCGATTTGCAACAAATATATATGAAGAGAGAACGAAATTATAGGATTGGTATGACGTAGTCTTAATTTTTTATCTCGTTTCATGTATTTACAGTTCATAAGATAATAAAAATATACTTAATATTTATATATTATATTAAAAATAGCTTCAGTTTCAACATAAAATTTGAGAAATTCTAATATATTTTATATATACACAACCAAAAGTTATTATTATTTCTTTCGCCATATCTAATCGTGTGATTTTCTTGGCAGAAGATCATTTTCAGCCAATAGCCGACCATCTTTCAAGGTAACGTGACCATGTCAACCAATCAGATTACATCGCCCTTCACTTAGAGGGTATCACCTTACATGCCTAATGAATACGTACAACAATTTATTGCCTTTTTTTTTCTTTCTTGAAGCCATTTCTGGGGATAACGAAGAAGTCGTTTGAAATTGGAATAACGGTGTGATTTCCCCATGACCTTTCATTTTCTTCAAGGTTCTTATGTTTTTTTTTTATCTTTGAGATAGAGGTACAAGATAGGGGAAAAAAAGCCGCCGAAAGAACTCTGGTAATTTTAGAGGTATGCTGACATTTCCTCAGTCTCTTTTTTTTCTCTACGATAGCATTATCTCGATTTGAAAGGAGGAGGAAAGTTCTTATCATTGATTGTATCTTTGCCTACCACCTCCCTCGCTTTAAAATGAAGGAAAAATATTTTTGATTTATCTCCCGATGTCTGTGTAGGGAGATGGTGAGAATACAACTTTGTTATTTTGATGTGTAAGGGATGGCATTTTAAATATACACATATATATAAACTAAAAATAAAAAAGTTATATCAAGAAATTGGGTTGGCCAAATATCAGGGAACAGGCTAAATCAATACAAGAAAATAAGACCTAACCAAAATTTATTTAACCATTTATTTTTACCTGGATATTAGGTCTTATTTTCTTGTATTATAATCTATAATCCAAATTGTGCTTTATCAGGCTAAATCAATGTTTAGTTGATTTCTGTTCCGCCAGATGGCGCTCTGCCTTCTGTAAAGCACATGTGCTCCTGGTCAGGATATACCTTTTTTTATTTTTAATATCAACATCTGACCTTTTTATTTATTATTCTATTGTTTTTTCATATATATAAACTATATTTACATATGGTAAACTAGCTTTTAGGCAAATAGTTTATTTATTTATTTTGAAGTGTTGCAAGCTTTCGATTAAATTTTGCTCTTCAATATTTGTCCAAAGCTTTCAACACCTCAAAATATATAAACTCTTTTTACAATAAAACGCAGGCTCCGAGGATGAGTTTCCATTTTTATTAATTTATTCTCAAACTTTCGGGTAGTACCAACCCTTCTACAGGAGTATATAAACTAAATGAAACTAAATTTTTAACTATTATTTATATGAAGTAAACGAAAAATTGCGCTACAAATAATAAAAATATAACCTTTCGCAATTTCGAAAAGAAACTCATTGCGAAAGGTTGTATTTTTATTTTTATTTATATATTATAAAAATATTTAAATCTTTGCCCAAAAGCTAGTTTTCCTTATTTAAATAATTTCTGGTAACTATTTGTTTGCATAAGCTATATTTACATAAATATAAATGGTTCTAGCGAGAGTACCGCAGCGGTACGATAGCTTAAACTGGCGAAACTGATTGGAGGGTTCACCACTGATGAGCCAAGCCCTCCCAATATATTTTTTCATCGCAGTAAGGACAGTAGAAGTTTGTATTATGTATAAAAGAAACATTCGCGCTTTTAAATCCTTTTATTTTATATATCTCTCGCTCTTCATCTTGAGAGAATAATCTTCCAAACAGGATCTACTTGAGAACATCTCATTACATACAGTCATGCTAAAAGCTATCATATATTTTAGAAATGAAAAAATAAGAGAGTTCATTTTAAATAATGCGCAGTTTTCAAAAAAAACAGAGGATAAAAATATATATATTTAAAACAAAAGGAATATATAGGCCCCATTATAGTAATAGAAAATTCTCAAAATATTTTTTATTCTTTGTTATTTTTTCCCCATAGAGTAGAAATAGCTTTCTTCGCAGAATTTTTACTCTGTGATCAAATAAATAAATATATTTTTTTTTTAATTCAGAAAAAAAGGGATTTTTGACCCTTGAAAATAAAAAAATCTCACGATATCATCATTATTGTATAAACTCCTTTTGATATCAACTACCTCGGAAAAAAAAAGTCGTTTTCCATAAAACATTTATTTTAAAATTACTCTTTGGAGAGAAAATCTAAGGGAAAAACGATAGAAAAAATCGGGTGTGGCTAGAACCAATTTATCTTCGATTTTTGCCATGAGATCAATAATTTTTTTTTTTCACAGAGGGAAATATATATTTTTTAAATCTCTTTGTCACAACATTTGTTATAACGCTATATTGATTTTTTTAAATATAGATTTTCCTTGTAACTTTAGTCTTCTCTGTGACGGGGTCAAGTATTATTTTTGACCATTGACCAGGTCATAAAAGCAACATATTGATTTTATAAATATTATGTTCTTTTATCATTATACATTTATGTTGTTATTGTTATTATGTATAGAATGAGAATATGATGAAATGATAATGAGTTTTATATTTATATGTAGTAAAACACTCAATAAAAAAGACAGTTACAAAGAAAATGATCGAAAAAGCAACTAACGAATTGCCTGAGGGTTGACCATCTCTACAGATTCAGTACCGCCGATTTTATTCTTCGCCGCAACAAGCCTGAAATACGATGTATCTTAAACAAAACAAAATTTGATATTTATAAATATTTTATAGAAAGAGATTTTGTACCCCCTCCCCCGCTGGCCACTAATCTGTAACCGACTCTCTGCTCAATAAAGATCGTTTTGTCGTGTAAAAAAGGACTTAGGAATAAATTTATCAATAAATATCAATCTACTGGATATGAATCCAACAAATGCTACCAAGGTTTCTGGAGATGGGTTTCTTTATCTTTATTGAATGTAATATCAAGCTTTCAGGAATCTCTGTTCTTCTACAATTATTTTTAATTAATATTAATATAATTAATAATCACCACAATTGTAAATAATATCATTTTCTTTGTTTAATTTAATTTTTGTAACAATTAACTAAGAAATATTTAATTAAAAAGGTATATATTGGATCAAAATATCATTTATTTTACCAATATTTCAGTTGGCTGAACACCAACTTTTATCAAGGTGTTATAACATTTTAAAGTGTGTCAACAACAAACTCAGCGCCACATAACGTCAATAGCATTAAGTTAGTTGATAATTAATGATTAAGTTAGTTAAAATGTTGACGTTATGTGGCGCTGAGTTTGTTGTTGACACACTTTAAAATGTTATAATACCTTGATAAAGGTTGGCGTTCAGCCAACTGAAATATTGGTAAAATAAATGATATTTTGATCTGATATATGCCTTTTTAATTAAAGATTTATTTATGGATTGCTCTATTTTCAAAACAATTAACTAAGATTGTCAATAAATTATTTTTTCTTCTGCAGGAGTACATAGAAACATATAAGAAAACTTATCTCCAGAAACCTGTAGCATTTGTTTAAGAATAAATCTATATATTTAAAAAAATTAGGAGTATATACAGGGTGATCCAAAAGTCCCGCACAACTTTAAAAATTAATAACTCCGCGAATATTTGCGCTAGAGCAATGCGGTAAACACCATTGTGTTCAGGATGCAATGGGATTTTTTATGGCAAATAATGAAAAATTCGAAATTGATTTTAGTTACAACTTTATTCGCTAGATGGCGCTCTACCAGAATCAGAGATTCAGCGGCCAAATTGTTTGATAAATTGAAAAATATAACTGAACGACACGTATTTTTCCTTTTTGAATACCAGGAAAGAACACTAATAATATCAAATGATAAATAAATAAAACACCATTTCGCCAAAAGTTAGAAGAAATGGTTAACTATTTTTAAATACAATCTGAGATATGTAAAATAGGTATATGCAAATTAAAACATGTAGCAAAAAAAAAACTGATATTTTAGATGCGGTTTGCTGGAATCATCTCAGCTATTTAAATTTCGAAAATAATAATTTTCTAATTTTTTAAATTCAACTCTCTCTCAGTATCGATTATATTTATTTTAATTCATTTGAAAAATATTTATCTATCTCTGATGATTTATTTTACTCTGGAATGCCGTTGTTGTTTTTGTCGTGTCCAATAAAGAGCCTCAGATGTCTTCATGCATCTCTATCACAGCAGTAGCAGCATTGTCCACTATCTTGGGTGTGTAAAGCAACTGCTCTGGGTCTAAATCAATTTTATGCAAGGCTGCGGGCATGAGAATATGTGGGTAGGTGTTAGTTCCACACCAGGACAGATGTTGCATGTTCTATAGGTTCTTGTGCCATCTAGATGTATTGTCATCTTTTATAATGTTTTGTTCTAAATCTTGTTATAGTTTTGTCATTTTTCTCTCGGAGTTTATTTCACATTTTGATCTTTTCTTATTTTTTGTTCAATTATCTTGTATTTTGCAAAAGCATTAGTGTTAAATAATGACATTTGTTCTTTCCTTTGGCTCAACTTTCTGGCTTCCTTTGCAAATTCAACTGCCATTTCATTACCCCCGATCCAAACACTGGCAGAAATCCATTGTAGAATGCTGTTATTCTCCAATGATATCAGTTGAGTAATTAACGAGTTTATTTTCTGTGTGAATATAGTATTACCCTTCTGAATTGCTTCTAGATCGGATATGAAGTCGTTGTACGGTATATTATAATTCCTTCTGCTTGATGCAGGTATGGTTGGTTAAGGCATACATCAAGAGATTTCCAGATAGCTGTCAGTTCATAAGTGAAGTTTGACGAAATCTTTCTTGCTACTTCTTTGATTTTGATGTATGTTCCATCTTGTGTATTATGTTAATTCCAGCCCCTCCATTACTTATGGTAAGGTCTGATGATCCATCTGTATATGCTGTTAAATAATTTATCTGATATCATAAACCAATTGTGCCAAGTCCTTTCTTCTTAAGTATGTTTTTGTTCTCTTTTTTTTATTGCAGGGTTCATTCAGGTTAAGATTGATGATTACATTTGATGGCAATGGGGTAGGAAATATTGGTTATTCTCGAATTTGAAATTCATTATTTTTCATATTTATGCTCTTTCTAATATTGTTGTCGTTACTGAAGTGTTGAAGATCTTTTGAGCCTTTCTTTTTGTGTCCAGTTTAAATAGGTTCTATGGGATATGTGTTCGGTTTCTTTAGTTTTTAAGCTATTGGTAAATTTTATTGTTTTTAATTGTCTTCTGCTTTCAAATAGGTCTAGACCACATTCTCTCTGAATTTTATAATTGTTGGTATTTGAAACAGAACCAGTGATTAATTTGGCCGCTTTTGCTTGAACACTGTCTAGTCTTCTTTTTAGTGATGAACTTCAGGGAGCCCAAACAGGTGTTGCATATTCCATTATTGGCCTTATTTAGGTGATATATGTTGTTCTGAGAATTTTGGGTTTTGCTCCCCAATTTGTTCCACATAGCCTTCTCAGAATGTTTAGGTTTCTGGTAGCTTTATTTGAGGTGCTAATTATGTTTTCTGTAAATCGCAATTCCTCTTCAAGTATCACACCTAGGTAATTTGGAGATCTAATTATATAATTATATGGTTGTTATGCTTATTTTGGAGTTAAATCCATGCCTCTTTTACTGTCAGTGAAGGAGACCTATAGATTTGTGTTTATTGGGGTTTTTGTCATTTTGAGTTTCATTGCCCACTTATGTGTGCCATATGGCTATATAATCTGCATAACAGGCAACTTTTGTCTCTTCAGTGAGGTAAGGATGGATGATGTTAAGGTTGTGTCGTAATTAGATGTACAACAACTCAAACTTGACCATGACTCTTTTTTTAGCTCTTTTTCCTTTCGTTTGGCCAACAAAAAATGTTCAATTTATATACACATATATTCTTACATAATGAGACTACAAAGAATGCAAATAATCTTCATCTATTTACATACACAACACATCTCCCCCCTTAATAATACTCCAGTCGGTCTGGGGGTTTCCTGGCACTCTGAGGTCTAGGACTGCGGACGGGCACTTGCACAGCGGCAGGCTCCGGTTTAGGAGTGCAAGAGGGCACGTGCACAGCAGCAGGCCCTGGTATAGGAGTGCAAGAGGGTACGTGCACAGAAGCAGTCTCCTCCTTGTTTCCTGATATAACCACTGGAACCTCCTCTTCACTTTATTTCTGACTTCCACCTACAGGCTTCTCTCCTGATGTTCGAGGAAGTATCAAATTTCTTGTCTCCACTTGTTTCTTTCTCACAGGTCGCAATTGAATGATATGCCTCTTATTCACGACGCCCTCGCAACTTATAAGTTAGTCACGGTAGCTCAATAATTTCAAAATGGTACCTTTTTCCATTTAGGTCCAGTTGCATAGTTGCGGAAATAAACCTCGCAACCTGTAGTAAACTGCTACTGCCTTCTTACGGCCTCATGGAATACCTTTCGAGGATTTCCCATCTTGGTATTAAATTCGAGAATCTTGATCTTAAACTTCTCTTTATTAGCAGTTCCGCGGGGGAATTCCTTTATTACAGTTTGGGGGAATGCTCTATGAGCAAATAGGAATCTTTGTAGATTCGTCTCTAAATCATCCTTCCCATTATTCTTTCTCAAAAGATTTTTAAACTCTCTTACATATCTCTCAGCTAAACCATTTGTACTAGGATTATACGAACTGGTCTTAGTGTGCCGTATACCATTCATTTTAGTAAATTGCTCTAATTCACCGGAGACAAACTGTCTTCCGTTTTCTGTAACCAAAAATTAGGGCAATCTAAATCTGGAAAAAAATTCTCTAAGATGATTTATAATCGTTTTGCTGGTAATATATTTGATGATAAAAAATTCTATCCACTTTGAGTATGCGTCCACGAGAACCAAAAACATTCTTCCCATGAACGGACCCGCTAGATCAAAATGAAGTTGATGCCATGGTTTTTCGGGTCAAGTCCATTCCGATATGGTAGCCGGGGGCATGCTTTTCGATTCTTGGCATACTCTACATTCTCTAGATAATTCCTCGAAGTTACTGTCTATGCCTGGCCACCAGAAAATACCGTCTGGCAATCATCTCCATTTTAACAATCCCCATGTGTATTTCATGCAAGTCATTTAAAATTAAAGGTCTTAAATTTTGGGAAATTACCACTCTTTCACGCCATTGAAGACAACCAAACTCCAAACTTAATTCCTCATTGATATTATAATAAGGAGCTAGTGGGTTTTCCCTCGGTACCCTTGTGAATTTCCAGTTGCCTTCTATAACATTCCTTAATACTTGGGGCGTCTCTTATGCCACCTCCATAAAAGAGAACGGTACCTCATTCAACTTCCTGAGAAGTACCTGGTCTTCATCAAGAGACTCCCTGACTCTCGATTCTAAAGGAAGACGTGACAATGCGTCAACACTGGAATTATCACTAGTTTTTCGAAATTCCACAGTATAATTAAATGCAGCTAATTTTAAGGACCATCTTTTAATTCTGGATGATCCACATATGGGAATTGGTTTATGAGGTGAAAATATATGAATTAAGGGTCGATTGTCTGTGACCAATACAAATTTTCGTCCCAGTAAGTATTGTCTGAATTTCTCAACGCCAAAAGTTATGCTCAACGCTTTCTTTTCTAGTTGAGAGAAACGTTTTTTCGCTTTAGTTAATGTTCTAGAAGCAAAAGCTATAGGGCATTCTTCCTTTCTATCATGTCTATGACTCAGAATTACGCCTAGTCCATAGTCCATTAATAATGATTTACATTTTTTAAATAACATTTGATATTCTTTCGTCCAATTCTATCTACAATTTTTATGCAAAGGTTGATAGAATAGGCTAAAATGTTTGCTATATTCTTTATGAATCTATAATAATTAATTAAGAGTCCTATGAAAGATCTTTATCGCGAAACATTATTTAGGTTCAGGCGCCTCTATCACTGCTTTAATTTTATTTTCTAAGGGATACAGTCCATATTTATCCATTTTAAACCCTAAATATTCCACCGATTTCTTTTTAAATTTACATTTATATCTGTTTAACTTTAAACCTTTTTCTAGCACTCATCTAAACACTAGATCCAACTTTTGTTCATGATCTTCAAAGTCTTTTCCTGCAACCAAAATATCATCTATGTAGCAGGCCACAAAGAATATTCATATACTGTTAAATTTATTGTGGCATCAGTTTTGCCCTGTACAGAATATATAGAGTCCTCTTGTACATACTTACATCCCCACAATTTTTTACTAGCTTTGCAGACCCTACTTAAATGACCCAGTTTTTTACATTTTAAAACAAGTCTTTGTTCTATGAGGGCAAACAGAGGCCACGTGTGAATGTCTTTCACCACATTTATAACACATTATTTCTCCCTTTTGCCTGAAAGACCTTTGCTGCACCATACTATTATTGTACTCACCCTTTTTATCTTTTCCATTCACAGGGGATATCTTGGCCACTAATTTATCTTGTAATTCTCTTGTATTTATCTCCGCCAGTTCGAACGAGATCGCCACTGCAAAACTTTATCCAGGGTGACATCGTCGTTTTCTTGTAGTAGCTTCTTTTGCAGGCTTTCCAACTTGATTCCAGCCACAAAACGGTCTCGCATCATGGTTCCCAGCATATCGCCGAAATTACAATTTATTGCTAAATGTTTCAATTCTCTAAGATATTCCGAAATTGATTCTCCTTCCTGTTGAATTCTCTTTAAAAATCTGCATCGCTGTGGTATCACTTTCTTATTTGGATCCAAATGCAGATTAATTCTTTGAATGATAGTATTATAGGGTTGATCTTTCATTAGACCAGAAATAAAATGTCGTTTCCCTGCTTCAAAGTTTCAGAATCTGGTAGCGAGGTAAAAATCAGCACTTTAATCTCCTCCTTCAGATGCCAAAAAGAAAGCATCAAATTTTTGTACAAAAAGATCGAAGTGTCCTCCACTGGGCTATAGCATCTAAAAGGTACTATTAACTTTGAACTTGTCATGCTGATCTTTTCTACTCCTTTGTTTTCTTGATCCAGATAGTTTAAAAGATGTAGTTGTTATACTTGCATAGACACCGTTTTCCTCAGCTTTTTGCTGGCTCTGTAGATCCCGCATCCTCGTCGCCACTTTTGTTGTGTCGTAATTAGACGTACAAGAGCTCAAACTTGACCATGGCCAACAACAAATGTCCAATTTATATATACATACATTTTTACATAATGAGGCTTTAAATAATACAAATAGAGAGGACTGAGCATAGATCCCTGAGGTACACCAGCCCATATTCTTCGGTCCTTGGAAAATGTTCCATTGAACCGAACCTTTATCCTTCTTCCCCTTAAGAAGTCTGCAATCCAGATTAAGGTGTTTCCTCTTACTCCGATGTTGTGCAGCCTTTCAAATAATTTCTACACTCGATCAAAAGCTGAGGTTATATCCAGGAATACGGCCGTTGTCTTCTTTGGCGGTGTTTCCTAGAAATCTATTATTGATTGACAGAAGTAGAACAGTTTATCAGTTGTACAGTGTCTGGATCTTTAGGAAGTCTGGTAGAAGTTTATTTTATTATTGTTAGTGAGCCAGACTATGAGCCTAGAGTGGATAATTCATTCTGTTATTTTACAAAGTATGCTGGTAAGAGCTATTGGCCGATAGTTCTTGCATTCCTTGGCATCTTTGTTTGGTTTCAGTATTGGCACTATAATTGATATCTTCCAATTCTTTGGTAGTTTACCAGTTTGCTATGAAATCATCAGTATTCTTAGGAGTTGATTTTTAGCTTCGACTCCAAAGTGTTTAATCATTTGACCAAAGATTAGATCATCTCCTGGTGACCTCTTGTATCTAACTTTTCTATTGATGAGTTTAGCTCATTCAGTGTGAAGTCTCTCGAGTAAATATCTTGTTGATGGTAATTTCTTGTTTGTTTAACTAACCTGTTTACATTATTTTTTAGAGTCCTGCCTTCATTCGTATAGCTGAGTCTGGAAGTGCTTGAAAGATATTCATCAATTATTTCAGCCATCTGTTTGTTCGTTCTCGCTATTCATATCGGTTAGAGTATTGGAGGATTAGTGTTGGTTTTGATGGTTTTATAACACTAATTATATTCCAATGATGGCTTTCCTTTTTGGATCCATTTTTTTCGCAGAATAATGCCCATTTTTCTTGTTTGAATATCCAAATTTCTTGTTCTATTTTGTGTCTAATTTCAATGAGTTTCTTTATGATTTCTTCTGTTTTATTTGTTTTAAGAAGTTCATTGATATTGTCTCTCTCTGAAATCATTGCCTCGATATTGTGGTCCTTCCAGTAAAGTATTCACAGGTCTTTACGTCTACCTCTAGGTATCGATACTTTTGCAGCTTTGGATATGTTCGAAGAGAATTTTTCCAATTTTTTGTCAATCGTTCTGTGATTTAATTCTTCGTTGCACAGTTCTTCAAGATTTTCTGTGAATATTTTTCCAGTGTTCTTTTAATCAGTTGGAAAATCTCAATTTTGAATTTTAGGGTTTGTTAAATTGGTCTGTGGTCACTGATTGCACTTTTCAGAATTTTCCATTGTGTTGTGGGTGCGATGTTGTAATTTAACGCTGTGATGTCTATTGCGGATTCTGTGCCAGTGGACTCGGATAGATAGGTGTTATTTTCGTTATTTAACGGTGTAAGGTCGAGGTCTGTTAGCATATCCTCAACCTGTTGACCTTTGTTATCCTGGACAGGTGATCCCCAAGTTGGTCTTTCGGCGTTAAAATTACCAAGTATGATTGCGATATCCGAAGACACTTCACTTAATGTCTCTATCAGGCCTGTATTGATGCTAGTATTATCGTGGTGATAAACATTTATGATTGGAATTGTTTTATCTGTAAGATAGATTTCTATTGCCTGAGCTTCTGTCGTGCTTTCTCTAGGCTTACTCTGATTATAGTTATAGTTTTGAGGAAATTGGATCTCTGGAAGCAAAACCTCGGAGTGGAAGACCATCGACATGCAAGTCAGTGGCTGTTACGGTTTTGCAGAATGCTGAAGCTATTGAAACGTTATCCACGTATGGAGAAGTAAGTGCTAGACAAGTTTCTCGACAAACGGGGATTTCGTATGGAACAGTTTGGAGAGAACACACATTTAGAATTTTTCTATAAAAATATCCTAACATATTTCAAAGTTTTCACGAGTTGAAAGTCAGCGATTTTGAGAAGCGTCAAGAATTCGCTGCATGGGTTTTCCGGCAAATTGATATTGATGAAAACTGACTATCAAATGTTCTAAGAACAGATGATGCTCACTTTTATCTGAAGGGAGAATTTATAATTCAAAACTGACTCATTTCGGCAACAGAAAACCCTAGGATTTTTACAGAAATACCACTTCATCAGCACAGAGTTACAGTTTTGTGTGGGTTCACTTCTTCTTTTATTTTTGGGCCATTTTTCTTTGAAAAAATGAATGGAAGAACATTTAAACCGAGAGAAAAAGTTATTCCCATATTGCAGGACAGACAAGCACTAAGCGAAATAACATTCATGCAAGATGGAGGACCTCCTCATATCTCCCGCGGTGCCAAACAATTGCTGAACGATACGTTCAGTGAAATTCGTTGATAAGCCCCCACTTTATATACCAGTGGCCTCCAATATCACCAGACTTGACGCCTTACAATTTCGGTTTTGGGGGTATATTAAGTCGCGTTTTTATCGATGCCGGCCTACCACATTGGCCATGTTGAAGGCTTCTATCAGATGGCACGTTTTATAAATTTCAACTATTTAATTTTGACCATTCTGTCATCTATCGTCTGCAGGCGGTGTTTGAGAATGGAGGGCGCAACATTGAGCAAGGATTGTGACCTAATACAAGAGAGAAGGCAGTTACCTCATGTGTTATATTTTGAAGCTCTTTGTTTTGGGTTATGGGAATAATAAATGCTGTCCTCACATCTTGACTCTTTTTTTTCTGTAAACAGTAATTTTTTTATAAAGCTATACAAACAGTTTAACCGCATAAGTTTCTTTTTTATTTATGAAAAATCATTTTTAATTTCAAAGAGAAATATTTAATATTTCTAACTTTTGGATGACGTATGAAAAGGTTGAATATATGAAGAGTGATGGTCTATATATGAATGGATGTCGTATGGAAGGGTGAAAAATATGAAGAGTAATGGCGAACGGAAAAATAAAAGTGTCCAGGAGCGGGAATCGAACCCACAACCTTCTGCTTACCGGGCAGGTGCCATGTCCACTAGCCTATCCTGGACGTATTTCTCCGTTCGTAACTAATATTTAAACTGACTAATAATACTTATAAATGACTGCGGCGTATAATTATAAAGCTATACAAACAGTTTAACCGCATAAGTTTCTTTTTTATTTATGAAAAATCATTTTTAATTTCAAAGAGAAATATTTAATATTTCTAACTTTTGGATGACGTATGAAAAGGTTGAATATATGAAGAGTGATGGTCTATATATGAATGGATGACTTATGGAAGGGTGAAAAATATGAAGAGTAATGGCGAACGGAAAAATAAAAGTGTCCAGGAGCGGGAATCGAACCCACAACCTTCTGCTTACCGGGCAGGTGCCATGTCCACTAGGCTATCCTGGACGTATTTCTCCGTTCGTAACTAATATTTAAACTGACTAATAATACTTATAAATGACTGCGGCGTATAATTATAAAGCTATACAAACAGTTTAAACAGATATAGACCATCACTCTTCATATATTCAACCTTTTCATACGTCATCCAAAAGTTAGAAATATTAAATATTTCTCTTTGAAATTAAAAATGATTTTTCATAAATAAAAAAGAAACTTATGCGGTTTAACTGTTTGCATAGCTTTATAATTATACGCCGCAGTCATTTATAAGTATTATTAGTCAGTTTAAATATTAGTTACGAACGGAGAAATACGTCCAGGATAGCCTAGTGGACATGGCACCTGCCCGGTAAGCAGAAGGTTGTGGGTTCGATTCCCGCTCCTGGACACTTTTATTTTTCCGTTCGCCATTACTCTTCATATTTTTCACCCTTCCATACGTCATCCATTCATATATAGACCATCACTCTTCATATATTCAACCTTTTCATACGTCATCCAAAAGTTAGAAATATTAAATATTTCTCTTTGAAATTAAAAATGATTTTTCATAAATAAAAAAGAAACTTATGCGGTTAAACTGTTTGTATAGCTTTATAATTATACGCCGCAGTCATTTATAAGTATTAGTAATTTTTTTGTTTGTCATTTGCCCACATCTTTTATTTAGTCGTGCAGGCCAAAGTGTTATAACTTCTCGAATAACACTGGTATACACAATTTTATCCCTTATGCTTAGTTTATCGCTTTTCATTCATTAGAAGAAATAGCATAAGGAATATTCTCTGTATGTCCCCCCCCCCCCACCCCCAACTTTAGAAATTTTGCGCAAAAAATAATACAAAATGATTTTACTACCACGTTTTTCAACGCAAAAGGTCGATTTGAAAATGATTTTTTTGAGAGGATACATTTTCAAAATTTTGTACAGTATAATAAAAAATGATAACATTTGACAAACACATAGGATATTTGGAATAAAGTACGACAAATATATTTATCACTCCCCTCTATATTTCATTTGCTGGATCATGACAAATATCCAGTTAAATAATCAAGTGTCGCCAATTAGTCAAGAAACTACAGGCAAGAAATCCTATTAGTAGTGCCATCATAAATTTTGGTACTATATTAATATTTTAAAAATCGTGTCTTGATATCAGTAGTTATTTTCAAACATTCAATCTATTTCACAAAATCCCATCTAAAATATAAATATTTTTTGCTACATGTTTTAATTTGCATATACCTATTTTACATATCTCAGATTGTATTTAAAAATCGTTAACCATTTCTTCTAACTTTTGGCGTAATGGTGTTTTATTAATTTATCATTTGATATTATTTGGGTTCTTTCCTGGTATTCAAAAAGGAAAAATACGTGTCGTTCAGTTATATTTTTCAATTTATCAAACAATTTGGCCGCTTAATAGCTGATTCTGGTAGAGCGCCATCTAGCGAATAAAGTTGTAACTAAAATCAATTTCAAAATTTTCATTATTTGCCCTAAAAAATCCCATTGCATCCTGAACACAATGGTGTTTACCGCATTGCTCTAGCGCAAATATTCGCGGAGTTATTAATTTTTAAAGTTGTGCGGGACTTTTGGATCACCCTGTATATAGGGGCTTTAGTAGGTCTATAAAAGGATATATGCAAATATTCTAAATATTTTTAATATATCTGAAAGGGTAGCATTGTGATTTATTTAACTTGAAACATTAAATTTATCTCGATCACAGTTACCATATGAATCTGTTTAAAAAAGATCTTTAATTAAAAAGAAAGTAAGAGAAATAAATTAAAAACGAGAACACAAGATAAATACCCCAAAAAAGAAGAGTTTTTTTTAAATAATTCAATTTCTTTGAACTTTTTTCGAGAAAATGAAGTTATCGTCTGGTAAAAAAAAAAAAAAAAAAAAAAAGAAGGGGGAATGTAGATGTAACTTTATATTTCATTGACTGACTTAAGGCTCAAAGATTTCCATTAGAGACTGGTATGCAAATTATGTATAAACAAAATGCTACTGTTTAGAAGGAGGAGAGATATGTAATTTATTTTATAAACTTTTATAATTAAAATCAATTCAATATAAAGCAATGGGCGCCATCTATATATAGAAAATAAAAGTATTTAAGCACGAGGAATGTTTATTTTACACTTAAAACAAACTTCTACTATCCTTACTGCGATGAAAAATGGTTACTGAGATCTCTGAAGGTGATCTGATTGTTTTCATCTTCTGTTGTCCTTTTAAAGTCTGCTTATCATAAACCTGGGATATATGCAACTTAGTTCAGACCTAAGGCGGGAAAACAAATACCCCAAAAAACCACAGTTTACAATTCGAATTTATAAAGGATAGATTGTAAAGAAACGGTACAGAGTAAAAAGTGTTAACTATGAGAAAAAATTGTTATCATTAAATAATTTAATATATTCGTTTTCCAAATCGACTAAAAACTATTCAAATCTTTAAAATAGCTCCCTACATTTCTGATCGGATAATCTGTTAAAGCTAAAAGGTCTTAATAAAGCTTTTTATTGTTGTTGTTGTATAAATCTTTAAAAAATATATATGTATAAATGAAGAAAAAAACTTATATTTAGGTTAAGAATTTTTACTCATTGAAATAGAACTAAGTTTCTATATACCTATAAATATACCTCATATGTCTGACTAAGACAAAAAACCGTACATTGATCTTTTTGTTTTATTTTTCCATTAAATTTTAAAAATTTCCAAAATTGCGCGCGCGCCTAAAAACATTCTAAAATACAATAATATAAACGTCTTTTTAGATATCAAATGTTATAAACACTAAAAAATATATATATATTCACCTAATGTGTGTGTATGTTTTTGTCATATAAAATATATATAAGACATGAAAGTGTGTATATTTTATATGATAATATCTAGGGCTTTGTAAATTGCGTCTTTTTCCATCAGCCAAATGGTAAATATTCTATGAAATAAGACCATTTATCATCATCATTATTTGGCAATGGGCCAGCAAAAAGTTTTTGAAGGCGTTTCTCTCTTTTTCTTTTTAAGAATAACGATTTTTTTTTCTCTTCAGTCTTAAAATCGATATTTAAAAAAAGGCTTTGTATTTATCTGACGTTTTCATTTAAAGGACAAAATTTTGATCGCTTATTCTCACATATTCTGTGAATGTTTTTTATTTATTCTTATTAATCTGGTAACACTGGATATATGTCAACATGAATGTGAGTTTGTACTTTAGATAATATATGTTATATTTTACAGATCACCTACCATGATCATCACGACTAGATATTATACATGTTTAGTATAGATACGTGGTGTACTTACAGTAAAAAAAGGTGTTACAATCCTCTATTAACCATGGTCTGGTACTACATATGTAGATACGTGGTGTACTTACAGTACAAGCAGTTACCCTTCTCTACCCACCATGGCCTGGTACTACACGTGTAGACTATGTTTAACTCACTTTTAAATTGCGTTAATATAGACTCTCCAAATGCCTCTATAATCAAAAATACTTGATAAACCTAAATTTTAGATTATGTGTAAAACTGACTTTACTATGTATATGTAACTATGGATATTTCATATGCAAATAATACTATGTAAATTTAAAAAAAAAGTGTCTGAAAAAAAAGGAGTTTTGAAACGTACAGGTGTGTATATGTGGTGTATTTGCAGTACAAGCAGCTTGGTACTACACGTGTAGTGTACAAGTTGTCACAACCCGCGAAGTCCCGTTACAACGAGAGAGCCACGACAGAAGACAGAATCAATATTGTCACAGGTGTGACAAAGCGACTGGTTACACAGGAGACACTTCCCAGCTGGCCAGAATGTAAACAAAGGTCGCACGCATGCGCACATGTGGAAACCCCTGAGATAAATTTATCTCAAAGAATTCTTCCTTTCTTTAAATAGATGTTGCAGCACTGGCGTACTTCGTTCCTCGATACTATTTTCACACAGCTATTTTAAATTCTCACAACACTTTACTATATATATTCTCTAGATAAATCATAGATAAAATATAGATTTTCATTCCACAAAATAATTTAGCTAAAAATTTGTATTTAATTATTTCACCAGCTACACATGGCGTGGTTTCTAACAATACTCTTTGGCGTTAGAACGAAAATTCAAAAATATTGTCGCGGAGATAAATAAAGCAAGGGAAAATTTGGGAATAATTAATTTATTATAAGGGGTATTTATAGGGAAGAGAGAGAGTGTACAACTTACCCCAAGTTAAAGATAATCCTAATGAACGGCGTCAGCCACCGTCCCGTTTTCCTTATTTACAGATCAGCTTCCGAGAACCCCTCACACCTGTGGTCCCCCCCCCCCCGGGGGTCCAGGGATGATTGACAGGTGTCCCATCTGGATGGAGCTTCTTGACAATATTTCATTGACACTCTTAAACAATTGATACAAAAATTAATGAGAAATTACAATTTGGTGATGAATATAAAAAGTTGGTCTCAGGAAGGAAGGCTCCTTCATCTTCTCCTCCTCCAGACAAGGACAGAATCAACCGCTCCCTGACGTTAAAGAATTTCACACATTATTAACTTATTTCCACAGCACTTTCAAAATTAAAATAGTAAAATTCACAGATATATCTGAGCCTTATAAAACAGATCTCATAATGCAAGGATACAATTTTAAAATGAGATTATTTCTTTTTTAATTCACGGCGGAAATATCTTTATTTATAAGCAATGTTGCTAAAAAGTTGCTAACCAAAATAGATGATTTTTGAGCCCCAATGGCCGCGTAAAGCGGAATATACACCAAGAACTATGACCAGGTTAGGGACAGGATCTTCATCAGGGAAGAGGCAGGTTAGGCAAAATTCACTGCAGTATACTGCAGTCTTAAAATTACAAATATTTTCTCACAATAAGTTTCTTTTTTATTTAAAAAAAAAAAAAACGCTAGCTTTCAAGCGATAATCGCTCTTAAACGGGCTTACTAAAATATCGACTTTATCCCACTAGGAATATTTATCACAATTTTATCATGAATAGAGATTTATATGATTTAGAAAAGTATAAAAAACTATCACAATTTTATAATGAAGACTGCAGTCTGTAGAAATAGATTATGGAAAATATGTGTGTACGACATATATATATATAACATTTATATTTAATTATACGGCAATACCACGCCATCTATACATAGGAAATGAAAGTATTAAAGCACACATGTTTCTTTTACACATAAATCAAACTTCTACTGTCCTTACTGCGATGAAAATTATTGGAAGGGCTTGGCTCATCCGTGGTGAACCCTCCCAGCGGTTAATAGACCTTCCAATACAGTATTAGAGCTCTAAGAATGGCAGTCTGTTAGATTAAATTGGCTGGGTGGGTTCACCATTGATGAGCCAAGAGCCCTCCCAATATTTTTCAACACAGTAAGGATAATAGAAGTTTGTGTTAGTGGTATCTTGTCCATGAAGCATATCGGTCGATGCACCCTGATCACAATACCGGCCAACTGAGGTACCGTATGGTTGTCCTCTTCTGGATTGATGTCTGTCATATAGAGGACTGCAAGGATGGCCAGGTATATATTGTCCGAATAGAAGTTTTTTTTATGTGTAAAAGAAACATTCGTGGTTTAACGCTCTCATTTTTAACATTTATATTTATTTATTGAAAAGTAGTGTTAAAATTTGACACCAGTATGGACTAGTGCTTAGCGCTTTTACTCGCGTTCTGTTTTGATTGCTGAGTTGAACCAGTTGACCAGGAAGTTCCATGCTTGAGGTTGAGTCTTAATTAAAGGAGATATTAACTAATTTTTATTATTAATAGGTTTTTTGTAAATACGAAACTATTATAGACGCGTACTATTCTTTTAAAATAAAACAATTTCTACTGCCCTTACTGCAATGGAAAAATGAATGGGAGGGCCTGACTCATCAGTGGTGAACCCTCCCAGCGGTTTCGCCAGTTTAATTTACCATACCGCTGTTATATTGCATTTTTTCGATAATCCTTTTATAGTGATATTTATGCTAGACTCTTGAAATGGGTATTTTAGATGAACTGTGGACATAAACTTTGAGGACAGCAGAATTGCATATAATTATAAGGTTTGCCTTTATAATTATTTTCACATTAATAATATATTTTCACACCACTTTCGAGATTTTCGCAGATTATTTAAGGAATCGGTTAAAATATATATATATACTACAAAAACTAACCATATATATTTTGAAAATTCAAATATACACACACATTTACAAAATAAATCACATTTATGAAAATACATTTCTCTGCATAAATAATATGAAATATTTTAAAAACCCATTTTACTGTTTTTTTCTTTATTATTGAAATTTCTATGTATACAAAGCAAAATATAAATATTATATTGTTTTAATAGAATTTCTATATAAAAAATGTTTCATGTCGAAAATGGTAAAAATAGGGCTGTCAAAGGAAGATAGATTATGTATTTAAACATTTATTTATTCACGTTCTCTGTGAGAGAAAATATTGCATTTTCTTGGAAACGGATATTTTAAAAAATAAGTGTGAGAAAGGAAATTATGAATGTAATGGCACAAAGAAAATATATTTATTGTTAGTTTAAGAAGGTGTGTTTATTTTTGTCTTTAAAATAACAAGAAGTTGTAAAACGACATTGGAAAATATCCCGCATGAGTTTCTTTTAAATGAAAAATCGAAATTTATTTTTGAAGAGAAATAACGACTATTTCTAACCTTAGAGATGAGGTATGAAAGGATGAATTGTGAAGAGTAATGATAAACGGAAAAATAAAAGTGTCCAGGGATGGGAATCGAACCCACAGTGTTCCGCTTACCGGGCAGATGCCATGTCCACTAGGCTTATCATTACTCTTCACAATTCATCCTTTCATACCTCATCTCTAAGGTAGAAATAATCGATATTTCTCCTTAAAAATAAATTTCGATTTTTCATTTAAAAGAAACTCATGCGGGATATTTTCCAATGTCGTTTTACAATCACAAGCCGCATTATATTGTATTATAAATAAATTGCAAAATAGAATTTGCCAAGAATTAAGATACTTTGCAGTTTTACAAACATGCCAACTCAGTAACTTAGAATCTTATTAAATGTTCAGTACTGACTTATCTAACAGAAGATTGTTCTTTAAATATTTCCAGTTTTACAAAACCGCGTCAAAAATCAGGTTTAAAAATTGTTGATGACAAGAATCAAGAATCCCACAATTTATAATCTTCTGTTTATATATCATGTGTAACGAATGAAGACATTAAGACACGAATGTTTCTTTTCACAAATAAATCAAACTTCTACTGTCTTTACTGCGATGAAAAAATATTGGGAGGGCTTGGCTCATCAGTGGTGAACCCTCCCAGTGGTTTCGCCAATTTAATTCTACCAAACCGCATATTTTAGAGCTATAATACTGTGTTACATAAACTATAATGTCTACCATGTGTATATAAACTTTTTTACTTGTTCCATGTATATTTCCTGTGTTCTCCCCAGTTTCTATGTCCTATAATATTCAAGGAGAATCTTCTATAAGACCAGTATGTCTTAATAAAGGTTTGTCTGAGATAGATGTAATTGTACCGTTGGGATAGATGAAGATTACGAAATCTTGTTGTAAAAAGGCGTTGTTTTTTTTTCGTTAGAAAATACAAAGAAATAAGTTTTTAAAACATTCCTAAACTGCCTTCCATAGAAAATACAGAGTATATCCCAAACCTTTCCAATACAATAGTAGAGCGGTCTAGAGATTAATTTGGCGAAACCGCTGAGAGGGTTCACTACTGATGAGCCAAGCCCTCTCATACAATAACATATATCCTTGCAGTAAGGTCTGTAGAAATGATATTATTGAAAAGAAACACATTGCCAGTAAATTTATTTGTTACACATTTTAAAGATTCCCTGTATTTAATATGTATATATTAAAGCGTTACGAAAAGAATGGTTAATTTCTATCAAATTACTCAAAATAGGAGATTTGAATTGATTATTATATATTTTTTCTTTAATCACAGATAGCTCTCTGTGAGAGAAGACCCGGCACCGCTGTGGTGTTGTGGCGGCAGACACTTCCTGCTGCTCCACGTAATAGGCCAATAAACCCGAGACCGAGGTCGTAAAATTGCAATTTCGACACGGGATCGGCTTTACCTGCTCCTCTTTTTCTAAATTTTATTTGACTCAAGATCATGTCCTAGATGGGAAAACAACTTTTGTGTTGGTGAATACCTAGCGCTTTTATATCATAAATAAAAGTGTGAAACTTGTTTTAGCGTGTTTGTTTTGGTTGTTTTTATCAAAATGAAACAAAATGCTCTTTTTTCGGATGGAAAAATTATTGGGAGGGTATTTAATGGCAATTTTCTCAGTTTAAGCTACTAACCTACCGCTTGAATATTGTATTGGGTTCACAATATACAAATTGAAATAAGTTGCTTTTATACCTACATTGGTTTAAGAAATACGTCATACTTTCTTTCCTCTTTTCGCTCTCCACTTCTCCCACCCATATTTCCAAAAAAAAATTTTCTTTCTTTCCATAGGATTATTCAAATAATAATCTGTATATATTTACCATGTGTATATAACACTGATAGACAAAACTTAAGGAAGTTGTACCTTATAGCATATATATATCGGGATTCAGAAAATAACTCTGAGAGATATTTTCTGAATCCCGATATATATATGCTATAAGGTACAACTTCCTTAAGTTTTGTCTATCAGTGTAATCTTTCTCCATTTTTACCCCTTTGTATATTTCCCACTTTCATGGGTTTCTCCGTCTTGTAACCCCAAGGGGAATCCTCTGTAAGACCTGTGTGTCTTAATAAAGGTTTTTGTGTGTGTGTGGGTGAAATACGTCATATTCCCGTACAATAATTTATTGAACTCAATATTAAATCTCACGATATCAAACTTTCTGTATGAAGAAACGTATATATTTATATATATATACGTTACATATTACAATATTTGTTTTTTATCGCAGTAAGGACAGTAGAAGTTATTTGTGAAAAGAAACATTCGCATTTTGGTGTTTTAATTTGTATAGTTAGCGCGTTTTTGCTGTGAATAAAGAAACGTATTGCTCTTTTATCTTGGGTGTGAAGTTTATCGATTATTAAAATGTAAAACGGTACCATCTGTCGAAATATAAAAATAGAAATTAATTTCTGAGAATAAATTTTTGTCAAATACTTAGCGTTTATATATATATATAGGTTACTAGCCGAATGACCCGGGCAACGCCCGGGTTTTACCCGATTAAATGTTTTTATTCAAATACTATTCGTTACAATTATAAATTGGCGCCGTGGATGTCACTCTTGTGAAACGTCCCGCTCCAAACTTTGTGTATGAGAAGCGATATTTTTAAAAAGAGATGATCTGGCTTTTGTTTTATGCTCGAATGAATGTTTTTCTGTTAGAATTTTGTTCCTGCGTACAAAATAATGAACTGGTTTCACCCGTGGTCTCTGCTTTTTGGAATTTTTCCCGATATAATTTTGTATCTGATAATCAAACATGATACAGCAATATCGTCATCATTTTCTGACTAAAAATATATAGTTTTAATAATTGATTTATATATATTTTTAAATAGCCTATCGTCTTCCCCGTATTTTTTTTTTTTTTAACCTATGTATGGAAATTTTGGTTTGAATTAGTGAACTACTGCGAATTTGTATACCGGACATACAAACAAACATACAAACATTCATTTTTATATATATAGATATTCATTTAAATATATTATTTTATTTAAATTTATATTTCATCGATTCAAATACTCTGTTAAATCGACCGCCAGAGGTCACGCTTCCCCTATAAAAACTCATTGTTGTTGTTTCCCGATGGCCGGCTCAACCTTTTGTACATTATGTAAATAAGTATTTCATTTTTTTATTCTTATGCCTTAAGCCAGGCAGTACTTTTACCAAATTATGATTTTATATATATTCATTAAGCTCAATTAAAGCTATTTTTGATAACTATTTTCTTTAATATCATTCTGTTACCACGACTGCAAAACAATTCCGTAATATACTCATGGATACCAAAATCAAGCAACAGCTAATGATCCTATATATATTTCAAGATAATCAAAAATCAACAGAAATCTCATATTTATTTATAATATATATATTGCTATATAAGTAAAATACGGCGAAAAAATGTTCAGACAGATAAAAGAGTCAATATTACGGGTGTATATATTGAAGTGTTATCGAGGGAAGATGTGGAAATCTCACTGAGCAAATACAGACAAAATAAATAGAGAAAACTTCAGTTTTCCATCTGGCTCCCCTGTCAATCAGGATTAATCAACTACTCTGTGGAACTTAGTTTCCTCCATCTTTCCTTGTTGTTGATATTTCTCTCGGAGTTTTCCCTAGTTCTTCTGATTTTTCTTGACTTGCTTATTTTTGGTCCTTTTTTCCGATTTAGTTTAAACATTATTTTGGAAGGAGATTGTTGAAATTGACAATAGTTCTAACTATGACAATAAAAGAAATATTATTGTTTGACCAGTGACTTGTTACACTGTTGTATGTAACACTGTATGTATATATATGTCGTTTGTTAGTTAGATGTTCTTGGGCTCGAAAATCTCAGTTTAAACGTTATTTTGGAAGGTATTATTGAAATTGACAATTATTTCACTTTTCTAACTATGAAAATAAAAGTAATATTATTGTTTGACCAGTGACTTGTTACACTGTTGTATGTAACACTGTATGTAAATATATGTCGTTAGTTAGGTGTTCTTGGGCTCGAAAATCATAAACATTGATTAGTAACTTGTAAACCATATTTTCTCTTTTAGTTAGCTGAGCGCTCTCTTTCCTTTTAGTGTGAAGTTGGTTACTTCCTAGGAGTAGTGGTCACCCAGACCTCGAAGGTCCACAAGCCTGCATGCAAAGCATGCACCTATGCTGTTTTATCTAGGTCACCTAACCGAAAAGAATGATGCATTCTCCATGCACCGAGGGGCCATTGTTTGGCCCCTCGCGCCCGCCATTATGGTCTGGCTCCATGGAGTCGACCAATCAAACCCTCAGGCGTCTCCGAGAGTTCATGGCAAGGTTGCTGACCGAGCCCTCCCGTTCGGACTTGATTTAACCCGTCCTACGCTCCAATAGGACTCCCCTCCCCCCCCCCCCCCCCCCCCCCTTTGGCCCTCGAACCCTTTGTTCACAGTACTCCCTGAATCTGCCGACGAATCAAGGACCTCTGAGGTTCCAAGGTTTACACAGGGAACCGACGCGAAGGCGGGGAGGGTGGTACTACTGTGTGCACCCCTTGGTTTTTCATGGCGCACACGGCAAGGACGCTCCCAATGGCGCACACACAGAGCGAAGACCCTAGAGATTCAAGACACGTGCGCCTCGCGCCAGCCAACCAAGGGCCGATGGCCAGTTGGCGATCAGCCAGTGGCACCCCGACGCAAGGACGAACACGCAGAGTCGCCTCTCCACTCCCCATCCTCAAGGGTGAGTGAGGGGTGGGCGTCCTTGCCCTTTTCCCAGCCTTCTGGCTGGTGCCAAGACAGGGCTTCTTTCCTTTTAGTGTGAAGTTGGTTACAATGACTTTGAGTGTAAAGTCCTTGTTACAAAGTTGTCCCAAAAATTCGTAAACACTTGCAAAAAATTGAAATACCAATATTATTCGCAGTTATGTATAATGTCTTTGTATTATGTAAAGTGTAATTGTATTATTATGTATTCGCTGTAATAATATTATTCGTCAAGTAATAAGAAAAACAATGGTTTAAGAAAAAACACGAACTTTTGAGACAACCTTAAAAATAGAATTCTACTGAGATCAATTTCTTCTCCTATCTTCCTCTTTTTTTCAACAGAGATATCAAAAGTGGTACACCCATACCTCGCTTTGCGTCGGGGTTACGTTCCAAAAAAACACGACGCAAAGTGAAAATAAGCGAAGGCGTAATCAAAAACAAAGGTGTTGCCATATTTTAGGAAAAATAAAAAATTTAAAACAAAGTTAAAGACTCGAATCCAAAACAACGCAACTTCGAAAATCTAACGACGCACAGTGAAAATAAGTTAAAATTAAGCAGCGACGCAACTTCGAAAAAAACGCAAAACGAAACGACGCAAAGCGAGGTATTGGTGTATATACGTTTTATTCATTATATAGGTATTATAGATGCTTCAAATTAAAGATACTTCGGCCAGTAAATCTTTTTATTATCTCTCTATAGGTATTATATAGTTCATTATATAGATACTAGACGAATGGCCCGGGCGACGCCCGGGTTTTACCCGAGTGCGAATATATTTTAAAAACGTTGTCTTGGGTGGTCGCTATAGACAGGGTGGTCTGTATAGACAGGTGTATGTATCACACAGCTGATAACAGGGTTGTCTAGAGTGGCCGCTATAGACAGGGTGGTCTGTATAGACAGGTGTATGTATCACACTGCTGATAACAGGGTTGCCTAAGGTGACCGCTATAGACAGGGTGGTCTGTATAGACAGGTGAATGTAACACACTGATGATAACAGGGTTGCCTAAAGTGACCGCTATAGACAGGGTGGACTGTATAGACAGGTGGATGTATCACACAGCTGATAACAGGGTTGTCTAGAGTGGCCGCTATAGACAGGTGTATGTATCACACAGCTGATAACAGGGTTATCTAGAATGGCCGCTATATACAGGGTGGTCTGTAAAGACAGGTGGATGTACCACACAGCTGATAACAGGGTTGTCTAGAGTGGTCGCTATAGACAGGGTGGTCTGTATAGACAGGTGGATGTAACACACTGCTGATAACAGGGTTGTCTAGAGGGGGGCAGGGAGGACACGTGTTCGCCGGCAGCCAATGGGCGCGCATTCTATCCGTGAGCTTCAGACAGAATAAGGCAATTATATATATAGATTAATAGACGAATGACCCGGGCAACGCCCGGGTTTACATGATTAAATGTATTATTCAAACACATTAAACATGTGCCCGTTGGCTGCCAGCGAGTAAATGTCTGCGCCCGTTCACTCCCGGCGAGCAAGTGACTGCTCCCGTCGGCTGCCGGCGAGCAAGTGGCTTCCCGGCGCATGCGCGCGCACAGGGAAGCCACGTGCTCGCAGGCAGCCAATGGGCGCGCCCCGCCATCAGATCCACCGCGTTCTAGAGGCGCTGCTCGTGAGCTATTTAGAATAATTTGAATATATAGTTTTAATAATTGATTTATATATTTTTTAAAATAGCCTATCGTCATCCCCGTTATTTTTTACCTATGTATGGAAATTTTGGTTTGAATTAGTGAACTACTGCGAATTTGTATACCGTGCATACAAACAGACAGACCAACAGACCAACAAACATTCATTTTTATATATATATATATATAGGTAGATTATAGAGAACCATGTGTTAACATTATAATCCCAAAATATATAAAATTCTATATACAGTTACGAGCGTCATGCGTTCTTAATAATTCTTCATCTCTGTCACCGTTTGCTTTTTTTTTTTTGGAATGGCGCTCTCCTATTGGTTGGCTACGATCACGCCACCTTTGCCCCCCTCCCCCCCCCCCCCCCCCCCCCCCCATCATGCCTCCCCCACTCTGTTTCGTTTTTGTAACTATTGTGTTGGAGCGAGTCGCTCCCTAAATAAATGCATATATTAGTTAATAACTAAATGGAATCCTCTCTTTCTTTTTCCCAGTAAGAGACGCCTACGGAAGCCAACAGTACATAGACAGATAAAGCACATAGGCTATAGTTATTAACTAACATATGCAATTATTTAAGGCGCCAATTTATAATTGTAACAAATAGTATTTGAATCAAAACATTCAATCGGGTAAAACACGGGCGTTGCCCGGGTCATTCGGCTAGTGTGTAAATAAAATACACTGAAGGAAGAGTCGTGATCTGAAAGAGACTTTTCTTTCTCAGCGGATTGTCTCCTATTTATAATTAGAGAGAGTTCATTATTAAGAAAAAGGCAACTAATGATCTGTTGGAATAAATATCAATTAATCGCTAATTATTAATTATTCCAGAATTGACCAAATACCAATTCTTGATTAATCAAACCATCAGCAACTTTTATTTGCATGATCAGGAGATGTCTAGATTTATCCACCTGATCACTCAGTACAATTTCACTTTTTTGTATTATTTTACAAATTACCCCATTACTATATGTATGTTATGATTATTTTTGTTTTGTTGTTGAAAAAGATAGAGAATTGAAGGTGCAGTCGTGAACAAGTAAGGAACAAATTATTTACCTTTCAAGTAGTTTTTATTTTTAATTACTTGAAGTAAATTTACACATAAAAAATATTTATCACAGTAATATAGAATTTATAGAATGAATTCTATAATCGTGATTTTAAAAAATAGATAGGGTTAACTATACATATATTTACAACAATAAAGTCGGTATGTTCTAAATCTATGGTCAAAAAATGTAGAACAGTCAATGAATGAAAATAAAATATATATTTTTTAAAAATATAAATAATTGCATTTTAGAATATATAATATGTATATAATTAAACACAGGAATTATTTTGAAAATAGAGCAATCCATAGATAAATCTTTAATTAAAAAGGCATATATTGGATCAAAAAATCATTTATTTTACCAATATTTCAATTGGCTGAACGCCAACCTTTGACAGGAATTGACAGGAATTATATGGAAATTATTTTATGGAGATTGTTCCAAAGGTCCAGATATGCTATTTTTAAAAGATATCAATAGAGATTCTTTATACAGTCGAACTTGGATAATTCGAACCCCAAGGGACCATAAAAAAATTCGAATTATCCAAAAATTCGAATTAAAAACGGAAATTCTATTTATAGGAAATTCTAGGGACCAAGATAAATATTCGAATTAAAGAGGTTTTCGAATTAAAGAAGTTCGAATTATCCAAGTTCTACTGTATTTTAAAAAAATAATCCAATTTAAAATAACACATACAACCTCCATATTTTATAAAAGCAAATGTCGCCTCTACCGTCAAAATAGACGTCAAAACTAGACGCCATCTATTGACTGTCTATGCAAATTAGCGGACTTGGGTCGGTGACAAAGCCACAACACCAGATTTGGTAAACCAAGAACCTGGAGACCAGAGTTCTCCATGTTGTCAATAAACAAATTAGGTCTACCTCTAGTGAGAGATTGAGATTGAAACTGATTTATTACAAAGTCCATATAAGATTATATAAGGTTAAATACAGAATATATATAAAAATGAATAAATAAGATTATATAATGATAAAAATAGGAATAAATAGATATAAATAATTGATAAATATACATATATATATTACGATGCACTTGCGCGCCATCTGTTATCAAATTATAAAACTATTTTAGAGGCGTAATATTCTTTTTAAAATAAAACAATTTCTACTGTCCTTACTGCAATGGAAAAATATATATATATAATAAATATATACAAGGTCTTCATTGGTGGGGCCCACCGCGGGTAAGACTCCGTCACCGATGGACTGCGAGAGTTCACAGAGTGGGCAGGTCTAGGTGTTGGCTGGTGTTACCCACCTCAAGACCAAGATGGTACTTGTAGATGGTAGCCACACTTGTGATATGAGAGAGATTTAAAAATATTTTATTGACATTATTCACAAGTAAAGGGTGAATGTGTGTGAGAGAAATACTTTACAAATGATTTTATAATTTGTATTGTTTTTTTTCTTTGCTATTGTTAATTGTACAAATGAAAACACCAAAACGCGAAAGTTTCTTTTCACAAATAAATTAAACTGCTACTGTCCTTTCTGTGATGAAAAAAATGCCAAGCCCTCCCAATATTTTTTTTCATCGCAGTAAGGACAGTAGAAGTTTGATTTATTTGTGAGAAGAAACTTTCGCGTTTTGGTGTTTTCATTTGTATTATATAGATGACGTGTTATTGATTTTATTGTTAATTGTGTTTAGATTTAATTTAGCAGTTAGTTCCAAGGTTTTACTTTTTATCATTTAACTATACAGTTATCAGCGTCATAATCAATTCTTTCTTAATCAATTCTGTCACTGTTTGCTTTTGTGAATGGAATAAATACCCAAATATGGCCATTTCTCATAACCATCGGTGGTTCAGTGGTAGAATGCTCGTCTGCCACGCGGGCAGCCCGGGTTCGATTCCCGGCCGATGCATTTTTTTTTTTTTTACAATTTTTAAAATTCATCTATATTAATAAAATGCAAATTTCATAAGAGGACATCACTAAAAACTTTCGTTACAATGCATCAATTTAGACCAAATTTTCAATATTTATGTAAAACGAGATGGAGCAGGTTTTGTTTAACATCAAAATATTTTTCCCTAACATTAACATGCGTAACTTCGCTGTTATCGATTAAATACAAAAAAATCAACAGAGTTAATTTATTTATATATAAATACAAAATTAAATTTCAACAGAGTTAATATTTTTACATACTAGCTAATAATCTCAATCTAAAAATATAATATAAAAAGCCAACAATGAAGAGTGAATGTAAGATAAAAAGCCAACAATGAAGAGTAAATGTAATATAAAAAGCCAACAATGAAGAGTGAATGTAATATAAAAAGCCAACAATGAAGAATGAATGTAAGATAAAAAGCCAACAATGAAGAGTGAATGTAAGATAAAAAGCCAACAATGAATAGTAAATGTAATATAAAAAGCCAACAATGAAGAATGAATGTAAGATAAAAAGCCAACAAAGAAGAGTAAATCTACTTATATAATTGCCTTATTCTGTCTGTGTGAAGTTCACTGTGTGAAGTTCACAGATAGATTTTGGTCAGAATATAATATAAAACGCCAACAATGAAGAGTAAATATGATATAAAAAGCCAACAATGAAGAATGAATGTAAGATAAAAAGCCAACAATAAAGAGTAAATGTAATATAAAAAGCCAACAATGAAGAATAAATTTAAGATAAAAAGCCAACAATGAAGAGTAAATATAATATAAAAAGCCAACAATGAAGAATAAAGGCAATGTGACACGGCAATGTGACACGGGAAAAAATGTTCACTAGATAAAACTATGATTTTCTAATGTAGAAAATTAGGAAAGACAGAATTCAGGATGACACGGCACACAGGGACCGGGAAAAATGTTCACTTTATCGAGAGATTCAAATTTACGAGTTTCAAATTATCAAAATATATCTTTTTTTTTTTAAATAAGTTTTTAGAGAATTGTTTTAACAAATGTTCGCTAGACAAACCTTTACTCGGGTAAAACCCCGGGCGAAGCCGAGTACGTTTTATAAGTTTATAGAGAATTGTTTTAACAAATGTTCGTTAGACAAACATTCACTCGGGTAAAACCCGGGCGAAGCCGGGCACATCCGCTAGTTTATATATATAATACAAGAATAACATCCACGGTGCCAATTTATAATTGTAACGAATAGTATTTGAATAAAAGCATTTAATCGGGTAAAACCCGGGCATTGCCCGGGCCATTCGGCTAGTTATATATAACCGTAGTCTCTTGAACGTTTCATTAAGGAGAAACGGTGCTAATAAATCTTCTGTTATAAACATGATGATGTATTAACGCGCCATCTGTTAGTGGAAATTCGAACTATTTATGATATTAAGGTAAGGGGTCAGTAAAAAAAAAAAAATCATATGCATCATAAATAATTCAGATTCCTAAAAATCTACATTATACTTTTTTTTTATTATGTATAGTCATTTTAAAACTAACAGTGGCATTTCTCGAAAACGTTGTACAGTAAACTCTCCTATAACGCGATTAATGTATTCCGTGTTGTATGAAATCGCGTTATAGGAATTCGCGTTGTACGAAATAAAATTTGTATAACGCGAATGTTGTTAGGGTAAATTGTTTTTATTTTATAACGCGTTATACGAAAATTCGCGTTGTATAAATAAATTTATCGCAATTTTTTTTATCGCGTTGTACGAAATCGCGTTGTAAAAACTGGCGTTATAGGAGAGTCTACTGTATTTCATTTGAAGAGCGTTCCTAAACCCCTATATAATAAATTACAATAATAAGAGACTAAGGTTATACACTCAGGGGCAAAACTTAAATGAGTGAAAAGTCTTTGATATCGCCGGTCGTCTGTTTTTATGAAGGAGACAGAGGCAATTTTGTTCACACTTGGTTATCTTAAAAAGACAATATTGTTACAAAGTATTTATAAAATATTTGTTTATGTAATATAATTAACAAACGTATTATAATATGTTCGGATATTAGATGATTTATTTATTTACAGGTTGTTGTTAGTGATAAATAACGTAGGTTTTATTGTTTACTAGACGGGTGACCCGGGCTTCGCCCCGTGTGCATATCTACCCGAGTGATATATATTTAGATAAGATTTTTTTTATATAATTGTTTGTTATTAGCATTATCTATTTGTTTGCATCAGCATAATTTAATCTAATCTTTGATAGAGGGCGCTGTTCGTGAGCAAAGTAGAATAATTTGAATATATAGTTTTAATAATTGATTTATATATATATTTTAAAAATAGCCTATCGTCTTCCCCGTATTTTTTTTACCTATGTATGGAAATTTTGGTTTGAATTAGTGAACTACTGCGAATTTGTATACCGGACATACAAACAAACAAACATACAAACATTCATTTTTATATATATAGAGATATTCTATGTACAGAAATGAACTGTGTTGTGTCACTGAACTGTGAGTTAAAATATAATTTCAATTATATTACAGTATTTATTATTTTATTAACAGAGTATCATTTTTTTAATGTTTATATTTTATTACTCTGTAAACTTCCCTCATTACTTATCTTTTGTTTTATCATTCATACTTTGTTCTTGTCTTAAATAAATTGCTGTGTCATCCCTGAAGTTTGTCTTTCCTAATTTTATCACGTGGCAATATTATCAAAAGAACAAAGCCGTGAGTTGATTATTCAAATTATGTTAAAGACTCTATATATAGGTATTAATATATATTACGATGTACTAGAGCGCCATCTGTTATCAAATTATAAAACTATTTTAGAGGCGTAATATTCTTTTTAAAATAAAACAATTTCTACTGTCCTTACAGTAAGGACAGTAGAAATTGTTTTATTTTAAAAAGAATATTACGCCTCTAAAATAGTTTTATAAATTAATATATATTAGATAGTAAAAGGGCATATATTGGATTAAATAAAATATTTATTTGCCAATATTTCAGTTGGCTGAATGCCAACCTTTATCAAGGCATTATATTTTTGTATATATAAACTCAGCGCCGCATAGTGTTATAATATCACAGTTGAAGTCATTTAAAATACAAAGTAGGTGGTGTAAATTTATGCATGAAAAAAAAATATATTATAAAAATTACAATCAGAATAAGTTAAATATCTTAAAATATTAAAGCATTCTTATTTTCCATAGGATCATTCAAATAATAATCTGTATATATTTATCATGTGTATATAATCTTTCTCTTTTTTTACCCCTTTGTATATTTCCCACTTTCATAGGTTTCTCCGTCTTGTAACCCCAAGGAGAATTCTCTGTAAGACCTGTGTGTCTTAATAAAGGTTTGTGTGTGTGAAAAATATTAAAGGAAAAAAAAATAATATATATAAAGTCACACATTGTACAGCAAACTCCTGTAAAGAGGCGATATAGAAGGACCAACCAATAGAGTTAATTTCGAAAGATTCCAAATTAATTGGAAACCTAATCACATCTCCCGCCAAGCTAGCCGCCTAGTTGCCATGGAAACCAGTAGAGAGAGAGATGACCCGCATAAATACACCGCAAAGTAACAAATAGAGAAGGTAGGATGTTGAAATCTCAAAGTCACCATAGAAACGGGAGGAGGTCTTTCTGCGACCTAAACCTTGAAATGGGTATATAGGTCATGACCATATATATTCCCTCCAGATATTTTTTCTTTAATATAAAAATAGAGTGTACTAGCTCTCTCCAAAGATAAAACTATATATATTTGGTTTATTTTTAAATGTCACTAAAACTCCGAGAATTTTTCTCCATAGAGATATTTTTCGAGTTTCGTTTTGGAGAGATTTTAGTAATTAGGAGTTTCGTTATAGAAAAAAATGTAATAATGAATTTCTTTATATAGAGATTTTTCTAATATTCAGTTTACTTAAAAAAAGATTTCCGTAATTAGGAGTTTCGTTAAAGAGAGATTTTTCGTAATACTGAGTTTTGTTATAGAAAGATTGTTTCATATTCATTTTTTTATAATCATTATCGTTTTTATTATTGCTTTTTTTTTCTTAGTTAGTTATCAAATCAATTTGTAATTGTAGTTTCTTTTTTGTTTTGTTGTGTTCTTTTTTAAGCAATACAATATATTAAAACTAAGGTGTAATATTCAATTCAAGCATATAGAACCAACATCGATTCATTTTTAAAACAAAGCAAAATCATAAGCTTATAAACTTTCACCTTTTCATACAAAGATTTCACTCTAGATAAGATTACATCTCCCGATGAAGAAATAAAAAGCTTCAAAGATGACTACTGCCATCTAACGGAATAACTATCAACGTTTCGTGGTTGTTGGTCCTAGCCAATGCGGTGTAGCTCATCCAAATAATCATCAAAAGACGAATAGCTTTATTTTTTATCAGACGAGGAGATTTTAAACTTAATGCAGATGGTCAAGTTTTAATTATCTAAGTTTCAGATGTTTTCTGTTGCATAAATCTTCGATAACTCAAGGGGGAAAGTGATCCTAACGCGTTTCGTGATCATAGGTCCTGAAATCTTTAGGTCTTCAAAAGATAAATTTGAATTATTTATATTTGATATAAATAAACATACGGGTTATCTCTAAAGGTTAATAACATTTTAGATGAGTTCCAATCTATAAACCCTTCAAATTTTTTTTAAAAACGCGTTTCGTGGTTGTTGGTTCAAAAATTATTGTGTAGACAGTATGTCCAGATACTTTTTATACTACGTGTAGAGGTTCACTAGCTCTAAATAGAATATTGATCTGTTTGTTTTTCTATAGAGTATACACATTTTTCTATAATATATTTTTATTTTTAAAAAATGTAAGGAGTACGCGTTTCGTGTCTATGGGTCCAGATCAGAGTCATGCAGGCTGTACCATCGCAGAAAATTGCGGAGGATGAACTATAACGTTACCAATATGTAACTAGATATTCGGGGGGGGGGGGTCCATTCCAATAATATGGAGGCCGCGATTGAAAGAAACAAAGTGGAGCCATGTCTGGAGAACATGGGGGGGGGGGGGGGGGGGGGGACAAATGATCAAAGAGCGGCATTATTCCATGATCAACGATCCCATCGACCACGGTGTTGCCATAGTAACGACCCATTTCATACCGCGCAGGCGCCCTGGGACGCTTTTAAACTATTACTGAGGTGTCTTGGAGTGTTAGTTAGCGATAGGTGTAGCGTATAATTGGGGTTGTCCCAATCAGGAATGGTTGTGTTCATATTCTGTCTCCTTGTAACAAACATTGTGACCTTATTTGCACATATTGCTGGTTTGCTTTCACCTCATACCTCTACTTTTATGGCAGATTTTTTATAAACCCGAGTTTTCTTCTTTGAGAAATTATTGGGATACGTTAAAATGTTTTATAGAGACCATTTCTAAAAAAACAATAATTCCTTGTATACATTTTATTTTTGAGAGAAAAAAAAAGGATCCAGCGAAAAGTGTCTTGCAAAAAAAAAACTATTTAATTACCTTTAGATTTAAGGCTTTTCGCCTTTCTCAATAAGAGTATTTTAAAATAAAACACCATATGGCATTATAATTAAAGACTTCATCATGCTTTTCCCGTCTTAGAACGGGCCATCTACGTCCAATGATTTTCACAAGTGGATCCAAAACCTTTCCGAATTGCACCAAATGTCAGAATTCTCCAGCGAGCCCAGAACACATCACATCGGACAACAGACATCTACACCGACCGAGCTGTGGTCATCGAGGCGATAAAGAGGCCTTCAGGATCTCGTCTAGACTTGAAGTCCAGACCAGGGACAAGAAAAAAAGAAATTCAAAATACTCCTGTTGAAGGGCGAAACCAATGCTATACCAAACTAATCCAAAAATGTTACGCAAAAGAAGTTATCAAAATGTTTTAAACTTTTACACTTAAGAATTACACGTAGCAATAGGAAGGCGGTATAGTAACTAACGGACATCGTAAGTTTGGCGCTATCAGAGGCCACGTTCTCGGCCCGAGGTGAAAAAATAAATCACTTAATGTTGAAGTAGGTACTCTACTCGAAAGTCTTGACCTGGTTTCCTAGCCAGGAAGTGGTCATTGTTGGTGGTTGACCCGCGCGTTTGACCTCTTGTTTATTTAACGGACCTACACAATATATCATAGGGCTATTTGGGATCATATGTCACGTGTCTTTGGGACAGCTTGTACTGTAAGTACACCACAGCTTGTACTGTAAGTACACCACAGCTTGTACTGTAAGTACACCACATGTCTACACAGACCACGGTGGGAAGAAATTTGTGACTTTTGTACTGTCTACCACATGTCTACACATGTAATACCAGGCCATGGTGGGTAGTGACAGCTTGTACTGTAAGTACACCACAGCTTGTACTGTAAGTACACCACAGCTTGTACTGTAAGTACACCACAGCTTGTACTGTAAGTACACCACAGCTTGTACTGTAAATACACCACAGCTTGTACTGTAAGTACACCACAGCTTGTACTGTAAGTACACCACAGCTTGTACTGTAAGTACACCACAGCTTGTACTGTAAGTACACCACATGTCTACACAGACCACGGTGGGAAGAAATTTGTGACTTTTGTACTGTCTACCACATGTCTACACATGTAATACCAGGCCATGGTGGGTAGTGACAGCTTGTACTGTAAGTACACCACATGTCTACACAAACCACGGTGACAGCTTGTACTGTAAGTACACCACATGTCTACACATGTAGTACCAGACCACAAAAATCGTTAGAAAGCTTACAATTACATTACTATGAAACATAGGAATGTGAATAGACATAGTAATCCATCAATACTTCTTCAAGAACAAATATTTACACGCAGGCTTCTTCCTCAGAATCTAATGGCAAGTTGAACGATAAAGATGACCTTATATTATGATGCATTAGCGCGCAATCTGTAACTGGCGAAACCGCTGGGAGGGTTCACCGCTGATGAGCGAGGCCCTCCCATTAATTTTTCCATTGCAGTAAGAGTTGTAGAAATTTTCTAATTTTTTAAAAGAATCTTACGCGTCTATAAAAGAAGACATTAGTTATGGAGAAATCTCTAGATGACCTGAGAACTTCACACACACATATGTGAAATCAGCCATACAATAACATAAAAAAAAAGAAATAAATAACTCTCAAAGAAATTAGGTATTTGTTTTAAAAAAATTAGTTTTGTCTGTATAATACGATAGCTAAGCCAATGTTACACCTGGATTGTGGATTAGTGAAATATTTTCCAAAGGGTGTACCGATAAAAACTTCTAAATTTGTATTTTATAAATTGGTTTAAAAAAGATAAAACCTATGACACTACTATACAGAGAAAGCTTTATAGAAAGAACAATTATTATTAAATAATTATAAGGAACTTGCGTGCCATCTATATATATGAATTAAAACTATTTAAAACATTTTTTCAAATAAAATTAATTCATACTGCTTTTATTGTGAAGGAAAAATATTGAGATGGTATGGGGCTCATCATTGGTGAAACACCTGAGAGGGTTCCCCACTGATGAGCTTGGGGTCTTCCCAATATTTTTTCATCGCAGTAAGGATGACAGTAGGAAGTCTTTTATTTAGGAAAAATACATTATATATATTATGAAAAAGGCATCTCCTTATCGTGCAACTGAAAGTTGCTGATGGCTTGCGCCATCTATCGGAATAAATATCAACTATTCTCGTTGATTTTTAATTATTCCAGAATTGGCCAAATACCCATTCTTGATTAATCAAGAATCACATTATATATTTCAATTTTTATCAATTATTTTATTTCCAAAGCGCTATATCCCACAAGGGATACTTGCGCCAAACAAGGATAAAAGTTTATTTACATAAGTTATTTATATTATTCATATATAGTTTCATTATTTGAAATATTTGCGATTTTGATATGAAATCTATATATATTTTAAAACTAACACTCTACTAATGCAAATTTCGAACCAAAAGATTCTGTTAAATAAAACCTAGATTATACAAAAAGGAAATATTTTATAATTCGAACGTTTTTATGTTTTACGTATTATATTGATTAAAATTATATATTAATATCGATCTATTAATGAATTATTGTCTTCCAAAAGATTAAAAGAAAATTTAAGCAGGCGAAAAAAAAATGAATCGAGAAAAAAAAAATATTAAAGAGAGGGCAGAAGATAAAAACAATAAATTTTGACCAAGAAACGCTCATCCATAAAATATGCCAAAGTTTTCCCAAAGCAGCCTTATATTTTAAAGGGAGGGAAAAAGGTGCAAAAGATCATCTCTAAAAAACTAATTTAAGTCTCGGTTGGTAGTAAAAAAAAAAGTGAGTTTAGCGTGTATATATAATTAAAGGTTGAATCTTGTAAAGAAAGTTAGTGTGCAATCTTTTGGTTCGATATTTTCAAAATTTTATAATCGTTCTTTAGGCCTAAAGGATCTTAACCATATAATGCGATTTTTTAATTGTATATCAGCGAATAAAAAAGAATTCGAAACCATTATTATAAATATTTGTTTTAACTATTAAGTTTAAACTAAAATATAGAACTATGTTTTGTTTACAAAAAAATGAAATTTATTTTTTCTCCGATTTAATTTTGTTTTGACAATTTCAATTTTACAAATGTGATATTGTACTGGGATAAGGTGCATAATTATGAAAAAAGGTCTGTAGAGATAATATTTGATGATATTTAAAAGAAACGCATTGCCAGTGTATAATATTCTTACAACATAAACCTTAGATTATTGAAAGAAAAATTATATTAAACCTTTATATAAACATAAATATTCTAACTAAATTAAACAGCCAGTAAATCTATTTGTGTAAAATATTAACGATAGATGGTAATTATATTTATAAATATAATTTACTAATTTATAAATATATATTATATCACACACACCCACCCCTATATATAAGCTGATGGCTTGCGCCATCTATCGGAATAAATACCAACGAGAATAGTTGATATTTATTCCGATAGATGGCACAAGCCATCAGCAACTTTCAGTTGCACGATAAGGAGATTCCCTTTTTTTCATAATTTCAATTTTGTTTGGTGATCTATATATTACCGTATATTATATAATTATAAATATTAAATGGCTTTATTAATAACTTTATTATGACTTAATTAAGGTTTGCTGCTGGTGTTGTGGCTTTGTCACAGATCCGAGTCCGCTAGTTTGTGAAGATGGTCAATAGATGGCGTCTATTTTGACGGGAGAGGCAACCTTTGTGTTTATAGAGATCATAATCCTTATACAATCATATATTTTACACAAATAAATTTACTGGCAATGCGCTTCTTTTAAATATCATCAAATATTATCTCTACAGACCTTACTGCAATGATATGAGTTATTGAATGAGAGGCCTTGGCTCATCAGTAGTGAACCCTCTCAGCGGTTTCGCCAAATTAATCTCTAGACCGCTCTACTATTGTATTGTATTATCATATATATTATGAATTTGTGTGTAGGGAAAGCTACTCGAGCAATTAAAAAAACTTTTTTTTGCTCAAGAGACTTTCTCTTTACACAGATTTTTTTAAATACTAATATATTATTGATTATATGGATATATAAAGGATTTTTAAAAAATGATTTTAGTAAATAATTATTTAAAATTAACTATAATGATATTATATTGCAATATAAAATTCTATGTAGATTCTAGATATATATCTCTGCATATGATAAATTATAAATAGAGTATATATATAACCAAATATATAGTTTAGGATATCTAATGAAGATAGACGTTGAAAAACTATACACTATTCATTAGCTTTGCAAAGTTAAAAATTTTACGATTAGAAAGAGTAACACAACACTAATTTCGTCAAACCTAGAAGGTCCTTCGTAGATATTAGAGTTTTGGGGACTATAGCTTATATATAGGGGTGTGTGTGTGATATTATATATATTTATAAATTAGTAAATTAAATTTATAAATTTAATTACCATCTATCGCTAATATCCTACACAAATAAATTTACTGGCTGTTTAATTTAGTTAGAATATTTATGTTTATATAAAGGTTTAATATAATTTTTCTTTCAATAATCTAAGGTTTATGTTGTAAGAATATTATACACTGGCAATGCGTTTCTTTTAAATATCATCAAATATTATCTCTACAGACCTTACTACAATGATATGAGTTATTGAATGAGAGGGCTTGGCTCATCAGTATTGAACCCTCTCAGCGGTTTCGCCAAATTAATCTCTAGACCGCTCTACTATTGTCTGTAGAGATAATATTTGATGGTATTTAAAAAGAAACGCATTGCCAGTAAATTTATTTGTGTAAAATATTATATATATTTATATATATATTTCAAAAACTCTCACACAAAATAGAATATCTAAAATTAAATCCATTAAAGAAGTCAACTCGGTGACAGCCGAAATTTCAGAAAAGGTTTTAATTTGATTTGTGCGACGTGAAGAAAGGAAATAAAATCAAAGAATATAAAATTTTGTCAAAAATATTTTAAGAGAGCATGAAGTCATTTCTATTAGCAAGTAAAATTCAAATAAGTGAAATAGAAAATTTTGACATATTTTTGAATTAATTTGCTTTGGAGAGTTATCAAATTAAAGCAATGAATAACACATTCCCATTCAAATATTCACAGAACACACGAAGCCATTTCTGTTAATAATTAAAATAATAATTTTAAAACAATAAACCAGCAAATTAACACATTTTAGCAAATATTTTAAAATGAATTTCTACATGGAATTGCTATTACAAATTAACACAAAACACACACAAAAAGCACCATAATCATAAAATGTATACTCACAGAGCCTGAAGCCATTTCTGTTAATATATAAAATTAATATTTTGAAGGGAAAAAAAAACAAAATAATCGATAACATTTTCTATAAAATAGTTCTTTATTATCCCCTGTATAGGTGGTATAGGTCATGAAAATCATGATGGTGGGAAGTAAGCGACTGCTTTTACTGTAAGTGCACTAAATGTCTATGAAATGGTAAACTAGAGATGTATATATCCTCTAGAGGTAAGACCTAGAGTTACAAATCCATTATGAAGGCGGAAAAGGTCGTCATAAAAATGGGGCGTAAACTTTTTTTAAAAATTAATTATAAGACGAGGGTAATAATTCCTTTTAGAGAAAGGAGCTCAATTTTAGCCATTATCCATCGTCCGTTTGTAGCACCACGCCCAACCACAGCTGTCACGGATCCAATCCCACCTGGTTATTATTTTATGAGGCATCTCTAACACTCTATACAGGATAACTTCTAGCTTTTTATATATCTATAACATATTTTCTCTTTTTTTTTTGCACAAATAAATTTATTGGCAATTTCTTGAAAATGAAGATACTTCGGCCAGTAAATCTTTTTATTACCTCGACGTTTCGACAAAAATCTTTTGTCCTCGTCAGGAGCAAACAAAAATTAAACATTCAGCAAGGCGTTAAAAATCTTTCTAAAGTTCCAAGGGCGTTCTCACGCGATATTCAAAATTTTGTACAACATCTAAAGCACGAGTCAAAAATAAATATTTAACTCACAAAAGACTATGATCTTTGAAATGATTATTGGCAATGTGTTTCTTTTAAATATCACACGCACAAAAGCCTTTATTAAGGACTTGCCCCATACATATTCTCCCGATTGAGTAAGGTAATAATCTTCTTGTGTTATTTACATAGAAATTGAACTGGCTTTACTCTTCATCTCAAAGTCATTCACTTGTTTACTGGTCCTTACATAATGATGATCTAAAAAATGTATAATAAGCTATTGCCTTGTTTCTTTTAAATATCATTAAATTTTATCTCTACAGAATATTTGATGATATTTAAAAAGAAACACATTGCCAGTAAATTTATTTGTGCGAAATTTTAACGATAGATGGCGATTGAATTTATAATATTTTTCTCTATAAATAAAAATAGAACATAAAGAATAAATATTTATATAGTACGTAAATTTATAATAAGCACTATATATATATATATATATATATATATATATATATATATATTCTTTTTTTAGTATTGTTTTAATTGAATAATTCTCTAATATCTAGCATATTTTCATTCAAAAATATTCCTTAAAACTTTTTTTTTAATCTGTAAATTGCTTTCTCGAAAATACACACAATACTTTACAATTTGATTTCATTTAACTAAATTTGCATACCAACCCTTTGTACATATATCAATTGTGTTGATATATATATTTTTTTATCTTTTCATCTAACTAACTTGCATACTAATTCTGTACATATTTAAAATATCTTTCTTTTTTTTCTTTCAAAATGTTTGTTTATGTTTAAAGTGCAAGTGTCCCTAGGGGGACATAGCGCTCTAAGTCGAAATAAAGAAATATATATAAGGTCCGGGTGTTTTTATAGGAAAAAGAACGTTAATTTCAATGAATGAAATGTTAAAAGCTTTCGAGAGGAATATCTTTATCAGGTAGAAATAAGTTGCATAAACTGTGTGGTAGTAATACTTGAATTTTTGTATGAAAATTTTATATTTATGGGGAAAAAAGCATCTCCTGATCATGCAACTGAACGTTATTGATAGTTTGCGTCATCTATCGGTGTATATATAATTTTTTTTATTCATTGACCTTGTAGAACGAGAGTGGTGTACGCGTGCTAGCATGATTTAGTAAAAAACACAAACATCCTCGATTAAGAGAGGCGAGTTGCTCTTCGAAATATTGGAACAATAAAATAATTATAAATCCAATATATGTATCTTTTTTGAATATATATGTTAAATATCTAATATATATTGTATTATATATATATATGCATGTATATGGATTTTTTTTTTATAGATGGAAATTTTGCCGGGAGGATATTGATCTAAAGAGACAAAGGTCGCCTAGATGGCGTCTAGTTTTGACGTCTATTTTGACGGGAGAGGAGACCTTTGTCTCTTTAGATACATGTATATAGGCACAAATAAATTATAAATCTCTAACAATAGTTATTTTTTCACAATAATATCTACACAAGATAAAAAAAAAACCTACACGGTATATCAGATAATTATTAATGAAAAATATAAATTTAAAAAGTGAATGAAATATCTTACCAGACGAAAAGGTCACTCATCAGCGTGGGTAGCAGCCAAACTGGAGAGAAGGAAGAGAATGATAAGAAGAAGAAAAAAAAAGGATACAATTTTATACACCCTCCAAACAAGAAGAAAAAAAAATTAGAATATCGGATGACGTCTATGGTCAAAAGAAGCATTACTCTGTGATGTGTCAGATAATTCCTGGGACAGAATGACCTAGAAGAGGAAATCTTTGTTGTTTTTTAACTGTTCTATGAAGAGGAAACATTATTTTTTTTATTAAGATAATGAGTAACAAGAAGAATTTGGGGTTTATTAATGGTTGGAGTGTGAGGGTGATTTTTTTACTACGGCATTTTTTAATGAACGTTGTAGGAACTTGGCGGACAGGAAATTCCTCAAATGTTTCTAATTGGTTGGTTGGGAAAACATACGTCAGAACAGAGATTGTTGATACTTCCTGGTTGTGGCTAAGGAAATTCGATGAAATCATTTGTGTAATACTTTTATAGCGATTGGATTCCTTTTTTGTGTCAAGAGAGGAGAACTCTCTCAAGGTGGGGAAACTCCCTTGCTGAATAAATTTGTACACATATAACTATTGAAAAAGCCCTGTAAGATTTATATATGAATAAAACAAAGCATCAAGGGCTGCGTTTCTTTATTAAAACAAATATATTCGAGCTTTCGGGCACATACGCCCTTCTACAGGAATTAATAAACAATAATCCAACTAGTTTGAAATAATATTTATATTTAAATTTAACGCGCATATCCACGATACACGTGCATTTCAATTTGCAAGGTATCCCATCAGACATGTGATATCTTATACTGTGAATGAATTATTTTTATCTTATTTTATTTAAGTCTATTGAATTATATGCTTCTGGTAAATCAATTCTGCGATTTATACTGTTATATTGTTTGGACACTATTGCTTCAATTATTAATCTTTGAAATTTATTATTAATATTGTTATAATGTACTTTAGGTTCATTTAAGTTAAATGTGTGTCCTGTTGAATTGGAGTGCTGTACTATTAATGATAATGGGTCATTTCTGTTTATGTTTCTTCTGTGTTCAATGATTCTATTATGCAATTTTCTTCCCGTTTCTCCTACATATTTGGCATTACAATTATTACATTCTATAGAATAAATTACCTCTTTTCTGCTTGATATATATTCATTTTGCCTGTTTTTTGTAATCGGGTTTCTTAAGATATCTGATAAGTTGGGAGAGTTGCTATAAAAGGTTTTTATTCCATATTTATCTAGTGTTCTAGAAATGTGGATGGATTTCGGGGAATATGGGATGTAACAATTCTGCCTATATATTTTAGTTTTTTGTGCTGACATGTTAGATGTGACCTGTGCCTGATAGAAATGTTTTAAAATAAATGTTTTGGGATAACCAGCTGATGTCAAATTATTGTTAACGGTTTGCGTTTCTTGCGTTTTGTATTGATTTAAAGAACAATGAGTATAAATTCTTTTAGTTAATGTTTTCACTGTGTTAATTTTATGACTAATGGGGCAGAATGAATAAAATTTTATATAATTGGGGGTGAATGAAGGTTTGTAGTAAACTGTTGTTTGCAATCTATTGTCTATTTTAATTATTTTAATATCTAAAAATGGATATATAGATGATATATTTTGCATTTGTACAGAAAAACAGATTCCCAACATCTTAGCCTCACTCAACAATTATAACAATAGCTTACGTTTCACTATAGAAAAAGAAGATAATTGCACATTGCCATTTTTAGATATTAAAATAATTAAAATAGACAATAGATTGCAAACAACAGTTTACTACAAACCTTCATTCACCCCCAATTATATAAAATTTTATTCATTCTGCCCCATTAGTCATAAAATTAACACAGTGAAAACATTAACTAAAAGAATTTATACTCATTGTTCTTTAAATCAATACAAAACGCAAGAAACGCAAACCGTTATCAATAATTTGACATCAGCTGGTTATCCCAAAACATTTATTTTAAAACATTTCTATCAGGCACAGGTCACATCTAACATGTCAGCACAAAAAACTAAAATATATAGGCAGAATTGTTACATCCCATATTCCCCGAAATCCATCCACATTTCTAGAACACTAGATAAATATGGAATAAAAACCTTTTATAGCAACTCTCCCAACTTATCAGATATCTTAAGAAACCCGATTACAAAAAACAGGCAAAATGAATATATATCAAGCAGAAAAGAGGTAATTTATTCTATAGAATGTAATAATTGTAATGCCAAATATGTAGGAGAAACGGGAAGAAAATTGCATAATAGAATCATTGAACACAGAAGAAACATAAACAGAAATGACCCATTATCATTAATAGTACAGCACTCCAATTCAACAGGACACACATTTAACTTAAATGAACCTAAAGTACATTATAACAATATTAATAATAAATTTCAAAGATTAATAATTGAAGCAATAGTGTCCAAACAATATAACAGTATAAATCGCAGAATTGATTTACCAGAAGCATATAATTCAATAGACTTAAATAAAATAAGATAAAAATAATTCATTCACAGTATAAGATATCACATGTCTGATGGGATACCTTGCAAATTGAAATGCACGTGTATCGTGGATATGCGCGTTAAATTTAAATATAAATATTATTTCAAACTAGTTGGATTATTGTTTATTAATTCCTGTAGAAGGGCGTATGTGCCCGAAAGCTCGAATATATTTGTTTTAATAAAGAAACGCAGCCCTTGATGCTTTGTTTTATTCACATATAACTATAGATGGAAATTTTCTCAGTTTGCCAAAATTGGTGTTATGGCTTTGTCACCGACCCGAGGCCGCTGGTTTACGGCGACGGTTAATAGATGGCGTCTAGCTTTGACGTCTATTTTGACGGGTGAGGTGGCATTTTATCTTTATATACAACTGTAGACAAGAAGTCCAATAGCCTGGGAATCAAAGAAGCAGCAGACTGTCACTCAATCGAGCACGGAATCAGAATACATCGCACTTTGTGAAGCAGGAAAGGTGGCAGTCTATCGTAGAACGCTGTTGGATGAGATGGGATTTGGTGAATTATTGAATGGACCGACCATTTTGAAGACGGATAACCAGGGCGCTCAACAGCTGGCGAGAAATCCGGTTTATCATGCCAGAACTAAACACATCAAATGGCATTACATCAGAAGCATTTGCAGCGATGATCTTATCGAGGTCGTTCACACACCAACTCAGGAAAATATTGACGACATCCTTACCAAGAGTCTACCAAGGGTCCTACATGAGAGATGCATTTCTGGACTTGGAATGTAGAAATATTCTGAATTGAGAGGAAGTGTTGAAATTGCAGATATTTCTATGATATTTGATATGCAGATATTTCCCTACATTTTATTTACCTTTATTTATCCTCCATTATTACATATTACACCTTTATTTTATTTTTTTCTGTAACAAATGATTAGAAGTCAATATAATTGTTTGAATTGTCAATTGTCTTTGTTAGAAATGGAAATTTTACAGGGAAACTATGGATCTAAATAAGAGAAAGAGCACCTCTCCCCTTAAAATAAAGTTAAAAACTACGCGTCATCTATTGATTGTCTTTGCAAAATCTGGCAGATTAGAAACGGTAACAAAGTCACAACACGAGCACACTTTGGCAAATTTAGAAAATCCTACAACCTGGAAGATCATGGCTATGGACCATGGTAGGACCTTACGTCAGCCCACGGCAAGCTGTGATTTCAGGAAATTTACTCAATTTACTAAAGAGAGGTTTATAATTTCAATTGCCATATATCGAAAAAAATTGGAATAATATATTTTTGGCAATATGTTAAATACACACTTATGAACAAAACTTAAGGAAGTGGAAAGTATTTGATGCCGCCGGTCGTCTGTTTTATTGAAAGAGATCGAGGCAAGTTTGTTCACACTTGGTTATCTCGTATGTCTTCAATAAAGATCACTCTGTATCCAGATATATACGTGCTGAAAGATACAATTTCCTCTCTATGAGTGTAGATTCAACGCAATGAAAAATGAACAAACCTATATTAAGAGAGAAATGAGAAATTTTTATATATAAAAATTAATAGTATCTCAATTTTCTATCTTAAGAGAAATAGATATTTATAAAAAATCATATAAATTAATAATGTCTATGCAATATACCTTATAATAATATTATAATATACTCTGTTTAATTATTTATTTTTGATTGTTTGGATTTGACAGCAGCACTGTAATTATTGTTGTTGTTGTTATGAATATATTAAAAGTGTATGTTTGACATTAGAAAGATATATAATTAATTTTTTTTTCTTAATTTGGTAAAGCATAGTTATATATTTAATCGAAGGAACATTGCGGTCTAAATTTTCGATTCACATAAATGTCTGTAGTCTTTGTCGATTAGCGTATAGGTAAAAAAAGTTGGTGCCCCCAAGCAGCCAAATTTATAGATCATACCAAAAAGGAAAAGACGGAAACGGTAAATATATCAGACTATATATATGCTATAGATAATATGAAAGAAGAAGAAGAAGAAAATAATAAGAGAGAACACTGATGCAGCAGCAGACCGTATATTCTCATAGGAATAAAGATTTTCGAATCGGTTTTACCCAACTCTAAATTTAGAAGGAATTGTGTTCCTTCAATAGATCGAAATTTATTGATTTTTTTTGCACAGAAGGAAAGAAGGAGGAGAGAAAAAAATAAAATGGAACGAGAATGGAATGGTTGAATATTGAAGAAGAAAAAAACTGTGTGTATGTATGCTTTCTTTATTTATTTCTCTTTTTTTCTCTCCCCTTCTGTAAAAAAGATCCACTGTTATTTTAACCCATTGTTGGGATGGATGGTTGAAAACGCTGATTTTATAACCATTACCATTATTGTATAACTATTAATTACCAATTATATATTTTATTTCCAAAGCGCTATATCCCGTAAGGGATACTTGCGCCAAACAAGGAGAAAAGTTTATTTACATAAGTTATTTACATTATTCAACGCATGAAAACATTAGAGATCCAGATGTTGTAGAAAGTTTAGAATGTATTTACAAAATGAATTGAACTTTAAATATGATTTTTTATCGGAAATCAAATCGTTAAGCTCACAAACAACTAGTTCATTCTTTTGGTTATATATAGGCTTAGTAGATTGGTATTTTAATATAATTATTACTGATAGAGAGATTTCTGAAGAATAAAAAAGAGAGAAACTAAAAAAATAAACAAAACAATAAATAGAATTTTAAATGTTCTATGATTTGTATTAGACTAGCCAAATGAACTGGCTTCGCCCAGGTTCTAGCGTGTTTTCCCAACGAATATTGTTTTTAACAAATATTAATTATTATGATTATTGGTAGTTATAGTTGTAATAGTTATCGTAAAATCTATGATAGGATATCATTACATTTATAAACTTAATTGCCATTTATATCAATAAAATATGTAACAATATTTTTTTTTTTTGGGCAACGTATTTCTTTTTATCTCTACAGACCTTACTGCAATGATAAAAAAGAAATCTCATTAGAAAAATCTCATTCAATAACTTTTATCATTGCAGTAAGGTCTGTAGATATAAAAAGAAACACATTGCCAAAAATTAATTGTTGCATATTAGGATATTGCCACGTGGAAAATTAAGGAAGACAAAAACTTCAGGATGAGACAGCAATTTATTTAAGACAAGAACAAACTAAGAAGGATAAACAAAAGATAAGCAATGAGGGAAGTTTACAGAGTAGTAAAATATAAGCATAAAAAAATGATACTCTGTTAATAAAATAATAAATACTTTTCTACAATATCATTAATATATCATTCGTATCCATCATTACAAGTATTTAAAGACAAAAGTGCTGTTAGACAGGGTAGTAGTGAAGATTTTATAGGACTCTAAGTTGCTGGGTTGGTATGTTTGGAAATTTTCAATATTTTCTTTCCTAATTCTTGGAGCGGAGAACAGGATAAAAGAATATGGACCATCTTAGGATCCAACTTTGCATATTTCGCATACTGAGGCGCCAACATCCATCCAGAAAACAGAGCGGTCTTTAGGGGAAAATAGTCAAAAAATCATTTTTGCTGTTATAAGAATCTCTTAATAGGAAAGGGGATTTTGGAGAGCAGAGATATTCCTCTGTCAAGAATCGTTACATATATCTAAATTATGCAAATTAATTAGTTTTCAGTTTAATGTACGTAGGTCTTCTCCCAGAAAGATTGCTATGATAGAGTGCGAACCGCATATCTCCATTGTCCAAATAAAGCTCAAGTTTTGGGTGGACAAAAAATATCAAAACTTCTATTTATATATAAGGTTGTCCCAAAAGTTCATGTTTTTCTTATTACATGGCGAATAATATTATTACGGCGAATACATAATTACACATAAAATGAAAGGATTTAAAAGCACGAATGTTTCTTTCATACATAATACAAACTTCTACTGCCCTTACTGCAATGAAAAATATATTGGGAGGGCTTGGCTCATCAGTGGTGAACCCTCCCAGCGGTTTCGCCAATTTAATCCACCAGACCGCTTCTCAGAGCTCTAATACTGTATTGGACGATTCTGCTTATATACGCAGCACTGAAGGATGGAATCTCAGAAATGGTTTTCAAGAAAACTATGGACATAAGCTTAAAGGACAGTAGAATTACATTCAATTTATTACACATAATACAATTACTTTATACATAATACAAAGACATTATACATAACGGCGAATAATATTGGTGTTTCAATTTTTTGGCAAGTGTTTACGAATTTTTGGGACAACCATGTAATATTTAACAATTTTACGCCCACATCCCAGTTAAAACACAAGATCCTTTTTCTTTCCATTACTCTTTTAATCTCCCAAGAGAAATCTTGTGTAAAACTGTCTTAATAAAGGTTTTGTTTATGAAAATACACGTTTAAAAACATTTTAAAATGGTTTCCAGAACCAATCCATCAATTTTGAAAGAGACATCATTTAAAAAGAAAGAAAGAAAAAAAAACATAATTAATTAAAAAGGGTGAAAACAGCTGTTTTTAGAGAGAAAGTAATTAATTAATGATTTAACAGGGGAGAGAGTGAGAAAAAACTGGGCAATTATACATTCCGGCTATTTGGAAGGTAATTATCAAAGTTGGTTCCCTTGTTAGTGATTGGTCCATTTGGTCCGTGGCGGCCGTCAAGGAGACGTTCGGACATTTCGCGCATGCGCATTACCTTTTAATAGTTTTATATATATAAACAGACCTATATATATATATTACATAGAAAGCTTAAAACTCAAAATTAGCCATAATACACACTATTATATCTCGAAGATTTAATCTATGCTATATCAATCAATTGGTCCCATATATAAACAAATAACATGTTTGCATAATTTCGATTTTACATATATAACCTGGTTAGAGAAAGTTGAGTTTCTTATTCAGAGTGAGGGAAAAAAAAGAGGTTTGTTTTCCAACTATTAAATAACTAATTTGTTAAATGGTTAATAGATGTGGAGAATATATTTGTTGTAAAAAACAACGTTAGAGGTTGCTCTTATGCAAATTGTTTATATTGTAAAGAAGCTCCATCAAAGTAGGGTGGTTGTGTCTTAACTGTATATGTGTTGGGTCCGAAGACCATTCCATCCTTGTTAAGGGGAGTGCTAATCGTCTCTCCTTTTTTATTATGTTGCATGAAAGAACACTAAAATATCAGTTTATACTCGTGTTTAACAGTCAATACTTCTTCATTTGATTAGGGGTGATTTTTGCAAAATAGAGCCAAGTTATAAGCTGTCAAAATGATATAATTTTGTCTTCATGAGGTTTTATTATTAATTTTATATGCTTTTTTTTTTTCTGTCAAAAAGATACAAGGATATTCCTCTTTACAAAAAAAAAAAAAAAAAAAAAAAAAAACGATTCCTTTTGACGATACGACGAAAAACTTTGTCAGGAACATGTTGGATTCGTGTCAGACGATACAAGAATTTGAAAGCTGTGAGATATATCTCAAAGGAGAAGAGATATGTAATAAGGGGGGGGGGGGATATTGATTCTTCAACTTCCTGCGCTAGTGTATGATCATCTCTTTCAACGCTTCCCTTGTCTTTATGTAAATAAAGTAGGTTGGTGATCATCCTGTCATATCTATGCAACAGGATGTGGGTATGTAAATAAGATTGTTCTGGAAAAGAGGAAATCGGCTATCAGGAATTTCCTGAAGGATTCGGAATCAATTGGGAATCATTATCAGTGAGGAAGTTATTTTGAGGCAGAAGACTCCCCATTATCCTTCCAAACGACATTTCCTCGACATCGTCCGTTTCCTTTACGGCAATTTATTCCATAAATCTTTCAACCCAAACCCCTCCCTTCCTTTTATATTTAGAGAAAAAATATTTAAAATATATTTAAAATAAAGGCAAAACTTTATTAAAATAAGTTTCTATATATACCTTTAGAAATTAATGAATTTTCATGTGAGATATTAGGAAAATATAATAATATTAAACGAGAGAAAAATATATAAAGGGTTTAAATTTTGTATATTTCAAGTGTGAGAAAAAAAAATTTTCGAAGAGAGAAATTTAGAGAAAATGTCAAATTTTGATTAATTTTTAAAAAACTCTCAATACACAATAAAAATTCACTTCTCACTGTATACACTCATGGACAAAACTTAAGGAAGTTGTAACTTTCAGCAAATATATCGGGACAATAACTTTGAAAGATATTACAGTGACCTTTATTGAAGACATATGAGATAACCAAGTGTGAATAAAATTTTAGTTTTTTTTTCACTTGGTTATCTCATGACACGAACTTAATTTTAGTTTTTTAGGGAGGGGTTAGCAAAAAAAAAATGTTTTTAAAAGAGATAAGTATATAAAGTTAATTTTACATTAAGAGGAAAATTAGTTTCTAAACAATAAAGGGGAGAATTGTGAAGAAAGAAACAGAACACTATAAACTCTAAAGAATATTATTCTAAATATATTTAGTAAAAGTGTTCATAATGGCCCCAAAGGCTTAACAACAAAATATATCAAATATCAGAAGAAAAGAATATCACTTAGGAAGGAAAAAAAACACGGCGCGGAACAATTGAAAACTTAGACCTGAAAAATTCATTATGGAAATAGACCATTATGTAAAATGGGTTATTATGGAAATTGTTTTCATTCCTAAACGTTGTGTTGGCCGAAAAGAACGCTTTACTAGCATGACGTCATTGTTGAGTAGATCGTTTGGTTGCGCAGGCGCAGAACAACATTAGGGAGATTTTTTTAAAGGTAAGATACCAACTTGGAACTTTTAAAACTTTTTTTTGAAAATCTATTTATTTGAGAATAAATCACATACTATATTTATATACTTGAATATAATAAGTATATATAATAAAATTGAATATAATATTTAGAAATTTTCCTACTATATATTTGATATATGAATTCAATGAGTATATAGGTAGTAATATATGTCAATATACACTATATTTTCATATGTACCATAATTATAAATAGTATAACAGCTCTAAAATGTATATACAATTCAACACGCCAGTTTTGTCATCATGTAATACAAAACAAAGCGATAAAGTTTTATTGAGAGTCGGCCGTCGCTTCAAGACAGGACGAGGTTCCGAGGGATAGAATATCGTCAAAGTTTATTCATTTCCTCCCAGGAAACTTCCAATAAGTTTTATGACCGCCACTGGACACCGACAAACGGCCGGACAACAACAGATCATCTCTCATGTAGATGACATCCTCCTGGACCTTGTCTGTGTCTTCGGGGCTGGCCTCTCTCTGAGGTGACATCCAACCTGCCTCGTCCTTTGTGTTACCCATTGACGCCTTACCACGAGGCCCATGACTGCATACTGCCTGCTTACCATATATATATATATATATATATAGTCAAAACAAAAAAAATGCATATCCTGACCTTTCAAATGATCATTTTAGATGGCAGGAATCTCATTCAATAACTTTATAATTGCAGTAAGGTCTGTAGAGATAATATTCGATGATATATGTAAAATTTACACATTCCTAAAAATAATTATTACACACTTTTATTGATAGATGGCAATTAAATTTATTATAAAAATTATCTTACAATGTTTTAAGGGAAGCATTATAGTTTCATAAAAAGAAATACGCATCTAAAAATACTTGGAATACGAAACTAAAACAATAGCCATTAACCGAGTACAGACTGTCCTTAAAGTTTAAGTTCACAGTTTCACAAGTTCTCAAGAATTACTCTAAAAAGCCGTATATATGCTGTAAACAGCCCTATACAATTAGTAGAGTGGTCTGGTAGAGGCTTAACTGATTAAACCACTGGTAGGGTTCCCCATTGATGAGCCAGGCCTCTTCCTAATATCTTTCCATTACAATATTATAGTACAGTAGGAAGTTGTTTTATTTGTAAATAGAAACATATTTCTCTCTTTCTATCTCTTATATATATATGTATATTTATCAATTACTTTATATATATATATTTATTAATGTATTTATCATTATATAATCTTATTTATTCATATTTATATTTATTCTGTATTTAACCTTATATAATCTTATATGTACTTTGTAATAAAGTAGTTTCAATCTCTCTCTCTCTGACAATTGTGCAAATTTGTTCCTGTGGGCGGATCAGGCCTGTCATCCTGGAAGCCTTCACTATCATCCAGCGGCCCCCTGACCTGCAGGGATGGATCTTCGGGCATGACCTGGAGGACGACGCCCTGGCCATCCTGGCGTCTGCCAAGACCCGTATCTACAAGCACTTCCTGGGCCTGGAGATACGGGGCGTCCAAGAAGACCCTCTCATCGTCTGGAGGAGGACTCTGGCAAGATGGTGGAGCCTTCCTCAATCATAATTTCACTGTATTATTCTCATTATTTTTCATCCATAATTGACTAGTAGTCAATAAAGTATGTTTAACCGTCTCTCTCTCACTAAATAGTTTCGATTCTAATATTATATTTAACTATTAATAAATTCCACAAATTCCAAAACTACTATTTTATATTAAGAAATTAAAAAATGTGAATATTAAATTGAACGTAATTATATTCATTTTACACAAATGAAAGATAGAAAGCAAATTAAAATATATTTAAAGTAAAATTCTTTTTTTTTTCTCTCTTCTTCTTTAACTAGCAAACTTAATTATTAAAATATTCGATTTTTTAGCGATCTCTAGAAATAGGGGAAGAATTGTTAATAGAAAATTTCCCATTAACTAACAAGGCAGAAGATTTTTCAATATTAAAATCCGGCTATTGATTGAAATAGTTTATTGTAATTGGGAGGGTTTTCGTCATATTTTTAGCTCATTGAATGACTGATAAAAATGTTTAATTAAGAAAGAACTTATGTAAATATGAAAATATGTTTTATGCAAATAAATTAGTAAATATAAATTATTTTGTGTTTATTATCATTGAGTTTGAAATAATCTGTTTCGTTTATTGATTGAATCAAATTTCTTCAATATGTTTTTTTCCCTCTATTTTTAATTTTAAAACTTGAGCCGAGTAACAAAAGAGACATATTTTTTTCCATTGGTTGTTTGACCGATGTTGTCAAATAGTTTAAATAAAAATGAATAAATATTCATTGAAAAATTGTAAGAATTCTTTTTTTTTTCAAACAAACTATTTGCATATCTCTAAATTTATAGCTTTATAAATGAATTTGATTATGTAAATGTGTGGCTTCTCAGAAGCTAAACCCGGTTGTGAGTAGAGAACTAATAAAAAAAAAATGAAAAAAATTATTATTTTCAAATACTATATATATATTTTTTTATTTTGGGTTTATTTTAATTTGATCAGAATAGTTTATAAAGTATTTTCCTATAGAGAGAGAGAGAGGTAGGCTATGCAACTAAAATTATATATCTATATTAATAAAATGCAAATTTCATAAGAGGACATCACTAAAAACTTTCGTTACAATGCATCAATTTCGACCAAATTTTCAACATTTATGTAAAACGAGATGGAGCAGGTTTTGCTTAACATCAAAATATTTTTCCCTAACATTAACATGCGTAACTTCGCTGTTATCGATTAAATACAAAAAAATCAACAGAGTTAATTTTATTTATATATAAATACAAAATTAAATTTCAACAGAGTTAATATTTTTACATACTAGCTAATAATCTCAATCTAAAAATATAATATAAAAAGCCAACAATGAAGAGTGAATGTAAGATAAAAAGCCAACAATGAAGAGTAAATGTAATATAAAAAGCCAACAATGAAGAATGAATGTAAGATAAAAAGCCAACAATGAAGAGTGAATGTAATATAAAAAGCCAACAATGAAGAATGAATGTAAGATAAAAAGCCAACAATGAAGAGTGAATGTAAGATAAAAAGCCAACAATGAATAGTAAATGTAATATAAAAAGCCAACAATGAAGAATGAATGTAAGATAAAAAGCCAACAAAGAAGAGTAAATCTACTTATATAATTGCCTTATTCTGTCTGTGTGAAGTTCACTGTGTGAAGTTCACAGATAGATTTTGGTCAGAATATAATATAAAAAGCCAACAATGAAGAGTAAATATGATATAAAAAGCCAACAATGAAGAATGAATGTAAGATAAAAAGCCAACAAAGAAGAGTAAATCTACTTATATAATTGCCTTATTCTGTCTGTGTGAAGTTCACTGTGTGAAGTTCACAGATAGATTTTGGTCAGAATATAATATAAAAAGCCAACAATGAAGAGTAAATATGATATAAAAAGCCAACAATGAAGAATGAATGTAAGATAAAAAGCCAACAATAAAGAATAAATTTAAGATAAAAAGCCAACAATGAAGAGTAAATATAATATAAAAAGCCAACAATGAAGAATAAAGGCAATGTGACACGGGAAAAAATGTTCACTAGATAAAACTATGATTTTCTAATGTAGAAAATTAGGAAAGACAAAATTCAGGATGACACGGCACACAGGGACCGGGAAAAAATGTTCACTTTATCGAGAGATTCAAATTTACGAGTTTCAAATTATCAAAATATATCTTTTTTTTTTAAATAAGTTTTTAGAGAATTGTTTTAACAAATGTTCGCTAGACAAACCTTTACTCGGGTAAAACCCCGGGCGAAGCCGAGTACGTTTTATAAGTTTATAGAGAATTGTTTTAACAAATGTTCGTTAGACAAACATTCACTCGGGTAAAACCCGGGCGAAGCCGGGCACATCCGCTAGTAATCATATATAATGATAAAAACAAATTTACAAAAATCAGAACTATCCAAATATGGATTTAACCGTATTTGTTCTGAGCTACTCATATACTAGCATATGTCCAATTGTTTTTATATAATAATATCTCAAGAGTTTCTAATAAGAGTGGATATATAAACTAATACAACATAAAGTTGCAGGAGGATGATATTCATGTACCATAAGAGTCACCTATCCCTTTAATGGAGTTGTGATTGGTGTTGTAGCTCATTCTTTCTCATCACTAGTAAAGTTTTTTACTGGGGTGATGTAATAGCGCCATTGTTTTGATGCATATTTAAAGGGAGAGGTGCCTCTTTTTATACATATACTAATGAAAAAAACAATAGAAAAAAATAAAAGATAAGTGGGTCAGGTGTTGATATTAAAAATAAATAAGGCATCTCCTGACCACGAGCACATGTGCTTTTTAGATGGCAGAGCGCCATCTAGTGGAGCAAGAATAAACTAAACGTTTATTTAGCTTGCTCCGTGATATTTGGCCAACCCAATTTCTTGATAAATCAAGAAAAGCCATCCACGAACGCGTTTCGCGCTGTTGGCGCTCGTCAGCGTGGAGTAGACTGTAACCACTGCGACCAAAAATATTTTTGGACCCAATGGCTTCTTGAGAAATCAAGAAATGGGTAATCAAATTTATTTCTAAAGTTATAAACAAAGGAGCATTATTTGACTTGAAAATTCGTATTATAAAAAAAGTTATGCTAGAAAAAAAATATATTTTAAAAATATAATTTATATATATATAAATAGAGAGAGAGAATAGATCCCTTATAATGAATACAATTTGATATATCGTAGAATAAAAAAATTCTTTTGAGGGAAATTAAATGAACGCAGCCGAGATTTTATTGGTATTGTCGTCTGACTGAAAATGTCGTCTGTAAATGAAATTTAAATTACAAATTCTTCTTTCTAGAAGAATTCTTGGGTGGAACAAAAAAAATTTTTTTTGGTGATATCTTTAATCTTTTAAGAGCCTTTTTGTGTGTGTCACCAAAATTAAACTCTGTGTTTTTTATAAATATCTTATAAAATAATAGTTTAAAAATGATTGTAAACAATTCTAATATTTATTAAGAAAATATATTATTTATTATGTATACACTATATTCATAATCACATTATAATCTCTGAAAAAAAAAAAAGATGTGAAAAAAGATTTACGATTGGGTAGATAATATTGTTGATAAATGAAGATGTCTAATTTTTTATTTGACATACCGGACGCGATATCCAGCTTGGGATACTTGCACCTATAGAGATCACATATCAATATTGGATAATTTTAAAGCATAAGATTAAACAAATATTTTCTCACAATGAGTTTCTTTTTATAAAAAAACGCTAGCTTTCAAGCGATAATCGCTCTTCAACGGTTCTAAGTCTTTGTTCCACCAGGGTTTTAATGGTCTGTTGTCTTTCTTTTTACTTTTGATGGATACGTTGCAGGCCTCTTGGAGGATCCTGATAAGGACATGCACTACGTCATCTATATCCTTGTGTGTTGTTGCGGCATTGAGGCTGAATGTTGTAGAAAGGAGTCAAGGAACGCTCTTCTACCATTGAAGAGAGATTAACGCTTGAAAGCTAGCGTTTTTTAAATAAAAAGATACTCATTGTGAGAATATATTTGTAATTTTAAAACTTTTTTCACAATTTTATCATAAAAAAACGAAATAAAAAAATAAAAGATAAAAAGATCAGGTGTTGAAATTAATATTAAAAATGGCATATCCTGACCAGGAGCACATGTGCTTTACAGAAGACAGAGCGCCATCTGGTGGAACAGAAATCAACTAATCATTGATTTAGCCTGTTCCCTGATATTTGGCCAACCCAATTTCTTGATAAATCAAGAAAAGCCATCCACGTATAGAGATTTAGATGCAAATATATATGATGTACCTAGAGAGGGAAATCAATCCCTTTAATTGTGGATCAGAACGATGTCACTATGTATCACCCCAGTAAAAAACTTTCCTATTGATGATAAAGAATGATCTACAACACCAGTTTTGGAAAATTCAGAGAAAAAGCTAACAACCAGTATACCATGGTTTGGAGCTATGGCCCTCATCAGTATCAGGGTATATGTGATAGTCTCTGAATGCACTATTGTTAACGAGGAACGGAATAAGATCTTAAAGAACCCAAGTCTACGTGAACCCAGCTAATCAGAATAATGTCCGAGAAAATATATAGCGATAGAATTGTTTAACTTTCATAAAGCGTTAGAGAACAAGGTAATCTCTAAGAACTAAAATTACAGAACAATTTTCTTCCATAGTTAATTTGTATAGTTATGTTGAATACTTTGATTTCCTTTTCATTTTCCCTTCTCTCCTTTGTTTATGTTTTTTTTCCCCCTTTCTCCATCAAAATGATGTATGGCGAGTCCTTACAGAACGGAAATTTCCTAATAAAGCAGCTGTTGTTGTATATGTGATAGGTTATGTGTAAGGTATATCATCACCATTCTATCGATTAGTTATTAAAAAATCTAAACATATGTAATACACCTATCCCCCGATTTAGACGGTACTTTTTTTTACACGTTTTCGCTTTTACACGGTTTTCCAGATAAGTTTTTTTTTTTTTGTTTTATGGCACTATACTAAATGCTACTGTGATTGAACACATGCGCTGTGTACACATCTCACGAGGAATCCCGAGCTTATGTGCTGACTACATATTTTAACCTGTCAATGCATTTTATTTTTATTTCTGTGTACACCTATCCCCCGATTTACACGTTTTTCTCAGGAACGTATCTACCGTGTAAATCGGGGGATAAGTGTATATGCAGAATACATCGAGGGGCTAAATTAAAATGCCACAACAAATGGTGAATGTGAAGACATATTTATGAAGAATAGGCCAAAGCGCCTGATATACATCACATTTTGCTTAAGTAAATAATGATCTAGCTATGAAGAAATGTAAATATATATATAACACTATGCGGCGCTGAGTTTGTTTATATAAAAATATAATGCCTTGATAAAGGTTTGGCGTTCAGCCAACCGAAATATTGGCAAATAAATCTTTTATTCAATCCAATATATGCCTTTTTATTATATAAAATATTTATATATGAGTTAAATACAATATATTAAGCGCGACATATGTAAATAGGATTCCATAACATTAAAAAGTCATAAATAGTTTAAATCTCCATTAACAGATGGCGCGCTAATGCAGCATGTTTATGCAAATATGTAACTTTTTTCTCTCTCAATAAAAAAAAATCCAAAATCACTTTATTAGGTACCGTTCAAAAAGAACAACCTAGTTTATGATATTTACAACAATGAATAATATATGAAGGTTATTCATATATTAAACAAAATGTTAACGTGGGATTCAATCCCTGGTTCATGGCTGTCGGGAATCTAGGGTGTTAACCACTCGTCCACCGACTTCTTCAATAAAAAAATCATTTTCATATTATCCCTACAGCAATTTTAAAGAATATTGGGAGGGCCTGGGTTTCATCATATTTTTTATCATTGCAGTAAGGACAGTCAGTATAAATTAATTTTATTTGAGAAAGAAAATGGCACAGAATTGCATTGAAATTTGATGTATTGCATATTTAATACGAAATGTTACATATTATGATGCATTAGCGCGCCATCTGTTATGAAAATTCGAAACTATTATAGACACGTATGATTCTTTTACAAATTAAACAATTTCTACTGCCCTTACTGCAATGGAAAAATTAATGGGAGGGTTCACCACTGATGAGCCAGGCTCTCCCATTAATTTTTCCATTGCATTAAGGGCAGTAGAAATTGTTTAATTTTTAAAAGAATCATACACGTCTAAAATAGTTTCAAATTTTACATATATACGTTACAAATTTCTCAAAGAAAAAAAAATGTTTTAAAAGAGATTTTATTATCACTGAATCAATTCGATGTATACATTTCATTTATTAGCTAAAAGAAACAAAAATAACAAAAAATAAGAGTACCTGTCATTAATGTAAAAAAACACACACACACAAGTCTATCTAGTTAATTATAACAAGATAAAAGAGCTAGGCCTAGAGAAAAAAATAAAACAGTAATAAAAGTAAGGAGAGAAAAAATAAAATATTTATTCATAGAGTAAATCCATGAAGGGATAGAAATGGCTGCGCAGCGAAAACAATCCAATAAAATGCAAATTAAATTAACGAAACTGCTAAGAGATAAAAGGGGGAGGAGGATGAGCTTAAAGAAAAGTGGCGCGAAAAATCGATCAAACGAACCAAGGGCGTGACCTTGTTCCACATTCTCTTGCAGACGAACTTTTCTTGCAGACGAAATTTTTATTGCAGACGATCTTTTAACTCTTTTTTCCCAAATTATTGATTATTTGTGACTTACTTTTGTAATTATTGGTGGATATATCGTTTACCATTATTATATTATTTCTCTATCCAATTATTGGAAAAGAATAAAAAACCCGAAAAGTTATAAAAATCGATCTTGTTTGACTATCGTCTGCTTCAGAAATAGTTATTTGATCTAAGCTTATATATTGATATTTTCAAAGAAATACATTTTTTTATTGATTTTTCCCAATTATTATTCTGTTTTCAAGTTGTATTTGAAAGAAAAAATCTTAAAACTTTTCACAAACCAGGTTATCATTAAAAAATAATGATATAAATAAATTACACATATGTATTTTGATTTTATTCAGCATCATTTTTCTTATCAGTGCATATTCAAGAATTATAATAAAATTATAAATACGATCTTTTAAAGTATGGAAAATTTCCAACCCTAACAAATTTCTATCATTGAAATAAATGGCTTAACTAGATAAATTACTCGTCTTCGCTCGAAAATGCGGTACAACCAGAATATGCAAATCAAAATTTTATCGGCAAATTTGCATATACCAAGTTTGAAACTATGGTAGTGACTCTGGCATAACTCTATAACGTTTTGAAAGCTCAACTAAACAGATAAAATATTGTGGAAACGTAGACAAAATACATGTATGCTGGTTATCGGTCTAAATAGTAGGGTCTCTATTCATTGAGGATTTTCGTGAGAAAAATATTTGCGATGGTTTTTCCATCAATATCCATATACAGTTGACCTGATAATAAGTCAATCCACTTTTAGAAACAGTTTCCAACTTCTAGATAAGAAAATTCTATTCTCCATAATTAGGATGAAGTTGGTGACTTATCCCAGTCTCTGCTCATCTTAGCCGCTCTACGACGATGTCCAGTTTCTCTCTACGGAAGATGATCTAAAACCTTTTAAGACAATAGAAAAAAAAAAGCCAACACATTAGGTTCAAAATTCAAAACTATTTTAAAGGCGTAAGATTCTTTTTGATAATAAACAATTTCTACTGCCTTTACTGCAATGGAGAAATTAATGGGAGGGCCTGGCTTATCAGTGGTGAGCCAGGCCCTCTCATTAATATTTCCATTGCAGTAAGGGCAGTAGAAATTGTTTATTATCAAAAAGAATCTTACGCCTTTAATATAGTTTCGAATTTTGATAACAGATGGCGCGCTAGTGCATCACATTAGGTTCAATTGAGAGATCAGGATATGACTTTTATATATATACTCATGGAAATGGAAACAAAACTTATGGAAGTGGAAAGTCTTTGATGTCGCCAGTCGTTTTTTTTTTTTTTTTTTTTTTGAAGGAGACAAACAATTTTGTTCATACTTGGTTATATCGTGTGTCTTCAATAAAGGTCACTGTAATATCTTTCAGAGTTATTGTCTGAATCCCGATATACATGATAAAAGGTACAACTTCCTTAAGTTTTGTCCATGAGTGTATTTTGTTCACACTTGGTTATATCGTGTGTCTTCAATAAAGGTCACTGTAATATCTTTCAGAGTTATTGTTTGAATCCCGATATACATGATAAAAGGTACAACTTCCTTAAGTTTTGTTCATGCGTGTATTTTGTTCACACTTGGTTATCTTGTGTGTCTTCAATAAAGGTCACTGTAATATCTTTCAGAGTTATTGTCTGAATACCGATATACATGCTAGAAGGTCCAACTTCGTTTTGTCCATGAGTGTATATACTACCTCACCTATTTCTCCTCTTTTTCTTAGCTTTATCATTTTTTTTTATTTTCTTTTTATAACATTTAGCGAAAGGGTTGGGAGGGTTCACCAATGATGAAATCAATTATTCTTTATTTTTCGGTTTTATATGGTAGAAATGATTAAATAACACAAAACAATTTAAAGTTAATCAATAGAAAGATAATATCTATAATTGGTGGCAATAAATCTTAACCCAATATTTTGTTTTTTTAAATATACGCCAGAAAAAAAAAACGATGTACATATGAAGTTGATTTTGTTAATTTTGAGACTATTCTTTTATATTTTGTGATGATATATCATTTGATAAAACCTTTTTCAATTTCGGGTTGATATTTAGACATAACAGATGATATTTTAAATATATTATATTATATAGAGCTGAGAATGTAATAACAATCTTATATGCAGATATAATTATATATATCTTCTATATATATATAAATGAATGTTTGTATGTTTGTTTGTATGTCCGGTATACAAATTCGCAGTAGTTCACTAATTCAAACCAAAATTTCCATACATAGGTAAAAATACGAGGAAGACAATAGGCTATTTAAAAATATATATAAATCAATTATTAAAACTATATATTCAAATTATTCTACTTAGCTCACGAACAGCGCCCTTTATCAAAGATTAGATTAAATGCTGATAACAAACAATTATTTAAAAATATCTTATCTAAATATATATCACTCGGGTAGATATGCACACGGGTCAATCCCGGGGCGAAGCCCGGGTCACCCGTCTAGTTAAAAATAAAAAAGACATATTCTGATCAGGAGCACATGTGCTTTTCAGAAGGCAGAGCGCCATCTGGTGAAACAGAAATCAACTATTCATTGATTTAACCTGTTCCCTGATATGTGTTAAGGGTATTTACGCATGTTTGGCCTTAAATACCCATTTCTTGGTTTTTCAGGAAGCCACTGTGACCAAAAATCTTTTTTGATAATATATTTTCTATATGCAGTCAATAATACTGTAATAATACAATAATATTTGGTATGCAGGCGTGTATATATAATTAGAATTTTGTTTTTCTCTAGCAGACGATATTTTAAAAAATAATAATTTTTGAGCAGACGATAAAAAAAATGTATACCAATAGATAATTTTTTAACGTTGCATTTTTTAAAATAAAAAGTAAAACGATCGTTTTCGTTTAAATAATAAATATATATTTTTTCGATTTTTAAAACTCAATTACATTTTTAAAGCTTTATTTTTAAAAAATAAATGATAAAGAATGATAACAATAAATTTTGGCACGAGTAATTTACCAAAAGAAAAAAAAAAGCGGCAGTTAAAAGAAAGGTAAGTAACATCTTCCACCATTTCAACCAATCAATACTGACCAAACGATATATTATTAGAACTTGTTACACAGAACGCCATTTTTAAAAGGCAATAAAAAAAAAGTTCGGTTTTTACCATTAAGAGAAAGAAAAACATTACAACGCTTCTGTTTTTCTTGAGTTATTGTTATTATATATATAAAAGGAAACCATTTTTTTTCTCCTACACTTTTTTTAAAAATGAAAAGTAACATTTGAGAATAGCGTAGTTCATTCAATCCATTTCAGGCAAGAATTAAACTGGTTATAAAAGGATAAAATCGATAAAACTGAGCTTAGAATAGAAAATCAAATAGTTTCCTTATCTACGCCCCATTTCCTATGTGTGAAAATAATGAAGCAAATGGAAGAAAATTTCAGCTTGATAAAACATCCTTTTAAAAAAATGTAAATAACATATATGTCATAATTTGTATATAATTAAATGCAACCCCGACCCACTATGTATATATCATGTATGATTTTCAAAGACTTAATAAAGAACAAGGTAACTGGAGGAAAGAAAGTAACAAAAGATATAGGAAGTAAGACTAAAGCTGGCACGACTATTTTGGCACCCCTGTGTCAACATTGCAGGGGCAGAGACCGGACGTCTCTAGTGACCGCAGAAGTTATTTTAGCCAAGATGCACTCAATACTTCCGGCAAAAACAGGACGTATCTAATATCCGTCGAAGCTATAAGCGTCAAGCCACCCAACAATTCCTGGCGAAATCGGATATATCAAGCAGGCCACATCTTTCATCAAGGAGAGCCGCGGGCCAATCAAAAGACCGCACCTTAAGTAGGTCAACCAATAGGACAAGATCATGTGACATCTCTCGACCAATCAGAGAGACACTGAGGCTTGGTGTTAAATCGAAAAGCAAGAATGGTCAGTTAGGTTTTCGCTCTCATAGGAACAACACCTGCAGTAGCGACTTGGCTCTCACCGAGTTCGGATCAGTTGCTCCTTCGCTTCCAACGAGGTGACATCGGCCCTGGACCTCTCCCCACTCAACTCATAGCTAAGTACAATCACCACCATGTGATCAGATAAGGAACAATCAAACCCGCTCCTTCTCAAGCTTTCTTCCCTCCAATCCAGTTGCCTTTTATTTTCAAACCTCATCATGTGTCCTGATTATTCCTAACTGTGTGCTTCACTTACCACTCAACGACTGCGCTTCAACCAAATCTCACCATTCGCATCCAACAATAAGAAACCCCGCAACGATATTGCCACATATATATATATGTTATATTGAAATATATTATTTAAAAATGTTATATTTTAAAATGTTATTTTATTTAAAAAAAGGTATAATTTCATAGATATAAATACTCTGTTTTAATCGACCGCCAGAGGTCACGCTTACCATATAAAATCTCATTGTTGTTCTTCCCCGTTGGCCGACTCAAAACATTTGTACATTATGTAAATAAGCTTTTCTTTTTTTTTTTATTCTTACGCCTTAAGCCAGGCAGTAATTTTACAAAATTATGTTTATCCTAAAACTCAATTAAAGCAATCTCTCCGATCAAAACTGCTTTTATTATTATTCTTTCAATATTTATGCCACGACTGCTCAACCAGATGATCCAAAACAACAGAAATCTTATCTTTTTTTATTTTAAATATAATATATATACAGCTAAACCTGTCCATGGCGCCCCCTCTTGGGACTCACCAAAATAGGATGCTTAATGTTTTAATGCTATGTTTTAATGCTTAATGCTTTAATGTTTAAAATCGGGCGCTATAGAGAGGAAGGCGCTATTTAGAGGGGGCGCTATAAACAGGTTTAACTGTATATTCAAAGGTAATCCTTGAACCGCCCAAATTGAGCTTTTTAAATGGCAATGCGCAATCTTTCGGAATAAAAATCAACTAAACAATTCAAGGTGAAAACATCATGCTTCTAAGCATATATATGTTGTTTTGTAAATATCTCTAGCTCTAGTTGTCTCTAGCTTTCGGAACTGAATTCCCTTCTACAGGAGAAGAAGATAAATATAATGATATAATAAAATATTATTTTGAAAATAGAGCAATCCATAAATAAATCTTTAAATAAAATGGCATATATTGGATCAAAATATCATTTATTTTACTAATATTTCAGTTGGCTGAACGCCAACTTTTATCAAGGTATTATAACATTTTAATGTGTGTCTTAAATAATAAAATATGCAAACTCGATTTGATAATTATCAACGAAAGAGGGGAGCTATGAAGATCAAGTTCACCTCTCCCATCAAAATAGACGTCAAAGCTAGATGCCATCTAAAGAGGAGAGATTTAGTAAAACTAATAACGATATTTTTAACGGTTTGGGGGACTGATATAAGTATATATTGTACATGTATTTTTATCTTCTGTTAATATAACTGTTTTCTTTTGAGACCAGTGTTTCCAGTATCTCTTTAATTGTGATACTTTTAAAAAATCTTGATTGTGTATGTATATATGTATGTTGAACGCGTCTTTTCAGATCCATTTATCTGATGAATGGTCACCGCGTGCAAGCTTTGCTTGTTTATTTAGTCTAATAATATTATTAAAAAGATGTTTTTGCTAATTCTTGTTATAATATTAAATAATATATTAATAAAAATCGCAATGAATATTCGAAAATATGCAAAAATAAGTTGTTAATCCTATCTTTTTATAAACCAAACGATAATTTAAAAATATCAAAAGATGAAGCGTAATCATTATTGATGTCTTTCCAAATAAAACGGCATTCTATTTTAACATTAAATAAAAAGCTATATTTACATATTTTCAACTCAATACTAACACACATATTTGCATAAAAGATATTATTTATAATAAAAACGTGCCCCCCATTAGGTAACTATAATTTGGTAAATTACATAACGGTATAGAATCGTTTGTAAAAGAATGAGGGATTGAATAGAGCCGGCCATCACTCAGAAATATAGAATTTTTGGCCAAAAGATTAATATATAGGTATCGGAGCCAAATTTTTAACCTTTTTTTTTTTTGTTGTTTTTTAAAATAATGGATGGAAAGGGGGTAAACATTTTTGACTTTCAATTTATATTTCTTTTTTCAAAAAACGTTGTTGTGTGGAATAATATACTTTTTTGGTTAGAAAATATATTCTTTCTATTCAAATAGAGGAAAAACAATTTTCGATCAATGCCATATATGATAGCTATGTTTCATATAATTGATAAAATACTTAATTTTTTCAGTTTTATATAAAACAAATAGTACTGGTTGAATCTTCTATTAATGAAGAATACATAAAAGATATGACGACGCATAAAATTTTAATCGAATAATACAATCGTTTAAATACATAAATATATTTTAGAGATGATTTGAATTCTTATTTGCATAGTTACTGTAAAACTCCTTTTAGAAATTTCTGAAAGCTTAAACTTGAACATTTGTATAATGATGGAATATATATTTAATGACAAAGATTTTCAATGAATATATATATATTTGAGCCAATAGTAGGTGCCCAAATAATTCAATTTCTAACAGAGTTAACATTCAATTTATCATTTTAAACTGGTTATTGGGAATATCTCCCTTTCCTACTGTACTGATAGCAGAAAATGGACGGGCCTGGTTCATCAGTAATGAGCTGTTTCGCCAGTTTTAATCAGTAAGAGAGGAGTTTACCGCTGTTGTTGTTGTCGTGTCCAATGAAGAACCTCAGATGTCTCCGTACATCTCTATCACAGCAGTCGTTCTCTATCTTGGGTGTGTAAAGTTCTGGGTCCATGTCAATTTTCTGTTGTTGTTGTTGTGTCCAATGAAGAACCTCAGATGTCTCTGTACATCTCTATCACAGCAGTCGTTCTCTATCTTGGGTGTGTAAAGTTCTGGGTCCATGTCAATTTTCTGTTGTTATCGTCTTGTACAATGAAGAACCTCAGATGTCTCCGTACATCTCTATCACAGCAATGTTCTCTATCTTGGGTGTGTAAAGTTCTGGGTCCATGTCAATTTTCTGTTGTTGTTGTCGTGTCCAATGAAGAACCTCAGATGTCTCCGTACATCTCTATCACAGCAGTCGTTCTCTATCTTGGGTGTGTAAAGTTCTGGTTCCATGTCAATTTTCTGTTGTTATCGTCTTGTACAATGAAGAACCTCAGATGTCTCCGTACATCTCTATCATAGCAATGTTCTCTATCTTGGGTGTGTAAAGTTCTGGGTCCATGTCAATTTTCTGTTGTTGTTGTCGTGTCCAATGAAGAGCCTCAGATGTCTCCATACATCTCTATCACAGCAGTCGTTCTCTATCTTGGGTGTGTAAAGCTGCTGGGTTCATGTCAATTTTCTGTTGTTGTTGTCGTGTCCAATGAAGAGCCTCAGATGTCTCCATACAGCTCTATCACAGCAGTCGTTCTCTATCTTGGGTGTGTAAAGTTCTGGGTCCATGTCAATTTTCTGTTGTTGTTGTCGTGTCCAAAGAAGAGCCTCAGATGTCTCCGTACATCTCTATCACAGCAGTCGTTCTCTATCTTGGGTGTGTAAAGTTCTGGGTCCATGTCAATTTTCTATTGTTGTCGTGTCCAATGAAGAGCCTCAGATGTCTCCGTACATCTCTATCACAGCAGTCGTTCTCTATCTTGGGTGTGTAAAGTTCTGGGTCCATGTCAATTTTCTGTTGTTGTTGTCGTGTCCAATGAAGAACCTCAGATGTCTCTGTACATCTCTATCACAGCAGTCGTTCTCTATCTTGGGTGTGTAAAGTTCTGGGTCCATGTCAATTTTCTGTTGTTGTTGTTGTGTCCAATGAAGAACCTCATATGTCTCCGTACATCTCTATCACAGCAATCGCAACGAGATATCCCAATATGATTACCAGGAAGAGGTGATAGTAAAATTTTTGTCTATGTCGTGAAAATTGCGAGAATGGCATTATTGCATTTGTGTGAGCGTAAGAATTTAAACATGTAATTACTGCTTAACAAGCTTTTTTTTTTCAAGCTAAAGGATTTCTTAGCAATTGAAACTTGTATAAACAAACAATTCCGAGTTACGCAATTCACTAATTCTTTTAATTTCAACATTTTAAACGCTTTCGGGAAAATTCCAGGAAGCTTTTAAAGGTTGAAATCAAAGGATTAGCAGATTACATAACTTTGAATTGTTTGTTTTTACAAGAGCAATGTTCAATGCTGTCCCATTTCCACAATCAGCTAAAAGACCCATAGTTTCACTAGAAGACATCCAAGAATGAACCTACAAATATAATTAGGTAGAGTATAACAGTTGCAGCTCTTGGTGGCCTGGTAGATTGTACAGATGAAACTGCTGGTAGCGTTCTCTATTGATGAGCCAGGCATCCGAAAATCATTCCTGAAAATGATTGAATAAATATTTGTTTTTAATTTTAGATAATAACGCTTAAAAGGTTTTCATTCTGCATCTACGGATGGCGTTATGCTTTCTTTTGGCGAAATTGCTGGAAGGATTCACCACATAAGACTTGACTTTTTAAATGCTTTTCATTATAAATTACTGATTGTATATATATGATATTTTTAAAAATAAAATTCTTATTACACTGTGTAAAACTTGTATATATCTATATAGAGAATGAATGTTTGTGGGACCGTGTTCCAAAATGTTTCCAGAATATTTGACTTATCCCGAATAAATCTGGAAGTAGTTCCATCGACCTCTGAATATGCAAATTAATCCGATAAGTCTCATTTGCATATTCCGTTTATTCGACATAATATTTGACCTATCTAGAGGAAACTTGACACGATATAGAGAGTTAGTCGTGTCGGAGTAACTGTCATTGCTTCTTCCTTGGAATATGCAAGTTAATATGAGAACAAGTTAATTAGCATATTCTGCATACTACTACCATCACCAATAATATTAATAATATTTGTTTTAATTTATATAGCTTAAAATATATAGAGGTGAAAAGTTGTCCAGTAACCAAATTTGTATTTATTTATAACCATATGAATATTTTGCTTTGTAAATAAATAAAAGACTAGTTAGTTAAAAATATATTTTTAAAATAGTAAAAGTTCAAAAAATAAAATGTTAATCATTTTCGTAAATAAATGTGAAAAAATAAAGTCATTTACTTTTTTTTTTTGTGTTCGCTAAATAAAGATCGTTTTTCCCAAAATCAACAAAACTTTTTATACGGTCTAGCGCCTTTTCGGAAGAGTGCTCAAGAAAAAGATTATTCTGTGGCAGGCATAATCTCTTTCTTTTGACGAGTTTTAATTAAAATTCAAATTTTTACCTTCAAATCTTATCTTTTACGCTCAATAGTTTTTTTTTCCTTCAATTTTATATATCTACAGAAAAATCTTCTGTCAATTCAAATTTTTACAAAAATCTTTTGGTTATTAAAAAAAAAATTGCATGGAATCGACGAGAAATTTGCATAGTTTGCATTCTTTGCTCTCATCCCTTGGTTTGATGGATTGACTATTTAATGTATATGAATTACATATTTTCATTTAACAATTACTATCTAACTACTACAAACAACAATTAACCTTTGCTAACTATCATAATTGAGAAATTTCAATTAAAAAAATAGTTATAATCAATTACTATTGATGTATTACAAACAAAATTATCGTGAAATTGTTATAGCCCTAATTTGTTACCTAAAAAATCATTTTTTGTAAACCTTAAAATATAGTCCTTATTTATTTTTCCCTTTAACTTTCTTCAAATCTTAATTATATTTTTCTTTCACAATATATATATTATATGTAAAATTATATATAAAAATATAATCCATAAGTAAATAATAAATAAAATAGATAATAAATAATGTATATAAATATAATAAGTAAATAAAGCTAAAATATATTATTAATAGAAATGGCAAAAATTATATATAACATAAAATTAATCACAATTTAGAAAAATATGAGAGTGTTCTCATAGAAAATTTTTTAAATAATATTTATATTATTCTGTGAAGCAATGGTGCTAGTCGCTTATTTGAAGTCGCTATATTAGGATGGAACTTGTTCAAATCTAAGATAGATTCTCTAGAAAGTACTGTATATAATTAAAAATATTCTATATACAGTTACGAGCGTCATTCTTCGTCGCCTCTGTCACGGTTTGCTTTTTTTTTTTTTGCAATGGCGCCCTCCTATTGGTCGGCTACGATCACGCCACCTTTGCCCGGGCGTTGCCCGGGTCATTCGGCTAGTATGATAATAATTTTAAGAATTAAAATAAATAAATATATATTTTAAAATTGAATAAATTCATCCTGGACGCGTTTACTATTTCAAGTTAATTTTCAACATCATCTGAAGTTCTAAAGAAAGACGTACTGGTTTTCTAGTTTAAAGGATTTGGTCACACCTGAATGGATTGGGTCAAAAATAAAAAAATAAAAAGTTGGTCATACAGAACAAAAAAAAAGGAAAGAAAAAACCATTAGTGAAAAACTGCAACACTCTAAAATTATCTTTCAATTTAGTAACCTTATATATATAATTTATCTATGGAAAATTATATATAAAAAAAACACATTTTTCAATTAATATTAATTAAATTTTAATTAGTTTCGAAAAATTATGTAATCCTTAACGTATATAAATCAACAGAGGAAATTTATGGAAAAAAAATTAATCCATCTTTATATATACGGTAAAAAAAATAACAAATATTTATCAAAAAGGATATTTTAAAATATAAGCTCAGCAAAATTGAATAAGTTGAAAAAAAAAAAAGGAAAATTAATTGAAACGAAAAAAGTTTTTATAGTATAACAAATCTAGTTATTAAAAGAAATCAGAGAGAAAAATGTGTTTTTTTTTTTTGTATTAAAAAAAACGTAAAGGCTTATTGCAATGTAGACAAAATAAATCTGTTGATAAATAAAGAAGCTTAGGATCACAAACTTCAAATATATAGAGGTGGGGGATGAAATACAAAAAATGAAGGCACAGCGCTCTCTGTAATTAGAACAAATCTGACACCGCTGGATTACTACAACAAAAAAAGTAGGAATTTCTTGAAGAAAATGACTCTCTTTATATTTGTGAACAAGACGGGCTTTAATCAGAGAGAATGATGGGAACTGGGGGTTGAGTTCCTGAAACTGCTGGGATGGAGGACGTAATGTGAGATGGGGGTCTTCTGGGGTGGTTTCTTGTTTTGATCGTCTGATGTTGGATTTTAATCGTCTGTCGTCTTTAAATCGTTTTTCCAGTTTATATCGTCTGCAGGGTTTTTAAATGTCTGTCGATCTCAAATCGTTTGTCTAGTTTATATTGTTTGTTAGTTCTGATTATCTGAGGAGTTTTGATCGTCTGAGGAGTTTTGATCGTCTGAGGAGTTTCGATCGCCAGAGGAGTTCTGATAGTCTGTAAATTTCTGATCGTCTGAAGAGTTTTGATCGTCAGTGGATTTCTGATCGTCTGAGGAGTTTTGATCTTCTGAGGAGTTTTGATCGTCTGAGAAGTTATGATCGTCTAAGGAGTTTTGATCGTCTGAGGAGTTTTGATCGTCTGAAGAGTTATGATCGTCTGAGGAGTTATGATCGTCTGGGGAGTTTTGATCGTCTGAGGAGTTTTGATCGTCTGAGAAGTTCTGATCGTCTGAGGAGTTTTGATCGTCTGGGGAGTTATGATCGTCTGAGGAGTTTTGAACGTGCACTTAGATTCAATCGTTTGCGGAGTTAGATTTGTGCTCCGAATTTTTGTTCTTCTGCCAAGTTTTGGTTTTCTGAAGTATTTTAATATCGTCGTTCAAATTTTTATTTATATTTGATAGCATTTGTAAGACACCTACACCAAATGTGTTAAAAAATGTGATACATCGAAAATTACAAACAATCAAATAGGACTAGTGCTATTTGAATTACTAAAAAGAGCTATATTATTTTATGTACAGATTATTAATTTTGATGTTTATATATTTTATTACTCTGCGTAAACTTCCCTCATTGCTTCTCTTGTATTTAAACAATTTTAGTTTGTACTTGTGTCTTAAATAAATTGCTGCGTCATCCTGAAGTTTGTCTCTCTTAATTTTCTACGTGACAATATGTAAATAAAGAAAAGGGTATATGCATTTAACCAATGCGAAAAAAATATACATTGATATATTGATTATAATATCTTGATAAAGGTTGGCGTTCAGCCCCAACTGAAATATTGGTAAAATAGATTATATTTTGATCCAATATATGTATTTTAAAATTAAATATATATGATAAAATGTTTTTTTTATAAATATAAAGAGAGGTTTGTTAAAAATATTTTCACTCTATGAAACATTTTTATATTACTAAAAAAAATTCGAAAGAATAAGTTATATATAATAATAAAAAATAAATTATTTGTGAGTGGAATAAAACATAGTAAAAAGAATAAAACATCAAAAGTGATAGAAAAACAAAAAGATAAAAGACGAAGAAGAACATTTGAAATAAAAAAAGGGGAGGAAGGAATGACGTTCAAATATGTCACCAAAGGAGAGAGTCCAATAAGCAGAAATGGCTTCAAAAACAAATGACAAAAGTTGGGAGAAAAATTTTAATTCTGGACACAAACAAAATCTTTAGCAAAGTTGGTTGGGAATGGCATTTTAATGGCGGCCTTTTTTCTCTCAGACGATAGCTTAAGGTGTTTGTCGTTTGTATTGAAATTATCGTAATGATGATAATAGGCAGGATCTTTGAGTGCGAACAAAAAAAAAAACAAATAATACTGGTGAATATTAAAATAAATGAAAAATATGTTAAAACGCTAAAAAAAAACATCGTTTAATAATTATTTAATCGTTTTTTTAAATTTTTTAATTGTTTAATATAGCTAACATTAGAAATTGGGACTGCTGGTATAAATTAGAAATTCGAGGCAATACCTAAACCTAAATTCTAACCCTCGTAAGAGTCTGTGGACGATTGGGTAACACCCTAGATTCCCGACAGCCATGAACCGGGATAGAATCCCGCTTTAACATTTTATTTTAATATATGAATAACCTACACATATAGGGTCAGAGACCCTAAATAAAGGCTTTTTGTTGTTGTTGAATAACCTTCACATATATTATTCATTGTTGTAAATATCATAAATTACTTTCAGATAATGCCAAGTGTGGGTTATCACGTTTTAAAGACAAAACAGTTCTTAGAGAAAAGGCTACATTGCTGATTATATTCCCAAAGGAGGAGACCCCACAAGGTGATGATACGAAGACAAAATCTGTAACAAAAAGTAGGAAAGAATCAAAACAATTAGTTTAATTAACAATATAATGAAGCTGGATGATGATGATGAGAAGGGGGGATATCATCATTCCTAATCTCTAAAAGGAAAAAAACGCCACTTCCTTCCTTCTTATCCAGAGTGGCCGAGTGTTGTTCCTTTCTGGTCACAGAGTAAATATTTATTATTATTATCACTGACTCCTATTTCTAACTTCTTTTTTTTCTCTTCCTCAGCGTATTTTCGTGTATATCTGTGATTTTATTTCTTCTGTAATATTATATATTATTTTTCTTCATAAACATTTCCATGGAAAATAAACATTTCCAGAATCCTAGAGAGAATTTTTTTTTTTTGGAAGAATATATTTTTATATGAATATATAGTGCGCGCCATCTGTTGCTCAAAATTAGAAGTTTTTTTTTTTTTTAGGTAAATAAAATTTTTAAATGTATTATGAAGATGTACTTCGTATTTGATAAAACAGCCTTTTTTCCCCATACAAGTGTCTTCTTCTTCTTTCTTATCTCAAAGCCATGATAATCATGGTGGGTAGTTAGCGACTGCTTTTACTGTAAGCGCACCACATGTCTACACATGTGAAAAGCAGTTCGACTTTGCACCTACAAATGTGCCAGAGCCCCGTTTGGTTACTTGCACTCGCTGGTGGGGTTGGACTTTTACACTACAAGTGTAAATTTTATAAATAGAGATGAAAATAACGTGTAATACAACAATAACAAAAAGCTATATTAAGACCTTTTGGTCTTATACAGATTTCCAAGAAGAAATGTAGGGTACATACCGGAATAACAGTACAAGAAATCAGCAATGGTATTTACAGTGTATCAATTAAGGGAAAAAAGAAAGGAAGGGCTTAGCACATAACCTTCTATAATACAAGCAGTTAAATAACGTATTACACTCTAATACATTAGTTAAACAAGATTTTACTTTAATAGTATCAAATCGATATACAATCAATTCAAAATTATAACTCAAACAAATCTCTAACAGTTTTTTAAACGTGAAAAAATATACAAATGTGATATTGTACTGGGATAAGGTGCATAAATTATGAAAAAAGGCATCTCCTTATCTTGCAACTGAAAGTTGCTGATGGCTTGCGCCATCTATCGGAATAAATATAAACTATTCTCGTATTTGGCCAATTCTGGAATAATTAAAAATCAACGAGAATAGTTGATATTTATTCCGATAGATGGCGCAAGCCATCAGCAACTTTCAGTTGCAAAATAAGGAGATGCCTTTCTTTCATAAGTTTTTTAAACGTTAAATTCCAATCTTTAACTGTCTTTGAAAATTCGTTTTGTGGTTTCCTCCTCAAAGAAAAATCGCATTCTCTTAATGTATTTTGGAGAATTTTGTTCATTTTCTCCCTATCTCCCTCTATCAAAATGACTTTTTTCTCCCCTTTTGGCTACGCCTTACAATTTTTCAACTCTGAATTGCCCATAAAATGTCTTTTTTTAAATATATATAAATTTATGATGGAGAAAGGCTTCTTAAAAAATAGTTCATATTATAAAATAACTTCTTATCGTATGTGTGTGTTGTGTTAAAAACTTAAAATGACATCCGGGGATTCTTGTAAGTTAAAAACTCTTCTATTAAACACAATTTATATTGAATAATATTACTTCATCTAGCTGCGCTGCCTGGAGTACAGGATCTACGCTTCCTTTCTTCCTGTGTTTATATTAAAAATAAAAATTCATATCCTGACCAGGAGCACATGTGCTTTTCAGAAGGCAGAGCGCCATCTGGTGGAACAGAATATTCCCTGATATTTTAGCCAACCCAATTTCTTGATAAATCAAGAAAAGCCATCCACGAACGCGTTTCGCGTTGTTGACGCTTGTCAGCGTTGAGTAAGCTGTACCTTTCTTCCTGTGGTGAATCTGTATAAGACTGGTGGTCTTAATAAAGCTGTATGTATGTATTATTTCATCTAAATATAATGTATTTATATAAAGTTTATCTCTTTCTATATTTAGAAGTTAATAAAAATCTAGCAATAAGTATCTTATTTATTTCTATGAAAAATAGACATTTCGGCCAATTAGAGTTTTTTTTTTTTTCTCAACGTTTCGACAAAAATCTTTTGTCTTCGTCAGGAGAAGTAAATAAAGCCTTTTGTCTTCGTCATTTATTATACTTATTTAACAATTTCTACATTACAGTAAGGGCAGTAGAAATTGTTTATTTTTAAAAAGAATCATACGCGTCTATAATAGTTTTGAATTTAAATATAATGTATTTATAAAAAGTTTATATCTCTATATATTTAGAAGTTAATAAAAAAATTGTAACAATAAGTATTTATTGTAAAAAAATCAAGTTTTTTTTCAAGCAACGACGCTCTTCTACTGTTTCATCAAAGTTGAGTGGAGAAATACAAACTGCCAAAATGGTAAATTCTATGGACAAAATATAGATGACATTTTTGCCTGAAGTGACCTTTTTATAGATCAATATTCTCCTGACCCAAAATTTCCATTTATAAAATTACTTAATGTGAAAAAATAGTACAAATGTGATATTGTACTCGGATAAGGTGGATAATTATGAAAAAAGACATCTCCTTATCGTGCAACTGAAAGTTGCTGATGGCTTGCGTCATCTATCGGAATAAATATAAACTATTCTCGTTGATTTTTAATTATTCCAGAATTGGCCAAATACTACTATATGAACGAGAATAGTTGATATTTATTCCGATAGATGGCGCAGGCCATCAGCAACTTTCAGTTGCACGATAATGAGATGCCTCTTTTCAAAATTACTTAAGTTTTAAATAAATTAAGAATATATAATATATAAAGAGCTTTAAAATATGGATTAAAAAAACAATGTATATAACATTTAATCCAATGTGAAACAATACGCACAAAACACGTACGTGGTTAGATTTTCTTGATTAATCAAGAATGGATATTTGGCCAATTCTGGAATAATTAAAAATCAACGAGAATAGTTTATATTTATTCCGATAGATGGCGCAAGCCATCAGCAACTTTCAGTTACACGATAGCGAGATGCCTTTAATTTAATCCAATGTAAAAATATTTTTTTCCAAAACATTTGTTGAAAAAAAAAATCACACAAACGAAAATTATTTCCTGATAATAAAAAAACTAAAAAACAGACGATATATCTCTCTCAATATATATATATTTTTTTCGCAGACAATCTTTTGTTATTTTCAATTTATTATATTGAGATAAGTGTATAGAGTGAAATAGATTATTTTAAGAATTATATCTAGAAATATATTACACATTTATCGAGGGTGATTCTAAAAAAATATATAATTTAATATTTTTCGAAAAAAAAAATAAAACGCTATGAATTATCTTTTGAGTAAAAATTCCCAATTTTAGGTTGAGAGATAAAAATTTCGTGCTTGCTATGAAGTAATATTTTGTTCTTCTGGTATAAAATAAAGTTTTATAGAAAGAGGTTTATATATATATGTAGTAGAATTTAAACTGGGGAAAACTCCCATTGTAATTTAGATAAAAGCGTTCGCCTTTTTTTTTTACACAATAAACTATATTTAACCCTTTATTTAATGTGGTATCTATTTAAATAAATGATGTGTTTGTTATTTCGTTAAAACAATTCTTCTAACGATGATAAAGCACAATTTGAATTAGAGATTATAATAAAAGAGAGAGAGAGAGAGAAAATAAGACCTAATCCAAATATTTTATTAGTGTGTGACGTTTCGGCAACAACATTGTCACCATCCTCAGACAAAAGAATAAATGAGAAAAAACTATTTTCCTTATCTGTTATCTTGTTTAAACACTTGATCACAGTACTACAGTACTAGAACTTGCTGTGATATTTTTTCTCATTTATTCTTTTGTCTGATGATGGTGACAATGTTGTTGCCGAAATGTCACACACTAATAAATTATTTGGATTTGGTCTTATTTTATTATTCTATATACAGTTACGAGCGTCTTTCCTAATCCGGCCGTCATCGGGCCGGCCGACTCTGTCACGGTTTGCCGGGGCCCTCCTATTGGTCGGCTACGATCACGTGTCATCGTTTGCTGCGCCACCCTGCCGGCGGCGCGCGCCCGTTGGCTGCCGGCGAGCACGTGACTTCCCTGTGCGCGCGCATGGCGGGCGGTAGGCGGTAGAATTGCAACAAATAGTATTTGAATCAAAACATTCAATCGGGTAAAACACGGGCGTTGCCCGGGTCATTCGGCTAGTAATTCTTCTAACGAACAACTTTTTACGAATTTCTTTTATATATCTTTACCTCTTATATGATATATTAGCTGGCCATCTGTTATATGAAATTGAAAATATTTTTTACGTATATGATTCTTTTTGATATTAAATAATTTTCTACTGTCCTTACTGCAATCATAAATTAATGGGAGGGTCTGGCTCATCAGTGGTGAAATATAAAAATAGTAGATTAAACTGGCGAAACCGCTGGGAGGGTTCACCACTGATGAACCAGGTCCTCCCAATAATTTATCATTGCAATAAGGGCAGTAGAAAATTGTTTAATTTAAAAAAAAAATCCTACACACGCGTATAGAATAGTTTAAATTTCTTCACCTCTTACATTTATCTGATTTACTGGGGGGTATGCTGAAGCTTAAATATGTCGTCAACGACTCTTTCATAAAAATCAAACATATGACAATTTTTTATTAAATTTTAAATCAATCAATACCTTTATTAAGATCAATAATCTTATATACTGATTCCTATATATTGTAGCAAAGTATTTATTATTTTACACTAGTATTAACAGAGTATCATTTTTTTATGTTCATATTTTACTACTCTGTAAACTTCCCTCTTTTGCTTATATTTTGTTTATCATTCATAGTTTGTTCTTGTCTTAAATAAATTGCTGTCTCATCCTGAAGTTTCAACTCAACTGCCAGAGCTAGAGCTGCAAAGTTCTAGTCCTCCCGCCTTCTTCCTGCCTCCTGACCTCCGCGGACCCAATCCGTCCTAACCTGCCTCTTCCCTGACGGTGATCCTGTCCCTAGCCTCTCCAGCCTGGTCATAGTGGTTTTATATATTCCGCTTTACGCGGCCATTGGGGCTCAAAAATCATTTATTTTGGTTAGCAGCCCCGTAAATAAAGATATTTTCTCTCATCCTGAAGTTTGTCTTCCTCAATTTTCCACGTGGCAATATCCAGTATATATATTAGCAGAATCGTCAATTACAGTATCAGAGTTCTAAAAAAGCGGTATGGAAAAAAACACAAGGAGTTTACCACTAATTGTCAGACTCCTCCAATCTATATTTCACTGCAGTAAGTTAAGTAGGAAGTTTGTTTTAATAGATATAATCTTATGATTATAATAATTTCTTCTTCTTTTTTTTTGTGTGTATGTGGTGGAGCCTATGTCCCAATCACCAACGCCGCCCACTCCGTCAGTAGCGCCATCAGGAGGCTGAGGGAAATGCAGGAACAGTAATCCTGTACTACAACTCACGCTGGGTGAAATGTTCCAATTAAAAAAATAAAAAAGAAACTAAAAAAAAAAAATTTTTTAAATTAGATGAATCTTTTGTTGCCTTAAATACGAGATAATTAACTCGTTTCTATATATATATCTAAAAATGTTTAATAAAATAATTTTATAAATCTGAGAGTTGTCTTCAAAAACGATCCAACAGTATGTAAACAAATGAATTAAAATTAGAAGCTGAAAATGGTACTTTTTAAAGCTTATTTACTATCCCATTACACGTTCCAAATATGTTGTTGTGGCTTTGTCACCGACCCGAAGCCGCTAGTTTGCAGCGACGGTCAATAGATGGCGTCTAGTTTTGACGTCTATTTTGACGGGAGAGGCGCCCTATGCTTTTGTAGATCAATTTCCTCCCGGCAAGATTTCGATATACAGTGGTACCTCGACATACGAGTTTAATTCGTTCCGCAACCTTGCTCGTATCTTGAATTACTCGTATCTCGAAGCAAATTTCCCCATACAAAATTCCTATTTAAAATCACAGATTAATATCTTCAACACTACCGAACCGAACTCGTACCTCGAATTTCGCTCGTAACTAAAAGCAAAAAATCACTTGCTCGTCGGCTCGTATCTCGAAAAACTCGTATGTTGGGGCGCTCGTATGTCGAGGGGGGTACCACTGTATTATATATAAATACAATAAACTAGAGGGGGAAATAGAAACAGAACAGACATTCGACTTAAGTGCCCCATGCACGTTCACCAACTTGACCAATGGGCTTGCTAAGTGAATGGACGATTCCTGAATTTAAGCGGGAAACCCATAATCATCTGCTTCCAAATGTAATATGCAAATATGTTAACATACTGTAAATAACTACCTTGCTTCTATCTGCTTATGTTGTTGCTTATTTGTTTAATGTATATGTTTATTTAATGCTCTTTTTCTTAATTGTTTATTTTCCTTTTGATAATTCTGTTACCTACTCTACTACAATAATTGTAAATAGTTTCACGCGCAATTATCCAGATCGGATATAGCGTGTCTTATTTGCAACTGGTAATAAATAAATATGTATGAATTGATATCCATACGACACACAAAAGAATAAATTTTATATGTTTATGTAGCTTGTTACAAAAATATATTTTGAACTTTTTATTTGAAATATTTTTTCTCCCTCCTTCCTTCTGTGATATTTATGCTGCAACGCCGTTGGATTCTCTTTTATTGAATTTTATTTAACTTTTTGTGGACACGACTTTATCAAATTTAAAGCGAGTAGAAATATTTTAATTAGAATTCTAAAATTTTCTTTTCAAATGGTATGGGTAAAGAAAAAATTGTAGAAATATATCTTAACATTTATATATATATAAAAGCATATATATCAAAGCTTGAGTAATTAACTAAGAAATTAAATATTTTAATAATTTATTTGAAACAAGATTATTTTTTCTTTAAGAATACTTTTTCTGTATTTTAATAAATATTTTCATATCTTCTGTGTCAAAACTAGGTTCAGATATAATTGCGAAAAATTATATTTCATCATATTCATTGAAGCTGTCATTCAATGTTGCCAAACTCCATTTTATAAAAAAAAAAAACTATAAAAGGTAAAAATTTTCACCTCTCCCTCACAACAATTTCACAATAAAATTACAAAGTAACTTTTTTTTTTTTTCAATTAAAGAATTATGAAGAAATCCACTATACGAACGCCATCTAACGAGAATTTAATGAACTATTAATAATTCCTTGATCATTATATTGGCGATAGAAATGGCTTCGCGATATTTTCAAAGATAAAAATTGTACATTTAAATAATGGTGACTTTTTCCCCTAAAACATTTTATAGAAAATATATATTATTTTGTTCATATATGTCACTAAAAAAGGTTTAAATTAAAATGTCCAATTCCTCTATTTTCTATTTAACAATTAATCCTTTAAAGTGTGAGACAGAATGTTATTTTTTAATCAAAACTCTCTCTCCCCATATCTATAAATAACATTTAAAACTTTTAATGTGAGAAAATGTTAAACTTTAAAACCATTTTAATAAAACAACACAATGTTTAGGGTGTTTCAAACTTAAAAGTCCAATTCTCATACTTTCTAAGAATGTTGTTTTTTTTCATGATTTTTCAGGATGCCTTAAATGACCAGTTTTTTGGTCGTTGAGGTACAGCTTGCACCACGCTGATGAGGGCCAACAGCCCGAAACGCGTCCGTGTTTAGCTTTTCTTGATTAATCAATAATGGGTATTTGGCCAATTCTGGAATAATTAAAAATCAACGAGAATAGTTGATATTTATTCCGATAGATGGCGCAAGCCATCAGCAACTTTCAGTTGCACGATAAGGAGATGCCTTTTTCTTAAGAATGCATATATTTATAAAACTCGTATTGACAAAATAAAATAGAGAAAAAAAGGTGAGTGAATTACTTATTTCAATATTGTAATACCATTTTATCCGCGATCAAACGTTGTGGCTCACTGTATGTATAAACACGACGCCAGATGTCCTCGATGTACCATTCAATATAGTACATCGGAAATATAGAGTTTTGTCTTTTGTAGCAAATCCCCCTGATTCAAACACTAATTGATGGAACCAAAATCAATGAAGCTATTTCTAAAGGAGATGTAACAATTGTTATTGGGGATACAATGAAGTGTGTTTAATCAAATTCATGTTATTTCGACACAAATATTTGCATATTGTAGTTCAATTACTACAATAATACTATCACGATTGATTATTATATTCTCTAATTTACATATTTTCTGAGAGAGGATGCCTTTAATAAAGGAGAGATCATTGAAAGCTTGTAAATAATATATAATAAAATTAAAACTATTTTAGACGTTTATGATTCTTTTTAAAATAAATCAATTTTCTGCCCTTACTGTAATGATTAATTAATGGGAGGGTCTAGCTCATCAGTGGTGAACCCTTCCGGCGGTTTCGCCAGTTTAATCTACCATATCGCTGTAATATTGTATTTTATGTTTTCCTTTTATACTGATACTGAAACTAGGAACTTGGAAAAGGTATTTTAAATGAACTATGGACATAAAAGCTTTGAGGACAGTAGAAATACATATATAATGATAAATATTCCAATTGCTGTCCCAAATTTCATTTCTTCTGATAAATTCACTACTTTATTCTTAACAGGCAAAGGACCCTTCTTAAGTTTCCTATTCAAACTGAATGTTATCAATGATCCAACATGTGAATGCCGCTTAGATGTTGAATCACCAGAGCATCTTCTTTTAACTTGCCTTCTGACTAATCAAATTGTATGTAGATACTTTGAAACATTACCAAATTCTCTTTGTATGTATATACTCTATCTTATGAGAACTTTGTTAAGTTTAGAACTATTTGTACAATAATTTACAAAACACTACTAAATCCATCGTGTAAATAATTAATCATATATATATGTAAATAATACTGGCACAGCACAATAGTCCTTTGGACTTCGTGCTTTTGTAACAAATTAAAAAAAATAAAAATAAATATATAATAAATAATAGTTCAAATTTTTTGTAACAGATGGCGCACTAATTCATCATATAATAAAATAATAGAATACTAGTATTGTGTTAATTGAAATGAATAACATTACTATTATTATTATTACAATGAATATAGAAATATATGAAAAAAAATATATGGAATGACCTCGATTAAACTTCAAATTCTGTAACATTTGTTTTAAAAAGATGACACACTTCTCTAAATAAAAGCTTAACTATATATAATTATTTTAAAACTCCATTTACATATAAAAGGCTTATGTAAATTACCTGGAAACCTACAGAAATTTGTAGAAAAAAAAAAGGTGAAAATATATGAGATTAAATTAAACAAAGTATTGTTCTATAAAATATGTAAATATAATTATATTCTCTGCAGAGCTATTTTTAGCTTGTTCTCACCTAAAATTGAAAATATGACGTGAATTATTCAGTGAATTATTTATTCTGTTTTATCATCATCATCGTTTCACCTTTACCCTATCACACAGCTTTCTAATTAAACCAATGATTTTTAGAGAGAACGTTATCTATGATTAAGAATTTGAAATTATTTTAACGCTGCATTTTGATATTAATTACAATTTCCCCCTTTTATCCTTACTGTAATGAGATGATATAGACTCATGGACAAAACTTAAGGAAGTGGAAAGTCTTTTTTTGAAGGAGATTGAAAATTTAATTCAAACTTGGTTATCTGTTTGGTTATAAATTAGAATCACTATAATTTGTAATAATAAATACAAAGTGTGATATTTAAACATATATATATCCTTATATTCTCCATATGTATATATTTACCAAATCTGCCTTTGCCGGTCCCAAGCCCGGATGAAAAAGGAGGAGGGGGAGCAATAACAAGCTCACTAAAAAACCTGGGTTCAGCTGGCCCGGCTGAGATACCCTGTAAGGGCTCCTAATCCAGGGAAACAGGATGAGCAACGTTTGTACTCCATGTTAGGAGTGGCTGTACATGGCGTCTGTTCCTCATGTTAGAGGTGGCCATTTCTTTTGGAGCTAAGTCGGCTTGCCACTGAGTAGTGCTCCCAGTCTTAATGACAAAGGCAGACGCATTATACTTCACCCAGCCAGTCTCAAGCTTTACAAGCTTGATACTCTAATATGATTGAGTGGAGATAAGAAAGAAGAATACATATTTACCACATACCTTTGTAAATTCGAATTTCTCACTTTCTCTATTCATTTTCTGGATCTTCTGTATGAAAGACTAAAAGTCTTAATAAAGGTATTGATTGATTGAATTACACTGCTGTGTAAATGATAAACCACCTGCCTACATAAAAATGGTATCAGAAGATATAATCATTAATATTAACCAGACGAGAGAGTAAACTAAAACCACAAATGAAGAAGAAATATATATTCTAAAATAAATATTTTCTTAAAATCTCAAAGTATATAAAACAAAAATTATACAATATAATCAAAAAAGAATTAAAAAGAAACAAATCAATATAAACGAAACTATTTCATTTAAAAAGGAACTTGGTCAAAATAAATAAAAAGCCAAACGACTTTTTAAAAAGAAAGGAACAAGATGCTATACACGGTAATAAAAAACAAAGTGCGACATTTATGGGGGCATAAAAGGACGAAAGAAGAGTTACAGATAAAAACAAATAGATAAAACGTATAAAATTATAGCACACGAAATAATTATTAGTTTGAGCGGCTTATTATTAAAGACGAAATATATTATCAAAAAGAGTGTATTTAAATCGAGAGTTTATGTTCTTTAGAAATATTTTACAAGATTCTTTAAACGCTCATATAAAGGAGAGAAGTCTGTTGTTATTTAACATATATTTTATGACATCGTCTGCCTTTTAAACAGTATTCGCCATCTTTATTTGAGAATTGGCGGGAAAATTTATTTTATAGTTTAAATCTGCTTTCACAATATATTGTTTTATTTAACCAATATAATATATATAGCTGTGTGATTTTCTTTAGTTGCTAGAATCATGTTATATGAATCGATATATACTAAAAAATAATTATAAAATTGCGAATTATAAAAAAAAAATAATTAAACTGGCTTTCTCTAAGATGGCCCATTTTTTTCTTCAAAATCTGCTACCACCAAGAGTACAAACCATGTTTTACATGGAATATAAAGGCCGTATAAATGTTATTGTCGTGTCCAATGAAGAGCCTCAGATGTCTCCATACATCTCTATCACAGCAGTCGTTCTCTATCTTGGGTGTGTAAGTTCTGGGTCCATGTCAATTTTCTGTTGTTGAGTCCAACGAAGAGCCTCAGATGTCTCCATACATCTCTATCACAGCAGTCGTTCTCTATCTTGGGTGTGTAAAGTTGCTGTTCTGGGTCTAAGTCAATTTTCTACAAGGCTGTCGTATACATATGAACATAATAAATGCTACCTTTGTGATAATACTTGTACTTGTAATCAGCACTTTACGTTTTATTTTAAAAAATATATATGACAAGAATACAATACTGTAATGTATATCATTAATTGATTAACACATGTATAAGATATATGCTTTACATCAATATTCTAATAACGTGGTGATCACTTCTAATCAACACATGTCCATTCTAGCCGAGATTCATTTTAAAAATTTACTTGGATTGATATTTTGATCGGTGCATTTAAGCAGATTGGCAACTTACATATAACAAACAAGTATTGACATTTTATCAGTCATTTAAAAAATATTTTATGCTTTAAATCCAAGGCATTTAAATTGGATTTGTGAAAATAATTTTATAATCGCTATTAATATTCGTTTTGTTTTTCAAGATAGCGGCCTTATGTGAAGTCAGTATATGGTGGTTCACAGAATTTCTCATTGATATAATGCTAATGAAATATATAATTTATAAATCCATTATGATGATTTATATTTAGATCATTAAATCTTATGGATTGTTTCGTCTTCAAAAAGACTGTGAATAATAGAAGTAAATATACAAAAACGAAAAGCTTTATTAAGACCTTTCAGTCTTATACAGATTATCCGAGTAGAAATGTAGGAGGGTACATGCAGGAGTAACAGTAAAAATGTCAGTATAATAAGCATTATTATTATTTTATTTTTTTAAGCTCTCTAATCACATAAAGGTAATTATGAAATTTATATATAGGAAAACTTAATCAAACTAATAGATTAATCTGGGTAAATTAAATTTAGTCCAATACACATAATTCCTAATAATTTAAAATTCAAATCTATATGCGCGAAAAAAACGGAATGCCGTTCAATTTGGGGATTATAAATTATGTACTTTGGAAAATTCTGAGAAAATCCGCGAGAGAAAATAATAAATCTTGGGATGGATTACGGGAAGGCTAGATTTAGGAAGATGTCGGGGGATTTGGGAGCAGCTACTGTAAGGACAAAAACGTTTATAACATAGAGTTTGGTGGAGAATCGCCAGTGGGTCTCCAGCGACACCTTTTTTATGAGATAGAGATCTATCTACTTAACATAGAGATAAGTGGAGTATTGATAAAACGTATCAGTATTAAGATCTGGATTTAAAAAAAAAAGGTAAACGTACATCGCTGTGTATTTATCAACGTTCCCTCGGCCTGATTTTCCCAGTGGTGAACACAAGTGGTGATGACACAGTCCATCAGATGACGAGGAACTAAGTGAGTTGAAGGAAGGAAGGAAGCGGCAGGGTGAATGATTCAGACAGTGGGCGGAGTACACAATGAGGGGCGCCACAGGGGGAAAATGACTGAATAGGGACCACCGCCCCCCCTCCCTACTGCACAGGAATGTGTCAGAACTGCTCCCCCAAACCTGCCAACACCCCTCCAAACACCACCTTACTCTACATTCTCCTGAGTTCTCCCAATGGTAGAGAGACCAACATCAGTCCATACAGTAGAAGCATAGAATGGGTTAAGTAAGATAGCTTGTCTGTAATGAGAATTAGTGTTTGTAAAACAACACTTGAAGTTACACCGCATGAGTCTCTTTTCAACGAAAAATCAAAATTTATTTCAAGGTGAAATATTAACTATTTCTAACCCTTTTGGATGAGGTATGAAAAGGTGAATTATGAAGAGTAATGATGAACGGAAAAATAGAAGTGTCCAGGGATGGGAAACGAACCCACAATGTTCCGCTTACCGGGCAGATGCCATGTCCACTAGGCTAGTGACCACTAGACATTAGTGTGTTCAGGTTATGACAGTGAACCCTCCAAGTGGTTTCGCCAGTTTAATCTACCATACCGCTTTAAAATTGGCTGTTTTCCTTTTATACCGATATACTGAAGCTAGACTCTTGGAAAGGTTTTTTTTTTTTTTTTTAAATAAACTATGGACATAAGCTTTGAAGACAGTAGAAAATTGTTTTATTTCAATAGGAAACCTACACGTCAAAGATATTTCTTATAGCAGATGGAGCGTTAATGTATCATATCTTGCAGGAATTATGGCGTATTAAAAAGACAGCTATTTTACACATAGGTGAACAAGTACGATAGTGAAAGGTGAGGTTTTAACAAGCATGTGAAGAATATAGCTATTGGTCATTGGAATTATGGGCGGAGAGAACATGTTGGCTGGAGACAATCAATCAAACACTTCTTTCTTATCTCCACTCAATCATATTAGGATATCAAGCTTGTAAAGCTTGTTGATGGTGTCTGCCGGAGATGAGTACACCAAAATTTTTACAGAACCTGCTGGTTGATAATATGCTTAGTATCCACTTTAGTGTTAAGTAAGCAACACTAAATTGGTTTCTACTCTTTTTTAAGTTTAATTTGAATGTTTGCAGTGATCTGCTGGGGATGAGTAGAGCTCATCAATGAATGAGTCAAACACTTCTTTAACTAAACTACTACTGGCCTTTAGTCAGGCAACTCTGTAAATCGTAACATTCACTTAAAAATCTATATACATGAATAAAGAAATGTTTGCACCTTTGTTTGTGCAATATTTAACCTATCCGGAAATAATTTTGACAGGATATAGAGTGGGTTTTCATTTGGAGGCAGTTTAATAGTTTCAACCCTGAAATATGTTAATAGGTCTGATAACAGATTAATTTGCATATTTTGGGGGTCGGATAATGACAATAATATATTAACGAATCTTCACTAAGAATACCACCACTAATGAACCTTTGTGTTAAAACAATATTACTTGGCGGAAAATGTCCAGACAGAGAATCAACCCATAGGCGAAGAAGCGAGGTCATTTATCTAATTTCCTTAAAAAACTAAATTTAAAAATCAACACATTACTTAACTCGTTGATTATTGCGTTCGTAAAATATTTTTATATTTATGAAAAAACCTGAAGAATATTTGAATTTTAATGGAATGTAATATTTGTGTTCTATGATAAAATGGCAATCATAGGGTTGTCAATAATTAGGACAATATAGAAATTGTAGGTTAAAGACATCTTTTTTTTATTGACGATGATCGGTTTGAGAGGATTTAGAGCATTTTTTAAAGGTCGAGGGCTTGAATCTATTTTTATTTTTAAAGGGGGTCGCTGCATAGTAAGTCGTTTAACCGTAACTTGATATCTATACATCATTAAGATACCCACCCAACCTTCCAAAACTAGATTCCTGACGGTCACTCTCCTAGGGATCACCAACCTAAGTACAGCATCCCTAGAAAACTTCACAAGAAAGAAATCTGCTCACCTCCTGAATTGGACTTCCAATGACATTGTAAATAAAGCCAAGAAAACTTAAGTGTCAGAAGGACAGCCCGGGTAGTTGGTGACTTCTGTACGTGGCTCCAGTAACCTGTGTTAACTAAATAAATAAATATCATTAAGATACTATTAAGTTGCATAAACAGATATGCAAAGATGGAGTATCTCTATAGCAATAAATATATCAAACGGAAGAGTAAACAAAGTTTGTGTGGCGTCTATAGAAGACCGGATGTATTTGATTATCTCACTGACAACTTGTGAACCTCTGGGTTAACTATATAAATAAATATCATTAAGATACTATCAAAGTTGCATAGCAATAAATATATCAAACGGAAGAGTAAACAAAGTTCGTGTGGCTTCCATAGAAGACCGGATGTATTTGATTATCTCACTGACAACTTGCGGACAGCCGCGATAGATAGATCGCAGCGATAACTTACGTCAGCCAATAGGAAATTTGCCCGGAAGTATCGAGGTGGGAGTTCGATTCTACACTTGACAGAACTTCCTTTTTCCGCGATAGAACACGTGGGAGAGCTGTTGGTTGAATACACACACGTGATATCTTACTTCAGAGTCCACATGGGGAAGAATATCTCTCAATCACCATTAGTTCCACGTAGTTTCCTTATAGCTTTCCATTAAACCAATTTTAAGGAGCCCTTACAGGGTACTATCAGCCGGGCCAGCTGAACCCAGGTTTTTTAGTGAGCTTGTTACTGCTCCTCCTCCTCCTTTTTCATCCGGGCTTGGGACCGGCAAAGGCGGATCTACTGTATATAAAATGTTGAAATATTGCCATCTATTACAAGAAATTTAAACTATTTATGACGCCTATGATTCTTTTTAAAATAAATCAATTATCTACTGCCCTTACTACAATGATAAAATACCATTTCCAAGAAGTCTAGCTTCAGTATCAGTATAAAAGGAAAACATCAAAATGAAATATTACAGCAGTATGGTAGATTAAACTGGCTAAACAATTGGAAGGGTTCACCACTGATGAACCAAGCCCTCCCATCTATATATATAATTGCCTTATTCTGTCTGAAGCTCACGGATAGAATGCGCGCCCATTGGCTGCCGGCGAACACGTGTCCTCCCTGCCCCCCTCTAGACAACCCTGTTATCAGCTGTGTGATACATACACCTGTCTATAGCTGCCATTCTAGACAACCCTGTTATCAGCAGTGTGTTACATCCACCTGTCTATACAGACCACCCTGTCTATAGCGACCACTGACCACCCTGCCTATAGCGACCACTCTAGACAACCCTGTTATCAGCTGTGTGATACATCCACCTGTCTTTACAGACCACCCTGTATATAGCGGCCATTCTAGATAACCCTGTTATCAGCTGTGTGATACATACACCTGTCTATAGCGGCCACTCTAGACAACCCTGTTATCAGCTGTGTGATACATCCACCTGTCTATACAGTCCACCCTGTCTATAGCGGTCACTTTAGGCAACCCTGTTATCATCAGTGTGTTACATTCACCTGTCTATACAGACCACCCTGTCTATAGCGGTCACCTTAGGCAACCCTGCTATCAGCAGTGTGATACATACACCTGTCTATACAGACCACCCTGTCTATAGCGGCCACTCTAGACAACCCTGTTATCAGCTGTGTGATACATACACCTGTCTATACAGACCACCCTGTCTATAGCGACCACCCAAGACAACGTTTTTAAAATATATTCGCACTCGGGTAAAACCCGGGCGTTGCCCGGGCCATTCGTCTAGTTATTTTTATAATTGCAGTAAGGGCAGTATAAAATTGATTCAATTTAAAAAGAAGCATACAGTCAAAAATAGTTTAAATCTATTGATATGAAAGCGAATTACTGTAAGCCTTACAAACAAGTTGATTTTGCTAGTGGGGGAAAAAAAACCTAAATAGAATGAATTCTAAGTTTAAGATCTTTCATCTTATTCAAAAAGCCTCTTCAGAAGAAATTCTAGTTTTATCTTTATATTGTCATGTAGCAAATACATGTAGCAAAATATTATTTTATGAACAGATTATTCTTTTTGATATTTATGTTTTTGCTACAATATATACAGTAGAACAACCTCTCTGTAAAGGACAACACCTAATTGCAGAGCCAAAGTGTCCTTTAGAAAGATGTGTCTTCTTACCGGAGAGTTGCTAAATAGTAAAATTGGTCATTTTGTAAATGAAAACTGTCCTTTGTGGAGAGGAGTCCGCTAAAGGGAGGTTCTACTGTATATCTCTTCTTTCTTATCTCCACATATTAGAGTATCAAGTTGTGACCCTTGATGGTGTCTGTTTGACAACCATCATGACTGGGTGAAGTAGAATGCGTCTGCCTTTGTCATTAAGACTGGGAGCACTACTCAGTGGCAGGCCGACTTAGCTCCAAAAGAAATGGCCGCCTCTGACATGAGGAACAAACACCATGTGCAGCCGCTCCTAACATGGAGTACAAACGCTGCTCATCCTGTATCCCTGGATTAGGAGCCCTTACAGGGTACTATCAGCCGGGCCAGTTGAACCCAGGTTTTTTAGTGAGCTTGTTACTGCTCCCCCTCCTCCTTTTCATCCGGGCTTGGGACCGGCAAAGGCGGATCTACTGTATATAAAATGTTGAAAACATCAGTTTTAATCAATTTACCATCACAGATTGTAGGAATAAGAAATAACATAACCAACTTATTTATATCTTATATCCATATTTATATCTTTAACGTAAACATATAAAAGAGAAACACAGGAGAGAACCAATCAGCTGGAGGACCCCATATTTACATATAAACTCAATTATGGCGTATATTCTAGTGATTAATATAATGTATGCAAATTGTGCAACTATAAATATGCTGCATATTCGCAGCGAATAAGGAAAAGACCAAAACAGTGGCCAAGGATGCTACAAAAAAGGTTTAAAGTTGGCAACCATGATAGTTATGACATAGTCATGAGGGTACCCCACATGGGATAATATTTTATCTGCAAACTACAGTTCCTCCATTAAAAAGTTAAATTAGACCTTAAATTCATTTGCAGTATGAAAGAAATTGCTTTACCATTTCTTTAAAAAAGCTATCTAAGTACAAATCAAATTCAACGTCTCTGTGCTCTAAATAAAATTGTATTCAATGAAATCGAATACAGAGAATTTTATGGACTAGAATATATATATATATTATATAATCTAAAATGCAAATATTTTATTTAAAAAAAAAACATGTATTTTACTTTCATCATTGACTATTCTTTTATTTTTGACCATAGATTTAGAATACTTTGATTATTGTTGTAAATATGTATAGTTAACCTACTGAATAAACTAAATATGAATATAAAAATGATATAGAAATTTTGTATTTTAAAAAACAGATATTGTTTTATATTAAATTTCAAAAGGCTTTATATATCAAATTAAAATGATGTCTTGAGAGTGTGTGTAAAATGTAACAAACAGTGTGATTTGAAGATATCGCTTAATGAAAATATATCCCTATATATATAGATTCACACACCGCCATCAATAAATATCACATAATTGGCCTAAAGTAGGCCATCAAAGCTGAAATAAATTTTAAGAAATGTGTCCAACCGTTAATTCAATCTAATTAAGAGCTCCAATAATGATGTCATAAATCGTTAATAAATTCCCTAATTGATTTTTAATCAGAGTCGCCTCCTTCCATCATATGTTTAATAATTAGGTTAAATAAGGTTAAACGGGCACAGATGGCGTTAATATCGCTGTTAATATTGAAGCTGGGAAAAAGGCTTGTAGGTCAAATATGAATTTTTTAAATAAATAAATCACAGAAGAGTTATTCAGCATATTTAAAGGCTTAGTAGAAATCGATCAGTTAGAAGAACGCTATATTATGGAAAACCCTATTTTGTAGTTTAACTTTATAATTGAGTTACTCTTCAATCTGTTTTAAATATTTTATTTCAAAGCTTCTGGCTACCTATGTTATATCCTTGAAAAAGACAACGGCGGGTCGTCGAAATAAAGTATAGAAAAGGGTTGAAGTAAAATTCATAACTCAATAGCTTTTAATTACATGATATAAAGGCGCAATCTATAGTCAAAATTATAAAGTATTAACGCGCGTCTATTTCCTTTTTGAATATAAACACACTTCCCATTGAACAGAGAGCGGTTCAAATTGATCCAATCCTTGTCTGGATGAGGACAAGATGGAAGAGCCTTCCTTCCTGAGAACAGCTTTATATTTTATCATCTAATTGTAAATAATATCATTATCTTTGTTTAATTTCTCATTAATTCCTGTAACTAAGATTCTTTAAATTAAAGATACTTCGGCCAGTAAATCTTTTTTTTATTGTCTCGACGTTTCGACAAAAATCTTTTGTCCTCGTCAGGAGCGAACACAAATTAAAACATTTGGCAAATGGTTAAAAATTAGAATAATTTTTTTGTTCGCTCCTGACGAGGACAAAAATCTTTTGTCGAAACGTTGAGATAATAAAAAGATTTACTGGCCGAAGTGTCTTTAGTTTAAAGAACTATGAATGGCAGCCAGGTAGCCTCTATCTTTACGATAATTAACTAAGAGTTAATAAAATATTTTGAATTGTATATAGACACTTCCCTATATTGTGTGCGATGGTAAAACATTGGGATGGTCTGCTGGAATAGAGCACGTCCCACCACCAGCTGTTAGACCCAACATCTGACAGCTGCACCCCCCCCTCCCTCCCTTAAGTGGCAAACACCCCCTCCACCCACTCTTCCTGCAAGTCCACCGTACTCCAGCCAGATGTTTCACTTACATCTTTCTTTCCTTGACAACAAAGAACCTTAACGAACCTCTCCTCCCCTTATCCCCATCACCAGAATCTTTCAATTTCAGCGAAGATTTTCATTCATATATATAGGCAGGTTGGTTTATTCACAGGTATTTTTATACAGAAGTTTTCTATGAAATGGAATAGCGTTAGTTCTGGGATATCAACAATTTGGGAAGAGAACAAGGGGAAACAACAATGAAAGTAACAGGATAGTGTTATAACCAGGCGCGATACAAAGATGTTTTACCGTATATTTCAAATATATATTTTTATATTTAAACATATATTTATATTCACACACACACAAAGCTTTATTAAGACCACCGGTCTTATACAGATTCACTACAGAAAGAAATAATAGATGGAGCTCCTATACATATATTTATATTCTAATTTAACTTTGTGGTCTTTTTTTTTTTTTTACTTCCAAAGTAGATCGTTTCACAAGGTTTTTTCCCCCGTAAATTCTTAGAATTGTCTTTCGTTGAAGCTCTCGCGTTACCAATATTTTCTATCTCCAGTTAACTAAGAAATAATGAAGAAAATCTACAATCTTCAGCATCTCCTTTATTGTATCCAGGCCTCAAAAAACGGTATTCAAGAGACAATCTTGGAAAAATCATCAAATATTTGAAAGATCACCAACTAATTGAGATAGAGGTTGCTTGGACACGGCATTCTTATTATTTTTTAGAATTAAAAAAACCTCTCACATTCAAACAATGCATTTTATAAATAAATAAAAACGTATCTGTGTGAGATATCCTTTAGTCTAAAGAATTAATGGACTCAATACTTTGTGTCGTAGCCACAGTAAAAATAAGAAAAAAATAAAGCATAAATCTGTATTTTAGATCATAAAAAAAAAAAAATAGCACAAAAAAAAAACTTTTGTTATATAAATGACGTTATATCATATTGAAGCATATGATATCTTCACAATATAAAAAAATACTCGACCTGGTGGTTCTCGAGCCAGACAGACAGACAGATCGTCTCAGTAGGACGTTGTGACAGAGGACGTCAACTAGATGTCACAGCGAGTCATCAATCCATGTCAACCCTGCACTCTGCTCCCAAATGGATCATATCTCTTTTTTTCTTCTTTGTTGTCCAGTTTTATTGAGGTGATAGTTCGATCAAATACGGCGACATTCTCGATGTTAAATCATCTTTAAAACAGCTTCCTACAATCAAATGTTGGAAATGTATTGGTGGAGTGTCCTAGATATGTGTTTCTCGACCGATGAGCCTCACTGGGGGGTGATGTAAGACTATGTTGATGGTTTCGGATCATTTAGATCTGTCTGTCGGTCTGTCTGGCTCAAGAACCACCCGGCCGAGTATTTTTTTTTGTATTATGTGAGCAATAACTACCCAGTGTGTTATAAATAAACTATTTTATAAACTGGAGTAAAGAGATAATCAGAAAGTCATTGAAACATAGGAAATAAATTTGGTTGAAGTAGTTATATCTTTCTTTAACAAACACCAACCAACAAATTATGCTTAAAAAACAGAAGTAAACTTATTTTTACGTGAGCAATACTTACCCAGAAATTATTTGAAAAAGTAAAAATAAAAATCAGGTTAAACATTTTCTTTTAATTTTGAATTTGCAAGCTTTCGAGCAAATATACTGTTCTTTAACGTATTTTGTATAAAGATTATTAAGAGATTGTACATAGAGTATTAGCCCGTTGAAGAACAGTATATTTTGCTCGTAAGCTTGCAAATTCAAATTAAAAGAAACTTTTTACCGGATTTTTATTTTTCCTCTTTCAAATTATATATGTTTAATATATGTTATGTATTACGATGCACTAGCGCGCCATCTGTTATAAAAATTAGGAACTATTATAGACGCATAAGATTCTTTTTGAAATTAAACAATTTCTATTGCCCTTACGGGCCCCTCCATTAATTTTTCCATTGCAGTAAGGGCAGTAGAAATTGTTTAATTTCAAAAAGAATCTTACGCGTCTAAAATAGTTTATAATTTTCGTATTTTATGTATAATAACAAAGTTTTCTAAATAAAATTAAAGAAAACTATTTTAAAAAAAAAACAGAAACAAATTCTACGTAGGAATATTTCTGTGATAATCAGTAATCCGTTATTTGACCACACTGTATTATCATCAGCGTCACAGAAAAGTGAGCCGACCATTATAAAAGGGATTTCTCGCGAGAAGAGGAATAACATATTTTAAAGGAAATCTTCAAAACGGCTCTGCTGGGAGCACTTCAAAAAGATAGGGCTAGTTATGAATGGAATTTATGCTCCTCGAGTTTTATTTTCTTTAAAAACGTTGTGCGCTATAAGTAACATTGAATAGATCTACTGGGATGTGCTGGTAGCATTACAAACCTTTTTGTACTTGAGTTTTTACATTCTGTACCGTTAAATACAATGTACCATCTCAACGTCGCTAAACCATAGTCTTACATTTATGATCGTAATTCTAATAAAATATTTTCCCTATATGTTACCATGGCGATGTCATGAGTTTATCTTTAATTCTTTATAATATGGGATTATATGTTAGGGTTTTGGAATCGCTTTTTGTTCGAAAGCTACACAAGGGTGTTATAATGATAATTTATAAGATTCCACACTAGCCTGTTCAGTGATACGCTAACCTTGACGTATGCACGAAGGAACGTGTGGTCCACTGGACATGTGTCGGACCTGGAGGCTGTTGTTGGGTGCTGTGCTGCCTGGTGTATAGGAGCTCTATATATGATTCCTTTCTTCCTGTGGTGAATCTGTATAAGACCGGTGGTTTTAATAAAGCTTTGTGTGTATGATAATTTCTAAGTGTCCCGATACATACTTTATATTGTGTTATACTACACATTAAAATTTTCGGGACAGGCAACAAAATCCGGGCGGAATCTCAGTAATGTGACAGTTGCTAGGTACCTACTTTATTTTGGAAAATAAATAATAAGCTCTACGTGTCCCAATCAAACATTCCATAGGTACAGTTCCTGACTGCTCACTTTGAAATTCAAACCCATGTTTATCATGGCACAGATGTTTGCAACAATCCTCCACAACAAACGTTACAATATGCTATTTATCCTAGCTGTAAATAAAGAGAAAAACATAAGACTTTAAATAGGGCAGAAAAATCGCCGTGATTCTTACTAAAACACGCAGGATTTCTACATGTTTCCACGTATATTAGGTTCCCTAAGAGGACAGAGAGAAAAAAAAAAGAACGTAATTTCATGAAGAGCATTCAAAAAGAAGTCATTAAGCAACAATTATGCAAATGAATTTCACAATGACATCTATGAATTAAAAACAATTAGAATAAGCTAATTGTGTTTTTTAAGATTCTCTAATCCCCCACTGTTATGTGCGACTAAATATGCATCTGGCTGATCAGTAATTCCAACTGTTTCGGCAGTTCAACCATTAAATAGCTAGTTTGCACACGAGCCACAGAGAAATTCGAGGATCTTTAAACCAAAATTACTAGCCTGGCTGAAGGCTCCATTGATATTTTGTTAACAAAAGACGTTTAAGAAAACGGCTTCAGTTTAAGCTGGGAAGTATAGCTAGGAGTGGAAACACAAAATTGATATCAAATAAAGCTATTAAAACGGCTAGGAATATTGAAATGATAATGTGCCATTTATATATGGACAACCAAAATAATCCATAACTACCTTAGCCCCAAATAGAAGACAGAAATTTTAAATTTCAAAATCACTTATTAACTACGAAGTAATACAGTGGTACCTCGACATACGAGTTTAATTCGTTCCGCAACCTTGCTCGTATCTTGAATTACTCGTATCTCGAAACAAATTTCTCCAAACAAAACAATTGAACTACCAATAATCCGTTCCAACCTCCAAAATGTCACCCCAGTTATTTTTGTTACGTGGTTTTAAATAATAAAAACGTATTTATAAATATCAAATATTTATTGCACAAAACAAAAAAAGAGAGTGTAAAGAAATAAATTAGATATCCTCACTGGTCTTTGCCTTTTTCGCTACATTTTTCTCTCTTTCACCTGTAGGCCGTTTAGAAAAAAACATGTCCAAGGAGGTTTGTTTCTTCCTCCCTCTCAGAATGTTCCGGAAATGAGTTAGGCAAGTGTCATTAAAAAGGTCAGATGCACGACCTGTTGCAACTTTTCTGGGTGTTTTTTTCCACGAACTGTGAAACTCTCTCCCACATTCCTAAGATCTCCTTTATCTCACTTGTAGAAATAACCTCCTCCTCTGACTCCTCAAAACCAATGTAACCATCGTAAGGCCCTTAGCCGGCGTTACACTCTTTATCGACTCCTTCCGTTTAAGCACAGAACATATCATGGACGTACTACGGCCATACTGCCTCGACAAGTCAACAACTCGAACACCTTGCTCATGTTTTTCTATAATTTCACGTTTTAATTCAATACTTATCATCTTTTTCTTAGCACTTGACTTTTTACAAACTTTCTTCCGATCCATGGTTATAAAAATAAATGAACTAAAACTGTAAATGTAAACGCAACACAAAACGCGAACACAAAACACAACTTATCACAGCGGAAGCACGTTGCTAACTGATCGTGATGGCGCGACTGCGTGTTACTACCGAACCGAACTCGTATCTCGAATTTCGCTCGTAACTAAAAGCAAAAAATACCGAGGGAACCAATTAATATTGATTTTATTCAACTTATCGAGTATTTATCAAGGGACCGGGAAAAAATGTTCACTTTATCGAGAGATTCGTTAGACAAACCTTTACTCGGGTAAAACCCGGGCGAAGCCGGGTACGTCCGCTAGTATCATATAAATATTCAATTCACGGTCTAAAATTATTGCATAATATATGTATAGACAAATGTAAAGGCATACTAGGGGGACATAGCGCTTTAAATTGAAATAAAATACGAAGTAATATAAGTTGAATGGTGAACACAAACCATGATTACCAAGATTTTTCCAGAGTTTTTCATCAGAATCACTGGAGACAAATGATAGTATCATGATGGATGAAAATGAAGAGAAACAACAAAAATTTCACTTTACTAACTAATTAAAAGATATACCAGTGCTCCGATATGTCACGGTACTGGTGGACCATGAGACGATATATATTTCACCTACTGCTGAAATGCCCACTCTTCTTCACCGCTAGACAACAGACACTAAATAATGTTGTAGATCTATATCAATTTGTAAATAGCGCAGAGAGAATTATCATAGATTTAACTATTTTTGTAAATATATTTATGATTATCTTTCTAACCCGAAAGATTCAGGTTCCTAATATATATTATTGTTTCTCTTTTTATATCGATTACTTTTTCTTGTATAATATGTTTAAAACTGTTTCTGTTTAAAAAAAAAATGTAAATCGACATAATTATCCCTAGCCGGGATATCGCGTTTTGTGTGTTGAAATAAAATGAGACAATATAAAACTAGGTATGTAGCACTATTTACAAGATTGTGGTAAACTGATGCCTACAAATATTCCACTAACTATATATATGTTATATTTAAGAATGATTTCTGCTGTTGACTTTGGAATATTATTTTCTAATTATTTTTTTGAATACATGAGTATCATTATGATATCGTTTTGCAGTCGTGGGAATAATAAAAGAGTTTTGATCATTGATTTCTTTAATTGAACTTAAGAAATATATAAAAAAAACATAATTTAATTAAAGTACTGCCTGGCTTAAGGCGAGTAGAATAAGGAAAACAAAAGATTATTTACATAATGTACAAAGATTTGAGCCGGCCAACGGGGAAAAAACAACAAGGAGTTTTTATATGCAAAGCGTGACCTCTGGCGGTCGATTTAGCAGAGTATTTGAATCTATGAAATATAATTTTAAATAAAATAATATGTTAATATATCATACACACTTTTCTATAACTTTATTATATAGTGAATTGTTGTAGTCCCCATCAAGGCACGACTTTAGTTGACTATATGGACAGTTATTCTTCAATTTGATCTGTTAGTGATAATCACTCTCAGCTACCGATATGGTAAATACGAATGTAAATAAATTTAACAAACGAAACTATTGAATTGTTTTGAATTCCTATATGTAAATTAGGACCCGGGTTTAGTTTTGAGAGAGAGAAAAGGTCTTTGATGTCGCTGGTCGTCTTTTTTTTTTTTTTTTGAGACAGAGACAATTCTCGTAAAGATAGAGGCTGCCTGGCTGGTGGCATTCATATTTCTTTAAATAAAAGACACTTCGGCCAGTAAATCTTTTTAGACGTTTCGACAAAAATATTTTGTCCTCGTCAGGAGCGAACAAAAATTAAAACATTAGGCAAAGCGTTAGAAATTTTAATTTTTGTTCGCTCCTGACGAGGACAAAATATTTTTGTCGAAACGTCTAAAAAGATTTACTGGCCGAAGTGTCTTTTATTTGAAGAAAGAAACAATTCTGTTCACACTTGGTTATCTCGTGTGTCTTCAATAAAGGTCACTGTAATATCTTTCAGAGTTGTTGTCTGAATCCTGATATACATGTTAAAAGGTACAACTTCCTAAAGTTTTGTCCATGAGTGTGACAAGAGACAATTCTGTTCACACTTTGTTATCTCGTGTGTCTTCAATAAAGGTCACTGTAATATCTTTCAGAGTTATTGTCTCAATCCCGATATACATGCTGAAAGGTACAACTTCCTTAAGTTTTGTCCATGAGTCTAAGTGTTATCCTGGGTATATATCACGGAGCACTATCCTATACAACGGAAACCTAGAAAAGTTTTAAAATCTCCTTTCTATGCTAAGAAAGTTGCATAAACAATAATATAAGCATAATCAACACAAAAATGTAGGTTTTTCACAAAATAATTGTTTCATTATTTCTCACACATATAAAACAGAAAATACTTCATAAATTTCTAGATAGCCGAATGGTTTTTATCGGATATTTCTTTTTTCCCCCGCTATTGATTCTAGATATTTATTTGGGGATTAATTGGATAAGGAAATAGCGTTCTGTTGGTTTGTGGTGAACCTTTGTAGCTTTCAGTTTCATATTTTACTTAAAATCACCCACAGGCCCGATAGAATTTCTAGTATACCACAAAGACTACATTTAATACTAAGCCATGATAACCAATTGTAGATAGAACGTAATGTGACTACTGAAAACATACCATACATACATATGTTGAGGTATGTACATATGTTGAGGTATGTACATATGTTGAGGTATTAGTTGTTATTTTCATTGATATTATTAACAGAGGGTTGAACTCTATTTTTAAAAAATGGAGATATTCCTCAAAATAGTTGTTGCTATTTTGTATAATTATATTTATAAATTTAATTGCCATCAATCGCTAAAATTTGGTGCAAATAAATTTACTGGCAATGTGTTTCTTTTAAATATCGACAAATATTATCTCTACAGACTTTACTGGAATGAGTTATTGAATGAGAGGGTTTGGCTCAACAGTAGGCGAAACCGCTGAGAGGGTTCACTACTGATGAGCCAAGCCCTCTCATTCAATAACTTTAATTATCGTAATAATAATCCTGTTATCTTCTCGCTAGTTAAAAAGACTACTTGACCAGAGGATTTTCATTATTTTTCACGACGTTTTGATGCATATTATTCTCCCATCAGGTCCGAAAATGTGATCAACCTAAAGATGGCATAAAAATGTTTTTTTTTTTTTTTTTTACCCAATCGTCGTGGAAAATAAAGAATTTCATCTCGTTGATGGTTCATTTATAACTGGCGAATATTGATTTTGTCATTAACTCTTTATAGAAATCTCTCTTTGTCCTTCTCCCTTGTAAGTTGATAACTAGATGCAGCAAACATATAGAACCTCATTTTGAAATGAGGATTCAATTTCTAACAACACGAATGCCATAATGACTAGTAAACCTCTTTAACCAATGGAAAAGAAACAAAAGAGATAAATTGTTTGCTGGTCGGATTGTTTTTGTGGGAAAAAAAACAGTTACATCAACCAGATTCTTTTTTTTTTCGTAAACACAACGTTTAAATCGACTCTCTGTCACCTTTATCATTCCCTTTGAGGTGATTGAAAATCAGCGAAACGTTGGGTAAAAATTAAAAAAAAAAAAAGAAACAATAAAGTTGATATAACATTCCTTTTCTTTACCAAAATTGTAAATGATAAAGAATTTGAGATATTTTCGGATTTTAACGAAATAGTGTATACCAGGGGTTGGAAAATTTTTGAGTCGGAAGAGTTAAAAATTACAATTTACAAAATTTCAAAGTTTTTAAAGAGCCACAATTTTTTTTCTTGCCAACAATAAATAGTACTCACATAAATAATATTTACATATGGAACTATATAAAGAGCTTCACATCCAAAGAGCCGCGTGTGGTTCGCGAATTTGCCGATCCCTGGTGTAGACAATTACCATCAACGAATAGTGTGATACAGGAAAGAAATGTCAAATACCTGTGAAAACACACAGCGTTTATCCGACAGATATTTTACCCAATAAATAATTAACAATGAGAGAAGTATAAAATGAAAGGATTTAAAAGCACAAATGTTTCTTTAATACATAATACAAACTTCTACTGCCCTTACTGCGATAAAAAAAAATATATTGGGAGGGCTTGGCTCATCAGTGGTGAATCCTCCCAGCGGTTTAGCCAATTTAATCTACCAGACCGCTTCTCAGAGCTCTAATACTGTATTGGACGATTCTGCTTATATACGCAGCACTGAAGGATGGAATTTCAGAAATAGTTTTCAAGAAAACTATGGACATAAGCTCATGAGAGAAGTAGCAAGCTAGGATCAGATATGATGGTAACAACGCTGCTATGGAAACAACATGCATTGTTTATTTATTTGAATATTGTATGTTCGTGTTTCGTTCTCACATCTTCTTCTCAAATATGTGACACCATATTTGCATATTGTACAAACCGTCAACTATAATGTACTATAGGACAGGTCACCGTTTTATACTACCGTGTTCATTATTACAGGATTGCGGATTTCGACGAATTACAAAAAAAAAAAATCGTAAAACGAAGCACAGCTCTTTTTTTATTTACTTGATTAAAGGAAGCTTGAGATATCGGTTTTGCTCTTCATTGGAAAATGGGCAATTGTCCTGGTGTGGAACTAACACCTACTCACATATTCTCATGCCCAGCAATGGCCGCAGCATTGCAGAAAATTGACATGGATCCAGAGCAGCAGCTTTACACATCCAAGATAGTGGATATTGCTGCTTCTGTGATAGAGATGTATGGAGACATCTGAGACTCTTCTTTGGACACGACAACAACAACAACAACAAAAAAGGAAGCTTTCAGGTAAGCCATTCTTCAGCTAACTAAAACGTATCACTACCGTGTATTAACTCCAGTTTATTTCTTCCAGTTCTAGACAAATGATTCTCTTTCTCCTCGATTCTGCTTAGCTAAATGTTTGCTTAACTATTATTGTTTTAAAAATGGATTTTATTATAATTATTTGACCGGAGAGATAGGGGGAAATGTCGAATTATAATATAGAAAGGAGTGCTTATGTTCTTTCTTGTAAATATATCAAGCATATGTAAATATGTTGACCATTCTCTCTTAGAAAAACAAAAATGTATGGAATCGTATAAAATAATTATTATTTTACTATTACAGAGAGAGAGAGTGAGTAATAGAGTGAAGAGATAGAAATCCATTAATTAATATCATCATCATCATTTTCCTACCCTAGACTATTCAAATTAACCGGTTAACGAACTAATTTACATATTCCAGGGTTGCCAGCTTCTAACTCGCGATCATCTGTCAAAGTGTCATCTAGTAGGTCGAATATTGCTTGGATGCGTTCCCAAACATTTCAAGTTTGTTCCCAAATATTTCTTTCTTCTCTAACATTTCAAGTTTGTTCCCAAATATTTCTTTGTTCCCCTACAATTTCAAGTTTGTTCCCAAATATTTCTTTATTCTCTAAAATTTCAAGTTTGTTCCCAAATATTTCTTTGTTCCCAAACATTTCAAGTTCGTTCCCAAACATTTCTTTGTTCCCCAACATTTCATGTTTGCTCCCAAATATTTCTTTGTTCCCCAACATTTCATGTTTTTTCCCCAACATTTCTTTCTTATTCAGATAGATGAATTCACATTCTAGCTGCCTTCCAGCTGAAACTTTTTCCTTTTTCTCAATAACTATTTTAATATGTATATATGTTATAAATAAGATGAATGAGATTTCCTGCTGTTTTTTTGTTATACATATATTATTAGCTGTTGCTTGATTTTGGTATCCATGAGTAAATTACGATATTGTTCTGCAGTCGTGGGAATAATAAAATAGTTTTGATCATTGATTTCTTTATTTGAGCTGAGGAATATATAAAATAACATAACCTGTGGTAAAAGTATTGCCTGGCTTAAGGCGTACGAATAAAAAAATGAAAAACTTATTTACATAATGTACAAAAGTTTTGAGCCGGCCATCGGGAAAACACAACAATCTGTTTTATATAGGGAAAGTCCCGACATCTGGTGGTAGATATAAAACAGAATATTTGAATCCATGAAATATATTTTTTAAATGAAATATATAATATTTTAATATAACAATATTTTAATGGAGACACTTCCTAAATATTTAACATTTCTGTTTAAAAAGTGTCAAATATACTTATCGCATATGTGACTGTCCTTTGCTCTCGTGTACTCTATCTCTCTGGAGCTTTATATTATAATCGTAGAGAGGTTTTGATTTATATCGAAGTTTTCTCATTTTCTCTTTATAATACTGGAGAAAGGAAAGTGTGTGAAGCAATCAAATAGAGAGGACATCCAAGTAATGATATTGCTCCAATCTAGAATACTAAAGAAAGGAATGACTGTAAGAAACAGTACTTCAATCAGTCAACATACAAGAGTACAGGTCAATGTTTAAAGTCCTGGTATGATGGTACTAATTAGCTAACTCGAACCTAATCATTATTTACCTCATTGAGATTGTTAATTGGGAGAATTCAGTTTACAAACCAGTGAACGTACCTCTCTCTTTCTTTTTAAGAACTCTCGCTGTCCATCGGTGGCGGAGTCTTTCTCGCGGTGGGCGCTACCAATGAAGACCTCGTATATGTATATTTATCATCTATTTTATCTATTTATTCATATATCTACCATTATTAATCTTATTTATTCATGTATTTAACCTTATATAATCTTATATGGACGTTATAATAAATCAGTTTCAATCTCAATCTCTCTCTTTTTTCGTAGATCGCTAAATACGTGGTATCGCTGGAGATCCGTTGGCGATCTTCCATCAAACTCTGCAGCGGTGGCAGAGGCACACATATGTACATATTCAATGTACATAGCATATATTTTATTGTATTTTTTTCTTTTTTTTCTTTTTTATTATAATAATAATCATCATTTTAAATTTTTCATATCAACTTGAATAGTACGGACTGTGTGCACTTTTGTCTATATTTTGACGGGATGTCAATAAAACTATGTTATTTGTCTCTCTTTTTTTATATATATAATTGTTGGATAAAATTATTCGTAGAAGAGAAGGAATTCTGATAATTATGAAGATCCTTTATTACTTAAAGATAATTTATAAACAATAAGGAAGGACAAGAGATGAAATTATATATACACTCTAGCAGCAATCGCCTATTAGCGGTCTGCCCTATCCAATAACCGCTAGCCCAACCACCAATCTAACAATGCTGTGATATATAGGAAGATATGCAAATTAGCATAGACAATACTACAACAATATTCAAATTACAACAGAGTATTACATCGCTGAAATATTCTAGAAAATTGCCACTTTAAACAATAATCAATAAAAGGTATATTTCTCTCTCAAAAAAAAAAAAAAAAAAAATTCTCCCAAATTTTTTCAAAATACGATACATTTTTTATTTAACGTTATATATCATTTTATAATCATTATTACTATTAAATGTGATCAGCTTTTACTTTTTTTATTCTTTTCATTTGCATACTCTGTGGTAAATCTATACATAAGACTCTATGTCTTAATAAAATAAATAATGATTCCAGGGCTAAGTTTCTTGTAATCTACGTTTTTCCGGCGTGATATATATATATTTTTTATATCGACTTAGAGTGTCCCCCTAGGGACACTTGCACTACAAAGGTAAACTAAACATTGAAAGAGATATTTGAAATATGTAAAAGAATTAGTATGCAATATTCATCACACAACTCTTGATTTAAAAATAAACGTTCTGATCTATAATTTAATAAAAAAATGCTTCCAGAGAAGTCTATGTTTCTTGTATATAATAAAGACTTTTGTATGAGTATACCATTTTATTACAACAAAGCAATAACACGCCATCTATACATATAAAATGAAAGGATTTAAAAGCACGAATATTTCTTTTATACATAATACAAACTTCTACTGCCCTTACTGGCCTTGTCTGTATTGTTCGATGCAAATATTTGAATGTAATTCTACTGTCCTATAAGCTTATGTCCACAGTTTTCTTGATAACCATTTCTGAGATTCCAACCTTCAGTGTTACGTATATAAGCAGAATCGTCCAATACAGTATTAGAGCTCTGAGAAGCGGTCTGGTGGATTAAATTGGCGAAACCGCTGGGAGGGTTCACCACTGATGAGTCAAGCCCTCCCAATATATTTTTGATCGCAGTAAGGGAAGTAGAAGTTTGTATTATGTATAAAAGAAACATTCGTGCTTTTAAATCCTTTCATTTTATAACTTGATTAGCTCGTGTTTTTATAGACCTAACCAACCCTAAATATTAAAATTACACTTTCAGTATCTATTAATAAACAATTTTTGTAAGATCCATTACCTGAAAAATATCAAAATCACTTTTATTAAAATGCATGCAGGAAAAAGATATATTTGGGGGTGGGTTTTACTGAATATGAATCTAAAATATTATACGTATAAAGTAAAAAAAAAACTATAAAAGACATTTTAAAAGATATTTAAGAAAACCCTAAGGGAATCAAAATGCTAAAAGCTTTTCTATTATAATTGAATAGTAGAACAAAAACAATCACTTATATAAATATATTTGGTTTTAAACTGTTTATTTATTATCGTTTCTCTCAAAATTGCATTTAGATATTGCAAAATATAGGTTATTATTTTGAAAAATAGAGCAATCCATACTTGATTCATTAGATAATAAAAGGCATATATTGGATTTAATAAAAGATTATATTAAGATTTAATAATAAATCTTTTATTAAATCCAATATATGCCTTTTATTATCTAATAGGTTATTATATATAAACTAGGTAATCAAATTATAAGTTTATTTTTGGTCAAATTGGCCACTAAAAGAATATAGCTTTAAAAAATAAAATTGTTATTAAATTTATCGTTTTCATTTCTTTTATAGTACTACTAGCGGATGTGTACCCGGCTTCGCCCGGGTTTTATCCGAGTGAAAGTTTGCCTAACGAATATTATATATTATGAAGTATAATAAACAATGTTAAAGATTAGTTTTAATTATTAATCAAGATTGTGTGTGAATAAGTGAGAAAGATGTAATATCGTTGTTGTTTTCTTGGCCGACTGTTTTACATATGGTGTTATCTTAAAATTGCTTGTTTTGAATATTTTTTTAGATTGAGTTGAATGAATTGCTGAATTTTTTTTTGTATTTATATATAAATAAAATTAACTCTGTTGATTTTTTTTTTTGTATTTAATCGATAACAGCGAAGTTACGCATGTTAATGTTAGGAAAAAATATTTTGATGTTAAGCAAAACCTGCTCCATCTCGTTTTACATAAATGTTGAAAATTTGGTCGAAATCGATGCATTGTAACCAAAGTTTTTAGTGAACAACACTTATGAAATTTGCATTTTATTAATATAGATATTAAATAACCAATTATATTAATAACTAGCGACGTACCCGGCTTCGCCCGGGTTTTACCCGAGTAAAGGTTTGTCTAACGAATCTCTCGATAAAGTGAACATTTTTTCCCGTCCCTTGAAAAATAATCGATAAGTTGAATAAAATCAATATTAATTGGTTCCCTCGGTAATTGGAAGTTAAAGGAATAGTATCTTGCCTTGGAATTGTATCATTATTCTTGTCTCATTTTGTCTTTCCTAATTTTCTACATTACAAAATCATCGTATCATCATGATAATATTTAGAGCAGATTGTTGAATTATTGCAATTAGTAGGATTTTTAAATTGCAAAAGATATTTTTAAAATTATTGAATTGGTGATATTGAATGGTTGTTTTATCAAATAAAAAGTTATTTTAATTGTAATTTAAAATAATTATGATTAATTTTTCACAATATACAGAAACAAGGAAAGGACTTTAAAAAAAATGAATTCTTCACTTTTTTTTTTTTTTTTGGAATATACGTGATGAATAAAATACAAAAATATCATTTAAATTAAAAATACAATGAATAATTTCTAAATTCGTTTTGATTAATATCTCTATATTCTAAATTAAGATACATAAAAATACTTCTAGAAAAGACCAAAGATCTTCTTTTAAAAAATAAAATAAAACAAAAAAAAAATCGAAGCAGACGATCACGGCATTTCGAAGCAAAAGAAAAATCTCAAAAAGGGGCAGACGATAAAAATAATAAATGGGTGGAAAAATCAAACAATGATTCGTCACTGCAGATTGGAGGGGTGCCAGCAATAACGTTGTGACGTCACAGTATAAAAAAGGGATAAGTAGGGTTAAGGTAGAGTAAATATAGGGTAGGAAGCTGGTAGGAAGGGTAGGTAACCCTTACCTTGTCACCCGCAGAAGAAACGCCTCAGAAATATCCAACAGACGACGAAGCACAGTTCATCCGTACGCTGCTCGTTGCCGCCAATATTGGGATCGACCTTCAGCTCCGTCTAGCGGCCATCAGGCGAACTATTTCCCCCCCTTTTTTTCTCATTTTTTCCCCGTTTGCGCGCGCTCTGTAATAGAAAATTTTCTTCTTTTTTAATACGGAGGGTAACATGAAATTTCTTTTTAGTAAACTAGTTATTATATTAAAAATTGTGCAAACTAATTGCTATTTAATTTTACATATTTATTATCACTGATTTATTTTAGCGAGCAGTTTATAGTTGCATATTGTGCCAGTTATGTATATATAAATTTTTGGTTTAAAAATAGAGAAAAATCCATATTTAAATCTTCAGATGATAAATATATATATATTGGGGGCAAATAATTTTTTTTAATTTAATCCAATATACGCCTTTTTATTATCTATATATATAAAAATATAATAATAATAATATATAATATATTACAACTTGGAGAAAAGATTCATTTAAATAGAGATTTCATTATTTATAAAAAGCTCGTTTATATGCGATAAATAAAATATAGATTTCTGCGCATTTTTTTGAGGATCTGCTTATAAAAAGATATAGAGAAATAAAAATGGCCATTTCTCTCTATTTTGGAAGTAATACATATTTTAAATATATATTTATAATGTATTTTTTGAAGTTATTTTTTATTCATTTATTTGGAAAGTGTATTAGGCTGTTATTATAACTATTGTAATGTAAATATTGTATGTAGCTATCGTTGGTGAATTATGAAACTAATTTTTTTTAAACTATATGTTTTCATTTCGCAAGATGTGTGGAAGTATTAATAACAATAATTTCAATGTTATGTTTCAGATTTCTGTTGTTGTTGTGGTGTCCAATGAAGAGCCTCAGATGTCTCCGTACATCTCTATCACAGCAGTTGTTCTCTATCTTGGGTGTGTAAAGTTCTGGGTCCATGTCAATTTGATGTTGTTGTTGCCGTGTCCAATGAAGAGCCTCAGATGTCTCCGTACATCTCTATCACAGCAGTTGTTCTCTATCTTGGGTGTGTAAAGTTCTGGGTCCATGTCAATTTTCTGTTGTTGTTGTTGTGTCCAATGAAGAGCCTCAGATGTCTCCATACATCTCTATCACAGCAGTCGTTCTCTATCTTGGGTGTGTAAAGTTCTGGGTTCATGTCAATTTTCTGTTGTTGTTGTCGTGTCCAATGAAGAGCCTCAGATGTCTCCGTACATCTCTATCACAGCAGTCGTTCTCTATCTTGGGTGTGTAAAGCTGCTGGGTTCATGTCAATTTTCTGTTGTTGTTGTCGTGTCCAATGAAGAGCCTCAGATGTCTCCGTACATCTCTATCACAGCAGTCGTTCTCTATCTTGGGTGTGTAAAGTTCTGGGTCCATGTCAATTTTCTGTTGTTGTTGTTGTGTCCAATGAAGAGCCTCAGATGTCTCCGTACATCTCTATCACAGCAGTCGTTCTCTATCTTGGGTGTGTAAAGTTCTGGGTCCATGTCAATTTTCTGTTGTTGTTGTTGTGTCCAATGAAGAGCCTCAGATGTCTCCGTACATCTCTATCACAGCAGTCGTTCTCTATCTTGGGTGTGTAAAGTTCTGGGTCCATGTCAATTTTCTGTTGTTGTTGTTGTGTCCAATGAAGAGCCTCAGATGTCTCCGTACATCTCTATCACAGCAGTCGTTCTCTATCTTGGGTGTGTAAAGTTCTGGGTCCATGTCAATTTTCTGTTGTTGTTGTGGTGTCCAATGAAGAGCCTCAGATATCTCCGTACATCTCTATCACAGTAGTTGTTCTCTATCTTGGGTGTGTAAAGTTCTGGGTCCATGTCAATTTTCTGTTGTTGTTGTGTCCAATGAAGAACCTCAGATGTGTCCATACATCTCTATCACAGTAGTTGTTCTCTATCTTGGGTGTGTAAAGTTCTGGGTCCATGTCAATTTTCTGTTGTTGTTGTCGTGTCCAATGAAGAGCCTCAGATGTCTCCGTACATCTCTATCACAGCAGTCGTTCTCTATCTTGGGTGTGTAAAGTTCTGGGTCTATGTCAATTTTCTGTTGTTGTTGTCGTGTCCAATGAAAAGCCTCAGATGTCTCCGTACATCTCTATCACAGCAGTCGTTCTCTATCTTGGGTGTGTAAAGTTCTGGGTCTATGTCTATTTTATGTTGTTGTTGTCGTGTCCAATGAAGAGCTTCAGATGTCTCCGTACATCTCTATCACAGCAGTCGTTCTCTATCTTGGGTGTGTAAAGTTCTGGGTCCATGTCAATTTTCTATGGTTATTGCTGGACATGAGAATATGTGGATAGGACTAGGAAAACAAAAAATAAATACAACACATTGGCTCTGTATAAGTTTTACAGGGCTGTGTAAGAGAAGAAACATTGAGGAAAGAGAGCCATATGTAAATAGATATGTAAATAACTAATATTTTCTAAACAATTATACACCTGGGTGAATCCTGTGTAAAGTATAGGTCCCCAATAAAAAGCTTGTTGTTGTAGAATATATAGGTAGGTGTTAGTTCCAAACCAGGACAATTGTTACATGTCCTATAGGTTCTTGTGCCATCTGGATATATTGTCATTCCTTTGTAATGTTTCATTCTGAGTCATCTGAGTCTTTTATCACCATGTTTATTACTCCGACATACTAACATATATATATTTCTGCGAAAAAAAAAACATTTAAATCTATTTTTAAAACCCTAATACTATTGCAATCTACGAAAAAGAAAGTTGATTATTTATGCCCCAAATTGAAAATATTGTAGCAAAGTATTTATTATTTTATTAACAGAGTATAATTTTTTATGTTTATATTTTACTACTCTGTAAACTTCCCTCATTGCTTATCTTTTGTTTATTATTCACTAGCCGAATGACCCGGGCAACGCCCGTGTTTTACCCGATTGAATGTTTTGATTCAAATACTATTTGTTACAATTATAAATTGGCGCCTTAAATAAATGCATATGTTAGTTAATAACTATAGCCTATGTGCTTTATCTGTCTATGTACTGTTGGCTTCCGTAGGCGTCTCTTACAGGGAAAAAGAAAGAGAGGATTCCATTTGGTTATTAACTAATGTATGCATTTATTTAAAGAGCGACCCGCTCCAACACAATAATTACATAAACGAAAAGGCGAGTGGGGGGGGCAAAGGTGGCGTGACCGTAGCCAACCAATAGGAGGGCGCAATTCCAAAAAAAAAAAAGCAAACGGTGACAGAGATGAAAACTGATGACTGATTGTTGATTAGGAGATGAGGAATGACGCTCGTAACTGTATATAGAATAGTTTGTTCTTGTTTTAAGTAAATTTCTGTGTCATCCTGAAGTTTATCTTCCCTAATTTACCACGTGGCAATATAGATGGGAATCTTGTCGGTAGAAAATGTGTAAGCTCCAAAAACAAGAAAGACTACCTCTCCCTTCAATATCGACACCAACACTCTGCGCCCTCTATTGGCCGTAGAAAGATGTTTCCTAACAATAGCTTTTCACTCAAAATTTACTGTTACTCGTTTTTTATTTTCTAAAATAATAATAATAAATATATAAATAAATAAATAATAACACTAATTTTTAAGATTATATAAAAGGGCATACCTCTCTGGATTTGTAAAGAAACAAAAAACAATTTTTTTTCTTAAAATATTTCGAGAGATTGCTCCCTCTTTATCAATTTATTGCACAGTGAATTTAATTTACAAATTATTGTACATCATATGATTTTTGACTCAAACTAATTTTTAAATTTAAATATATATATAAAAACACTTCAAAATCATAACCTATCAAGTTATTATTTATACTTATAATTAAGAAAGCCCTTCAATTATTTTATCATTACAGTAAAAGGGGACAGTAGAAAATTGTTTTATTTCAAAAAGAAACATAGGCGTCAAAAATAGTTCAACTTTTCTATTACAGATGGCGCACTAATACATAATATTAATACTTATAACTTACTAGACGAATGACCCGGCTTCGCCCGGGAATTCCCCCGAGTGCAATTTCCTTCATACTATAATATAAATTTCTCTCTCAATACTTTTGTAAAAAAAAAAGTGACATTCGTATAAAAAGATATTTAAAAAAAAGTACGCAAGCAACTTGAAAAGAAATGCAGAACGCTCATTAATCGCTTAATTGACCTCGTGTTGTTACTTCGCCTCGTATTTACTCCGCGTAAAAAAAAGTTATTCAAATGAAAAAATGAAATAGCCAAAAATACTAATCAAAATGTAGCCGAAAATTTTCCTCAGGTTTATAAAAAGCGACATCCAAAATTTGGTATCAATTGGTTCAGTGGTTTTTGAGTTTATCGCGAAACAGACATTGACTTTTATTACTTATAACTTATTATAGAACATTGCGTTCTTCTTTATTTCTATAATTTTGAATAAAAAGTTTAATTTGGATTTTAAAATTTTATTTCCTCACATTTGTGACATAGCGAAATATTTACTCCTTTCAAAAACCGTTCAAAATTTGAAGGGTGTTTTTGTCATATGGTTAAAATAAACAGAAACGGGCTGTTAAAATATTTAAAATAATTGACGTTCTTCATAATAAGTTTCTGTAATAAGTTATTCAAAGATCTGCAAGCTTTCGAGTTAAATAAATCTTCTCCAGATTATACCTACTAATTCTCTCTCTCTCTCTCTCTAGATCATGAAGTTAAACTTCCTTAGAACTTTATATCGCTTATTAAACGCTCTTTTCTTAAATTATATTTTATGGTTAACACTATATATAAATAAATGTTTAAAAAGCATCTCCTTATCGTGCAACTGAATGGCTTGCGCCATCTATCGGAATAAATATCAACTATTCATTCAACTATTTTTATTTCTTAATTTATGCACCTTATCCCAGTACAATATCACATTTGTACTATTTTTCACTATATAAATTATTCAATTAAAATGAAAACATTTTTTTCTTCAAATATTCTGAAAACATAGCATCGTTTCGTTCATATACGAGTATATTCCGATAGATGAGGCAGGCAACGTTCAGTTGCAGGATCAGGTGATGTCTTCCTTAATCTACTTTATTGTTGGTGACGCTGTTTGGGACCATCAGAGATGACTAACTCTACACAAATAGAGGACACCTCTCCCGTCAAAAAAGACATCAAAACTAGACGCAATCTATTGACTGTATAGAGGTGACTTTTATTTTTTATAGATCAATTTCCTCCAGTAAAAATTTCCATCTATATTTTGGCCATAGATATGGCCTAGCCACTCTTCCAGCTAAACATTTCTTTGGCGGATTGTGAAGATTCCATTTGATATCTTGTGGATCTCATGGAATAAAGCCTGCCCTAGACTGACGAGGGCCATTAACACGAAACCATGGTCTACAGGTGAACGTTTTTCAGTTTGTCAAAGTAAACAAGAAAGGTTTGTAGATATTTGTTCCGAATTATTTGACCTGTCCGGAATAAACTTTAAAAAGATAAACACTGTTAAAATTTATAACACGATGTATTACCATATCATCTGTTATTGAGAAAATATAAACTATTTACAACGCCTATGTATCTTTTTTGATTAAAACAATTTTCTACTGACCTTACTGCAATAATACAACAATGGAAGGGCCTGGTTCGTCAATGGTGAACCCTCCCAGCGGTTTCAGTTGGTAGATTAAACTGGTGAAACCTATGAGAGGGTTCCCCAATGAAGAACCAGACTTATCCCATTGCATAAAAATTAATGCATTTTTTTTTTGCTTATCCCTAGTACACGTTGTACAGGCCATGATTATTAAATCATGGTGGGTAGAAATTGGCGACTGCTTTTACTGTAAGTACACCACATGTCTACATATGTGAAAAGCAGTTCGACTTTGCACTTACAAATGTGCCTGTGCCCCGTTTGGTTACTTGCACTCGCTGGTGTGGTTGGACTTTTGCAAGAATCGGGGGCCATTGGAGTATTTTTTTTTTTTCTAAACATAAAAAAGTGTCCAATGCGGGAATCGAACCCGGGTTGTAGCGGTCGAAAACCAACGGTTTAGACCATCCTTCCACCGACCCCCATTAATGCATTTTAAAAGGGAGAGGTGTCTCTTTTTGGTACATGAATACCATCCTTCCGTAACTTTATATTGTTACAAACAAATATTTTATGGTGCATAAATTAATTTATTAATCCTATTAATTTTTTCATTGCGGTAAGAACAGTAGAAATTGTTTTATTTCAAAAGTAGCATACGAGTCTATAATAGTTTCGAATTTTCATAACAGATGGCGCGCTAGTGCATCCTATTATAAATGTTCTAATAAAAGAAACAATTTGATGTTTGCGGAACAGCGATTGCTCGAAGCATTTTATATATTTATAATTGTATGTAATTCTGCTGTCCTCAAAGCTTATGTCCATAGTTAATCTAAAATACCAATTCCAAGAGTCTAACATCAGTATCACTATAAAAGAAAGATCGAAAAATGCAATATAACAGCGGTATGGTAGATTAAACTGGCGAAACCGCTGGGAGGGTTCACCACTGATGAGCCAGGCCCTCCTATTAATTTTTTCATTGCAGTAAGGACAGTAGAAATTGTTTTATTTTAAAATAATCATTCGCGTCTATAATAGTTTCGAATTTTCAAAACAAATATTTAATTGGAAGAAAAAAAAAACAGTTACAAAAGTGAAATTGTACTGTGGGGGAACAGGTTAATAAATTTAGAAATATTAATTAGCCATCATCAACCTTTAATTACACGATCACTTTTTCTTAAATATTTATTTACATAGAAGATTTCTCTCTCAATAAGTATTTAAAATATGTAAATAATAATTTGTATTTATATAAAAGGGCGTACCTGGATCTGTAAATAAATTTTTAAAAAGTTTTTTTTTTATTATTTACAGATCCAGGTACGCCCTTATATATAAACTTATTTGATGGATCGCCTTTTGAATCAAATTATTTGTAAATAAAAATAGTATTTATAATCAATTTATTTATGTTATACCCCTGTTGAAGGACTGACAAGTCCGAAAGATTGAAAATAAAAAGTTGCATAAGAAACTTAACTCTGGAAGCTTTATTTATTTTATAATATAGAATATAAATAATAAGAATGGCATATCCTGACCAGGAGCACATATGCTTTACAGAAGGCAGAGCGCCATCTGGTGGAACAGAAATCAACTAAACATTGATTCAACTTGTTCCCTGATATTTGGCCAACCCAATTTCTTGATAAATCAAGAAAAGTCATCCACGAACGCGTTTCGCGCTTTTGGCGCTCGTCAGCGTGGAGTAGGCTGTACCACTGAGACCAAAAAGATTTTTTGATCCCAGTGGCTTCTTGAAAAACCAAGAAATATAGAATATGTGTTTTCATTAGAAAACATTTTATTGTAAGGAATGTTTTGTAGTTTCCTTATCTCTAAAGAAATTGTTCTTTAATTATGAATGCAGGTGCTAAATAAAAAATATATAAATTAAATATTAGGGTTAAATACAATTTTTTTTTTAAATCGTTTGTTCTATGTATTCTATATAATTTCTGTTTAATTAACATTTTGATTACATATATTAACATTATAATTGCGTCTATTTTTATATAAAGCAGTATATATATATTAATTAAAATAAAAATATTTTTAATAGTTGAACGGAGGGAAGAAAGCGTGTAAACTTTATTAAATTTTAATTTATTAATTAGCACACACAATATGTACTCTTTAAAAACTTCTTTTAATTAAACTTGTGCCAAATTAGTAAAACAGTTTTAATATTCTAACCACGCTCTGACATTGAAGTAGACATAATTGGTTTAGTGTGAGTTTTTAGCTATTTTACGCCTGATTTGAAATGCATATTGTATTTCTATTTTTTTTTCTATTAAACCTACAAGAAATATTAAATACAGAGTAAACTATGGTTTTATTTTATAATTTTTTAAAATTTATAATTTTAAGATGTTACCATTTAAAATTTTAATGTATTTTTATTTATAAATTTCACAAAGAAAATATGCTTTTATATAAAAAAAATGTATTTCCATATTAAATCGAAAGCTGTGTAAATATTTAATGCTAGAAACGTAATTTATAAATATAGAGAGAAAAATACATAAGAGATATACACATCAAAATAAAAATACATAAAACAAAGTTGATAAAATAGTGACATGTGATAAATAATTCTATATTTTGATAATAGATGGCGCTCTACATAGCTATCTCCCCCAAACGTTTCGGATTTTTAGTTACAAAATTTCACGGTAGATGGCGATATTGTAGCAAAATGGTGTCAGTCAAAAATTGTTATTTTATTTTTATTTTTACAGATAAGAAAAGTAAATAATATATATTTTTTTACGAATATATTTTATCTATATATTTATGTAATAAAAAAAATGAGTGAGCTTTATTGAAGACACACGAGATAACCAAGTGTGAACGAAATGGTTTCTGTCTCCTTCTTAAAAAAACAGATGATCGGCGTCATCAAAGACTTACCACTTCCTTAAGTTTTGTCCTTGAGTGTGACATATAGTACAGATGTCCTCTGTCTGGCCATGATTGCTCTATGTTAATTCAGGTCATTTCTTATTGAACTGTTCTCAAGTTGATCTATCTCAATAGAAGAGTCTGGTTTTATCCCCTAGGTACCAATGATGTCATTTATCCAGTTATTTGCATGTTTATACGAATTTGAAGGTTTGTATAGTGGGGTGGATGTTGGCAGGAAGGATACGGATGATTTAGTCATGTGACTCTTCGTTTCCAGTTATCCCTACATAGGACTGGGTTTGGTGTAATATGTACTGTGTTGAAATTTCTCTCCTATAATATTCTGGAAGAGCTATTGCAGAATGTCTTCGGTGTTGCTTTTCCTTATACACTTGCTACAGGCCTTGGTGAGTAGTTATAGGCTGTAAGTTCACCACATGTCTACACTTGTAGAAAGTCTATCAACCTCAAATATCCGTTTGGTTTCTTGCACTCACTGATGGAGTTTGAATTTTGAAAGAATCGGGAACCTTTGAAACAATTTTTATTAAGAAAAAAGTACCCAAAACGGGATTCGAAGCTGGGTCATGGTTGTAGAAAACCGAGAGTCTGTACCAATCCTCCACCAACCCCTGCAGTGTTATGGGCCCCAATTAGAGTTAAGAATAGACAGACATGTAAAGGGATCTTACTCCTACATTCCAACGTGAAAGAATTCCTCCAGTCGCACGCAAACCAACAAGACAAGGTCATAGAGGAAGTGACGTCATGGCGGCTGGAGAAATGAGCAGAAGACACGCGCAGGCCTGTCGTTTGGTTGACATCTCCGTGTGGTTCTCGTTTGCGGTGGGCAGAAGACATTCTACTTTATCATCTCCATCACTCTACCATTCCCTATGTTTATTTTTAGAATTTATACCGTTTACTTCACACAACGTTACTTAACATTACTTTATAACGTTAAACATCTCTACGAAAAAAAAAAAGTTTGTCCGCTGATGTATTATACATTTATATATATTTTTATGATTGGTATATTAAAATTTCTCGTTATAAAATATTCTCAGAATGTTGTTAGAAATTGGATAAAGTATTCGATAATGAGCTAGGCACTCCAATGTTATTCTCAATGCAATAAAGGCAGAACGAAATTATTTTCATTTTTTAAAGCTTTAAATTATTTCTATTCTTACAGACAGATGCTGGTCGCGTTAATTTAATACTACTACAGAAATATCACATATACTTTAATTTTTAGTGAAAAAATAGTACAAATGTGATATTGTACTGGGATAAGGTGCATAAATTAAGAAAAAGGCATCTCCTTATCGTGCAACTGAAAGTTGCTGATGGCTTGCTCCATCTATCGGAATAAATATCAACTATTCACGTTAATTTTTAAATATTCCAGAATTGGCTAATCAAGAATGGGTATTTGGCCAATTCTGGAATAATCAACGTGAATAGTTGATATTTATTCCGATAGATGGAGCAAGCTATCAGCAACTTTTAGTTAAACGATAAGGAGATGCCTTTTTCTTAATTAATTTTCAGTGTTGTTACTCTTGATCCAATACAGTATTAGAGCTCTGAGAAGCGGTCTGGTGGATTAAATTGGCGAAACCGCTGGGAGGGTTCACCACTGATGAGCCAAGCCCTCTCAATATATTTTTTAATCGCAGTAAGGACAGTAGAAGTTCGTTTTATGTATAAAAGAAACATTCGCGCTTTTAAATCCTTTTTATTTTATATGTATAGATGGCGCGTTATTGCTTTGTTGTTACTCTTGTGTTAAATATATCTTTACAGCACCCACACGTGGAGTCTATCAGCTGGAACTTCAACAGTTTCCCCATAACAAGATTCCAGAGAAATTGTTATTCTTCTTTTGAAAATGGAGACTTTAAACAAGTTTCCGTTTGGGAAATACTCGAATAGTTAAAGGCTAAAGTTTAAGTAGAAAACCATTCTATTACTTACTGCGGTGAAGATCTGTATAAATTTGTAAATAGCAGAGAGAATTGTCAGAGAGAATCAATCACTTTTGTAAATATATATTTATGACTATTTGGCTGACTTGAAAAAATAAATGGTTTCTAAACTATTTCATTTGTTTCTTTTTTTATTTTCTTGTATATTAATCTATATAACTGAAAATAGAGCAATCCAATCTTTAAGACACACTTTAAAATTTTTAATTAAAAAGGTATATATTGGATCAAAATATCATTTATTGTACCAATATTTCAGTTGGCTGTACGCCAACTTTTATCAAGGTGTTATAACATATTTAATGTGAGTCAACAACTAACTCAGCGCCACATAACGCCACATAATTTTTAAAAACTTAATGCTGTTAACGTTATGTGGCGCTGAGTTAGTTGTTGACACACTTTAAAATGTTATAATACCTTGATAAAGGTTGGCGTTCGGCGGTACATATACTAAAATTGGAACGATACAGAGAAGATTAGCATGGCCCCTGCGCAAGGATGACACGCAAAATCGTGAAGCGTTCCAACTGAAATATTAGTAAAAATAAATGATATTTTGATCCAATATATACTTTTTTAATTAAAGATTTATCTATGGATTGCTCTATTTTCAAAACACTTTAAAATGTTATAACACCTTGATAAAGGTTGGCGTTCAGCCAACTGAAATATTAGTAAAAATAAATGATATTTTGATCCAATATATGCCTTTTTAATTAAATAACTGTTTCTGTTTAACATGGATAATCATTTTAGGTAGTTAGCGACTGCTTTTACTGTAAGCGCACCACATATCTACACATGTAAAAAGCAGTTCGACTTTGCACTTACAAATATGCCAAAGCCCCGTTTTGATTACTTGCACTCGCTGGTGGGATTGGACTTTTGCAAGAATCGGAGGCCATTGGAGCATTTTTTTTTTTTTTCAATTAGAAAAAAGTGTCCAATGCGGGATTTGATCCTGGGTCGTAGCGGTAGAAAATCAATGGTTTAGACCATCCTTTCACAGCCGTTTAACAATTGTAAATTGACGCAAATATCCCTAGCTGGGATATCGTGTTTTTTTTTTGTGTGTTGAAATAAATAAATAAACCTAATGCAGTGAGATTGGGGAAACCTCTTTATTTCTTTAAAGGATAGAATACCAAGTAATCCATTTTATAGAACGTTTTCACAGAGAAAGTAAAAATAACGTTAACGTAAATTACATAAATAAAGGTAAATGTGTGTGTGTTTATTTTGTCTATAAGAACTCCAATTTTTATTTTCCCGTTAAGCCTAATTGAAATTTAGTTAATTATTTTAAAAGTATACAAAATTTTTTGGCACTTTTCTTTATACTACTCAAGAATAATTAACCTTTAAATATAATCAACTACATAATTACCTTTAATAGGGTCATTTGTTTAATGTAACTTTTATGGAGAATGAATCAAAAACAAAGAAATTAATGCTATTATTCCCCTTACTATATTTCTTTTTCTATATTCAAAGAAAAGAAAATTTAGAAAAATAAAAGATAGGTTTGATTATATAACAAATTCGTCTTCTATTTACCGATTTATTCTATGAAGACAATGTTGCCAGGTTGAATATTAATAATCAATACAATTAGTGTCGTTTTTTTTTTAGAGAATCAATAAAAATAATTCTCATTAAGTAGAACATTTATATTTTGATATTTAATGAATGGGAAGTTATCCTTTTTTTTTTTAAATTGTATTTTCATAAGTGAAAGGAAACATCTCCATATTTTATTTTAATTGATTTTTTAATTCTTTGAAAATAGAAAGGCGCTTTTTATGTATATTATTACCAGTTGCAAAAAAAAAAAGACACGCTATATCCGATCTGGATAATTGCGCATGCAACTATTTACAATAATTCATATTGTAGTAGAGTAGGTAACAGAATTATCAAAAAGTAAATAAACAATTAAGAAAAAGAACATTAAATAAACATATACACTAAACAAATAAGCAACAACATAAGCAGATAGAAGAAACCACAAGGTAGTTATTTACAATATGTTTAGCAATGATGGAACTTGATTTAATGAAGTTATCTGTAATAATATTTGTACATGGATTATATATATTACACGGAATTACAAAATCAATATAGGATATTGAATTATAGACAATATTCAACTCTACCTAGAGACTTGAAGAAAGGTGTCTACAAACGATAACCTTTCAACTCGATATTGTAGGTGGCCAATAAATTCATTTGATAAGCCATTCACTTTTTTCCTGTATGTATCCTACATTTCTGCTTGGAGAATCTGTATAAGACTAAAAGGTCTTAATAAAGCTTTTGTTGATTGTTTATTATAGATTAGAAATGCAAGGACTAAATCCAAATAGTGTTTTTGTCATGATGGTAACAACAATTACTGATTTGATAAGCCATTCACTTTTTTCCTGTATGTATCCTACATTTCTGCTTGGAGAATCTGTATAAGACTAAAAGGTCTTAATAAAGTTTTTGTTGATTGTTGATTATAGATTAGAAATGCAAGGACTAAATCCAAATAGTGTTTTTGTCATGATGGTAACAACAATTACTGAAACGTCACACTTTGGACTTGTTATTGATAAGCCATTCAGTGATGTTTTATTTCACACTGCACACTTTTATAACACCTTGTTCCTGTATGTTATATTGTTAATATTTAGAAATTATATATAAATTATAGGAGACAATGGATAAATCTTATATCCATAGTTTACTTGAATTACATTTCTAAGATTCCATTCTTCAGTATAACATATATAAGCAGAATCGTCCAATACAGTATTAGAGCTCTAAATCTTGGAAGATTAAATTAGCGAAATCGCTGGGAGGGTTTACCACTGATGAGCCAAGCCCTCTCCCATATATATATTTTTTATTGTAGTAAGGATAGTATAAATTTGATTTACGTGTAAAAAGAAACTTTTGTGCTTAAATACTTTATTTTTTAATATAAAGTGTATAAAGTAATTTTTTAAAATGTATAAACCCCTTTCAATTTCACTATTCTCTGTGGCGAGAGTGGTCCACAGTAGCGTGGAAGGAGGGCAGGGAGACGTTGGTGAAACCTGGGCAGTTACTGGCATCTCTGGGGCGGAACCCATCGTGCAATACGTTGGCGGAGTCTCAAGTAGTCATTTGTCAACCGACAGCTCAACTTTTTTGGTGTTAGCTGTTTACTTGAGATGTCTATCTTACCTGCCTGCTTGTGTCCCTAAAGGTCTGAGTGGCCAATGTTCTTATAGGATGTCTATCTTACATTCCCTGTGTGTCCCGAAAGGTCTAAGTGGCCAATGTTCTTATAGTATGTCTATCTTACATTCCCTGTGTGTCCCGAAAGGTCTAAGTGGCCAATGTTCCTATAGGATGTCTATCCTACATTCCCTGTGTGTCCCGAAAGGTCTGAGTGGCCAATGTTCCTATAGGATGTCTATCTTACATTCCCTGTGTGTCCCGAAAGGACTGGGTGGTCAATGTTCCTATAGGATGTCTATCTTACATTCCCTGTGTGTCCCGAAAGGACTGGGTGGTCAATGTTCCTATAGGATGTCTATCTTACATTCCCTGTGTGTCCCGAAAGGACTGGGTGGTCAATGTTCCTATAGGATGTCTATCTTACATTCCCTGTGTGTCCCGAAAGGTCTAAGTGGCCAATGTTCTTATAGTATGTCTATCTTACATTGCCTGTCTGTTCCGAAAGGTCTGAGTGGCCAATGTTCCTATAGGATGTCTATCTTACATTCCCTGTGTGTCCCTGATGGGCACAGTAGATAGGTAACACTATTTTGTTGTGACTGAAGGCCACCGGTATACAAATCCTTCCAGATGACTACAGATCTTAGTGATAAATAAATCTAGGAGGTGGTTTATCCAAGTACAAAATCCAGACATCTAACGTTACTTGATTAATAAACAAGATAGCACCGAGAAGGCATGCTGGCATGCCAGTTTATGGACTGAATTTAAATTTTAGTCTGTGATCAAACAAATTAAAAGAATAAGAAAATGTTTTACTTCCATAATATGTGTGTATTAACATCTTTTAACATATATATTCTGTGATAACCCGAATCAATAATAATCATTTAGGTACAGTTATTATCATCATGTTTTGATGTATTTAATAATTACGCCCATCAATAGTTGTTTTGCATAGTTAGTAAAAAAAACTTTGTATATATGTAAATGCACAACTTAGGTTGAATAAAAATGATTATTATTCTCGAGTGAGTTCAGTTTGGTGAAGTATAAGACGCATCTCATATTCCCAGGATAACCGGCGCTAAAATAAAGGTTAAGAAAAGCTCTATAATAAAGCAACATTTAAAATTTGTTCTGCACTCACAGAACACTTTTATTGACTTCTTAGTCAATATTTACTTGAAAAAGATTAAGAGAACTTTTGGTGAAGTGTAAGACCCATCATATTCCCAGGATAACCGGCGCTAAAATAAAGGTTAAGAAGTACTTTATAATAAAGCAACATCTTAAAAATTGTCTTCTACACCCACAGAAAACATTTTGACCAATATTCTAGAATAAATTTTCAAAAAAAAAAAAACGATTAATTAATATTTATTCCGGCAGATGGCGTTATTAGATACCCTTTAAAAAAAAATAATCAATCATCCTGATCCCCCAGAGTTGTACTATGTTTGTTGTATATAGCTCGAGTGACCAGTTCTAGCCCCCCACTCTATGATAAAATAAACTTGATTAATCGTGCCATTTGAGCAGTGGTGGATCTTCAGTTTTTTTTTTTTTTGCCCTGGCGGACAAGTAATTTATCAAGGCTTATCTTTTCGGCCACTTGGCGGCGCTGGTATCTGATTTCCTGGCCAATCCATCCTGGCTAATATCCCACCGAGTTGAACCACGGAAGGAAATCCATTTATTTAAACCTACTTGACCACATTGCCTCTTCTTTAGCATTTAATCCATCGGATGTTACACAAATGAGATGTATTGAAGAAAACGTCATTAGTGATGATCCCCATGTATCGTAGGGACAAATAGATCGAACAGATTCAACCTCCAGGGACACCAGGAGTACCGCTGTTTTTTAGGTCTTTAGTTTCTCATTAGAAGCTCCTAGTATATAAACTAAAATACAGATGAATATTTTGACGTGAGGATGTTGAGCGATTGAAAGAAAGACCACCAAAATAGACTCAGCTATGTTCCATCTATTGATCGTCTCTGCAAATTAGTAGATTCGGGTGAGTGACAAAACTGCAACTTGATTTTCAGCGATTGTTCTTTACCTAAAAAGAGGAAGAAATAGATGGACGTTTTGAAATTTTCAAAGCTATACTTTGTCACTGACCTAAATCTGATAGTTTTCAGAGAAGTTCTGGGAGAGATGGTGAAGTCTTTGTATCTATTATGGAAGATATTTATCCGTGTTTAATACCACACAAAATACCACAGACAACACAACACATTGGCATATGTCGATAAAACATTGTTCAGTTCTATACGTAAAGAGGTTTAAACTCATCAAAAGTTGAGTGAAATTCCAGGAAAGGTTGGAGACAACAGACCGAGAATACTCACTCCCCAGAGCTGCGGGGGTTGAGGTTATTTCTAAACTCGGCGGTGGAGGCGGCCGTGGGAGGTTCAGGGTCTACCTGAGTGTCTACCGGTGATATGGCCCTGGAGACCGTAGAGCTATACGTCCTTCCATTCTTTGCCGCTATTGGCCCACTTAGTTTATACGGATATATGACAAATTCTTCGTCAACAAGATAATCCTTTGGATTCCCCTCCTTCCTCTTCTTCCGGGTTGACACATCTTCCAAAACATCCTGTAGCAAGCAGTTCTTTCTTATAATGTTTATATACACACATTTTTATCTTTTCTATTTTTTTAAAAATTATTTACAATTTACTTCCGACCAACTTTCAATTTCGAATTTATAGATATGGTTTAAAATATAAATTCCTTATCATAACTAATAAAGTTTTCTATAAAAATTAGACACTTCGGCCAGTTAGAGTTTTTTTTTTATTTTCTCAACGTTCTCAACAAAAATCTTTTGTCTTCGTCAGTAGAAATAAATAAAAATAAAGCATTTGGCAAGGCGTTAAAAATTAACTGGTGTCTATTTTTCACAGAAATATGAATAACGGCCAGGCAACCTCTATCTTAAGGATAGTAAAGTTTTGTACTAGGGATGATGTAAAGTGCCATTGTTCTGATGTATCATTAAAGGGAGAGGTGCCTCTTTTGGTGCCCCTTGATGCTTTATTTTATTCATTTATAAATTGTACAGGGTTTTTCAATCGATATTAAGATACGTTACCATGAATTTTTCGCCATCTAGTTTGGACTAATAAAGATACGCAGCCCTTGATGCTTTATTTTATTCATTTATAAATTGTACAGGGTTTTTCAATCGATATTAAGATACGTTACCATGAATTTTTCGCCATCTAGTTTGGACTAATAAAGATACGCAGCCCTTGATGCTTTATTTTATTCATTTATAAATTGTACAGGGTTTTTCAATCGATATTAAGATACGTTACCATGAATTTTTCGCCATCTAGTTTGGACTAATAAAGATACGCAGCCCTTGATGCTTTATTTTATTCATTTATAAATTGTACAGGGTTTTTCAATCGATATTAAGATACGTTACCATGAATTTTTCGCCATCTAGTTTGGACTAATAAAGATACGCAGCCCTTGATGCTTTATTTTATTCATTTATAAATTGTACAGGGTTTTTCAATCGATATTAAGATACGTTACCATGAATTTTTCGCCATCTAGTTTGGACTAATAAAGATACGCAGCCCTTGATGCTTTATTTTATTCATTTATAAATTGTACAGGGTTTTTCAATCGATATTAAGATACGTTACCATGAATTTTTCGCCATCTAGTTTGGACTAATAAAGATACGCAGCCCTTGATGCTTTATTTTATTCATTTATAAATTGTACAGGGTTTTTCAATCGATATTAAGATACGTTACCATGAATTTTTCGCCATCTAGTTTGGACTAATAAAGATACGCAGCCCTTTATGCTTTATTTTATTCATTTATAAATTGTACAGGGTTTTTCAATCGATATTAAGATACGTTACCATGAATTTTTCGCCATCTAGTTTGGACTAATAAAGATACGCAGCCCTTGATGCTTTATTTTATTCATTTATAAATTGTACAGGGTTTTTCAATCGATATTAAGATACGTTACCATGAATTTTTCGCCATCTAGTTTGGACTAATAAAGATACGCAGCCCTTGATGCTTTATTTTATTCATTTATAAATTGTACAGGGTTTTTCAATCGATATTAAGATACGTTACCATGAATTTTTCGCCATCTAGTTTGGACTAATAAAGATACGCAGCCCTTGATGCTTTATTTTATTCATTTATAAATTGTACAGGGTTTTTCAATCGATATTAAGATACGTTACCATGAATTTTTCGCCATCTAGTTTGGACTAATAAAGATACGCAGCCCTTGATGCTTTATTTTATTCATTTATAAATTGTACAGGGTTTTTCAATCGATATTAAGATACGTTACCATGAATTTTTCGCCATATAGTTTGGACTAATAAAGATACGCAGCCCTTGATGCTTTATTTTATTCATTTATAAATTGTACAGGGTTTTTCAATCGATATTAAGATACGTTACCATGATTTTTTCGCCATCTAGTTTGGACTAATAAAGATACGCAGCCCTTGATGCTTTATTTTATTCATTTATAAATTGTACAGGGTTTTTCAATCGATATTAAGATACGTTACCATGATTTTTTCGCCATCTAGTTTGGACTAATAAAGATACGCAGCCCTTGATGCTTTATTTTATTCATTTATAAATTGTACAGGGTTTTTCAATCGATAAGTGGCAGTGTTTATTGACGGTTTGTTATAAGTTAGTTGTCCACCTGTGTCACGGTGCACATCACGTAGAGGCACAACAAAGGATTCCGTACAACAATCTTATCATTTTAAGGATACATTGATTTTCTCTAGAAACGTAGCTAAATACCACACTCGTCTAATATATGGCAGTCCAATGCAATAATGTCAAAGGCAGCCCACCCCTATATATCATCAAAGCGAAATACAATAAGAGGAATCTCTCCAGATATCATTTCTAAGAAAAGATAAAAGCTAACGGTGACGAGTTTTTGTATTGGAAAGATATAAGCTTGGCGAGCTTTCGAATAGCGTCCTTCAACAGGCTGTAATACGAATAAAATTTTGTATTTAACCTGTTGAAGGAAGTTTTTGTCTGAAAGCTCGCCAAACCTTTTCAAGAAAGAAACTCGTTAGCTTTTATCTCTTAAAGTGAAATACATCAGTAGTTGGTTACCTCTAATTAATGCATTTATATTTATAAAATAGTCCCTTGTATTAATATTAGGTAAAATTAATCAGGCTTCCAGGGAAAAGTGTTTTTTCAAAACATTTTTATTCTCTAGCTTTCAGGCACGGAGGCCCTTATACCAGGTTTTCTCCTGTAGAAGGACGTACGTGCCCGAAATCTAGAGAATAAAATGGTTTTGAAAAGATACTTTTCCCTGGAAGCCTGATTAATTTTACTTAATACATTTATCTCCATATATATCACATAATGAATCTCTCAAGTTTGAATCTGATTTGCATACAATTATTAATTGAATACAATGCATTTAATTTTCATTCCAGACATTATGCAAAAATAGTTCCTTTGTCGTGTCACACTGGCTTGTTTAAAAAAAGAAGCGATTCTCTCAATACCGGTAGATAGAAAGGTTCAGGAAATGTCATCAGTCATGTCAAAATATTGGAGGACACCAATATATATATTGACTTCAAAATAGGTCTGTCATCGTTAATTAAAACTTCATATGGATGGCTGTATATTTCGAAATAATACTTCATTCCTTTATTTCAGGAAAACCATACCAAAATCTTCAGTGAAAGGGATACATTATGGAATCTTTGTAAAGAAACAATATAAATTGAAATATTTCATTACATCTTTGAATTCCAGTATATTAGCCAAGAAAGAGAGATGTTCTTCTCAAAAGTAAACGACAGCCAACTTACCTCAGTACAAAGTATCAGCGCCATATCAAGTCGAATGGTTGCTCTGTCTCTGTATAACTTTTACAAATCAGTAAGTAGGAAAAAGAACGTAGATTCATTGTTTTCTACTCCACTACATGATGGTGATTGATCATCGTGAAGATATTGTTGCAAGCCGGCAATGAGAGAGGAGAATCTGACTGGTGTCTTAATAAAAGCTTTGTGTGTGTGTGTGTGTGTATATCGAAATCCAAACTTAATGACTCAACCAGGACAATACGACAACCAACCATCCTGAACTCCAACAATACCGTGTAGACTATGTTCTATAAATACTCCACGATATTCGATTAAAACAATCCCTTGAATCACTATTAAAATAAGAACATTAAGTCTCCAGGGAAACTTTTCCCTTATTTTAACTCCACAATATTATCCAACACAGAGATAAATGCTGTTATTGAGGTAAATACTGTCGAACATGATAGCTAGCTAATACATCACGTCACAGATCGAAACACCCTCAATACATCACACCTAGATTATTCCAGCCTTAGAGAGGCTTTACTAAATACCACCCTATATTATTCAATAAATATCTGTTATTTATTTATATCTGTTTATCATCTCATTATTTGTGAGGTGTTACCTTTCACAAGTATACATGATAATCATGGTGGGTAGAGGTTTGAAACTGTTTTTACTGTAAGTGTATATCATATGTATGCAAAAATCATTTTGACTTTAGCATTTACAAGGTGTCAAAGCCTCGTTTGGTTATTTGCATTCACCAGAGGCGATGGGATATGTGCAATTGAAAACCGACAGATTATCCTTTTGTAGTATTTGGAACAATGTGACGCTGAGTTTGTTGTTGACACACATTAAATATGTTATAACACCTTGATAAAGGTTGGCGTTCAGCCAACTAAAATATTGGTAAAATAAATGATATTTTGATCCAATATATGCCTTTTTAATTAAACATATATGATACATAATAAAGAGAGAGAGCGCCTTTATTTTTGGATTTGAAAGATATATTTATAATAAAAATTAAATATTTTGAGGAATTGAATGTCTTTCATTTTCAAAGTATACACTCATGGACAAAACTTAAGGAAGTTGTACCTCTCAGCATGTATATCGGGATTCAGACAATAACTCTGAAAGATATTACAGTTACCTTTATTGAAGACACGAGATAACCAAGTGTGAACAAAATTGTCTCTGTCTTCTTCTCTATTAAAAAAAAAAAAAAAAACAGACGACCGGCGACATCAAAAACTTTCCACTTCCTTAAGTTTTGTCCATGAGTGTATATATAAATGTATACGGGTTATCTTTTTGTCTGATTTTCCCAAAACTGGTGTTGTGGCCTATTTTCTTTATCATCACCCTACTGAGGTGAAAAACAAATGCATTGTTTTAATGGATATTTAAAGGGAGAGGTACCCATTTTTGATACATTAACTACTTACTAATCACCTTAGTTTCCTTATAACGGGAAGCATATGTTTATTTCCCTAACGTTATAAAACCACGAGCTCACGGTTCTTCTACTGTATTATAGGTTTTCTAAGAACTCGGCATTAATATATACAGTTATCAGCGTCATGCGTTCTTAATTCTGTCATCGTTTGCTTTTGGTTCAGTGGTAGAATGCTCGCCTGCCACGCGGGCGCCCCGGGTTCGATTCCCGGCAGATGCATTTTTTTTTTTACAATTTTTAAAACTCATTTATATATTATACAAGAATGACATCCACGGCGCTAATTTATAATTGTAACGAATAGTATTTGAATAAAAGCATTTAATCGGGTAAAATCCGGGCGTTGCCCGGGTCATTCGGCTAGTAGTTGTACAAGTATACAAGGTACTCTACACAAGATGTGAAGTAGAAAGAGAAAACAGCGGGAATAGGCTCGACGCCACTATGGAAGCATTCAAACTGAAGCAAGGTCAAGTGACAAGAAGGTTGTGTATGCAGTAATCCATTCCAGGAAACTGAGGTATCACACAACGTTACGGAAATAACTCATGCTCCAGAGATGGTCTGTGAAGTAGAAAGAGAAAACAGAAGGAATATGTTCGACGCCACTAAGGAAGCATTCAAACTGAAGCAAGGTCAAGTGACAAGAAGGTTGTGTGTGCAGTAATCCATTCCAGGAAACTGAGGTATCACACAACGTTACGGAAATAACTCCTGCTCCAGAGATGATGGTCTGATATAAATACACACATGGACACCTTGATCACGTCGAACTTAAAACTTTTGCCGTTGTTTTATTTATAGTACACGAAATGTAACTCCGTAATATATGATAATCATGGTGAGTGTAGAGGATTGTAACTGATTGTATTGTAAACATACCAAATTATAGTTTAAATGTTGCTTAATAAGCTTATTTTGTGAAAGAGCATTCCTCGATGCATTAAATCTTAATTTAGATATGCAATTCTGAAGTCCTATAAGCTTATGTCCATAGTTATTTCAAAACACCAATTTACTGAACGCACAAGCAATTGTAGGGTATATTACAATTCAGTCTAATACAGTATTGAAGCGGTCTGGGGATTAAAATGGCGAAACCGCTGTGAGGATTCACTACTGTTGAGCCATGCCTTACCTCTTTCAAATTTTAATTATTGCAGTATAAGTACAAATAGATTATATATATATTAAATAGCGCTTGAAATATATTTCTTATTTTAATACCAAATGTCTACACATGTAGTACCAGGCTATGGTAAACATAAGGTTGTGATTGCTTGTATTGTCTGCGGTTCCCCTTTTCATTTTACCACCGAGAGAGACATAATCAATTTAAGTCCATTTTGAGAACACATATGCATTTTGGGCGGGATTGTATACTAGACTTTTATAGTTGAAAAAACGTATATTTCAAAAGATGACTAGATCGTTACAAAATATTACAGATTTGTGTCTCACATTTGAGTATGATTATTTTTCTAAGACAAATTTGGTATTTCAATGACACACCGCGGGACACATAAACCTTAGGAACCACTGATCTGAATATAACATGTACCTTCATATGAAACATTTCGACTTGCCATTTCCAAAGTGAAGTGTTGGATGTTTCACTAGGGAAGGCTGTGCTGATAGGAACCATGCTGGCGATTTAAGGAATTTCGTCCACATAGGATGAACCCACGTACAACATCTAGCGACAACGTCAAGTACTAAGGACCTGCAGAATTGAGTAAGTACTGGCAATAAGCCAGATCATGACTAAACCTGAGAGAACGTAAGTTTCATATACCGGCGTAGAGGTTAGATTGAAATTTACGTTTTTCTCCGAATTGGATTTTTTTTTATATTATCCCTAGTACACGTAGTACAGGCCATGATAATCATGGTGGGTTAAAGTTAGCGACTATTTTTACTGTAAGTGCACCATATTTCTACACACGTGAAAAAAATTGGCTTAAATAAAGACAAATCCGAAAGTAAATCATGTTTTCATTTTTATACTTTAATATCTTTAGTATTTGAAATGAACTAAAGCTATATTAAGGATGGTAAACAACATACCATTCGATAAGTAATCACTGTACAACTGTGTGAATTCTCTAGCACAGCTAGAGTACTACTGGACTACAATACGTACACTAAATACCAACATTGTAGACGGGTGACATGTCTTGATGTAACCTCCTGCTGAAAATACACGGGTACCTGGCACATAGCTCTTCTTTAGTCTAACTATTGGTATTCGTGACAAACTCTTCCGTTACCCCATCTTTATTCTATGGCATGAATTTCATTCCACATGTTGTCTAGGTATATATGTAAATAGAATACTTATTTACATCGTTCTGTGTATAAAGGAGGGGACATTCTTCAAATAATAAAAATTATGCGCTCTGTGTGTGAATCTATTTCTTTCCTCAAATGTAGGATAGGAATAAGACAACAGTGTAAATATTATTAATTTACATCGGTTTATATACTCATGGTCAAAACTTAAGAAAGTGGAAAGTCTTTGATATCACCGGTCGTCTATTTTTTTAAAGGAGACAGAGACAATTTTGTTTACACTTGGTTATCTATAGTATGTCTTTAATAAAGGTCACTGTAATATCTTTCAGAGTTATTGTCTGAAATCCAGATATACATGATAAAAGGTTGTGTAAAGAGGGACATTCATCATTGATATGGATATTGTTAGATGGAAATTTTGCCGGGAGGATATTGATCCAAAGAGACAAAGGTCGCCTCTCCAGTCAAAATAGACGTCAAAACTAGACGCCATCTATTGACCGTCACCGCAAACTAGCGGTCTTGGGTCGGTGACAAAGCCACAACACCAGCTTTGGTAAACTGACGAGGGCCATTAGCCCGAAACCATGGTCTCTAGGTGGACGCTTTTCAGTTTGCCAAAGCTGGTGTTGTGGCTTTGTCACCGACCCGAGACCGCTAGTTTGCGGTGACGGTCAATAGATGGCGTCTAGTTTTGACGTCTATTTTGACGGGAGAGGCGACCTTTGTCTCTTTGGATGGATATTGTTGTATGAGATAATAGAATTGATCGACCTTGGAGAATACTCTTTGATGATATGGATCATGCTGAGACAGTTCGGAACATTATATGGCAGCGAAGGAGTGATGTTTCCTAACCAGTTTTATACAGCCCCCACATTGTACAGTTCCTTGCTGTTTCAACTACACCAGCTGTCTTTTAAACCTGCGATTTTCAGCCAACGGTACGCGCAAAATTTTGACAGATCTTCGGAGACCTGTCTGCATTAAAAAAAAAAAATCACATTATAAAACGATTTTTTTAGCAATTTTATTTTATGTTGATGCTTTAATTTTTAAAATATTTAGATATTTAAAAAAAAAAAGAATTTTAACATATGTAGTAATTTTTGATTAGCTAGTAATTTTTTCAAACATCGGTTCGCGATTTTTTTCCCCAAATTTTAACCGGCCCAAGAAACTTTTTTTTTTTTTTCGAAAAACGTTCTAAACGGATTTTTTTTTTTTTTTTTTAAGAGTTATCTTTAACACATTGAAGAAGTTATGAATTCTACATTTAATCCTAATTTCTGTAAAAACACGTGTGAGAGGATTAAAATAAAATTTGAAATATTTGGCGTGGTCTGACAAGACTCTGCAACTACAAGTCCTAACTTGATCAAACCAAAACCGAAACTAAAAGCTGATACTAAAAATCCCAGTATTATGTATTTCTCTGTGAGAGTTTAAACATTCTATACTTTGTTGTGTGATTACATAAATATGAATTGTGTGTTAAAATAAAGGGAAGTTTACACGAGATAGTTTATTTAGATACAAGCAAACATTTAGAAATTATTTCTGTTGTTTTTCTGTGATTGGACGAAAATTGTGTAAATTTAAAATTTGAGCGTGCAAATAAATTGAAATGAGCGATTCCAATTGAGAGAACCAACCTACGCATTTTTCTGTGACCACTGTTTTTTTTTTTTTTCTCTTCTATGATATCCAAATATGGTGTGAATTTAAAATATGAGTGTGAAAAAAAGGGTGTTTACATTCGCTTTCGAAGGGGTACTACTAACGATCGCCTTGTTCTCTGTGACATATTTACAAAGTTGTGGGAGTTGTTGCTAGGGTTAAACAATGGCCGCCATTGTTTGAATAATAGTTCAAATCACTCCATTGTGTGTTTACTGTATTAATATTTGAACTGAATTGTCAACATGTCATGTCTTGCCCAAATATAGGCGGCCACAACAAATACATAATTGTGATGACGAGAGAGTATATTTATAACAATATGAAATATATATATAGCCTCGTTAGTGGAAATAGGTCATGCCCGGATAGCTCAGTCGGTAGAGCGTTAGGCTTTTAACCTAACGGTCCAGGGTTCGAGCCCCTGTTCGGGCGTCTTTTTTTTTTTTTACCAATGTTTTTTTTTTTACTCCAGTGTGAGAACCGGAAACCTTTAGATATGACAAATATGCTAATAATAACGTTTAATATTATTTTTATTTTTTTTAAACACATTTCTACAACCATTAAAATGGCAGCTTAAAAATATTTGAAGGACCTGGCTCATCATTGTCTAACCCTCCCAGCGGTTTCGCTAGTTTAATCTACCGGATCGCCACAACTTTATACGTCACCATTTTAAGAACTGTTTTAGATAGAGCGAACACCTTACAATGTTATTTACATGTTAAGAAAAAAAAATATTTTTAAATATAGAAATAGCACATTTTTCGAAATTGGGCAATGTAAATAAAAAAAAGAAATCAATATAGCGAACTATGTAAATATAAATATCCGCTAAATATTAATATATTTCTATTATACAGAGAATAGTGGCAATATATGAACAATTGGTAAACCAAGAAAAGATAACCAATTGTGTTTGTTGTGTGGACCAATATTCTGAAATAAAAATAGATCAGAGTTGAAATTATACATTTTCCGATAGATGGTGCAAGCCATCAGTAATTTGAATTACACGATCAAGAGATACCGTTTTGCTACTATTACTACCTGATCATTTCCCCCCTTTGGTCCAATTTGTTTCCTATCACCAGGATAAGGTAGCACACTCTGCTGCTATCCAATTATGTGAATCTCTATGACATTTCCTACCTCAAACCTATCAGAGCATTGTTCTTTTTCCAGAATGACACGACCTGTCAGGTAAAAAAACAGTGAATGACACTTTGTACTCCAAAATAAGAATGTATTCCCAGAATTTGACAAAAAGAAGTTTTACGAAGGGGTGGAAGCACCTTGTGGGGTTTAAAAAAAAAAAAAACAACGGCAAAGTTTTTGTCTCCCAAGGTACCGCTAGGGGTCGCGACCTGTTGTGTCGCAACTCTTTCGCCATCTGCTCACTTACAACTTGAGGTAATTTGGCCTCAACCTTGGATATCGACTCTGTTATGTAATTAACTTTTTTTTTTACCCTATATATATATGTAGTATTTTTGTATTTCCTCTGTAGACCCAACATTCTTTGTAGTGGTCTGCTTGGTTCTGGTAGGAATTCAATTGGCTTAAAGGAGATGTGTGTACACCAATGTAATAACGAATTGTTCTAAAGATCTGTAAACAGGTTTTTATTTATATAGGAAGTGAAAACATTGAGACATGGATGTTTCCTTTTACACGTAAAACAAACATTCATTGTTCTTACTGCGATGAAACAATATTGGGAGGCCTTGGCTCATCAGTGGTGAACCCTCTCAGCGGTTTCGCCAATTCAATCTACCAGACCGCTTCTTAAAGCTCTAATACTGTTTTGGACGATTCTACTTATATATGCTACACTGAAGGGTGGAATCTGGTATTCAAGCAAACAATGGACATAATCGTTTTCTTTACTTACAGTACAAGCTGACTAGAGTCAAATCAAACCTGAGAATATGATCCCACACCAGCTTTGGTAAATTCGGAGAACCCGCCTGAAGATAAATATTTAGGATTATAGTATTTTTAAGTTCGTGACGGTACCGATTTCCCGAATTCCAAAAAGAGAATCGAACAACTTTTGATTCGCATAAATAGATGTTTTGCATATCTACTGATCTAGATTGGAGAATGATTACAGAGACGATTAATAGACGGCGCATAATTTTTTTTGAGTCTGACGTTAGAAATATACTCATAAACAAAACTTAAGGAAGTAGAAATGTTTTGATGTCGTCGGTCGTCTATTATTATTATTATTTTTTTTTTTTTAAGGAGAGAGGCAATTTTGTTCACACTTTGGTTATCTCGTGAATATTCAATAAAGGTCACTGTAATATCTTTCAGAGTTATTGTCTGAATCCCGATATACATGCTAAAAGATTCGTCCCCATGAGTATAGATGCTAACCTGACTAGCTGTGGGAGAATTGACAGATGACAAGTGGGTTACGAAACCTCCGTTATAACAACCCCTTCTCACTCTTATCTACTCAAAGACAATGACACGTTCCTCATTAGGCTGGGTTGAAGGTCAGGCACTCTCTGGTCATCTCTTGTTGTGGTGGACATCCCATTGTTGTCCCCTTATCTCCTCTATGTTACCTAGCCTTAGAGACATGGTAACTGAAAATACACCACATGTCTTAACCATGTAGTATGGGGGTCGATGGAAGGAACCGTTGGTTTTCGACCGCTACGACCCGTGATTGAATCCCGCATTGGGCACTTTTTTTCTAATAAAAAAAAATGCTCCAATGGCCCCCGATTCTTGCAAAAGTCCAATCCCACGAGCGAGTGCAAGTAACCAAATGGGGCTCAGGCACATTTATAAGTGCAAAAGTCGAACTGCTTTTTACATGTGTAGACATGTGGTGCACTTACAGTAAAATCAGTCTACCCACCATGATTATTATAAGCTGTACCACGTGTACTGGGGTAATAATTAGAAAAATTAACCATGTAATACCAGGCCACGATGTATATATATATGTGTGTGTGTTCATACTGTAAATAAACCTAATTTCAATAGATTACTTTAGAGAACAGCATAAATTTTCTATTAAAAATGTATAAACACTTTTCTTTAATCGATAAATGCCACTAAAACATTTCTAAGAACCCCTCCTGAATTATACAACAATTGGAGATGTGAATTAAACAATAGGCGCGAGTCAACAATCGCGATATATTGGACTACAACACCAATACGAATCATCGACATCAACACAAATAAAACTAGGTAAATTTATCCAATCAGAATGCAGGTGTGTTGAGAAGCACGTGAGAGATTTGACCAATCAGATCGTTGGTGGATTCAGGTGAGAACGTGGGGAGAATAAACGCAGGGTTGCCATATTTGAGTCATCGTCCAAAATGAGCTTGAGTCAGCGGAGTAGACAATACCTTGTGACAATATAGCGGCTGTTACAATTCCACACTTGCCAGAAAACTTTTTTTTTTCTTTCCTCTTTCCAAACTCTCTTACAGTCGGTCACCTAATTGCTCTACACTCTGTCTTATCACTTGTATTTTTACTTAGTCATCGTCTTTACTGGCGGGTAGACCTTAGGACAGGCTCGTGGCGTCAATTCAGATGAAGGCCTCATTTATGTTGATGATCTATTGTGGTTTCTATACGCCTTCAATTCAGGGTTATGTCTATCTGTTTCTAAACGGCTTCAATTCACGATGAAAATCTGTTTCTATACGGCTTCAATTCAGGATGATAGTCCGTTTCTATACGACTTCATTCATGGTGATGGTCTGTTTCTATACGGCTTCAATTCAGGATTATGTCTATCTGATTCTAAACGGCTTCAATTCTTCACTATTACTAATGGCTTAATTGCCCCATATACGGTGTTTATTTTATTATAAAGCAAGATATAGTTACCACAGTGTCGCTCCTAGTTGTGCTTTTAATCATAAAAACCTATTGATTTTCAAAAAATATATTTATCGAGATTCACCTCTATTTAAATTTAATAGAACATGGTACACATCCCCGCACATATGTATATAACGGGAAAATTTGCATAAGTCTTTACTCCCGCTTATAACTTTCAAAGTAAAAATAAAGATTAATAATAAATCGTTGGTAAAATGAAACTGAAGTTTTAAAATTAATAACACATATGTAATGCATATCTACGAGCCTTTTCGGTGGAATAGTCAAATTAGATCGTTGACCTCGCAACCACACCAGTTTTGGAAAACTCGGAAAACCTACCTAAAGGTTCCTAGAAGTGCCGCTCGTAAATAAAAATTGGGGTGTATCTCGTTTATATGAAGTTCACCAGAGGACTCGCGGAATAGTTTCATCGGCCATCAAAATTCGTCGTTATTGCTGTGACATTTCGGTGGAATGCCAATTTAAATTTCCGAAGTGGATGGAAAATTGAACATCCCTCGTAGGATGGCGTGAATGCAATTTAGAAGTAAATGTGTATTTTATAAATAAAGACAAACCTGTTTCTTTCACAACAAGAAATTATTTGGCCGAGAATATAGAAGGTAGAAACTCCCTCGAACATCCCTAACACAAGAACCTATCCTTTATTAATACTCCACACTTCTTCAAGCCCTTTCTTTGAAATACACACTCACAGACAAAACTTAAGGAAGTGGAAAGTCTTTGATCTCGCTGGTCGTCTCTCTCTCTCTTATATAATCCTTATATAATCTTATATGTATGTTATAATAAATCAGTTTCAATCTCAATCTCCCTCTCTCTTTTTTTGAAGGAGACGGAGGCAATTTTGTTCACACTTGGTTATCTCGTGTGTTCTCAATAAAGATCAATGTGTATCATATATTGTTCACAGTTATTGTCTGAATCCTAATATACATGCTAAAGGTACAACTTTCTTAAGTGTTGTTCATGACACTCATGGACAACATAAATATATAGAGATATCCTCCCTCTTAGCATTCAGAAAGCACACGTGTTCCACTTAGACGAAGACATCCAACCTACTTCGTCAATCCCTCCATATCAAATTCCTATCGCGGAGAGAACATCTCAAGTTACAACGAGGAAAAGATGGGTTGTTATTGATACAGTGTCTGCTCCAATCTATTTCCACAGATCTTACCTCTTGCAAAACTCTTCTAGCATTGCAAAACAGTGCAACGACAACTCGAGATAACAAATTACTATAGTAAGACTGGGATATTACTGTATATTTTTATCCACAAAAAAATAAATTTTACATAAATTCCGGCCAAGAAATACACTCATAAACAAAATTTAAGGAAGTTGTACCATTTAGCATGTATATCGGGATTCAGACAATAACTCTGAAAGATATTATAGTGACCTTTATTGAAGACACACGAGATAACCAAGTGTGTACAAAATTGCCTCTGTCTCTTAAAAAAAAAAAAATAGAGAGAGGGAGAGACGACCGACGACATCAAAGACTTTCCACTTTCTTAAGTTTTGTCCATGAGGGTATTTGTACAAAGTAAAAACAATAAGTAGCTCAGGATACAAATTTAACCGTATTGCCATTAATAGAAATGACAAGTATTTACTCCTATGAAAATTTTAACAAAATGTTCACCTTTTTAATAATTAAAAATATTTCTATGTATATTCCTTAGCTCAATTAAAGAAATCTCTGATCAAGACTATTATTATTATTGCCACGACTGCATTACCATAATCCTCAAGATAATCAAAAATCAACAGAAATCTTTTTATTAATATATATATATAATAATTAAAATATCTCTAAATATTATTTAGAGATTGTACATAGAATATTAGCCCGTTGAAGAACAGTATATTTGCTCGTAAGCTTGCAAATTCAAAATTAAAAGAAACTTTTTACCTGATTTTTATTTTTACTTTTTTCAAATAATTTCTGGGTAACTCTCTATTGCTCACACTATTAAATTTATTTATTCAAATAAAATATACCACAACGTACTATAAGAAGCTTTCGGACAAGCCTTTCCTCAGCTATGTAGTAATGGTAATAAAGATGAAGAAGAGCTGATTTAAATAAAGAAAAGATAGAGGTTGTCTGGCCGGCATTCATATTTATATAAAAAATAGACACTTCGGCCAGTTGGAGTTTTTTATTTTCGACAAAAATCTTTTGTCTTCGTCAGGAGAAGTAAATAAAAATAAAGCATTTGGCAAGGCGTTAAAGAGAACAATTTTTAACACCTTGCCAAATGCTTTATTTTTATTTACTTCTCCTGACAAAGACAAAAGATTTTTGTCGAAACGTTGAGAAAATAAAAAACTCCAACTGGCCGAAGTGTCTATTTTTTATATAAATAAAGAAAAGTTGGTGTATAAAGATTGTATATGTACAGACAATATGTACAAGAAATCATAAAACTACCGATACATCACGTCTCAACATTCCTGATAAAATTTTAAATACTGTTCCTCTATACCAACCTGACATACTGTAAACAAATCCATGTGTCATTTCCGAGATAAAATAATTTTCTGGGATTTCCCCAAGGAATGTGCTGTCAAACATTTTGTGTTAGAGAATTAATTAAAATATACAAAGGTTCATTTATTGTGTAGATATAAATGTGTTTTTTTTTCTTCTTCAGGATTTTCAAATATATCAACTAAAAGGACTTAAAGAATTTTTATTTGAGTGAAATAAAAATAATTAATCAATGAGTATAATTAAAAGTTTAGAAAAAGTGCGAAATAATATTTATTGAACAAGGACTTGGAGTTTTCTTGTCTCTAAGCCATTTACCAAAATAAAAAAAAAATGATGGGAGGAATTCCAGATATCGTATTAGCATTTTCACTTTTTGCGTGGGTGATGTTTTTATAATATAAATATTTCTTATATTAAAGAAGGCATGTAAAGTCTGTGTCTTCTAAAATTGTCTTATATCACACACACAAAGTTTTATTAAGACCACCGGTCTTATACAGATTGACTACAGGAAGAAAGGAAGCACAGATGGAGCTCCTATAAATTGTCCTTTATAACTTTCCAAACATCTATTCAACTTTGAAACAGGTGAATGATGAAGAAGGCTGAAAGGCACAAATTTGTTTCACGACTTTTCAGCTCAAACAATATATTTATTAAGAGAGCCTTCACTGTAATAAATTAATAATTCATATATTTAATTAATATATAATTAAATAATCTACAGATTAATGTTTTATTCATAGAATAGTTAAAATATATGACACTAACACACCATCCTGTACATAACTTGGCGTAATATATGTTTATGTAGATAATTTACGCTCCAGGAACCTGGATTACACCAATATATAATGTAAATAAACAATCCTCAATAAATGAATGTTATAGAGTTAAGATATTACATTCACCAAATTCGTTGACATTTCACTTACTGTTTTAACTTCTCAACACTTATATAATCTCCATTGTTGAGCCGTGTAAGCTAAGGAATAGTTTTGGAAAGTATTCTCTGTTTAAGTCCTGTTCCATGTTGTCGTAGGTTAAACCAGACAGAGGTTTCATCCAAAATACGATATCCGAAAAAAGGAAGTTTTATACAACGTTCTAATGAAGCAGGAATAGTTGTGGCTCACGGCTTTTCTAGGTCAACTTTAAAGGGTGCATCTTATTTTCCATATTTGAATATTTACTGAATTATTAAATGACATATTTACATATCTTAAAACTTTTTTTTTTGTATATCCTGAGTGTGCCAAAATGTTATCTATCACGCGATAAACTACTAAACTATTAAAATTAATCTATATTCCAAACTTTAAATGTAACAACACACCCTCCTTTTAACCTGCGAGAAGATTTCAAGGCAATTTTTGTTTGATTTTTCTATTTCATTCTAATATTTTATTTCCAAAACCTCAAGTGAAAATGAGAGAATGTAGTAAAGAGAAGAAGTAAAATTAAAAGAACCAATTATTATGTCTCACGAATCAGTTTTTTTTTCTTTCTCAACTTCATCTATATCAAAAGGTAAATTAATTAAGCCTAATTATAATATAATAGAAGTTTAATTAAATTATAGAGAATGCAACAGTGTGTGTGTCAAAAACATCAAATAGAAACTGTTTCCTTAATGATGTCTTAAAAGGTACGAGAAGTCAAAAGAAAGAGGATAAATGTGAATAAATGAAATGATATAGACGAGTTTTTTATAAAAGAAAAAAACTGTCCACAAAGAAAAGACAGATGGGAGAGAATTTTGCTGGTTTAAATAGACTCAGTTTTCATAAAGACACTAAAAGAAAAAAATATGGATATGTAAATTTACTACTAGAAACTGGATATTTACACAAGGGTTTATTTCAATTGTCTTTATCATGTAACACCGAAAGTTACCTCTATATTGGTCATAGATGAATAAAAAAGGCCAACCATGAATTCATAAAAAATACATTTACCATAAATCATTCTAAAATCTGTCTTTTTAGAAAGTGTAGTGATTGACAAGTAAAAACAACGTTGATGATGGATTTCTATATATCATCTTTTTATATATATCTCTTTTTAAATCTGTATATATTTACCATGTGTATATAATCTTTCTCCATTTTTACCCCTTTGTATATTTCCCACTTTCATAGGTTTCTCCGTCTTGTAACCCTAAGGAGAATCCTCTGTAAGACCTGTGTGTCTTAATAAAGGTTTGTGCGTGTGTGTATATCTCTTTTTATAATAGGAAGTCAAAAATTTGTAATTTGTTTGTTGATGCTATTACTATTCTACAAATAGAATGACGATAACTCCTGAGAGAACCGAAGTCACTATTCTACAACTCTTTTGTCCTATTATCACTATTGATTAATAATAATGATAAACATTGAGGTTAGAACAAGATTAGTTGGAGGGGTGAACCCGGATCATCCGTCTAGAGTTTTTCTTAATATTTGAAAAAGCCACCAGTACTTCCATTAATGGAGAGAGTTATTGCCCCAGGAAACAGGAGAGATAAGAGAAAGGAAGTTTGATAAATCTGCTTCTACTCCATTGCCATAGCAATTAGTGGAGTAGGAACAAAGAAAAAGCTAGAAGTTTGACAAAACAGGCAACAAAGTAGCATACATACATATCCATGTTTATGCACTGTTTGGTAAAATGGTTCGTGTGTAGGGATACCCTAATTGATAAATTATGATTCTACAACCAGTAGGAAATTTTATAGACCTTTATAGCACTTTTACCTAGAAAGAAATACGCTCATGGACAAAACTTAAAGAAGTTCTGTCCTTTAGCATGTATATCGGGATTCAGACAATAACTCTGAAAGATATTTGATACACAATGACCTTTATTGAAGACACACGAGATAACCAAGTGTAAACAAAATATACTCATGGACAGAACTTAAGGAAGTTGTACCTTTCAGCATGTATATCGGGATTCAGACAATAACTCTGAAAGATATTTGATACACAATGGCCTTTATTGAAGACACACGAGATAACCAAGTTTGAACCAAATATACTCATGGACAAAACTTAGGAAAGTTGTACCTTTTAGCATGTATATCGGGATTAAGACAATAACTCTGAAAGATATTTGATACACAATGGCCTTTATTGAAGACACACGAGATAACCAAGTGTAAACAAAATATACTCATGGACAGAACTTAAGGAAGTTGTACCTTTCAGCATGTATATCGGGATTCAGACAATAACTCTGAAAGACATTTGATACACAATGGCCTTTATTGAAGACACACGAGATAACCAAGTGTAAACAAAATATACTCATGGACAGAACTTAAGGAAGTTGTACCTTTCAGCATGTATATCGGGATTCAGACAATAACTCTGAAAGATATTTGAAACACAATGGCCTTTATTGAAGACACACGAGATAACCAAGTGTAAACAAAATACACTCATGGACAGAACTTAAGGAAGTTGTACCTTTCAGCATGTATATCGGGATTGAGACAATCTTTACTTACTCGATCAGTAGATGCCTTTTTTCTTAATTTATCCACCTGATACAACTACGAATTCACTTTTTGTATTATTTTTCATTCATTGTTTTGTACCCTTAGAAACAAAAATGTATTATAAGAGATAGTGCCCAATATATAGCTTATTCTAAAATGACAAAACCTTACCTATGAAAGCCTATTCTAACGGTCCTAAGCCATAAGAGTATTCTACCAGCACTGAACCAAAAGTACTTAAGTGATTTCCAAGGCCTTACAAACAACAACAGAATTGGTCCAGCCACACAATCAAAGACTACCAACACATGGCAACAACCTAACATTGTGAAACAAAACTACATAGACACGTTATTTCAACAGCACAAAACGCATGGACAAGGTTCTACCTCTATCATGACAAGGTCTTACCAACAACACCAATGTTTACCTCATAACAAAACTACCGTAAACAAGGCGAGAAGAGCAATCAAACATTACCAAACCAGAATACAGACACAAAAAACTATTTTAACAGCAAAAACCACATGAACAAGGTTCTAACACATCATCACATGGTGTTGTCAACAATGACAATGTTAGCCAGACTTCACAACAAGACTAGCGTAAACAACACAAGGAGAGCAGAGCAACCAAACAATCTCTACAATATGAAACTGAATTCTAACAACACAAGCCACAATAACAATGTTCTAACACATTATCAACACCATCACATGGTGTTCCTAATAATAACAATGTTTACCAGACTTCACAACAATACTGCCGTAAAAAAACACAAGAAGATCAGAGCAACCAACCATTTTCTACAATATGAACCTGATTTCTAACAACACAAGCGACACCAAAAAGTTTTAACACACCGTCACATGGTGTTGCCAACAACAATAACAATGTTTGCCAGACTTCTCAAGAGGACTCCCGTAAATAATACATAAGAGCAGAACAGCCATCCATTTTCCACAATATGAAACTCAATTCTAACAACACAAGCCACATAAACAATGTTCTAACACATTATCAACACCATCACATGGCGTTTCCAACAATAACAATGTTTACCAGACTTCACAACAAGACTGCCGTAAAAAAACACAAGAAGAGCAGAGCAACCAACCATTTTCTACAATATGAACCTGAATTCTAACAACACAAGTCACACTAACAAGGTTCTAATACACCATCACATGGTATTGCCGACGACACCAAGGTCCACCTAGTCTAACAGCAATCCTACACCGCAGGCAATCCACACGGCACGTACCTGGAGAAGGCCGCAGACAACTGCCCAGCAGGCCCCAGCGCGGCCTCTTGGCGGCCCCCTCAGGGGCCGAGCTCACCATGGACTCCGTGCTGTCTCCCAGCGCCATGCCAACCGACCGACCGTCGCAACCACGTGGTCCGCCACTACTGGCAATTTTTAGCGCGCGCGTCGTCAGCTGACCCACATCGTCTGCCTTGCATTGCAACTTCCCTCGGTGCACGTCGCCGCTCCGCTTCCTTCCTCACTTCCTGACTCACTCACTCACTCCACATGGATGCCTCGATGTATCGTCGTCTTCTTCCAGATCCTTTCTCCACTCTCTTTTTAACCATCTTGATCGATGTTGTTACATTCGACATTCTTCCTAGACTCAAATCATGTTATATCTCAAACCTCCAGAAGGCTGGGTGTAGCTGCATCGTCTATCCAGTCTCAGAACATCTATCGATCGTCTATTATGCATATTTCATTTCTGGATGATTCATGTTCTTTTACATCATTTCTTTCTTTGAGATATCTCTCAATTACTTGAATGTCTTTATAACGGCATCACGGTTCTTTTGACCTCTTTACTCTTTGAACCACATCGATGTGTTAATCCTGCTGTAATACATTTCTGCATGGCCATTCAAATACTTTCTTTTCCTCTTGAACCATTTCCATTAACGATTCCCTTGGATACTTCTCTCTCTTTCAACAGAATCATAGAGGCCGTTTTCTCCTCAAAATAGCTCCAAACTTACTTGATGTTGCGCCTTCATTGACATCTTTTCTCCAGTCATCTAGAATACCATTTCTCACTCAATCTGTTCTGATTCTTAAGCTGTTCTGATATGGAATTCGAACCTATCTTCAAAGTCTATTTATTCGATTCCAAATCCGGAAATCTCAATATCGGAGAGATCTATACAAGCTATGAATCTCATCTTTCAGTTTTTCTAACGTAACATGGGAAACGCAATTTTATAAAACATCTATCGCCGCGCGCGCGACTCCAATTAAAATTCAATTCGAGAATGATTGGATTGGTTCGTTGAAGAATGAAAGCTCGCCATTGTATTACTAATTGAACGTATTGCCAAGGTTTTATTCCTCTCGCTTAAAAAAAAAGTAGCAAGCCTACAGGTACTGTATGCACCATCCTGTTCAGACCAGGGATTGGTGCAACTAGGACTTGTTTTACACTGGTGTGAACTTTCCTAATACATTTTATTCTCTATTTACTCCTTGTTAATTCGGGAAACAGATATTTAGTTCACTAAATTTTATACAAATTTCGAAGTAGTTAATACTATATTTAAACTAATTGGCATCATTTGTACAAGTACTTGTGTACTTGTAAATAAAGGCCTCTGGTGGTTATCCATTTATTCTACTCTTTGAAAAAAAAAAATCGGCCCTTTACCTTTAGCTACCAATTTCTAGCCAAGTGTCCTCCCTGTGAATTATAGCATTAAACACACTCCTGATTATATGCTAAAACACACACACAATAGGATATATATATATATATATATATATATATATATATATATTTAACGATAATTTATATCATAGAAGACAAATTTTTAACGAGATTACTAAAATGAAGACAAAAATAATTTTATAATGAAAAATCCTTCTATAATACAATTCGAATCAATCCCAGATATATATATGGTGTGTCAATGTTATTCTTTTATAGAGCTCTCACTCTCTTATCAGCTAGATTTTCAGCTTTAGCTATTTTCTCTCATGGGCCTTTTAAATTAAAGTGGAAAAAGCTATCAAATAGAAAGGACCGAGAGAGAATGTTTTTTCGTTATAAAAGTTTAATTACGCGGAGTTTGTCAATGAAGGGATCGATAAAACGTTTTAATTCCGTTATATGGAAACTTTAGATATCAAAAGGAAATTAGAAGTTTGTCAGAATAGGAGGATGGTCAGAATATCGTCTATTGACCGTATTGGAGTGAGGGATACACCTTGAAGAATGAAGGGAAAGGTAGACCAAGGAAAATGTTCGATGATCCAATCGAATTGTCTGGTATTAGAACCTGTAATGAAGAGAATTGCTTAGAACAGGCTGAAGTGGCATTCCATAATGGCTGGCCTCTGTATCGGAGACATGACGCGATGATAAAATAAGAAATAAAACTATATAAAGCACATTTTTTTTATTTTCGAAATAAAATTTCTACACTGTGTGTATGTGCGTGCGTTTGTTTTCCTTACTGCGATGAAAAAGTATTGGGAGCTATTGGCTCAACAGTGGTAAACCTTTTTCAGTGGTTTCGCCAATTTAATCTAAAAGAACGCTTTTTAGAGCTCTTATACTGTATTGTACGGTTCTGCTTATATATGCGACAATGATGGATGGAATCTTAGTTACGGTATTTGAACAAACTGGACATAAGCGCTTTGAGGACAGTAGAATTACCTACAAATATTTGCATCAAGCAATGCTCTTCCGCAAACAATAAAAAGACAGTTAACCATTTGAAAACCATTTCTAAGATTCCATCCTTCAGTGCTGCGTATATGAGCAGAAATGTCCAATACAGTATTGGAGCTCTGAGTGGCGGTCTTGTAGATTAAATTTGCGAAACCGCTGAGAGGGTTCACCACTGATGAGCCAAGCCTTCCCAATATATTTTTTCATCGCAGTAAGAACAGTAGAAGTTTGTATTATGTATAAAAGAAACATTCGTGCTTTAAAATACTTTCATTTTATATATATAGATGGCGCGTTATTGCTTTGTGTTAACAGTTAGACGTAAATTAAAAATAAGGATATAAAGAGCCATCTCTATTCAAGAAATTAAACTATAATGAACGAATTTTTATTTTAGAAATGAAATAAACTTTAAAATGATGATAGAATTTTCGCTTTACAGTAAACTCTCCTATAACGCGATTAATGTGTTCCGTGTTGTATGAAATCGCGTTATAGGAATTCGCGTTGTACGAAATAAAACTTCTATAACGCGAATGTTGTTAGGGTAAATTGTTTTATTTTATAACGCGTTATACGAAAATTCGCGTTGTATAAATAAATTTGTCGCAATTTTTTAATCGCGTTGTAAAAACTCGCGTTATAGGAGAGTCTACTGTATTTCAATTTCAGGAAAGGAATAACGGTCAAACAAGTTAAACTTTCGGATAAGATCTTTGCGTCAATTATATCCGTTGCACATGCGACGCACCAATTATCATATGTCTTATCCTCAACGGAACATATGAATTCAGAATCCTAATATATAAGGCATAAGAACAAATGTATCAAATCAATATATAAAGCAATCATATAAACACGTTACTTTAAATAGCTATAATAATTGTTAATAAGTGCTGTGTACGGAGTTAAAGATAGGTTCTCCAAAAAGAGTTAGGTCATGTCAGTGAAAGAAAAGTGACCTTGTGTATATGGACTTTTTGTCCACTTATCTAAAAAAGTACATTGAAGTATCCGGTTTATTATAATCATAGTGGGTAGTAGCACTGTAAGTACACATTGTTGCATAGTGGGTAGTAGTACTGTAAGTACACACTGTTGCATAGTGGGTAGTAGTACTGTAAGTACACACAGTTGAAAGTCTGGAGAATAATTTGGCGAAATTGCTGAGAGGGTTCACTACTGATGAGCCAAATTCTCTCTCTCATCAAATAATTTCTAACATTATATTAAGGTCTGCAGAGATAATTTATGATGATATCTACACTCAAGAATCAAACTTAAGGAAGTTGTACCTGTTAGAATGTATATCGGAATTCAGACAATAACTCTGAAAGATATTAAAGTGACCTTTATTGTGTGAAGACACACGAGATAACCAAGTGTGAACAGTATCTGTTTCTTAAAAAAATAATAATAATAAAAGACGACCGACGACATCAAAATATGAAACTTCCATAAGTTTTGTCCATGAGTGTATAATAAAGAAACATAATGCCACAAAAACACTTGTAAAATTTAACTGATAAAAGTATGAATCACTTTTATAAACTCTAGCGCAGAACATTCCAATGTTTGATCAAACTCGATAGAAAAGTCCATACAGAACAAACTTGTACAAAATCTCAGTATCACAAGTTGAGAGTAGAAAAAACCTCGTCAGTTGGCAGCTGGCCATAGAATTGACGCAAGAGTACGAAGGCTTACTGAATTACGTTTTTTAGAGTACTGAGTAGTGTCATGGTTGGAAGGACACCTTTCTTGTCGTTGGTAGTGGTGGCACAGAGAATCTTCCAGAAAACTTGTTTTTTTTTAAATGATGGAGTCTTATTTTATACATTTTGGGAGAGAAAATATAGCTATTGTTGAGCAATTATAGAGAAAAAAAGTTTTTGTTTGTGATTTGTTTGTGATCCGTTAAAACGATAATGAAATAGCCAAATTCTCAATGAGAATTTTAATCAAACACATCCTTACAAAACGGTCTTGAAGATACAATATTAAACCAGTTTCAAGTGGCTCCTGTTTCAAAATGAAAGCTGCTGAAAGAAGATATAACCACATGGCCTCATGGCTACCTTGTACATGTACTTGAATGTTTTTTATTGTTTTAGTTTGTCTTAAAAAAATCGTGCTTATTAGTTTTATCTTTTATATGGCGTTATATTGCTTTATAATTAATTTATGCCTAATTGACTTTTATGTAAAGCTTATGTCCATAGTTAGCTAAAGTATCATGACAAAGATTACAGCCTTCAGTGTCGCTCAAATAAGCAGAATTGTCGAATACAGTATTAGAGCTCTATAAGGCGGTTTGGTGAATTAGATTAGCACAACCGCTGGGGGACGGTTCACCACTTCCACCACGGTCCTTCCAATATTTTTTCATCGCAGTAAGGATAGTAGAAATGTTTGTTTTATTTATAAAAAAGAAAAAAATCGAGATTAATAGTTCTATTTCTTGTACTTAAATAAAGGTTGCCTTTTTGCCTTGGTTTCCTGGTTTAGAGTAATTTGAGGATTTGCCGTAGAATTCGATAGGACGTGTTTGATTCCTTTACTCCGATAGATCGATAACAGTTGGTAGTTTTCTCTTAATTTACTCTAATATATGTCTTAAGGTTTATATGGATGTTCGTTTTATTCGGACTATGATTGGCTGATTGAGGTCATGTGACAGTTAACAGCCACTAAAAGCGCGAATAAAACGGACATACATATAAAGATGGAAACATTAGATATATTATAGTGTTTATTTATGCAGCGTCTCTTTATCTATTAAATACACTCATGGTCATTTTTAAAGAGACAATGTCAATTGTTCACACTTGGTTATCTCGAGTGTCTTCAATAAAGATCACTTTAATAACTTTCAGAGTTATTGTCTGAATCCCGATATACATGCTAAAAGGTACAACTTCTTTAAGTTTTGTCCATGAGTGTATTTTGTTCACACTTGGTTATCTCATGTGTCTTCAATAAAGGTCACTGTAATATCTTTCAGAGTTATTGTCGGAATCCCGATATACATGCTGAAAGGTACAACTTCCTTAAGTTTTGTTCATGAGTGTATAAGATAGCGGATTTGTTTCTTGGAAGTCCTTCGGATATGTGGCCTAATATATTCTTATTTTGGTTGGCTGATATTAAAAAAAAAATTCCTGAGTTGTTTTTAAGACTTATTTTTAGTCTGTTTATATATTCTTTGTATTATAGGGATCTTGCATCTCCTTTTTTTCTAATGGGGAATTTTGGAAAGGTGAGAATAGTTTGATTAAAAATCGTTTAATTATTCTTGAAATGTCAAGAGGGTGCTATAACTGTGTAGGTTTAAATGCTTTAGTTATGACAATACTGAAACTATAACTTCCATTGATTACAGATTCTTTTAAAAGTCCAGCAGAGCTCACCTCAGTGATTGCCAGGAACTAACTGGACCTCTAACACCTTGTAAGTACCAAATTCGAACTGTTTTTTTTTCCGCGTTTAGAAACATGTGATCGCTATTTTTCACTTTCCATCATATGTACTTGGGATATATATATGCAAATAAGCAAAGATCACGTGGTTTCTATGTGGGTGAAAGATGATTGGTTAGCTATCCCAGAACATGGCCTCGACACGATCACGTGATCCATCAGGAATAAACTTAACTGGTCCACTCAATTGCGGGCAATTAGAGAAGAGTTCCTGGAGGGTTTCCAAACAATGTGACCATTGACTATAAGACATTGGAAGGTGATATTGTTGGAATCTCGTGTGTACTACATATATATATTGTTTGGAGAAGTATATGGCTACATTAATCAATTATTTATTTAGTTCCGGACGTTTCAATGATCATTTCCCTCAGGGGAATGTCATCGAGTCACTGAAACCTCGAGGTAAATAATTGATCGATATATTTCTTCAAATAAACTAGAGATGTAGAGATATGTAGAGATACAAATGAAAACACCAAAACGCGAATGTTTATTTTCACAAATAAATCAAACTTCTACTATCCTTACTACGATGAAAAAAATATATTGAGAGGGCTTGGCAGTGGTGAACCCTCCCAGCGATTTCACCAATTTAATCTATCAGACCGCTTCTTTAGAGCTCTAATATTGTATTGGATCATTATGCTTTTATATGCAAAACAAGTTTAATTTATTTATGAAAATAAAATTTCGCGTTTTGGTGTTTTCATTTGTATTATATATATGGCGAGTTATTGCTATGTATTAACATAGTAGAGATTTGAAAGTTTAATGTAATTCGTTATATATTCCACATATTCTGTTTAAGTTTCTAAGCTGAAGTGCACTATTTAGCATTGTGCAAATATGTTTAATCTCATCATAGTCCTTTCTATCGACGAGAATGGTTAAGATTCTAATGCAGCATTTCATTTATAGAGATGAAAAATCTAGAGAATTTACTGAAGTGAGAGAAGGTATAATGAGAAGGCTTGACTCATCAGAGGTTAACTCCCCGGCAGTCTAGCCAGTTTAATCTCTACTATTGTCTCTGGTTGCTATCTATTTGCGTAGGCGCAGTAGAAAATTGCTCGATGCATTTACTTGTTAAAATCTATTCGGGCAACTCTGTGCTTCACTTCCATCAATAATTGACAATATGACCCAGAATAAGTATATTGCTACGGCGTTTTATGGTTTCCACAAGTCCATATCTCAGAAGAAGGCCAAGTGACACTCACTCCTCACTTTCTTACTGCTACTCTTTTTGTGTTGTTTTTCTTGCTTCCCTCTTTCTCTTTCTTGTTTTTTTTTTCTTCTGTCTATATCGTTATTTCCTTTGTCTCACTGCTTTGTTCTTATGCATACCTCTGGTGAATCCTGTATAGGGTCAGTGACCCTAAATAAAGGCTTTTTGTTGTTGTTGTTGTTAAAATTTATTCATTTTGTTGTGTGTGTGCTGTAATCTTAGAATCTTATTAAAAATAGCATTAAAAGCGTAGTTTTATAACTTCATTAAATACCTTCACCTTGTATTCAATACCAAATATAAAGAATCAGCCTAACGCACACAATGGTAGAGTGGTTTCGAGATTAAAACTGGCGAAACCACTGGGAGCTTCAACATTAATGACCAATATCCTCCTGTCAAAATGTCTTCAAATGAAGGTGTTCAGAATTAATCTTTTTTTACTTATAAAAAACTGCGCTAACATATATACAATTTTTATTTTAAGAGCTACCGACAGATCAGATACTTGTGTCCATGTCGGTAATATTAGAATCTGATTTGAGTTTTGAAAAAAGGCAGCAAATCTAACCATCTTCGGACCAGGCAACACGAAACCCGTACGAAGTCATGTTGCTGCTCGCGGAGCTAGGTCAAATGAACATAAATGTCAATTTCATTATCTACATATATCACCGACGGAATAAATCAATTAGCTGCGTTGTGAACCGACAGGAAATATTAATTATGGAATTTTGGCCCGCCTGCTGACAAGATTGGTCACCCCTATATTAGACCTTCCTATCGACACGGTATTGATATAGTAAAGAGACCATTAACTATATTTCAAAGTTTTATAAAAATACAATATATTTCTCACGTTAATGAGGGACAAACCGACACGGAAGATAAATGAGAAAATAGAGGGGTAGGAGCAATTAACAATTAGAGATAATGGGCTCAAATGAGTCATTCCAGTTTCATGAGAAAGGTTGGATGACGACTTGGTGGAATTTTCAGGATTGGAGAATCGTTATCAAGTTCTAAATACATTTTACAAGAATAAAATGACTAGAGACTCGAGTGTGATTAACATCAAAAATTGTCTAAAACCTTTAAAATCGATTATAAAATAAAAAAATAAAAATAACACTATGGTTATTTAAAAATATATATGTATGTTATAATAGAAAAAAAAAGATTTTTCTGTTTGATTTTTGATAACTAGTTATATAGAATTAATACTTGATGCGGATTATTTTGAGAATATAGATATTTGTTGAGCAGTCGTGGCAATGATTAAATAAAATCAGTTATCAAAAATTAAGAACTTATGGAATATATGAAAAACATGGTTTGATAAAAGTAATGCCTGGCTTAAGGCGAGTAGAATAAAGAAAACAAAATATTATTTACATAATGTACAAAAGTTTTGAGCCGGCCATCGGGGAAGAACAACGAGTTTTTATAGGGGAAGCGTAACCTCTGGCGGTCGATTTAGCAGAATATTTGAATCTATGAAAATATATGATTTTAAATAAAATAATATTTTTATATAACATATATATATATATTAAAAATAAAAAAAAGGCATATCCTGACCAAGAGCACATATGCTTTTCAGAAGGCAGAGCGCAATCTGGTGGAACAGAAATCAACTATTCATTGATTTAACCTGTTCCCTGATATTTGGCCAACCCAATTTCTTGATAAATCAAGAAAAGCCATCCACGAACGCGTTTCGCGCTGTTGGCGCTCGTTATCAAATTTGGTTAGGAAAACCTTTAGAGTTGGTAAGAAAAATGTCCTATTTTTAGAAAAACGTCAAAATTGATTATTAAAATGAATAAAATCGATTATAAAGATTTTTAACTTTTGAATATAAAAGTTTATAACCTGACGTTTCAGCATCTTAAATCCCGAAGAAAAAAAATGGCCTGAAAATATAAATTGAAGAAAATTGTTTTGGTCAAAAAAAAGGTAAGTCAGCACATATATATATGTTTTAAGCGCCAACAAACATCTAAGAAAAGTAAAGCCGCAGTATAATGGAGACAAATAATGAAATAGTCAAAATATTTAAAATCAACGAGTTACAAGATCCAATAAATGTGGAAACGTTATTTTAGGCAAAATAGTGGAAAATTAAGCCATAGTTATGGGGAAGGGCCAAAAAAAAAAAAAAAAAAAAAAACCCCGATCAAGAAAATCAGTATTTAACTGAAAATCCAGCCTTTACCCTTGTAATGATAGAAAAATATTTTAGAAAAAAAATTTAATCACAGAGTTATCAGTGTTGCCAAATTAATTTTCTCTTTCAAAAAAATCGATATCGTCTGGAGTGAAAATGATAATTTGTTTTGGAGAAAAATTAGAAAAAAAGGCAGAGGATGATGGATATGACGACTTCACTTTTAATTCAAAACGAATTAGTTGGGATTATTTACGATTCCACATGTGGCGCTTTTTATTTATTTTTTATATATATGCAATGATTTTTATTGATTTTTGAGGGGGCTCACAGATAGAAATAGTTTTATATATAGATTTATTTATTTATATTCCACTTCGTCTCTTCCCACAAATTAAATTTGTTCTTCTGATGAAAATTTTATTCATTTTTATAAAAGTTTTGCTTTTTCTTGATATAAATTCAGAAATAATTTCAAAATTACTTTTTTATATACACTATATCAGTAAGAATAATTTCGAAAACATTAATTAATTTATTTCTTTTTATTTATTTTCAAGAGAGTAAGGATATTAATGTTTTGGTTGGTAGTTGACGCTCTGCGCTCCAGGAACATGGGTTATAAATAATATGTTTTGGCATATATTTATTCATAGATGCAGGGATTTTTTTCGTGCTTTGATGGAAGGCTAGTGAAATTGCTCTCTATTCTAATCAATGTCATCGCTTTACCAGGAGTGTACAATACTGGGAGCCAGGTGAACCTGGTGGAAAATGGGCCCTTGACTGTTAAAAACCTGTGATTACAGGTCAGTTGAGCATTGGAATTAAATGGTAAATTTCAGATTCCAAAGGTCGCAGACGAAATCTGCTTGACACTATTTTTTAGGTGGACGAGTGAGTGGGTAACACCCTCGATTCCCGACAGTCATGAACCGGGATTTAAATCCCGCGTTATCCTTTGTTATCATAAACTTGTTATCAAAAATTGTTATCAATTTTCATAAACTAGGTTGCTCTTGTTGAGCGGTACCTAATAAAGTGATTTTGAACCGGCGGAGGGATTTTTTTAAAGATAAGGAAAAGGTGTGTAGGGGCGTGTGTGTGAGGGTTAAAGTGATTGTAAAGGGCTCAAAGTTGTGGGGACACAATGATTAAGAATTTTAATTAATATAGATGGGGGTCGGTGGAAGATGTTCTAAACCGTTGGTTTTCGACCGCTATCGAATCCCGTATTGGACACTTTATTTCTGATTTTAAAAATGCTCCGATGCCCCCCCCCCCCCCCCCCCCCCCGATTCTTGTAAAAGTCCAACCCCACCAGCGAGTACAAGTAACCAAACGGGGCTTTGGCACATTTGTAAGTGCAGAAGTCTAACTGCTTTTCACATGTGTAGACATGTGGTGCACTTACAGTAAAAGCAGTCGCCAATTTTTACTCACCATGATTATCATGGCCTGTACCACGTGTATTAGGGATAATAAAAAAATAATATCGATTGATTTCAATGCCACGCTCTTACTATGTTTATATAGTTGGTTTCAAGGGATAAAGGATAAGAAAAACCTATGCTGGTATCGACTTGTCCTACCTCTATAGTGGAATTGGGGAGCGATGTGGTGTCTTCTAGTGAAACTGTAATGTGAGCTGGTAGATATTTAACGCATTGAGAGCTTTGAAGACCGTTCTTTATCTTAAAGAACAAATATCACACGTCAAAGAAGGATTTGCCAAGAAACCACGACCGTGATTTAGCGCCGTATTTCCAACGGTCTCGCGGTATGTGGTGGAGATATAAAGCAGACGTGGCTTAATAAAACAAAGCAGAAGACAGGTGGCCGAACCACGTGACCGGAAACAGCAAGGCCAGCTGGCGGCAGACGAATTTCATCAATAGCTAATAGTTCGGCTGTTCAAATAAGATCGACACCAACGACGTATGGTTTTCGATTCTGGAACTACACTGGAGATTGGGATATCAACTGATAGGATGTGATGTGATTGTGGTTTGACACCCTCAAAACAGAGATTCAATTCGCATGATTTCTTTAAATTGCCAAATGACCTGGCTGAGGTTTACGAATCTCTCTAGCGCATGGTAAATTCTAAGTCTAAAGGTTTTCTACATCTATAGACGTATGGTGTACTCTAAATATGGTATGTCACAACCCACCATGGCCTAGTGCTACATGTATAGACACATGGTGTACTTACAGTACATGCTGTTACAACCCTCTACCCACTACCGCCTGATACTACATGGATAAGACGCACATTTTTACCATCGTCAAATATGTAATGTACAAATTCTGGATAAGCATCGATTTTACCTATGACTACAACATCGAGTTTGACTCACTTTTAGAGGCTCTTGTCTAATATATGATGTAAATATCTCAATGTCTCTATATTTATCTTTACTTGATAAACTGAAACTTTGACTCACTGACTTTACTATGTGTATATAGCTATTGTTCTTATGTAAATACCACTATGTAAATAATGCTATGTAGTTAATGTCTGAATAAAGAGTTTTAAAACGTACATGTGTAGACATGTGATATACTTACAAACTGTCAAAACCCTCTCTCTACCCTGGTACAGCCTGTTATGTTTAAGAATTATGATTTGAATATTTGAATGTAATTCTACTGTCCTATAAGCTTATGTCCATAGTTCTCTTGAAAACCATTTCTAAGATTCCATCCTTCAGTGCTGCGTTTATAAGCATAATCGTCCAATACAGTATTAGAGCTCTGAAAAGCGGTCTGGTGGATTAAATTGGCGAAACCGCTGGGAGGGTTCACCACTGATGAGCCAAGCCCTCCCAATATATTTTTTCATCGCAGTAAGGGCAGTAGAAGTTTGTATTATGTATAAAAGAAGCATTCGTGCTTTTAAATCCTTTCATTTTATATGTATAGATGGCGCGTTATTGCTTTGTGTTAAATTATGATTTGTTAGCCATCCTTTAAAGTTTTATATTCGACCTAAAAGCAGCAAAAAGACTTTCAATTGAAGACACAGAGCTTAGTGTGTGTGGACCAGGTTGGCGATGTTGACAGTCAATTTAGTGACTACCTTGCTGTAAGTCAGTTGTTCCAGACACCGCGAGGAGTTAATTAAATATCTTCTTTAATTAATCACATCCCCACGTCCTAATTAAAGACGTACGCACAGTGTTGTCCAACGTTCCTTTCCTAAACAATACCCCATCAATTAACCTATAGTTGTTTTTGCGACTTTTTTTTTTTTTACTCCATTGTCGAGAAATGTTGACATTTTGCCTTGTGTTAGCCACTGGGGTAGCTGTTGTGGAAGAAGGTTTGTTTTTCATTCGAATTGGTAAAAGTTCCATTGGTATTTACTACATCTTTTAATCAATTTTTAATGAAGTGCTATATAAAATTAGGAAGATGTGTAATCAAATTGATGGTATTTCCTCATAGATCGAGTTTTATAGTAATTACTTGAAAATTTGCTGTAATTGTATTCCTATCTGTGATTGTTTCATTAAATACTCATTAAATTAATTAAGATTTATAGTGTTTTATCGAAATTTTTGTAGTGATTTTAATGAGATTTGTCTTGAAAGAATTAATATATATTCTGGTTTCATTGATATTTGTGATGATTTCATCGATATTTTTAGTTGTTTCAGGCGATGTTATCGAAATTATTTGTCTTTATTGATATTTTTGGTATGATTTAATCGAAAATATTGATGGTTTTATTGATATTTTATCGAAATGTTTGGTTGTTTCATTGATATTTGTGGGGATTTCATCGAAATTTATGATGGTTTCATGGATATTTTGGTGGTATAATTAAATTTTGTGGCCGTTTTAATCGTAACTTATGGTTGTTCCCCCTCTACTCCAATCGTGACGTGAGGCACCTACTTCTCGCGATAACCTTCCCCACACTCGTAATTTTACTCAATACGTATATTTATACACTCATGGCCACAACTTAAGGAAGTGTAAAGTCTTTGATATCGCCTGTCTCTTTATTTTTTTTTTTTAAGGAGACAGCGACAATTTTGTTTCTACTTGGTTATCTCGTATGTCTTCAATAAAGGTCACTGTAATATATTTCAGAGTTATTGTCTGAATCCCGATATACATGGTAAAAGGTACAACTTTCTCAAGTTCTGTACATGAATGTAAATACCACACAAACGTCCGATATTTGATATATTAAAGAATAAAACCAAACACACACACAAACACTCGGAGCTAGACAGGTTCTAGACAGAATGCTCATTACTCACTATGCTCCCCAGGTACGGATGTGACGTCACACAGGAAACTACCCCCCCCCCTCATGTTCTTGTTTGTTGTAGTACCTTTATACGTGCGTCTACATCACGTAGTCCCATTTAAAACACATAATTGGCTTCCGTTATTTACAATAACGATTTATGACTGATGATAGAGGGCCAATGGTTCAAAATCACATTAATAGGTACCGCTCAACAAGAGCAACCTAGTTCATGATAATTGAAACAGTGAATAATATGTGAAGGTTATTCACATATTAAACACATTTTAACGCGGGATTCAATCCCGGTTCATGACTGTCGGGAATCGAGCGTGTTACCCTCTCATCCAACGACTTATTGAGGGCCAACTTAATTGCATAAATATATACACAATTATATCAAATGAAGAACAAAATGTTAGGGAAAGAGTTCCTTGTAGAACCCTACATGGATTTATAAGATACTTTTATCTTACACACACAAAATTACAAATCGTAAGATAAAAGTAACCTATAAATCCATGTTCTACAAGAAACTCTTTTCCTTACGATTTGTTCTTTATTTGATTGTGATTGTGATAAAACTTATGGTTTCACACTTACTGATTATTCTCACATACTTTGTTACGAGAGCCTTTCTGTTTCAAAACGGCCGAAAAAAAAAACAATTTGAAAGAAAAAAATAACAAACTAGACGAATAAACAAACACTCCAGAGGTTATAATTCAACTTATAATAAAATCAAAATATTGAAAGGGTAAGGAAAGAGAGATGAAAAAGACTTTTCACAAGTATTGACATCGTAGACCTGGGTTCTCAAGTAAAGTTGTTACACAAATAGCAACTTCTCTGTTGATACCTAGAATTTCTTTACATAAAATGATGTTAGACGAAAAACATGGTGAAGGAAGATGAGTTTCTTTTATTGATGCATAGGTGCAAGCTTTCGGGTAAAAACCCTTCAACAGGCGAGCAATGAAGCGCGACTTATAAGAACTATGGTACAAATGGTAGGAAGGAATTGTACCATAGTTCTTATAAGTCGCGCTTCATTGCTCGCCTGTTGAAGGGTTTTTACCCGAAAGCTTGCACCTATGCATCAATAAAAGAAACTCATCTTCCTTCACCATGTTTTTCGTCTAATTTCAATTCAGGAAGAATTCTTTATCTATATTTATAAAATGATGTATTTACCATCGCAGTATATTTTTTAAACACTAAATCCAGAAAAAAAAAAATATAAACGAAATTATCTCTTAAAACGAATTGTATTGTTTCAGGTGTGAATCACAGTTCTCAAAGACTGGTGTGTATACTTTCTCAATTCGGCTCCTTCAAGTCGACCCCTTCCAAATACGGTAATATGGGAAATGCATCACTATAAGATCCCATCTCCTAGGAAGGGAAAATCCCTAACTGGTGCCTCCATGTGGTGGAGGATGGACAACGCCCTAGAGAAGCTAAGTCAGGGGACCAGGATAAGTCACCAACTCCATTCTGATATGGAGGAAAGCACTAACTTGACCTTGTAGTTGGAAACTGCTTCTAAAGGTGGATGAACTTGCTATTAGGTCATCGACATTTAGAAGTGGAAGACAAAAAGGAAACTACCTCATTATTTTCCCCACGAAAATCCTCAATGAATGGACCAACATGAGAACAAATCAAGATGGCATTCTAAAAGTGACGACGAGGTCAACAAACATTATATGCTGAGAAAGGGTGAAGTCATTCATCTCCCCGGACATATCGCCCCAAAATAATACCTCGGAGCAATCTTAGCTGTGGCACGCTGCCAGGTGGCGCCTCTCTTCTGTGGTGGCCGCCATGTTTGATCTCTAGTTTCACACTTACTGATGAGCTAAGTCGGCCTGCCACTGAGTAGTGCTCCCAGTCTTAATGACAAAGGCATTCTACTTCACCCAGTCATGATGGTTGTCAAACAGACACCATCAAGGGTCACAACTTGATACCCTGATATGATTGAGTGGAGATAAGAAAGAAGAAGACACTTACTGGTTATTCTCACATCACTTTGTTACAAGAGCTTTTCTGTTTACAGACGGCCGAAAAAATAACAAATTAGACGAAAATAAACAAACATAAATGATGATAAATATTTGCTCTGTGCGTGCTTTAGATTAATAAATAGCGAAAAACAAAAAATTCAGTGACAATTATATTATTTTTTTTAAAAAACAGAGACACAGAGCCCAATATCCATTGTGGATTGAAATAAAAAAAAATTAACTAGATTCCTCAATATAGATGGAAATTTTGCCGGGAGGATATTGATCTAAAGAGACAAAGGTCGCCTCTCCCGTCCCATTGATGGCGTCTAGTTTTGACGTCTATTTTGACGGGAGAGGCGACCTTTGTCTCTTTAGATCAATATCCTCCCGGCAAAATTTCCATCTATATTTTAGCCATAGATTTGGCCCAGCCACTTTGCCAGCTAAACACCTCTTTGGCAGATTGTCAAGATTCCATTAGATCCCGTGTGGATCTCATGGAATAAAGTCCGCCCTAGGCTGACGAGAGCCATTAGCCCGAAACCATGGTCTCTAGGTGGCCGCTTTTCAGTTTGCCAAAGCTGGTGTTGTGGCTTTGTCACCGACCCGAGGCCGCTAGTTGCGGCGACGGTCAATAGATGGCGTCTAGTTTTGACATCTATTTTGACGGGAAAGGCGACCTTTGTTTCTTTAGATTCCTCAAGTTGAAAATAAAATATTACATATTTTTCATTCTGTGATGGTAAAATAAAAATCCATAAATTTGCATAAACAGACCTATGTGCATGGTCACATTACTTAAGCTGAACTCGAAAGCTAAAAAACAAAAGTAGGTCTATTTTCTCATCATTATTTTATAAACATATGCAAAATAGGAAAACTATATCCAAAAAATGAGTGATTCTCACGATTTTATTTTTAATCCTTGCCTAAAGACCACGCTTGTCGTCTTTACATCGTTCCAATTTTATTTCTTTCCGTAAATCCAGTAGAAAGAATCCCCACATATCGGGAGATTAACCCTGATATACTTCAGCAGACAACACTTGGTTCTGTCCCTTGGTTGGTGAGATCACAGGCGAGTAGGGTAGGTGAATAATATATTTCTACACATTTACAAATAAATACATTAGATATTATTCCCCTGTGCTCTATTAAATAAATCTATTTCCACACACATAATCTCTCACTAGACCACAATTAAACCACATCAGATAATAACATAGAACAAACCAATGCCTTAGTTGTCTTGTACAGGTGTAGGGAAGATGGATTCACCACTGATGATTCGGGCTCTTTTACTCGCTTTCAGATTTTTTTTCTTATGAAAAAAAAAGTTATAAAAGATATAATTAACACACTCAATATATATAAGCTATTTATATTTTTGAGAAATGAACCAGAATGTAGTAATTTATCATGAAATCATGATAGATTGACAATTTTGTGACCCTGCTAGGTAAGTACACTTGTACAACAAAGAGAACCAACACTTTGTAGCCCCCTTCCTTTATTTAGTGAGCTATATAAACCAGGAGTAGATAGAGACCACATAAAGCAATGAAAACCTTCTATAACCAAACTATATCCAAAAACTATTTGCCGAAAAATATCTTGGTCATCTTTCATTGAAACTCTTTACAACGAAAAATTAGAAAATCTTTAGCGGTCCTTTCAATTCTGTTATTCAAAACTTTCTTTCTGTTTGTAGAGATATAACAAAATGGGTAACACAATTATAAAAAGAAAAGTAATAGAGAAAGAACAAAATTGATAATAAAATTATAACAAAAAGGGTAGAACAATGAGAGAGAAAAGAAGAAGGCATAGTGAGAAAACAAAATGGGTAGACCATGAGACTAAGCATTAATAGAAAGGAAACAAAATGGGTAGACCATGAGACTAAGCATTAATAGAAAGGAAACAAAATGGGTAGACCATGAGACTAAGCGTTAATAGAAAGGAAACAAAATGGGTAGACCACGAGAATAAGCGTTAATAGAAAGGAAACAAAATGGGTAGACCACGAGAATAAGCGTTAATAGAAAGGAAACAAAATGGGTAGACCATGAGACTAAGCATTAATAGAAAGGAAACAAAATGGGTAGACCATGAGACTAAGCGTTAATAGAAAGGAAACAAAATGGGTAGACCATGAGACTAAGCGTTAATAGAAAGGAAACAAAATGGGTAGACCATGAGACTAAGCGTTAATAGAAAGGAAACAAAATGGGTAGACCACGAGAATAAGCGTTAATAGAAAGGAAACAAAATGGGTAGACCATGAGAATAAGCGTTAATAGAAAGGAAACAAAATGGGTAGACCACGAGAATAAGCGTTAATAGAAAGGAAACAAAATGGGTAGACTACGAGAATAAGCGTTAATAGAAAGGAAACAAAATGGGTAGACCACGAGAATAAGCGTTAATAGAAAGGAAACAAAATGGGTAGACTACGAGAATAAGCGTTAATAGAAAGGAAACAAAATGGGTAGACCACGAGAATAAGCGTTAATAGAAAGGAAACAAAATGGGTAGACCACGAGAATAAGCGTTAATAGAAAGGAAACAAAATGGGTAGACCACGAGAATAAGCGTTAATAGAAACAAAATGGGTAGACCACGAGAATAAGCGTTAATAGAAAGGAAACAAAATGGGTAGACCACGAGAATAAGCGTTAATAGAAACAAAATGGGTAGACCACGAGAATAAGCGTTAATAGAAACAAAATGGGTAGACCACGAGAATAAGCGTTAATAGAAACAAAATGGGTAGACCACGAGAATAAGCGTTAATAGAAAGGAAACAAAATGGGTAGACCACGAGAATAAGCGTTAATAGAAAGGAAACAAAATGGGTAGACCACGAGAATAAGCGTTAATAGAAAGGAAACAAAATGGGTAGACCACGAGAATAAGCGTTAATAGAAAGGAAACAAAATGGGTAGACCACGAGAATAAGCGTTAATAGAAAGGAAACAAAATGGGTAGACCACGAGAATAAGCGTTAATAGAAAGGAAACAAAATGGGTAGACCACGAGAATAAGCGTTAATAGAAAGGAAACAAAATGGGTAGACCACGAGAATAAGCGTTAATAGAAAGGAAACAAAATGGGTAGACCACGAGAATAAGCGTTAATAGAAAGGAAACAAAATGGGTAGACCACGAGAATAAGCGTTAATAGAAAGGAAACAAAATGGGTAGACCACGAGAATAAGCGTTAATAGAAAGGAAACAAAATGGGTAGACCACGAGAATAAGCGTTAATAGAAAGGAAACAAAATGGGTAGACCACGAGAATAAGCGTTAATAGAAAGGAAACAAAATGGGTAGACCACGAGAATAAGCGTTAATAGAAAGGAAACAAAATGGGTAGACCACGAGAATAAGCGTTAATAGAAAGGAAACAAAATGGGTAGACCACGAGAATAAGCGTTAATAGAAAGGAAACAAAATGGGTAGACCACGAGAATAAGCGTTAATAGAAAGGAAACAAAATGGGTAGACCACGAGAATAAGCGTTAATAGAAAGGAAACAAAATGGGTAGACCACGAGAATAAGCGTTAATTGAAAGGAAACAAAATGGGTAGACCACGAGAATAAGCGTTAATAGAAAGGAAACAAAAGGGGTAGACCACGAGAATAAGCGTTAATAGAAAGGAAACAAAAGGGGAAGACCAAGAGAATAAGCGTTAATAGAAAGGAAACAAAATGGGTAGACCACGAGAATAAGCGTTATTAGAAAGGAAACAAAATGGTTAGAAGTAAGAGAACAAGAAGGAACAAAATGAAAACAAGGGTAATAGAACAGAATGGGTAGATAATTGAAAAAGCTTATAAAATAATAAAGAAAAATAAGTGTTCTTTAGTGGGTACAAATGGATAAAACACTGAGAGCAAGATGGATTATAAGGAATTTAAAAGAAATAGATAGAAAAATGGGAACAATGTGGGTTATAGAGAAAGAGCAACAATCAATAGAGGCGAACAAAATAGGTGGACAATGAGAATAAAGATGGGATATAAAGAATGAGAGAGAGATTTTTATAAACCTGGTTCCTGGAGCTCAGAGCGCCAACTCTGAAGAATGAGATGGGTTATGGACAACATGGTAGAACAAAGGGAACAAGAATAAAAGGTATAGTAACTGAACAAAATGGATAGAACAGGGTGAATGATCAAGATAGGTTACGGAGAGAAATAGTGAACAGAATGTCTAGAACAATGGGAGAAGAAAGAGTACATATATATAAATGGAGAGCGAGGTTTGTGTTGTTATCCCAGAAAGTGTTTATCCTGAGGTATAAGAGGAAAAGAAAGTTCTTGTCGCCACAACAAGGTTGGGAAATTCCAGCCACCTGTAGCACTGTTTATTTATTTACATTGCAACATTGCCGCTGTCTCATCTCCCTTCTTATTCACCTGACCTTGATCCATGTCGCAGTCTGGTTTAAAATCCTTCCAAAATAAAATTAAAGATAAGTATTTTTTTCAAAATTATTTGAAAATACATTTTTACCTTACTACCAATTAATTTTATTTGGGAAGAATAAATATTTTGTGATCAAATATATTAAACACTTAGGTAAGTTAGCCATTTCTCTGAACCTCAAATAATATTAAAGATTAATTAATTAACTTTATTAACATCATGAAACGCGATATCCCAAACTCAGGGATATTTGCGCCAATACATTTCACTGCATTACAGCAATTCGGCTATATACAATCCTGTTCAATTCATTATTTTACATAAATTAACTAAAGAAAATTGTCCAAAGAGAAAAACAAACAACAAAGCAAAACACACAGAGCAAGCATCGCAGTTCTTTTTTTTTTTTTTTTTTTTCTAAGATTCCTTCTCTTTTTTCCAATTCAAGAGAAAGTTGTATATGTATTTACAAAATTGATCAAAATTTTTATACTTTTCTTTTTTGTCTACAAATTCATCAAGCTGTCCAATACGACCAAATCTATTTTCCCTAAAATCCCGGAAAATTGGGCACTCTAGAAGTAGATGTCTCGCGTCTTGAATTTCACCTCCGCAGAAGCATCCTGGTTCCTTCACGGCGCCGATAGTTGCCAAAAATTTCCCAAAATTGCCATGATCTGTAATGAATTGGATATTATAAAAATTTGGACGGAAAAATCTTGGAATTCCTAATACGAAAAAGCTTTTGAAAATTTCATTAGTGTTCTCAAAAATTTCATTCATTTTTGCGTGTAAGAATGATTTGACTATACTTGGAGCATGGGGTTCGTAAGTAATTAGATCTTCAATGGACATTTGAGCTAGATCAAATTTGATTATTCTGGATTCTATATAATCTGTTAGGAGTGGAATTTTTGCCAAGCTATGCACACAGTTTGATGAAGTGGTTTTGTATGCTCTAACTGCCCATAAAATGATCTGGTACTGCATGGAGTTCAGTTTTTGTTTACAACGATTGTTTAAATATTTGAACCAAATTTCAGAACCGTATGTAAGTACAGGCCTAATGATTGTTTTGAATAAAGTTAACCTCTTTTCAGTGTCTAAACCCCACATATTGCCACTTAGTGAACATAATAAATTTTTCATACGTCCTGCCTTACACAGAATATCATTAACATGCGGTGTAAAGTTAACTTTGTTTTTCCATTTGTGATTAGAAAATTTCATTCCCAGAATTTTTACTTGCTTGACCGGCATTATTATATTGTTATTAACCTTAATATGTATTTTTTGTCTGTTATGTAGGTATAGCATATTAGTCTTCTCTGTACTGATCGTTAATTTATTTCTATTACACCATTGGATCACATAATTTAAGGTGTATTCACTTGCGGTTTTTAGTCCTTCAATAGTCTTATTCCAGCAAATTATTGTAACGTCGTCTGCATAACATATAATATCTGCATTCATTGAATCAAAATTTATCAACAAATCATTTAGCAAAATATTCCATAGAAGTGGAGATAAAGGTCCACCCTGTGGACATCCTTTAGTTAGTTTCTTATAAAAAGTTTCTGATTCGTATGTAAATTTCACCTCCCTTTCATTATTCAAATAAGATTTTATGATCCGTATTAAATCTGAAGGAACATCATCATTATCCATTCTTTTTATAATAGCAGGCCACCATGCATTGTCGAATGCACCCGCAATATCTATAGCTATCAAGGAAGTCAATTCTTTTTGTTTATGTTTCAATATAGTTTCTATAATTTTATCCATTCCAGTAATTGTTGATCTAGATTTCATAAAACCATGCTGCCTTGAGCTCATTAAATTATTCTCTAAATAATAGTTACTTAATTTATTTTTTATTATATTCTCAAATGTTTTAGATAGATTAGATGTCAATGATATAGGTCTATAACTTTTATTTATTTCATAATTCGTTTTGCCTGGTTTTGGAATTATTTTTAAGAATGATTTTTTCCATTCATCCGGATAATATCCCATTTCTATACATTTATTGAATAATTTATGCAGAATTGGGATTATTTTTATTTTAGCCTGTCTAATCATATTGTTACTAATGTAATCAGGGCCCGGTGCTTTTTTAATATTTGTTTTTAAAATTGTTTCCTCTATTTCCTTAGATTCGATATAAACACTACTTTTATTTTTATATTTAGGCGTATAATTTCTAATCAAAATATGATCATCTTTATCCAAACCTCCAATATCATCCTGAAATAGATCGTTCATTAAACTTTTTATTTTGTCGGTCTTTAAATGATCTGGTAAATTATCTATTAGTGGTAATCCTAAATTTCTATTTTTCGATCTCAATGACTTGAATATCCTGTAAGCATTACCAAATGAGTTATTTGAATGACTTTCTTCTATAAAAATTCTCCAACTCGCTCTAAAGATGATTTAACGGATTCTTAATAAATAAGTGAAAATATTTTTTTTTTTTGAGCCAATGTGATTTATTTCACATCTATAATTCTTGTGAAGCAATTTGTGAATTTATTTATTATTGGTAGATAGGCAGTTACGAAAGTTCATGAAGCGATCTACCAAATAAAGAAATTTTGAGAATATGCACTTTTATCTCTCATAATATATAATACTAGGTTGATAAACTAGAAAAATTCAACAATGATAGAATCCTTCGCAAGAACGCTGCCACAACCAAGACCCAAAGATTAATCCTTGAAACAATAGACAACGAAAGAACTCTGAGCATCCATATAAACCGACGGCTATCTCACAACATACATAACTCCCTTTCCTCTTTCTTAAATCTTAATTTACATATGTACCCCCGGCTATATTATTCCTTCACAGAGTTCATTGAACTTTTCTATACATCAGTAGTTCTCTTATTATTCTTTATTGACGTAAAATTTCTTTGACATAATAACACAAACTTTACTATCTTTACGACGATGATAAAATATTGTTAGGACATGGTTCATCATTGGTGAACCCTCCAAGTGGTTTCGCCAATTTAATCCACCAGACCATTTTTTTAGACAGCTGTATTCGATGATTCTGCTTATATATGCGTCACTAAAGGTGGAATATTAGTATAGAATTACATACACATATTTGCATATAAATATACCTACCAAATTAACATATTGAGGTAGAATATTTGATTCAACATTTATTATTAGTAATTTGTTACTTAGCATTTTTCTCTCATTGCTCTTTTATGGAAATAAATTGAGAATTATTTAGATCCAACTAAACTGCCAATCCTTACGTTTATTTACCTTCATGTTTCTACGATACAATGTTCATCTTTTCATAGAAAACATTGCAATATAAATTCTCTCCTTTCTTCCATATCCAGGCATTCTTTTTTTTTAGCCGAATTGCTTGAAAAATCTATTCGAATTTCTTTTTAATATAAAGAAAAAAAGTTGTGATGACACCTTCTTCTTTTTGTATTTATTTTCCCTCTGTTGTGAAAATTCTTTAAAAAAAACAACAACGATTCCAGTTGAAACAGATGTCTCTGAAAGCTGTCAAAGAGCGAACAAAGATGGCCATCACATCTATTAATTAAATTGAGAATTATAATAAAAGGGGGAAGAAAACTACACGTTGCCAAATCCTCAGTTTCATCAATACCCGACCCATTGTTAGAATCCAACAATTAATAACGAAGCTTCCAGGAAAACTGAAGTTAAAAAAAAAGAAAAGAAATTGGCGACGCGATCCTCCTGCCATCTATGAACGGTTGTGAGAACTAAATTATTTTAAACGGGATCCCCCGCGCGAATAGAGAATACGAATGTGTAGTGAGTATTCGCTCTATCTAACGACTTTCTATAGATAAGTGTCTTCTCTTATTCGGTAAGTAGGAGGTTAGAATATTGCGAGTGCTTTGTAATCATATTTATATAGAAATAAATTTGGCCATCCTCTCTTTCTTCTTTATATATCATTTCTACACACTCTTTCCAGATCTCTTTTCTCCTCTGACCCGGGGTTACTCACCTGTGTTACAGTGGCTCACCACTTCCCTGCACCAATGCCTTGGACAGTCTGCGCAGCATTGTAGTAACACTAGAAGGTCATCCCTATTTGGTCAATTAGTCGGAGTCAAAGCAAGCAAGTCACTCTACCAGCTAAACACCTCTTTGGCAGATTGTGGAGATTTCATTGGATCCCTTGTGGATCTCAACCCGCCGAGATGAACATATTTGATGGCTATTTATACTAAGAGTGAATACGTACGTGTGACGAAATTTGCATAGATGGCTATATATATGGCAGAATATTTCTCTGGGATATCTATTCTCCTGTTGATACTGTTCTTATTTTTTATGTGAAAGATTCAAGGATCAATATTTCTGAGACTTTTTTTTTGAAGGTATATTATTTAAATATAGATGCTTCTATACATATATGTGTTGTGTATTGCATGGGGGGGGTGTATTTTTTCCTTTAAAAAAACGCATAAAGACAATGCATTCTTCAAAGTAGATTACACCGCGCAATTACAACGTATTATGACTTTATATCGTGTTTATCATTCAATTTTAATCACAGTGGAGAAAAAAATTCAAATTTTTCCTATTACAACTCACACTTTTAGAGAAAATATTAAAAAAAAAAAACGATATTTTCGATCTCTTTATAGTTTTTTTTTAGCAGAAAAAATATAAAGATAAAGCTAAATAACACATACACACACATATATATATATATTAATTAAAAAGGCATATATTGGATCAAAATATAATTTATTTTACCTTTTTATTATGCCTTTTTAATTAAAGATTTATTTATGGATTGCTCTATTTTCAAAACACACCTATATTTATACAAGTAAGGGCGTAAAAAAAGGGTGTACCTAGATGTGTAAAGAAAAAACAATTTTATCTACAGAATTCCTGTAGAAGGGCTGCTTGCGCCCGAAAGCTCGAATCGGTTTTTACCAATAAAGAAACTTATCCTTTATGATTTTATTCGTGTTATAATATATTGAAAGGATTACTCGTCTTAAATTTTATCTTTACATTTCCAGGTACGCCCTTTTTTATATAAACTTATATGATGGATCGCTTTTGACTCAAAATATATATACATGTAAACTTTTGTTATATAAGATTTATTTGTATATCAATTAAGAAGGATCAGAAGATGAGTTTCTTTTATTGTATGAATGCTACGAGCTTTCGGGCAAAAGCCCTTCGACAGGCAAAAAATATAACTATACTTAGAAAGATAACGATTTATATATGTTAATCTTAACAGAAGACCGTTTTTTTTTTGCCCGAAAGCTCGTAGCATTCATACAATAAAAGAAACTCATCTTCTGATCCTTCTTAATTGATATACCTTACTAGAAGAGTATTTACCTTTAGATTTATTTGTATCAATCGAATAATAGAGAAGAGTTAAATGTCTTATTCAAAGTTCAGAGAAAATGTAGAGATACATTTACAGAATGGTAAACTGGAAGAATCGTGAATTGAGACGTGTGACACCATAAGGCCATTGTATTCCCATCACAGCAGTAAACAAATAAATACAGAACGTTGGAGATAAATCTGGTGAATATGGCGGATCGGCTTCTTGTTGGAATTCACTTTTTATTTTATTTCTGGAGCATTTTTAGGAAGGTTTTTTTGAACCTTTCCCTTTCTAAAAAAAGGAGGAATATAAAACATTCTGGTAAAATCTAGATAGATAGATATATATATATCGAAAGAATGAGAAGGCTACGAATAGATGTGCTTACAGCTGTATGCAGTATCCAATATCTGCTATGAGGGAAATTTATCTGTACAAATTGTGCTCCATCAAAGTTTAGTAAAAGGAATCTTAATAGAATATACATTATATAGTGGGGGGAGATTGAAAAAAATCAACAATATAAAATATTATTTGACACTTTCGACCCGAGAGACGTGAATTCGCGTCCTTGCCGACGTTTTACAGGTATATTAGGTCAGCCGACATTCCCCCAACCCACTGATAGATAGACAAGAAGGGACAAGATTCTGGTGGACGTGAATTCGGTATTTAATATTATATTTAACTAGAAGAATGACCCGGCTTCGCCCGAGAAATCCCCCGAGTGAAGTATCCTTCATACTTAAAGTACATCAATAATAAATAGTAGAAGTGCCATAGAATATCAATACAGAAGAAACACATAAACTACAGGAAAAAAAGTGTGTAATGACAAAAATTGTATTATATTAGTGTTTAGGTATTTGATTTAATTATTTTTTGCAATCCATTTAGTTGTTTCAAAATTAATATAGTTTAAATAGACGGCAGCTTTTCCACCAAACCCCCATTAACCTTTGAAATTGCCTGAGTTGAGTGACTGACTGTAAAGAATCCTGACTGCGCTGCCCATCTTCTCAGTAAGAATAAAAAAAAAAAAGGTTTATAAAAAAAATTAATCCAAAATGCTGGCATGTAAATATTTTTCTGTAAAAAAATAAAAGAGCATATGGAAATATTAGGCAAACATATGTGTTCGCTAATGATTGCGACTGCATTTTAAACGATTTTTAAAAATAGATTTAAACAAATAAAGGCCAGAACAAAAAATAATTTAAAATATGAAATCCATTATTTACATACATTCACAAAAGCAAACGATGACAGAATTGATTACTCTGATACTTGTATATAGAATTTTGTAAATCGGAAAGGACGAGAATTTGCATCCCTTGGGTTGAAAGTGTTAAAATGGTATGTTTCTTTATTGAATTCTAAGTGGATAGCTTGAGGACCTAAGTGCTCTTCAACTTTAACGCACGGTTCTACAAAAAAAAAAAAAATACTGAGATAATTCTTTATTTATATATTTTTGATTAAAAAGGAATATATTGGATCAAAATTTTAATCGCTATTTGTTTAGATTATAAAGCGACCATTTTTAATTCTGACACACACATTCAAAAGTTTTTCCCTGTTTATAATGTTTCCTTGTTTCGGACACTCTCTTCATCAGCTTAATGAATTAAAAAAATCGTTAAAAATAAAACTGAATAAACATTTTTTTAAATGTTAAAAAGCTTTAGTTATGCGATTAAAACACCGATTTATACATAATAATATCCAAATTCAATACAAATTATCTTTTTTTTTTTTTTTTTTTTTGCTTTACTGCGGTAAAATTTCAAATGGAAGGGTTCGAGAGCTTATTTCGTTATATAGAGGTTTATTCGTTATATCAAGTTTCTCCATTGGAAAACCAGAATATTTGTTCAATATATTGATAAAGCACAATTTGGATTATAGAATATAATACAAGAAAATAAGACCTAATCCAAATAATTTATTAGTGAGTGGACGTTTCGGCAACAACATTGTCACCATCATCAGATTGGATTAGGTCTTATTTTCTTGTATTGTTCGATATAAGAATGGTTTTGGTTTTGAAAAGGAGAGACCTCCATGATTAAATATTTATATACAAGGTTTATATTGGATCAAAAATAAATTTATTTTGAGTCAAAAGGCGATCTATTCAATATAATTATATTTTTAAAAAAGGCTTACCTGAATCTGTGAAAGTAACACGTTTTTTTTTTCAAATATGTCAAAGGATTGCTCACCCTCTCTTTATCAATTTATTGTAAAAACAACTTTGTGCAATAAATTGATAAAGAGGGAGCAATCTCTTGACATATTAAAAAAATGTGTTTTTCTTTCACAGATTCAAGTACGTCCTTTTTTTATATGAATTTATTTACAGATATTTCGATTGCTAATACGCCAATCTTTATCAGAATACAATAACGTTTTTTTTACTATTTATGCCTCGATAAAAATTGGAGGATATTTGTCCATATAGTCACTAGGAGTCAAACCTGATTTGATGGACGCTAACAACAACAAATTCAATAAAGGTTGGTGTTATACCAATCGAAATATTTGCAAATATTTTTTTACCTCATCAATTTTTTAAAAAATAATTTCTCATTATAAATATTTATATAATTTATTTAAAAGATCATAGTCTTTTTTGTGAGTTAAATATTTGTTTTTTTGACTCGTGCTTTAGATGTTGTACAAAATTTCGAATATCGCGTGAGAACGCCCTTGCAGCCTTAGAATAATTTCAAACGCTTTGCCTAATGTTTTAATTTTTGTTTGCTCCTGACGAGGACAAAAGATTTTTGTCGAAACGTCGAGACAATACAAAAAATTTACTGGCCGAAGTGTCTTTTATTTGAAGAAATATGAATGCCGGCCAGGCAGCCTCTATCTTTACAATCATCAATGCCGTTTATATAAAGAATGTTTTTCGTTATAGACAGTTTTATCAGTGTTTTTTCCTATATAAATAAAAAATCGATAATTCCTCTCATACAGGCCACTCGGAAAATTCGAGATAACTTTTGTGTCAAAAGAACCAGACGTTCAACCGACCACCGCCAGACGGAAGCATGACTGGCTATGCAAATCAAGCCTGGGAAGGAGTCCTCAAGCAGCAATAAAAGATAGATAGATTAACGGCGCGTCGTAAACCTGGGTTCCAATATAGAACTGTGCTTCCTGGGTTGTTTGTTCAGTGGTGTTCCAGACAGGAGTTCTCTGTTCGCTAGCAGATTTTTCACATCTCAACGCCAACATTTTATAATACCAGCTTTCAGCAGCTTTATTTTATGGATGGGAGAAAAGAGTGGCGTTCTATTTACAACTTTGAAACTAATTTGACAATAGCAGAGCTTCCCAATACAATTACAGTATTTTAAATAGAGCTAGTTACATTAGACCGATGTAAAATGTTTTAGTTAAAAGATGATCCTACACATTTAAGTTTTTTTTTTATTGATGAAGAGAGAGAGAGAGGGAACGATAGCTCGAAATATATATTTAAAAAAAATCATAGATCCAAGTACGCCCATTTTTATACCATTATGTAAAAAAGTTAAATAAAATAAAACGAGAACGAAGAGGAGTTTCTTATTTTAATATTTGCGAGCTTTCGGACATCGATATACCTGACTCATACCATATCCGGTTGAAATAGCACTTTATCCACATCCACCCGTCATCATGCCTTAAACATCACATTCATAGTTATTCATTCTTCCTTTCTTATCCCTCACAATTACAATAGTTTACGCCGTTGTATATTAATTCAGATGTAAATATGTATTCTTAGTTAATCTCAGCTGTATATTAATTTAGATGTATACCATTAACTTTCAATATGTAAATTTGTAATTTTTAGCTCTATACATAGTCTGTCATATCTTCCATTCTATAGCCAGTAGAGGACGTCACGGTCCGAAAGCTCGCAAACATTAAAATAAGAAACTCCTCTTCCTTCTCGTTTTATTTTATTTAAGTAATTATATTGAAGAGTTGATTTTGTCGATGTAAAAAAGCTGTTTATAAAATTGGTTCATGTAGAGCCATCGACTTAAGTATTCAGTAAGGAGGTCACCCGACCTTATGCAAATCTATATATAAACCCATGAGTTCTGACAGAAAGACAGAATAGAAACTTTTATCTCACGAGACGTATTTTGTGTAATATATATTAAAAGAATCATATTTAATTTAAAATATTTCGACATGCAACCTCACTGTCTTTATCAATATATTTCTTCGATACTGTAGATAGAGTAGAAAGAGAAGCAATAATATTATTATCATTAAAATATTAGGCACCAAAATTCCCGAATTTGACATAACCAAAATTAGAGATTTAGCAATTTCTATGAAAGAAGCGTGTGGAAGGAATTTTGCCAAAAGAAGACATATGGAAAATGGAATCTAAAAATTTCCTAATATGGACACCAGAAAAGGCTGGTATAAGAATAGAATAAAAATAAATTAGAGGATATGTAGGGTAAAAGAGGAAAGATAGAAGAGTGGAAAATTAAGAAAGAGCCCAACAGTGGACTGTTATGTCGGTCTGAGGAAGAATAAATATAACTGGAACATAATACATAGATGTGTCGGACATAACTTTAGCGGACATGTGGAAGACTGTAGCGGACATGTAGCGGACAAGAACAGAAACATGTGGAAGACAGGATTGTAGCGGACATGTGGAAGACAGGACTGTAGCGGACATGTAGCGGACAAGAACAGGAACATGTGGAAGACAGGATTGTAGCGGACATGTGGAAAACAGGACTGTAGCGGACATGTAACGGACAAGAACAGGAACATGTGGAAGACAGGATTGTAGCGGACATGTAACGGACAAGAACAGGAACATGTGGAAGACAGGATTGTAGCGGACATATGGAAGACAGGACTGTAGCGGGCAAGAACAGGAACATGTGGAGAAAAGGACTGTAGCGGACATGTGGAGGACAGGATTGTAGCGGACATGTGGATGACAGGATTGTAGCGGACATGTGGAAGACAGGATTGTAGCGGACATGTGGAAGACAGAATTGTAGCGAGGAAGAAAACATCAAAGAACCAGCAGGTATAGGAACGTACTGATGATGATAAGATACTCTACTATCGACAACGCCCCTGGAGATAAACCCGGGTAGCCTCTCTCTCTCTCCCCTTTTACACCGGTTCAAACCCCACTTGTGTTATTTTATCACTTTCTATATAAGCTATACCAGCAAAGCCTGGTTCGTTATGGCAGAAGTGAAGGTACAAACAACTAATTTAAAAACTGATAACATAAAAAAATATATATATATATGTAAGCTTATGTCCATAGTTCACTAAACACCCCTAAGCTACCTTCCATAGAAAATACAGGGTATATTCCAAACCAATCCAATACAATAGTAGAGCGGTCTAGAGATTAATTTGGCGAAACCGCTGAGAGGGTTCACTACTGATGAGCCAAGCCCTCTCATTCAATAACTCATATCATTGCAGTAAGGTCTGTAGAGATATTATTTGATGATATTTAAAAGAAACACATTTCCAGTAAATTTATTTGTGTAAAATTATTACGATAGATGGCAATTAAATTTAATTTACTAATAAAAAAAATCAATAATAAAAATACACCTCGTCCTGATGAAAATTAATCACGAATCAGAGAATTTTGATGATTATTATTTACCATCTCCGAAAACCAATCCTTTATTGCAGATATAATAAATGAAGATGTCAACTGAACATTTAATTTATTGTCAATCTCAACAAATCTCACCGAAACGTTGAGAAAATAAAGATGTCCATATATACCGAGGTGTTTGTCCTTTGATCACTAAATATGAAAGCTGAACAGGAAAAACTGCCATGTTTTTTATATATATTTTTTAAATCAGTTAAAATTAATAAATAAAAAAACTGGGTCTATAAAAATACTTATTTATTTAATTGTGAATATTGAATTAAATATTTATTCTCTGATAAATTACAGCACAATCTATTTTAATCGCATGATCACTTCTTTGTCATTACATTCAACAACATTTTTTAAAGTGAAAATATATAAACCTGATAAAGTATGTACTTTCCAAATGTATAATCTTTACTAAAGCAAACACAAACGTATGTTGAAATGGACCATTAAGGTACTATTACTTTTTTCCTGCATGTATCCAATATTTCTGCTTGGAGAATCTGTAAAAGACTAAAGGCCTTAATAAAGCTTTTTTGTTGTTGTTGTCTATAATAGCAATACAATAGCAACACACGGTCTATTACGTTATTTATATTCCAACGCCAGCATGCTTACGACGTTTCATATTACCCTGAATCGACAGTGAATGACTTCTTTAAAGAAAACTTTTTTTCTCGTTAGATATTAGTTTTTGTATTGAAATTTTTAAAAAATGTAATTCTACTGTCCTGAAAGCTTATGTCCATAGTTTGCTTAAATACCATTTCTGAGATTCCACCCTTCAGTGAAATATATATAATCAGAATGATCCAATACAGTATTAGAGCTCTAAAGAAGCGGTCTGGTAGATTAAATTGGCGAAACCGCTGGGAGGGTTTACCACTTATGAGCAAAGCCCTCCTGGTATTTTTTCATCGCAGTAAGGACAGTAGAAGTTTGATTTATTTGTGAAAAGAAACATTCGCGTCTTAATGTTTTCATTTGTTAGATATTAGTTATTTTCTCTCAGATATCATCAAATCAATGCCAAGACATAACAGTTCTGAAGAATGTCAGAGATTCAGTAAAATAGAAGATCAAGTTGACAAAGAGATTCGAGTGTCTGTCTATTCCTGAGTCACACAAGAAGATTTCAAAGTCATACTATCTCTAAGTGTCTGATAAACTATTATCCTGATATACCTTCAGTCTACTTATCTCTTTAATCTCAGCATTTCTTTATTTACCTTCTAAAGTGCATCTTATAGGGGTATTGCCGCCATCATAGATACCAACTAATGGTTTAGCTTTAAGATGAGGTTTGAAGAAGAATAAGAATCGGTTCAAAATCACATTAATAGGTACCGCTCAATTTCATAATTTATGCATCTTATCCCAGTACAATATTACATTTGAACTATTTTTTTTCACATTATTTTTATATTGTAAAAAAAAAAAGTCAAGAAAAAAGATATTACAAAATTATCTGAATGGATTGTTTCTCCAATTAATTAATTATTTTTCTATGAAAATATATCGAATAATAGATTAATGAGTTCGTAGTGAAGAGCTCGATTTTATATAGCCGGTTTCAAAATCACTTTATTAGGTACCGCTCAACAAGAGCAACCTAGTTCATGATAATTGAAACAATGAATAATATGTGAAGGTTATTCACATATTAAACACTTTTTAACGTGGGATTCAATCCCGGTTCATGACTGTCGGGAATCGAGGGTGTTACCCACTCGTCCACTGACTTTTTAAGAATAAGAATAGTATCCAATATAGATACGCTTTCGATGTTTATTAATTGATCGTGAATAAATAACTTCCTTGTTTCCAGATACTGTAAGGTCCACAGTATTTCAAACCCTTCACATCCTGGAAAGCGCCAAACCAACAAAACAAATATTTATTAATGACATATAACTACCAAGGATTTCTTCATCTAATCAGTAAAAAAAAAAACTTGGAATTTCGTCAAAAATCCCGAAGACAATGTATCTGCGCAATCTATGCGAGGTTCAACTGAAAAGAATCATATGTAGATATGTAAATAAACATCAATTTTCTCTCCCACTGAGTATTGTAATTAAGTATTCCCCCTACTTTGATAGGTTTTCTGATAAATGAAGTTACCGGGTTAGCGAAAACGTAGTGCCATTCCATGATAATCATGGTCGGTAGAGAACAGCTTGTATTGTAAGTGATCCACATGTCAACATTTGTAGCACAAGGCCATAATAATCATGGTTGATAGAGAGGGTTGGGACTGCTTCTACTGTAGGTACACGTCTACGTCTTTATTATGATTGATGGGAGTTTGCGACTTTAGTACTAAACAACACCTATGTATAAATAATGTAATACTAAGTCTCATGATAATCATAGAGGGTAGAACACCAAATATCTACTACACAGGTAATACCAAGCCATTATGTTGGGTAGACGTTTGTGGCTGCTTGTATTGTATGTAGAGAGAAATGATCTACACTCTAATGGACAAACTTAAGGAAATGCAAGTCATTGATGTCGCCGGTCGTCTATTTTATTATTATTTTTTTTAAGGAGACAGAGGCAATTTTGTTCAAAATTGGTTATCTCGTATGTCTTCAATAAAGGTCAATGTAATATCTTTCAGAGTTATTATCTCAATCCCGATATACATGCTGAAAGGTACAACTTCCTTAAGTTTTGTCCATGAGTATATTTAATAACCACCTTAGTCGTATAATGGACAGTATAAAAGGGAAGAAGAAGAAAAAAAAACCTTTTTTTTTATTATTACAATATAATGTTAAAATATGAACTTCCAGACCTCTCGATTCTTATACAGGGGTAAAACTCGGATGAAGATTGCCATATATACTCATATATAAAGAGACAAGGGTCGACTCTCCCGTCAAAATAGACGTCTAAAAACAGACGCCATCTATTGATGACGTCTATTCTGACGGGAGAGGCGACCCTTGTCTCTTTAGATCAATTTACTTTCGGCAAAATTTCCATCTATAGTCATATATGTAAATAGTATATAAATTGCATATAGGCAAAAGAGATCTCTAACGTATCAATTGCCTTACTTGTAGTGTTCATTAGAGTCACACACCTATAGAAGCAGTGAGAGTCTGAAATCTCGTGTTTTGACGGTATATCGCAATTTGAAGCTTTTCTCCTTCGCTTTTCCCGTTATATAGAAACTAGAAGAATGACCCGGCTTCGCCCGAGAAATCCCCCGAGTGAAGTATCCTTCATACTGAAAGTACATCAATAATAAATAGTAAAAGTGCCATAGAATAGCAATACAGAATAAACACATAAACTACAGGAAAAAAGTGTGTAATGGCAAAAATTGTATTATATTAGTGTTTAGGTATTTGATTTAATTATTTTTTGCAATCCATTTAGTTGTTTCAATTGAGTGACTGACTGTAAGGAATCCTGACTGCGATGCCCATCTTCTCAGTAAGAATAAAAATAGGTTTATAAAAAAAATTAATCCAACATACTGGCATGTAAATATTTTTCTGTAAAAAATAAATAAAAGAGCATATGGAAATATTAGGCAAACATATGTGTTCGCTAATGATTGCGACTGCATTTTAAACGATTTTTAAAAAGAGATTTAAACAAATAAAGGCCAGAACAAAAATTAATAAAAAATATGAAATCCATTATTTACATACATTCACAAAAGCAAACGATGACAGAATTGATGACTCTGATACTTGTATATAGAATGTTATCGAGGGGGTGTCTACCTACACTCATGGAGAGAAAACTTGTGGAAGTTTTACCTTTCAGCATGGATTCAGACAATAACTATGAAATATATATTACAGTGATCATTATTGAAGACATACCAGATAACCAAGTGTGAATAAAATTGCCCGTCTCCTTAAAAAAAAAAAAAAAAGCCTAGCGACATTAAAGACTTTATTTACCTTAAGTTTTTGTCCATGAGTGTATACAGTTTCAATTTTCTGTTATTATTATTATTTTTTACTGAGATTACGATTTGTGGGGGGACATGGAAGAATCTTCTAAAAACATAATTTTTTTTAACGAGCGGAATTGTGTATTTGTGTCACCAGAGAACTCCTCGGCACGTGGAGAGACAGCTGGTATATGGATCCATTAATAGAGAGGAAGTAATGGTACTTTAGCCTCTATACTAACCTAACTTACAGAGATACCACAACAACTTATTTTGATATATAATACACACCATGCAAATAGAAATAACAAAACCGAAATCCGAAAGTAAACAACGTCAAAATAAAGAAGCAGCGCCATCTACCGAGCGTTTCAACAAGCTTGTTTCGTTTATGATTGGATGAAATTTACACAACACACGTCAGCTCAATAATAATTAGAAAGACGAAATAGATTAATTAGGCCAGATGTATGACCGCAACGATCATTCCTGATTTGCGGATGGGAAAAATCTAATTTCTATCCTTGTCGGTATATTTGACAGGAGTTTTGAATAATCTTTGTCTAACTGAACTTCGGGGTCATACAGAGCTGTGGAATAAACTTAAAGTATCTTCTCACAAAATGCCAAAGCACCTTTAAACCAAATTATCTATTAATATTAACAAAGTAAACATTGTATTGAAGCATTTACGACGATAGTTTAAGAGAATCAAGACACTTCGTGCAAACAACAAAGCGTTTTGCCCGCGTGAGTGACACGGTTGAAATACACCATGTGAAAGTCACCATGCGTCCTACACGCGTAAGTGACACGGTAAAAACAGCGTGTGCAAGCCATAACGCGCTTTGCACGCGTGTGAGTAACCGGGTTTAGACACCTTACGTGCAATCACAACGCGTCTAAGTAACACGGTGAAGACAAGGCGTGTGCAAAAGCCACGACACGTTCTGCACGTGGTAAGTAGCACGGACAATACCAAATTGACAAACTTACCTCTCAGTTCGAAGGCGGAGTAGACAAACTCCGGGGAAGAGGCCGGGCTCCCATCGCAGCACGCGCGGCAGCACGTGGACATGGCGCGCGCCATCTATCCACCCTGGGGGGAACTAACCTTGGCCGAGATACGGCCACCGCCGCTGCTCTATTTGGGGCAACTACTCCTTTCTTTTTTTATTGCTCATCTTCTCACTCCGTTATCTTCCTCACTACTCTGTGGTGCTTCTTTACTCTGTGGGCTTCTTCTTACTTTACGGAGGTCTTTTATTGGATCATGTTCGCGCGTTTTATGTCTTTTCTACCGTTTTTTTTCTTCTTCTGAAACCCCTTTTTTCTTTTACTGTGCATTTCATTATTTCATTATATATTTATTTATATCTTTAGCTTATTCTGTAGCCTTATTTGTGCTTCATTTAATTCCCCAATTTCTATGATCCTTCACCAAATGGTTTCCATCGCATATATTATAACTTCAGTTCTTGACTTCGTGGAAGATCATACCATATTCTTCAGCCTTTACAATGTCTCCAAATGATCGACAGCCTAGGAAGGGTTTTGTGTGGGATTGTATTCGGCGAACATGGGCCTCTAAATATAAGTACCGTGAGCATATATATAGTAAGGCCTATAGTATTCAAGTATTTAGAGAGTTGACTTCCACATCAGTCGTCAACGAACTTTTGACTGAATGTTGACAATTAATAATTTAAGATAAAGATATCTTCTGATTGTGCAACTAAGAGTTTCTGATGGTTTGCGCTATTAACTAATCGTTAATTTTTAATTATTCGAAAATTAGTCAAATACCCTTTCTTGATTAACTAAAAAAAACTAACCATATACGCGTTTCGGGCTGTTAGCCCCTCATCAGCGCTTTCAGCAACTTTTAGTTGCACGATATCAGGAAATGCCTTAATTAATTAACCTGATCCCAGTACAATTTCACGTTTGTACTATTTTTTTAATTAATAATTTGTTAAAAAAAAATAAAAAGAGACTAAAGATGGTCTTGGAATAAGTATATTTCATTCACTTTTTAAAAGACCAGCTTTAGAGCCAAGACAAAAGGTCATGCTACCATTTTTAGTATCCTTTGTATTGTGTGGGTATTCAATGTTGTTTATTAATTAATTAGTGTGTTATTTAATTAGATAAAATAAATAAAAAATTATCTATAAATAATAGTAGGCAGGCAGGAATTGTGTGCGCGCAGGCGTGTTATTAAAAAAATTCCCGTCAATAATAGAGAATTAAAGAAAAATAATTATAGAGACAAAAATCTGTATTGGAGTATTGGAAAATATGTAAAATAGCCGGATAATGGTTTGATATTTAAATATTGTAATAATAATAATAATAATAATAAATATTCTTCAATTTTTCTATCACATCATCACCACTACGCTACTACAAAAACTACTGCTCTTAATCCTAATAACAATCGTTGCTAAAACAACATTGGTCGGGCAAACATTCACCCGATCACTACGTGGGCGAAGCCGGGTTATTTAGTCGGATATATTTAAATTGAAGACTTCATTTACCTTTTTGCAAACGTTTATTGTTTTTTTGACGTTTCGGCGACCCAGTGTCAACCTTTAAAAAAACGGTGAAAACTTATTCGAGAAGTATTGTCTTTTGTCAAGATCTCTCTATTATCCACATAAGACAATACTTCACTAATAAGTTTTCCACTTTTTTAAAGAACGACATTGGGTCGCCTAAATGTTAAAGGACAATGAGCGCTTATAAAAAGGTTGATGAAAAATCTTGAGTTAATCAAAATCCAACTTAAAATAATTTTATTTTCATTTCATGGTATTCTCATTGTGGTATTCTCTATATTCCAATATAATGTTATATAATTAACCGTATTTTTCTAAAAATATCGCAATCCCCATAAGATTCAAAAAAACATTCCAATAAAAACACAATATATATTAACAAATAAAGTACATATAAACAGTAATAAATCACAAAATTTAATAGTTTTATAGGTTCATAAATTACACATCTCAAAACTGACCCAAAAATACAATATTATATAATCCTATTTTAAAATTGTAATATACCTTATAATAATATTATAATATACTCTGTTTAATTAATTTATTTTTGGTTGTTTGGATTTGACAGCACTAAAATTGTTGTTGTTGTTGTTATGAATATATTAAAAAGTGTAAATACTATATAGTATAACATTAGAAAGATATACACCTATCCCCCGATTTACACGGTACTTGTTTTACACGTTTTCGCTTTTACACGGTTTTCCAAATAAGTTTTTTTTATTGTTGTTTTTATCGCACTATACTAAATGCTACTGTGATTGAACACATGCGCTGTGTACACATCTCACGAGGAATCCCGAGCTTATGTGCTGACTACATATTTTAACCTGTCAATGCATTTTATTTTTATTTCTGTGTACACCTATCCCCCGATTTACACGTTTTTTCTCAGGAACGTATCTACCGTGTAAATCGGGGGATAGGTGTATAATTAAAATTTGTTTCTTAATTTGGTAAAGTATATTTATATATTTAATCGAAGGAACATCACAAAAATAAGAGCTCATTTAAAACTGTTCTCAGTATCTTATTACGTCTTGTTTCATAAAAAAATAATAATAAAACAAACAGCATATCATTTTGATCAACCAAAATTATATAAAGTTTATTAAAATGTTCGTGTGTGTATGTTGTACAAATTACTCCCAAAAAAAGTAAATAAGACATCAAACGTTAAAAAATAAATAAAGAAAGAAAAAAAAAAAAAACGAGACGGATCACATGATAATATCCCAGCATTCCTTGCGGCATAGGAAATGTAAACAGAGGAGCACCCAAAATTACATTTGATATTTAAATGAAATGAAAAAATAGAAAAAATAAAACTCTTTTTTTTTTTTTTACCGCAGCGAATAAAAAATGTAGGATAAGTTGGAATATAAATGTCTCCGGAAGCACGAATATTTCCATGCAATTTATTCCGTATCTTTTAATATTTTAAATTGGAAATATGCAATTGAGAGAGATATGGAATTATGGAATATTTTATATAATTAGATTATAGTTATCTGTGACGATATATACTTTCTATATTGTCGAACATCTCTACTCCATCGACTTAATTCCTTTGAAGAAATACAGTTAAACCTGTCTATAGCGCCCCCTCTTGGGTTTCACCAAAATAGGGTGCTATAGAAAGGTAGTGCTATAGACAGGTCACTTTTAATGTAAAATGTTTACATTTTAATGTTTAAAATCGGGCGCTATAGAGAGGAAGGCGCTATTTATAGGGGGCGCTATAGAGAGGAAGGCGCTATTTAGAGGGGGCGCTATAGAGAGGAAGGCGCTATTTATAGGGGGCGCTATAGAGAGGAAGGCGTTATTTAGAGGGGGCGCTATAGACACTGTATTGGAAAGGTTTAACTCATCAGTGTGCTGAACCTTTCCATTCAGTCTCCATGACCTTGTATAAATATACACTTAATAAAATAATTTCTTCAAATTAAATACACTTCGGCCAGTAAATCTTTTTATTGTCTCGACGTTTCGACAAAATTCTTTTGTTCTCGTCGTAATAGTTTCGAATTTTGAATGAATACTTTATGTTCATTACAAAATCTAGTAAACAATATATAGCGTACTCTTTGTGTATATGTTTAAAAAGGAATTGTATTGGGGATGCCCATCTCTCAATACACATTCATTCAGGTCGGACTGGGCCAGACCATCGAGGACCCCGTCATTGCCTAGAGGAGGACACTATCGAGGTGGGGAAGAACACCTGGCTGATTGTATATAATTCCCTTGATCTTTTTCATGTAAATATTGACTAAGAAGTCAATAAAAGTGTTCTAATTGTCAATTGTCACAGTGGTGAAAACTTCCAGCCACACTTACAACTATTGTATATATAAATTTATTCGAATTAGATCGCAGTAATTTAAACCACAAATGTATTATTTACTCATTTCTCGTTAACCTGTTCTAAGAATCTTGAACCTTCCATTTTAGACAACCATGAACCAGGAACGAAGCCCGCATTGGGCATTTTTTTACTGAAGAATTCTTACAAAAGTTCAATCCCTATTAGTAAGTGTAAGTAACCAAACTGGGTTCTGTCATGATTGTTAAGTGAAAAAAACGAACTGATTTCTACTGTGTAAACATGTGGTGTACTTGCACCATACTTTCTGTTCATTTAGTATAATTTAATATGAATATGTTCATTACAAAATAGGATCTAGTAAACAATATATAGCGTACTCTTTGTGTACATGTTTAAAAAGGAATTATATTCAATGTTTATATAAAAGGGCGTACCTGGATATGTTCTTACAGCGGAGGGAGCATAATTCTATATACAGTTACGAGCGTCATTCTTCATCAGTCATCTCTGTCACCGTTTGCTTTTTTTTTTGGAATGGCGCCCTCCTATTGGTCGGCTACGATCACGCCACCTTTGTCCCCCCCCCCCCCCCCCCCCACTCGCTTTTTCGTTTTTGTAACCATTGTGTTGGAGCGGGTCGCTCCCTAAATAAATGCATATATTAGTTAATAACCAAATGGAATCCTCTCTTTCTTTTTCCCAGTAAGAGACGCCTACGGAAGCCAACAGTACATAGACAGATAAAGCACATAGGCTATAGTTATTAACTAACATATGCATTTATATAAGGCGCCAATTTATAATGGTAACAAATAGTATTCGAATCAAAACATTCACACAATCGGGTAAAACACGGGCGTTGCCCGGGTCATTCGGCTAGTTTAATATATACCTGGATCTGTAAAGGAAAAAAAAAACATTTTTTTCTCAAAATATTTCGAGAGATTGCTCCCTCTTTATCAATTTATTGTATAATAAATTGTTTTTTTTTTCTTTACAGATCCAGGTAGAACCTTTTATATAAACTTAATTGATGGATCGCCTTTTGACTCCAACTATATTCAATGTGCTCTTTCTTTTTTTCATATAGCTAAATGACAAAATTCTATAGATATTAGCGAAGTGAAGATGTAAAAGAATTAGGAAGGTTCGGCTCATCAGTGGTGAACATTCCCAGGAATTTCGCCAATTTAATCCACCAAATCGATTCAACAATCAGAATGAAGATATAATAGTTATAGCGATAGTTATAGTAAGGTTAAAATGACAAAAGTATATAAGACTAAAAGTCTTAATAAAAACATTGATTGAAATAATTGATTTTATTAACGTAAAGATAGAGGCTACCTGGCCGACATTCATAGTTCTTCAAATTAAAGAGATACTTCGGTGAGTATTTTCTAACGCTTTGCCAAATGTTTTAATTTTTGTTCGCTCCTGACGAGGACAAAAGATTTTTGTCGAAACGTCGAGACAATAAAAAGATTTACGGTCGAAGTGTCTTTTATTTGAAGAACTGATTTTATTAAGTATATATTTATACAAGGTCATGGAGACTGATTGAATGGAAAGGTTCAGCACACTGATGAGTTAAGATTTTCCAAATTTTCAGTTCACAAATTGTAGAAATGTGTATTATATATTGTCCTTATATAAATTTATTTTATCCATAATATAAATTTATATATCAATTTTTTCTCCCCATTGAATATAAGCAAAAATATTTTTAAACTCAATTCTATTGACGTTATGTGGCGCTGAGTTTGTTGTTGACACACATTAATATTAAGAAAAAAAGGTATTTTACCCAGTATTCCCTTATCCCAGTACAATATCACATTTGTACTATTTTTTCACACATTAATATGTTATAATACCTTGATAAAAGGTTGGCGTTCAGCCAACTGAAATATTGGTAAATATATGATATTTTGATCCAATATATGTATTATCATTACTCTTCACAATTCACCCTTTCATACCTCATCCAAAAGGTTAGAAATAATCGTTATTTCTCCTTGAAATAAATTTTGATTTTTCGTTGAAAAGAAACACATGCGGGATAGTATTTCAAATGTCGTTTTACAATATATATATATATATGTATTTTTATTCAAATTTATTATATATGTAAATAAGGAATAGGATTGAGAAAGATTCCATCCTCAAACTATATAAACCGTTTCGACATGCCGTGCCTAACAAGATGTATATAAAGTTGTCTGATGGTGGGTGTAGTAGAGACTGCAGGATGCTATGATGATGATGATGATAAGGTATAATGACGCCATTGAGGCGCGATGATGGAAGAAGCAGCAGTTGTAAATGATCGCTCGGTTAAGTTCCCATTAACTATCTATCGACCAATCTGGGAAACATTAACTAGCAATGATCACCCAGATGGTGTGTGTGTGCCAAGAAAAACTTACCTTCCAAACCTATTATATACTCTCATTAGATGTTTATTTTCTTATTTATACGTCTCATATACACTGGGGTATTATTGTGTGCTGTTGTTGTTTATTCTAGGACTAGCCAAATGACCCGGGCAACGCCCGGGTTTTACCCGATTAAATGCTTTTATTCAAATACTATTCGTTACAATTATAAATTGGCACCGTGGATGTCATTCTTGTATAATATATAAATGAGTTTTAAAAATTGTAAAAAAAAAAATGCATCGGCCGGGAATCGAACCTGGGCCGCCCGCGTGGCAGGCGAGCATTCTACCACTGAACCACCGATGGTTATAAGAAATGGCCTTATTTGGGTATTTATTCCATTCACAAAAGCAAACGGTGACAGAATTAAGAATTGTTGCTTGATTATGACGCTGATAACTGTATATATTAATAACATGCTATGATAATCATGTTTGGAAATGGCTTTATGAAACTCTCTCTATCACATAAATATATTTAATAAAATAATAGTAATGTCACAGTTATATATTTTTGAATATCTTACAATTTATGAGCTAGATGTGAAAAAAAATAAGAATACTAGAGCATTAGGCCGTTTAAGAATGACATCCACATAATTCTAATACACGTTTACAATTATTTTTCCGTTTATCATTACTTTTCACAATTCATCCTTTCATACTTCATCCCTATGGTTAGAAATAATCGTTATTTCTCCTTAAAAATAAATTTTGATTTTTCGTTCAAAAGAAACACACGTAGGATAATTTTCAAATGTCGTTTTACAATCACAAGCCGTATTATATTATAAATTACAGTCGAACTAAGATAATTCGAAACCCAAGGGACCAAAAAAAAATTCGATTTATCCAAAAATTCGAATTAAAAACAGAAATTCTATTTATAGGAAATTCTAGGGACCAAGATGAATAGTCGAATTAAATATGTTCGAATTATCCATGTTATACTGTATTAGATATCTTGTTTTGTATTTACTTAATTTCCACGTTTTTACTTCCCTACTTACATATTGCGGTGTGTCAATGGTCACATGGCTGAGGTTTGTCCTTCTACAGAATGGCAGGGGGATAATGGAACTTACCTTTCTTGGAAGGAATTTCTTCAGATACAAGGGACGGGGCTTGTCTCTTAAGTGGAGACTTCTTGGAGGGAGAAGATGAATCTGTTACAAACAGCAAGAAATGTTGGATTCTGACGCAAATGAATCTGTTACAAACAGCGAGAAATGTTGGATTCTGGCGCAAATGAATCTGTTACAAACAGCGAGAAATGTTGGATTCTGCCGCAAATGAATCTGTTACAAACAGCGAGAAATGTTGGATTCTGACGCAAATGAATCTGTTACAAACAGCGAGAAATGTTGGATTCTGGCGCAAATGAATCTGTTACAAACAGCGAGAAATGTTGGATTATGACGCAAATGAATCTGTTACAAACAGCGAGAAATGTTGGATTATGACGCAAATGAATCTGGTACAAACAGCAAGAAATGTTGGATTCTGACGCAAATGAATCTGTTACAAACAGAGAGAAATGTTGGATTCTGGCGCAAATGAATCTGTTACAAACAGCGAGAAATGTTGGATTCTGACGCAAATGAATCTGTTACAAACAGCGAGAAATGTTGGATTCTGACGCAAATGAATCTGTTACAAACAGCGAGAAATGTTGGATTCTGACGCAAAGGTTAAAACTTCGTTTCTACACGTCCTATTTAGAAGCGCTACAATGTTGACAAAATTATTGATGGGGATTCTCTTAAATACTCACTAGAGAGAGAGAATGAAAAACAAACTTTATCGACTTCTAGTCAACAATGATACAAAAAAGTTCCAATAAAATTATACACTGCGTGACATTGCAAATGGAACACCAAGAAATAGTGGCCAGAAAGTGATGAAACTCGGCAGACAGAGAGAGACAGGGACGAACAATAAGTGATCTTTATTTCAAAATGATAGTCATAATACAGAGCGAGAACGGCGTCGGCTTAGTAGCAAGTAGGACCACCGCGGACGGCGATGCACGCAGCAACACGTCTAGGTAGAGAGTCAATCAGAGTACGGATGGCGTCCTGAGGGATGGCTCTCCATTCCCTCTCAACCATTTGCCACAGTTCGTCTTCTGAACGCGGCTGTGGCAAGGCATGCAAACGGCGTCCAATGATGTCCCAGACGTGCTCGATTGGTGAGAGATCAGGAGAGTACGGTGGCCAGGGAAGGGCTTGCAGAGCTGATAAAGGGCATTGGGTACCCCCTGAAGGTAGGGGAGTGTCACCGGTCGCAGCACATCATCAACGTATCGTTGGGCCGTCATAGTGCTCTGAATACGAAGTAAAGGTGACCTGGAATCATACGCGATTGCGCCCCAAACCATGATTCCACGTTGTCGCACGGTGGGGCGTTCCACAATTGCTGCCGGATTGGACCTTTCTCCACGTCGACGCCACACGCGTACACGGCGACTATCACTGGACAAGCAGAAACGCGACTCATCTGAGAACACGACCCTGTGCCATTCCGTCATCCACGTCGATCTAGCCCGGCACCATTCCAAACGTTGGCGCCTATTCGGTGGGGTCAATGGCAGTCTTCTTAGCGGACGGCATGAGTGCAAGCCATTAGCAACCAATCGACGGGAAATGGTTCTGGTCGAGATGGAATGATCTAGGGTGTCTTGCACATGTTGCAGGATGGCGGTACAAGTGGCTTGTGGGGCAGCCACTGCTTGTCGAAGGATACGCCGATCCACACGTGCTGACGTCACTCTGGTTGCACCGACATTCCTATAAATTGCCACATTTCCTTGTTCCAACCATCTTCTCCACAGTCGGTGCACCGTGGACGCACCAAGGTGTGTATCAGCTGCGATTTGACGTATGGACCAACCTGCTCTTTTCAGTCCGATCACCATGCCCCTCGTAAAAGCGTCTGTCTGCTTTAACTGCCTCCGTTTACGATGACCTGGCATTCTCTGTTATTACACGTGTCTTTTGACACAAGAACAAAATTTCTACAATGATTTTCCTTGAAGAAATAACGACACGAATACTGTCCTTTCTGCAAGTTCCTTCCCTTATATCTTACTCCATGTGCGCACGAGAGCTGCGCATTTTACATCATTTGCATAACTCGGTTAGGCGCGTCTACCCTGAAATTTGCATAATTTTCTGGCCACTATTTCTTGGTGTTCCATTTTCAATGTCACGCAGTGTAGATATAAACAATAGAATTTATCAAAATTCGAAACTATTTTAAACGCGTAAGATTCTTCTTGAAATTAAACAATTTCTATTGCCCTTACTGCAATGGAAAAATTAAAGGGAATGCCTGGCTCATTAGTGGTGAACCCTCCCAGCGGTTTCGCCAGTTTAATCTACCATACCGCTGTTATATTGCATTTTTGGAACTTCCTTTTATAGTAATACTGTTGCTAGACTCTTGGAATGGGTATTTTAGAAGAACTATAGACATAAGCTTTGAGGACAGTAGAATTACATACAATTATAAATATATAATATGCTTCGAGCAATCGCTCTTCCGCAAATATCAAATTGTGTCTTTTATTAGAACATTTATAATATGATGCACTAGCGCGCCATCTGTTATCAAAATTCGAAACTATTTTAAACGCGTAAGATCCTTCTTGAAATTAATAAACAATAGAATTTATACAAATATATATATTTACATCAGACTCGAAGCCTTCTCCGAAGGGACATCAAATCAAGAGTTACAAGCCACCCTGAATTTGGATTGACCTTTGGTTATAATGGAATATTTGTCCCCAACATGTTCAACTAGAGAGGGAGAGAGAGAAATTTCGTAAATAAGGTATATATATGTAGGATGGTTGTTGAAGTGAAGTGTTGGTGTGGCTTGTGAAAAGGCTGCTGATAAAATTATAATTAAAATTAATTTATTTAAAGCAAGAAATTATAAAGAGAAAAGAAGCAACGGTTGAAATAACGGCCGTCTGCTTTAGCCTTGTTGTTTACCGCTGAGTGCCAGATCAAGTGTGTCGGAAGAAGCCAGCCGCTAGAAAGTTCTGGATGACGCCCGCGCATGCGTAGTGAAGTGTTCTCCCAACACGTGCTCGCCAAGCTTCTGCCCGTATGTGTTTTGAAGCTTTGTCCCAGTTCGCTGAAGCAAAGTGCGGTCGCCATATATATATAGTGTAGAAACTATATAACAAAATTATAACAGTGATTCTAATTTTAAAACTTAAGGATCAAACTGATAATAATGATAACTTATATCAGTTAGATTTGATTAGATTAGCAAGCTAAATCTAAATTAATTATAATAATAAATAGTTATTTAATTTTATAGTCCAGTTTTGTATTAAGATTATCTTCACTATTATGATCATTTAAATTCAAATTATAAAATTTGTAAAATGTTATTAATTTGTAGATAGAGAGAGAAAAAAAAATCCTTTACTTCTACTACATCCTCAAGTTAATTATATATTTATAATTAATAACAATAAAAATTAACAACGTAACGTCTATTACATCGGCTTTTACACGTCATTCAGACATACTCTAATCCTATATATAGAATAATCGAAGAGAGAATATATATAATAGTTAGAAAAAAGAGAGAAAGACAGAACCATGCACTTTTAATCAAACTAATAATAAGGAAAAAAAAAAGAGTTTTATAAAGAAGGTAGATAAGATTGTTAGTATATATATATATATTTTTTTATGATTTTATATTTTATCCTTTTTTTTTTAAAGATTTTTAAAGGTTTTTTTATTTTATAATATGATTATAAATAGTTGTATTTAGTAATATATCTATAGTATGAATTAACATTTGTTATAAGTTTGGATATTATGTTTTGAAACCCTAATGGTAGACCAGACATACACAAAAAACTTTAAATTGAAATAAATTGGAAAAAGAGATCTGCTGGAACGGGGATCTTCAGATAAAAATTCCAGCGACATTTCACCCCTTCTTTATTATGTCATAGATCTCTTTTAAACCGGATTTTATGTGTTAATATTAAGTTGTTTCAGTGAAATATTTAAATGAACATATATAACAGATACAAGTGTTAACAAATTCAAACTGTAAACCTACCTCGGCCGCGGCGTCCTCCATTGTGAATATCTATTTCTGGCTGACACATGTCGCGGGAGGGGAATGTTCCCCCACATTTCAAATTTAGACCATTTATTCAGAATTTTTTTGAACAACAAGAAAATTAAAGAAGAAAGGAAAAATAGTTAAGGGAAGAAAGCTAAATTTCATAATCTTTACAGCTAGTTATATCAAAATAACTGATTTAACACTTATTCATCTTTTAATATTCCTTTAAAAAGGCAAATTATAAGAGTTTAATAAAGCTATTAATTGTGCAAATTCATCTTTATTTAACTTCCATTTTCCTCCCCAGAAATTGGAGATTAAACAAAAATGAACTATATACTTTAACACTTTAAAAATCTTGTGAAAAAATCTTTTAATCAGTTATTTAATCAAAGTTTAATTAACTGTTAAAGATTATAAATTTGTATTAGTTAATATTAAGAGAAATTATAGAAAGTTGATTTCATAAATGGATATTTCCATTTATTTTTTTTTTAATATTTTATAATTGATATACTGTTGAAATATTTTACTTGTTTGATACTAAATTTGTTTTTAATAAATTCCATGTTTAAATTTTTAACATCTTCTATGAAATTATCTAATATATTATTTATTCTATAAAATCTTAGAAACTGACCATAATATATACCTTTACAGCAATTTAATGATATATTAGAATTCATATTACAGTATTTTATAATATTGAAATTATAATTACTCTTTTTATTATAAACTCTAACAGCATTATTTGTAAGGTCTATATTCAAGTCTAAAAAGTTAACTTTTTTGTTTCTATAAATTTTTTCATTGTTCTTAAGTTTCAAGTATTTAGGATATATTTCAGGTATTAATTTTTTAAACAGTGGATTATTAAATATTATTATGTCATCTACATATCGGAATATTTGCCAATTAATATTATTTTGTAGAAAGTATTCTCTTTCGTACCAGAACAATATTAGATTTGCTAATAACGGACTAGAAGAAGTACCCATGGGAACGCCTTCTGATTGAATATATATTTTATTTTTAAATTCTATATAGTTAAAATTTAAAAATGTTTCCAGTAGAGTTTTTGCTGTTTTAAGATCTAATTTAAATGTTTTATATCTGTTATGAATAATTTTAATGTAGAAAGTTTTGTCATTAATGAATTCATTAAATAAATTGGTTATTTTATTATTTAGATCTCTTAAATTTATTTTAGAATATAGGTCCTCAAAGTCAAATGTGTGTACTGTTTCAATGTTTGTCCAATTGTTCATTAAATAATTAATGATTTTTTTATTTGAGTCGATAAATTTATAATTATATTTATTAGTTAATTTATTTATAATAAATTGTAGTGTTGAGGCTAATTGTATATCAATATTTTTTATGACTGAATTTATACCAGATGTGATTGTTCTGAAAGAAATAGGTTTTTTGTGTAGTTTAGGAATTATATAGAACTTTGGTATGTTTGGATTTTTGTGGTTATTATAAATTTTTAGTGAATTTTCAACATTTTTGATGTCTTTTTTGATTTTTGTGCCTGTAGTTCTAGCAAAAGTGTATTTATGATTATTATCAATTTCCTTTTTTAGTATATCGTGGTATAGATTTTTACAAATTAAAGATAAATTATTGGAACATTTATCTATAGGAGTGATAATATAGTCCTTCTGTAAATTAATTATATTTTCTTTAAAAGAAGGAATGTCTGAATTGGGTTTTGTGTATTTAAGTGTATTATTATAATAATTTATAATTTCCTTTTTAATATTATGTTTCCATTCCAGAAAAGTAAATTCTGGAATACTGTATTTTATACTAGTTTTATTTATGAAAATATCTATATCTTTTAATATAGATTTAATTGTATTATTATAATTGTGTTTAATTTGAGGTATATATTTATACCCTTTATTTAAAATTTCTTGATATTCTGGATTTAAAAAGAAAAGTTGCTAGTTAATATATGACCTGAGAACTTATATTTATCAATATAGTTGTTGCAATTACATTTAATTTTTTTAAAATTTGCCAAATTATTAATAAATTGGTTATAATTGCAAACTAAAAAAATATATATATATATACTAACAATCTTATCTACCTTCTTTATAAAACTCTTTTTTTTTTTCCTTATTATTAGTTTGATTAAAAGTGCATGGTTCTGTCTTTCTCTCTTTTTTCTAACTATTATATATATTCTCTCTTCGATTATTCTATATATAGGATTAGAGTATGTCTGAATGACGTGTAAAAGCCGATGTAATAGACGTTACGTTGTTAATTTTTATTGTTATTAATTATAAATATATAATTAACTTGAGGATGTAGTAGAAGTAAAGGATTTTTTTTTTTTCTCTCTCTATCTACAAATTAATAACATTTTACAAATTTTATAATTTGAATTTAAATGATCATAATAGTGAAGATAATCTTAATACAAAACTGGACTATAAAATTAAATAACTATTTATTATTATATATATATATATATATATATATATAGCCGTGCGGCCACGCGTCGCGCGAGCTCCGCATCTTTCGCTTCTTTCATCCCTTTAAATCAACTTTACTTAAATTTAAATTATATCATCTTATTCGCCTTTAATCAAGCATCATTTCAAGTCATCTCTTGTAAAATTTCATCGATCTTTATATTTTCCCTATTTTTCATAACTTAGCAAAGTTACAAATTGTAACTTTGCATCATCGCCATGGCAACGGCCAAGCCGGTCGTTGCCTCATCTTCATCTGCATCTATCACTCGGAATGCAAATTTTCCATCAAAATCGCACATCATTACCGAATCATTACCTCACCAATCAACAAATGACGAAAAAATCATAAACGTGCAAAATCAGAGAAAACGATTCACCTCTGAAGAACTCAAAAAGTTCGATGAAAATAGAAGGAAAACCTATGAAGGAAGAAGCAACTCTATTAAAGCTACAATCCAATTTAAGGCGATTCAAGACGCCACGGCGGAAGAACACCTGATCGGAATTGCCGATCTAATAGGCTTCGAAAATATACACTCCATCGGTAGAATAAATGGGCAAGCCATTGTTTCCGTCGCGAATACAGAGCTGGCTGAATCGCTCCTAACAAAAGGGTTCAAGGTCGGAAACGAGGTAATCTATCCCTCGCCACTTTTCAGAACCTCCAAGAAGTACATTCTCTCCGGCGTCCTGTCCTTCATACAGGATAAGGACATTGAAAAGGCCCTCGAACCATACGGACACATGATTAGCATCAGGCCTATTCCCTTCCCCACTGAAAATCCACTCCTCAAGCATCTTTCCTCACTAAGGAGGGAGGTTGTCTTTAAAACCAAGGAAAATGCATCGATGCCCGCCGTCATCTCCATTAATTATATGGACCAAACATTTAAAATATTTATAGGAGAAGACGTGACCTGTTCCGGTTGCAGACGGCACGGTCACATAAGAACGCGATGCCCATTCGACCCCGAGATCAGGGAAAAAGTAACAAGATCCTTCGCTGACGCCCTATATCCGACTTCACAGCCACAGACCCCGAAACGGCCTCCAACGGAGAGAGATGTCCCCACTGCGAGAGAAATCAGGACTTCCTCGAAAAAGACACATCCCGCGACAAGCCCTGACAGAAAATCAAGACCAACCCCCCCAGGCGGAGGAAAAGCCACCCACTCGTGTTCTGAGTCGGATATCTCCACAGGGACATTTTCTCTTAGAGAAGAAACATCTCTCAGGTGCGAAGAATGGTCGATGGACTCCTCCCAGCTCCAGAATGAGCTGAAAGAATGTGAAAAAGGTGACAATCCCGAAGTAGATAAGATCATAGCAACAATTTACAGGAGAGCTGATCTCTCCAGACAGACCAAAGTCCTACAACAGCTCGAAATATATCCCGACCTGGAAACCAAGATCTCCCGCCACCTCAAGAAATGGGAAGACATCAAGTTCAAAACATTCGATGACCTTGACTTTGACCAGAGAAAAGCCATAAATGACAAAGTGGGAAGAATGAGATTAATACTATCTATACTTAGAGAAGACTCTGCAAGCGAAAATGAAGTATCTGCGATGTTTAAGAGACCGATCGGGTGGTATCGGGAAGACAACGTCAAACAACGAGAAAACAAAAAACAAGATAGAAAAACGGTGTCAACCCCCCCGGGAGCGAAGACAACCCCTCCGCTGTGGAAGGACAAGGAGATGGACGGAGAGACTACGACAAACAGATTGACGACATCTTGATGCTTTCTCATTGTAAAAACTGCCGATTGTAATTGCCTCCTTTTTTTCAACTGAATAAAGACCGTTTTTTGCGTTATATATATATATATATATATATATATATATATATATATACATATATATTTGTGAATATTTAATTATATATATATATATATATATATATGGGATTGAATATTAACGAAAATATCAAAATATACTTTGTCAAATCTAATATACATAGCAAAATGTGTAAAATATGTATATAATGTGTAATATGTATAAAATACGAAATTGTGAGGTTAACGATAAAAGAAACCTGTTGCTTCACGATTTCGTGTTTTTGATTATTTTCTCCAAGCGATTATATAACCTATGTATTAAGAATCTGGTGTTAATTCTGTACAAATACTATTGCGGAAAGGTGAAACTATCTCATAGTCACTACAGCCATACTACTGCCATTACTAAAACGATATCACAATTCAATATTTATTACAATGCGGCAAAAATCTGTTTGATTATTATCTAATTTATTCATATCGCCGTTAGCTAATGAGAGCTAAGGGAAAATGTGGAAAGAGACAAACGTCAGGAGGACAAAAAAGTAGAGTTTTTAATTTCAATCTACAAAAAAAATACACCTTATTTATCTAAAAGATTAGAGAAGTAACTAAGGAAAGCTCCTAGTATAAAACTTTACTGTGGTGATAAGGAATGAACCAAAACACCCGTTTTGATAAATTCAGACAAAATTGCGTGTTTAAAAAAAAAAAGTTACATACTGGATCCCGGGTGCTGTTTGTCGATAGATTATTCCACTATGCCACCTCCGTACATAGGTAGAGTAAATATTATTTATTCGAGGGAATCCGTAAGAAATGAAGGTAAATCCCCCCACGAGTGGAAAAAGCCCTGGTAAGCACTAAGGCAAATTATCCCACCCCCACCGTTAGCAGCTTATCAACAGATAATCCGAAATAAAGCCGATAAGCCGGTGGATAAGCTTTACGATGTATGTGACCAGAAAATTTACTTACTCTTCCATCTAGTATATGTAGTGTGATAGACAGTATATGTGTATTTTCTACACTATATACAATTTTGTAACTTCTGGTGTAATCAATTTTCTAAAATTAAATGCATATGTTTCGATATATTGCGCCACAAAAAATCTTTTATTATTACTTTAAAAACTACAATGTATAATTATATATGTAAAATATATAATTTTAAACAAAATAATCGAAACTTTGTCTTTAAATATATAATATGGGATTGTTTCTCTACTGTAGAGGGTTGTGACAGCTTGTACTGTAAGTACACCACATGTCTACACATGTAGTACCAGGCCATGGTGGGTAGTGACATATTGTACTGTAAGTACACCACATGTCTACACATGTAGTACCAGGCCATGGTGGGTAGTGACATATTGTACTGTAAGTACACCACATGTCTACACATGTAGTACCAGGCCATGGTAGTTGTGACAGCTTGTGCTGTAAGTACACCACATGTCTACACATGTAGTACCAGGCCATGGTGGGTAGTGACATATTGTACTGTAAGTACACCACATGTCTACACATGTAGTACCAGGCCATGGTGGGTAGTGACATATTGTACTGTAAGTACACCACATGTCTACACATGTAGTACCAGGCCATGGTGGGTAGTGACATATTGTACTGTAAGTACACCACATGTCTATACATGTAGTACCAGGCCATGGTGGGTAGTGACATATTGTACTGTAAGTACACCACATGTCTACACATGTAGTACCAGGCCATGGTGGGTAGTGACATATTGTACTGTAAGTACACCACATGTCTACACTCGGCCGTGCGGCCACGCGTCGCGCGAGCTCCTGAGTTTTTCGCCTCTGGCGGGCGAAGAGTGTCGCGGATGGCGGCAAATGTGGTATGGGCTGGAAGCCCGTCAAAAGCCGAAGACAAGCCTGTAAGGCTCGGCTCTAAAGCACAGCCCAGTGCGGAAATAACAGCAAAAGATGTTTTGCAGAACAAAAATCCAATAGTTTTGACTAAAAATCAAAACTATGTAAATCCCTCCGCCGGCAGCCAGGATGCAAATTCTGCCGCGCCGGTCGACCTTGCGGCTATTCCAACTTCTGACGCCGCTGCTCAAGTCCGGAGAAACTGGGCTGACATCACAGAAGAGGTGAATCCTGGAGCTGAGGAAGGATTTACCCTCGTCCAGGGTAGGAAGAGGCGCCGTGGCTCGGCAAATTCGCATACGGCGGCTGCACCATCCTCCAATCCCGGAGGCTCTAGGACCATTCGCCGACCTCAACCATCGGCGGGTTCGGTGCCGCGGGCCCAAGAGATCAGGGTCACCAGAGCACACATCGCGGAAGCCAGGGCGCGGCAGGCGTCCTCCTCCGAGGAACACTGTGTGTACATCGAACACAGCCCCGAACTGGAGCCCTTCCACTACCTTAGGGCACTGGACAGGATGCTCGGAGGAACTGCCGGAGTCATCCAGATCACCAAGGTGAACGGCCACCAGCTCCTGGGACTGACCAACAGAGGCCTGGCCGAGCGCCTCATAAGTGAGGGCCTCGAGGTTGAGGGAACACTCCTCAGAGCATTCCCTTTCCGCAAAAGAGCGGAAAGGATTACAGTGGGTAACCTCCCCTTCTTTGTGGCGGACTCTGCTGTCATCACCGCCCTCTCTCCATATGGGCGGGTTACGTCCATCGCCCCTAAGCAGATGAAGGCGGGCCCCTACGTCTACGTCGATGGCCGGCGTGACGTCTTCATCACCCTACATGAGGGGATCACCATCGAGAGGCTTCCAACCCGTCTTGACATCAACATCAAAGGCCAAGCCTGGCCTGCGTACCTATCCTCGGGCATCAGGTGTTCCAGGTGCCACGGACAAGGGCATCGGAGGGCCATCTGCCCCCTGCTTGCAGGGCTGGCCAACAACACCAGAACGGCCCCACCGACCACTCCTGCTGGCGTCCCACCACCGACCACCCCTGCACCGCCTCAGCGGTCAGCAGCCCAGCCTCCTGCGCCGACACCCTCCAATCCAGCCATGGAGGTTTGCAGCGCTCCTCCCGTGGCCCGAGCTGCGCTCCACTCATCCACACCTCGGCCATCTCCACCAGCGGCCCCAGCCTTTCCTATGGAGGAGACGCCTCCTGCCCCTCCACCAGTGACCCCTGCTCCGTCCCTGCAAACACCTGGGAGTCGCGAGCCTGCGGCCCCAACTCCGGACGTGGAGATGTCCATCGTGGAGGAGACCTTTGCGTCCTCCACGTCATCGGCAAAAAACGCAACGAGAGTCGACCTCGATGCTTTCATCGAGGGGCTCCCCAGCGTGTCATTCGCTAAGACGGACGCCCTTGGTCTTGGGCGGGAGGAGGTCCTGGACCTCCTCTCCTCGAGGACCAAGGCGCAGAGGAAGGGACCCCTCCTGTCGCCTCCGCAGTGCGACGCCCTCGTCGGCCTGATCGGTCAAATTCTGGACCTGAAGCCCGGACACACCTCTAATTTATATAAGGTCCTCGGACAAGTCAAGGCCGAGCTCAGGACAACACCAGCAGTGCCTCCAACACCCCCACTGCCTGCGCCTTGGCCCGCTAAGCCTATGCTGCCCACTACCCACAGGGAGGAACTGACACCTCCTTTGATGACACCTCCGCCGCCCGCCCCGACGGACATGGAGGAGGACGATCCAATGACGGAGAGAGAGCGAGACACACCCCCACCGCCTGCGCCTCGGCTCGCTGAGACAACACCACCCATTCCCCACGGGGATAAGACGTCGCCGAACATCGCGACACCTCCACCTCCACTGTCCTGCCAATTCATTGATGACCGCTGGACGGAGGCAGACGACATACTACATGAATTAAACCAAGAACGCGACTGGGGAGTGGGGATCAGTGAGAGCGACATCACAGAAGCCGTCATATACCCCGAGGATAGGGAGCCTCTCATCAGGCACCTGTCCACTCGGAGGAGGAGCCTCCTCGCTGGTTTCATCAGCGCCGCCATCGAGCGCGCTCGGGACGCCGATCCCTTTGTGCGTGAGGGCATGTCCGCGCTCAGGGGGATGTTGCCCTCCTGATTGGGCCCAGACGAGCCTCGGTGGGGACACCGCCTGATTTATTTTAATTTGTAAATTTGGTTCCTCCTGCTTAACTCTTAGGAGTAATGATTGACTATGTAGTCAATAAAATATTTTTAATTGTCAATTGTCACATGTCTACACATGTAGTACCAGGCCATGGTGGGTAGTGACATATTGTACTGTAAGTACACCACATGTCTACACATGTAGTACCAGGCCATGGTGGGTAGTGACATATTGTACTGTAAGTACACCACATGTCTACACATGTAGTACCAGGCCATGGTGGGTAGTGACATATTGTACTGTAAGTACACCACATGTCTACACATGTAGTACCAGGCCATGGTGGGTAGTGACATATTGTACTGTAAGTACACCACATGTCTACACATGTAGTACCAGGCCATGGTGGGTAGTGACATATTGTACTGTAAGTACACCACATGTCTACACATGTAGTACCAGGCCATGGTAGTTGTGACAGCTTGTGCTGTAAGTACACCTCATGTCTACACATGTAGTACCTCCATGAGAGGACACCTCTCTACAAAGGACAGTTTTCATTTTCAAAATCCCCATTTATTTAGCAACTCTCCGGTAAGAGAACACCTCTCCCTAAAGGACACTTTGGCTCTGCAATTAGGTGATGTCCTTTACTGGGAGGTTCTACTGTTCCAGGCCATAGTGAATAGAGGGTTGTGATAGCTTGTTCTGTAAGTATACCATATGTAGTACCAGGCCATGGTAGTTGTGACAGTTTGTACTGTAAGAAGTACACCACATGTCTACACATGTAGTACCACCAGGCAATGGTAGGAACCACACATGCGACTATATAATTCTACAAATGTTGAATCATCCCTCACCGTTTTAAATTAAATGCCTGGAAGAGCAAATCGCAGCGAGGCAATCCTAATTTACATAGTTGTTAATTAAATTTGCATATTTACCGATTAGTCTGCGCACAAGAAAAGTTTTGATAATTCCTGCTTAATGAATTATAGAAAGTTCCTCCTCTCACACCTTTGGTAAATTAACTGGGGGCGAGTAATTTGGTACCTTTGATCAATTTAAACCGGGGTTCTAAATTGAAGGAACTTTTTCCACTTTTATCAATTACTTGGCCATATAAATGAGTTATAAAACTCTCCTTTTATATTTAGACAATCTCTCTTAATTTTTTCATGACTAATGTTTCTATTTCCATTTGGATGTTTGCTTGGCTTTCTTTTAATCTACATTTATATTTTATAAAATGCAACAACAACAAAAAGCCTTTATTGAGGACCTCTCGTCCTATATAGGATTCGCCAGTCTACAGAGTAATTGAAGAGAAGAGAACTAAGAATACAGAGAGAAACCTATATGTAGTAGGTATAGTATAGTATTTTCTACACTGTGACTATATACAACAGCAGCAACAAGCCTTTTACTGGAATCAAAGTCCCATACAGGATTCGTCATTCTAATCCTGACATAGATTATTTGCATATAATTATTTACATCAATTAGATTATGTATATAGCCTCCTCTTCTCTTCAGCCGTCTTCCAGAATTTGAACAACGCCAAAGCTCCAGCTCTGTTTCTCACCACCTCATTCAACAGGAGCTCCAAAGAGAGTCCCTCAAGGCCTATTTCACTGAGAAGTACTTCTCGTTCGTCTTTCAGCCCCATACATGAGAGTATATGGTGATGTAGCCCCGGCTCCATTCTTGTCCCGCAAATCTCGCATGTCCATCCATCTGTTTTAAATATTCTGGGGCGATCATCAGCAAAGAGCACCGAGAGGATTCTCAGTCCGGCAATACACCGTTTGACCCGGAGCGGGAAATCGCTGGACAGATAGTGTTCCGGTAACGGAGTTGAGCAGATGTTTTTATAGTGGGGGTAAAGTCTTGAATTTATTATTCTTGTGTAATCCTTTTGCAGAGAATGGTCTATTGCAGTCCTGATTATTCAGGGAATTTCTCTTTGTAATGTTCTATAGTCTGTGCAGAAATTCAGCCATTGAAATCCGGTGTTGTTTAAAATATTAACTATACTTCCCGTGAAACCTATATATTTTTTCGTTGCGTTATTTTATAAAATGCTAAAATAAATGTATAATTATATATTTGGTCGTAGAGGTACAGCCTAGTCCACGCTGACGAGCGCCAACAGCGCGAAACGCGTTCTTGGATGGCTTTTCTTGATTTATCAAGAAAATGGGTTGGCCAAATATCAGGGAACAGGCTAAATTATTGATTTCTGTTCCACTAGATGGCGCTCTGCCATCTAAAAAGCACATGTACTCCTGGTCAGGATATGCCTTTTTATTTTTAACTAGACGAATGGCCCGGGCAACGCCCGGGTTTTACCCGAGTGCGAATATATTTTAAAAACGTTGTCTTGGGTGGTCGCTATAGACAGGGTGGTCTGTATAGACAGGTGTAGGTATCACACAGCTGATAACAGGGTTGTCTAGAGTGGCCGCTATAGACAGGGTGGTCTGTATAGACAGGTGTATGTAGCTGATAACAGGGTTGCCTAAAGTGACCGCTATAGACAGGGTGGTCTGTATAGACAGGTTAATGTAACACACTGATGATAACAGGGTTGCCTAGAGTGACCGCTATAGACAGGGTGGTCTGTATAGACAGGTGGATGTATCACACAGCTGATAACAGGGTTGCCTAGAGTGGCCGCTATAGACAGGGTGGTCTGTATAGACAGGTGGATGTATCACACAGCTGATAACAGGGTTGTCTAGAGTGGCCGCTATAGACAGGTGTATGTATCACACAGCTGATAACAGGGTTATCTAGAATGGCCGCTATATACAGGGTGGTCTGTATAGACAGGTGGATGTAACACACTGCTGATTACAGGGTTGCCTAAAGTGACCGCAGGGAGGACACGTGTTCGCCGGCAGCCAATGGGCGCGCTTTCTATCCGTGAGCTTCAGACAGAATAAGGCAATTATATATATAGATATATATGAACTTTATCACAAGGCGGGGTACGATTTTCATTGCAAAAATAGGAATGTGTAACAAAGTGTTGTTTTAATGTATTTCATATTTGGGCGGATTACTTTCTTTTATACATATTTTCAACTAAAAAACTATGAAAAGAAATGAAAATAACTTTTAGAAAACAGCATGGCCACTGGTGAATTCTCCCAGCAGTTTTAAATGTCCAATCTACCAGACCTCTGCTGTAAAAACTGGTTGAATTTTAAGAGAAATCCAATTCCTGATCATGTAACTAAAAGTTACTGATTGCTTGCGCCATCTGTCGGAATAAATATTGACTAATCGTTATTATTATTTTGTTATTACAGAATTGACTAAATACCCTTTCAAATATAGGAATAGGAATTTTTTAAATATTTTATAAATACCCTTTCTTGAATTATCAGGAACGGGTATTTGGCCAATTCTGGAATAATTAAAAATTTACTTTACTTTGAGCAAATGAAACAACAACAACCTCTCTTTTTAGGGAATAAAACCTCCCAACATTTTGACGATACAACCGTCTTCTTCTCCTCAGGAGATTCTTAATTATCTATTGGATGTTATTGTCAAATATTATTTTTATTCTATGATTGTAATGATCTGTGACTTGATATCTGTGGTGTCAGGAATATATATATATATATATATATATATAGGTAAGAGTTAATAGAGAGGTGTGGCTAGAGAGATGTTATTTTATTGGTAATGTTTAATTAGATATATTTAGTAATTTATGTTTCTTATTTTAAGAAAAACGCATCTCCTTATCGTGCAACTGAAAGTTGCTGATGGCTTGCGCCATCTATCGGAATAAATATCAACTATTCTCGTTAATTTTTAATTATTCCAGAATTGGCCAAATACCCATTCTTGATTAATCAAGAAAAGCTAACCACGGACGCCTTTCGGGCTGTTGGCCCTCATCAGTGTGGTGCAAGCTGTACCTAAACGCCCAAAAATTTGGTCATTAAGGCATCCTGAAAAATCATGGAACGGGTAGTTAAGGCCAGAATTGCGTTATTGAGATCCACCACCAACATTATTGAGATCGTTAATTAGTGTTAGATTATCATAGATATCTGATGTGTGGGAAGAAGTAGAAGATGATGTGAATGATGTAATGAACCTTATAATAGTTGGTTTAATTATACCATTTCTGGAAGATCAAGATAAAAGAAAGCGCCATCTGTGCTAAGGCCGGGAGATGAGTAACAACTTAGTATAAATATAAACGCCGTGATTGGCTGGCTGTCCCCAGTCGACGATAGACAAGGTGGAGCTCTGGCATAAGTCTTCATTTATTGTAGGCTTCCCTTGAGGAAGATCATAGTAATCTACGAAATGTTGGAATTGTTTTATATCTCTACACAAGGTTATTGTTTATTTTTACTAAAAGTAGGTCAGTGTGTGTCGTTTAAAAGCTATAAATATTTATCACAATGAGTTTCCTTTTCTACTTTAAAATGCTAGCTTTCAAGTGATAATGGTAGAGGCGCCAAATTCATTGTACATAGTTAATATTGCCACGTTTTTATTTTTAAAACGCTAATTTTAGTTTAGTAAAACATTATTTTTAAAGTTTATTATTTTAAAAGTGAAATGTTTGTTAATGAAAAAGATATTTTACCTCAACTCATTTTATTGCCGCTTTCTTTTACAAGCCATTTGTTTATGTATATTTTTACATATCGTTTTTATTGAGTTTTTACCAATTTAGTATGTACATCATTGACTTTTAATGAATGGAAAAAAAGAAATTGAAAATAAACATATGAAAAATTAAAATAAAATTTTAAAGGAAATTATGTACAATTAAAAATTGTTTTTGTAACGTCTCATATTCCCCTTCTTGAAGCATTTATTCTCGGGTAATAAATGGTCGAAGTTGAGATATGTGAACGCGTCTTGCTTGCTTTTGGTCTTTCAGAGAGATATCGTAGGTTACATCAGATATCTTTTTTTGAATGACAAATGGTCCTTCATATTTTGGTGATGTCTTGATGAGACGAGGGTCGTTGAAGGCAATTTTTCTTATGACTAAGTCTCCTTCTTTAAAGACATACTTGGGGTGATGGCTATCGTGTTTAATCTTCCACTTACTTCTAAATTGTTCTGTCCGCAGGCTAGCTTTCTTCCTGGCTTCTTCAATTGTAATTGGAGTTTGGTCGGCAAATTCGGGTACATTACCGATTCCATACATTAAGAAAAGCGGTGAAAAACCAGTCACGTCATGTGGTGTGGAATTATAATTTTTGACAACTTGCGGTAACAATGAGCTCCATTTACATCTAGGTTTCTCTAGAACAGCTATTCTCAGTTTTGTCATTATCGTATCATTTAATTTCTCACAAATGCCATTGCACTGAGGATGATAAGGCGAAGTATATGTGTGTTTAATTCCTTGTAAAGAAAGAAATTTGTTGAACTCTTTTGATATAAAGTTTTTGCCATTATCTGTTAAGATAGTATTGATCGAATTAACAGATTTGATTATCTTATCAAGACATTGAGTGACAGCTTGAGCAGTGTTTGTTATTGTGGGATATGCCCATAGATAACGAGTTGCGTGATCAACAAAAACTTGAATGAATTTATGCTTTGTGTTAGCTGCTGCTGTTCCCAGTACAATAGTGTCACAACCGATCATTTGTAATGGTTGGATATTTGACGTTGGAGTGATCATTTCTCCAAAAGTTGGTTCATGTCTGACCTTCACTAGTTGACAAGATTTACAAGATCGAACATAATTCTTGATATCAGTTGTTATTCCTTTCCACCAATAACATTGAGTTATAAGTTTGCATGTTTTGGTTATTGATGGGTGACTCAATGAATCGTGATATTCTTCCAATATTTTTTTGGTAAGCGAGTTTGGGACAACTGCTTTAAAAACTCCTTTTTGTTTGATCATTACCACACCGTCGTGAGTGTGGGAATTTTTCAAGAAACTCAAATCTGAATTTTGTTGGTGTTCTTGAAGTTCTTGAGTTGCAATGTTGACAACTGGGAGTCTTGATAAGGCGTCGACATGAGTTTGTTGCTTTCCAGAACGATGAACGATGTTACATGATTTCGAGGATAAACTAAGAATCCATCTAAAATACTTAGGTTTCGGTTTCTTCATGGTGAAAAGCCATTGGAGGGCTGCATGATCAGTGATGATTTCAAATGGTTGGTTTTCTATGTATACATGAAAGTGATCAGTTGCTTGTATCACGGCTAGGCATTCCATCTCATAAGCAGAATAATTTTCTTGGTGTTGTTGCAGTGTTTTGAAGTAATAGGCAATTACATGTTCCTCATTGTCTGGACCAATTTGTGTTAGGATTGCTCCAATTCCATATTTGGAGGCATCTGTATAAACTTTAGAGGGGTAGTCCGGGTTGTAAATAGCAAGGACAGGTTTTGTAGATAGTGCCATTTTAAGTTTAGCGAATGACTCCTCTACTTCCTCATTCCAGATGAAGGGCTGATTCTTCCGAGTGAGTCGAACCATGGGGAATGAAATTTTAGAAAAGTCCTTCACAAATTTTCTGTAATAATTTGCCAATCCCATGAACTGACGAACTTTCTTTACAGTATCAGGTCTTGGAAAGTCTTGAATAGATTTTACTTTTCCTGGATCAGGTTTTAATTGATTGTGACTGATGATATGTCCGAGGTATTTTACTTCAGTTCTTCCAAAAATACATTTCGACAATTTTAATTTCATGTTGTACTGTCTTAATTTGTCAAAAACTTTACTAAGAAGCTCTATGTGCTCTTGCCATGTTTTCGTGTACACCAATATGTCATCTTGGAAAGAGCAAGTTCCTTTCCATAATAATTCACCTAGAATATGTTGGATTATCCTTTGAAACGTTGAAGCAGCATTTTTTAAACCAAAGGGCATCACTAAAAACTCATAATGACCATCGTTTGTGACGAATGCAGTTTTTTGAATATATTGCGGGTCCATTTCGATCTGCCAATAACCCCAGGCAACATCAAGGGTAGAGAAGAATCTGGATCCATGCAATCGATCAAACATGTCCTGTATGTGAGGTAGGGGTTGCCTGTCATCCAGTGTGATCTCATTAAGACGTCTGTAATCAATGCACATCCTTTTATTTCCATCCTTCTTGGGAACCATAACAACAGGAAATGCCCAAGGAGAATCTGAAGTTCTTATTAACTTGTGTTCGAGAAGTTCTTTAACTTGTTCAGCTATCTCTTCATACTCTTTTAGAGGACGACGATAGGGTCTAAGAGAAATTGGTTGTTCACTTTTCGTGATGATCTTATGTTGTATAGCTACTTTTCCCAAATCAATAGCATGCTGAGAAAATACATTCCTATTGTGTTCAAGTAATTCTTTTAATTCATGTTCTCTTATATCTTCTAGATGATTTACAAGAATTGGATTTTGTAATCCATCAAATTTGGTGTAAATTGTTTTGTCTCTGACATCTATTAAAAGATTAAAAAGAGATGCAACATCTAATCCGATCAAGAGTGGATATTTAAAGTTCTTCATTACATGGAGAGTTACAGGTTTAATTAGTTTATCTATTCTTACCTTGGTCTGAAGGCTTCCACATGTCCTGGTAACACCATCCGCTTGGCTGATGTGAATGTCTGAATTTGGTTGAAGTTGAAGACGGGTTCGCTTGAACAATCGCCAATTGATTATTGATACTGTTGCACCAGTATCCACAAATGCTTGCGCAGGAATTCCATTTACTTCAACACTTATGTTGATAAGCTTGAGAGCTCCTTGTGTAGGGGTATTTGTCAAAGTACTTACATTCAACAATTCCGGGGCTCCGCATACTTGTTTCACTGAAGTGTTTTGATTAGGCCTATCCTTTTTATAATTAGGATCATAATCCTCACAATCTGTGACCCAATGTTTAATTTTTATTCCCTTTTTCGAACATATTGGACACCAGAATGGGCAAACATTTTTTCTATTATCATTATTTTTTGTCGCGAGATGTATTTTGTTTTTAGGCTTAAACTGAATTGAAGCCCTATTTTGTTCAATTGAAGCTGCAATATGAAACCATTTTGTGGCGTCAGTTGGCTGTGCAGCCACAATTAAATCTTTCCAATCATTTGGAAGTCCGTCTGTTAATAAATTAATTTTTTCCTCCTTCGTTAGATGGGTTTGGTTTAACAGGCGAATTTTATCTTGAAAATAATTTTCTATTGATTCTTCTCGTTTTAATCTTCGATGTGATGCTGAGACAATTGGATTTGCGTTGTATGAACCAAATCTTTGAATCAACTTTTCCTTTACAACTTCCCATCTTTTTATTGCAGGATTTGAAATAATCTCGTCTGCATACCATTCAAGTGCTGAATCTGTCAAGTAATACATAAGATTTTTGATTTTTTCATCTTCTTTTAAAGAATTATTTTCAAAATCATATAATTTGATCCATGACTCAGGCCTAATTGCCGACTTCGAGCCGTTGAATTTTTGCAACCGGTTGTTTGGATTTTCCGCCATTTTTTTTTTCTTCGTATCCTTTTCGACTGCGCCAAATGCCACGTTTTTATTTTTAAAACGCTAATTTTAGTTTAGTAAAACATTATTTTTAAAGTTTATTATTTTAAAAGTGAAATGTTTGTTAATGAAAAAGATATTTTACCTCAACTCATTTTATTGCCGCTTTCTTTTACAAGCCATTTGTTTATGTATATTTTTACATATCGTTTTTATTGAGTTTTTACCAATTTAGTATGTACATCATTGACTTTTAATGAATGGAAAAAAAGAAATTGAAAATAAACATATGAAAAATTAAAATAAAATTTTAAAGGAAATTATGTACAATTAAAAATTGTTTTTGTAACGTCTCAATATAATCCATATTATCTTTTTTTTAATAGTGCAGACTGTGCACTTTGCATGTATTGACAAGATGTCAATAAAATTATTTTAATTGTCAATTGTCAACAGGCTTAATTAAGAAAATATCTACTATTTCTTATAAGAAGTGTTGTGATAAATATTTGTGTATAGAGAATTTTTGAACGGTTTTCACAATTGTAACTTAAATTGTATGTGTGTCGTGTTTATACTATTGTATCTTTACCAATGTGTCACCGAGATTGTCTGTAGTGAAATTTCTATAAAGGGCTAAGAACGAGTGAAGATAACGAATAGAAATATTAAAAATAAAAAAAGGCATATCCTGACTAGGAGCACATGTGCTTTTCAGAAGGCAAAGCGCCATCTGGTGGAACAGAAATCAACTATTCATTGATTTAACCTGTTCCCTGATATTTGGCCAACCCAATTTCTTGATAAATCAAGAAAAGCCATCCACGAACGCATTTCGCGCTGTTGGCGCTCGTCAGCGTGGATAGAAATATAGTGAGACGATCATCACAGATATTTACTCATCCCATACATACGGCTAGCCCACCCAGTTTATTTAGTTGCTATTTGAAGATTCATATATACTATCCTAATTGTGGCATATTGTCACAAAGCTTTGTTTTTCAAAGTTTTGCTGTTTAACTTATTTGTTTATTTTAGTTGTTCCACATATGGCACATGCTCTATTAGCTTCTACTGATATTTAATCTCATTATAAGTATTTTAGTTCAGTTCGTTTAAAAAAAGTAATTTCGTTTCTCTCTATTCGATTGATAATGTTTGGTTATAACATTTTTATTCAGAATTAATAAATATAATAACGAATAGATTCAAAAAGGATAAGTTTCTTTATTTGAAAAATCATTCGAGCTTTCGGGCGCAAGCTGCCCTTCTACAGGAATAATAGATACAATTTCAAGTAATTAGTAAAGGAATTAATAAATGTCGAATTGTCTTGATTTTATATATATAAATTAAATATGTGAAAAAACACATGTGCTCCTGGTTAGAATATGCCTTTTTCATTTTTATATACGAGTATATATGTCATAATATATGCTCTTCCAGGATTAATAAAACAATCCAACAGCCAACGAGAGAGAGATGGGCAGCTAAAGCTAAGAAAACTAACTTACGACCATTTTTTGGCCACATTCCTGAGGGGGGCGTCACCACCTGGCGCTTATCTTTTGTTAGCCCCGCTTGTGTACACAGGGAAAAAAGTCGTTCAGCAGATAACGTCGCACTCGCCACCTCTTTCTCTCTCGGCTGGCTGCCTGGATTATTGCCTCTAACAACTCGTCGTGTGATTTTTTCTCTCCTCACCACATTTACCACTAAATTGTCATATTTAAAAGTCGACAGGATAAGATCTGACCGGGAAGCAAATCCCTCATATACCAGAGCATGAAGAAACAAGAAGCCAAGCCACGATGATCGAACAAACCCACAACCAAGTTCCACAAGAACCAACGACCGACGCTACTGTAGCCGCTTTCCTTCGAACTCTCACCCTCTGTCTCGACCAACTTTTAAACCGTGAGTCTGAAGAAGCAATCACCTACGACGGAGATGAACCTGCCGCACACTTCTTCTCACAACTTGAGTCTCAGCCGAACTTCCACAACTTAGAGCCAGCACGCCAAGCTCGAAAGGCTCTATCATCACTCAGAGGCGAACCTCGCAAAATTGCACAAGACTTAGCTCTACTCAATAAGACTTATGAAGAGGTCAAGGAGTCACTCTGCGCCGTCTATCCCCGACGCCCTAGCTTCACTCTTCAAGAGTTCTATGAACTTAAATGCACATCGATGGCCGAGATCGAGACCTACTACAAGAACAAGGTCCGAATAGGATTGGCGATCAACCTCCCTAAGAGTGCCATCGTGCAAGCACTATCCAACGGTGTGCCACGTAACTATGGCAACCTTTTAAAGATGGCACAACCCTCGGGACCAGAAGAATGGTTATGCTTAACCCAACAGCTGACCTACGAAGGGGATAACACCAGCACTAAAGCTGCCCAACAACGATCACCGCGCCAGAGCAGAGCACCTTCCACCACCGTGGACAAGACCCCACCATATCCTTGCCGTTACTGTGGCCAGAATCATTGCAACAAACAATGTCGTAAACAACCATTCGCCGCCGACAATACTCTCCTTCACCAGGTACAGACTCCTGAACAGAGGTCTTCTCTCCGGGATGCGCAAATCCATCCCATCAAGCAAGCTATCACAAAACCAATAGCCACGTCCCAAATTTATCACGTCGCACCTTCCCAAGTCCCAATTGAACAGACTTCCCAAGTACAAATTGTACAGACTTCCCAAGTCCCAATTGCACAGACTTCCCAAGTCCCAATTGAACAGACTTTCCAAGTCCCAAATGAACAGACTTCCCAAGTACAAATTGCACAGACTTCCCAAGTCCCAATTGAACAGACTTCCCAAGTACAAATTGCACAGACTTCCCAAGTTCGAATTGAACAGACTTCCCAAGTCTCAATTGCACATACTCCCCAAGATCCCACTACCCCTGATCCACATGAGCTGATTGTGGAAGATGAGATGTCCAAGAACCCTCAACATGACAACCGCCAACTGTTAGAGGACACAGCCCTTAGTGACTCTAGCACGCCGGACAAGCGAGACAGCCCCAGTCTCAGTGAGGAGAAGTGCTACGAGAGCTTTGGTGACTGCGAGCATTCCGACTGTAGTAGAGTAATGGAAAACCCCACTGGAATAATTTCTTCCAACAACGCCGTCCCCTGCCAGTCTACGCCACCACGAGCGGATCAAGCCGCCTACGTCCCGCGGACTCGTCTACACGCCATGTACGGCAACCACATTCCCCATCGGGACTTTCCAACATGAACCAAGTCTTCAACACAACCCAGCTTCGAAGTCCAACAGAAGCCCATCAACAGTGAGTGTTTAACTTTATTGTGATTTCATCCGTTTACATTTTTGCTTGTTATATATATCACATCCATGTTAGCCCACTTTTAGCACAGTTCATGCTCTAAATAACTTATCTCATATCAATTTTAAAACCATAATATGCTACAAGCTTCAAGCTTACAATGCCTTATTTTATTCTCAATAACATGTTCTCTCGAAAATTTTTCTTATCTTACACCATCGCTCTTGAAAAAAAAAAAAAAACTCTTGTTCTTTAATTTTTCGTACATCAACTTATGTTTTTATGAACCAATGACCAAATTTTCGCTGAACCTCTCAGTCTTTCTGCAGTGAATCTATTCCTACATTTAAACTTAGGTTCTGAAAGTCAAGGCTTTTTTTTTTCAACCATTCGACCTCAGAGGTCTTATTTTTGTCAATTGACCGCAAAGGTCCACTTTTTTCACTCGACCCCGAAGGTCTTTTCTCTTTCACGTACGTGCATGTCCATTATTTGTTTAATTTATTAATTTTAGTGTTATCAAGAGAACCGTACATATGTTGTCTGCCTAATCAATCTCCTCCATTCTAAAGTATCTCTGTAAAATGTCTCAATACATATTAGCACCACGTTTTGTTGACGAATGCTGCAGAGATGACGATTTGCTCCAGCCTCTTTCTAATGGCTTCCTTTATTCATTTTACAATGTTGAAACACTTACTTTACAGCTCTCTTACTTTCCACCTTTCTTCTCGGGACCTTATGAAATACTGGGGACTTTTCCCCTCGGACTCGCTACACAAGTAACTACATAGATAAGATAGATTGGCCCAGGGCAAGTCTCCCCTCGCTCTGTTCGCCGAAATTCTAACATTGTATGTAGTTTTATATTTACCGCAGTCCTGAGCTCACACAATTGTCAACCTCAATCTCATTTCTCGTACTCTACACTTATAGCATAGAAAGCCCATGACAAGTTTCCCCTTGCCATGTCCGCCTGAAAAATATCTTAAAGTATAGAGTTCCCCAGTCTTAATGATCTTCAGAATTTCACCATATGTATGTGACTCTTCTTCTCGTTGTTCACACTCCTCCATATCACTTCCCTTATAGTACATTAGATTTTGTTGTATATAGCTTTTTATAACCTTGATATTTTCAAAGATTTCCTTAAATGTCAAACTCCCCGGTGTTGTAAAACTGATTGTAAATAGTATTTACTTGTGTACTATACAATATTTTATTTACATAAAACTATGTCACCATTACCTTAACTAATTTTAACTGTAAAATTATTTTCTCTATTCCTGGCTTCTCCAGCTTTAAATATACTTAAACCATGTTCAGCCTTCTTCAACGGGGGCCATATGTCATAATATATGCTCTTCCAGGATTAATAAAACAATCCAACAGCCAACGAGAGAGAGATGGGCAGCTAAAGCTAAGAAAACTAACTTACGACCATTTTTTGGCCACATTCCTGAGGGGGGCGTCACCACCTGGCGCTTATCTTTTGTTAGCCCCGCTTGTGTACACAGGGAAAAACAGTCGTTCAGCAGATAACGTCGCACTCGCCACCTCTTTCTCTCTCGGCTGGCTGCCTGGATTATTGCCTCTAACAACTCGTCGTGTGATTTTTTCTCTCCTCACCACATTTACCACTAAATTGTCACATATATATAAAAGTAGTGTTAAATATCAGTACCAATTTTCATAGTTATATTTTATATAACGTTGAAAGTACTAACTCTTACTTCTTTCGAGCCTACCTCAAATACTAAACACATTTAATAAAGAAGGAATTTTTCCCAAAAATTTCCAATACACCCAGCGACACCAAACATTGAAAGTAGTTCTAAATATTCGATTACCGATAGGAAAATTTCTCGGCATTTTCAGCTCCCCCCCCCCCCCCTCCCACACACACAAAAAATTCTGTTAAAAATATTACTTTGTTAATAAAGGCGATATCGAAAACTGATTTTTCCCTCCTGAGCAGAACTACTTAGTGGGTGACAACAATTAAGTCATAACTTGTGTTTTTTTTTAAATACTATATATAGTTAACGAGAAGCTAATAGTTAACAAGATTAATGTTCTTAATAATAATTAGCACACCAAGTATATCGGTCACTTTAACAAGAAAATGGTTAAATTATGGGGAAATAATGGCTAGCATAATGTAGAAAGATTGAAAAGGGGGGCTCTAGCGACATATATATAGTTTTGAAAATAAAGGAATTTATATTTATAGCTTTATTGATATACCGCTCGATATTTTGGATTATATATATATCGGTTCAAAATCACATTAGTAGGTACCGCTCAACCAGAGCAACCTAGTTCATGATAATTGAAACAATGAATAATAAGTGAAGGTTATTCACATATTAAACAAAATGTTAACACGGGATACAATCCTGGTTCATGACTGTCGGGAATCGAGGGTGTTACCCACTCGTCCACCGACTTTGTTATTATATATATATAGAGATAATCATTATTGAATCAAATATTATTTTTCTATATATTAATATTTCGATTGGCAGAATAATAACCTTTATCAAGATAAGTAAAACATTCGTACGGTCCTACACGTAATGGTTAAAATTCGAGAATATATAAATCGCAATGTTGAACATGTTAGAAATCTTTATTTCACTTTAAAAAGTAAAATGATTGAAAAATTTATGGAGACGTTGAAGTTAGTAAACGGCGCAGGAGTTCCTGTGGTAATGGATGACCCTAGGAGCAGGAACTCCTGGTAGAATTCAAATAAAAGATATGGAAGTGAGTATAAATAGCTAACATCAGTTTCTACAGTATCTATTGTACAACAAGAATACTAATTGAGAATGTCTAGGTTATAGCAGCAGTATAAACGTTAGAAGTTTCCCCAGTTTGAGATCTTCCAGACCATCTTAATTCTTCTATTGACTGCTTCTGTTTTATAGAGACAATAACACTAAAAAAAATCATGGTTTGGATTTATATATATAAGATTAAATATGAAATGTAAATAATAAATTTTATCTAATAAAAATATAAATCTTAAATATAATTTAAATTAAGTTTTCTATTTAAAATAAAAACATATTATTCTAACATATAATTACTTTTATTACATTTTTCTCTCCTTAATAAGATATAAATATAATACATATAAACAACTATTTAATCATCTAACTTAAAAACAAAAAAATTATCAACTTTTATCTTATATAAGATTAAATAGTTATATTTTAACGTAGAAAATTAGGAAAGACAAACTTCAGGATGACACGGCAATTTATTTAAGACAAGAACAAAATCAACATTTATAAGATACAAGATAAGTAATGAGGGAAATTTCCAGAGAGTAGCAAAATATAAATAATATAAATATAATACTCTTTATTCAACTGTAAATACAAAGCGCGATGTCCCGCCAAGGACACTGGCGCCCAAAGGAAAGCAATACAAGAGAGAGAGAGAGAGGGAGAATCTATTTACATATCAAAAAACATATGCTCAAGGCATTTACATATTTTTGAAATTGATTGAAATATAATAATAATAATAATAATATGTACATAAATTATAATAAATACTTTGTTACAATATTTAACCATTTATTTTATTTGTTTACTACGTTTCGACCACTCACTCAAGAAAACAATCCAATAATGCGTATTTCTTGTCCCTATATGAAGATACTGATATGAAGACAGCAGTCATAAAGGGGCAATAAATAAACAATATAGGATTGTTTTTCTTTGATAAGGGTGGCAGTGGGTCATCGAAACGTCGGGTTTGAGGTTATGGGCCTCATCAGTACAGGTGCGGCTTCGATTTCCTAACATCCTACGAGAAGGGTAATGGAATCGGCTTAATCTCCCGAAAATATATTTGATCTAGTGTAGAGCTTATTTTCAGTATCTCCAGAATACAATATTGCAGAATAATGCTATATTACTGTAACAAAAGAGGCACCTCTCCCTTTTGGTACATAAATACCATCCTCCAGCGCAATCTACAATGCTAATTATTAATGTGTTTACTTTCAAATAATTGAAATACAATATATTTCTATGCTCGAAGTGCTTCAAGTGCCTCGTAGATCACGAAATACGTGGTGTCGCTGGAGACCCACTGGAGATTCTCAACCAAACTCTGCAGCGGTGGTAGAGGCGCCATATTCACTGTACATAGTGTCATGTATTTATATGATTATCTTTTTAAAATATTACAGACTGTACACTTTGCATATTAAAAATAGAACAATCCATAGATAAATCTTTAATTAAAAAGGCATATATTGGATCAAAATGTCATTTATTTTACCAATATTTCCGTTGGCTTATAACACCTTGATAAAGGTTAGCGTTCAGCTAAATAAAATATTGGTAAAATAAATGATATTTTGATCCAATATATGCCTTTTTAATTAAACTTTTGCATGTATTGACAAGATGTCAATAAAATTATGTGAATTGACAAAGTGCTTCAATGTATCGCCCCTAGATGACGACAATGTATTTTAACCCAAGCTACTCCAGTATAGGTGGGCCGATAAACCCGCAGACATCACGCTATCAGGGAAATGTTTTCTTTAATCTTATCTTTGTTTGGACGTTTCGGGCACAGATCTTCGCCAAAACTATATACCAGCCAACGTTGTCGAATATAAAATATAAACCGAGTAATCCACTGAGCGCCATCTATATATACACGCCATTCTACTGTCCATATGTCCATAGTTTACTTGAATATCATATCTAAGATTCCATTCTTCTGTAAAGCATATAAAGCAGAATGATCCAATACAGTATTAGAACTCTAAGAAGCTGTCTGGTAGATTAAATTGGCGAAACCGCAGGAAGGGTTCACCATCGATGAACCAAGCCCTCCCAATAATAATTTTTCATCTCAGTAAGAGGACAGTAGAGATGTTTGTTTTAGTGTAAAAGAAATATTCGTATTTTTGATGCTTTCACTTTCTATAATTAAACCATTTTTCTATAAAAAAATTAGACACTTCGGCCAGTTGGAGTTTTTTATTTTCTCAACGTTTCGACAAAAATCCTGACGAAGACAAAAGATGGCCGAAGTGTCTAGTGTTTATATAAATATGAATGCCGGCCAGGCAGCCTCTATCTTTACGATAATTAAATCAATTTAGCACTTTTTTATTTTACAAATAAATAACGGTTACTACTGTTCTTACTGCAATGGAAATATATTGAGAGGGTTTCACTGAGTCCCAGTAATTTTTCTGGTTTAATCAAGCATGCCATTATTAGATTGCATATTGTTGCACCAGGTTGCGGTTTGTAAGACTCTTTAGCCTTGATTCTCTCCTCAGACGCGTTTCCAGAATGTGACTCAACAATCCTACATGGTTAGACCAGTCAATAACAAGGTAACTCTATTTTTAGGTAGCATTTAGAATATCTCTTTATTTATCACATCAAAGTTTAAAGCAAGTGTTTCAAAATATAAATGATTTTGTAGTTTAAATAAATATTCTATAATAATTCTAATCTGTTTTATAAAAATAAATATAAAAATTGAAATATCTGAAAAATAATATTATAAATAATTTTTAAAATAGGCGCGTTAACCATGATGCAACAATATGCATCTAAGTATTATATATTTTACATATTAAAATTCTATATATTCTATGTAACGTCGTTACCTAGCAATCCGCTGGAATACCAGAGGTTGTTTGAACGAACCATTGTAAGGATGTAAATATGAAAAGCTGGCCGATATTTCCATAAAAGAGGTGGTTCAATGTAAGATAAGAAAGACAAACGACTCTATGTAATGCGATACTCCTACCGGAGTCACCTGTCTGGAGGAAGCTGACACTTTGATTTGCATAGATGACAAGGTGGTCGTGGTGTACTCTTATATGGTCTCCATAATGGTTATTGTGAGAGCAACAAGTTTCATATACTAGGACCGAGCTGTATATGTAAATATATATTTTGAGGGAATTTCTTAAAATATATTTTATTCGCTATATATAGCTATAGCTTCGTTCTCTCTTTTAATGTTGGTTTCTTGTGGCCTTTGTGCTTGGGTCCGCGGAAAAATAAATATTATTATAAACAGTAGATTATCAACAAGCTTTCGAGCATTTCTGCCCTTCTTCAGGAATAAAATAAGTCTTAATTTGTTCTTGTTGAAGGACAGAAATACACGAAAGCTTGTATAAATAAAAAAGCTTACAAGAAACTCTTCCCCTCATGATTCTGTTCTTCTTTTGATAATCTACTGCTCCACGTGATTATTCAACTTATAATAATAACTAGCCGAATGACCCGGGCAACGCCCGTGTTTTAATTTAGACACGTGGACCTGTTGGATCATTAACGCCCGTGTTTTACCCGATTGAATGTTTTTATTCAAATACTATTTGTTACAATTATAAATTGGCGCCTTAAATAAATGCATATATTAGTTAATAACTATAGCCTATGTGCTTTATCTGTCTATGTACTGTTGGCTTCCGTAGGCGTCTCTTACTGGGAAAAAGAAAGAGAGGATTTCATTTAGTTATTAACTAATATATGCATTTATTTAAGGAGCGACCCGCTCCAACACAATAGTTACAAAAACGAAACAGAGTGGGGGAGGCATGATGGGGGGGGGGGGGGGGGGGGGGAGGGGAAAGGTGGCGTGATTGTAGCCAACCAATAGGAGGGCGCCATTCCAAAAAAAAAAAAGCAAACGGTGACAGAGTTAGTTGATTGATTAGGAGATGAGGAATGACGCTCGTAACTGCATAATAATAATATTATTATAGCTGCGTCTGTACTCATGTTAGAGTCGGAAGCAAAGGCTTCCATATTAGGAATGGCCTCAAATTACAGGCAAAGTCAGACTTTCACCAAAGTGTGCCTGGATCATGGTGGCATGAGATCAACGAAAGCTGCACCCCTACACCCCATTCCATCAGCTCGAGAAGCATGAACTCATGGAATTCGTGTAATCTTTACACAATGGGATAAGAAACAACAAACAACATAATATTATTATTGTATTTTTTAGTATTTGTTTTATACTATTGACTAGCTCTTATAGGCATTTTAGATAGTACATTTTTAGACGGCAAAATTCACCATTAGCAGTATCCCTAACTTTATCACACATCGAAAATTATGCAAATTATTTAGACAATATGTGCTCTTTTTACATATTTCCTTCATATTTACATCTATTAACGGAATAGAAATATATATTATTTACCTTTAGGTAAATAAAATTATAGTGTTGTTTATGAAATAAATGCTCTCCTGATATACAACTGATAATTACTGATTGATTAGCACCATCTAACGGATAAATATTTAATATTAATTTTTTTAATTTCTGAATAACTGGAAACAAACCAAGTTTGACAGAAAATATAATTACAATATAAATATTCCAAAAAAATCTTGCGGTATTCTATATACTAAGGTAAAATATATATTAAACCTCATTATATATTTTTGTTTAAGTTTTGCTTTAAAGATTATGTGTGTGTTGTGTATACAAAATCTCCTAATTCTTTTTTTATTACTTTTGTTTGAAGGAGGAGCTTTCGGACAAAAAATCCTTTCTCAGCTCAGATACCCCCATTGTGTGACAGATTTACTAATGAATTCTCTTTCTGAAAGAGATTTTATACATTTCAATATTTTTTACATACATATATTAATTCAGATGAACATCCGATATTTACAAATTAGGTTACAAACTATGGTTGTAAGAGAAATTATCTGTTTTAAAAAGTTTAAATAATTGTGTTTTATCAAATCATATTCATCAAAAAGTGCATAAGTTATTTTAAATAAAAAAGGAAAAATAGAATGTTTAGCTTACAAAGAAATGCATTAATTTGTGAATATATAGTTTTAAATTCATTTAAGATTTTTATCCTTTCTATATATGTAGGTTGAATTTAAAAACTATCATTTATTGTAATTTTATTTTTTTTAAATCCTGTAAAATTAATAAAATATGGTTAAAATAATAAAAAGGAACGTGAATAAAATGAATGTAATTTATTTTAAAATAAAATGTAAAAAAATCTTCCAAAAATCACAGAAGATTAAATGTAAACAAAGGATTATTGTGAACTAAATTGCAGCACAGAGATATACAAATAAACAAACCGAAAGAAGAAAACAGCAATCCTAAATCAAATTAAAACACCATTAAGGTCAATTTAAATAAATGATTTACCGTAATTTCATGGAGAGAGAAAATTGGCAAATAAAAGTCAGAAATAGAGATGTTAATAAATTTCCCCTCTTCTACAAAGACAGTCGCCATTTTGCCAAGATGGCGGCTCTATTAAATGGGCAGACGCGAACAAGGCAATTTTTCTTCCGATTTCTAATTTATGGTGGGCAATAATTCGGTGCTTGAATCCGGACATTTAAATATGCAATTTGGAGTCGAATGGCTTATGCAAATCGCGTTTAGAATCCACTTAAATTTCATTGGTGTTTTAAAGAGCTCTAGATTTGGTGCCATTTAATTTCGTCTGTTTATCTTTTAGTATAAATTTAAGGATGGAATAATTAGTGTTTTGGAAATAAGGTAGGGCCATTAATGCCCTTGATAAATATTGAGCTCAAATAAGAGAACGTAAAAAAGGAAAAAAAAACTGTTCTATACAATTAAGAAAAAGATCGTGCAACTATAATTTGCTGATGGCGTGCGCCATAAGTCTATAAAGACGGCTATACAAGTCTGCTTTATTTTTTAGACAGGGTGATATCACAACGTGGGTTTTAACCATTGCAGATTTTTTTTGCAATTTTCATTTGTATATATTGAGTCGCCTTAACCCCTTGGTTGCGGAGAGCCAATATACACTCATGGACGAAACTTAAGGAAGTGAAAAGTCTTTTAATTGTCGCTGGTTGTCTTTTTTTTTTTTAAGGAAACGCAATTTTGTTCACACTTGGTTATCTCGTGTATCTTCAATAAAGGTCACTGTAATATCTTTCAGAGTTATTGTCTGAATCCCGATATACATGCTAAAAGATACAACTTCCTCAAGTTTTGTCCATGAGTGTATATACACTTGGTTATCTCGTGTATCTTCTATAAAGGTCACTGTGATATCTTTCAGAGTTATTGTTTGAATCCCGATATACATGGTAAAAGGTACAACTTCCTTAAGTTTTGTCCATGAGTGTAATCGCCCGGCGCCGCGATCTGGTCAGTGCGGACGGCCAATATATTTGGTTCTCGAAGGGAAGGAATAGCTTCCTCCATGAAATCCAACGGGACCATTTAACTATTGGCCAGTTGTCATGGGATCAATGGGACAATAAATTATTCTTTTTTGGATCCGTTTTAACCCGTGTTGTCAATTTCCTTGATCTTTCTTTCAACATGACACAACTTTCTGACAGCTATCTTTTCCACCTTTCAACTACATAAGTTTATGAGCTTTTTTTTTATATTTTTCTTCCTGAAGAAAAAATTTCAATCTATATTAATAAAATGGAAATTTCATAAGTGGTGTTCGCTAAAAACTTTCGTTACAATGCATCAATTTCGACCAAATTTTCAACATTTATGTAAAACGAGATGGAGCAGGTTTTGCTTAACATCAAAATATTTTTCCTAACTTTAAAATACATAACTTTGCTGTTATCGATAAAATACAAAATAATTCAACAGAGTTAATTTTATTTATATATAAATACAAAAAAAAAAATTCAGCAATTCATTCAACTCAATCTAAAAAAATATTCAAAACAAGCAATTTTAAGATAACACCATATGTAAAACAGTCGGCCAAGAAAACAACAACGATATTACATCTTTCTCACATATTCACACACAATCTTGATTAATAATTAAAACTAATCTTTAACATTGTTTATTATACTTCATAATATATAATATTCGTTAGGCAAACTTTCACTCGGATAAAACCCGGGCGAAGCCGGGTACACATCCGCTAGTCTATATATATAAAATTGAATGTCTGTGTGTCTGTGTGTGTGTCTGTGTGTGTGTGTGTCCTCTATGGATTCAAAAACCATACATCCAATCGCCGTGAAATTTTGGGATATTATTAGGTGTATCTCCGGAAAGGTTTACGAAAAATAATTTCTTGAATATCTTTAATATCCTTAGAGTTATTTGCAGATTTGTAGCTTTAACTCGCAAGCAACGCCATCTTGCAACGGAGATCTGCCCCTCCCCCCCGGCCGCCCGCTGGCCAGTTGGTTGGACAGTCCAAGTTCCCACCGACCAATCAGAGGGATCAAGAGCCCCCCTCCCCCCCCCCCCCCCCGTCCGGCCGCCGGCCAATCAGAGTGATCAAGAGGTCCTGGCGCGCGGGGGGCGGGTGACCTCCGGGAACTACGTCCATCTTCCATAAACGACCATGATTTTATTCAACTTATCGAGTATTTTTCAAGGGACCGGGAAAATATGTTCACTAGATTAAACGATGCATTTGCAATGTAGAAAATTAGGAAAGACAAAATTCAGGATGACACGGCACACGGGGACCGGGAAATAATAATCACTTTATCGAGAGATTCACGACCATGACTTTATTCAACTTATCGAGTATTTTTCAAGGGACCGGGAAAATATGTTCACTAGATAAAACGATGATTTTGTAATGTAGAAAATTATGAAAGACAAAATTCAGGATGACACGGCACACAGGGACGGGAACAAATGTTCACTTTATCTATACTTTATATTCAAATTTACGAGTTTCAAATTATCAAAATATATCTTTTTTTTATAAGTTTATAGAGAATTGTTTTAACAAATGTTCGTTAGACAAACCTTTACTCGGGTAAAACCTCGGGCGAAGCCGGGTACGTCCGCTAGTAATTTAATAAAATAATCGTCTGTATCAATATTAAGGTGAAATTATAAGGCTTCCGGGGTTAAGTTTCTTTCTTCTTTTTAATAATTCTCATCTCTAGCTTTTGAATATGAAATCCCTTCTACAGGATAAAATACGATGCAATGATGTGACTTCAGATAAAGAAGTTGACGAACAAATTTTTCAATGTTTTTAGGTCTTCCCTTCTTAAGACGAGCGGCTTCCTCTTCGATTTACACCTCCCACCCTCACTATGGTTCTACCATTGGATGCTGAGCCTGTAGACCATTTTAGGCTGTGGTGGTGGTATCTTGTACAAAACTCTTTGAGTCTAGAGCGTCAGATCCCCATATTGGACTTTTTGCAATACAATCTCTGAGAAGTACTGTAGAGATTGTTGCCTTTCTGCATATTCCTTCCAAAGTTGTTATGTCTACTGGGGTGAGGTCTGGGTGGTAGGAATTTATTATTTTTAATGTTTGTTGGTTTTTTATAAAAATATTTTAGGCTGTTTATCACAATATAAATCATGGAGTAAATTATCAAATAGACTAATATTTATCAAAATACGAAACTATTTTAGACGCGTAAGATTCTTTTTAAAATAAAACATTTTCTACTGCCTTTACTGCAATGGAAAAATTAATGGGAGGGCCTGGCTCATCAGTGGTGAACCCTCCCAGCGGTTTCGCCAGTTTAATCTACCATACCGCCGTTATATTGCATTTTTGGAACTTCCTTTTATAGTGATACTGATGCAACAACAACAACAAAACAGCTTTATTAGGGCATCTTGCCCTGTACAGATTCGCCTTTGAATTACTGACAATATTCAACACAAGAGAAAAAGGAGAGATGGAGTATTTACAATTAAAGTATGGCAAATATTTTTATTGTGCCCCTGTTCTTCTCTCTTCCACGAGTGCAATTTTATTTACAACCGATTTTTGGTAGTTGAACAGTTCTATTGCCCAACTTTTCTTATCTGAAACAGTTTTTATTGTCTTTAATGAGTTCAAATGTGGTCTAGGAAGACTTTTCAGGATCTTTTTTCTCTCACCTTCCAGATCTCCGCACTCGGCAGTAAAATGGTATATCTCATCGGTTATCTGACCTCCGCATAACTTACAGTACAAATCTTCTTTCTTAATTACGTAGATATGATTTTCTTTGATCAATGTTGATATTATCCTGATCTGTGCAATAAAACTCACTAAAGCTGAGGACAGATTGCATGAAAAATAATGTTCTGGAATGAATGAATCATAAAGTAACCTAGAGTTTGAGTATGTTTTCGTAAGAGATAACTTTGCCAGATCTTGCTGCAATAGCTGTTCAATTTTTATTTTTAGTATATTCGGTAGTTCGATCTGTATGTCATCATAATTTAACCTAAGGTTTAGCCGTGTGAGTCCACAATGATTGATGATAGTGATACTGATGCTAGATTCTTGGAATGGGTATTTTAGATTAACTATGGACATAAGCTTTGAGGACAGCAGAATTACATATAATTATAAATATATAATATGATTCGAACAATCGCTCTTCCGCAAATATCAATTTGTGTATTTTATTCGAACTAATCGTACTAATATTTATGTTGAGCTGGTCATTTCTACTAAAAAAAATTCAATGAATCCAATATCTTGGCATAGAAAATGGACCAAAGTTGGGAACACCAATAAGATGACAACAGTTGCTGGATATAAAGTCTACTAATGGTTCAAGTATATAATCGAGGCATGGGAGGTGTTGATATGTCTGACTAAATTATCTGCACATATATCGAAGAAAAGTCCATGAAGTGGAGGAGAAAGATTTTGTAAGCGTGAGAGCTCTACTCAATGCTAACATCCTCTGCAAGAAAAATATGACTACCAAACCAAATAGGCTGACCCTTCGAATTTTGAAAGTTTGATTGGAAATTATGATGGGAGAAATCATCAGCACAGACCCAGACATTGTAGAAATTGAATCTCACATCTCATATATGGAACTTATTCTCGGGTCTGGAGGAAGCAAATGTATAGTTTGTTTCCCTTCCCTACAGAGAGAGAGAAAGGACAAGATAACAGTGCTCCATTTGTAACAAAGATGCCTGCATGGATAACTACTGGAATATAGGGGGTATATCTAGAATTAATTTAATAAATAAGGCTTGAAATATTATTTTTATATTGCTATTTTGTAATTTGTATATTCCCCCTAATTTTTAACAAAAATTAAATTATTTTAAATTATTGTATCTTTATAACTCTTTCATTAAATCGATATTTCAAACAATATATAAACCTGTTAAATTAAATTGTAACAAACACTATAACCATAAAACATTAATGGGACTGGAGGCCACTATATATATATATGTTTATAGCTGTGTAACCACGTGATTAGGTGGGGGCGGATGCGCGCGCAACCAAAAGGTTAATCACAGTTTTATCGGTCGTCGTCCATTTTATTCTCATATTAGTTCTCGCGACTAGCCGATTTTCAGCTTAAACCTCGGCTAATTTTCCTTTCCAGTAAGGTCGTTTCTGAGGGCTGCATGAATCAAGAATTTCTTGCAGCGTCCTTCTTCTAATCACGCTTCCTCTTCCCTAGCCAACCGCCCCTGAATAGGCCGATATAAAGTAATTGGGTAAATTTTTCAACCACAGCAATAATCGCACCTCGGAAGATTCTCATTGGCTACGATATCGCCTCTGCGCCGTTTATTTCTTGTCCCTTTATGAAGATACTGATAGGAAGACAAGCAGTCATTAAGGGACAAGAAATAAGCAATATAGGATTGTTTTTCTTTGATAAGGGTAGCAGTGGGTCATACCAGGTGTCAAAAAGGAATTGGATAAGAACAATAATGGTTGAAATCGGGAACCAGCATTAATAAAACAATAAAAAAATTACTGTTACTAATTATCAAAAGGGGTGTGGATGAAGTGAGATTGAATACTTTCAAGATAGGATAGTGCGGTGGTTGAGAAAAGGAAGAAGAAATGGGCGAAATGTCGAGTGGCAGTCGATCCTCTAAATCAAATAGTATAAACCAATCTAGACGAAAGGTAGCTCTCCTGACGTTAAGGAAAGGGAGAAGTAATTCATTAATACCGAGAGAGCCCTCTGTAAGTTGTCCTCGAAATCAAATATCAAGAAATCATTTCTGAAGAGTAAGGTAGTTTTCAAAGATAATTTTAGGCAGTGAAACTAAGTAAACAAAAAAGTTAGATTAGTTGTGAAAATATATGTTTAAAAGTTTAGTAATAAATAAATTTGAATAAAACATTCGGTTATATACTCATGGCCAAAACTTAAGGAAGTTGTATCTTTTAGCATGTATATCGGGATTCAGACAATAACTATGAAAGATATTACAGTGACCTCCTCCCAAGGAGAATCCTCTGTAAGACCTGTGTGTCTTAATAAAGGCTTTTGTGTGTGTGTGTGTGTATTACAGTGACCTTTATTGAAGACACACAAGATAACCAAGTGTGAACAAAATTGTCTCTGTCTTCTTCAAAGAATCAGACTTCCGGCGACATCAAAGACTTTCCACTTTCTTTAGTTTTGTCCATGAGTGTGTGTATTTATTTAAACTTAATTATATATGAAACTTATACTGGTATATACATTTTATTCAAACCTACCTATATTTACAGTCGTAACAAAGATTTCAAACAAAAGTTGTAGCCACAGAATTTCTCGAGTTTGAGACGCCCTAAGGCGGCAAAAGAAGGTTCCACCGAGATCTGAAGCTCTGGAGATCCAGAGCTCCGAGTATGATGGATTGCTTCCCAATATTTTCTTATTGTAGTAAGGACATTAGAAGAGTCTATTTGATTTTAATAGCACTGAATTCTTTCTAATATAGTTTATTACATCTATCCCCCGATTTACACGGTAGATACGTTCCTGAGAAAAACGTGTAAATCGATAATTAATTTTTTTTTTTTAATTAGAAATATAGATACAGTGTGCGTGTGCAGCAAGTCAGCACATAAGCTCGGGATTCCTCGTGAGATGTGTACACAGCGCATTTGTTCAATCACAGTAGCATTTAGTATAGTGCGATAAAAACAAAAAAAAAAAACTTATTTGGAAAACCGTGTAAAAGCGAAAACGTGTAAAACAAGTACCGTGTAAATCGGGGGATAGGTGTATTTGTAAAAATTCGATCCATAGAGTTTAGCTTAGATCACAGATTTTTTCAGTGCGATGGATTAAGACAGCTAAAGACAGAAAATACAAAGAAGGTTCGTTTAGATAACGTTGTTAAACGTTGTTTCATTAACTCTAGAAATTCGTCTTTTATAAAATCAAAAATAAAAAGAAAGGAGCTCAAAATATTGTTACACCATGTTTGATGCGTCCCTCTATTTATTCAAAATTAATCTCCGATATTCTAAATTAATGGTATCAGATTATATGTACTATATTGTATCATTCCTTTTATAACATTGTTATTGCTTGTATCTTGATTTGTAATATACCTTGTAATATAAGAGAAGAAAGGAAAGGAGAGAAAGCGATAAATTGTTTGCCCGCCGCGTGCGCCCTTCGCGCTTGAGTGGCTTCACGAGACACGCACGCATCGAACGAGTTGATGTTACCTTTTTTTTTGTTCTTGGAATAATAAAGATGAATTATCTTTTGTATCTTATTTTCTTTAATTTAATAAAAAATAAATATGAATCTAACATGATTATTTATTTTGGAGATGAGAGAGGAGCCACGGACGCGAAGACTGAAGATTCACCAACTAGGAGGAGAGAAGACACACACACCATTCCCTTGACCATCGCTACTGGAGCTGCAGGCGTATCAGGCCTCTCATCATCAAAGCCTTCAGTGTCCTCGGGCGACCCCCTGACTTGCGGGCCTGGATTTTCGGGTCTGGCCTCGAAGATGACGACTTGGCCATCTTGACGTCGGCCAAATCCATCATCTACCGGTACTTCGTACAGGTTGGGCTGACCGGAGGACCCGCTTATCACCTGGGAAAGAAGGCTCACTCGCCGGGGCACATCCCCCGCATGATCATCTATATTTTAGTTTATTTATTTCCATTTTTAATGTAAATTATTGACAAGAAGTCAATAAAATTGTTTCAATTGTCAAATTGTCAAACACACAACGAATAAATATAATAACGGTAATTTATTTATTATTCACATCTTGATTATGTTAACCTGCTCGGGAAACGACACAAAGAAGGAGGTCGATGACCGTACAAAGTTTCAATCCGGTGTAACAATATATTATCTTCATTCTACAGACACGTCACTATTAATTACGTCAATCCATGTAAAGATGGAGAGAGAAAAACTTACGGTTGGAGAGGAGAGCACAAAGCAAGCAGCAAAGAATGTAAAACTTCTCAACGTGGAAGGTAATTAAAGCGAGTAGCCAACTATGTGAAGGATGTGTTGTTACTAATTAATTAAAATACTTTCACATTTCTTCCCTACTACGCCAATTAACACAATGGAGTAACATCTGTTAGTCAGAGTTAGAAACATTGTTGTCCCCTGGTGGCATTTGTCCGAATTCCCTAAATTGGAACATTCGCGTTAATCTTATTTGTACGATTTGTGTAGAGAAGATTGAAAATATATTGTTGTTTTAAATGAAATTTCTGACCATACAACATTGTATTTACCGAAATATATGTTTAATTAAAAAGGCATATATTGCATCAAAATATCATTTATTTTACCAATATTTTAAAAACTTAATTCTGTTGACGTTATGTGACGCTGAGTTTGTTGTTGACAAATATTAATATGTTATAACACACACACACACACACATTAATAAAGGTTGGCGTTCAGCCAACTGATATATTGGTAAAATAAATGATATTTTGATCCAATATATGCTTTTTAAATAAAGATTTATTTATGGATTGCTCTATTTTCAAAACGAAATATATGTTTATTAAAGAGCGATCTGCGCATGCCTGACGATGACCATTTACGGAAAAGAAACGGCTCCGCTTTTTTTTTAACGAAATATGCAAATTAATCTATGACTAATTTGCATATTCAGAGGTCCAAACTATGATTTCCAGACTTTTCTCTCTATATCGTGTCGAAATTTCATCTGAGAAGGTCAAAAATTGTGGAAACGCGTGTGTATATATATGAAATAAATAAACAAATATTTCAGATTTTTATTATATATTTTTTCTAATAAACTTATATAATTTGAGTCAAAAGGCGATACATTAATTAAGATTATATAAAAGGGCGTACCTGGATCTGTAAAGAAAAAAAAAACATTTTTTTTCTTAAAATATTTCGAGAGATTGCTCCCTCTTTATCAATTTATTGCACAGTGAATTTGATATAGAGGGAGCAATCTCTCGAAATATTTTAAGAAAAAAAATGTTTTTTTTTTTTTCTTTACAGATCCAGGTACGCCCTTTTATATAAACTTATATAAATTTATAATAAATGGAATATTTGTGCTTGTTTTAATGAGTTTCACACACACCGACAGACAGACAAATGGCACACCTAAGATAGCCACACTGATGGAACAAAGACACCACCACTACTCTAGAGAGATATACTGGAAACATCCAGCAATGCGCTGGCTGGCTAGTTAGCGTGGTAGCGATGAATGGCACCGGGTCGTAGTCGTAATGAGCTGCGTGACAACTGTTGCCATGGTAACCTATTGGAAACGCAAACACTCGGCGGAGGAATGGAAGTTTTCATTTAGCTACTTGATTTATCTATCTCCCATTCCGTTTATTGACACTTATCTACAGGTTACTTCATCTCACTCCATATTGCTCGATATAACTCCAGGATTTTTTCGAATTATCACATAAATGGAATATAGGTTTGTTTTCTTGACATTAATTTTGGCACCACTAGCGGACTCGGGTCGGTGACAAAACCAGATTGCATTTACTTTCAGCGTCTATTTTGACGGGAGAGGTGACATCTATTTTATAGACTAATATTCTCTCGGAAAATTTTCCATTCATTAGATTAATTAAACCAAGAATTAATCTACCTGCTCTAAAAGTTGTATAGAAGTGAGGCATTTTGTAGTCTCTCCTAAACTTGTGTAACCAGAGAAAGAAGCAAGGTTTGCGAGATACATAGACGATACCAAGTAGATGTGAGTTAATAAGGACTAAATAGGAACAAGACGTGTGTGAGCGTGTTTTAAAAAAATGATTACACGGGGCTATCAATGCCTGATTTTGTGCTTGTTTGTTTATCGTATGGAATATTTGAGGAACTCACCTTGAAACGCACCTCTCTCTGGAATTCAACTATTGAAACTGATGTAAGGATCCCCATTGATGTCCACAGCGCCAACAGTTTTGCCAGAAATCGCAAAACGTCAATTTTATGAAAACACGGCGAGCTTTCCAACTTACCTTCTTTAACGAGCCGTGATTGTATAAAAAAGACGTTTAGCCAAAAGTGTTGAGATATTTTTCAATAATTTAATCGCAAATTATCGAATACAGAAGGGTATAACTTTGTCTTAAACCATTAACAAAAATGAGTAATAAAAAAATTGAAGATATGGCGTTCATTGTTTGTGCATTGTTGAAGCACCTCAATAATACCAACAAAGTATAATCATACATATATATATATATGGAGTACAAATATTTAAAAAAAAACTCGATAAAATGAAAGAGATGATTAAATAAGTTCGCTATTGGAGAAGTTTAAAAATTTACTCAGCACCAACAGGGTATAAGTATGCTATTGATTGTTGCAGGAGTTGAAAAACCAACTTCCACAGCACCAACAAGGTTAGTGTTTTAAATAACTTCAACAATAGGAAGTAATATAACAATTGAAGAAGTGAACAACAAGTTGATTGTTGGAGCACCCCAACAAGGTTAGTGTTTCAAATAACTTTAACAATAGGAAGTACTATAACAATGAAGAAGGAGAACAACAAGTTGATTGTAGGAGAAGTTAAGAACCAACTTTCACAGCACCCCAACCAGGTTAGTGTCTTAAATAACTTCAACAATATAACAATGGAGGAAGAGAATAACAAGTTGATTGTTGGAGAAGTTAACAACCAAATTCCACAGCACCCCAACAAGGTTAGTGCTTCAAATAAATTTAACAATAGGAAATAATATAACAATGGAAAAAGAGAATAACAAGTTAATTTTAAATTCAATTGTCATCTTTCGATAAAATTTACAATAATTATATTTTTGGCAATGTGTGTTTCTTTTCACATATATCATCAAATATTATCTTTATTACAGACCTTACTGCAATGATTTAAGTTATTGAATGAGAGGGCTTAGGCTCATCAGTGGTGAATCCTCTCAGTAGGTTCGCCAAATTTAATCTCCAGACCGTTCTACTATGTTGTATTGGGTTGTTTCTCTATATTCCCTGCATTTACTAAGGAAGGCAGCTTAGGGGTGTTTATGGAATCTATGGACATAGGTTTGTAGGTCTGTATGGAACGCTTCACGATTTTGCGTGTCATCCTTGAGCAGGGGCCATGCTAATCTTCTCTGTATCGTTCCAATTTTAGTATATGTACCGCCGAACAAGCGTGTACAGGTTTGCAGGTCAGTAGAGATACATACATATAATTACAAGAAATTACATCGAGAAATGCTCTTCCACAAATAATGTTTCAGAGTTTTATTAGCAAATGAAGATAATTGTTGGACTCGGCAGTTATAAGAGTGTGAAGCAGTCCGACAAGAGTCTGCGTGCGACAAACGCCGTATTGAAGCATGGAACGGAAGAATTCCTGCAGGAAAGTTTGGAGGAAACAATTAAGTTAATGGGGGGAGCGCTGCCAAATGAAACGAAACAAAAGCTCGGTCGAATATGAAATATCTTGGATCCATGCCTAAATCTCCTGGTTCTTCGCCTATTCCAACAATAGCTCGCTCCACTCATTGTTATATGATTGTTGGGCTTAATTAACCCAGGCTACTTGAACCTCTACAATAACTAGATTGAACAATAACCATCTATATGCCGTTACTTTCCTCATTTTCAACAATATCTCATTATCTTTATTGTTATATGATTGTTGGGCTTAATTAACCCAGGCTACTTGAACCTCTACAATAACTAGATTGAACAATAACCATCTCTATGCCGTTACTTTCCTCATTTTCAACAATATCTCATTATCCTTATTGTTATATGATTGTTGGGCTTAATTAACCCAGGCTACTTGAACCTCTACAATAACTAGATTGAACAATAACCATTTCTATGCCGTTACTTTCCTCATTTTCAACAATATCTCATTATCCTTATTGTTATATGATTGCTTTAAAAGGAATAATAAACAATTATTATATATATTTTTAATATATCTAATCCGTTACGCTCTTCATTGTTCGTTTCCAAGAGTTATAAACATCCCTCTTATTGTGTTATATAACTGTATCAAATAATTACTTTGTTTCACATTAACGATTCAACCAATCATATTATATCTATATTAACAATAAGATATTTGAATTGATGCCTAATTCCCTTAACCATTGCGGTTAGCTGAGCATGCCCCACTATATAATCCCTTATTCTCTAATTATTACTATACCGAGAGGTAAGAAAATAGATATTCAATAACTACAATTAAATATAAATAATCTCTTTAAAATTAAAAACTACAAGATCATTGTGTCTGTCCAATTTACTACATTGGAGTGAAAACTTAAACGTTAACCAACGCGATTCAAAATTTTACAAATCTTTAGTGAAAATTTGGAGGGACAAAATTATACAATTACAGTGGACCCTCGGTTTGCGAGCATAATCCGTTCCAGAGCCATGCTCGTACTCCAAAACGCTCGTAGTGCGAAACTAATTTCTTATTTTTAATAATTGAAACTCGGGAAATTCTTCTTGCTACGAACAATTGCACAGTTTCCCACATTTTACATATTTCCCGAATCTGATCTGAAGGGAGGGATCCCAGTGAATTTTCATCCATCACGATTACGGGCAACCATCACGAGTTGCTCGTAATGCGAAATTTCACTCGTAATCCGAGGTAAAATATTTCAAAAAATTTTGCTCGTACTGCGAAAAGCTCGTACTCCAAGGTGCTCGTAAACCGAGGGTCCACTGTATACAAAGTTTTAGATTTAATTTGCACCTCTCTCATGGGCATATATTTAAATGTATATTCTATTCTTCATATATATTGAGCAACAAAAATATCTTTTGAATAATAAAATCTAGAAGTTTATCTATGTTCATAAGTTAACGAATATTCATATTGAATCTGAATATATTTCATATTGATATTTTAGATTTGTGAGCTATCGATGATATTGATTATGATCATTATCAATTATTGATGGTTTTCCAACAAACACACAATGCCTCTCTCAGCTCATTGTTGAAACGGGCTTCGTCTAAACAATGTGTCTTTTACCGCGGTACCACCCTGGTTGTGTTTGCCCTCATGTTTTTTTAAATTTCCCAACAATGCGTTCTTTCCATTGTTATATGATCTTTGAAAATATTTGGATTGTACAATTAAACAACACACTACACTATAGATTTTTAAATATAATAATATCACAGATCCAATATAAAACAATGTCCCTCTTAATTCCATTGTTATATGATCTTTGAAAATATTTAGATTGTACAATTAAACAACACACGACACTATAGATTTTTAAAGATAATAATACCAGAGATCCAATATAAAACAATTACTCTCCTAATTATCGATTTTTTCAACATTGTATCACGCTCCATTGTCATTTAATTGTTGTAAAACTATTGGATTGTTGAATTGGACAATATCAGATATAACAGTAATGGCCTTGGATCTAATCCAAAACGCTTACCCCTCTGATTGGTCGATTTTTCCACCAATGAATCCTCTACTCACGTCACTGTTTTAACATTCTCGACAAAAGGTAGTTTGTACAACTGTTTGTAGTATATTTCCATATGTTTAACCTCAATAGCATTTGACCCAATCCCAAATATTTATCATCCTGATTGGACGATTTTTTTCAACGATTAATCGCTACTCCTATATATCTAAAAGTAAATATTTTTTCGTTAAAAGTTTCTTTCTTTCTAAAATATTGTAGCGAAGTGAAATTGCTGGCTCAGCAACCCTGGAGCTGACGTCACGGTGGAGGTTACCCCTGCGAGGCCGCGTGGCCACGAGACTTTTATTCTTTGCTCTCTCTCTCCTTTGTTTACTATTTTAAATATAGCTATTTCTAGATATCACTTAATTATAATTAATTAATTCATTCATATTTCTCGTTTGTTCTTCTTTTGACCTCGGTTTGTTTGGTTAATAAAATAACGTTCTTCGTTTGTGGATCACCGACTCTACCTTTCTGCTACGCTACAACTGGTGGAGACGCTGGATCGTCAAGACCGATATCCCTTCAGACATAAAAGAAGGACTGAAACTGTTAAACAAAAAGATAGTGTAGAGCTCAAGGAGATGACCGTGAATATAGAGGAAGCTACCCAGGTGGGCAATTATTTTGTTCAGCACCTACCAAGGAATCCTTCCATGTTCTCCGGGGAGGATGGTGAGGATCCCCTTACCTGGTTAAAAGGTTACAAACGTGTGGCGAAGCATAATCATTGGGACGAAACCCTCTGTCTTGCCAATGTCTACTTTTACCTGAATGGAACTGCCCTCAAATGGTTTGAGAATAATGAGGAGACCATCCGGAATTGGGAAGAGTTTACTACTCAATTGGAGAGTGTATTTGGGAAAAGTGAGAGTCTGCGGCTGCTTGCCGAGAAAAAACTTAAAATCCGGGCTCAGCTAAAGGGTGAAAGCACCGAGTTCTATATACAAGACGTTCTACGACTCTGCAAAGAGGTGGATCTCCAAATGAGCGAGGGGGATAAAATCTCCCACCTCATGAAAGGAATAGTGGAAGAACTTTATCAGGCGCTTCTTCCAAGAGACATAAACAATACGGATCAATTTGTGTCTGAGTGCCGCCGCATTGAAGCGCTTCATCGTCGGCGTGTGACCTCCGCCAAGTACGAACGCTTGCCCAATGTAGCATCCCTTGATGTCTGCGATGATAATACAGATTTGTCATCCATGATTAGACAAATTGTCCGCGAGGAGGTGCAACGGGCCTTGGCCGCTCCTCGTGAAGAACCAAGAATCGCCACCATTGAAGATATGGTGAGGGAAGAAATTGATAAAAACCTCGCTCCAATATCAAATCCTTCCAGAGGCTCCCCTCAATATCAAACTTATACGCCGTCACCAATCGCTAGAAGAGAGACGGCCGCACCCCAAACTCCCCGTCCCAGAGCTCGGTACCCGAAACAGGGAGAAAGACTGAACACAAATGAATGGCGGACCACTGAGGGAAGACCAATTTGCTTCCATTGCGGACGCCCTGGCCATGTCGCCCGTTACTGCCGTGACAGAAGGAGACAGAATGACGAAAGAGAAAACGGATATTCCCAAAGGAGGCAAGAACCAATGTTCTTCTATGGACCCCGTTCCAAATTCCCGGCGCTCAATGACGACGAGCCAAGAGATAATTTTAGACGTTACCGAAGCCCTTCCCCATACCCTGGCCGAAACGGACAACATTCGTCGCCTATTAGAGGGTCCAGTCGGTCACCTCGCCGTTCCCGCCAGGAAAACTAGAGGTTGCGACCTATTTTGGAGGTGGGGCCGCAAAATTTGGAAACCCTCCCTCATCGACTACAGTGGATATGAAAGGAAATTATATAAATATTAAAATAGAAGGAAATATAACCAGTGCTCTTGTTGATTCTGGGGCTTCTTATTCTGTCGTGTCCGAGAGGTTCAGACTCAAATTGAAGAAAATAATGTTTGCCGAAACTGACGTGAGCTTAAGAGTGGCCAACGGTAAAATTATAAAACCGAAAGGACGCTGCTCTTTAAAATTGGACTTAAATGGTCTGCAGGAAAATTTCGAATTTATTGTTCTGGAGGACTGTAGTCACGATGTGATCCTCGGATGGGACTTTTTGAAGTTATCCAGGGCGGTAATTGATTCTGCAGAAGATACACTTTTTTTAGAGGAATTCCTAGTCGAGGACACACCCAAGAACAACTCACCTCTCTACGCGGAACGGGAATACAGAATAGAGCCCGCATCTTGTCAGCTGATAGAGGTATTAAGCAGAGACATCTCAGATAATGCAGCTGTGGTGGCAGAAAGTCAAAAAGGTCTGTCGCTGGAAAGAGAACTAATGGCTCCCTCCTCTATCATCTCACTTAGCAGTAACAGGGGAAAACTGTGGGTGGCAAATTGGAGCCCATATCCGAAGATAATTCCCCAGGGGATGCACGTGGCCGATGGTGTCGTCATCGAGGATTGCCAGCTTTGTGTACTTGCTGAGGGCAACCACGTAGGAACAGATATAGGCCATTCCGAGGATTCAAAATTTGCGGAAATTTTAAATATAGATGATTCACTTGACGATTTTCAAAAAGAAAAATTAAGAAATTTATTGAGAAACTATAGAGATATTCTTGATTTCAGAAAAAAAGAAGCGTCCAAGACCGATAATGTTAAGCATCGAATTAGCACTGGAGACCACCTTCCCACCAAACAACGACCGTACCGAGTAGCACCAGCGGAACGTCAAATTATTCAAGAGGAGGTAAATAAAATGGAAGAAATTGGTATTATTCAGCCCTCTGCGAGCCCATGGGCCTCACCGGTCGTTTTGGTCAGGAAAAAAGATGGCAGCTGGAGATTCTGCGTCGATTACCGCCGCCTTAATAAGATAACAAAAAAGGATGTTTACCCGCTCCCAAGGATCGACGACACTTTGGACTGTCTACAGGGAGCACGATTTTATTCCTCTATGGATCTCCAATCTGGATACTGACAGATCGACGTGGAGGAAGCGGACCGTGAGAAGACTGCATTCATAACCCCAGATGGATTGTATGAGTTCAAAGTGATGCCATTTGGGTTATGCAACGCTCCAGCTACATTCGAGCGAATGATGGACGGCCTCTTGAAGGGTCTTAAGTGGACAATCTGTCTATGTTACCTTGATGACATAGTCGTTTTTTCCGATGATTTTGAGGAACATCTGAGACGCCTTCAGCTGGTATTGGGCTGTTTGAGGAAGGCTGGCTTGTACCTCAATTCGGGGAAATGCAGGTTTGGTGCGAAAACTATAACAGTTCTTGGACATGAGGTGAGTGGAGATGGAATATGTCTCGATCCAGAAAAAATTAGAGCAGTCCGTGACTTCCCCAGACCAAAGTCGCTAAAAGAAGTTAGAAGTTTCCTAGGGCTATCTTCCTACTACCGCCGTTTCATACCCAATTATGCCCATATAGCCCAACCATTAAACGCTCTTTTAAAGAAAGATTCAGTGTTTAGTTGGAACATAGAAGAGCGGCACGCATTTGAAGCTCTCAAGTCAGTCCTAATTTCTGAGCCTGTCTTGGGACATTTTGATCATTCATCCCCAACAGAAATACATACTGATGCGAGCAACTATGGAATAGGAGCAGTTTTAGCGCAAATTCAAAAGGGAAAGGAAAGAGCCATTGCCTATGCATCGAGAACGCTCAATAAGGCGGAAAGAAATTATTCGACGACTGAGAGAGAATGTCTTGCTATTATTTGGGCCATTGGCAAATTCCGGCCGTATGTTTTTGGACGTCCATTCACTATCGTAACTGACCATCACTCCTTGTGCTGGCTGACCAACCTCAAGGACCCATGTGGGAGGTTAGCAAGATGGGCTCTTCGGCTGCAGGAGTTTGATGTTACTGTTGTGCACAAGAGCGGAAGAAAACATCAGGACGCTGACTGTTTATCAAGAAGTCCCCTAAATTGTAGTGAAGATATAGAAGAAGATATTCCTTGCATAGTTGCCTTACAGAATTTTGGATGGGAACAAATGAAAGACCCGGACCTCACGAAGATAGCCGACAAAATCCAACAGGAAACATCTAACAAGTCCTTTATAAAAATAAACGATACTCTCCATAAAAAAAATTACGATCCAATGGGAAGGGAATGGCTTCTGGTGGTCCCCCGCCACTTGAGGCCTGAAATACTGAGAAACTTACATGATTCTCCCACTTCAGGACATCTTGGATTTACTAAGACATATGATCGAATAAGAAAAAAATTCTACTGGCCCGGAATGTATAGAAATGTTAGGAAGTATGTGGCTCACTGTCCAGATTGTCAGCGACGCAAACGCCAGCCCCAACTCCCTCCAGGACTTTTGCAGCCGATACCTGTGCCTATAGCCGCCTTCGAAAAAGTGGGAATGGATCTCCTTGGAAGGTTTCCAACATCTATGTGCGGGAATCGCTGGATCATTGTCTGTACGGATTACCTCACCAAGTTTGCGATCACGAAAGCTCTACCGACAAGTGAATCAGTGGAAGTAGCGACATTCTTCATTAAAGATGTAATTCTGAAGCACGGTGCGCCGAGGGAAGTTATCACAGACCGAGGACGAAATTTTACATCTTCAATGATTCGTGATCTGAACAAACACTGCAGAATAACTCATCGGACAACAACCGCCTACCACCCTCAGACCAATGGACTCACTGAAAGGTTGAATAAGACAATAGCAGACATGCTGTCCATGTATGTGGACGTCAACCAGAAAGATTGGGATGAGATTCTCCCATTCGTGACGTTCGCATACAACACGGCGAAGCAAGAGTCCACGGGGTTTAGTCCATTCTACCTTGTGCACGGGCGTGAGGCGGAGACCCCACTAGACTTGCTATTCCCCAAATTTCCTTCAGAGGATGAAGATGACTTCATCCAGACTCTAGGATCAAGGGCCGAAGAAGCGCGACAGCTGGCACGCATTCACACTATGAGGTCCCAGGGAGGAAATAAACTCCGTTACGACGCCCATCACAGAAACATAATCTATCAGCCCGGAGTTCTCGTTTGGATCTATATCCCTGTGCGCAAGGTGGGTTTGTCTGAAAAACTAATGCGACGTTATTTAGGCCCGTATAAAGTAACAAGAAAAATATCCGATGTGACATATGAAGTGGAGACATTCGGAGACCAGCATGGTCGTCGTAAAACAAAGGACATAGTTCACATCTGCAGGATGAAGCCCTATTTAGATCCAGAGAAGCGGGAGGACCACCTGGAGGAGGACATGGAAGACGACTTATCAAGTCCTCAAAAGGAAGAAGTTCCAGCGGAAGGGAGGCAACCACCCTTGGCCCAGGAGGAGGTCCCCAGACCAGGAGACCTGGATATCCCTGGCCCTATTACGCGGTCGCGAGCTCGTAGACTGGAGGCGCAGGTCTCCTGCTGAGCATCGGGTCGATGTCCTTTGAGAGGGGGGCTATGTAGCGAAGTGAAATTGCTGGCTCAGCAACCCTGGAGCTGACGTCACGGTGGAGGTTACCCCTGCGAGGCCGCGTGGCCACGAGACTTTTATTCTTTGCTCTCTCTCTCCTTTGTTTACTATTTTAAATATAGCTATTTCTAGATATCACTTAATTATAATTAATTAATTCATTCATATTTCTCGTTTGTTCTTCTTTTGACCTCGGTTTGTTTGATTAATAAAATAACGTTCTTCGTTTGTGGATCACCGACTCTACCTTTCTGCTACGCTACAATATTTATTGTAATTTCTTATTTTTAATAAGGAATCCAAATCAGAAAGATTTAGAATACTATAGAAAGTGAAACTTGATAAGAAAAAGAAACTTTTTGCGAAAGGAGATTTACTTTTAGATATAATATTTATTACAATTTCTTATTTCTAATATAATGACTCCTATATATGTATTTTCCTGATAAATATATATATTATTGGTTGAGTTAAAAAAAATACGACTCAGATTTAATACATTTAGCGATTATATTCGGCGATTCCTCCTATTGTAAACACTCTCTCATCTTTAAATCTAGATACTAGAAGACTAGAGTAATCCAGCGATACCTTGATACATCATTGCCATCTATCGGAATACTAACATACCACACTACATCGAATAAAATTGCAAATATGTATTCTAACGCCTTCTTTCCAAATTGAAACCCGATTTCTAACTAAATTACTGAAATCAAACATACAACAACACAAAAAACAACACAACAACACAACAAAACAATGATAGAATTATCATTATTATATAGAATGATTGTCAGTGACAAACCCTCCCAGCAATTTCGCCAATTTAATTTTCTTGATGCATCGTGGTATTTCTATTATACTAGCAACGTTTATCAAAGTATTTTATAGAATGTATGTCCGATACTCTTCAATTATAAATAACTCAAAAATGTATTTTGTTTCCATCGCTCTAACAGAAACGTTATTACCATCTATATCATAGAAGCAACGGGCGAGGCCTAGATGATGACACCATATCTTGGCGTCTACCAAGACACACAACTTTAAGTACTTACTCGGTGTGGAACTGAGGAGTGTTCAAGAAGACCTTGTCTGGAGGAGGACTTTCTCAAGATGGGGAAACCTCCCTTGCTGAAGAAATTTGTACATATACCACTGTATATATTTCCTCACATTTCATCTACCCTTTATTTACCGCTTTATTATTAAAATTCCAAACTATTATAGACGCGTATGATTCTTTTTAAAAATAAACAATTTCTACTGCCCTTACTGCAATGGATAGTTTATATAGGTTTCTAATTTGGATAAAAGATGGCGAGCTAATGTATCATAATATAACTCCTTTATTATCCTTTATTTGATCATAATTTGTTTTCTGTAACAATTGATTAGAAGAATCAATACAATTATTTAGAATTTTCTATATCATAGAAGCTAAATTTTCTCATCTTCTAAGTCTGGAGAAAGGATGGTTGACTATTGACCGTAAAATATACTTCTATTATATCGAACATGTATTCATCGAAGCAGTCATTTCTTTGAAAGAAAAGAAAAAAACCTGATCCAATATCGATATATTATTCTTTTCTGAAAATAGAGAAATCCATATTTAAATCTTTAAAAAATGAAAAAGTATATATTGGATTGAATAAAACGATTTTTTTATTCAATCCCCCATTTATATATGCCTTTTTATTATCTAAATATATAATTATTAGGGTTGGAAAATATATAGTTTTTCTTAAAAAGCTATTAAGAGAGAGTCCTGTATTTTTATATTTATTCACTGAAGCAGCCGTTTCTTTGAATAGACTATTGAACCTCTGTGAGTAACAAATTTTTAACATTTTATAATAATCTTTATATAATCATTGAGGCGCAGTTAATTCTTTTAACAGTCGATTTAATCTCTAAAGTTAGCTGAGATAATTTTATTTATTATTCTTTAATCACTGAAGCAGCTGTTTCTTTTTATAATCTATTTAATCTATTCGAAATTATAAATTATTTATAGCAGGATCCTTTCATTTTTAAAAGTAAAACAAATTTTCTCTCTACTGCCTTTAACTGTAAACAAAAAAGTAATAATTAAACTGGCGAAACCGCTGGGAAGGTTCACCACTGATGAGCCAGGCCCTTCCAATATTTTTATCATCTCAGTGTAAGCGCAGTAGAAAAATCATTTAATTTGTTTTACTTTACCAGCGAGTACAAGTCACCAAACGGGGCTCTGGCACATTTGTAAGTGCAAAGTCGAACTGCTTTTAACATGTGTAGACATGTGGTGAACTTACAGTAAAAGCAGTCGCCTACTTCTACCCACAATGATTATCATGGCCTGTACCACGTGTACTAGGAATAGGCAAAAAATAAAATAAATAAATTATAGCGCTATAGTTTATATTTCCAAATACAGTGGTACCTCGACATACGAGTGCCTCAACATACGAGTTTTTCGAGATACGAGCCGACGAGCAAGTGAATTTTTGCTTTTAGGTACGGGCGAAATTGGAGATACGAGTTCGGTTCGGTAGTGTTGAAGATATTAATCTTTGATTTTAAATGTTTATTTTTGACCAGTACTTTTGTTTTGTTTTTGCTTTTCATAAAATGTTTCTTTCTTCTTCTTCATTATTATTTGTTCTATATGCAAAGCTTTGTTTTTTGAGATTTGAATAAACAAATTCAAGTTTATTATATTTTTGTGTGCTTTTAAAGTTAAAACACAACAGGTAGTAACACGCAGTCGCGCCATCACGATCAGTTAGCAGCGTGCTCCGCTGTGATAAGTTGTGTTTTATGTTCGCGTTTTGTGTTGCGTTTACATTTACAGTTTTAGTTCATTTATTTTTAAAACCATGGATCGGAAGAAAGTTTGTAAAAAGTCAAGTGCTAAGAAAAAGATGATGAGTATTGAATTAAAACGTGAAATTATAGAAAAACATGAGCAAGGTGTTCGAGTTGTTGACTTGTCGAGGCAGTATGGCCGTAGTACGTCCACGATATGTTCTGTGCTTAAACGGAAGGAGTCGATAAAGAGTGGAACGCCGGCTAAGGGCCTTACGATAATTTCCAAGCTGCGAACCTCCCTTCATGAAAATATGGAGACCCTGCTGATGGTGTGGGTGACAGAAAAGCAGCTCCAAGGAGATACCTTGACGCAGACAATCATTTGTGAGTGGGCAAGAGCGATCTACGGAGATTTGCTGAAGCAAACCCCGCAGACTTCCATCGACGACGACTTCCATGGCACTTGCCTAACTCATTTCCGGAACATTCTGAGAGGGAAGAAGAAACAAACCTCCTTGGACATGTTTTTTTCTAAACGGCCTACAGGTGAAAGCGAGAAAAATGTAGCGAAAAAGGCAAAGACCAGTGAGGATATCTAATTTATTTCTTTACATTCTCTTTTTTGTTTTGTGCAATAAATATTTGATATTTATAAATACGTTTTTATTATTTAAAACCACGTAACAAAAATAACTGGGGTGACATTTTGGAGGTTGGAACGGATTAATGGTAGTTCAATTGTTTTGTATGGGGAAATTTGCTTCGAGATACGAGTAATTCAAGATACGAGCAAGGTTGCGGAACGAATTAAACTCGTATGTCGAGGTACCACTGTATATATATAGATGGTTTGTCAATGCGTCAAATTTAATTTTTATTTTGTTGTGATTTATTTTAAATATATATACACACTCAAATGGACAAAACTTAAGGGAATTGTAACCTTTTAGCATGTATATCGGGATTCAGACAATAAATCTGAAAGATATTACAGTGACCTTTATTGGAGACACACAATATAACCAAGTGTGAACCAAATTGCCTGTCTCCTTAAAAAAACAGACGCTATCAAAGACTTTCCACTTCCTTAAGTTTTATCCATTAGTGTATATATATATATTCAAGTTTTTTTTCTAATATGATTACGGCGCTAAAATTATCATGTCCAAGTATCTAATTCAATGACTGCAAATTATTTTCACAAAAAATCAAAGAAACAAAAAATATAACTTTTTTTAAAATAAGGTATATAAATTGTCTCTGATTTAATACCCGTTGCACAAAGATACAAGACAACTCAAACCTATAAAAATATGATTGCAGATTTTTTTTTATATAAGGTGCGTTCATTAATTTCCAGGACTGCTCTGTATCTTTGAAAAAAAATAAAACAAATAAAAAAACTAATTTAATATTTTTCAAAATATGCCCCTCCTGTCTCAATACACCTGTTCCATCTTTTTTTCCAATTGTCGAAGCAGGAGATAAAATCACTTTTTGAGAGGTTCCTCAAGGTTGCCTTCGATTCAGCTTGTATCATATCAACGTTGTCAAATTTCCCCTTCCTTTTAACTTCAATTTCAATTTAGGATAGAGGAAAAAGTCATTGAGGGCTAAGTCGGGGGAATAGGGTGGATGAGGGATCTGTATGGTTGAATGCTTGGCCAAGAACTGCAAAACAACATGGGCTGTGTGCGGCCGCGCATTATCGACGTGAAGTATCCAGTCATTGTTTTGCCATCTTTCAGGTCTTTTAAGGCGCACTGCCTCCCTTAAGCGCCTCATTATCCCCAAATAAACCTCTTGATTAATTGTACGTCCGAAAGGAATAAATTCATGGTGAACCAAACCATTAATATAAAAAAAATGTAACAAGCAATGTCTTGACTTTGGATTTTGTAAAGCTTGCCTTTTGGGGTTTCGGTTCCCCTCTTTCAATCCATTGGCTGGATTGACGTTTGGTTTCCGGGTCATACTGATACACCCATGTCTCATCCCCGGTAATGATTTTTTGCATCCATTCTCCTTCGGTCCGAGTCATTTCAACCATGTTTTTGCAGACATACATTCTAACCTCCTTTTGTTCCTCTGTTAGAATCCGGGGAACAAATTTTGAAGACGTCCGGATCATGTCCAAATATTTTGTTACTATTTGATGACACAGTCCTACAGATAGTCCAGTCTCTGAATATAAGTCTTTAATAGAAATTCTTCTGTTAGATTCAATTAATTCCTTTATTTGAGCTTGTTTTCCTCGCAAGGTAATGATCTTGGACGCCCAGTATGCTGTTCATCGTTTACCTTTTCCCGACCTTTTAGGTAGCGTGAAAACCATTCAAAAGTTCTTGAACGGGATAAAGCTGCATCGCCAAAAGCTTCTTTAATCAATTCATACGTCTCAGTAGCACTTTTTTTCAATTTAAAACAAAACTTAATGCAGATTCTCTGCTCTTCGAAAATGGCCATTTTAAAATTAGAAATGCGAACCTTACAAGGAAGTTGTTTTGTTCATTTTTAGATCGGCGCGTGCGCCATGAGACTCGTGCTTTCAGTCAGGTGTGGTCGAATGTCCAATATTTAACTCTCTAGAAAAAAAATTTTCTTTAGCTTTTTTTTATTAATTTTATTTTTTAACCAGTCCTGGAAATTAATGAACGTACCTTGTATACAAAATAATTTGCAAAACACACACACGCACACAACACAATACAAAAAACTATATATAAAAATGAAATGTATGTGTTTATAATATTTTAAAATATACACATCGCTTTGAAATTAATTTTCAATAGAACCTAGACAGTGTTTTGGCAACTTTCCAAAGTCGCTATTATGTAGAAAACAAAGAGGGAAGAAGTAAGTACAATAAATACGTGGTAAAAAAGGTAAAACGACGATAAATAAATAGAGAGAAGGAGACAATGTATTGATGGGAGATACAAGCCACAAATCTGTTAAATCCTCGGATTACCCATGATACACCGCGGTCCTTTTTTTTTTTCTAAGCAGACGATTAAAAAACAATTTGTACGCATGCGTCAAATTTTACTTCTGCCTAGTTTGGCACCTGAATTTTCCCATTATCCCTCTCTATCAATTTACATACACTTACTTCTAAGAGAATAACGTTGAAAATTAAATGACAATTAAATTTGGTAAATAATTTAGGCCTAATAAAATTTTGGTATTTGCATATAAACTAAGGCGATATGTAGATTAGGGACAATTGAAAATATTTGCATATTATATAAGGCAATTTGTGTGAACCAGCAGAAATTCCATAAAATTCTTATCACATTAAGAAATATATTATAATGCGGCTTGTGATTGTAAAACGACATTTGAAAATTATACCGCATGTGTTTCTTTCCAACGAAAAATCAAATTTCCGTTTATCAATACTCTTCACAATTCATCCTTTCGTAATTCATCCTTAAGGTTAGAAATAATCATTATTTCTCCTTGAAATAATGTTTGATTTTTCGTTAAAAAGAAACACATGCGGTATAATTTTCAAATGTCGTTTTACATTAAGAAATAATAAAGATAAATTTCTATTTACTCTCTTTGTGAAATGCAAGGGCAACCTTCTTTTCAATGTTAATATTGTTACGGCGACGCGAGAAATAAAGATTCGCCAAGTTTAGCAGATGACCATTAGAGGATACGTGCGCCGCCAGGACTAGTTCATAGGGGGGGCGCGTGGGAGGAAATGACAGTCTGGTGAGAGAGTTCGACAGCATGGAGTCTCGGCAAGAAAGCGCCGGAGTGTCCCGGGGCGGACATCCCATTGGATAGTAGCTGTTGGCCTGATCGCGGAGGTATCCTCAAACTTGCCATGCCGTGTTGATGACTGGAGTGTACGGAGCTAATTACTCTGTAGAAAATGGACACCGGGACGAGTGTGTCGGTCTACAGAGGATCAGCCTACAAGACGGTGTTGTCCAGAATGGTCGTGGACTGTGTGTGTATGCGGAGTGGGACGTTTCACAAAGAGTGACATCCACGACACCAATAATTTTTTGACAGCAAAGGTTTGAGGCAAGTCTCATTTAAATAATTACTTCCAGTTCGTATCACGTATTAGTGGAACATCAATATTAGTATCATTTATAGATTATCTCTTAAGTTTGCTCGCCTAGCAGATGTCAATACAGCTTTTTATTCTCTTTCTTACGTTCAGATACATCAATGAAGAATTATAAGGAATGCTACACACCAATACATCAGATATTAGGTTACTATCGACTAAAATAACCTCTTCGAGTTAAAATAGAAAAATAAAACGGATATTGGAGAGGAGTATCTTGTGTGAATTTTGTTAGCAAGCTTTCGGACGCATGCGTTCTTCTACAGGCTTTTTACCTTTTTAGATCGTAAAAGGCCTGTAGAAGAACGCATGCGTCCGAAAGCTTGCTAATAGAATTCGCACAAGATGCTCTTCTTCAATCTCCATTTTATTTTTCTATTAGGTTACTATATCACTATGAGACGGCTGAGTATGGTACCTTCAACCCACACAGCACCTCACATTACACAATAAAACTCTTAGAAAGTAAAACATACAGAAGAATTCTGTCTGTGTAAGTCTGTAGGCAACGACTTTTTTATCCCGGGAACCAGTTCCTCGACGGATGCCAGTATCTGCTTCCTGTTTTCTCCCACATTTCCTGCCTGCACCACCTGGATAAAAGTCATTTTTTAATGCTCTACCTTTTTGTTCATCTAGTGATGTGATACGGTGGGTCACTGGGTGGTAATGAGAGATTAGAGGGAGATTGTCTTAACTATAGGTCGTGGCATTACCAAATAACATAACTCCAATGCTGTAAAGGTTTGAATATCTTTGCTTATGATATGAAAAATTGTTAATGAAAATTGAACTATTCGCATGATATATATCTTTAATTAAAAGGGCATATTTGTTATATAATTTATTACGATGCACTAGCGCCATCTACCATGGTAGATTAAACTGGCGAAACCGCTGGGAGGGTTCACCACTGATGAGCCAGGCTCTCCCTTTAATTTTTCCATTGCAGTAAGGGCATTAGAAATTGTTTTAGTTTAAAAAGAATATTACGCGTCTAAAATAGTTTCGTAATTTTATATAATTTATGGCATATATTTGCCATATATGCAATATATATATATATGTATATTTATTATAAACTAATATCAATAATAACATATTTTTGATCCAATATATGCCTTTTTAATTGAAGACCAATTATTTGAATATAAAAACAATTTTTTTTTTCAAATAAAAAAAATCTGTTCTGTTATCCCTACTACAATGAGAGAAGAAAAAAATCGAAAAGGCCTGGCTCATCAATGGCAAACCTTCCCACATCAGTTTCACCAATTCGGTGTACCAGACCGCTACAATGGTCGTACAGACTTGTTCTATTTATATAGCTTGTATTTATAGTTCACTGGGGCTGTTAAATAGCCTTCAAATATTTCTATTTTTGTATTACACTATTCTTGAGTTGGGTATATATTAATGGAAATTGAAACATATAATGGGAAAATAGAAATAAATAGTTGACATTTAATTTTCTCGATAGTTATCGAAGAACACTTTCTTTTTTATGCATATTTACATACGAGAATGAAAAAACAATAGAAAAAAATGAAATGGTCAGGTGTTGATATTAAAAATAAAAAAGGCATAACCTGGCCAGGAGCACATATGCTTTTCAGAAAGCAGAGCGCCATCTGGTGGAACAGAAATCAACTAAACATTGATTTATCCTGTTCCCTGATATTTGGCCAACCCAACGAGGCGCTAACAGCGCGAAACGCGTTCGTGGATGGCTTTTCTTGATTTATTAAGAAATTGGGTTGGCCAAATATCAGGGAACAGGCTAAATCAATGAATAGTTGATTTCTGTTCCACCAGATGGCGCTCTGCCTTCTGAAAAGCACATGTGCTCTTGGTCAGGATATGCCTTTTTTATATTTATTTTTTTACATATGAGAATATTGACATATATGATCAAATTTACATATGAATAAATTTGCATATTAACATACTATTTAAAAGCTTTAATGAAAGAGGTATTCCTTCTATCACTATATATAGGCGTGTATACTATATGAATAGCGGTGTCGGTAGTTCTTATACAGTTTTGGGAAATCTGCAGTGAGGAAATGGAATTGGCAGAAAAAATTGAAATTTTTCGAAACTTGAGGAGGAAAAAAGACATGAAGATAATGCAAATGAACATTGCTGATGTCAAAGTTCAGGATATATTTGTATGTTTTACAGGATGAACTTCTTCAATATCTTTTTAGAAATATGTTTTTATATTGTTTCAGCAAGATACACTATAAGAGTATATGAGACACAATCCAAGCCCTTTCCGAACTGATAAAAAAATAAAATATTATAGACTAACTTTCATATATGAAATGTGCCAAATATGCACAATAAACTATATTCTTAAGGCCAATATGGAATATACAAGTACGATATCTCGTAATATGATTAAAGTGTTTTTCTTGAATTTATTCTCTTTTTTTATTATTATTATTATCTCTATATGATATTTCTGAAAGCTGTGCGCATTAATTTACAGAACAAAAATGTAAACATGATATTATACATAGTGCTGCATGGAATATCGATAGGTATTACCGTGTTAAAAATCTCTTAAATTTGTAATCAGCCTGGAAGATATATCATTTCTTATTTATGTCGTTTGGATCAACTAAAGACCGGCTCTCCAAAAAAACAATATCTTGTTGGAATATTGTGACCTCATCAATTTAAAATATTTTAACCCAGAAACACTTGTCAGTTTTCCATAACAACACGAAGGTGAATTTTTTTTTTTCTGAAGAAAATAAAATCGCACACAACTTTTTAAAAAATACAATATTATTGATTTTAAAAATGTATATTAAACTCTAGAATATATGTATTATTAATACCCCATAAACATTTGGGATGCTTAAAGGTTGTTTTTTTTTCGAACATATCAAAATATAGAGGTTACCTTTCTTGTTGAAATAGCCACTAAAATGACCCAATAGTTTGCGGAGACGGTCAATAAATGGCGCTTAGTATTGGTATCTATTTAGACGGAAGAGAATGTTCTTTCTCTTTATATATAATAATTTTTAAATAAAAAGACATATATTGGATCAAAATATCATTTATTTTACCAATATTTCAGTTGGCTGAACGCCAACCTTCATCAATGTTATAACACCTTGATAAAGGTTGGCGTTCAGCCAACTGAAATATTGGTAAAATAAATGATATTTTGATCCAATATATGTCTTTTTAATTAAATATTTATTTATGGATTGCTCTATTTTCAAATATATATATAATAATAAATTATAATAATAATAAATCAATTAAACATCTAAGGTTTGTTTTGTGAACTGGTTATCAATTACGGTAATAACCGAAAAAAACATGAAGATAAAAAATAATTTACAAAAACAATCCCTCGAATCAATATTAAAATATCAGACGCCTTTCCAGGGATAACTTTTTAAAAGAAGTTTTCAAGAAGCATACGTTATTCATTACTTTTCAATTCCTTATTATGTTAACACCAAAGAGAAGTTGTCCAAATTTTTCTAAGAAGAGTAAAAACGGTGCCAAATTGAGGAAGGCCTCGAACAATTTTTTTCACAACGTTTGAAAGTGTTAAACTAAAAACAACTATACTGTCTAGAAGCTCCGTCCAGATTGGACACCTGTCAATCATCCCTGGACCCACAGGTGTGAGGGGTTGTCGGAATTTTATCTGAAAATAAGGAAAACGGGACGGTGGCTGACGCCGCTCATTTTTATTATCTCTACCTTGGGATAAGTTGTTATATTATTTCTCTCCCTATAAATACCTCTTGTATATAATTTAATTGGAGAACTAGAAGGTAAATACCCACCTTTATAATAAATAAATTATTCCCAAATTTGCCCTTTGCTTTATTTATCTCAGTGACAATATAATCTGTAACAAGCTTGGTATTTATTTATGTCAAATATATTATTATTTGATATTTATTCACAGAGTTAGGCAGTCGGCAACACTGTATTTTCTTTCTCTAATTCTGCATAAGTTATTTTTTTTTTGTTTATATATTATAGTTAACCTTGTTGTAATCCCTTATTTCTAAATAGGAAAATGTTACATAATCCAATCTGATTCCAAGTACAATTAACTTATTTATATTTATTATTTCAAGTCAAAAATATAAACAAGTTTAATATATTTTAGTTAAAATATATCTCCGTCGTATGTATGACGGGCTAATAGTCTAGTATACAAATAAGAAATGTAGAAATCCAATTATCCGAACCCTCTGGGACTACTCGGGTAATTGTAATGATTTTTTTATTGAATAGTCAGAGTAAAAAAAATCAGTATATTTACGATACAACTCCAATTATCTAAACCTACTGGGAATGGAGGATTCGGTTAATGCAGAAATCTAAATAATTGGATTATTTTTTATTTAATGTGGCTGAACAAAAGGTATTGCAAAAAACAGTATGTGGTCTAGCCATTTAAGAAACAAGCGAGCTAATATGCTGAATAAATGATCAGAAGCAAAAAAAAAATAAAAATCAATCTCTCAAAAGGATAACATTATTTTTGTTTATTTTTTATAAAGTTGTTTTTCAGCTAAGTCACAAACTCTTTTAAGCTGAAGCAGTTTGATATGGTCAGATACTCATCCTGAGATTTCTGTTTGAATATAAGAAACAGAGTGTAAAGCAACAGGTCTAGGTGAGCTTTATTGTTTTTTTTTTTAAATATATATCCCTAGTACATGTGTTACAGGCCATGATAATCATGGTGGGTAGAAGTTGGCGACTGCTTGTTAAAAAAGGAACACTATCATTAATTTATAGTTGTTATAAAAAGTTGCTTTTCGTTAATTATTAGGTCGGGCGGTCAGTACTTGGAAGTGTGACCATTTGGGAACACCGGGTGCTGTAGGGTGTCACTTTTCCCGAGTATAAGGCGAATGTGTGCACGCGGGGGAAATAAAGTTATTAGTTCTGAGACAGTTAACGACTGGCTGACACACATCTCTCCCACGTTCAAACCTCGATTCTGTTGTCGGTCTCTTGCTTCTCCTAGGTGCCATCCAGACTGCCTCGTCCTTTATGTATAAGCCCTAGACGCCTGTAACAACTGGGCCCCATGACTGTTGTTGCTTGTGGTACGACATATATATATTGTATGTTACATAAACACTATATATAAAAATATACAAATACATTCTTCTTTATATATCAACAGCTCCATCCATGTTGATGCTGTGTTTATAGAGCTTAAAAGATTCCATTGTTAGAGAGACCTGTACTTCACCCCTTTACTGTTATCTCCAATCTGATTCGGATAACTGCAATTTAAGATAAATGGGTTTGGATTAATGGAACCCTACTGTATTTATTGATTTCCAACTATTTTTGTCTTATTCTGCTTTTAAAAATCAAATTCTTATATTTCAGACGGCGTAATAAACCAATTCGTAACAGATTGTTTGAATACTTGGTGACTTGCTGTATCTTCAGTGATACGTTTGACAATTATAACACTTATTCACCAGGATGGATATACTAAGAAGTAGGCTATGTGGGAAGAAGGAATGTATGTTAGTGAGAGAGATAGGCTTTATCTCACCGTTCTCGCCCCACTTTAATATATTTACTTTATCTTTATGTTTTTATAGCGCGGTGAGTCAAATATGAACACAAGGCGAGTTACGTATTGAACAACTTTTAATGAAAGTCACAGCCACCGTGATTAGCGTAGCCTGGTACTACATGTGTAGACATGCAGTGAAATTACAGAACAAATTTTTACGACCTTCTACCTACCATAGCCTGGTACAACGTGTGCAAACCTTTGGTGTACGTACAGTACAAGCTGTCCCAACTCTCTATCCACTATAGCCAGGTAATACATGTGTAAACATCGTCATTGCCGTTTAACATTGCCCTCCAAATATGTAATATACAACAACAACAAAAGCCTTTATTGAGGACCTCTCGTCCTATAAAGGATTCGCCAGTTTACAGAGTAATTGAAGAGAAGAGAACTAAGAATACAGAGAGAAACCTATAAGTAGTAGGTATAGTGTAGTATTTTCTACACTGTGACTATATACAACAGCAGCAACAAGCCTTTTACTGGAATCAAAGTCCCATACAGGATTCGTCATTCTAATCCTGACAAAGATTATTTACATATAATTATTTACATCAATTAGATTATGTATATAGCTTCCACTTCTCTTCAGCCGTTTTCCAAAATTTGAACAACGCAAACGCTCCAGCTCTGTTTCTCACCACCTCATTCAACAGAAGCTCCAAAGAGAGTCCTTCAAGGCCTATTTCACTGAGGAGCACTTCTCGTTCGTCTTTCAGCCCCATACATGAGAGTATATGGTGATGTAGCCCCGGCTCCATTCTTGTCCCGCAAATCTCGCATGTCCATCCGTCTGTTTTAAATATTTTGGGGCGATCATCAGTAAAGAGCACCGACCAAATATGTACTATACAAATTCTGTATATGTATCGATTTTAACTATAAATATTACCTCTCGAAACAGAGTTTAACCCACACTTTTAGAGGTTTATATCTAGATGTAAATATATACTCTCTCAATGCTCTTATAATCAATATTTTATATATAAATAATAACATGTAGATATTATTATTGTCTAAATAAAAAGAGTTTTGAAACGTACATGTGTAGACGTGTTGAACTTACAGTACAAGCTGTCCCAACCTTCTACCGGCTTGATACTGCATGTGTAGACATGTGGTATACTACAATGCAAGCAGTCACAACCCCCACAATAATAATCATAGCCTGCTAGTACATGTACGTTTTCGTGATAATGTAAATAAGGAAATATTAGAATATCTACATATTCTACCGGACGATAGTCAAAGCCAAAGTGATAGCCATCTTCAGTAGATAACTTTGGTTTCGGTTTTGTTTTATTAAAAACTATTCAAATAGGAATGTTCCTGTAATCGTTTCACAAAAATTCCATTTAAAAAATATAGGTAAAACCAAAAGAGGAATGCTGAAGTAAATTGTAAACTTCATTCACAAACTTTGTTTTAGTGGCTATATTGATTTTCTTTAAAACACTATTAATAACATAGAGTCAAACCTTTCCTTCAAAGACGACGATTCTATAAAAGAACTAAGAAGGTAAGACGTATAGGCTGTCATTCAAATGTTTTCATCAGCCAATAGGAGAATGATCTTTTTAAATGCGGCAAACTTGCGATCTGCCTAGGGACTGTTTGTTTTACTCCAAGATTTACGTATCAAACATCCATTGCTAACTTTTAAATGCAAACAATACACATAGCGCTCTCAGTATGTAATGGATGGAAACATTCAACACTTTTACTTTATTGAAGAGGACGAATTCATACAATTAGTGTACAAAAAGTAATTGGGAAGACTTGGCTCGTTAGTGGTGAACCTTCACAGCCATTTTGTTAATTATACCCATCATATCGCGCCACAACTATTGTGTGGGTGAATATTCATTCTGCTTAAATTGTCTACACTTTAAATGAAAGAGTTGTGTTCGAAACTGGGATAGGTGTGAAATTTCTATAGTTACCGAAGAGCAACTGTCCATAGTATCGTTAAACACCATCTTACCAAGAATAAACCTCATGTGCAGACTATAAAAGCAGATTCAACAATAGTTGTAGCTTAGATCTGGTAGATTAAATTTGGCGAAATCGCTGGGAAGTTTCATCACTGATAAGCCAACAAGACTTCCTAATTCCTTTTCGTCATTAATCCACTAAATGTAGAATTCTGTCCTTTATTTAAAAAAAAAACATATCTCCAACCTTTATAATTTTAAAAAGTCAAAAGCTAAAAAAAGGAATAACGCTGTATTGGAAATGGGCGATTGTCTTCAGAACAATATAGAAAAGCTTAAAACAGATTTGGCTAAAGGTTCAAATGTGGAATAACGCCAACACACCCCAAATATACGGATTTTTACGATAATATCAAAATTATACCAAAGTTTGTGCATTTGACAATGTGTCAGAGCGCATCTCTACTTTTCAAGATATTAGTGTACGGCTAGAATTGCAATGCATAGAGATATACAGAGCCATTTGATATTAAAATTTGATTCTTAGACAACTAGGTGGATAAGTTTCCATCTAAAAACCGCACTTCTACAGACAGGTTCGTTTTAGCCACATTTTGATTAAGGCACTTAACCAGCTGGAAAAAGTTTTTAAAATTTAAAAAACACTAACCAATAACCAAATAAAAATGAACCACAGAAGTTATGTTTCTCTTTATTAAAATTATCTCAAGATTAAAAATATGTGTAATTTAAATAGCCTATACATTAAAGTATATCTTCAGCTACCTATATCTACATTTCTTAATGCTCAGTGGATGAGAGAACACATCTCATTTTTTATTTCATTTATATATAAGGATTGGGTGAGATACTCATTTCTGTGAACTACTGGTGGCCGCCGAGTGTATCAATACGCTATGTTAGGTTTTTTCAGATAGGTTAAATCAGGTTAGTTTAGGTTGAATTAGAAATGGGACCGTAGAGTCCGTTGAAATGAGTAGCTCTTTCTTTCTCTCAATAAGGATTGTATTCATTCTAGGCCTATAACATTATTTTTTGAAAGCGGGCCGTAGATAGGCGGTTTTTAGCCTGAAAGCGCCTCGCTGAGTTACCAATAAATATGTCCGTTGAAATATCAAATGTTTCTAGGTATTCTATGATATTGTAGAGTAGAATAAATTAAATATAATTCGATGTTGAGATTAAATATAGTTTATTTAAAGTAAGGTTACAAAGAAGAGAATAACGGGAGCTCGCGCAGTATGTTTACAAATGGCAGCCAAGAACCACCTCATCCGCGCATGCTCCCACTGTTCCACTGCGCGCGCACCTCCCGGGCCTCCCCCCGCGCATCCTTTCCAAATGGCGATGCATTCATATTTCACAGCTCTCCCTCCAGGATGTCGACAGCGTCCTCGCTGTCCCAGCTATTGTAGTCTCCGGTCACCAGCTGTTGGCCAGGATCTCTGTAGGGCTTCATCCGGAGCACATGGACGACGTCCTTCTGGCTGCGTCTTCTCCGTCTTGAACTTTGTTCCAGAGCTTCCACTTCATAATTCACTTCCGACACCTTCCTCGTTATCTTATACGGCCCGAAGTATTTCTTTAGTAATTTCTCGGACAACCCTGTCTTTCGAACAGGGGTGAACACCCAGACGAGGTCCCCAACACGGTACTCAACAGATCGATGCACCTGGTCGTAATGGTACTTGTTATTCTCCTGGGCTCTCAAAATGTGTATCCGAGCGAGCTGCCGTGCTTCTTCTGCCTTGGTTACCATCTGATCTCCAAAGTCATGATCCGATGTTTCGTCTTCGTAAGGCAGCAGGACATCAAGGAGGGTCTCGGCCTCGCGACCATGAACCAAAAAGAAAGGAGAAAATCTGGTACTTCCTTGTTGGGCCGTGTTGTATGCAAAGATGACATACGGCAGAACGCTGTCCCAATCCCTCTGCTCGGCGTCCACATACAAGAACAACCTCTCGTTATGTAAATCTATGTTGTTGTCGTGTCCAATGAAGAGCCTCAGATGTCTCCATACATCTCTATCACAGCAGTCGCAATGTCCACTATCTTGGGTGTGTAAATCTACTGCTCTGGGTCCATGTTAATTTTCTGTAAGGCTGCGTCCATTGCTGAGCATGAGAATATGTGAGTAGGGGTTAGTTCCACACCAGGACAGTTTTTACATGTCTTATAGGTTCTTGTGCCTTCTAGATGTATTGCCATTCTTTTATAGTGTTTCGTTCTGAGTCTTGTTAGTGTTTTTGTAATTCTTCTCTCAGAGTTTATTTCGCATATTTGATCGCTTCTTATTTTTCTGTTGAATTATCTTGTATTTTGCCAAAGCATCAGCGTCAAATGTAAATCTATACAGTATCAATATATCAGGATTGACATTGGAACCTGACACATTTCAACTAAACTCAAACTAAATTAATAAATAATTTTCAAATAAGCTTTTAAAAAACACAACCTAATATAAATATACAGAATAAATATTTTATTCCAACTAGGCTAGGAGGTAGGAGAAGGTTCCATCCAATTTAAATTGCTAACTAAATATTTAGCATAACGTAAATTTTAATGACATACGTCTAACATTTCCAATCAATCACAAGAACCATTTTTCACGCCATGTCATACGTTTAACTAACCGTGTAAAAGTTATAAATGAATAATCAATAAATTAATTAAATTTCATACGAACTTGCAACAATTTTGGAAATAGGAATTATTCACGATGTTTACTTTTGGTTTCAAAGAAATACGGCTACTTGAAGGAGATTTTAAAGAGAAAGAGAGCACAGAACTATATATGGAATGTATAAAATAGACTTACGTTTGTTAGCTTCTTCATCTTTAGCAGCTTTTTTATAACGTCGAAACAAATAGCACCACATTTCCCGCGTCGAGTATCCCATCGCTTCGACGGTAGAACGAGCGTGACAACACTGGCGAGAATGAAATGCGCTGATTGGCTGGCAGTGTTGCCAGTTGGTCAACTTTTCTTCCAATTGAGTTGGGTGTTCGTTTGCTTCGATAAATTCGTCGTTTGTTTTACTTATTTGCTTTCTATTTCAAATATTCTTTGACACCCCATCCCCCCTTCTTTCTTTTTCAGCATCTAAGGAAGTAATTCAATAGAGTATATTTATAGATTTTTACCTCTCTTCAAATAAAATTTTAAAAACTTCAAATTATTAAAAAAATGTATCTTCATTTTTATATAAAAAAAATAATTAGTTATTTAATAATAGTTTAGCCACGAAAACTACACTCATGGACAAAACTTAATGAAGTTGTTGTACCTTTTAACATGTATATCGGGATTCAGACAATAACTCTGAAAGATATTACAGTGACCTTTATTGAAAACACACCAGATAACCAATTGTGAACAAAATTGCCTCTGTCTCCGTTAAAAAAGCAGATGACCGGCGACATCAAAGACTTTCCACTTCCTTAAATTTTGTTCATGAGTGTATAAAACAGCCGTTATATATGCACCTAATACACAAGAGCCTAATATAAAATAAAATAATCAGTTATTTAGATATATTTAGTGTTATGAAAGGTTATTAAGCATTTTCTTCAACGAAATCTCCCATCTCAACACCCACCCATTAAACCCGCAGGCACAAAATTGCGTTAGACAGAGAAGGAGAAGAAAATCATTCATGTGCCAGGCAGATCTTCACAGATTTATAGAATTGCATATTATTTCCTTATTTCTCAAATACATTTGTACAATAAATTAGTTTTATGATGGTGGATATGTAAAATATATATATTTATATTTTTTTGAAAATAGAGTAATCCATAAAAATAAATCTTTAATTAAAGATATATTTATAAAATTACACATACATTAATATGTTATAATACCTTGATAAAGGTTGGCATTCAGCCAACTGAAATATTGGTAAAATAAATAATATTTTGATCCAATATATGCTGTTTTATTAAAAAATATATTTATATATTATTACAACCTAAAGTTGCTGGAGGAAGATATTCATGTACCTAGAGGGGCACCTCTCCCTTTAATACAGATTGACTTTTTCTCTGAATTTGCCAAAACTGGTGATGTGGCTCATACTTTATCATCACTAGTAAAGGTTTTTACTCGGGATATGAACACAATGCATTGTTCTGATGTATAATTAAATGGAAAAGTGTCCCTTTTTTAGGTTACGTATATATTAGTATTTAATTATTTTAAAAAACGTTATAGTATATTATCTATCAAACATAGATCTGAATTACTGCCATAGTGTGTGTTGTTGGTTGCTTGTCTTCTTTCAACATAGACGCTGCATGTAGGTGGAGATATACTGGGTGTAGCATGATAAAGAGAAGGTTTAGCAGAAGCTGTGATGCAGGTTGTGCATTCTCGCTTCCCATCTCGCTGAGTCCGCTCAAGAATCCATTGTAGCCATGAATAACCGTGGATAAACAAAATGTAAATAAGGAATTGTGATGGGTTTATTAATTCCCATCTCGCTGAGTCCACTCAAGAACCCATTGAAGCCATGAATAACCGTGGATAAACAAAATGTAAATAAGGAATTGTGATGGGTTTATTAATTCCCATCTCGCTGAGTCCACTCAAGAACCCATTGAAGCCATGAATAACCGTGGATAAACAAAATGTAAATAAGGAATTGTGATGGGTTTATTAATTCCCATCTCGCTGAGTCCACTCAAGAACCCATTGAAGCCATGAATAACCGTGGATAAACAAAATGTAAATAAGGAATTGTGATGGGTTTATTAATTCCCATCTCGCTGAGTCCACTCAAGAACCCATTGAAGCCATGAATAACCGTGGATAAACAAAATGTAAATAAGGAATTGTGATGGGTTTATTAATTCCCATCTCGCTGAGTCCACTCAAGAACCCATTGAAGCCATGAATAACCGTGGATAAACAAAATGTAAATAAGGAATTGTGATGGGTTTATTAATTCCCATCTCGCTGAGTCCACTCAAGAACCCATTGAAGCCATGAATAACCGTGGATAAACAAAATGTAAATAAGGAATTGTGATGGGTTTATTAATTCCCATCTCGCTGAGTCCACTCAAGAACCCATTGAAGCCATGAATAACCGTGGATAAACAAAATGTAAATAAGGAATTGTGATGGGTTTATTAATTCCCATCTCGCTGAGTCCACTCAAGAACCCATTGAAGCCATGAATAACCGTGGATAAACAAAATGTAAATAAGGAATTGTGATGGGTTTATTAATTCCCATCTCGCTGAGTCCACTCAAGAACCCATTGAAGCCATGAATAACCGTGGATAAACAAAATGTAAATAAGGAATTGTGATGGGTTTATTAATTCCCATCTCGCTGAGTCCACTCAAGAACCCATTGAAGCCATGAATAACCGTGGATAAACAAAATGTAAATAAGGAATTGTGATGGGTTTATTAATTCCCATCTCGCTGAGTCCACTCAAGAATCCATTGAAGCCATGAATAACCGTGGATAAACAAAATGTAAATAAGGAATTGTGATGGGTTTATTAATTCCCATCTCGCTGAGTCCACTCAAGAACCCATTGAAGCCATGAATAACCGTGGATAAACAAAATGTAAATAAGGAATTGTGATGGGTTTATTAATTCCCATCTTGCTGAGTTAACTCAAGGCGTTGAGATATCCAAGTCGTGAATAACCGTGGATAAACAAAATGTAAATAAGGAATTGTGATGGGTTTATTAATTCCCATCTTGCTGAGTTAACTCAAGGCGTTGAGATATCCAAGTCGTGAATAACCGTGGATAAACAAAATGTAAATAAGGAATTGTGATGGGTTTATTAATTCCCATCTTGATGAGTTATAACTCAAGGCGTTGAGATATCCAAGTCGTGAATAACCGTGGATAAACAAAATGTAAATAAGGAATTGTGATGGGTTTATTAATTCCCATCTTGCTGAGTTATAACTCAAGGCGTTGAGATATCCAAGTCGTGAATAACCGTGGATAAACAAAATGTAAATAAGGAATTGTGATGGGTTTATTAATTCCCATCTTTCTGAGTTAACTCAAGGCGCTGAGATATCCAAGTCGTGAATAACCGTGGATAAACAAAGACAAAATTTATCAGAAGCTGAGCTGGAGGTTACACATTCTCTTTTCCGTTTCCCAACTCACTGAGTCAACTCAGAAACCAAGCTGATCCATCCAGTCAAAACAACAGTCGTTGACAGAAATATCGGTAAGCCACATTAGACATGCTGACAAAATGCCAACGACTTTCGTTGAAATAAAGACATCAGAGCAGCTTCAAAAGCTTTGAGGTCTGAGAGTTGATAGAACACAGTTCATATCATAATAGATCTACGTATACCCAATGTTTACGTGAGTACATGCACAAGGGCACAACAATTCTGTTCGAATATATAGTGGAAGAAACTTCTCTGTACGATCTAGGAACCTGGGTTACTTAAATACATAATATATAGTGGAAGTGTATGTTGGAAATATAGACTTTAATTATTTACATAACTATAATGTGGCAATAATACGTCATCTTTATATAAGAAATAAAACTATTAAATCACGAATGTTTATTTTCTAAATAAAACAAATTTTCTACTGTCCTTACTGCGATGAAAAATATTGGGAGGGCTCAGTTCATCAGTGGGGAACCGCATAATGGTTCAATTTCTTATATGCCAACATATCTCATATTTATAATACAATATAATGCGGCTTATGATTGTAGAACAATGTTTGACAATTATACCGCAAATGTTTCTTTTGAATGAAAAATCTAAATTTATTTTAAGGAGAAATAATCGTTATTTTTCCTTAAAATAAATTTAGATTTTTCGTTCAAAATAAACGTTTGCGGTATAATTGTCAAACATCGTTCTACAATGTCTTATATTTATTGACTCAAGTACTTAATTTTCTTGCTCCATCAAACGGTATGCGTATCAAAACACGATTTTATTTTTTTTTATCAAGTTTTCTATATATATTATTAAATATTTTCCAGATCTTGAATACAACACTGTCATCAAACTGTTGTTATTAACTTTTTCTCCCACGCTCTAATATGTAAATTAGATTTATAATAGTCGGCTGAGCAAGTTAAGGAATTATTAGGAATTTCATTTAAATATATACAAATATATTTAATTCTCTAATTTGTTTGTTTGTTTTGTTTGTTTCCTCTGTAATAGGCGTAAATATTTCAATATCGTGCCTGGTTGATTATTATATTATGATGCAATAGAGCGCCATCTGTTATCAAAATTCGAAACTATTATAGACGCGTATGATTCTTTTTTTTTTTTTAATAAACAATTTCTTTAATATTTCCATTGCAGTAAGGACAGTGTAAATTGTTTATTTAAAAAAAAGAATCATACGCGTCTTTAATAGTTTAGAATTTTGATATATATATATGCATATATATATATATGTATGACGAATCAAAAGTTTTACGAAGGAGCATCTTTCGTAAAACTTTTGATTCGTCATACAATTATACCAATTATACGGAGTTTACCTGTAGAAACATATATATATATATACAAATAGATATAACAATATATTGAGTGGATGCTCAGTTCAGGATATTCCTGCTGGTAAAGATGAGCACAAAATGTAATCCAGATTATTCAGGTAAAAAAATCCCAAACTATGGATGACCCATCTATCGATCCAGCGCTGTGCGTCACCATGGTGATACATTCTCTACCATCTGGGGTTATTCAGATCTTTCATTTCTCTCGAGGATGAACTTGTGGAATATCAAGAAGTATGTTCCAGACTATAGAATAAGAAGGTGTGGACATAAGGAGTGGAGTAAGGGGGTGTTGCATAGACATAATATCACCTGACAGAAAGAAGGAATTCGTTTAAAAAGTGGTGTACCGGCATCATGGAGGCTTACATACGGACTAAGAAGGTATGGACAGTCATAACGGGACCTGTAAGAAAGACAGGTAGAACTGGTGGACCTACAAAATGGAGCAGGAAAATTGACAGAAAGAGTGGACTCAAGAAATGGTGGGCAGACATTATAGAACAAGACAGACTGACAGAAGGGGTGAACTAAAGGAAATACAGACAAAAATACATTATGAAACATAAAAGGCTGACAGAAATAGTGCACTAAAAATGATGGACAGACATTATGGAACAAGACAGACTGACAGAAAGATTAGGTGGACTAAAGAAATGGTGGACAGACATTATGGAACAAGAAAGAATGGTAGAAAGAGTGGAATAAATAAATGGTGGACAGACTCTATGGAACAAGACAGACTGACAGAAGGAGTAGACTAGAGAAATGGTGGACAGACTCTATGGAACAAGACAGACTGACAGAAGGAGTAGACTAGAGAAATGGTGGACAGACTCTATGGAACAAGACAGACTGACAGAAGGAGTAGACTAGAGAAATGGTGGACAGACTCTATGGAACAAGACAGACTGACAGAAGGAGTAGACTAGAGAAATGGTGGACAGACTCTATGAAACAAGACAGACTGACAGAAGGAGTGGTCTAAAGAAGTGGTGGACAGACTCTATGGAACAAGACAGACTGACAGAAGGAGTGGTCTAAAGAAATGGTGGACAGACTCTATGGAACAAGACAGACTGACAGAAGGAGTAGACTAGAGAAATGGTGGACAGACTCTATGGAACAAGACAGACTGACAGAAGGAGTAGACTAGAGAAATGGTGGACAGACTCTATGGAACAAGACAGACTGACAGAAGGAGTAGACTAGAGAAATGGTGGACAGACTCTATGGAACAAGACAGACTGACAGAAGGAGTAGACTAGAGAAATGGTGGACAGACTCTATGGAACAAGACAGACTGACAGAAGGAGTAGACTAGAGAAATGGTGGACAGACTCTATGAAACAAGACAGACTGACAGAAGGAGTGGTCTAAAGAAATGGTGGACAGACTCTATGGAACAAGACAGACTGACAGAAGGAGTGGTCTAAAGAAATGGTGGACAGACTCTATGGAACAAGACAGACTGACAGAAGGAGTAGACTAGAGAAATGGTGGACAGACTCTATGGAACAAGACAGACTGACAGAAGGAGTAGGCTAGAGAAATGGTGGACAGACTCTATGGAACAAGACAGACTGACAGAAGGAGTAGACTAGAGAAATGGTGGACAGACTCTATGGAACAAGACAGACTGACAGAAGGAGTAGACTAGAGAAATGGTGGACAGACTCTATAGAACAAGACAGACTGACAGAAGGAGTAGACTAGAGAAATGGTGGACAGACTCTATGGAACAAGACAGACTGACAGAAGGAGTAGACTAGAGAAATGGTGGATAGACTCTATGGAACAAGACAGACTGACAGAAGGAGTAGACTAGAGAAATGGTGGACAGACTCTATGGAACAAGACAGACTGACAGAAAGATTAGGCGAACTAAAGAAATATGGAACAAGAATTATGGAACAAGACAGACTGACAGAAAGAGTGGAATAAAGAAATTGTGGACAGACTCTATAAAATAGGACAGACTGACAGAAGGAGTAGACTAGAGAAATGGTGGACAGACTCTATGGAACAAGACAGACTGGCAGAAGGAGTAGACTAGAGAAATGGTGGACAGACTCTATGGAACAAGACAGACTGACAGAAGGAGTAGACTAGAGAAATGGTGGAAAAACTCTATGGAACAAGACAGACTGACAGAAAGAGTGGAATAAAGAAATGGTGGACAGTCATTATGGAACAAGAAAAAATGACAGAAAGAGTGTAATAAAGAAATGGTGGACAGACTCTATGAAATAGGACAGACTGACAGAAAAAACAGGTGAACAAAGGAAATGGTGGACAAACATAAAAATACCTGACAGACTGCTGTAGAGAGGTGGCGGACAGACATAACGGAGGTTGATAGAAAGGCTGCCTGACCAAAGGAATAGCTAGACAGCTAGTTGGACGATGGGGGGCTACCTCGACTGAAGAAGTCTACGTCTTTAAAGATAGTTATACTGACGGCAAATGACTCACCGACAAAACACAGCAGTCGCCAGCTGTTGATCACAGTTGCCATGACAACTCCGGACAAACAATGAAACCACGCCTTCCGGGCCCTCTATTGAATTCCCGCAACTTAGGACGTTAACTCTAGAACCAATCATTTAATCAAAGCCATCTATCGAAACAATTTGAAATTATTTACAACCTGGAAATTTTTGTTTTAAAAATTAGAATATTGTAATTTATATCATATACAGTATATATAGAATGGAAATTTTGTTTGAACTTAAGCACTTCCACACAGCGGATAAGGATTTTATTGCTAAGCCACGTAATCTGATACTAATCCAAATATTTTATTACCGCCGATGTTTCAAAGAGAGGGAAGGAAGGTCGCCAATCTACAAGTATGTATTTAAAGACTGCCATCTACCAATAGCAGTGGTTACACCACAAGTAGATAATTTCCTAACAACCATCACTGTAGATATCACTGAATCTACAAAAAAAAAAGTAAAGAGGTGGTGAATTTGATCATCGAATTATGTCCGCCTTAATAAAACTTGTTTTTTTTTTTTTATCATTGATACGCTTCAGTTGTATGTTGTTGTTGTCGTGTCAAATTAAAAGCCTCAGATGTCTCCATACATCTCTATCACAGCAGTCGCAATGTTACTATCTTGGGTGGGTAAAGCTTCTGCTCTGGGTCCATGTCAATTTTCTGTTGTTGTTGTCGTGTCCAATGAAGAGCCTCAGATGTCTCCATACATCTCTATCACAGCAGTCGCAATGTCCACTATCTTGGGTGTGTAAAGATGCTGCTCTGGGTCCATGTCAATTTTCTGTTGTTGTCGTGTCCAATGAAGAGCCTCAGATGTCTCCATACATCTCTATCACAGCAGTCGCAATGTCCACTATCTTGGATGTGTAAAGCTGCTGCTCTGGATCCATGTCAATTTTCTGTTGTTGTCATGTCCAATGAAGAGCCTCAGATGTCTCCATACATCTCTATCACAGCACTCGCTATGTCCACTATCTTGGGTGCGTAAAGATGCTGCTCTGGGTCCATGTCAATTTTCTGTTGTTGTCATGTCCAATGAAGAGCCTCAGATGTCTCCATGCATCTCTATCACAGCAGTCGCAATGTCCACTATCTTGGATGTGTAAAGCTGCTGCTCTGGGTCCATGTCAATTTTCTGTTGTTGTCATGTCCAATGAAGAGCCTCAGATATCTCCATGCATCTCTATCACAGCAGTCGCAATGTCCAATATCTTGTATGTGTAAAGCTGTTGCTCTGGGTCCATGTCAATTTTCTGCAAGGCTGCGCCCATTGCTGGGTATGAAGTTGTATGCAGCAGTAAATTGTAATTTGTTCGATCTCTCCTTGGTGAGGTTTTATAGAAACCAGTAATACTGACGATAGCTGTTGTTGTTGTTGTTAATGTCCATCAAGTTGAGATCGACTTTTGGTAACTATATGGACAAATATTCTCCAATTTGATCCTTTAGTTGCCACCACTCGTAGCTCATCTAGTGACAGTAACTTTCTTGACCTCTTCTTAGCCAGTTCATTGAAGGTCTTCGCCTCTTCCTTCTTCCTTTAAATTTCTCCCAACATCTTTCCTAAATCATTTGCTCTCATTACGTTTCCGAAGTAGGTCAATCTTTGTTTACATATTTTGTTGTTATTGTAACAAAGTATTTATTAATTTTTATTATTTTTATTAACAGAATGGTCATTTTTATGTTTATATTTTGCTACTCTGTAAATTTCCCTCGTGGCTTATCTTTTGTTTACCATTCATAGTTTGTCCTTGCCTGAAATAAATTTTGTTTCCTCCTGAAGTTTTTGTCTTCCTTAATTTTTCACGTGGCGCCACGGAAAAGGAGGGAAAAACTCGGTTCTCCCCTCTTGCTCTAACGGCTGGGTCGATTTGGCTCATGTAAATAGTAACTCTTATTTTATATTTAAAATCTCTCATATAACTCATTAAATAAATATTTAAAATAATTCGGAAGCCTAGTTAATTATTTTTCCTCGCGACATTATTATTGATCGTTGTTACAATGATATAAAAATCTTATTCGTCGTTGTACAATCTTCTTGCACCGCCTCAATGATTCCTCATCTTTACAATCTCAACAAATTGCGACAAATGAGAGATTGAAATGTAAGTTGATATATAGGAATCTACGGGAAATGTAGAGACTTGACATTACCAGTCTAGTCAGGTAAGTATGACACAGGGACATTGTTTGTGTGTGAGCGCATGTGATGTGTGTGTGCTAATTAAAATCTTCGATATTTATTCTTTAAACATTAATCGATGTAATAAAACACCTAGCTAAACACACTGTCCAAGTTTTATTAAATTTGAATTTATTCGTAGTGTTATCTTATTTTCCATCAATATACATCTATATCCCTCAATATTTGATATATACATATAATTATAATTATAAATAGCATTAAATAGCTCCATTATATTGGTATCTTGATGGCGACACGCAAGTATCTTGTTTTAATTTGAACTGTGTGCCGAACGGAAGAGCTGGACGCTGATTGGTTGAAAAGACCGGAAATTGGGTCAGTCCAATCTGGAACTGGGATTCCCAGGTGGGGGTTGTCAACATTTGTTAGCTGTTAGCCCATTACGACACGAGGGACACTAACTACTACGTTACAAGTAATAGAGGGAATGGTGCAGTACACTATCTATTTTCAGTATTTTATATTTAATGTATATATATTTATATTAAAAATAAAGAAGGCATTTCCTGACCACAAGCACTTGTGCTTTTTAGATGGCAGAGCGCCATCTAGTGTAGCAAAAATAAACTAAACGTTTATTTAACTTGCTTCGTGATATTTGGCCAACCCATCTATTAATTTTTCATATATTTATATGCAATTTTATAAATAAATAATTGTTAATGGATTTGGTGGTGCTCAGAAACCTATTCGAGTACATATCGAATGTAACCCGCAATGAGTATCATCGAAATTTTGCATATATCTTATAAATACTGCTATTCAAATATTGCAAGTTACACCGCCAACCTTAGACGTGAAGACCAACTCGGATAGTTGGCGACTTTGGTACGTGTAGCTCCAGGAATCCAGGTTACATCAAAAGAGGGAGAAACTAACTGTATATAACCAGAGCTACTCTGGAGCGTACGAAGAGTGTGAGAAATTCTAAGATAATTAATAAAACAAATAAAACATAATATATTAGATAAAATATTCGATTTATGAGTCTCATTAGAGGCCAATCTACCAGACCTCTTCAATTCTTGTAGTCTTCATTCTACAGTCTGTAATAGCTGTGAATTTATTGTAAGTAATGGTGTCTGTTAGAACTATGGAGCCATTGGTCTCTTAGGTTGTAAATATGTTACACACAATCTCTACTGTTTAGATAGCTATAGAGTACATTTAAAAGTCCTGTTTATAGACATTTCTATATTTTCAGCGCCTATATGTGTATATGTACGAGGATGTATGCGTGTCTAAAACAAAAAAGTTCTACTTTTTTATGTTCTATTCTTTCTAATAATGCAAATAGAAATAGCATCAATTATTTATACCTTAAATACGTATATAGATGTCCTATAATAATAACATGTAAAAAATGCATCTTATAGATATATATTTAAATGAAGGTAATCTCTGTGTGAAAGTATAAGAAGAGGAAAGATAAAGTTGGCAATATGATCAAGTCAAGATGGTCCTGCCTTCGAAAAATGAACGTTTAGGGGAACTGAGTGTCACTGCCCTATACCCCTTTTGGATCATTGTTTTGTCCCGACAGAGAAGAGTAAAAAGTTTCATGGATTTGATGATCAGGGGGCAGATCTTTCCAAGGTCGTCTCCACGCTGGTTGTTCCAAGGGTGGTGCTCGGACATTCTCTTTCCTCTCCGACATATTCCTCGCGGGTTCTTGCTCCTGAATTCTACCTTCTTTGTGTGTCCATAACATCTCCCACTACCACAACTGCATAGCAAATCACCACATAGAGCTACTCCAATATTATATCCTCAGCTTCAGATAGACTATTTAATGACCACCATAGAAAGAGAAAAAATAGAGTAAGATAATTGTTTGTATAAACAGTGCACACACAATCAAGCGCACCTCTCTCCAGTATTCACAAACACAGAACTTACCACAAAATGATGGTTTCTAAGGAAGAGAAAGAGAGAAGAGAATATTATTATTACCTCTAATACTACTATTTCCATTATTTCCTACATTTCAGAAAGCGACTTTGGCCCTCCCTTCTCAAGCTATCCATCACAAAGGCACAGCTATGGAAACAAGCAGAGTCCAATATTCCATGAAGAAGAAGATCGAGCTAGGTCCAAAGAATTTATTTTTAATATTCTAACAGAACATTTATTTATTTTATCAGCACATTATTACTCTCATTATTTTGTTACATAGCAAATTTCTCTCATTGCCCCTATATGCAAATAAAGTTGACTTGTATTGATCAGAATAAAATGTCATCTTGACGTTTGTCTCTTCTCATTTTCCTACGTGACAATATTTGACTCGACTTTTTAGCTGTTTCACTTCAAAAACGCACAGCGTGCTAAAATATACATTTCAGCAAAAAAACACTTATTGGAAACCACGCCTCTTTAACGAACCTGCTAGGTTAGCAAACATCTTTGAAAAGTTCCAATTTCTTGTCTCCAATGTTCTAAATAGTGATTAAAGTCTCAAATCCGACCAATTTAATTAGTCTCCAAGGTTACTTAACTTATTTTTTTTTTTGTAAATGAAACCTTAAAGCGATCAGTCTTTAGTACTATTAAATAATACTATTACACTGGTCAACAAGATTTTTGCACAAGAGAACCTGATTATGTTTCTAGTGTAACTTTTCATGCTGAACTCAAAAATCTAATCAGAAATTTCCCATCACGTATGGTTTTTGCGTGACGGTCTTTTTTTAGTATTGGGATAAATACACTAAAAATTGCAAACAATGTCACGTAACTGGTTTATCAAAAAATATTTTTCTTTGTCCACAAAGAAATAGCATCTTATCTACATGTCCTGAATCCAAATATACCATTAGTTTTTTCTATTACGCAATATTTCTGAGATACACCTACTTGAAATTTGGAAATCTTGTTAATATATAGGCATATATGAACGAAACATTTATTTATTGAAAAGCAGTGACAGTGGATTTTCTTCTATACTTTGCTTGTGGTAGATCCCTCTTGAGTGTCCAGCAGTAGTCGGCAAGCATAACGGGACTCCATTTACCTTGGTACCGCTTCTCCATGCTTGATATATCTTGATGAAACCTCTCACCATGCTCATCGCTATTTGCGCCAAGATTGTCTGGAAAGAAATCTAGATGTGAATGCAGGAAATGGATCTTGAGGGACATGTTACATCCCAGTGCCTTGTAGGAAAGCAACAGATCATTAACTATGTCTCGGTAATTTTCAACCTTGACACTTCCTAAGAAGTTTTTGCAAACGTTTCTAAAGGAATTCCATGCTGCTGCTTCAACTTCATTCAAACTATTTTGAAAATTTCCATCCTGCTGCAATTCTCGAATCTGAGGTCCAACGAAAATGCCTTCTTTAATCTTCGCTTCACTTATACTAGAAATTTTTTGTTTTAGGTAGGCAAATCCACTGGCATTTCGATCCATTGCCTTGACAAAGTTCTTCATTAATCCCAGTTTAATATGTAATGGTGGTAATTAAATATTTTCTGAATCGATCAGGGGTAGATTTGCAATATTTTTATATCCTGGAGTAAATATTTTACGGTTTTGCCAGATTTTTTAATGTAATGCCTTTCCCTATCTCTGCTAACCCACTCACATAGAAAACAACAAAATTTTGTATATCCAAGCTGTAATCCACGCAAGAGAGCAACGACTTTCAAATCGCTGCATATTTTCCAACCGTATCTTTCGTATTCTATCTTTTTCAAAAGCAGTTTCATGTTTTCGTAAGTCTCTTTCATGTTGGATGCATGTATTTATCCCAATACTAAAAAAAGACCGTCAGGCAAAAACCATGGGTGATGGGAAATTTCTGATTAGATTTTTGAGTTCAGCATGAAAAGTTACACTAGAAACACCATCAGGTTCTCTTGTGCAAAAAAAAAAGTTTTTTTTGTAGACCTGTGTTATTACTATATACAATGTAAGTGTCTCTTAATTTTTTTACGATCTTGTAATAAAGATCATTGTGAATTACGGTAATTTCTTATTTTTTTTTACACAAACAAAAGCTTTTATTAAGACATATAGTCATATACATGGATTTACCACGTAGTCTGCAAATCTATATATATATAAATGAATGTATGTCTGTCTGTCTGTCCTTTATGCCTGACCAAACCACTCATTGGAACGCCATGAAACTTTGGGAAGTTATTTAGTATAGTACTGGGAAGGTTTCTAGCAAATAAAAATTTTGAAATAACTTTTCGCCTAAAAATAATCAAGATAAATATTCTAATTTATCTGTTATATTTCAACAATCTGCTCTAAATATTATCATGATGATACGATGATTTTGTAATGTAGAAAATTAGGAAAGACAAAATTCAGGATGACACGGCAATTTATTTGAGACAAGAATAATGATACAATTCCAAGGCAAGATACTATTCCTTTAACTTCCAATTACCGAGGGAACCAATTAATATTGATTTTATTCAACTTATCGAGTATTTTTCAAGGGACCGGGAAAAAATGTTCACTTTATCGAGAGATTCGTTAGACAAACCTTTACTCGGGTAAAACCCGGGCGAAGCCGGGTACGTCCGCCAGTATAAAAATAATTTTTAAAATAATAGCTAATTACATTTAATAGTAATAATGCGAAATTTATATACAAGAAAACTTAATTACGATAATTATACTTATATACAGATTGGTTTGGGTGAATCAGAGGAAAAGAAATTTCTTGTACATGGATTTACCACGGAGTCTCTCTACAAATGAAGGGGAAAAAAGTAAAAACTAATCGCATTTAATGGTAAATAATGAGTAATTTTTAAATTGTTATTTGTCTAAAGAAAGAGAGAGACATTTTTTTCCAGTTGCGGATTTTAATTAGGCATTTTTCTATATAAACAATAATAGAAGTTACTATAAAACGCCGGCTCGGAGAATGTGTTTCCATTTTTATTAATTTCTTCTCAAACTTTCGGGTAGTGCCAACCCTTCCTTCTACTGGAGCATATTTATAAACGAAATCTCTGGTAATAGAATAGAAATCTCTGAAAAAGGTATTTGTTCCTATTCACTCTCTCTCCAGCCATCACCTCGACCTGCCCACTCTGTGGGAAAGAACTCTCGCAGTCCATCGGTTGCGGAGTCTTTCCCGCGGTAGGCACCACCAATGAAGACCTTGTATATATTTTATATTTATATGTATATTTATCAATTATTTTTATCTATTTATATCTACTTATTCATATATTTATCATTATATAGTCATATTTATTCTGTATTTAACCTTATATAATCTTATATGGACATTGTAATAAATCAGTTTCAATCTCAATCTCTCTCTCTCTACATTAAAGCTATGCTTGTTTTAACAAATCAGTGCATGATATTGAGGTGTTTAACAATATAAATAATCTGGTTTAACATATTTACTTAATTTATTATAATTTTATTATTATATATTTTTATTTCCAAGATCATAGTCTTTAACGAGTTTAATATTTGTTTCTGACTCGCGCTTTAGATATTGTACTAAATTCGAAAAATCACGTGAGAACGCCCTTGCAAACCTCAGAACAATATTTAACGCCTTTCCAAATGCTTTATTTTTATTTACTTCTCCTGACGAAGACAAAGAATTTTTGTCGATACGTTGAGAAAATAAAAAACTCCAACTGGCCGTAATGTCTATTTTTTTAACTAACTATTAAACTACGTAACTATCAGAATTGAGAAGCAGAAGAAAAAGCCGACGGCCACGTGACTGAGCTGATTATGTAAATCCGAAGCATTCCAGTGAGGCAGGAAACCCGACGCGTGCTGGAGCGGCAATTTCACGGAGCTGTGACTTCGAGAGAGAAAACAAAAAGGTTCTTTTTTTATATTGGCAAGATAAGGCTCACGCTATTACTTTGGATGCACGTCGTAGATACGGCGGTGGCTGGAAAAAATCTTAACTTTTGACTCCGTGTCGCTCATAGAAGAACTTGATAAAAAAACACGTATTTATAAAAAAATAAATTTTGTGAATTCTGTTTGTCTCTCCCTCAAAGTACTAATTATTTAATAGCATCACTTATATAAGAAAATGAAATTATTTTATACGTGTATGATTATTTTTAAAATTATGCAATTTTCTACTACTTTTACTGCAATAATAAATTAATGGTAGGGTCTGGCTGATCAGTGGTGAATTGTATTATTGCACTAAGGACAGTAGAAAATTGTTTAATTTTAAAAAAGGATCACACGCGTCTCAAATAGTTTCAATTTCTTATATAACAGATGGTGCGCTAATGCATCATATTATAATAGCATTACTTATGTTTGTAAAATACTGAGAAAGGGCCTGGCTCATCATGAGTGGACTCTCAAAGCAATGTGATTGGTTAAGCGATTTCCAATTGTGCGGAATTTTGTTAAACATGTTGACAGAAGAGTAAAATTTGAGACAAGTCTAAGGTTGAGACATTTGTGGCACTGATTGTTTTCAAAATGTAAGTAAGACAAAGTTCCCCAACTACAACAGGAAAGATGAGGAATATTGCGTGGAGGAGAGACTGTCTGACTCATCAGTGGTGAACCCTCTCAACACCACTTCCGCTTCCACTGTATCCAACCATTATTGTAGATGTTGCTCTAGTATCTAGCTTGTTTGGTTCAGTACAAATAAATCTCCAAGCCTTTGAGTCAAAAAACCTAAGTTTGGTTATTTCGTTTATACCATATGCTATCTGGAGGTATTCCATTGTTCGCACTTATTGGACTTATGTTTAATTCGTATGCTGAAAAGTAAATAGCTTCTCCTCAGAGATATTTTGGTGGATTTGTTTCTGTAAGCTTTGTTCTAACTTTATCAATCAATGTTCGGTTCATTCTTTCAGAAGTGCCAATTTGTTGTGGTGGTGAGGTATATTCTATTTGAATTCCTTTTGTTCTGCAAAACTGCTTGAAGTTTCCAGATGAAAATTCCTTTCCATTATTTACTCGAATTTTTCTTGTTTTCTTGTTATGTTGAGTTTTTATTAACTTTATAAATTTTAATTATGTTTTGTTAAGGCTCACTTTTTGATTTGAGAAGTCTCACTACTACAAAGTGTGAGTAGTCATCTATTAGTACCTGAAAATATATTTCTCCATCATATGTTGGTGGATCAATTGGTCCTGATATGTCTGCATGTATCAGTTCTCCAATTTTCTTAGGTAAAATTGGCAAATTAGAATTATTATGCTCATGTTATAAGATATTTTAAATTGTACTTATTAAACAGAACATTCTTATTTTTGATCGTTTGATGTTTCTTTGGTATTATTTAAACTTCAGTTCTCCATAATCTGTTATTGTATAGTTTATACAATACTATGTTAATTAAGATATTCTTTAGATGTTCTTTTATTATCGGTTCGGTTCCAAAATCACTTTATTAGGTACCGCTCAACAAGAGCAACCTAGTTTATGATAATTGAAACAATGAATAATATGTGAGTTATTCCCATATTAAACAAAAGGTTAACGCGGGATTAAATCCCGGTTCATGACTGTCGGGAATCGACGGTGTTACCCACTTGTCCACCGACATTGTTTTTTATTATCTTTAAAAAAAAATGCAACCATAATTATTAGAGAATATCAAATTGGAATTTATACATAAGGGCTACACATATTCCTTTTCTTCACAAGATTGCTGAAACATATTATTCATTTTAATATTTCTCACTGACCCTAATGTGATTGAAAGATAATTGGCCGAAGTTCCGTTAGGTGAAGTACCTAGCAACCTAAGACGAAACAATAAGTTATGCGCCCTCACCTTTTATCTTATTTAAAAGAGTAGTGAGAGAGAGAAAACTTCACGATTTTGCCTGTCATTCTTGCGCAGTAGTGAGAGAGAGAAAACTTCACGATTTTGCGTGTCATTCTTGCGCAGTAGTGAGAGAGAGAAAACTTCACGATTTTGCCTGTCATTCTTGCGCAGTAGTGAGAGAGAGAAAACTTCACGATTTTGCGTGTCATTCTTGCGCAGTAGTGAGAGAGAGAAAACTTCACGATTTTGCCTGTCATTCTTGCGCAGTAGTGAGAGAGAGAAAACTTCACGATTTTGCCTGTCATTCTTGCGCAGTAGTGAGAGAGAGAAAACTTCACGATTTTGCCTGTCATTCTTGCGCAGTAGTGAGAGAGAGAAAACTTCACGATTTTGCCTGTCATTCTTGCGCAGTAGTGAGAGAGAGAAAACTTCACGATTTTGCCTGTCATTCTTGCGCAGTAGTGAGAGAGAGAAAACTTCACGATTTTGCCTGTCATTCTTGCGCAGTAGTGAGAGAGAGAAAACTTCACGATTTTGCCTGTCATTCTTGCGCAGTAGTGAGAGAGAGAAAACTTCACGATTTTGCCTGTCATTCTTGCGCAGTAGTGAGAGAGAGAAAACTTCACGATTTTGCCTGTCATTCTTGCGCAGTAGTGAGAGATAGAAAACTTCACGATTTTGCCTGTCATTCTTGCGCAGTAGTGAGAGAGAGAAAACTTCACGATTTTGCGTGTCATTCTTGCGCAGTAGTGAGAGAGAGAAAACTTCACGATTTTGCCTGTCATTCTTGCGCAGTAGTGAGAGAGAGAAAACTTCACGATTTTGCCTGTCATTCTTGCGCAGTAGTGAGAGAGAGAAAACTTCACGATTTTGCCTGTCATTCTTGCGCAGTAGTGAGAGAGAGAAAACTTCACGATTTTGCCTGTCATTCTTGCGCAGTAGTGAGAGAGAGAAAACTTCACGATTTTGCGTGTCATTCTTGCGCAGTAGTGAGAGAGAGAAAACTTCACGATTTTGCGTGTCATTCTTGCGCAGTAGTGAGAGAGAGAAAACTTCACGATTTTGCGTGTCATTCTTGCGCAGTAGTGAGAGAGAGAAAACTTCACGATTTTGCCTGTCATTCTTGCGCAGTAGTGAGAGAGAGAAAACTTCACGATTTTGCGTGTCATTCTTGCGCAGTAGTGAGAGAGAGAAAACTTCACGATTTTGCGTGTCATTCTTGCGCAGTAGTGAGAGAGAGAAAACTTCACGATTTTGCCTGTCATTCTTGCGGAGTAGTGAGAGAGAGTTTTCAATCTGTTGAAATGTGAGCACAAATGTTTTATTAGAATTGATAAATTAGAAGATGTATTTTCTTCTTTTAAATTTTGTTTGAAAGGTTTCGAAATCCTTACTACATGATATCGAGACCAAAAAAGCGTCCTCTATCAGCAACTACGATTTTTTTTTCCGCGCATTTTTCTTAATTTGAGAGATTAATATGGGAGAAAAGTGTTTTCAGACACAGGGTCATATCCCGATGGTGAGTCAGTGGTAAATAGTCTTAAAATAACATTGAAAAACTTCCTATCATATTGTGGCGAAGAAATATTTTATTATTTAATTTAATATTATTCAATGAAAATATATTCAACAGATTATAAAAATATATATTAATCTGTTTTTGTGAAATAATCTTAAAATATTTCTTTGCTTTCTTGCTTAAGATTCTCTAGCTGTAAATAGTTTTGGGCTGACCTGTTAATAATTGTCGACTCGTCGCTGTGACGTCATCAATAAATACTTTTACATCTTAGGATATTTCAAGGCTTGATTTCTACGCTACAACGGTGGAGAGACTGGACCGATACCCATTAAGAAATAAAAGAAAAATTGATTCTGTTGAACCAGAAGAAATTTCTATGAATGTAAAGAAAAAAGGAAGGTACTCAGGTAAGCAACTACGTTGTTCAACATCTGCCAAGGAACCCTTCCATTTTCTCCGGGGAGGATGGTGAAGATCTCCAAAAATGGTTAAAAGGGTATGCACGTGTGGCAAGGTACAACCATTGGGACGAAACCCTTTGTCTTACTAAAGTTTATTTTTATCTGTCTGGAACTGCTCTCAAATGGTTTGAGAACAACGAAGAAAGCATACAGACTTGGAAGGAATTCACATCTCAATTAGAGAATGTGTTCGAAAAAAAAGAAGATTCAAAATTGCAAGCGGAGAAGAAACTTAAAACACGGGCACAATTAAAAGGTGAAAGTACCGAATGTTACATCCAGGATCTCCTGTGCTTGTGCAAAGAGGTTGATCCTCAAATGAGCGAGGAAGATAAAATCTCCCACCTCATGAAGGGGATAGCTGAGGAGCTTTATCAAGCACTCCTACCGAGGGATGTACAGAGCACCGAGCAATTCATTACAGAATGTCGCCGTGTCGAAGCGCTCCGTTGTAGGCGAGTTACCCCAACCAGGTACGAGCGCCTACCAAATGTAGCCTCTCTCTGTGACCAGGATGACGGAGAATATCTGTCATCTTTGATTAGGCAAATTGTTCGTGAGGAGGTACAGCGGGCATTAGGCTCTCCTCGGGAGGAACCAAAAAATGCTACAATCGAAGAAATTGTAAAGGAGGAGATTGGAAGAACCCTGGCGCCAATCTCAAAGTCTAAGAGAAGTCCCCCTCAGAAGGAAAAACCCCGACAGTTTTTAAATACTAGATATGAGGCCGAAACGATAAGACCGCACCCTGAACCTCGATACCCAAAACAAGGAGGAAGACGCGACACCAATGATTGGCGTACAACTGAGGGAAGGCCAATCTGTTTCTACTGCGGACGCCCAGGTCACGTCGTCCGCTATTGCCGTGACAGGAAGAGACACAATGAGGAAAGGAGAAATGACTATTTCCAAAGAAAGCAAGACGCAATGGTATCCTACAACTCTCGAGCTGAATCTCAGGACCCCAATGACGAATCATCGAGGAAAACTTTCACTCGCTACCGAAGCCCTACTTCATATCGCGGTCGAAACAGACAACATTTCTCACCTGCTAGAAGATCTAGCTGGACGCCCCGCCATTAAAACTAGATGATAGACCACATTGGAGGTGAGGCCGTAAAGTTATAAAATCCCTCCTTGCCGACCACGTAGAAATTTAAAAAAAACTACCTTGACGTAAACATAGACCTACCAAGTCCTCATGAAGAAGATATCTCAACTGAAAGAAGACATCCACCGCAGTCACCTGAAAATATCCCTGGCCATAGTACTAGTTCTTAAGACTGACGACGTAAGTCTCCTGCTGAGCATCGGGTCGATGCTCTTTATAGGAGGAGGCTATGTGGCGAAGAAATATTTTATTATTTAATTTAATATTATTCAATGAAAATATATTCAACAGATTATAAAAATATATATTAATCTGTTTTTGTGAAATCATCTTAAAATATTTCTTTGCTTACTTGCTTAAGATTCTCTAGCTGTAAATAGTTTTGGGCTGACCTGTTAATAATTGTCGACTCGTCGCTGTGACGTCATCAATAAATACTTTTACATCTTAGGATATTTCAAGGCTTGATTTCTACGCTACAATATTATTTATTTTTAAAATTTTGGGTCGCTAATATATTAAGCCCATCAGTGAATTCAAGAAAACAAACGGAGCTCTGGCACACTTGTAAGTGCAAAGGTCCAACTGCGCTTTCTATACATATAGTGCCCTTACAGTAAAAGTCAGTCGCTAACTACCTATAATGATTATTGTGGCTTGTATCACGTTTATTTGGGAGAAGTAAGTAAAAACAATCACACATTACTGAATAGATTTACCACTGGAGAGCCAGTTTTCTTTTAAATATTGCCACGTGATAAAATTAGGAAAGACAAACTTCAGGATGACACAGCAATTTTTTAAGACAAGAACAAACTATGAATGATAAACAAAATATAAGCAATGAGGGAAGTTTACAGAGTAGTAAAATAGAAACATAAAAAATGATACTCTGTTAATAAAATAATAAATACCTTGCTACAATATTTTCTCATCACAGTAGAATACAAATTAATTTGTAAAAATAGCGTTAAAACAGTTTCCATTTTTAATACAAAGAGACATCAACCACACATACACATCTTTTATTTAATTAAATCCAAATGGTAAACAATCCTAAGTAATATTTCGTGTTAATCAATAATTGTTTTCACACCTAAAGTCCGTATTTAAAAAAAAAAGTCAAAGAAGTCGAATTTTTATTATTAAAAAAAAGGAAACTAAAAACGATATATATCAATGTTTCTATAAAACGTATAAAAAAAGGCGGAGGAGGAGGGGGGAGTGGTAAATAGGAATGTTGCTGTGATTTGTACACACTCTTTTTTCCCAGAGCTCGCTTTCCGGCTGATGGCGTCATTTCCGGTTGGTTCCTATTTCCGGTAAGATGCTCCTCCAACAACGGGACCTCCCATAATCCTTTTCGAATTGGCTTCGAAGATCCTTTAAGAAAGCTTGTATTATCTCAATGTGTGTTTACATGTAATAGCTTGGAGTTAATTGGTTGATTTTACTTGTAATAGGTTGGCTCTCTTTTAACGGATTTTTTTAAAATTTAATTACTCTATTTTTATATATATACTGAATAGCTTTAATTACTTATCAATTAATTTGAATGTATGGATTTTTTTTTTGTGAATGTGCATAGATATTTTTTGTTTGTTTATTTAGATGTTAAATGAGAAAACAATTTTTTTTTAAATACGTTTTATTTAGAAAAATGATTCTAAAATGTTTTTCTGCTACCCAGAAATATTGGAATTTTTTTTTATGAATAAAAATTAAAGCCTGGGGCCCGTTAGAAATTATTTAACTTTTAAAGGTAGTTATTTATTATGGTACATATGAAAATATAGTGTATGTTGAAATATATATATGTAGTAATATATTCCAATATACACTATATTTACATATGTACCATAATTATAAATAGCGTAACAACCTCTAAATGTAGATACAATTCAACACGCCAGTTTGGCCATCATGTAATACAAAGAAATAAAGTTTTATTGAGAGTCAGCCGCTAATTCACAAATTTCTAGCTTTCGGGCACTGGAGCGTACAAATGTCGCCAACTAGTGTGTCACTCTATACAAGGTGTGACTGAGAAGTCCGAGGTAGCGGAAAGGATTCTGTTGGATTTAATTACCAAGCTTATTATCATTGATTAATTTTATTGATATTTGACTACTCTGATGTTGTTGTTTTGTTCGATAGCACATATATAATTTGATTGTTTTATTTCCCATTATTTTTTCTTTCTATTATGTTATAATTGTAATATTTGTATGATTAAATAAAATCATTAATTAAAAAACTCCTTCATTAACTAAAAACTCCTCCAGATTCCCATCCAGAGGCAGCAAGGCCAGCCCCAGCTGATTGTGGCCATAGTAGACCAGGAAGGGGGGGTGCTCTGTCTTCCACTACACTATAAATCTCTCAATATAGGAGCCATACATCGGTCCCAAGATTACACCTTCTTGGAGGTTACCTATGCAAGGTGTGCTTTAAGGTAAACTATCTTATTTGATATTTACACCTATTGTATAGAGTAACTATAAATTGTTGTCTTGTGAGGATTTACTTACGGTGGAAGAGTGGTCAAAACCGTTGGATTTCGATCGATACGATCCGGGATCGAATCTTGCATTGGGAACTTTTTCTTATAATAAAAAAAAATGCTCCAATACCCCTTATTCTTGCAAAAGTTCAACCCGACCAGCGAATGCAAGTAACCAAATGGATTCTGGCACATTTGTAAGTGTAAAATTCGAACTGCTTTTCACATAGGTAGAGGCAGTCACCAACTTCAACCCACCATGATTATCATGGCCTGTGCCACGTGTATTAGGGACATTTATTGACATGTCAATTATCATATTGAAAAACCTCCTTCTACGAAAGAACACAAAATTGTAAAAGAGTGTTCAGAGAAAATAAAACGATAAAAGACTAACACTATGTTTCTTTGTTACATAGAAGCTAGCTTTTAGACAACATGTGTCCCCGAAAAATAGTTATATATATTTATAAATAACTAGCGAATGTATCCGGCTTCGCCCGGGTTTTACCCGAGTAAAGGTTTGTCTAACGAACATTTGTTAAAACAATTCTCTATAAACTTATTTAAAAAAAAAAAGATATATTTTGATAATTTGAAACTCGTAAATTTGAATCTCTCGATAAAGTGAACATTTTTCCCGGTCCCTTGAAAAAGACTCGATAAGTTGAATAAAATCAATATTAATTGGTACCCTCGGTAATTGGAAGTTAAAAGAATAGTATCTTTGCCTTGGAATTGTATCATTATTCTCGTGTCAAATAAATTGCCGTGTCATCCTGAATTTTGTCTTTCCTAATTTTCTACATTACAAAATCATCATTTTATCTATTCTCCCAATATATATGTTGTAGATAAATGATAAAACTAACTTTGACTTGTGCGCAATTAATAGGTAGAAAATCTTACTTTTGATAAATAATCTTTAAGATAATAAACTTAGTGATAATAAAACTTATAGATAAAAAACTTGTTATCATCGTCGCAATGGCGGCGCTGCTTTCGAGTTAAATCTACAAATCTGCAAATAACTCTAAGGATATTCAAGATATTTAAGAAATTATTTTTCAAAAACCTTCCCAGTACTATACTAAATAACTTCCCAAAGTCTCATGGCGTTCCAATGAGTGGTTTGGTCAGGCATAAAGGATAGACACACAAACATACATTCATTCATTTTTATATATATATATAATTATTTTAACATAAAAAATATAAAAATTAGGATAGAAAATTATTTTATTTTAAAAGAAACACACGCGCGCGTCTTAAATAGCTCAAATTTCCATTATATAAATATACTTATTGCTGTTTACATTTTATTTCTCGATCAGGCCCTATTTAAAAAAGGCAGAAGTCATAATTTTTAAAAAGCAGACGATATAATATTTAAAAAGCAGACGATATTAAAAAAAAAAACAGACGATAATAAAAAAAAAAAAATAGACGTCATTTTTAAAAAAGCAAATGATATGTTGACAACTTGAGAAATCTATTTGTCAGTTCTTTTTCTTTTACAAAAAAAAAGGTAATTAACTTCACATTTTACATTTTTGATGTCATTTTAATATCCATAATCTATTATAATAATTACGAAACAATTAGGCTTTTCTAATAGCATCATTTATGTGTGGGGAGTGTAATTAATCGTAATTGAAGCGATCTGTGATAATATTATTACTTTGTTCTATTAAATATTTCTACTTCGATAAACAGAATATAATCTGATAGCTACGTATAATAGCGCATTAGATTTTGAGGAGAGAACCTCTTTTGTACTTATGGATTAATAATAATTTGGTATATTATCTTAAATTATTAATTAACAAACTTTTTTGATTGCGGGGGTAATTAAAAGAGATTTTCTTGCTAGTAATTACATAAAATGTTGAGATACTGCACATCTAACACCAAAAATGGATGTTTATATAGACACCATCATCTTGTCGTTGAAGTTTGCGAATTACGTTTATTTCGTTGGCAAAGAATGTCGGTGGAGACCCTTCCATCGTACTCTGCGACATTCACATTGTACATATTCATGTATATATCATTTATTATTTGAATGTAATTCTATATACTGTCCTATAAGCTTATGTCCATAGTTTTCTTGAAAACCATTTCTGAGATTCCATCCTTCAGTGCTGCGTATATAAGCAGAATCGTCCAATACAGTATTAGAGCTCTGAGAAGCGGTCTGGTGGATTAAATTGGCGAAACCTCTCTCTCTCTCTCTCTCTCACCTGTCGCTGGCTCATCGCTACTGGTCCTGCAGCGCCGTCCGCCCTCTCATCCGAGAGGTGTTCTCCATCATCGGGCGGCCGCCGGACCTGCAATCCTGGATCTTCGCGGTGAACCTCGAGAACCACGCCATCACCATCTCCTCAGCGGCAAAGCATGCCATCTACGTCTTCTTCGTAGATCGCGAGATGCGTGGTATCTCTGGGGACCCATTGGCGATCTTCCATCAAACTCTGCAGCGGTGGCAGAGGCGCCATGTACATAGTTGTATTTTTTAATCATTTTTAAAATCATTTTTTATTATAACCATCATCCTCATTATAAATTTCTCATTTTCTTATAATTAGTGCGGACTGTGCACTTTACATGTATTGACAAGATGTCAATAAAAATATGTCAATTGTCTCTCTCTCTCTCTCTGGGGACCCATTGGCGATCTTCCATCAAACTCTGCAGCGGTGGCAGAGGCGCCATGTACATAGTTGTATTTTTTAATCATTTTTAAAATCATTTTTTATTATAACCATCATCCTCATTATAAATTTCTCATTTTCTTATAATTAGTGCGGACTGTGCACTTTACATGTATTGACAAGATGTCAATAAAAATATGTCAATTGTCAATTGTCTCTCTCTCTTGTTCGGCGGTACATATACTAAAATTGGAACTATACAGAGAGGATTAGCATGGTCCCTGCGCAAGGATGACACGCAAAATCGTGAAGCGTTCCATTTTTTTTTTCTCTCTCTCTCTCTCTCTCTCTCTCTAATATAGTATATATTTTTCTCAGTATATAGTAGGTATTTAAAATATGTATATAATAACGTGTATATATAAAAAAAATGTATTCAATATTAAATACAAGACACTTAACACTGAAAGCTAATTCATTTTATAACAAAAATAATTGCCGTTTTTTTTTTTTTTGGCGTTAACTTTAAAATTCAAAAACTCGCTTCAATCAAACTAAAAACCATTGGAATCTATACATCCTTGCCAACGGGAAAGTAGCTGGTTTATTCCATTTTGATAATATTCTGAAATTCTGAAGGCAATGAAATCATTAAAGGCCGTTTCTGCATCGCCTTGACGCTCATTCTACTTCTACGAAAAAAAAAAAAAAACTTGAAGAATAACATTCCAAAAAGCTTGCAATTATAGAAAAGGAACCCCAAACCAAGGCAACTGCTCTATCAACTGAGAAAAAAAATGAAGATAAGTGTGTGGGGGAAAAAAAGTTAAAAAAAAAAAAAAAACATGTAGTCAGAATTGAATAAATGGGGAAAACAGCCTATTTTAGAAGAAAGAACATCTGGAAAGATCAAGATCCCAAACCATATGTGAAAACACTATGAGATGAACCTGCGTATACACTGAACAAAGCTTGAATAACAACAAAACTGGAACTTGGGAGTTATCACTTAAAAAAAAAAAACATAATATATTTAATCCTTAGAAATAAGTTTGTGAGGGCCGAGAGAGTTCCTTCCATCTTGCTGGGATGACGGACCACGCCGTCGGCAAACAACGAGCGGGGCCATGAAATAGGAGATGACCACCGCTGCGCGGCGCGGTAGATCAGCGGAAGCCAATGAGAACCAGAATAGACAGTCTAGGGTGTTGTCCTTTTTGTCTTCCTCTGAAAATGTAGCTAATAAGTAATACCAATAAAACACTAACTTTGAAATACTTTCTGAGCCATCGCTGGACTAATAAATCGACACACCACAAGTTTATAAATACCCCCTTACGTATCACTTAGCCATCATCAATGTATTATGGGCTGTATCTCCAAAGAGATATGAAAGATGTATCACAATTTATCAGTGTGTGAAATTTATTTAACGTTTAATTAACTATAAATTCGTTATTTCAAACACACGCCTCTCTGTCGAAAAATTTCTGCTTCGTTACGCAAATGTGCTGCAGCTGATAATAATTCCTTTGGGGGATTAACAGACGACTTTTCTAAACACAAATTTGCATATCTCTAGGATTTAATTACATAACGCCGCGTTATATTTTTTAAAATGGCCGAGATTTAATTGTGTGTCAAATTACACGTGCCAAAATTCTAATTAAAATGTATGGTGCTGAAAGGGCACTCACTGTAAGGGAAGACGGGTATACCCATGGGTCGCGTGCTCATGCTATTATAAAGGTCAACCTTGAATTTTATAAACCTAAATTCTTTAAAATTACGTTTCAAATATTACACACGTAATATAATATATAAGATTTGGAAGTGTTTCACCCCGTTAGTTTTCTATAAAAAAAAGGTTTATGTTAAAGGACAAGGACGTGACAAGCTATCACAACCTCTACATATGTAGATATGTAGTCTACCAACATTACTAATAATTACAGATATTTACATAGAGCTGAGAACTAGAACACAAATGACATATAACCAAATAAACCAACCACGTACGCATTTCGGGCTGTTACCCCTCATCAGCATGCTGCATGTTATACGTTGAAGACCACCAATGGTAGCTTCGCCGTATTATCCACTCATAGACAAAACTTAAGTAAGTGGGAATTCTTTGATGTCACCGGTCGTCTGTTTTTATTTATTTATTTTGAAGGAGATAAGAGATAATTTTGTTCACACTTGATTATCTCGTGTGTCTTCAATAAAGGTCGCTGTGAATAAAATATCTTTAAGTTATATCTCGATATACATGCTAAAGTTTTGTCCATGAATGTAACTATAACATTATATTAAGAAAAAGGCATCTCCTTATCGTGCAACTGAAAGTTGCTGATGGCTCACTGCCATCTATCGGAAAAAATATCAATTATCCGTTGATTTATTATTTTCCAGAGAGTTGGCCGGAGAAAAAAAAACAACCAAGTACGCGTTTCAGGCTGTTGGCCTGTGTAGTGCAGGTTGAACCTCATCCAACCAGAAAGTTTTTTTGTCGTGAAGATTCAAGAAAGGATTACTGGTCAACGGTCAAAATAAATAAATCAATAGATAGTTAGGGTATCTTCCGGTCGATGTCATTCAGTGGCCAGATAAGGCCTTTCATTAGACCATAACTAGGCTGTAACCAACAACCCCGGATATCGCCATCCCCGCCTCTCTATCTTATCTCCGGAGAAAATGTTCGCGGAAATCACGTGCGGTAACTGTTGGCTAGAACACGGCATAGGAATTGGCGCCACCAAATTAATTCATAACTTTTATTAGGGGGTCGGTGGAAGGATGGTCTAAACCGTTGGTTTTCGACCGCTACGACTCGGGTTCGATTCCCGCATTGGGCACTTTTTTTTCTAATAAAAAAAAAATGCTCCAATGGCCCCTGATATTGCAAAAGTCCAATCCTACCAACGAGTGCAAGTAACCAAACGGGGCTCTGGTATATTTGTAAGTACAAAAGTCGAACTGCTTTTCACATGTTTAGACATGTGGTACACTTACAGTAAAAGGCAGTCGCCTTCTTCTACCCACCATGATTATCATGGACTGTACCACGTGTACTAGGGATAAGCCAAAAAAAAAAAACTTTTATTACAAATGTTAATATGAAATCATAAGATAAATAAACTCTATACAGCCATTTGTACAGTACCATGAGAGGGAATCCTCTTTACAAAGAACAGTTTTCATTCACCTAGGGTCGGTGGAAGGCTGGTTAAACCGTTTGGTTTTCGACCACTACGACCCAGGTTCGATTCCCGCATTGGACACTTTTTATGTTTATTTTCCCCGATTCTTGCAAAAGTCCAACCCCACCAGCGAGTGCAAGTAACCAAACGGGGCTCTGGCACATTTGTAAGTGCAAAGTCGAACTGCTTTCACATGTGTAGACATGTGGTGCACTTACAGTAAAAAAGCAGTCGCTAACTACCCACCATGATTATCATGGACTGTACCACGTGTACTAGGGATAGGCAAAAAAACTTTTATTAGAACTGTTAATATAAAGTCATACGGTAAATAAACTGTATACAGCCATTTATACAGTACCATGAGAAAACACCTCTTTACAAAGAACAGTTTTCATTTACAAAATTAACATTTTTGCTAATTAGCTACCATCCGATAAGAGTACACATTTTAATAAAGGACAGTTTGGCTCTATATGTAGGTGTCCTTTAGAGAGAGAGAGAGGCTCTACTGTAAAAAATAAATAAATAAATAAACACATTGTATTATATAATATTGTAACAAAGTATTTATTAACAGAGTGGTCATTTTTATGTTTATATTTTTGCTACTCTGTAAATTTCCCTTGTGGCTTATCTTTTGTTTATATTTCATAGTTTGTTCTTGTCTTAGATAAATCGTTGTCTCATCCTGAACTTGGTCTTCTTTTGGGGCTAGAAGACCTTATTTGATAGGCCAATTAGCCCGGTATCTCAAGAAAATGAAGTTGGTCTTCCCTAATTTTCCACGTGGCAATATCTTCACTTTATAGAGATACACTATTTGGATATTTATCATGATGATAAGGGTTTCCTGGCCGGGACATTCATAGTTCTTTAAATATATATAACTACTAGCGGACGTACCCGGCTTCACCCGGGTTTTACCCGAGTAAAGGTTTGTCTAACGAATCTCTCGATAAAGTGAACATTTTTTCCCGGTCCCTTGAAAAATACTCGATAAGTTGAATAAAATCAATATTAATTGGTTCCCTCGGTAATTGGAAGTTAAAGGAATAGTATCTTGCCTTGGAATTGTATCATTATTCTTGCCTCAAATAAATTGCCGTGTCATCCTGAATTTTGTCTTTCCTAATTTTCTACATTACAAAATCATCGTATCATCATGATAATATTTAGAGCAGATTGTTGAATTATAACAGATAAATTAGAATATTTATCTTGATTATTTTAAAGCGAAAAGTTATTTCAAAAATTTTATTTGCTAGAAACCTTCCCAGTACTATACTAAATAACTTCCCAAAGTTTCATGGCGTTCCAATGAGTGGTTTGGTCAGGCATAAAGGACAAACAGACACACACACACACACATACATTCATTTTTATATATATAGATAGTTGTATGTATTAATAAACTTTCTAGATAAAAAAATCTAGAAGAGTCAACCACGTATGCATTTCGGGCTGTTGGCTTTTGTCAGTGTGATGTAGGTTGTACCTAACGTAAAGACTATTAACTTATTTCGAAGACATTTCTAAAGATATATATAAGTGAAAATTCGAAACTATTATAGACGCGTATGATTCTTTTTAAAATAAAACAATTTCTACTGTCCTTACGAAGAATCATACGCGTCTATAATAGTTTCGAATTTTGATAACAGATGGCGCGCTAATGTATCATAATATATATAAGTAAAAAAACAATAGGTAACAGAAAATTAAAAAAAATTAGGGGGAAATATTTGCATAGTTTTATTATTATTGGTGAATGTAAGTAGCCAAACTGCACCTTTTAAGTTGATAAATTTCTACATGAAAATTATAAACATATTTTAACGCTATTTTTAAAAATATATAATTAGAATTATTTCTATATACAACTATATTATACCGCGATGATAAAAAAAAAAAAAATTGAAAGAGGGAGGGCATGGCTCATCATTGGTGAACCCTCAATGCGGTTTCGCTATTTTAATCTCCAATTTCATTGATAGATGGAGCTGAGATAATGATGAAACTTTTCTACATATCGTAAAGATAGAGGCTGCCTGGCCGGCGGCATTCATAGTTCTTCAAATTAAAGATACTTCGGTCAGTAAATCTTTTTATTATCTTATATATAAGATTTACTGACCGAAGTATATCTTTAATTCCCTACATGTGTAGATGATCGAGCAGCTACTGTGTGACTCGAATTTGTAAAAAAAAAAAAAATAATAATAATAAAAGGTCAATTCCGCGAAATCATAACTCGATGTTCATAACACATGGTATCAAATCATGATAAAAACACGTTTTAGACGAAATTTCTATCTTACGATATTTCGCATAAAACGTGTTTTATCATGCTCATGATATGATACAATGTGATAAGAACATCGAGTTATCTTCTTCTTTCTTATCTCCACTCAATCATTCATGACTGGGAGCATTACTCAGTGGCAGGCCGACTTAGCTCCAAAAGAAATGGCCGCCTCTGACATGAGGAACAGACGTCATTGTGCAGCCATGGAAAGGAATACTGCAAAAGTAACCAATATGAAGCACTAAGTAAAAGCATAAAACGAATTAACACGTAAAATAATGGCAATGCATGAAATGGTGCAGACACTAAATAAGTCATCTTCTTCTTTCTTATCTCCACTCAATCATATTAGGGTATCAAGCTTGTAGAGCTTGTTGATGGTGTCTGTTTGACAACCATCATGACTGGGTGAAGTAGAATGCGTCTGCCTTTGTCATTAAGACTTGGAGCACTACTCAGTGGCCGACTTAGCTCCAGAAGAAATGGCTGCCTCTGACATGAGGAACAGACGTCATTGTGCAGCCACTCCTAACATGGAGTACAAACACTTCTCATCCTGTATTCGGAGCCCTTACAGGGTACTATCAGCAGGGCCAGCTGAGCCCAGGTTTTTTAGTGGGCTTGTTACTGCTCCCCCTCCTCCTTTGTCATCCGGGCCTGGGAGTTATGATTTCGCGGAATCGATCTTTTATTATTGCTTTTTAAAGCTAAATTTGAAATATCTGAGAACTTTAGTTAGAGTAAATATTAGGTTTCCTTGGTCACGCCAACAATCGGTCAGGTGGTTCGGGCTGGGTTATCGTACTCGGCGGGGTCAAGCCGCACTGCGGGACGGGAAGAAATAGGTAGTCCTCTAGGACTCCCCAAACTTCCCTTGGGGTCGAACTGCCACTATAAACAAAGGTTAACGCGCTAAGGTAGATAGCTCTGGAATGGAAGCTTTGCCGATTATTATTATTATTATTTTTTTTTTAATATTGAATTAAAATGAACATAAATAAAAGTAAAATATTGTAACACAAAGTATTTATTATTTTATTAGTATAGTTTCATTTTTTATGTTTATATTTTGCTATACACTTCCCTCTTTTGCTTATCTTTTGTTTATCACACAATGTTTGTTCATGTCTGAAATAATTGTTGTCTCATCCTGAAGTTGGTCTTCCCTAATTTTCAACATGGCAATATCAATCAAAATGGTTAAAACAAAACCAAAGAATAACTATGTTCTACTGATTTTTATTAATAAAAAAACTCATCGTGGTGGGTAGTTAGCAAATGCTTTTACTTTAAGTACACCATATGTCTACACATGTAGTAACCCAGTTCGACTTTTGCACTTACAAGTGTGCCAGAGCCCTGTTTGGTTACTTGCACTCACTGGTTAGGTTTAGACTTTTGCAAAGATCGATAGCCATTGAAGTAATTTTTTTTCTTCAGAGAAAAAAAAAACGTATCTAATTCGGGATTCGATCCCGGCTCATGGATGTCGAAAATCGACGGTTTATCCAGTTCCTCCATCAACCCCAAATTGTCAACTCCTTCTAGCGGTTTCTCCGATTTCATCTATACCATACCCCAAAACAACTTTTCTATAATCTATTCTTATTACAAGAGAAGGAATCGTCTGACATCATTTGAAGAAGAAACAAAAGTTAACGGCGACGAGTTTCTTTTATTACAACTGTAATAATATTGTCGCGGAGATAAATAAAGCAAGGGCAAGTTTGGGGATAATTAATTTATTATAAGGAGTATATGGAGTATAAGGAGTATAGGGAGAGAGAGTTTTGTACAACTTACCCCCAGTTAAGGTTAATCCTGAATGAACGGCGTTAGCCACCGTCCCGTTTTCCTTATTTACAGATCAGCTTTTTCAGAAGCCCCCACACCTGTGGTCCCCCCCGGGGTCCAGGGATGATTGACAGTTGTCCCATCTGGATGGAGCTACTTGACAATATTGTAAAATGTATTACAACTGTAATAAAAGAAACTCGTTGCTGTTAACTTTTGTTTATTCTTCAAATAATCTATTCTACCTATATTTTGTTGCTTAATCAGGAAAAAATAATGTTTTGTTTGATCATTGAGATATGAATAGTAGGAAGTTGTTTTAGCTGCATCGTTATATGTTTCTATTTATTGATAAATATCTTTTATTTCTCTGAACTATCTTGTTGATATATAGAATAACTTCAGGTATATATAAATAATTTTTAAAAAATCACGAAATATATATTTTTTGAAAAATATAGATTTTATTAGGCTTCAATACAAAGGCCAAAAGACTAACTATGTAACAAAGCTATCTAAAAAAATAGATACTATCACACACAAAATATACTATCAAATAGACTACAGGAGAAAACAACAAACAAAATGAATAGAAGGAAGGGGGAGATATGATGTGGTGATGTGACCAGAAAAAAAAAGAGAGAGGGATGTTCATGCCCAGATTGTGTTCATGTAGATGGAGGGCGATGTCAGGGGAACAAGGAGGACAATCCAAGAAACCAATCCTAGGCAGAAGGCAATCTTGATTAGCATCCTCTGCCATGGAGGGAATTCATCGATGCGCGAGACTTCGGGAAAGCCGATGTAGTTGCAGAAGGCGTGAACCAGGATGGGAGCCACGACATGGCCCGTCCTCAGGAACAGATAGGATGAGTACATCCCGAACACCGTGGTGTAGAAGACTTGGAAGGCTGATTCACAGATGGCTCGTGTGAAATCATGTCGCGATGTGATTCGTTCCAGTAAGTGATGGAAATGTGCGAGGCCAAAGAAGAGCGGACAGATCACAATGGCGTAGGCATTCCCGTAGGCAGGCACGATGTAGGGCAGCATGCAGGCGCGGAACACCAGTTCTTCTGAGAGTGGGGCGACCACGACGTTCCGCACCCATTTGAGGTTCTCCACAGCGTTGTTCCAAGAATGGTCACCCAATAGGAATGCACCTTCTAGAGCGATCATGACCAAAGGTCCCAGAAATAGAAGAGCTGTCAAGAGTGTCGGTATACAAACAGCTTGAAGGAAGCCATCCTGTCGGAAGCCAAGGACGTGCCAGAGGTTCTGGTCAGGGAAGGTTGAAAGGTCGAGCGTGAGGTGGACGTACAGCGGTGAAAGGAGGTTGACGATCCCAACGCTCACAAAGCGCTGCAGCATTTGGCGCGGATGGTTCCGTGGGTTTTTATCCCGCCAGATATACAGGCTCCCCACGTAGAGCACATTGAGCACCAGGCAGTTAAGTAGAGAACTGATAAAGTAAGGCATTTTCGGCGAAGGTTCATACTAAACCAACCAACCAAACGTTATTGAGCGTAATGCGGGCGCCGTGGGGTACCTGCTGCCATCTACCGACGCTATTTGTAACTATTCTTGATATTTGGTCTCTATAGAAAAAAAAAATAAATTATTTTTTTCGTCTAGATTTTAAAATATGAACGAATTAACGTTACCTTTATTTTATTTTTTAAAATTGCTTTTAAAATTTTGTTTTGAACGGCTGAATAAGTATGGAATGCAAATAGTAGCGAGTTACGAGTAAATAAAAACGTGTGTAAACAATAGATCCATGGTCAAATGTAAAAATATATTTATCATTGAGATAAAAAATTATTTTCGAATTAATTTTAATATATAGAGAAAATAAATTACAGCTTCGTAATATAATTTTATTTTTTTTTATAAAAGAAAGAAATAAGACTTTTTTTAATCTTCCACGAAAAGAATTAAGCATTTTTTTTTATTCTAAACATTTATGACTTTATTAAATCTTTTTGAATTCAATAAAGGCATTTTTTATTTTAAAAAGGATAAAATATTTGTGCTATTTCATTTTAAACATTTGACTTCAATAAGACAAGGTTTGAATAACAATAATTTAAATTTGAATATAAAAAAATGATAATGTTTAACAACATTTTAAGGTTTTGTTTTTAATATATAGGTTTTTAACTCTTAATTAGACAATTTTAATTTATATTTAGACATTTTTCATTTTAATTTAGACATTTTTCATTTTAATTTAGACATTTTCAATTTTAATTTAGACATTTTTCATTTCAATTTAGACACGTGAACTTTTTATATAAAATTCCTTGTGTCTAAATTAAAATGAAAAATGTCTAAATTGAAATTGTATAATTAAAAGTTAAAAACCTATATATAAAGTTACAATTTAACAAACTCAATTGAATAAAAAATTTATTATTCAACTGAAATAGTATTACTTATTATAACATAAGGTTGTTTTTTGGCATTACAATTTTATTTTACTGTGGTATTTTGAAACGTTGATATTAAACATTGAAATGTTAAATTTTGAAAAACTTCAAAACTTAAAATATTGTTATTAAACAATATAACGGTCATATAAAATGGCGCTGAAGATGATGATAAATTTGTATTTTCTCAGATAGATGACGCTATATGCTTCAAGTTCTTTATATAAATCAATCACATATAAGATATGATAAATTATAATTTGGCGTGAGTGAATTCTCAAATATATTTCTAAAAATGAAATTGAGACGCAATAATGATAAAGATTTGAACCCTGTAAGTTAAAAAAATCCTTTAAAATTAATATATAATAAACAAATTTTTAAAAATGCTATTTTCTATTAAGATTTTTCTTTAAATTAAGGAAAATGCATGTTTTGCAGTGCAAAATAAATTGTTGATCTTGCGCCACCTATCGGAATAAATATGCACTAATTTTTTATTTAATTATTATTCCAGAGAATATTGACCAAAATTATTTCTTAATTTGGGGGTCGGTTTATTAGGGAACTTAAAGGTAAATACCCCATTTATATTAAATTAAATATAGGAAAGGAAATAGAATGTAGTCAAACACATAAATTAAGGAAATTAATATATAAAAAGGCATTTTTAAAGAATAAAACGTAAAGATGATTCGATCATTCACAATTACTTTAACATAGTCATTGATGAAAATGTGAGACGCCTTTCTGAAATAATAAGAAATCTCAGGAGAAATTTAAGTATGCTGCTCAAGACGAAACATGCTGTTTGTGGCCAATTTGTTGTCTTTGAAATATAGTTGCAAATAATTATATTTGAGTAAAATATTGTAGCAAAGTATTTAACAGGGTATCATTTTTGATGTTTATATATTTGTTACTCTGTAAACTTCCCTCATTGTTTATCTTTTGTTTATCATTCATAGTTTGTTCTTGCCTCAAATAAATTGCTGTGTCATCCTCGGTTCAAAATCACATTAATAGGTACCGCACAGCAAGAGCAACCTAGTTCATGATAATTGAAACAGTGAATAATATATAAGTGAAGGTTATTGACATATTAAACAAAATTTTAACGCGGGATTCAATCCCAGTTCATGACTGTCGGGAATCGAGGGTGTTACCCACTCGTCTACCGACTTGTTTTCTTTTTTTTGTGTCATCCTGAAGTTTGTCTTTCCTAATTTTCCACGTGGCAATATTAAAGGTAAAAATATTTGCAGAGTTTATTTTATTCAAAAATGGGAGGTCGGGCATGTAATATAGATATTATATGTGTGTTGCACACGCCTTTGCGGAGCCTGATGAAGCGCGACCGTGTGTAAGTTTACCTCCCATTTCTGAATAAAAGAAACTTTGCAAATAATTTTAATCATTAATTATATTTTTAAAAATGTTGTATGTTCGTGAAACCTGGATGCAGGGTACATGAATTCTGGTGTTACAAACAGCTACTGTAAATAAATAAGACCGGCAGAGTCCTAAATGTAGAGGTTTGAAGAAAACATAGAACCTGATACTCTCTGTTATACATATAAAATGAAAGGATTTAAAAGCACGAATGTTTCTTTTATACATAATACAAACTTCTACTGTCCTTACTGCGATGAAAAAATATATTGGGAGAGCTTGGCTCATCAGTGGTGAACCCTCCCAGCGGTTTCGCCAATTTAATCCACCAGACCGCTTCTAAGAGCTCTAATACTGTATTGGACGATTCTGCTTATATACGCAGGACTCTAGCACTCTCTGTTATACGGTAGAAGAAATTAAATGGTGATATACGGGCCATGTTTTGAGAATCTCTCCATGAGATGATTTGGTTCAGGTCTTGCAAGGATACTTAGAAGGACACAGGTAAAGAGGAATACCAAGAAGAATGTGGAGATTAATGAGTGATTACAGTAGAGTAAGCTACATTCCGCTAAAGACAAAGGCCCTGAATCAAGGAGGACGGAATTCCATGGGGGCCATAATTCATATCGAAAACAACACGTGATGATGTATGCATGCCTGTACTAAATAATAAATCGACTCTGTATGCATGTATTAAGGCAGTAATAAAAATGGGAGATTACAAAAAAAGTCATAAGACGCCGCAACTCTTTTATTAACTGATTAAAGTAGCTTTCGCAGGCAAGCCCTTCTTCAGCAATACGTTTTAGTTTGTTGAGGAAGGGCTTGCCTGCGAAAGCTACTTTAATCAATTAATAAAAAAGAGTTGCGGCGTCTTATGCCTTTTTTGTAATTTGTCGAAATCCGTAAACCCGTGATAATGAAAAAAAGGGAAGAATTAAATACAGAATAAGGGGCTTGGACACATGATCAGTAAAATACCTTGTATTAATGTATAAGTCAATGATTTGAATGCGGCTGATTCCACACTAGCCCTCTCAATGATATCTTAACCTTGACATATTCTAAACATTGGTACTTTAATTTAAATATTTAATCATGTACGGTTCCTTTTGCTCTGTATGTTTATTTTTTGTATATATGGTTATATTTATTTTTGTTTGGTTTTTCTTTCTTCTCTCTTTCCTTATTACTTCTTGTATTCTGGTTTTTACTTTTGAAATATCTTCCTTTCCTAAATCCCGTAGAGGGGAATCATGTATAGGGCTGGATGCCCCAATAAAAAGGCTTATGTGTGTGTGTGTATAAGTCAATGATGAAAGAAAATAATTGAGCAAAAAATGGAAAGATTTTGTAACCAGAAGAGTAATATATAGACTGCATGCATATACACTCATGAACAAAACTTAAGGAAGTGGAAAGTCCTCTATATAGCCGGTCGTTTATTATTATTATTTTTTTAAAGGAGACAGGGCAATTTTGTTCACACTTTGGTTATCTCGTGTATCTTCAATAACGGTCACTGTAATATCTTCATAGTTATTGTCTGAATCCCGATATACATGGTAAAATGTAAAACTTCCTTAAGTTATGTCCATGAGTGTAGGTAGTTAACAGCTAATGGAAGAATAGTTGAGTAAAAAGGGAAGAATTATAATACTTTGAAAACGATATAAGTGGAGATATTCTGTGTTTACAGTAAAATACCAATTATTCGAACCCTCTGGGACTAGAAAGGATTTAGATAATAGGAAAAAAGCGGATTATTGGATTGACCTTTTTGCATAATGATCAAAGTAAAATCGTTTCTTTATATAAATTCTCTCTATGTGATTTACTTATTTTTTAGTCAAATTGAGTTATATACTGAGAGATGTTCTAACCATGTTAAAATACGAACTGAAGATTTTCAAAACTTCTTTGAGGAATAAATATGGAACTATATATAAATAGTACTCTCATTAAAATTCAATTTGAATAGTTGACATTTTATTACATATTTAGGTGCGCAATAGAAAACGGTAAAAAAGGAAATAGTTAGATTTAATAGGTAGCGTTTATGGCATTTAGGGATTGGTTAGCAGAACAAGATATGTCTTGTATAGAATATGAATATGTTAAATATATTATTGAGATATAGCTGTTATAGAGTATAAGGTGTACCTTGTATTAAAACAGGTATATAGTAATAAAGGGGTGGAGTCAAGTGAAAGTGGGCGGAGTTACCATATCTATAGATTATAATGTGTATTCTGTATTCTAGTATTATGTAGTAGCAAAGGGGAGGAGTCAAGTGAAAGTGGGCGGAGCTAACATATCTATAGATTATAATGTGTATTCTGTATTCTAGTATTATGTAGTAGCAAAGGGGAGGAGTCAAGTGAAAGTGGGCGAAGCTAACATATTTAAAGATAATTATATGTATTCTGTATTCCAATATTATGTAGTAGCAAATAGGAGGAGTTAAGTGAAAGTGGGAGGAGCTACCATAGCTATAGATTATAATGTGTATTCTGTATTCTAGTATTATGTAGTAGCAAAGGGGAGGAGTCGAGTAAAAGTGGGCGGAGCTACGATACCTAGTGAGTAGGCTGAGCGAAGAAGGCGTTCATCCCGTAGAGAGGTGGTCTCTGACAGCTGGTCCTCGTCTTCCTCGTCCTCCTCCGGCACAGGGGGCGGGGTGGCCACGTCGAGGCGGCGGGACAGCCGGGCACGGAGCAGCTCCCCTAGTTGCTGGTCCCCCGTCTTCAACACACACCGGGACATTTCTTATAAATAAATTTACTATTCTGAAAAGCGTTTAAGAGAGGTGTTTTGTTCTTGTAGTTTAAATTGTCGCTTGTGAAAGCCAAGACTAAGGTTCAAATCTGCGTTCAAACCTTTTTTTTTGGCCATGTCAGAAAAAGGTCGGTATTAGTAACAATATATATTTTCATAAACTCTATTATAGTTTTTTTTATACTTATATATATCTCAGTCATTCATATATGGCCCAGATTATGGTAATCATGGTTGGTAAGGGGGTTTCAGCTACTTTTATGTAAGCTTATGACATATCATACCATATAGAAAGCAGTTCGACTTACAAGTTTCAAGGGCATTGTTTGGTTACTTGCAATCATTGTCGAGGTTGGACTTGTACAAGAATCGGGAGCCTTTGATTGGAAATTCACATTTAAACATTCCTTTTTATATAAAAAATTATTTCCTTTTCTTTTCATGCTTTTAAAACCACACTCTCCTCTCAAATCTCCTTTACTCTGGCTAATAAATACAGTTGCTTATTGGCACAACAGAAAGCGACCAGATATCTAAGAGTCATGGTCAAGAATGAACTCAGCTGTTAAGTTGCTTCAACGAAGACATCCTACAAGAAGAACGCGGTATCTGTGCAAGAGGAATGGTTGAATCACCAGTCAACACACGTTTTTACCGACGATGAAAATCTAGCTTACGCAGACAACGCTTCATTAGACGTCATTTCTAAGTGGCATTCCTGGTATTTACCACCTTCGACGGCTTCTGGAGAGAATGTAAGGAGGACTTATGAGAGACACGAGGGAATAATAAGAATTCCTCACTATTGTCATGGGTTGGATGTTCATAGGTATAAATGTCAACTTATAAATAATAAACAAAATGGCTTTCGAGCATGAGTTTCTTGTTTTAATAAGCCTTCTACATATGTACTCTGTTTATATATAGTACTAGCCGAATGACCCGGGCAACGCCCGGGTTTTACCCGATTAAATGCTTTTATTCAAATACTATTCGTTACAATTATAAATTGGCGCCGTGGATGTCATTATTGTATAATATATAAATGAGTTTTGAAAATTGTAAAAAAAAAAAATGCATCGGCCGGGAATCGAACCCGGGCCGCCCGCGTGGCAGGTGAGCATTCTACCACTGAACCACCGATGCTTATATGAAATGGCCATATTTTGGTATTTATTCCATTCACAAAAGCAAACGGTGACAGAAATGATTGATTGTTGATGATGACTCTGATACTTGTATATTTAATGGTACACAGAATTCTTTGTAAATACGGTATTTTCTTATAAACAAGGAAGCCATATCCATTTATTGAATTGTTGCGCTAATTAAAAAAACAAGTAGGGCAGTGCGGGATTACTAAGAATGACTACTGTTGATAGGCGTTACGTATATATTGGAAGATATATATATTGTAAAATTTTCCAAGCTATGTGTGGTAGAATGTGAGAACTCACCGAGGTACCCTGAGAAGGGAAAGTGACAAAGGTCCTGGAGTCAGGGTTCAGGATACAGTAGCAGTGTCTCCATGGCGGAGTCCTGGACTTAGTCAGGTCCGGGAGGTCGCTCTCTGTCACCACATACGGCTGTCACCACATGGTAGGTTTGTATGCTTACAAAGTATTTGGAATCTCCGAGTTTTGAATAAGTGTGAACCCACCACTCTCTATTAGTGCAATTCTACAAACACAACTTTGTCGAAAAAAAATTGGAATATAACTGCTTTATATACATATATACATCTGTAGTACAAACAGTACAAGATGTCGTAGAGAATAAACTCTTCCATGATTATCATGGGGTCTGTGGTAGTCATATATATCTTGTAAGAAAAAAAAAAGTTTACATTAGAACATGGATAAATTAGTGGATATAAAAACAGGAAAAAAAAATGTAACACTAACTCATTCAAAACTCACAATTACTCAAGGCAAGCTACAAGAAGGCCTTGTACTGTATAAATATACATTTGTACTTCCGCTATACATATATTTAATATACATGCACTTTTAAAATACTCTACTAAATAATTCGAAAACAAGTCGCCAAAATATAACTTATAACGCTGAAAATTATAAAAATTATTTTTAACGCTACTTTTCTTCTTTCAATTTTTATTTATTGCAGGATAAGGAATGTGTAGAAATTTTAATTATATATATTCTAGAAGAAAAATAGCGTTAAAAATGGGTTTACAATGATCAAAGTCTAACTTGTTTACTGTGAGGTCATAGTGGGTCACGCTAAGACTGCTAACCCTGATTTCTTCTTCTTTCTTATCTCCACACTGGATGAAGTAGAATGCGTCTGCCTTTGTCATTAAGACTGGGAGCACTACTCAGTGGCAGGCCGACTTAGCTCCAAAAGAAATGACCGCCTCTGACATGAGGAACAGACACCATGTGCAGCCGCTCCTAACATGGAGTACAAACGCTGCTCATCCTGTATCCCCGGATTAGGAGCCCTTACAGGGTACTATCAGCCGGGCCAGCTGAACCCAGGTTTTTTACCGAGCTTGCTACTGCTCCCCCTCCTTCTTTTTCATCCGGGCTTGGGATCGGCAAAGGCGGAGTTCTAACCCTGATTTAAAATATCTTAAATTAACTCGAACTAAACATAATATAATGAACTTAAATTAATCTAACTCTTAAACACACAAACATATTTCAATCTCTTTCTTCTATAATATATATTTTAAAAATCCTAAACACAACACACAACACACACAACACAACACACACACATTAAAATTAACAAAAATTACCATAATAAAAAGACAGGTTTTTAGGTTAACAGGTAAGTGATATGATCAGTCAATCAAGCAGGACCATGGCAGGAATTCAGAGGTTACAGGTAAACAAGTTGATGACAGATCTTCGGACCTTCCAATATTTGAAGGAAACAAACTCCAAAAATCAACCAAGATTCCCACAACCCAATTTGTTGTCCATTTCCTGCCCTCAACAATGGCGTTTTAACACAAGGCTACTGTGACTTTGTTAGACCAAGGTTGAAAGGGCGGCAGTTGTTGCCAGTTTATTGTTGATCTCACAATAAACCTCTAATGGCCGATTGCATTGTTGTTACACTGTGCCTTTTTTATATAAAAACGTTTGTCATTTTAACTGAGGAGTTATATGTATGTGTTTAGAGAAGTAGCCCAACACATATATATGATTGGAAAGGGGGAAAATTATCCTGATATTAATGAGTTCAGTATATCTAGTTTAGTATGTTTTTAAGTGTGATGTGAAGGGTCGAAATTTTAAAGAAATCTCATAGTTAACAAACACATATGCAAAAAGGAATTATAAACTATTATTAATAAAAAGTTTATATTTAATCATTTAATTATTCTGCAATTCTCTCTCTCTCTCTCTCTGAAAATATTTTGTATTATTTAAGCATGTAGAAATTTGTTATTCAACGATTGAAAAAAAAAAAAATGTAAATATACCAATATAAATATATTCAGATACTATTATAACATACAGTTGCGTTAGGATGGTATTCATGTACCAAAAAGAGGAACCTGTCCAGTTAAAAATGCACTAAAACAATACACTCAGGTTCATCACGTCAGTATAGAATGTTATAATGGTGATGAAAAAATTTCACAACACCAGGTTTGGCAAATTCGGGTATACAGGTTGTTTTTGTCTGAATTTCCCAAAACGGGTGTTTTGTCACATTCTTTATCACCACCATAACGTAATGTAATGGGGCAATGAACCAAGAGAGGTGCCTCATTCGGTACATAGATTATATAAAGCTATACAACCAGTTTTACCGCATAAGTTTCTTTTTATTTATGAAAAATCATTTTTAATTTCAAAGAGAAATAATTTAATATTTCTAACTTTTTGGATGACGTATCATAAGGTTGAATATATGAAGAGTGATGGTCTATATATGAATGGATGACGTATGGAGGGTGAAAAATATGAAGAGTAATGGCGAACGGAAAAATAAAAGTGTCCAGGAGCGGGAATCGAACCCACAATCTTCTGCTTACCGGGCAGGTGCCATGTCCACTAGGCTATCCTGGACGTATTTCTCCGTTCGTAACTAATATTTAAACTGACTAATAATACTTATAAATGACTGCGGCGTATAATTATAAAGCTATACAACCAGTTTTACCGCATAAGTTTCTTTTTATTTATGAAAAATCATTTTTAATTTCAAAGAGAAATAATTTAATATTTCTAACTTTTTGGATGACGTATGAAAAGGTTGAATATATGAAGAGTGATGGTCTATATATGAATGGATGACGTATGGAGGGTGAAAAATATGAAGAGTAATGGCGAACGGAAAAATAAAAGTGTCCAGGAGCGGGAATCGAGATTACATAGATTATATGAACAAAAAAAGGTTCCATATGAATATATATATATTTTTTTGTAAAATAAAAGTAATTTCTGAACATATATGTGGTGAGGTCCTGTGGCCTCTTGTAGAATCCTGTCGACTATAACTGTGATGAGGTATCCAGTCGACTTAAACTATGGTGTGAGTCCCTGTAACTCTCGCTATACTGTGTTGACCGAGAGGAACAGTCAGGATGGGGAGTTTTGCAGTACCTCTCTGCACCTTGTGAGACCTTTAAAAGTTCTCACAGAGTACAGGTAGTCGTGGTCGAGGCAGAGTGGAAAGCTTAGGGATGTCCATACACAAAAAAACGAAGACACAGTTGCACTAAGAAAGTTCCGTGAACAGATAAAAGTTGAGCTAGGAGCGAAAGATGGAGAGATAGAAGATTTCTTACTGGTCTACATGATGGATGAGATGGATCTGGGGTACAACCGACGAGAGCTCGCGCTGATGTTGAACTGACTGTATTTTTAGGTTAAAACGAGGGCTTTATATACCTTTTCTGAGAAAGGGAGTTTTGCATTTCGCCAGATTTGAAGAGTGTGGATCGTCTGGTGACATTCTAAACTGGCGCCGTCCTGACAGCTTCCAATCTATCTTTAAATATTGTTTGTGACTTCCATCTATCTCGAATTTAGACGTTTTTGACTTCTATCCCTTTAGCTCAACTCTTAATCTATTACAGAGTTTTATTTATTTATCCTCAGTTTGTACAAATTACATTATATATGTGATGTAATGACACATGTTAATCATGCGTATAATCATTTACAGATGTGTTTCTATTATACAACATGAAAATCTTGTTATAAGTTATATACAATATGGGGTTGTCGGTTAAATTACCATATATATATATTTTGTTATATAAAAATAACAATATATTTGCTCTCTCTATTATCATAAATTCCTTTTTTTTAAATATTATTTAGAAACACACAAACGGAATATATTTGCGAAATTGTAAGAAAAAAGACAATCGTCTGAATTTTCCGCCATTTTGAAGAAAATGGAAACGCGATCAATGTGTGTGCCCCCCTTTTAGAAATAAAAAAATATATATATTAAATATTATAAAGAATATTCGAGAGAAGAAAACGTTTTTTGAAAAATAGCTGAGCAAATATATATTTTTATCTCTCTCTCCTTACAAAAATATAATTATATTATTTATATAGGCATCTCTCTTCAAAAAATGTATTTTCCTATGGAATATATTCAAATTTATATTGGGAATATATAAATGAAAAATATAGACACGTTTGCAAACATTAAATTCAATATTTGAATAGAAATATTGAAAATATTTTCTCTATTTAATTTTTTTGGCACATAATGTGTTTGTGCATATCGAAAAATATCTAAATGAAATTAAACGTGCAGTCTAAAAACGCATATGATCAAAAAGTATGAGCTTTAAAATAAGAAAAAAAAAAAAAAGATAGTAATTTAATACACAAATATTACATTTATTATAAAAATATTTTGATATTATAGCTATAATAAGCTTTTATGACATGTATTTATATTAAAGAGTTTATTGAAATAGCAAATACAGTATATTGATATTACTTAAGATTGAAACATTTTTGTTTACTAAAAAATAAAATAAAAAAGTATTTTTAATTAAAAATGCATATTAGATCAAAATATCATTTATGCAAAATATCATTTATGATCCAATATATGCCTTTTTAATTAAAGATTTATTTATGGATTTTTCTATTTTCAAAAAAAGTATTTGAGTTTATATATACAAAATCTAAATATTAAATTGACTATAAAAAACGGTTAATATTAGTTAAAATAAACCCAAAATGTACATACCATACTTTTATATTAAACTATTTTCTTCTATTTTATATGTCGTAATAATATTACCTATATATATAATTGCATGGTAGAATGAAGTGGAGGGGAGGGGGGTATATTTCTAATTACAAACATTCTTTAGGCGAAATATTCTTGAATAGCATCTAGTCTATCCATCATAGCGCTTGGAATTCTGGAATGAATAAATGATTGGCTAAGGGGAAGAGATAAACATATTCGACCCGGGAGTTCGTCTGATTTGTTCGCCATTTTGAATAGTATTAATATGCGTATAAATTTTATATTTGTTTGAAAATAATTTGTTTTGGAAACAAAAAAAAATATTTATCGTTTTAAAATTCTTATTATTTTTTCAAAATATATTTTTAAAATTTTGAATATTAGTAATTATTTTATTTTTCTAAATTATTTTTAATGTACACACAAAAAAACACCATACAGTTAAAATATAATTTATATTTTGTTTTAAATTTTCAAATAATATTTTTAAACTTTTTCAATACATTTTAGTCTGAAAATATATTTAAAAAAAACTTTTTTTTTAACATGAACAATTCCGAATTTACCCAAGTTATAAGTTATATCAAATTCTTGATATGAATATGCTGAATTTGTAAAAACAATTTCAAATAGGTGCATTATTTAGTAGGTTATTTTAATTAATGTTTTTTTTTTTTTTTTGTAAATATTAGTACTGGAAAGAGACGCTCTAGTTTAGATTGTAATATAAATTTAAAAAGCAATTTGACCAAATTCTAAAATAAACTTTACGTGAGGTATGATGTTGATTGCTGTTATTGCAACATCGTCCATAATTTATTTATTTAAATGTTATCTTGTTATATTTTATATATAATTACTCTAGAAAAACCCACAGAGAGCAATCAATAAATTAAATTTTCAAAACTTCCCCATCAACACAATTTAATATATTAACTTACTACAATAAAAAATACAGTAATTACTTAAATAACACGAGAAAAAAGAAAATACTTCTTCCAATTTTGAATGAATAAATATTAAGAAAAATGCATGTCAATATTTTAAAAATAAATTTAAATAAATTCCATTTTGATATTTGAACACGGTACAAAAAAAAAAAAGTTGATAAATAATTCATAGATAGAATTTCTAAAAAGCTTTCTTGTTCATTTTTTTATATTTAAAACCTAAGTAAGAGAGTTTGTTTGACTCAAGTTTATAGTGTCATTTTTTATAGTTTTATCTCTAATCCAATTTTCTATAAAACTTAACAACAAATTGCTTTCAACAGTTGTTAAATAAATTAGTAGTTATATAGTAAACACGCATTGACATGTTAGTTTTCTTTTGAATTCGATTTTTTTCTCTGTGTGTGCTAAAGTTTAATTATTTAATTGTAAAGTTGATTATTTTTATTTTTATAAAATAGCAAATATGGGGTGGGGGAGAATCAACGTATACTTTCTCTTTTCGCTCTCCACTTCTCCCATCCATATTTCCAAAAAAAAAATTTCATTTTTTTTCCAAATCCATATTTTTATTTTCGATAGGATTATTCAAATAATAATCAGTATATATTTACCATGTGTATATAATATTTCTCCATTTTTACCCCTTTGTATATTTCCCACTTTCATAGGTTTCTCCGCCTTGTAACCCCAAGGCGAATCCTCTGTAAGACCTGTGTGTCTTAATAAAGGTTTGTGTGTGTGTGAATCAACGTATACTACTCTACCAATATACTTCAGACGAATATTTTAATATTGTCACGTTGGAAATTAAGAAAGACAAACTTCAGGATGACACTACATTTTTTTTTAAATACACAAGAACAAAATTTATGAAATACAGAAGAAACATGTTGTAAGATTTAGGTACTTACAACTTGTATGAAGGCATGAGGACGTTGATGATTATATAATAATAAACTTTATTATCCATTTAGTAAAATAAAGTTATAGTAGCGAACACATTTACAGTATAGAGAAGAAGTAAACAAACTGTAGTGATGATGATAAGGCCAGTGTGGAGCTAGCTGTCGTAGCATTCAGTTTCCAACAAAGCACCGAAGGAAATTTACTGAGTAGCAAACTATAAATATCAAAATTGATCATCTTTTAATAAAATGATAAATATTTTACTAAAATATTGTATTTTAATATTTTGACAAAAATATTTGACAAGACTTTTTAATGAGGCATTAGCGCTCGCTATCAGTTATAAGAACTATTTTTGACGCGTATGATTCTTTTTGAAAAAAAAAAAAAACTACTGCTCTTACTGTAATGATAATACAGTAGAACTTGGATAATTCGAACTTCTTTAATTCGAAAACCTCTTTAATTCGAATATTTATCTTGGTCCCTAGAATTTCCTATATTAATAATTTAACATCTTTAATTCGAATTTTTGGATAATTCGAATTTTTTTATGGTCCCTTGGGGTTCGAATTATCCAAGTTCGACTGTATAAGAGGGCCTGGTTCATCAGTGGTGAACCCTCACAGCGGTTTCGCCAGTTATATCTAACACTACCATACCGCTGTAATATTACATTTTTGTTAAAAAAATCAATAAGCTTGAGGGATGAGTATCTTTAGCAAATAAATTTATTTCAAGCTTTCGGGCTCAACCGCCCTTCGACAGGAAAATTACGCTTTTCCTGTCGAAGGGCGGTTGAGCCCGAAAGCTTGAAATAAATTTATTTGCTAAAGATACTCATCCCTCAAGCTTATTGATTTTTTAACATTCTATTAAGGGATTAGCCTATTAAATATTACATTTTGTTGTTTTCCTTTTATACTAGCATTGTAGTGGTAGATTAAACTGGCGAAACCGCTGTGAGGGTTTACCACTGATGAGCCAGGCCCTCCCATTATTTTATCATTGCAGTAAGGGCAGTAGATATGTGTTTTATTTCAAAAAGAGGCGTCGTAAATAGTTTAAGTTTCTTACAAGACTTTTTATTTTATGATAATCTTTATTTTCGCACATTATCGTACAAAGACCGCGTTAAAAATTTAAAGGATTCTAAAAGAGCACTTTACAAAGTGGTACTTATCCAGAGGACTCCCGCAGCATTTTTAGAAAACCGTCGTGGAACTCTCCCAAATTACAGAACGAATTGTGCAAATCATCCTATGTAAGGTTTAGAATTTTGTTGTATTCTTTCATTGATTCTCTTAGCCATGACGTATTTTCTTTATTTAACCGGCAATTATGTTCTCTATAAATTCTGTATATTGACTTTCTGTTGTTGACCTAAGGAAGTGGAAAGTCTTTGATATCGTCGGTCGTCTGTTTTTTTTTTTTTTTTAAGGAGGCAGAACAAATTTCGCTTACAGTTGGTTATCTCGTGTGTTTTCAATAAAGGTCACTGTAATATCTTTCAGAGTTATTGTCTGAATCCCGATATACATGCTAAAACGTGCTAAGTACAACGTGCTAAGTTTTGTCTATGAGTGTATATTTATTACAAATTAGGACCCTCACACACTCCATAACAAATGGCGTGAAGACGACCTCTCTGGCCCTAATTAACTCTCTTCTGTTCATTTAATCTTGTAAGGAAAACTTTTATTGAATTTCCTTTTATACACATACAAATATGGTACATAAGGTGTGAAACATTTGGTAAGTGTTCTAATATACAATTAATATAAAGTGTAGAATTTGCCATATATATATCATAATATATACTCTTCCAGGAATAATAAAGCCAACCTACAGACAACCCAGACACCAGCGACATTCCAAGGGGCGACCACTGGAGCCCGTCAGTTAACACCTCGGGACTTTTAAGACAGTTGGGGATTGTGTACGACACGAACGGCCGCCCGGCTGTGCCGGGCCCGTCTCTCTCCCTGGTTGCCTGGGTTCCTCTTCCAAATTGTGGTGTGTTTCTTTCCCCACCTTTTATACCACATATATATATTATATTATAAAATAAAAAAAGATATGATTTCTGTTGTTTTGGATCATATTGATGATTATGCTATGGTGGTGCAGTCGTGGCTAGAATCTTGAAAGAATAATAATAAAAATGGTCTTGATCAGATATTGATTTATTTGAGATAAAGTGATATATATATAAAAACATAATTTGATTAAAGTACTGCCTGGCTTAAGGCGTAAGAACAAAAAAATGAAAAGCGTATTTACATAATGTACAAATGTTTTGGGCCGACCAGCGGGGAAAGACAACAACGAGTTTTATATTCAAAGTGTGACCTCTGGCGGTCGATTTAAACAGAGTATTTATATCTATGAAATTATAATTTTAAATAAAATAACACTTTAACATATAACATTTTTAAATAAAATATTTCAATATAACATATATATATATATATATATATAAATCAATGTTTGTATGTTTGTTTGTATGCCCGGTATACAAATTCGCAGTAATTCACTAATTCAAACCAAAATTTCCATACATAGGTAAAAAAAATACGGGGAAGACGATAGGCTATTTTAAAAAATACATAAATCAATTATTAAAACTATATATTCAAATTATTCTACTTAGCTCACGAACAGCGCCCTCTATCAAAGATTAGATTAAATTATGCCGATGCAAACAATTAGATAATGCTAATAACAAACAATTATTTTTAAAAAATCTTATCTAAATATATATCACTCGGGTAGATATGCACACGGGTCAATCCCGGGGCGAAGCCCGGGTCACCCGTCTAGTATATATATATGGAAGCAATGGTCGCCTCTCCCGTCAAAAAATATATATATGCTTATTTACATATGCTCATTATTTCTTAAATATATTTTGTGTTTAGTAGCGAGAGTTGAAAAACAAAAGATGAATAAAAAAGTAGAAGTTAACATAAGTTAAGAAATCCGGTAAACACTTAAACTTTCATTCACTGAATCTTCGATAGAAATGATGCGCGTAAGAAACTGAATAACTTACCGATTTCTGATAATTTTAAAACTTCACAGATAACTTAGTGCGTGTTAGAGCGATATTTGCATAGGTTCGATTACGATTGATTTTACACCACGCATATATTTCTTGGTGAAAGAACTTTTGCGTCGAATCTGGCGACTGAAAAAAAGGATGGAATTGGAGATGTCCAGTATATATTAGGAAAGCCTATTCTACCTACCGTGTGACGTGTACATTGCAACCTCTCATGAGCGACCATATTTAAGAGAGTAACAATGGTTAGACATTTTTTTGGGGCTATCTCTAATGACTAAAACTGAAAAATTCGCCTTTGCCGGTCCCAAGCCCGGATGAAAAAGGAAGAGGGGGAGCAGTAACAAGTTCGCTAAAAATCTGGGTTCAGTTGGCCCGGCTGATAGAGGTACTGGATGAGTAGTCTCTGTACTTCATGTTAGGATCAGTTAGCTGCACGTGGCGTCTGTTACTCTTGTAAGAGGCGGTCATTTCATATTGGAGTTAAGTCGGCCTGCCACTGAGTAGTACTCCCAGTTTTAATGACAAAGGCAGACGCATTCTACTTCATCCAGTCATAATGGCTATTACGTTCTACATGCTTGATACCCTAATATGATATTGAGTGGAGATAAGAAAGAATAAGAGACTAAAATTGCATCATTCTAATGGGAATTAAGGAATCTCTGTCTTGAACTATCTTGAATTATGGAAGATATACTTATTTGATCCTGTAGATAGTTGGCTATTGATTGTTTATTTATTTTAGTCAAAGAGAGGAAATTGGGAGATTTAAGAGATTTTTGTGCTCCACCGAAGTGCTACACAAATCTCATCTAGATGATGTATGTATACAATTTAAAGTCAAAGAAGAAACAAAATCGGGGAGATAAAAGAAGCTTTTCTCCGACTAGTGTTTCTTCTTTTAAATATTTCATATATAAATGTAATGTTATTATATAGAACACTCATGGTAAACGTTTTGCGGATTTCGACAAATTAGAAAGAAGGAATCATATATCGCCGCAACTCTTTTTTATTATTAACGCGATTAAAAGCTTTCGGGCAAGCCATTCTTCAGCTAATTATAGTGTACAAACAAGGAGAGATTATATATCGTATTTAAAATAAAATAAAAGAAAAGAAAATTACCACGCCCCTATCGCCCTCGTTTCTATAGCAACGCGTGGCCACGTCATGTCTGATCCTAAAAAGAGTTGCGGCGATATATGATTCCTTCTTTCTAATATAGAACACTATAGTATAGATTTAATATATAGTACGTATGTATATATAACATAACCGAGAGTTAATCACTGATTATCTAGGTCCTTTCAATATTGTCCATTGAATAATAACGATCATAAAAAACGCAAACAAATAAAAATATGAAAAAATAGTACAAATGATGAGGGCCAATAGCCCAAAACGCGTCCGTGGTTAGCTTTTCTTGATTAATCAAGAATGGGTATTTGGCCAATTCTGGAATAATTAGAAATCAAAGAGAATAGTTGATATTTATTCCGATAGATGGCGCAAGCCATCAGCAACCGTCAGTTGCACGATAAGGAGATGCCTTTTTTCTTAAATAAAAATATATTACAATATTTTAGTGCTTGGTCTAGCCTAGAGCAGGCTTCATCTTCTTTCTGGGCCACCTTGAAGAGATGAGCATCCACCTCATTAGGGAACCACTTACATCAAATAGGAGCTCTTTAATTTCAATACGAGATCCAGAATTCTTTAAGAGATGATCCACATTCCGAGCAGCAAACACTGCGTCAATTTTGTTTTCCAGAAACTGAGGAATTTTTGTGGATTTCAAGAGGGCCTTGTGAGCCATTTCTAAGAGATGTGAGCCATTTCTCAGTAAGCTATTCCAGGAACCTGGTATGGGGAGATTTTTAATTTAGGTAAAATGAATAGTTCTATATATTTATTTTGCTTCAATAATAATGCTTAAAATGCTACATATTGCCTTCATAAACTATTCAATACGCGCCCCACATATCTATTTATATTTACTGATGGTCTCACATTTATCTGCAAGAATAAAGACTTGAATTAATTTAACATAAATTGATTTATAATACAATATAATGCGGCTTGTAGAACGACATTTGAAATTAATCCCGCATGTGTTTCTTTTAAACGAAAAATCGAAATTTATTTTAAAGACAAATAACGATTATTTCCAACCTTAGAGATGAAGTATGAAAGGATGAATTGTGAAGAGTAATAATAAATGGAAAAATGAAAGTGTCCAGGGATAGGAAATTGATTTAAATCTCCTAGACATTAATTAAACAATTATATATTTACCATGTGTATATAATCTTTCTCTATTTTTACCCCTTTGTATATTTCCCACTTTCATAGGTTTCTCCGTCTTGTAACCCCAAGGAGAATCCTCTGTAAGACCTGTGTGTCTTAATAAAGGTTTTTGTGTGTGTGTGTGTAATTAACCAATTAAAAAAAAAAGGTTTTTGGAGATGAGTTTCTTTTTATTTTAAAACCATCTCAAGATTTCAGGCATCTCTGAACTTCTACAGGAGAACTTATGCAATGAATAAAACATCGCTTGATGCTAAACTATTATATAAAGACTTCCAAGTCTTACTTACTCTATTTATAGAGAATACCAAAAGTTTATTGATTTATTCATATGTATCTGACGCACGAGTCTCACGTGTGTTTGTTTCTGATATTTATTTTCTATAGTTTGTTATACATTTGCCTCGCTTAATCTCAGTGCAATATAATTTAATTTACTTTATTTTTAATTTTCCTGTAGAAGGGCGTTGCCCGAAAGCTCGAAATAAATTTATTTGCAGAAGAAACTCATCCCTCAAGCTTTTAGATTTGAACATTCTATTAAGGGATTAGCCTATTAATTATAATACCAAAAAAATTGTAGGTTGGATTTTAATTAATATTCAAGTTGAAGACTTCATCAACCTTTTTTCAAATGAACGTTAATTGTTCTTTTTGCGTTTTGGTGACCTCCTGTCGCCCCTTTTCAAAAAAGGTGGAACGTTTATTAGAGAAGTATTGTCTTTTGTCTCGATCTCTATATATATGTACTGGAAAATAGATCGACAAAAGACAATACTCCACTAATAAGCTTTCCACAGGGAGACAGTGGGTCACCGAAAGGTCTAAAGACAATTAACGTTTATATAAAAAAAGTTGATGAAGTCTTCAAACTTGAATTACCTTATATAAACTGTAATATACCTTATAATAATATTATAATATACTCTGTTTAATTAATTTATTTTTGAATGTTTGGACTAGGCAGCATTGTAATTATTGTTGTTGATGTTATGAATATATTCAAAAGTGTTTATATAACATTAGAAAGATATATAATTAAAATGGCCAATTAGCTCGGAATCCAAAGACAGATATAATTAAAATTTGTTTCTTAATTTGGTAAAGCATATTTATATATTTAATCGAAGGAACATTGCATAAAATATATGTTCCACAATAGTATATAAGTAGAATGAACACAAACCCCCCACACAATAATTAGGAAGTAAAAGCTAAAATTTAAATCGCAACACGTTTCTGTTCTTTTTTTAATTCAAGATTAAAAGCTTTCGAAAGTTTTCCCCTAACTCTTTCTCAGACGATTTGAGACAAACATAAAGTTAAATATATATAGATAGCTGCTGTAATAGAATATTACTACATGCATTATATCATATTGTATGCATAGATTATTTGATATTATATTTCAGAAGCTATATCTCAGAATCTATAAGATATGCAACTTATTTTGTTTGTCTCAAAATGTCTGAGAAATATATGGAACATGTGAAAGCTTATAATATTAAAAAATAAATAAACGCGTTGAACTATAGTTTTACTTGTTAATATGCTCAGAAATTGTATATCTGTAATATATCGCCTTTAGCTGGCGCCACCCCCACCTGTGTAAATAGAGATATGCAAATAAATAAACAGTGATAGGCTGATGGTTGTGTCTCAGCGTCGTCTGATCTTTACAAGGATCTTATTAAAAGTAAAAAATGGTGAGGCGAAGTTTCTTGCAAGATTTTTTCATTTGAAAAATATTTTCTGCCCTTCAAAAGCTCGGCTAAATAATAAAAAAAAAAACTTAGAAGAAACTCTTCGATTTTGTACTTTTATTAATATACCGCTCTCTCTCTCCAGGTAATTATATCCAACTTATTATACAAGGATCTTTTACAGTACTCACATAACAATTACAGTACATTACATAACAATTAGTGTACATTACAGTACCTTACATAACAATTACAGTACTCACATAACAATTACAGTACATTACATAACAATTAGTGTACATTACAGTACCTTACATAACAATTACAGTGCATTGCATAACAATTAGTGTACATTACAGTACATTTCATAACAATTACAGTACATTACAGTACCTTACATAACAATTACAGTATATTACGGTGCATTTCATAACGATTACAATACATTACACAACAATTACAGTACATTATAGTGCATCGCATAACAATTAGTGTACATTAAAGTAAATTACATACAATTACAGTACATTACATAACAATTACAGTACATTTAAGAACATTACATACAATTACAGTACATTACATAACAATTACAGCACATTTAAGTACATTACATACAATTACAGTACATTACATAACAATTACAGTACATTACATAACAATTACAGCACATTTAAGTACATTACATACAATTACAGTACATTACATAACAATTACAGTACATTACATAACAATTACAGTACATTACATAACAATTGCAGTACATTTAAGTACATTACATACACAATTACAGTACATTACATAACAATTACAGTACATTACATAACAATTACAGTACATTACATAACAATTGCAGTACATTTAAGTACATTACATACACAATTACAGTACATTACATAACAATTACAGTACATTTAAGTACATTACATACAATTACAGTACATTACAGTGCATTGCATAACAATTAGTGTACATTCAAGTACCTTACACACAATTACAGTACATTACAGTGCATTGCATAACAATTAGTGTACATTCAAGTGCCTTACACACAATTACAGTACATTACAGTGCATTGCATAACAATTAGTGTACATTCAAGTACCTTACACACAATTACAGTACATTACAGTGCATTGCATAACAATTAGTGTACATTCAAGTACCTTACATACAATTACAGTACATTACAGTGCATTGCATAACAATTAGTGTACATTCAAGTACCTTACACACAATTACAGTACATTACAGTGCATTGCATAACAATTAGTGTACATTCAAGTACCTTACACACAATTACAGTACATTACAGTGCATTGCATAACAATTAGTGTACATTCAAGTACCTTACATACAATTACAGTGCATTGCATAACAATTAGTGTACATTACAGTATATTGCATAAAAATTACAGTACATTACAGGACATTGAATAACAATTAGTGTACATTACAGTACATTTCATAACAATTACAGTACATTAAATAACAATTAAAGTACATTGCCTAACAATTAGTGTACATCCAAGTACATTACATAACAAGTACAGTACCAAAATATAAAATATAATACCTATATGGTAGATTAAACTAACCAAACCGTTGTTAACCATTGATGATCCAAGCCCTTCCTAATAGTTTAAAATATTCTCATAGAATTTGTTGGAAAACTAGATTTCCTTGTAATATACATATTTTCTGCTTTCACAGAGAGAATTTTAAATGAGGATGTTTACTTCCAATTTGTAAAGGATGGAGAGAAAGGAAGTTCTCAAAATTCCATCAATTATTCCACGTTTGTCCATCTGTTATATTCAATTATAAATTCTCCTAGAAGTGCTCGACCTGGGGAATTAATTGGTTATAAGATTAGAGTTAATTAATGGTATGCCTCTCTTATTGTACTCAGATTTAATAGTTAGCTTAACTATTACGTAAGGAATTTAGCGAGATCCACTAATAATGTATGCTTAAATATACACACATATATATATATAGCGTCGGTACCATATATGTAAATATATATATATTATATAAAAATATGTTTTACGATGCTCTAGCGCGCCATCTGTTATCAAATTACAAAACTATTCTAGACGCGTAATATTCTTTTTTTTTTAAAAGAATATTACGCGTCTAGAATAGTTTTGTAATTTAAAAATATTTTTGCTTGTATTGGGCTATTTTTGATTTGCATAATTAAAAATGAGCTATGGTTGTGGAGAGCTATGTTTGTATGAATTGGCCTATGTCTTGTTGAAGTAGGCTATGTTTACATGAATTGGCCTATGTCTTGTTGAAGTAGGTTATTTTTGGTTGAAATGAGCTATTTTTTGAATGAGAAAGCTATTTTTGATTGGAAGATTTGCATATTTGATAATAATTTTGATCTTGGTATTTTGAACAAACAGGTAAATATCCTGTCGACTTATAACAGAAAAATCTTGTTTTTTCTATTATAACAATAGTCGACAGGATATTTTCTGTTTGATTTTTGATAATTAGTTATATAGAATTAGTACTTGAAGCTGATTATTTTGAGAATAGAGATATTTGTATCTATGAAATATATTTGAAAAACATATTTTTATATAATATACACTGCGTGACATTGAAAATGGAACACCAAGAAATAGTGGCCAGAAAGTGATGAAACTCGGCAGATAGAGAGAGAGAGACAGGGACGAACAATAAGTGATCTTTATTTCAAAATGATAGTCATAATACAGAGCGAGAACGGCGTCGGCTTAGTAGCAAGTAGGACCACCGCGGACGGCGATGCACGCAGCAACACGTCTAGGTAGAGAGTCAATCAGAGTACGGATGGCGTCCTGAGGGATGGCTCTCCATTCCCTCTCAACCATTTGCCACAGTTCGTCTTCTGAACGCGGCTGTGGCAAGGCATGCAAACGGCGTCCAATGATGTCCCAGACGTGCTCGATTGGTGAGAGATCAGGAGAGTACGGTGGCCAGGGAAGCATCTGTACATCTTGCAGAGCTTGTTGGCTAATGCGAGCAGTGTGCGGTCGGGCGTTATCCTGCTGATAAAGGGCATTGGGTACCCCCTGAAGGTAGGGGAGTGTCACCGGTCGCAGCACATCATCAACGTATCGTTGGGCCGTCATAATGCCCTGAATACGAAGTAAAGGTGACCTGGAATCATACGCGATTGCGCCCCAAACCATGATTCCACGTTGTCGCACGGTGGGGCGTTCCACAATTGCTGCCGGATTGGACCTTTCTTCACGTCGACGCCACACGCGTACACGGCGACTATCACTGGACAAGCAGAAACGCGACTCATCTGAGAACACGACCCTGTGCCATTCCGTCATCCACGTCGATCTAGCCCGGCACCATTCCAAACGTTGGCGCCTATTCGGTGGGGTCAATGGCAGTCTTCTTAGCGGACGGCATGAGTGCAAGCCATTAGCAACCAATCGACGGGAAATGGTTCTGGTCGAGATGGAATGATCTAGGGTGTCTTGCACATGTTGCAGGATGGCGGTACAAGTGGCTTGTGGGGCCGCCACTGCTTGTCGAAGGATACGCCGATCCACACGTGCTGACGTCACTCTGGTTGCACCGACATTCCTATAAATTGCCACATTTCCTTGTTCCAACCATCTTCTCCACAGTCGGTGCACCGTGGACGCACCAAGGTGTGTATCAGCTGCGATTTGACGTATGGACCAACCTGCCCTTTTCAGTCCGATCACCATGCCCCTCGTAAAAGCGTCTGTCTGCTTGAACTGCCTCCGTTTACGATGACCTGGCATTCTCTGTTATTACACGTGTCTTTTGACACAAGAACAAAATTATTACAATGATTTTCCTTGAAGAAATAACGACACGAATACTGTCCTTTCTGCAAGTTCCTTCCCTTATATCTTACTCCATGTGCGCACGAGTGCTGCGCATTTTACATCATTTGCATAACTCGGTTAGGCGCGTCTACCCTGAAATTTGCATAATTTTCAGGCCACTATTTCTTGGTGTTCCATTTTCAATGTTACGCAGTGTATATATATATATATATATTTACATATATGTGCTCTCTATCGACTTTATTTAGTTCTATTGATGAGATTATATTAAAATATTTAGGAAACATATTGTAAAACAGAAATTTATTTGCATATAGCATATATACAACATAAATTTACGGGAGGATGATAATCATGTACCATAGAGGCATCTCTCTCTTTAATTAAGCATCAGAACGATGGGGACTTGTTCATCACCCTGGTAAAACCTTTACTAGTGACAATGAAGAATGAGCCACAACATCAGTTTTGGTAACCACAGACAAATGGTATACAGGTTGTATTTTTGTCTGAATTTTCCAAAACTGGTGGTTCATTCATTATCATCACTAGTACAGGTTTTTGTTGTTGTTGTTGTTGTGTCCAAAGAAGAGTCTCAGATGTCTCCATGTATCTCCATCACAGCAGCAGCAATATCCACTATCTTGGGTGTGTAAAGCTACTGTTCTGGGTCTAAGTCAATTTTCTGCAAGGCTGCGGCCATTGCTGGGCATGAGAATATGTGGGTAGGTGTTAGTTCCACACCAGGACAGTTGTTGTTGTTGTTGTCGTGTCCAAAGAAGAGTCTCAGATGTCTCCATGTATCTCCATCACAGCAGCAGCAATATCCATTATATTGGGTGTGTAAAGCTGCTGCTCTGGGTCTAAGTCAATTTTCTGCAAGGCTTTTCTGCAATCATCACTAGTAAATGTTTTTACTAAGTTGATATGTGCATCGTTCTTATGCAAAATTAAAGGGAGAGGTGGGCCTCTTATTAAGGTACATGAATATCATTTTCCCGCAACATTATTTTATATTCTTGCCTGAAAATAGGCCCATGCCATTTCACCAGTTTAAACACCTGTTTGGTAAATTCGACTGATTTTATAACTTCTCTCATAGGATGTTATATCTATATATATAAAAATGAATGTTTGTATGTCCGGTATACAAATTCGCAGTAGTTCACTAATTCAAACCAAAATTTCCATACATAGGTAAAAAATACGGGGAAGACGATAGGCTATTTTAAAAAATATATAAATCAATTATTAAAACTATATATTTTTAGACAGAAAATGATGATGACGATATTGCTGTATCATGTTTGATTATCAGATACAAAATTATATCGGGAAAAATTGCAAAAAGCAGAGACCACGGGTGAAACCAGTTCATTATTTTGTACGCAGGAACAAAATTCTAACAGAAAAACATTCATTCGAGCAGAAAACAAAAGCCAGATCATCTTTCTATAAAAATATCGCTTCTCAGACACAAAGTTTGGAGCGGGACGTTTCACAAAAGTGACATCCACGGTGCCAATTTATAATTGTAACGAATAGTATTTGAATAAAAACATTTAATCGGGTAAAACCCGGGCGTTGCTCGGGTCATTCAGCTAGTATGTTATATAAATAAGTCGGTGGATGAGAGGGTAACAGGCTCGATTCCCGACAGTCATGAACCGGGATTGAATCCCGCGTTAAAATTTGTTTAATATGTGAATAATCTTCACATATTATTCACTGTTTCAATTATCATGAACTAGGTTGCTCTTGCTGAGCGGTACCTATTAATGTGATTTTGAACCAGGAACCAGGATAGAATGTTATAAAATGGAAGCCATCCCTGTACTGATGAGGGCCATAGACTGAAACCATGGTATATAGGTTGTTGGCTTTTTGTCTGTATTTGTTAAAACTGGTGTTGTGGCTCCTTCTTAATCATTACTTGTAAAGTGTTTTACTAGAGTAATAAACAATACATTGTTTTAATACATAATTAAAGGGGGAGGTGCATCTTTTGGTATATATATATGGGGCACACACTTTAGAGAATTTCTTCGTAGAAGTATTTAAACAAATATAGACATAAGCTTTGAAGAGACATTATAAATATACATTTAAATAAAAATATATCCTTATATCTACAAAAATGAAATCCAAAATCGATGTTTGTTATCGCGTTGCGCAAAATTTACAGAATCAATCATGAAATTTCGCATGTAGGTAGCTGAAGATTTCGTTTAACATATAGGCTATTCAGAAAACTATAAAGGTTAATGTGCTTTTAAAAAAAAGTAAAACCAAAAAGCGTTAGTTCCATCCTTTCACCGCTTGGTGCAGCACTGGTCGCGACGATGTATATATTGCAGTAAGAGGGCTGTAGAAAATTGTTTCATTAAAAAAAGATATTTACGCTCTAAATAGTTTAAATTTCTTAATACAGAGGGCGTGTTGAAACATCATATAATTCCCATTGATACCTTTACATCCAAAAATAGTTTCGAAGCGAGAAAAAAAAAAAAAGAAAGTTTCAAAATGAAAAAAAAAAAAAAAAATCTCATGATTCCAACTAATCAATATCGAAGGAGATAACCTAATCAAATTTGCATATGGTAATCTAATTTGCATGTTTTAATGCAGATTCCAATTAATCCCATTAAATAAGAAAATGAAGAAAAAAGTTTCCGGAAAAAGTCCCCAGTTTTCCATTATCACCTTTTTTTTTGTTACAAAGAGAAAAAAAAGTCCAAAAGAATTTTCTATCTATCGTCACCCCGTAGTAGTTGCCGGGGGGAGGGAGGAGTCGTCTGGGTGTTAAATACTGATTGGCTGGTTGCTGCTAGTGGTGAAATCAAATGGTGATTCCGACAATTTGTGGAAAAAAAATAGTTAAAACTTTATTTTAAATTACATTAACTTCTCTAATGGATGTATGGTGTTTTGTAAAGTTGTTGTCGTGTCCAATGAAGAACCTCAGATGTCTCCATACATCTCTATCACAGCAGTCGTTCTCTATCTTGGGTGTGTAAAATTCTGGGTCCATGTCAATTTTCTGTTGTTGTTGTCGTGTCCAATGAAGAACCTCAGATGTCTCCATACATCTCTATCACAGCAGTCGTTCTATATCTTGGGTGTGTAAAGTTCTGGGTCCATGTCAATTTTCTGTTGTTGTTGTCGTGTCCAATGAAGAGTCTCAGATGTCTCCATACATCTCTATCACAGCAGTCGTTCTCTATCTTGGGTGTGTAAAGTTCTGGGTCTATGTCAATTTTCTGTTGTTGTTATCGTGTCCAATGAAGAGCCTCAGATGTCTCCATACATCTCTATCACAGCAGTCGTTCTCTATCTTGGGTGTGTAAAGTTCTGGGTCTATGTCAATTTTCTGTTGTTGTTATCGTGTCCAATGAAGAGCCTCAGATGTCTCCATACATCTCTATCACAGCAGTCGTTCTCTATCTTGGGTGTGTAAAGTTCTGGGTCTATGTCAATTTTCTGTTGTTGTTATCGTGTCCAATGAAGAGCCTCAGATGTCTCCATACATCTCTATCACAGCAGTCGTTCTCTATCTTGGGTGTGTAAAATTCTGGGTCCATGTCAATTTTCTGTTATTGTTGTCGTGTCCAATGAAGAACCTCAGATGTCTCCATACATCTCTATCACAGCAGTCGTTCTATATCTTGGGTGTGTAAAGTTCTGGGTCCATGTCAATTTTCTGTTGTTGTTGTCGTGTCCAATGAAGAGCCTCAGATGTCTCCATACATCTCTATCACAGCAGTCGTTCTATATCTTGGGTGTGTAAAGTTCTGGGTCTATGTCAATTTTCTGTTGTTGTCATGGCTAATGAAGAGATGTCTCCATACATCTCTATCACAGCAGTCGTTCTCTATCTTGGGTGTGTAAAGTTCTGGGTCCATGTCAATTTTCTGTTGTTGTCGTGGCTAATGAAGAGATGTCTCCATACATCTCTATCACAGCAGTCGTTCTCTATCTTGCGTGTGTAAAGTTCTGGGTCCATGTCAATTTTCTGTTGTTGTCGTGTCTAATGAAGAGATGTCTCCATACATCTCTATCACAGCAGTCGTTCTCTATCTTGGGTGTTTTTGAAAATAGAGCAATCCATACTTAAATCATTAGATAAATAAAACGGCATATATTGATTTTGCAAATAGATAGGTAAATGAATTTTTTATTCAATCTAATATATACTTTTTTTTTTTTTTTTTTTCGCTTATCCCTAGTACACGTGGTACAGGCCATAATAATCATTGTGGGTAGTTAGCGACTGCTTTTTACTGTAAGCGCACCACATGTCTACACATGTGTAAAGCAGTTCGACTTTGCACTTACAAATATGCCAGAGCCCCGTTTGGTTACTCGCACTCGCTGGTGGGGTTGGACTTTTGCAAGAATCGGGGGCCATTGGAGCATTTTTTTTTTTTATTTTAAACAGAAAAAAGTGTCCAATGCGGGACTCGAACCCGGGTCATAGTGGTCGAAAACCAAACGGTTTACCAGCCTTCCACCGACCCCCCATATATACTTTTTTAATATACCTAATATCTGGGGTGTGTATATAGTACCCGGGTCTAATTTGCTTCAAGTAATTGAAAATAAAAACTACTTGATAAGTTAATAACTATCTTTCCTATTTTTCATGACTGCACTTTCAATTCTCTATCTTTTCAACCAAATATTATATTCATAACATATATATATATATATATTATAGTAACATAATAGTAACACAATGATAATGAGCAATAGTAACATAATGATGATGATGATGGTTATCAAAAGAAATGGCTTCTTTTATAATAATAATAAAAAAACGCTACGATATTGTCAAAAGAAGCGGCTGCTTTTATAAATAATTAAAAATGAAAATATTTACAAAAAAACTTAAAAATTTATTAGATTTAAAGTAATTTCAACCCCCGTATATATATATATATATATATATATATATATATATATAACAGGCATCTTTAATATTATTTCTTTTCTTTTTAAATCCCCCCTTTTTTTATCAGATTGGAATTTGAGACAATAACCATTTTTCTAAAAGGAATATTATTCTTCTATTCTGTGATATTGGAGAATTAAATTTTCCTACGAAATTTCTTTTAACGGATAATATCATTTGATACATTTTTGTTCTTATATACATTTAAAATTAGCATGGCAATATTGTAATATTTTATCTCGTTTTATAACAGGGGAATTATTAATTCCTATTATGGTTTGAGGTGTATATTATATAATTTTCTCAAATGTTTTATTTTTATTTTATTCACATTATTAATTATAACCATTTTGACCAATATTCTTAAGACGCTATTATCTTCTTTTAAATTAATATGTTTTTATTTTAGTTAGTTCTTAAAAACAATATAAATAATATTATTTTTTAACATTGTGTCGCCGTCTCACGCAATTCTGGCCTTAAATACCCGTTTCATGATTTTTCAAGATGCCTGAATGACCACTTTTTTTTTTGGTCGTTGAGGTACAGCTTGCACCACGCTGATGAGGGCCAACAGCCCGAAACGCGTACGTGGTTAGCTTTTCTTGATTAATAAAGAATGGGTAATTGGCCAATTCTGGAATAATTATAAAAAATCAAGGAGAATAGTTGATATTTATTCCGATAGATGGCGCAAGCCATCAGCAACTTTCAGTTGCACGATAAGGAGATGCCTTTTTCATAATAAATAATATTGTTCCCTTATTTTATCATCCACAAGATAATATAGAATTAAGTTAACAATTCTATATTTACTCTGTGAGAGATATTTTATTGTATATTTTATTCAAGAGAGTTATAAAAATTGTGACAATTAAATTTACTGGCAATGTGTTTCTTTTCACCTCTACAGACCTTACTGCAATGAGTTATTGAATGAGATATGGATAATGTTAAAGATTCCGGATAGTGTGCTGAAGGATTTATTGTCAATTTGTCTCCAACTGTCGGGCTAAATAGTCAACATTCCGGGATGGTGTGCTGAGGGATCGCGTCCCAGATGTACTCTATGGGAGAGATATCAGGAGACCTAGCTGGCCACGGAGAGTTTCCGTGAGATTTCAGTCATTTGGATGTTTAGTCGAAACGTCTTTGTATACGTATTTTCATATAAATCGGACAACTCCTTCTTAGGTGCGTCAATTTTTTTTATAGAGTAAATATGTAAATATACATATATTTTGAAAATAGAGCAATCCATAAATAAATCTTTAATTAAAAAGTCATATATTGGATCAAAATATCATTTATTTTACCAATATTTCAGTTGGCTGAACGCCAACCTTTATCAAGGTATTATAACATTTTAATGTGTGTCAACAACAAACTCAGCGTCACATACAGATGTGGAGTTTGTTGTTGACACACATTAAAATGTTATAATACCTTGATAAAGGTTGGCGTTCAGCCAACTGAAATATTGGTAAAATTAATGATATTTTGATCCAATATATGACTTTTTAATCGGCTAATCCCCTAATAGAATGTTCAAAACTATAAGTCTGAGGGATAAGTGCATAAGACACTTATCCCTCAGACTTATAGTTTTGAACATATGACTTTTTAATTAAATATATATATATGTAGTAACGTAGTTGTTGTATCTTGTTGGATGAATGCAGTGTGGCATGTTGATTTGCAGTCGTGGTGGCCACAATGATTAGAGTGGTTTCAGGCGTGATTGGGATTACACAAAAGGACGAGGCATGTTGGATGGCACCATAGAGATGGCGAGAGAGCCAGTGTAGCCGACACCAGTCAGGGGAGAACTGTCAATCGTGTCTCAAAGCGGACTAATCTGTTTGCGTAAGAAGGGGGCATACCCGACTTGTTTTTCGGACCTTTTTCCTGCTTTCCGGCGTCGACTATAACTCACTCGATTTTATTTGGCACTTTGGCAATTACACTACATTTATACAATACATGGAGACATAGATATATATTGGAATATATTACAACATATACATATACAAAATATATACACAAAATATGCAAATCAGCACGTATTACTACGGTCAAGCAATATATAAACAAGAGCTTAATAATCTTCATAGAACTATTTCAGAATTGTTCACTTTTAACACATTTTATTTTTCGATGTGAATATATTTATTTATTATAAATCTCAAGCTTTTTATTTTATTGAATCAAAATAAATTTATTTTCTCGAAGGTAATAAAACTTTTAAAAGATTAAAAAAAAAAAAGGGTAAAATTCCAAATCCAAAGAGAGCGTAACTAAAAACAGAACAAAAGATAATCCGCTGATAACGTCTTTTTGAAATCGCTAGCGGACAATTTTCCCCGAGATAAAATACGTCGGGAAAGAACCGGCACCATATTTTTAGCCAATGGCGGTAATCCAGTTTGTGCCACCGAAAGTGACTGTCAACTGTGTTGCCTAGCAACGGGGAAAACATAATTCTTGTAGGCAAGTTGTCGGGGTATTGGAATCCAATACTCAAGGGGTATGGGGGGGAGGGAAAGGGAAATATGCAAACTTATGCAAATATTGTGCCACAAGTTCCGTTAATCATCTACTACTTTATGAAAATGATGTAATTTATGATAGTTCATTTTTAGTGGAGTGAATTTAAAACCAAACGAAATGTATTATTTTCTTATCAGTATTTATTTTTGATTTTTTAAAAAAATTATCGTTTGCTTTTATTTTAATGTTGATATTTTAAAGTCAAATAATTTTTTATTTACATCAAACGATCAATATTTATTTATTTTTATGTTTAAATAAAATGTGGTATTATCTTTTGCTTTTATTTAAAAATTTAAATTTTAAATTCAACCATTATTTTGAATCCAAACGATTAAATTTTAAAAAATATATATCGAAAATATCGTCTGCTTTTTTTTTTAATATTTGAAATTTATATTTTTTCATTTTTTTAATGAATTAAAATAGCTAAGATATATCCTTTACAAAATAATTAGCAGTTTTTATGCGTGAAAAAAAAAGGTAAAAATCATTTCAAACGATAATATTTAGTCTAGTGTTACAAATATTTTACTAATATAAGAAATGAAAGCATTAAAAAAAAGCAATTTATGTGTAAAAAACATTCGTCCTTTAATACTTTCATTTCTTATTAAATATATGGTTCGTTATATTGCTATATATTTAATGTTGGGAATCTCTTATGGTTCAGACAATGAAACAACAAATAACAAGTTTACTTACAGCTGAAGTGGTTTTAAGGAATTAGGCAATTTTACCTTTATAGAAAGTATTTTAAATTTATTATTTTCAAAGAGAGAGAGAAAAGAACATTTAACAATTTACATTACAATTACTAATTTTGTAAACAAAACCAACACTCCTTTGTTCTCGTTTTTATATTACAGTGTTGTCACTCTAAAAGTATTTCAAGATCATTGATTTACTATTCTTCTTTTTTTTTTCCAACATTTAATATTTTACTAATATTTGTTTAATATTTTGGAAACTATATTAGAAAATTCTATGTATAAATAATAATATTTACGAAACAATTTTTGCTAAAAAGGTATAAAATTAATATATTTAAGTTAATCACAAATTCGATTTGTTATAACAGCAAAGATTCTAGGTAATTTTTAAACTCAATAAATATAGAAAATATAATTTTGTTCAAGAAAAATGCTTAGCTACACTTTTTATTCAAACTTACCCCCCATAAATAAAAAAACCCTTTAAATAAAACATTTAAACAAAGAGATAAAGAAGAGAAATAGAAACTATGTACTGGCATGTAAACGTGACTTATAACCAAAGCAGACGATGCTAAATGTCCTTTGCGTGACTATAGAGCATTTTTCAACAAGGCTACGTGAGTGTAAACATTGCAATTTAATAGGACATCTAGTCATCGGTCAAATATTATCTTTTAATCATAGAGTAAACTTAATTGTTCTCTCCCTTTTTCCCAAAAAAAGACTACGTTTAAATGTAACATTCATAGAAGAAAATATTAGAATATAAACTTATAACACACAGAGTTAAACATTTTTATATAATTATTTTTTATTATTATGTGAGCAATAGTTACCCAGAAATTATATGAAAAATGAAAAATAAAAATCAGGTAAAAAGTTTCTTTTAATTTTGAATTTGCAAGCTTTCGAACAAATATACTGTTCTTCAACGGGCTAATACTTTCTGTACAATCTCTAAATAATTATTTTGTATAAATATTATTCAGAGATTATACATACCATAGAGTATTAGCCCGTTGAAGAACAGTATATTTGCTCGAAAGCTTGCAAATTCAAAATTAAAAGAAACTTTTTACCTGATTTTTATTTTTTTCCCTTTCCAAATTTTTTATTATGTATTTTTCTTGAAAACCATTTCTGAGATTCCACCCTTCAGTGCTGCGTATATAAGCAGAATCGTCAAATACAGTATTAGAGCTTTGAGAAGCTGTCTGGTAGATTAAATTGGCGAAACCGCTGGGAGGGTTTACCACTGATGAGCTAAGCCCTCCCAATATATTTTTTCATCGCAGTAAGGACAGTAGAAGTTTGTATTATGTGTAAAAGAAACATTCGTGCTTTTAAATCCTTTCATTTTATGTGTATAGATGTTATTGTGTTTTGTGTAAATTATGTATTTTGTAAAAAAAAAAAATCATTTTCTGGTTGGGGGAATATGCTTAAAAAACCAATCTAGATATATCAACGGCTATTCTTTATATCCCAACGTTTCGGTGACTTCACTGCCACCTTCTTCATCAGGGAAATGTGGAAATGAGTCATCTAAGTATCGAGAAATAAAGAACGATTACTATATATACACTCATGGACAAAACTTAAGAAAGTTTCATATTTTGATGTCGACGGTCGTCTGTTTTTTTTTTTTTTGAAGGAGACTGAAACAATTTTGTTCACACTTGGTTATCTCGTGTGTCTTCAATAAAGGTCACTGTAATATCTTGCAGAGTTATTGTCTGAATCCCGATATACATGCTAAAAGGTACAACTTCCTTAAGTTTTGTCCATGAGTGTATTTTGTTCACACTTAGTTATTTCGTGTGTCTTCAAAAAAGGTCAGAGTAAAATCTTTCAGAGTTATTGTCTGAATCCCTATATACATGTTGAAAGGTAAAACTCCCTTTTGTCTATGAGTATATATATTAAAATGAAATATTTTATTATTATATTATAGTGATCAATTCTATAGCATTTTAAGATATTATGTTCTATCATTAAAATGGAATAAAACGGCGAGAATTCCACATGGAAGAGTTAATATAGAAGCTAGAGTAGGTCAAGCTATATAAAATCTGGTACAGTATATAGTAGATATAGCTGTACCCCATTGGTCGCCACTTTGAACCAATCCGGTGCTGCATCAATATCCCGATAAATCAGAAGCCACCAATTACGACGTCATCTGGCAGAGGTCGTTTTTTTTGGTTTTGTTTGTTCTGTCGACCATTTCTTTTGTTTCTTCTTGTCCTTCTATAGGATTCCAGTGGAAGGATCTGATCTTGTTTGTCAAGGTTGTGTGTGTGATACTCCAAGACAATGTGCGAAACTTCTCACGTGTGTAGATATTGCTTTAAATGTGTAGATAAGGTTTTAAATGAATTCACACACACACATGTCTTCCCTTTGTTTGTTCTTGTATGTTTTCTTCAGGAGGTATGTAGACGATCACACTACTTACATATCTACCTGCTGGTAGATATTATCTTCCTATCTCTCTCTTTCTCTTACTATACTGGTAACTATTTCAACTACATGAACTCAGTAGAATTTAGTTTAAATATATAAGGATTAAAAGATTACATGAGGAGCTTCTTTTTTAAATTTATTACTTAATAAATCTAAAAAGAAGCTCCTCATGTAATCTTTTAATCCTTATATATTTAAACAGATAACTATCTTACACTAGATATTTGTGTCTACACATGTATTACCGGCCCATGATAATAAAGGTGAAAATGGTTATTACTGTGAGTATATATCAAAGGAGGCATCTCTCCCTTTAAAATGTATTAAAATAAGATGAAGATAAGAAATGTACTACAACACCTAGCTTCGGTAAATGTAGGCAAAAGCAAACCCTCTACCCACTATGGTCTGGTACTACATGTGTAGATATGTGGCGTACTTACTGTACATGAGTTGTCATTACCCTTTATATACTACGACCTATTGATATATGTGTAGACATTTACATTAATATGTATGAATAATTTACATTAGTATATATTGAATTGTGTGTGCCTCGCTTACAGTTCAAGCTGTCACAATACATGTGTAGATATGTGGCGTACTTACTGTACATGAGTTGTCATTACCCTTTATATACTACGACCTATTGATATATGTGTAGACATTTACATTAATATGTATGAATAATTTACATTAGTATATATTGAATTGTGTGTGCCTCGCTTACAGTTCAAGCTGTCACAATACATGTGTAGATATGTGGCGTACTTACAGTACATGAGTTGTCATTACCCTTTATATACTACGACCTATTGGTATATGTGTAGACATTTACATTAATATGTATGAATAATTTACATTAGTATATATTGAATTGTGTGTGTGCCTCGCTTACAGTTCAAGCTGTCACAATACATGTGTGGATATGTGGCGTACTTACAGTACATGAGTTGTCATTACCCTTTATATACTACGACCTATTGATATATGTGTAGACATTTACATTAATATGTATGAATAATTTACATTAGTATATATTGAATTGTGTGTGTGCCTCGCTTACAGTTCAAGCTGTCACAATACGTGTGTAGATATGTGGTGTCCTTACATTACTATCTACCACAAACTACATCCATCATGAATGACCTGTTACTATATAGGTAGTCATGTGATGTAGTTGCTGTACAAGCTTCAACAACATTTTCTTACTCTAATTATCATGATCTACTACATGCGCCGAATCTTAGAAAATATGAAAACATATGCAAATTTCAAAGGGAAAAACATGGAATGACATTTATCGGTTCAATAAAAAAATATTAATTGTACAGGAAACAGGTAGATCAAGCCGGTAGAATGATCTGAAAAGAAGACTGATAGCACAGATGTGTGTGATTCACCATTGATAGACTCAATACGTTCTTATTTTAACAATAATGGTAGCTATACACTCATGGACATAACTTAAGGAAGTTGTACCTTTTAACATGTATATTGAGATTCAGACAAATAACTCTGAAAGATATTACAGTGACCTTTATTGAAGACACACGAGATAACCAAGTGTATATACACTCATGGACATAACTTAAGGAAGTTGTACCTTTTAACATGTATATTGGGATTCAGACAATAACTCTGAAAGATATTACAGTGACCTTTATTGAAGACACACAAGATAACCAAGTATGAACAAAATTATCTCTGTCTCCCTAAAAAAAAAAAAAGACGTTCGGCGACATCAAAAACATTCGACTTCCTTAAGTTTTGTCCATGGGTGTATTTCGAAGAGAAGCAAGAGTGTTACCTATGGGATCGTTATTAGGTACATCTGAACGTAGCCCACACCAAGGTACAAAAGAGCAGTAAATGACCGAGCCAGGCAGAGAGAGTGGCACGCATGGCGTGACTCATGAGGCGGGCGGTCATACCATTATAGTCACGACAGTTAGAACTGTGTCAACCTATCACACTACTTACATATCTACCTGCTGGTAGATTATCTACATATCCCTCTCTTACTATACTGATAACTATCTTACACTAGACACACTACATATATATATACACGTGTATTACCGGCCCATGATAATAAAGGTGAAAAAATGATTATTACTGTAAGTACACCACATGCCTACACATGTATATACCAAAGAGGTCACCTCTCCCTTTAAAATGTATTAAAATAAGGTGAAGATTGTGCTACAACACCTACTTTCGGTAAATGTAGTCAAAAACAAACCAATATGAATATTTCCAAAGCGGGTCTTGTTCATTCTTTATCTCCATACGTTTAGCACAGGGGTGATAATCAACTGGCATTGTTTTAATGAATTTTTAAAGGGATGATTACCTTTTATTTTGGTATTTGAGTAACATCTCCTCGCAACATTGTGTTGTACATATACACTCATAGACAAAATTTAAGGAAGTGGAAAGCCTTTGATGTAAACGGTCGTCTATTTTTTTTTTTTTAAGGAGACCGAGGCAATTTTGTTCACACTTGGTTACCTCGTGTGTCTTCAATAAAGGCCACTGTAATATCTTTCAGATTTATTGTCTGAATCCCGATATACATGGTAAGAGGTACAACTTTCTTAAGTTTTGTGTCTATGAGTGTATTTTGTTCACACTTGGTTATCTCGTGTATCTTCAATAAAGGTCACTGTGTATCAAATATCTTTCAGAGTTATTGTCTGAATCCTGATATACATGGTAAGAGGTACAACTTCCTTAAGTTTTGTCCATGAATGTATTTTGTTCACACTTGGTTATCTCGTGTGTCTTCAATAAAGATCACTGTGTATCAAATATCTTTCAGAGTTATTGTCTGAATCCTGATATACATGGTAAAAGGTACAACCTTCTTAAGTTTTGTCAATGAGTGTATTTAATTTAGAGCAAAAATATGATCATAAATGAGATATTTTATATTTTTTTATACCATTTTGGTTGTATTTCTATGAAAAAATAGACACTTCGGCCAGTTAGAGTTTTTTTAGTTAGAGTATTTTGTGTTCCACTTATTCAAAAAAGGAATGCTTTGATTGATAAAACAAAAGTCATTTCCTCTTGACAGCCATTGTTGTTGGTGACATAGAGGATTCCAGTCAGACTGCCAGCGGTGGATGAGCTGAGAACTTGGCGTTGGACGGATTCCTAAAGTACCGATCTGTTGGTAGAGATACTGATACACTTATAAAAAAGACATAAGACGTCGTACAACTCTTTTTATATACTTGATTAATGAAAAACTTTCGGACAAGCCCTTTTTCAACAAACTGAAACATAAACAAGGTAATTTGTTGATGAAGAGTTTACCCGAAAGCTTCATTAATCAAGTAAATAAAAAGATTATGAAAAAAAGGGGGGCATCTCTTTATCGTGCAACTGAAATTTGCTGATGGCTTGCGCTATCTATCGGAATAAATATAAACTATTCTCGTTATTTTTTAACTATTCCAAAATTGGTCAAATATGATTAATCAAGAATAGGTATTTGGCCATTTCTGGAATAATTATGGCCAAATACACATTCTAGATTAATTAACGAGAATAGTTTATATTTATTCCGATAGATGGCGCAAGCCATCAGCAACTTTCAGTAGCACGATAAAGATATGCCTTTTTTTCATAATTTATGCACCTTATCCCAGTACAATATCACATTTTACTTTTTTCTTTAAATATATAGAGTTGCGGCGTCTTATGACTTTTTTTGTAATTTTTCGAAATGCAGTGGTTAATTGATACAGTGGTTTAATGCTGGGAGTGTGTCATAAATAAATGATGAGGAATATTATCCATTTAAGATAATAAACAAAATGGCTTCCGAGGTTGAGTTACTTGCTTTATTTTATTTTCTTCTCAAGTTTCTTTATGACAAAGGCTGACGTTTGTCAAATTGTCCATGAGTATTAATATATATATTATATAGAATATTTTCTGTTGATTTTGAAATTAGAGTAATAGAATAATTATTCTTAGGTTGTTGATTATTTTGAGGATAAATGAGTATCATAATGATATTGTTTGCAATCGTGGTAAAAATAAAATAGTTTAGACCATTATTTGCTTTAATTGAGCTTATGGAATATAGAATACATAATTAAGGAAGAAATATCCGATTTGAGGCGTAAAGAAGAAAATAAAAGATTACATATTTACATATGTACAAAAAGATTTGAGCCGGCCAACGGGAAATATCTTTATTTACGGGGCTGCTAACTAGAATGAATGATTTTTGAGCTCCGATGGACGCATGAGGCGGAATATATACATTGTACTGTTGGAGGGGCCTGGGGGTCGACTTAACAAAGAGTTTTTATTCTAGAAAGTATAATTTTAAAATATATACATAAAATAATTTTTATATAACATATATATAGACTACAGTAAAGTTAGGGTAGAGCTACGTTCCAATACGCAACGTCTTCAATTACTTTCCTGTCATTAGTACACACGGAGTCTGGGAAAGAACTGCGAAGTTTTAAAATTATCAGAAATCGTTAAGTTATTCAGGACATTTCTTTGGAAGATATAGTAGATGTAAATTTATGTTGAGAACAAGCACAGATTCCAACTTGTTATAACTGTATATTCGGAACTTTTTTAAACTTCATTCTTTAGTTTTACTCATTCCATTAAAAAGTTTGGTAAAATGTTTTAGACGAGAATAATTTTTTTTTCTTATTGTGTAATATATTATCTTTTGTTCCAAAATCACTTTATTAGGTATCGCTCAAAGAGAACAATCTAGTTTATGATAATTGCAAAAATGAATAATATGTGAAGGTTATTCATATATTAAACAAAATCGTTCTGAAAATAGAGCAATCCATACTTAAATCATTAGATAGTAAAAAGGTATATATTGGATTGAATAAAATATTATAACACTATGTGGCGCTGAGTTTTTGTATACAAAAATGTAATGCCTTGATAAAGGTTTGGCGTTCAGCCAGCCGAATTATTGGCAAATAAATATTTTATTCAATCCAATATATGCCTTTTTACTATTTAATTAAACAAATTGGTTAACGCGGGATTCAATTCCGGTTCATGGCTGTCGGGAATCGAGGGGTTTACCCATTCGTCCCCGTATATGATCATAGAATGGCGCAATATGAATATATATATTTTTTTACATTTAAGGATCTCTTAAACTGATGTCAGACAGGAATTGTAGATATTCCATCAATATGTATTGATGAAAATTTTATTAGAAACCAAAACCAAACATGCTACTAAGTGTGTATTTTTATTTGAGAACGTAATATTTCAAAGGTTTGATACATTAACGCGCCATCTGTTATCAAAATTCGAAACTATTATTTACGCGTATGATTCTTTTAAAAATTAAACAATATCTACTGCCCTTACTGCAATGGAAAAATTAATGGTAGGGCCTGGTTCAAATATCATGGCTTATGTCCATAGTTCATCTAAAATACCAATTCCAAGAGTCTAACATCAATATCACTATACACCTATCCCCCGATTTACACGGTAGATACGTTCCTGAGAAAAACATGTAAATCGAGGGATAGGTGTATATTAAACTGTCAAATCTGAATAGGTGTTCGCCCCCTCATGAATCAGAGCCTCCCAATATTCTTTTCAACATAGGTAGTATAGAGTAGAATATCGCATTTTAGTATAGTGCAATAAAAAAAATTATTTGGAAAACCGTGTAAAAGCGAAAACGTGTAAAACAAGTACCGTGTAAATCGGGGGATAGATGTATACTGCAATAAGGGCATTACATTGCAGTAATGGGCAGTAGAAATTGTTTAATTTTTAAAAGTACGTGTCTATAATACACCTATCCCCCGATTTACACGGTACTTCTTTTACACGTTTTAGCTTTTACACGGTTTTCCAATTTTTTTTGTTTTTGTTTTTATCGCACTATACTAAATGCTACTGTGATTGAACACATGCGCTGTGTACACATCTCACGAGGAATCCCGAGATTATGTGCTGACTTGCTGCACACGCACACTGTCATCAGCACACACGGAGTCTGGGAAAGAACTGCGAAGTTTTAAAATTATCAGAAATCGTTAAGTTATTCAGTACATTTCTTTGGAAGATATAGTGGATGTAAATTTATGTTGAGAACAAGCACAGATTCCAACTTGTTATAGCTGTGTATTCGGAACTTTTTAAACTTAATTCTTTAGTTTTACTCATTCCAATAAAAAGTTTGGTAAAATGTTTTAGACGAGAATATATATTTTTTCTTTTTGTGTAATATATGATCTTGTTCCAAAATCACTCTATTAGGTATCGATTCGATTTAGGTATTCGGTATTAGGTAGATATTAGGTATTCGATTTACACGTTTTTCTCAGGAACGTATCTACCGTGTAAATCGGGGGAGATAGGTGTAGTTTCGAATTTTCATTTCAAAGGTTTATACAACTCCTTCTCAAAAATAAAATATTCCATCTATAATATACGAGCTTCAATATCCACTACACCAACTATAAAGGACAAACATCAGATATTTTGAAGCAAGAAAATGATTATTCTTTGAGTGTGAAAGCTTGTAAAAAATAGGAACTTACCCTCTACCATTGATTTGTTTATTTTCTTTGTTGTCCTATTTGCATAAGTTTAATCTGGTTAGAACGATGTATGTAAATAATATCATTTTTGTTGCCTTAAATACGAGGTAATTAACTCATTTCTCTCTATATCAAAAAATGTTCAAAGTTTAATAAATTAAATTTATAAATCTGAGAGTTTTGTCTTCAAAAAACGATCCAACACCTTTCCTATATAGGGCTGTGTATCATAGTCAACACAAGATTTTAAACATGTTTATTATACTTAGTACCCTTATATAATGTAAATATACTTTGTGACCATAATAATGATAAAAAAAGACTGAATGTTCGAGTAGGAAAAAAGAAATAAGACTAATCTTCAGGGTGGAGATGAGAATTGGTAATTACAGGCTTCACCTCAGGCGTGGTTGGTCTAGGAACTTCCATGTTCACATCTAGAAGATTTTTTTTACATCAATGAATAACTTCAAAAAAACAATAAATATTATTCAATATAACTGTCTACTTGATACTCCACCGCGGTTTATCCAAGTCTTTAATATCACATATGCAACTTCGACACAAATCCTATATACATACACCATACACTTGTATATCGGAAATGAAAACATTACGACACGAGTGTTTCTTTTTACATATAAATCAAACTTCTACTGCCCTTACTGCGATGAAAAATATTGGGAGGGTTTGGTTCATCAGTGGTGAACCCTCCCAGCCGTTTCGCCATTTTATACAAGGTGGGATCAATAAATAAGGTGAATTATAATTTATTGAAAAAAATAAGAACGATATTAAAAATTAGGACTTGATTTATTCAAAATAATCACCTTGGCTTTCTATACATCGTCTCCATCGTTCTGGCAACTTGTAAATACCCTCTTTATAGGCACTCTTAGGAAGCGTGTGAAAAATATCTTGCACCACTTTCTGAACATCTTCATCCGAGTCAAATCGCTTTCCCTTTAACTCCTTCTTTAGTAGTCCAAAAAGGAAATAGTCAGAGGGGGCTAGGTCTGGACTATATGCAGGATGTGTGTGTTCTAAAACTTCAAAACCTAATTTAATGATTGTAGATACAGTTTTACATGATGTATGCGGCCTTGCATTATCATGAAGGAAGAGAATACCTTTACTAAGCTTCCCTCTTCTTTTGTTTCTTATACCGGGCTTTAGCTTATTTACAAGAATGTCACAATAAAGGTCGCTGTTCATACGTTGCCTTGAGGATAAAAAATCAAGACAGATTGGTCCATCAACATCCCAAAAAATTGTTAACAAAACTTTACCGGCCGAACGTTGAGACCTGAGGAACATGTATTTCGTCCATTTTTGAACTCGTTAACCCATTTATAAATGTTTTTTTTTTAGACAAACAAGACTCACCATAGATATTTTTCATTCTTTGGCATATTTGAGATGTTTGAATACCTTCTGAAACGAATAACTGCACGTTTGTAAAGCGTGGTGTAATCCTTCAAGGGAGCTTCCATTTTAGTTTATTTATAAGTCTCGCGCCGCGCGTGGGAAAAAAGAACATTTTCATACAATTGTTGTGCCTTCTACATGCTTCGGACAAGCATTTTGAGGCATCACTCATGTTTAGGTGTCTCCAAGCGCCCGCCGCTGTGGAGGGCCAAGGAGAGGGCTGGAGAGGCGCCGGCAGAGCCGTGGGCACCCCGGGGGAGAGGAGGGCGAGTGCGCGCCGATTTTGAGGGAACCAAGGCAGCACCAAGCACAAAAAAAGCGCCGCAGGCTTCAAAAATATTTAAGGGATCATTTCAGGGATCAAGATCAAGCGATCAAGACCCAGAGATCAGAAGGTCTGGCTTTTATCCTTTGGGAAAAAAGAACAGAACACCTTAAATAGTCTCTCGATGTTATATTTTAATATTCTGTGGTTTAAATTATTTTTGCTTTTTTAATTTTCAAGAAATAAGATAATTCACCTTATTTATTGATCTCCCTTTGTATATTATATAAAAAGCTAAATATTTGCCTCATGTAAAACTGACTTTACTATGTATATACAGCTATGGATATTTTTATATGTAAATTTTACTTTGTAAATAATGCTATGTAGTTAATAATATTGTCTTAATAAAGAGTTTTAAAACGTACATGTGTAAACATGTGGTGTACTTACAGTACAAGCTGTCACTACCCACCATGGCCTGGTACTACATGTGTAGACATGTGGTGTACTTACAGTACAAGCTGTCACTACCCACCATGGCCTGGTACTACATGTGTAGACATGTGGTGTACTTACAGTACAAGCTGTCACTACCCACCATGGCCTGGTACTACATGTGTAGACATGTGGTGTACTTACAGTACAAGCTGTCACTACCCACCATGGCCTGGTACTACATGTGTAGACATGTGACAATTTTTTGACAATTAAACAATTTTTTATTGTCATCTTAGACAATCGGCAAACTACAAAGAGTTAAGTAACAATGTTCAAAGGCGGTGTCCTCACCGAGGGTCGTCTGGACTCAAGCAGGTAGTAATTTCCTGAGTGCGGACATACATTCGAGTATAGAAGGATCCAATTCCCGAGCGCGCCTGATGGCGGTGCTCATCAATCCACCGAGGGTGTACCTATCCCGAGTGGGTAGGCGCTTGATGAGGGGCTCCCTATCCCCGGGGTATAGGATTGCTCTTATGATGTCATCCACGTCAACCCGCGATTGGAATCGGTGCTCCAAGTCGAGTTCGAATTCACGATCCAATTCATGCATTAGATCTCTTAGCGCCTCCCAGCGCTTGTCCATCAGAGCTCTATCCATTTGGGTGGATAGTGGAGGCGGAGGTGTCGCCATGGCCAGTGTCGTCGAATCCCCATGGGGGACGGGTGGTATTGGCCCAGCGAGCCGAGGCGCAGGCGGTGGGGGTGTAGGTGCTGCGGCTGGTGTTTTAGTTAGCTCAGCTCTAACCTGACCAAGGACCTTATATAAATTAGAGGTGTGTCCGGGCTTCAGGTCCAGAATTTGACCGATCAGGCCGACGAGGGCGTCGCACTGCGGAGGCGACAGGAGGGGTCCCTTCCTCTGCGCCTTGGTCCTCGAGGAGAGGAGGTCCAGGACCTCCTCCCGCCCAAGACTAAGGGCGTCCGTCTTAGCGAATGACACGCTGGGGAGCCCCTCGATGAACGCATCGAGGTCGACTCTCGTTGCGTTTTTTGCCGATGACGTGGAGGACGCAGAGGTCTCCTCCACGATGGACATCTCCACGTCCGGTGTTGGGGCCGCAGGCTCGCGACTCCCAGGTGTTCGCAGGGACGGAGCAGGGGTCACTGGTGGAGGGGCCGGAGGCGTGTCCTCCAAAGGTAAGGCCGAAGGCGCTGGTGGTGATGGCTGGAGTGCAGCAGGTGGAAGGGGCGCAGCTCGGCTCGCGGGAGGCACGTCGGAGACCTCCATGGTTGAACTGGGGGACGCCGGAGGTGGAGGCCGGGCAGATGGCTGCTGAGGCAGCCTGGGCGCAGTCGCTGGTGGGACGCTGGTGGGAGAGGTTGGTGTGGCCGGTCCAGGAGCGGTGGTTCGCCCTGCAAGCATGGGGCAGTTGGCCCTACGATGTCCTTGGCCACGGCACCTGGAACACCTAATCCCGGAGGACAGGTATGCGGGCCAGGCCTCGCCCTTGATTGAGATGTCGAGGCGGGTGGGCAGCCTCTCGATGGTCATTCCCTCACGGAGGATGATGAACGCCTCTCGGCGGCCGTCATTGTAGACATATGGGCCTGCCTTCATCAGCTTGGGGGCGATGGATGTTACTCGCCCGAAAGATGAAAGGGCGCTGATGACGGCTGCATCCCCCACGAAGAAGGGGAGGTTGCCCACCGTGATTCTCTCCGCCCTCTTGCGGAACGGGAAGGCCCTGTGGAGAGTTCCCTCCACCTCGAGGCCCTCGTTGACGAGGCGCTCGGCCAGGCCTCTGTTGGCCAGTCCCACCAGGAAGTGACCGTTCATCTTGGTCATCTGGAAGACCTCCCTGGTCCCTCCGAGCATTCTATCAAGGGCCCTCATGTAGTGGTAGGGCACCAGTTCAGGGCTGCGCTCTATATAGACGCAGTGGTCTTCTGTTGAGGACGCCTGCCGCGCCCTGGCCTCCGCGATATGCGCTCTTGTGGTCCTGACCTCCTCCGCCCGCGGTGCCCATCCCGTGGATGATCGCGGCCGGCGAATGGCTCCTGCGCCTCTGATGTTAGATGAAGGTGCAGCCGCCGCAGGTGATTCCGCCGAGCCACGGCGTCTTTTCTTTCTTTGGACAGTGATGAAAGGGTTCTCAGATTCATGATTGTTGTCCTCCGCTAAGTCTGCCCAGCTTCTATTGGCTTGGGCAGCGGCCTCGGAAAACGAGGCAGTAACGAAGTCGGTCGGCGTGGCCGGATTTGCATGATGTCCGCCGGCGGGCGGATTTGCATAGCCCTGACTTTTGCCGAAAAGATTTGAAGATTTCTTCTGCAAATCTTCTTTCTTTGATAATTCAGCACATGGTTGTGCTTTTTCGCCGTGCCTTACAGGCTTTTTCTCGGCGTTTGAAGGGCTTTCAGCGCATGCCAAATTTGTCGCCATCCGCGACGTTATTCCGCTCGCCAGAGGCGAGAATTACGGAGCTCGCGCGACGCGTGGCCGCACGGTCAGCGTAGACATGTGGTGTACTTACAGTACAAGCTGTCACTACCCACCATGGCCTGGTACTACATGTGTAGACATGTGGTGTACTTACAGTACAAGCTGTCACTACCCACCATGGCCTGGTACTACATGTGTAGACATGTGGTGTACTTACAGTACAAGCTGTCACTACCCACCATGGCCTGGTACTACATGTGTAGACATGTGGTGTACTTACAGTACAAGCTGGCAACAAGTCTCACACCATGGTTATCATGGCATGGTATTACACAATCCCATATAGAAATAGTATACAAAAACAACTAAATACAACGAATTTTCGTAATTTACCTACTTTTAAAAACACACAATTTCAAATAGACATAAATTTAACACACAAAATTACTCTATAAATATATATAAAAAATAAAATAAAAACGTTATAATTAATCATTTTACTGTGAAAAATGTTTTTTTTTAAAGTTTAAATGAAAAATGACTTTTCTCAACAACAAATCTATCTGTATATTGTTTTAATTCGTTCAGAAAAAACGAAATAACAAAAATAAAAAGGTAATCTGGTCAAAAATTAATTATTTTCTTTTTTTTTTACTCTACGTTTTGTCAAATCAAATTATTTAGCTATTTAGAAAGAGTCCCGTTAGATAATTAAAAATAGTTTTGTAGATTATTTTTGAATGAAAAAAATAGTTTAGTTTTTGTATTTATCTGTGCAACGCCGTATAATTTCAATTGTACAAAATTGTATTTAATTGGTTAAGCGTAAATTATTCGCATGAATTAAGTTTTTGAACGAGTTATCTCTTTCTGTTTGGAGAGCTCACACCGAAATATTCACTGAATAATAATTAATTATTGTGTTATGAGAGAGAGAGAGAGAGAGAGAAAAAAAAGAGTCATTGTGCGCTTTGGGGATTAACCTATGACATTTCTATTATTTCAAACGTCGTATGGTAATCATAATGATTTAATACAAAGTGTGACTCTCCAGAGTAAAAAAAGAAAAAGCTCAGGAACAATGGTAGTGTTCTCTAACTGATGCCCCCCCCCCCATTCCACGGTTGGTATATATACTCATAACTTAGGAAAGTGGTAAGTCTTTGATGTCGTCTTTTTTTTTTTCTAAGGAGACAGAGGCAATTTTGTTCACACTTGTTTTTCTCGTGTCTTCAATAAAGGTCACTGTAATATCTTTCAGAGTTATTGTCTGAATCCCGATATACATGTTAGAAGGTACAACTTCCTTAAGTTTTGTCCATGATGGAAGTGTGTGTAATAACAAACAAATTTATTATTAAATGCCTCTCTTTTTCTCCAATAAATAATTATCCACAGGTTATTGAGGGTATAAAAAAAGTATGTGTAACTAGTGTAATTATTATGTGAAAAAAGAGCTGAAGAATTAAGAGAGAAAAAAAAAAGATAGGGCACATCAAATATCAAAATGACTAAACGGACATAATACATTAGATAATAAAAAGGCATATATTGGATTTAATAAAATATTTATTTTGCCAATATTTCGGCTGGCTGAACGCCAACCTTTATCGAGGCATTACATTTTTGTATACACAAACTCAGCGCCGCATAGTGTTATAATATCACAGTTGAAATCAATTAAAATACAGAGTAGGTGGGAAAAATTTGTGAATGAAAAAAAATATTATAAAAATTGCAATCAAATATGTAAAATATATTAAAATATTAAAGGAAAAAAATGAGTTCTATCTTTATATTTTAAAAAATTTGTAATAAGTACATAAAAATAATTCAATAATAATTCAATAAGAAATAAATGTAAAAATATATGTATCTATTAAAACATTTGAAATTAAATTTAAAATGATTTAAACAATAAACTGTATGAACTTTTTTTAAAACGTTTAACAAAAAAATGTGTGTATTTAAAAAATTCATTTCAAAATTTAAGGAGATCGATTTATATGTAAGTAAAAAAGAAATTATAAAAATGCATTGAAATGGAAGTTAAAACAATTTAGGATGAATAAAAGAGAAAAAATAAATTAAAAAGTGGAAACTAAAAAAGTTTAAAGTATTGCATGTAATATGTTATATATTTAATGTATCAATACTTTTGGGTTTTGAAGCGATAAATGTAAAAATATTTTAAACAAGTGGTATGTATTACTTTTACAGGTTATTACTAATGTGTGAAAATATAATTTAAGAAATCGCGGGTATTACAACAAAATTTAAAAATTCATTAAAGCAAAAAAAAATAAATAAAGCAAAGTTATGTAATTTTGAAAAACGGCACCTCTCCCCCTTTAAAATAGTATAAAATAAGTCAATTTAAAATAAAAATTAACTAATTGAAATTAAAATAATTAGACAAAAATTAAGAAGATCTAAATGGTGTGTAGATGTCTGGTAAATCAATTTTTCTATTTATGCTTTCTGTGTCTTCTGCAGAGGCCCAGCTTTCTAAGAATAATCGTCAGTGTTTTTCTTTAATGTTCTGGTATAAAACAGCTGTATTTTCGAAATCCGGAGTGTGGTTGTTTTTCAGTGCATGATCTACAAGGAGAGACAGTGGGTTGTAATTCCTTAGTCCTGATTTGTGTTGATTTAAACGATCTTTAAGTGGTTTGCTGGTTTCACCTATATAATTAGCTTGGCAATTGTTACAAGTTATTTTGTAAATTACGTTGATTTTGTTTTCCATTTTGTTGATTTGTTTAGTGTCTGGATGGCGTAGGGCCTTTTTTAAATTTAAAGATGATTGATAGGTAGTTATGATGTTGTATCTCTTTAGGGCTCTGGCGATGCGTTCAGAGCCGTAGCTGTAGGGGAGGGAGCAGTAAAGTTTTTTTGATTGATCAGGGGTGTTATTTAAAGGTGGAGATTTTGGTTTATAAAAATGTTTTTCGACAAATTTTCTAGGGTAATTGTTGTTTTTTAATTCTCTGAAGATTCTATTTCTCTCCACTATATCATTAAATTTTGAAGTACAATGTGTATCTAATCTTTTGGAGAGAGCTTTAACCACAGCGATTTTATGATGAACTGGGCCAAAAGAATTCTGGCCCAGTTCATCATAAAATCGCTGTGGTTAAAGCTCTCTCCAAAAGATTAGATACACATTGTACTTCAAAATTTAATGATATAGTGGAGAGAAATAGAATCTTCAGAGAATTAAAAAACAACAATTACCCTAGAAAATTTGTCGAAAAACATTTTTATAAACCAAAATCTCCACCTTTAAATAACACCCCTGATCAATCAAAAAAACTTTACTGCTCCCTCCACTACAGCTACGGCTCTGAACGCATCGCCAGAGCCCTAAAGAGATACAACATCATAACTACCTATCAATCATCTTTAAATTTAAAAAAGGCCCTACGCCATCCAGACACTAAACAAATCAACAAAATGGAAAACAAAATCAACGTAATTTACAAAATACCTTGTAACAATTGCCAAGCTAATTATATAGGTGAAACCAGCAAACCACTTAAAGATCGTTTAAATCAACACAAATCAGGACTAAGGAATTACAACCCACTGTCTCTCCTTGTAGATCATGCACTGAAAAACAACCACACTCCGGATTTCGAAAATACAGCTGTTTTATACCAGAACATTAAAGAAAAACACTGACGATTATTCTTAGAAAGCTGGGCCTCTGCAGAAGACACAGAAAGCATAAATAGAAAAATTGATTTACCAGACATCTACACACCATTTAGATCTTCTTAATTTTTGTCTAATTATTTTAATTTCAATTAGTTAATTTTTATTTTAAATTGACTTATTTTATACTATTTTAAAGGGGGAGAGGTGCCGTTTTTCAAAATTACATAACTTTGCTTTATTTAATTTTTTTTGCTTTAATGAATTTTTAAATTTTGTTGTAATACCCGCGATTTCTTAAATTATATTTTCACACATTAGTAATAACCTGTAAAAGTAATACATACCACTTGTTTAAAATATTTTTACATTTATCGCTTCAAAACCCAAAAGTATTGATACATTAAATATATAACATATTACATGCAATACTTTAAACTTTTTTAGTTTCCACTTTTTAATTTATTTTTTCTCTTTTATTCATCCTAAATTGTTTTAACTTCCATTTCAATGCATTTTTATAATTTCTTTTTTACTTACATATAAATCGATCTCCTTAAATTTTGAAATGAATTTTTTAAATACCCACATTTTTTTGTTAAACGTTTTTAAAAAGTTCATACAGTTTATTGTTTAAATCATTTTAAATTTAATTTCAAATGTTTTAATAGATACATATATTTTTACATTTATTTCTTATTGAATTATTATTGAATTATTTTTATGTACTTATTACAAATTTTTTAAAATATAAAGATAGAACTCATTTTTTTCCTTTAATATTTTAATATATTTTACATATTTGATTGCAATTTTTATAATAATTTTTTTCATTCACAAATTTTTCCCACCTACTCTGTATTTTAATTGATTTCAACTGTGATATTATAACACTATGCGGCGCTGAGTTTGTGTATACAAAAATGTAATGCCTCGATAAAGGTTGGCGTTCAGCCAGCCGAAATATTGGCAAAATAAATATTTTATTAAATCCAATATATGCCTTTTTATTATCTAATGAATTAAATATGGATTGCTCTATTTTCAAAAGGACATAATACATATTCCTTTTTTTATTATATGCAAATAATCTTTGTCAGGATTAGAATGACGAATCCTGTATGGGACTTTGATTCCAGTAAAAGGCTTGTTGCTGCTGTTGTATATAGTCACAGTGTAGAAAATACTATACTATACCTACTACTTATAGGTTTCTCTCTGTATTCTTAGTTCTCTTCTCTTCAATTACTCTGTAAACTGGCGAATCCTTTATAGGACGAGAGGTCCTCAATAAAGGCTTTTGTTGTTGTTGTTGTATATTCCTTTTTTTTTTCTTTATAATATAAATTTAACTAATTATAACACAAAAGTATAAAATAATGACTATATTACTAATAATTCTATCAATGCCTAATAATTATATATATTAAAATATTTTTTCTTAGTTAATTAGAGATAGAATTTATATATATAAATCACTTTTTTTTCTACAATATAAAAATAAAAAAAAAAAAAACAATGTGCGTTTTTAATGTGAAAAAATAAAAAGTGTTAAATAAAAAAAAATGAATTGAATTAAAAAAAAAAAGAAAAGATAGAGAGAGAAAAAGGAATGAAAGACCTTTCTTCTTTTGTTTCAGCTTTTCTCCATCTTTAGAAACCAAAAGAACATTGTGAGGGGAAAAGAGAAAGAAAAAGAAAAGCAGACGACAAACACACACACAGAGAGATCTTTATCAAAAGATTCTATCAATATGTACATTAACGCTTCAGGACATGTTTTCTCAATGGATATTCTTTTTGGAGGTTATCACGTGACTATTTCTAGAGCAGACGCTCCAACTTGACAAATGGCGACGGCGTTTTTAACGGCAGACGATACTTTCGAGATCAATTTTCTGAAGATTGGGGAAAGAGGCGGGGACTGAGGAGATTTATTCGATGACTAAAAGAAAAAAATCAATTTTTAACGTCACAACTTTTCCTCCATCTTTTCGATAGAGTTATATATAGGACCCTATTAAAATTCCGGGGAATTAAACTTTCATAGAAAATTATAATAGCTTCTCAATATTTTAGGCTAAAAAAAAGTCTATGGAAAAAAAAGTTTTAATATTGAATTTTTTTTTTACAATATGGAAGATGTATGCTTCAAATATATTTTTATTTCTAATTTTTTAATCTTATATTTCTTCCATTATAAAAATGTTAACATATATACAGTGTGTATAGTGTATGTAAAATATATTATAACATTATATATTGAGGAAAATTTCTTAGAAATTTCTTATAAATTAAAAAAAAAATCCTATTATTCGGAATTTTATATGTTAAAATAGATATGCAGTTAAACCTGTCTATAGCGCCCCCTCTAAATAACGCCCGATTTTAAATACGTAGTACGATGCGATTTACATTAAAAGTGACCGGTCTATAGCACCCTATTTTGGTGAGTTCCAAGAGGGGAGCGCTATAGACAGATTTCACTGTATATTTATCTATATATATTTGGAAATAAGTATATGTTTAAAGAATAAAAAATAACACAATTTAAATTGAATTCATTTTATTGGATATGATTGTTAAAATATTTTATAACTTGCAATAAAAATTAACAATTAATTTCTTTTTTATTAAAGCAAATTTTGTAAAGGTCTGATACTCTTGGAAGACGGGGCAAATCGCGGACTACTTCATTTTATAAAAGTGACTAATTCATTTTTATAAGTGACCGATCCATTTTTAAAACTGACCAAACCATTTTTAATTCCAAATTCATATTTTGATTACACTGGTCGTTTTTTTTTTTTTTTTGAAGGAAACGGAGGCAATTTTGTTCACACTTGGTTATCTCGAGTTTCTTCAATAAAGGTCACTGTATTTATTCTCTGAATCCTGATATACATGCTAAAAGGTACAACTTCCTTAAGTTTTGTCCATGAATGTCTTATGCAGTTGCAAAATACACGACGTTTTTAAAAAAATAGATTAACATTTAAAAAATTATTATTTTTTGCTTCCCAAAAAGATTGAGAGTAAATATTTTGCTGGGCGCCAAAATATTTGCTTTTAATTAGCTAAATTATTTTTTTAATAGTTTGCTCCGTTTGAGGTAAACTAATTGAAAAAATATAAAATTGACGAAACTAATTATAAAACATTTTCCAATGCTAGTTCAATGAAAATTACAATATGCCCATTATATTAAATTTTTATTATACACCTATCCCCCGATTTACACGGTACTTGTTTTACACGTTTTCGCTTTTACACGGTTTTCCAAATAAGGCTTTTTTTTTATCGCACTATACTAAATGCTACTGTGATTGAACACATGCGCTGTGTACACATCTCACGAGGAATCCCAAGCTTATGTGCTGACTTGCTGCACACGCACACTGTGTCTGTATTTCTAATTAAAAAAATAATAATAATTTTCGATTTATACGTTTTTCTCAGGAACGTATCTACCGTGTAAATCGAGGGATTGAATTTTTCTAAAATATAGCTGTTCTCGAAATTTAAATTGGTTTTAATAGAACTATATTTAAAAGTGAACAATAATTACAGAATATTTCTGTGAAGAATAAATTTGTCATGGTTCTTTTCACCTGTTTGTTGCCATCTCTCTCTCAGCCTGGGTTTTCCGGGTTGTAGAAATTAAGTTGTTGCCTCTCCATATGACTCCTTATTCTGTCGCTTTTATGTGTGTTTATTTATTGACCACTAAATTGCATATTATTAAGTTGCATATCTATGTATGTATATATGGTGAGTTGCAAAGCAGTCGAGGTGAGGATGCACTCAGGATTCAGGGACCTGTGACAAGTAGCCGAAGAGAAAGTCCGAGGTCCAGGAAAAGTCAGAAAGCCTTAGTCACGGCGTCAGAGAGATCAGTCCAACAGAATCCTCGAATTCAGGAGATTTCATACTTTAGATGGGGCACTGAGTTTCCAGAATTTAACAAAAATTGTTTACAAAAGTGAAATCGTACTCAGGTGGATAAATTAAGAAAAAAAGGCATCTCCTCATCGTGTAAATAAAAGTTAAAAGATGATTAGTTGATATTTATTCCGATAGATGGAGCAAGCCATCAGCAAATTTTATTTGCACGATCAGTGAGATAACTTTTTTCTTAATTAGTGTAAGAAGGCAAAATATTGCCTTGACGTTGTCTGACGAGGCCTAACTTACTTCTATTTATAACTTTGACCTCTTTTTAATTAAAAAGGCATATATTGGATCAAAATATTATTTATTTTACCAATATTTCAGTTGGCTGAACGCCAACCTTTATCAAGGTATTATAACATATTTAATGTGTGTCAACAACAAACTCAGCACCACATAACGTCAACAGATTTAAGTTTAACAAATAATTTGTTATATTGGTAAAATAAATGATATTTTGATCCAATATATGCCTTTTTAATTAAAGATTTATTTATGGATTGCTCTATTTTCAAAACTTTCTCACTCTATACTATCTCACAGAATATTTTTTACCTAAAACATCTTAATACGGTACAGTCTCTGCATGTGACTCTTATTATTCGACATAATTATGGTCATTTTTAATTTGCATAGGAGAGGGTCGGTATGTAATAACGTTTAGGTTAGAGTAAGAGATGAGAGTGTAATATGTATATATGTATGAGAGTAGAAAGAGAATTCTTATTTTAACTTGAATTGCTGCTGCTTATAGTGTTCCTTCCTGTTATGTATTCTTCTACCCAATATTCAATAAACTTAGGTAGTGTAGGTTTTCATTAAAAGAGATTGTATGCTACTGTTATATATTTGCATAATATTATTACAGAATTATCATAAGAACTGAGGGGGATGTCCGACCACACCTCCCTGCAGTCCCCCTGGACCCTTGGAATATTTGACCAAATTCTGGTTCGTTTCCAAGGTGACTAACGTGGCAACGGCACCCATTTTCCAAATGAAGAGCAGAGATAGTGGACATTGCTTCTGCAGTGATAGAGATGCATGGAGACATCTGAGGCTCTTCATTGGACACGACAACAACAACAGAAAATTGACATGGACCCAGAACTTTACACACCCAAGATAGAGAACGACTGCTGTGATAGAGATGCATGGAGACATCTGAGGCTCTTCATTGGACACGACAACAACAACAGAAAATTGACATGGTCCCAGAACTTTACACACCCAAGATGGAGAACGACTGCTGTGATAGAGCTGTATGGAGACATCTGAGGCTCTTCATTGGACACGACAACAACAACAGAAAATTGACATGGTCCCAGAACTTTACACACCCAAGATAGAGAACGACTGCTGTGATAGAGAGGTATGGAGACATCTGAGGCTCTTCATTGGACACGACAACAACAACAGAAAATTGACATGGACCCAGAACTTTACACACCCAAGATAGAGAACGACTGCTGTGATAGAGCTGTATGGAGACATCTGAGGCTCTTCATTGGACACGACAACAACAACAGAAAATTGACAGGTCCCAGAACTTTACACACCCAAGATGGAGAACGACTGCTGTGATAGAGAGGTATGGAGACATCTGAGGCTCTTCATTGGACACGACAACAACAACAGAAAATTGACATGGTCCCAGAACTTTACACACCCAAGATGGAGAACGACTGCTGTGATAGAGCTGTATGGAGACATCTGAGGCTCTTCATTGGACACGACAACAACAACAGAAAATTGACATGGTCCCAGAACTTTACACACCCAAGATAGAGAACGACTGCTGTGATAGAGAGGTATGGAGACATCTGAGGCTCTTCATTGGACACGACAACAACAACAGAAAATTGACATGGACCCAGAACTTTACACACCCAAGATAGAGAACGACTGCTGTGATAGAGCTGTATGGAGACATCTGAGGCTCTTCATTGGACACGACAACAACAACAGAAAATTGACAGGTCCCAGAACTTTACACACCCAAGATGGAGAACGACTGCTGTGATAGAGAGGTATGGAGACATCTGAGGCTCTTCATTGGACACGACAACAACAACAGAAAATTGACATGGACCCAGAACTTTACACACCCAAGATAGAGAACGACTGCTGTGATAGAGCTGTATGGAGACATCTGAGGTTCTTCATTGGACACGACAACAACAACAGAAAATTGACATAGACCCAGAACTTTACACACCCAAGATAGAGAACGACTGCTGTGATAGAGATGCATGGAGACATCTGAGGCTCTTCATTGGACACAACAACAACAGAAAATTGACATGGACCCAGAACTTTATACACCCAAGATAGAGAACGACTGCTGTGATAGAGATGCATGGAGACATCTGAGGCTCTTCATTGGACACGACAACAACAACATAAAATTGACATGGACCCAGAACTTTACACACCCAAGATAGAGAACGACTGCTGTGATAGAGATGTATGGAGACATCTGAGGCTCTTCATTGGACACGACAACAACAACATCATAAGAACTAAAAACATGAATATATCACGCTATATATTGATTATATCACACAAAAACAACCAAGTCCTTGGTCAAAACCTTATATACATATTATATATTACCTTTCCATTTAAGCTTGATACTTTTTATTAGAGCTTTCGTTTGATTCTTTTAATCTATATTAATAAAATGCAAATTTCATAAGTGTACATCACTAAAAACTTTCGTTACAATGCATCAATTTCAACCATATTTTCAACATTTATGTAAAACGAGATGGAGCAGGTTTTGCTTAACATCAAAATATTTTTCCCTAACATTAACATGCGTAACTTCGCTATTATCGATTAAATACAAAAAAATCAACAGAGTTAATATTTTTACATACTAGCTAATAATCTCAATCTAAAAAAATATTCAAAACAAGCAATTTTAAGATAACACCATATGTAAAACAGTCGGCCAAGAAAACAAATAACGTGTAATATATATATAATATAATATATAATATATATAATAAAATCTTAAATATTATTTATCAAAAGTAAGATTATCTCAGGATGACACGGCAATTTATTTTAGACAAGAATAATGATACAATTCCAAGGCGAAGATACTATTCCTTTAACTTCCAATTACCGAGGGAACCAATTAATATTGATTTTATTCAACTTATCGAGTATTTTTCAAGGGACCGGAAAAAAATGTTCACTAGATAAAACGATGATTTTGTAATGTAGAAAATTAGGAAAGACAAAATTCAGGATGACACGGCACACAGGGACCGGGAAAAAATGTTCACTTTATCGAGAGATTCAAATTTACAAGTTTCAAATTATCAAAATATATCTTCTTTTTTAAATAAGTTTATAGAGAATTGTTTTAACAAATGTTCGTTAGACAAACCTTTACTCGGGTAAAAACCCGGGCGAAGCCGGGCACATCCGCTAGTGAATAAAATAAAAAGAACTTCCTTTAATAGAAAAGACGGTCTTTCTTCCTCTATCAAATTCCAACAAAAACTAAGCATTTCGAATAACAATATCATCAAAACTTTACGGCCTAAAATTTATTTAAGAAAAAGACATCTCCTTATCGTGCAACTGAAAGTTACTGATGGCTTGCGCCATCTATCGGAATAAATATAAACTATTCTCGTTGATTTTTAATTATTCCAGAATTGGCCAAATACCCATTCTTGATTATTCAAGAAAAGTTAACCACGGACGCGTTTCAGGCTGTTGGCCCTCATCAGCGTGGTGCAAGCTGTACCTAAACGACCAAAATATTGGTCATTAAGGCATCCTGAAAAATCATGAAATGGGTAGTTAAGTAAAATATATTGTAAATATATATGTATAGACAAATGTAAAGACATACATGTATGACAGTGCAAGTGTCCCTAGGGGGACATAGCGCTTTATCAAATCACGTGTGCCTTCAATAAAGGTCACTGTAATATCTTTTAGAGTTATTGTCTGAATCCTGATATACATGCTAAAAGGTACAACCTTCCTTAATTTTTGTCCATGATAGTGAATTTTTAAATTGAAAAGTGGGAATTTGTATAGATTTTATTTTTTAAAAACGTGATGGCATATATCCCAAGAACACACGTGGTACAGGACATGATAATCATGGTGGGTAGTTATATCGACTGCCTTTAACTAAAAGGTACAACTTCCTTGAGTCTATGATAGAAATAAAGGTGAGTAAACGACTTTTCCCGTCAAGATGGAGGAGAGAGAAAGATGGCAATCTCTCTAATCGAACTTAACTTTCCTCCTCGGCGGTGGATATTTCACGCCGTCTCACTTTTAATGGCAGCGCCGCTTTCTTTTCATTTACAGGATCGTTAATAGAAGTAACTCTGGCGTGTGTTCTTTCTTTTCTCCTCTTTAAATGAATCTTTTCCCCTTGGTTGGTAGAGATTTCTATCTTTGTTCCTGGGTATCGCCTGTTGACGATAAAAAACCTGAGTTTGGACTGCTATAACGCTAATTTCTATCATAATGATAGAGGCTGCCTGGCCGGTATTCATAGCTCTTCAAATTAAAGATACTTCGACCAGTAAATCTTTTTATTATCTCGACGTTTCGACAAAAATCTTTTGTCTTCGTCAGGAGCGAATAAAAATGAAAACATTTGGGAAGGCGTTAAAAATGATTCACGGAAGAATCATACGCTTCTAGAAATAGTTTCAATTTCTTATATAACAGATGAGACACGTTAATGCATCATTTTACAATTGCCTCTGTCTGCTTAAAAAAAAATAGACGACCGACAACATCAAAAATTTTCCACTTCTTTAAGTTTTGTCCATATGAGTGTATATTCTATAAATTTTCCTTTGCATTCTCTGGGCTGATGTTACAGTAAGTAGAGTCTTTGTGGCAGTCCATGTCGCCATGTCAACAAGTATTGTCATGATGACTCATGAGTCACCGACCACTTCCATTGATTAGCAGACGAGTCATTTAACAGACGACCAAATACTCTCTTTTACGACACCTCTTCTCTTTTGTTCTTCTCGTCGTAAAAAACTGGGGGAGAATTTACGACCCTTGTGTCTATATTTACTAATATAGACGGTCTATGGTCCAAATCTATTATTTTCTTCGTTTAATCATTGATAAAAATTGTGTTTTCGAATAATAATAAAAAAAGGATATTTACAAGAATACAATTTTATAGGATATTTTTTAGTATGGGTCTATGGTCCAAATCTATTATTTTCTTCGTTTAATCATTGATAGAAATTGTGTTTTCGAATAATAAAAAAGGATATTTACAAGAACACAATTTTATAGGATATTTTTTAGTATGGGTCTATGGTCCAAACCTATTATTTTCTTCTTTTAATCATTGATAGAAATTGTGTTTTCGAATAATAATAAAAAAAGGATATTTACAAGAATACAATTTTATAGGATATTTTTTAGTATGGGTCTATGGTCCAAATCTATTATTTTCTTCGTTTAATCATTGATAAAAATTGTGTTTTCGAATAATAATAAAAAAAGGATATTTACAAGAATACAATTTTATAGAATCTTTTTTAGTATGAATGATTCATGTTCAGAGATCATTTATTGTTTAAAATATTTATTCTATTTGTATAAATAGTGTGTAAAAGTTTTAGAAGGGTGAACACATTTTAGTTTTATTATATGAACGGGGTTCATGGTCAAAATTATTTATTGTTTTATTCATTGATAAAGAAAATTCCTTTGAGAAGAGAGTATAATAATTATAGAATTATAATATTTTAGACGTTATTAGTTCTTTAAATTGAAATAATGATTTTTTTTCAAATAGTAGAGCTCTCTAAAAGAAGCGGTCTGGTAGATTAAACTGGTGAAACTGCTTAAAGTGTTCAATACTGATGAGCCAGGCCCTCTTGATATTTTTTATCGTAGTAAGAATAGTAGGAAGTTTTTTTTTTTTTCATTTTGTAAGCATATCTCAGCGTTGAGGACATTTCTATAATCCGGTATGGACAAAAATTGATTTTGATTTATTTCTAAAGATATATATGTTATATGAAACTATTATTTTATTTCAAATTATAATTTCATAGATTCAAATACTCTGCTAAATCGACCGCCAGAGGTCACTCTTCCCCTTAAAAAAATCATTGTTGTTCTTTCCCGATGGCCGGCTCAAAACTTTTGTACATTATGTAAATAATCTTTTGTTTTTCTTTTTTATTCTTACGCCTTAAGCCAGGCAGTACTTTTATCAAATTATGTTTTTATATATCTTATAAGCTCAATTAAATCAATTTCTAATCTTTACTATTTTTATTATTTTACTTTCAAGATTCTTGCCACGACTGCATCACCATTACCATAATCCTCAACATGATCTAAATACAAGCAAAAAATATATTTTCTTTATATAAGATATATAACAGAGACTTTCTCTCTGTTTATCTTTACTAATTCTTTTTATAACCTCAACACCGTAATCTCTATTTGATACAATCCAGGAACCTACGGGTTAACTAAATAAATAACTATCATAATATTTGATATACTATCACTCTATCTAGAAGATTTGGAGAGACTTTTTAACACAATAAGATAAAAAAAAAAAAAAATAACACACAAATTCCATCTTGTTCACAAAAAAAAAAAAACAATATATAAAATAAATCAAGTTAGATTACACGAAGAAAAAAAAGAGAAAATCCTTTTTTCTTTTACTGAAATAATTTCTTTACTAAAGAGCTTATCCTATTCGAGGATTATTTTTCTGTAAAAGGAAATAACGAGATTGATAGGGGTATAAATCGATTTGAAAGAAATTCCTTGAAGAGAGATTTCTACAATTGGAATGGTAAAATATTGCACAAGATCAAAGTAGTATTTACTTTCCAGACGATCATTCTCTCCCCGTTTTTTATAGTAGTCACTGACCGTATCGAATGGGTCGTTAATTCTCTTAAATCATCATCTCGTTTATCATCATACCCGCGGCCTGTTCGTAGTCACTTTTGGAAATTGGAACTGTTCATCTGTGCACTTTTTTCTTTTCTTTTTGTTTACCTCTTCGGGTTCTTTTTTTTTAATTGATCGTTAATTTCTATTTATTCTTTATCTTTTTAGAATACTTTTTTTTTTGTTTAAAACTTTATGATATTAAAGATTGTGTTTATCTTTATTTGTTGTTGCTCTAATAGCTTTTTAAAGTATTTATTTTGTAATTTAAGGCTAATTGTTCTCTCTCATTATTTTTATTATTAATGCCAGCCATCACATCGACCTGTCCACTCTGTGAGAAAGAACTCTCGCAGTTCATTGGTGGCGGAGTCTTTCCCGCGGTGGGCGCCACCAATGAAGACCTTGTTTATATAAATATATTATTTAAAAAAATAAGATTTCTGTTGAATTTTGATTATCTTGAGGATTATGCTATGGAATTATTTGCTGGTTCTTTTTAGTACTAAATGGTAAAATGAGGTTATTAAGATTTTATTCTCAATATTTTTTTTTTTTGTTACACTGGTCAACAAGATTTTTGCACAAGAGAACCTGATTATGTTTCTAGTGTAGCTTTTCATGCTGAACTCAAAAATCTAATCAGAAATTTCCCATCACGTATGGTTTTTGCGTGACGGTCTTTTTTTAGTATTGGGATAAATACACTAAAAATTGCAAACAATGTCACGTAACTGGTTTATCAAAAAATATTTTTCTTTGTCCACAAAGAAATAGCATCTTATCTACATGTCCTGAATCCAAATATACCATAAGTTTTTTTCTATTACACAATATTTCTGAGATACACCTACTTGAATTTGGAAATATTGTTAATATATAGGCATATATGAACGAAACATATTTATTATTGAAAAGCAGTGACAGTGGATTTTATTCTATACTTTGCTTGTGGTAGATCCCTCTTGAGTGCCCAGCAGTCGTCGGCAAGCATAGCGGGACTCCATTTACCTTGGTACCGCTTCTCCATGCTTGATATAGCTTGATGAAACCTCTCACCATGCTCATCGCTAACTTCGCCAAGATTGTCTGGAAAGAAATCTAGATGTGAATGCAGGAAATGGATCTTGAGGGACATGTTACATCCCAGTGCCTTGTAGGAAAGCAACAGATCATTAACTATGTCTCGGTAATTTTCAACCTTGACACTTCCTAAGAAGTTTTTGCAAACGTTTCTAAAGGAATTCCATGCTGCTGCTTCAACTTCATTCAAACTATTTTGAAAATTTCCATCCTGCTGCAATTCTCGAATCTGAGGTCCAACGAAAATGCCTTCTTTAATCTTCGCTTCACTTATACTAGAAATTTTTGTTTTAGGTAGGCAAATCCACTGGCATATTTCGATCCATTGCCTTGTCAAAGTTCTTCATTAATCCCAGTTTAATATGTAATGGTGGTAAGTAAATATTTTCTGAATCGATCAGGGGTAGATTTGCAATATTTTTATATCCTGGAGTAAAGATTTTACGGTTTTGCCAGATTTTTTTAATGTAATGCCTTTCCCTATCTCTGCTATCCCACTCACACAGAAAACAACAAAATTTTGTATATCCAAGCTGTAATCCACGCAAGAGAGCAACGACTTTCAAATCGCTGCATATTTTCCAACCGTATCTTTCATATTCTATCTTTTTCAAAAGCAGTTTCATGTTTTCGTAAGTCTCTTTCATGTTGGATGCATGTATTTATCCCAATACTAAAAAAAGACCGTCACGCAAAAACCATACGTGATGGGAAATTTCTTATTAGATTTTTGAGTTCAGCATGAAAAGTTACACTAGAAACACCATCAGGTTCTCTTGTGCAAAAAAAAAAGTTTTTTTTGTAGACCTGTGTTATTAATCATTTTATGCAAATTTATTTAATGGGTCCTTCCGCAGTTTTCAACATTTATAGCATAGAGTTGGCATAAACATACCGCGGATGACATACATAAGATACCGTTCTGATACATAATTGAATTGAAGGGAGAGGTGCCTCTTTCGGTACATGAATATCATCCTTCCTCAATTTTATGTTGTTATTTTCAGGAATTTTACATATTTACCGTATTTTATCTAGTGTTTAATGATGTTATTTTGTTACGCTTCTCTATATACCCAACAATTATTTTTAAATTGCATATCTCCCCTATAAAAGAAAAAGTTTCAATATCGTAAAAATGACTAAAGAACAATTTTATCATTTTAAAATTCCTTATGAATAAATTTGCACCACAGAGAAAATCCAGGATGGCTGTTTGTTTATTGGACTGATTGACCCATTATCGCTTCCAGACGAAAGCACATCTAGAAATTTAACTTCTGTATTATTTTTCACATAGTTTGGCGTTCTCATACCCTTCCGGCCTAAATACTAGCTTCATGATTTATCAGGATGCCCCAAAGACCAGGTTTTTTTGATCGTTAAGCTACAGCTTGTACCACGCAGATGAAGGCCAACAGCCCGAAACGCGTACATGGTTAGCTTTTATTTGATTAATCAAGAAAGAGTATTTGGCCAATTATAGAATAATTTTTAGAAAAATCTACGATAATTTGATATTTATTCCTTTTGCTTGAAAAGGCTCATGTGCACATGGGGAAAGGGAGAAAAAAAAAACTGTATTATTTTGTTGTTGTATGGCGAATCCATACAAGGCAATGGGCCCTAATAAAAGCCTTTTTGTTGTTTGTTGTTGTTGATATTTATTCCAATAGATGGCGCAAGCCATTTGTAACTTTTAGTAGTACTGACAAAAGTTATTACTTTTGCGGATTTAACACACAAAAAATGGAATAAGCTAGGGCCTAAATTAAAGTACCTTAATACACAGAAAAGCGTACACTCAAGAATACAACACTAACAACAAAAGGGAGATAAAAACAACTCACGATTTGTTAAATAAAATAAAAAAAATACTTAGCTTTATTGTAGCGTTGGGAGGGATCGGACTGGGGACACAGGGATGCCAAGAGAACAGCCAGACAGGGAAAACCGCCAGTAGAAAAACCACTTTAAGTGGCTCCACACAGATTATCCACGCACTCTGTGTTCTCGCCGCATTCCCTTCGTCCCCTTTATATACAAACATGGCCACATTCGTCCAATGAGAAGGCGTGAGAGATTTGTTCACTAACAACCGAAAACAACATTCTTACCGCTAGAAAACTGAACAGAAAAAAATGCAAATGTTTGTCAAGATAAATTTGACAAAAGGTATCCTTCCAAAAAAAAAAACTAACCAATCTCCCAAACATTCTCATTGTCCCGTAAGGAAAACCTCCCGCTGATCGGGAGGGAAAAAGCTCACGGGAGCCATGTTACAAGATAAAAAAGGATTAACTAAAGAGAGGAGAAGAAATAGGCCTCCGGTGTCGTTCCGAAAATTTGCCTCCCATCTTGGACCATGGAACAACAACAGGAGGAAAGCCAACTCCTGCACAAACTACAGTGAATTACCTTGAGTAATTCCTTAAAACCGCATATCTCTGTATAAACATGGAGGGGGCAATACGCTTTCATCTGGGATTTGCGGGGCGAGGATTTGGTCTCAGAAAATATGGGCTGAAATGTGCCCTGTCAAACCCCCCATCGACCACAGTAGGTTCGTCATGAGAATCTCCATTCTCCTGGTCGGGAACAGTCGTGTTCTCTAGCGGTGGTGTGGACATCTCTCGGCGGGGAGAGATACGACAGGCACTCCCACCTTCCCGAGCCAAAGGAATCATCCTTCTCCGAGGATAGCACTCGCGTTTAGCAGCTGTGGGCTTTCTATTTCGCATGCTCCTGAATGCCTTCATTCTGTCGATATGCACAACTTGTTCATCGTGCATATTGACTCCCCGCACTCTGAAATTTACCTCAGACACTTTAGCCACCACACGGAAAGGTCCATAGAATTTTGCGGAGAATTTAGAGGATCCCTTGCCCTTAGGAACAGCCAACAATACCAAATCCCCCGTCTCAAAGGTTCTCACAGTCTGAGCTTTATACTTCTTGACTCGTTCATCATAGTTTTCAGACAAGAATTTCCTAACAGTTTCCCTGGCATCTTGCATTTCCTTCAGCCTTTCCGCCAAGGATGGCTTTCTGAATTCGCTCACATCTTTATCGCTAACCTCATGATTGACTGCGTCGTAACCAAAGAGCATGTAGTGGGGGCTCTCACCTAACGCTGAGTGCACGGCATTATTGTACGCAGCAACCGCCGCACCGAGGTTGTCTTCCCAATTCCTGCTATTGGCATAGTGACGCAGAATGGAACAAATGGTGCCATTAACTCTTTCAACAATCGAGTTGCAGGTAGGACGATAAGAAGTTGTGGATAACTTTTTAATACTATATAACTTACATATCTCTCTGAACAGGTCTGATTCGAATGCAGCTCCACGGTCAGATAAAATTTCTTTGCACGTTCCATATCTGTTCACTATTTTATTGACAAATTCGAACGCAGCAGTCTCTGCAGTACAATCCCTGACGGGGATAACCTCAGCGTACCTGGTGAAAGCATCAATGAACACGAGCAGGTATCTATTCCTGTTCCTAGACAAGGTAAGAGGACCCACGAAGTCTATGCATAACCTTTCGAAAGGGTAGCTAGCGGGTTGAATGGGCATATTAGGAGCCTTCTTAAGCCTACCATTGTTCTCGGCACACACTGGGCATGTCTTCACGTACCTGCGTACAGCCTTTCCGCCAATAGAAAAACCTGGCGTCCGCGACAGGATTATCCACGCACTCACTGTTCTCGCCGCATTCCCTTCGTCCCCTTTATATACAAACATGGCCACATTCGTCCAATGAGAAGGCGTGAGAGATTTGTTCACTAACAACCGAAAACAACATTCTTACCGCTAGAAAACTGAACAGAAAAAAATGCAAATGTTTGTCAAGATAAATTTGACAGTACGAACAGGAGATATGCCGTTTTTCTTTATCCATCTAGGAATTGTCAGCGCATCGATGAGAAATCAAACATATTCCGGATAATTTAGGATTATTACAATTATAATTATTTTATTTCCAAAGCGCTATATCCCGCAAGGGATATTTGCGCCAAACAAAGAGAAAAGTTTATTTACATAAGTTATTTACATTATTCAACGCATGAAAACATTAGAGATTCAGATTTTGTAGAAAGTTTTAGAATGTATTTACAAAATGAATTGAACTCTCTTTAAATATGATTTTTTTTATCGGAAATCAAATCGTTAAGTTCAAAATTAGGATGGTGGTATAATTATCTATCGTTTTTTTAAGCCACTAATTATTATTTATAATAATAATAATTAAAAATTTCCATAATAAAAAATAGGTGACAGCAGAAATTAGCGTTAACTATAAAAATGAATATCATTTTTTCCTTCAAATTTCTTTTTTATATTTCTATAACCATATTGACTAGCAGTAGTCCATAAATTTGTTCAAAATGTCAACAAAAGAATTATCAATAGATATAAAACGATATTTATTCTTTCCTATATAAAAATATCGATAAACACTTCAGAGTTCTGTATAAAAGAAACAATTAATAAAAATTTGAAAAAATCACCCCATCTATCGAATTAGAAAGTAATTATTTTCCAATATAATGGGAACCAAAAAACCAAAAAATATATCCCATATAAATATAAAGGAGAAATAACACCATTAATCGATACGAAAAGTAATTATTTAGCAATAAAGGGGAAAGATGGAAGGGCCAATGAAAAAAAAAAAAGAAGTGTTAAGAGTGAATGAAAAAGAAGGAAGACCATGGGGTCAGAGTTCAGCCAGTCAGCTAGGAGCAGCAGACACCGGGGAGGGTCAATGCCGTGGATAGATCGATGCAGAAAGAGGGAGCCACTAGACAAGATGGCTCCCGGAAGTAGTTCCATCCTGTTCTAATAACCCATTGTCTGGGACAACGCGATAACGTCTCATCAGATTATCTCTTTATAATTAACTTTATCGTTTATTATGATGCGCGCCATCTGTTATGAAAATTCGAAACTATTATAAACGCGTATGATTCTTTTCAAAAATTAAACAATTTATACTGCCCTTAATGCAATGGAAAAATTAATGGGAGGGCCTGGCTCATCAGTGATGAATCCTCCCAGCTATGTTTGAGAGCTTATTATTTATTTTATAATTTACTTCTTTGCCCGCAAAAAGAGGCATTTCATCCTTTTATTTAAATTCCAAAAAAAGGCATTAGAAAAATAATTTTTACTCGTTTTCAATCAAGATGATTGCAAGTAAGATTGAGATAGAAAAGTCCCTTTTTCGACGCATTGCAGTATATTTTATTTTATTTCAACACACAAAACGCGATATCCCGGCTAGGGATAATTGCGTCGATTTACATTTTTTTTTAAAACAGAAACAGTTATAAACATATTATACAAAAAAAAAGTAATCGAAATAAAAAAGAGAGACAATAATATATATTAGGAACCTGAACCTTTAAGGTTTGAAAGAAAATCATAAATATATTTACAGAAATGGTAATAGTATATAATATTTCTATAGGCAAAAGCCAAATATATCTTTTGGGAGAGTGTTACACTGAAGATTTAAAGGTCCTTGGTTCAATCCTGGGTATTTCTATAGGCATTCCTCGATAATATTTGATCAAAATGGGAAGATTCTGATAGGTGAGACAGTACAAACTTGGCCAAAAATGCACAAAAAGCCAACCTCTGGTACCATGATTTAGAGCTATGAGGTTTATCATTACAGAAGCATCTAGGTTTTGGGACATCCTACGGGAGGATAGTTATGGAATTGTTATAATCTGTCAACGCGTGTTTCAGCTCATGAAGTGAGATATATATATTAAGAAAAAGGCGTCTCCTTATCGTGCAACTGAAAGTTGCTGATGTCTTGCGCCATCTATCGGAATAAATATCAACTATTCTCGTTGATTTTTAATTATTCCAGAATTGGCCAAATACCCATTCTTGATTAATCAAGAAAAGCTAACCACGGACGCGTTTCGGGCTGTTGGCCCTCATCAGTGTGGTGCAAGCTGTACCTCAACGACCAAAAAATTGGTCATTCAGGCATCCTGAAAAATCATGAAACGGGTAGTTAAGGCCTGAATTACGTGAGACCGCGAAACAATGTGAAAAAAATAGTACAAATGTGATATTGTACTGGGATAAGGTGCATAAATTAAGAATAGATTAAATATATAGAGAGAGCCAAACTTAGACCAGAATTCACATCCTGAACATACATGCCACAGCGTGGAAATATACTTAATGAAGGTTATTTTATCTTTGAAGTATGACAGAATTACTCTGGGATGTCTACTGTTGATACTGTTCTTATATTCCGATATGAGGGATTCGAGGATCCTCTTCAAAATCTTTCAGACAGCTGACTAACTCAGAATAAGAAGAGAAGAATAGAGAAGATATCTCGTTGAGATAGATCCCCTTCTGATGAGATAGAACCCCTGGGAGGGTTCACCACTGATGAGCCAGGCCCTCCCATTAATTTTTCCATTGCAGTAAGGGCAGTAGGAATTGTTTATTTTTAAAAAGAATCATACGCGTCTAGAATAGTTTAGAATTTTGATAACAGATGGCGCGCTAATGAATCATAATAGATCCTTTTCTGTTTGATCGAAGTAATTGGCGCTGAAATCAAACTTATTTGCACATGTGTCTACAGACATTTGGTGTACTTACAGTACACTCAGGATTCTCGTGGTCGGGTACTACATCTGATTAAAGTACCATGAAAAAGAGCTTTCAAAGGATAAAAAGTGGGATGTGACAATTGACAATTAAACAACTTTATTGACATCTCGTCAATCTTTAAACTCAAAGGGAGTTATAAGGTAATAATAATGGTAGGAATGAAGAGAGATATATACAATCGACGTAGCCCTCTCCGAGGGCACGTCTGGATCAGGAGTGGGATGTTGTTCAGGACCGTTATAAAGGGAGGAGCGTAATGAATATTGACTGTGTTTTACTGAAGAAAGATTCCTAATATATTCATACGCAAGCTTGTTTGATATTATAACAAAGTATTTATTATTTTATTAACAGAGTATAATTTTTTATGTTTATATTTTGCTACTCTGTAAACTTCCCTTCGTTGCTTATCTTTTGTTTATCTTTCATAGTTTGTTCTTGCCTTAAATAAATTGCTGTCTCAACCTGAAGTTTATTAAGGGCCTCCCAGACAAGCACGAGGCGAGAGCCTCAAGCTGCCCCATCTTGAAGTCTAGAGCCCTCAAGTTCTAGGCATCCAGGACCTCCTGCCTCCTCAACTGGACCACATCCCTGCTTCTCACTACATCAAGGCGCTGTTTCCCTGACTTCTCCAGCTTCCTCCACCCCTGCGATGACACCTCCACTGCCTGATCTTAGGATCCCTTGCCACCAGTTCGCGTTCTGCAGCCATGTTGGGGCTAGAAGACCTTATTTGATAGGCCAATTAGCCCGGAATTCAAGAAGACGTGAAGTTTGTCTTCCATAATTTTCCAAGTGGCAATATTATATATGAAAATCTATCTAACGTTTTTATAATTCGTCTTAAAAATTAAAAAATATTTATGGACTTTACTTCAATGAGTAAAATTTACGGTGATAGGTGCTTGGTTCATCAATGATCAACCCTTGCAGTTGAATCTACAAAATAATCTACACACTCATAGACAAAACTTTAGGAAGTTTCAAATTTTGATGTCGCTGATCATCTATTACACCGGCCACTCATGAGTCACGCTATGCGTGCCACTCTCTCTGCCTGGCTCGGTCATTTACTGCTCTTTTGTACCTTGGTGTGGGCTACGTTCAGATGTACCTAATAACAATCCCATAGGTAACACTCTTGCTTCTCTTCAAAATATACCCATGGACGAAACTTAAGGAAGTCGAAAGTCTTTGATGTCGCGCACCAGTAGTCGTCTTTTTTTTTTTTTTTTTTTAAGGAGACAGAGACAATTTTGTTCACAATTGGTTATCTCGTGTGTCTTCAACAAAGGTAACTATAATATCTTTCAGAATTATTGTCTGAATTCCGATATATATGCTAAAAGGTACAACTTTCTTTTGTCCATGAGTGTACTCTTTTATTTCGGCTGTTTGGCTTTATTTAGACGATTTGAAGATAGAATTAAACTGGAGAAACCTCGGACAGGGTTCACTTCTGATGAGCCAAGCCCTTATCATTATAAATTTAATTTTCTGAATGTAGTAAAGTTTGAGGGAAAGTAGTATTTTTAATTTGAAAAGTCACAAAAACGTTCTAAAACACTTTACGTGTTCTAATCAACAGTTGTCGCTTTAATGCAGGCTATTGGGAATGGAAAAATCTCCAGAATGCTTTCTTCAAATCAGGTCCATTTAAAGTCATTGAATAGGAAAAAAGATTGTAATCGTATCGTATCCATATTTGCCAAAATTCTGACACCCAGATATAAGGTTGTCCCACATGTTTGTAAACATGATATGATTTATATTTTGCAAGTGTATACAAACTTTTGGAACAACCTTAGTAATATTGGTAACCTTGGTGTAATTATAACAGAATTCTTATAGAAGAATGATTTAATCTCTGATGTTCTATATCAAAGGTGGTCAATCAGTAGGTGGGTCAAGTTTCAGAATTACAAGGTTGTTCCAAAAGTTCGTAAACACTTGCAAAATATAAATCAACAACAACAACAAAAAGCCCTATTAAGACAATTTAGTCTTATACGGATTCTCCAAGCACAGAAATGTAGGGTACATACAAGAATAACAGTAGTAACAACAACAAAGGTCCCTGTTATGACCTTTTGGTCTTATACAACTTCTCCACGTAGAAGAGGGTATATACAGGAACAATAGTTACAATAATTAGCAATGCTATTTACAATGTGTCAAGGGGGATAGTAGCAGGAAAGGGGTTGCTGGGGAACTAGAGTATTATCATAGGTGGATGTTATTATATATCTTGAGGAAAGATTACGCGACAATAAAGTTGGGATATCCAGCAGGTTAGGAAAGTCTCCAAGGTGGTTGGTGCGAATGTTTAGTAAACCATATAGAATTATCTTCAGTCCATTGTGTATCTTGATCGTAATATATATATATTCTCTAGTTGGAGTTCGTTAGGAGGTAGATACGTAAAAGTTATACAAGTCAGCAATGAATCTAAATTTGGTTATTAAAATATAAATCATAATGTGCTTACGAACTTTTGGGACAATCTTATATCTGGGCGTAAGAATTTTTGGCAAACATGGATACGATTACAATCTTTTTTTCCTAATCAATGACTTTTAATGGATCTGATTTGAAGAAAGCATTCTGAAGATTTTCCATTCCCAATAGCCTGCATCAAAGCGACAACTGTCATTTAGAACAGAAAATAGTTTAGAAACATTTTTGTATCTTTTCAAATTGATAATACCACATTTGGGTAAAAGCAATTTACCGTTGTTTGGTCCCATGTCGACGTATGGCGGGAGAGTTAGTTAACGAAGAAAATAAGCTTCAATAGGCCGAGAAGTAATTGGCTGCTCAACCAACCAATCCCGTTGTTCCATCCCTGAGGTATTTCAGAAAGATTTGTGGAGATTGATTTTTTGCCGAGAATTTGAGGAGGAAGAGAAGGCAAGCAGGCAGGCGGTCTAATGGGTGTAACGACGGCTTGGCACGGAAGTGTCTCATTATAGAAAATAATGATCTTGCAGAGAATCAATTCAGTAGGTTGCTCTTTTACACTCTTTTAACCTTTCCTGTTGGTTCTCGTGTTTTATTGGTTGCTCCAATGGTCCCCGATTCTTGCAAAAGTCAAACCCCACTAGCAAATGCATGTAACCAAACGAGGCACATTTGTAAGTGCAAAGTCGAACTGCTTTTCACATGTGTAGACATGTGGTACATTTACAGTAAAAGTAGTCGCCTACTTCTACCCACCATTTTTATCATGGCCTGTTCCACGTGTACTAGGGATAAGCGAAAAAAGAATGTCTGATGAGGTGTGGATAGTGTGATGTCGGTTAAAGGATACATATGGATCATGTCTGAGCTAACTGCTAGATCTGAATGTGTACTCTGACGTCTTTGTAGTGAAATGATGAACTGTTTGTGAATATGTATGGTTTAGGCACAGTGTATGTGGTACCAACATTCAAGTATTACCACAAGTCTATACGTGTAAGTACCTAGGGCCGGTAGATGATTATAACAGCATGTTCTGTGAATACACTTACATCTCTACACGTGTAGTATCAGGCCGTGGTAGGTAGAGGATTGTAACAGGTTGTAATGTGAGTACACCACATGTCTACACATGTAGTACCAGGACATGGTGGGTAGAGGGTTGTTACAGCTATAATTGTAAGTACAGTACATATTTACACCACATGTAGTACCAGGCCATTAAGGTATTAAAATAAAATTAGCTATGATAAATATTATTTTTAAACCAGTATGCGTGGAATACTATATATATTTTACCAGAATATTAAATAATTAATTTTATATGGCTTATTTTCTTTACCAGAGATGAGACAAATGATAGGGTAACCTTTTCGCTGCAGAAATCACGCCATGTGGGTGATATTGGATCTTTCCTCAGATACCTCTCTCACGCTAGCGTCTTGTTTCTGAGACTCGGTCGGGGTACTTATAACGCTTGCTTCACGCTAAGTATTTATTCATTAATATGAGTAAACCAGGTGTGTGATAGTATTTTATTAGCACTTTATGAATCATACTGAAGTGTCTTAAAAGAATGTCGGTACCTGGGACAAGTCAACTTCTATGGTAATGTATAACAACATGGGCTAGCGTATCTGGACGTGGAATGTTTAACTAGAAGAATATTTAAAATACATTCATGCACAAAACTTAAGGAAGTGGAAAATCATTGATGTCGCCGGTCGTCTGTTTTTTTTTTTTTTTGCAGGAGACAGAGGCAATTTTATTTACGTTTAATACGGATATACATGCTGAAAGGTACAACTTTCTTAAGTTTGTCTATGACATTAGTCAACATCGTCAATATAAACGTTCATGACCACACTAAACAAACTTTGACTAACACGTCAATACATCCCATCGTGCCAAAACGAATCAAATGAAAGATTTCCCATCATTTTAGTATCTTTTAAAGATTTTCCTGGGAGAGAGGAGAGAGCTATTCTAAAGAGAACTGTTGTCAATAACTCATCATTTTTATGGACATCGCTATGTGTGGGATGTCTATGGGGACATTATGTAAAATTCTGCATTATTTACACATTACCTTAACGTTTTTTTGTCTTAAATATCTCTATAAAAACCGCTATAGGGTTCTTTTTTATGGACAATGTAGAGCTAGGTACATCGGGGGGAGATTTTGTTTGGGGTTGAAATATGTGGAACACGTGTGAAAGACACATAAATATATTTTTTTCAAGATTAACTAACATTTTAAAAATCAGCGTTACATTGTTTGATGCTTAATTGAAAAGTAATATATTGGATCAAAATATCATTTATATGCCTTTTTAATTAAAGATTTATTCATGGATTGCTCTATTTTCAAAATTGTTTCACGTGTTATTTTATTTGAAAACTTTATATAATGATATTTTTACTAAAAGATATTTTTTTATCTAATGTATTTGTGTTTCTTAGATACTTCTAAGCTTAAAATTCAGTCGTTTTTTTTTTAATAATAGGTAGAAATACATCGTGATATTTGGCCATCCCATTTTTCTTGAATAATCACGAAAATATGAAAAAAAAGTACAAATGTGAAATTGTACTGGAGGATAAGGAGTATAAATTAAGATAAAGTGCATATCCTTATCGTGCAAATAAAATTTGTTGATGGCTTGCACCATCTATCGGAATAAATATGAACTATTCGTTGAGGGCCAACAGCCCGAAACGCGTACGTGGTTAGATTTTCTTGATTAATCAAGAATATGTATTTAGCCAAATCTGGAATAATTAAAAATCAACGAATAGTCGATATTTATTACGATAGATGACGCAAGCCATCAGCAACTTTCAGTTTCACGAAAAGAGGATGCCTTTTTTCTTAATCAAGAAAAGCTAACCACGTACGCGTTTCGGGCTGTTGGCCCTCGTCAGCGTGGTTCAGGCTGAACCTCAATAAATGAGTATTTAAGACCAAAATGGCGTAAATACGCTGTTCATGTGATATATAAATCAATTTAATATGACCTAGGTCATCACCCCTGTAATTGTCATCTCTACGTGACTTCTTTTTTTTCGCTTATCCCTAGTACACGTGGTATAGGCCATGATAATCATGGAGGGTAGAAGTAGGCGACTGCTTTTACTGTAAGTGCACCACATGTCTACCCATGTGAAAAGCAGTTCGACTTTGCACTTACAAATGTGCCAGAGCCCTGTTTGGTTACTTGCACTCGCTGGTGGGGTTGGATTTTTGCAAGAATCGGGGGCCATTGGAGCATTATTTTTTTAAACATAAAAAAGTGCCCAATGCGGGAATCGAACCCGGGTCGTAGCGTTCAAAAACCAATGGTTTAGACCATCCTTCCACCGACCCCCAACGTGACTTCTTTGTCACACACATGGCTATTACTAATCCTCAGGATATAAAAATCCCATACTATATGTAGACATCAGAAATAAAAAAAAGGGGGGGGGGATGGGCCAGATCGATTAAGTTTTTCTTGAATATTCTCCAAAAAAAGTTTGCTAAATCCCCCGTGATATTTTTTATCCAACATGGGTAATTAAAATACCTCTAGCTGAGAGAATTTTTAAAAAGTCATTTTTCTATATAAAGAATGAATATCAACGGTGTTTTTTCTTATCTTTAAAGCTGAAGGAAGTTGTTAAAGTAATCATCAAATAGCAACAAGCATACACTCAATGGACAAAACTAAAAGAAGTTGTATCTTTTACCATGTATATCGGGATTCAGACAATAACTCTGAAAGATATTATAATGACCTTTATTGAAGACACACGAGATAACCAAGTGTGAACGAAATACACTCATGCACAAAACTTAAGGAAGTTGTACCTTTTAGCATGTATATCGGGATTCAGACAATAACTATGAAATATATTACAGTGACCTTTATTGAAGACACACGAGATAAACAAGTATGAACGAAATACACTCATGCACAAAACTTAAAGAAGTTGTACTTTTTAGTATGTATATCGGGATTCAGACAATAACTATGAAAGATATTACAGTGACCTTTATTGAAGACACACGAGATAACCATGTGTGAACAAAATTTCCTCTGTCTCCTCAAAAAAAAAAAAAAAAACAGTCGACCGACGATATCAAAGACTTTCTATTTCCTTAAGTTATAGTCTATGAGAGAGAAAGATAGAGAGACATTTGACATTTGAAAACTTTTATTGACATCTTGTCAATTATGCATTTTTAGAAAAAATGAATGAAAAAAAAAAGAGAATATTCACAGTGATTTATGAGTGAGGAAGGCTCCACCATTTTGATAGGGTCTTCCTCCAGAATAAGAGAGAAAGAGTGTATATATATTATATAATCTAAAATGCAATTATTTTATTTAAAAAAAATAGATTTTATTTTCATTCATTGACTATCTTTCATTTTTGACCATATATTTAGAATACTTTGATAATTGTTGTAAATATGTAGAGTTAACCTACCTATTTTTAAAATCACGAATATAGGATTCATTTTATAAATTCTATATTACTGTGATAAATTTTTTTATGTATAATTTGCTTCAAGTAATTCAAAATAAAAACTACTTGATGGATAAATAATTTATTTCCTATTTTCACGACTGCACCTTCAATTCTATCTTTTTCAACAAAAAAACAAAAAACAATCATAACATGTATATATGTGGCAATATCGTTGCGGGGTTTCTTGTTGTTGGATGCGAATGGTGAGATTTGGTTGAAGCGCAGCCGTTTGAGTGGAAGTTGCAGCATACAGTTAGGAATAATCAGGACACGTGATTGAGTTTGAAAATAAAAAGGCAACTGGGTTGGAGGGAAGAAAGCTTGAGAAGAGCTGAGCGATTTGACTTATTAATTAATTGATCACATGGCGATGATTGGACTTAGATGAAATGAGCGGAGAGAGAGAGATCTCTAGAGTAGATGTTACCTTGTTGGAAGCGAAGGAGCAACTGTCCGAACTCGGCGAGAGCCACTGAACAACTGTAGGTGTTGTTCCTATGAGAGCGAAAACGTAACTGACCATTCTTGCTTTCCGATTTAACACCAAGACTCAGTTTCTCTCTGATTGGTTGAGAGATGATCACCTGATCTTTCCCTATTGGTTGACCTATTTAGATGCTATCTTCTGATTGGCCGGCGGCTTCCTTTGGTGTTAGTTACGCCCGGCCTGGGTCAGGAAGTGTCGTGTTTGTTCGACTCTATTTACTTCCGCGGCTATCAAAATACGTCCGGTTCTGTCAGGAAGCATTGGGTGTCTCTCGATTAATATAACTTCTGCGGATACTAGATACGTCCTGTTTTTCCAGGAAGTGTTGGTTTAAACTTAGCTCGCAGGGACCCGGGGTCAGAAGGTTAACTGCGACGTTATTAATAAATATGTTCTCCTCTAGATTTGCTTCCTATGTCTTTTGTTACTTTCTTTCCTCCAGTTACCTTATTCTTTTATTAAATCTTTGAAAATCATACATGGTACATACATAGTGGGTCGGGGTTGCATTTAATTATATACAAATTATGACAGATGCGCCCCCTACATGTGAAGAATTCAAGAAGGGGTTAGCCTGAGAGAATTCTGTAAAGTGAAAAATAATTTTGTGGGAAAATTAGTTGTGGGTATTGAGGGGCTATATACAAGCATTGCTGGTGACATAAAAGTAAGATAGAATGGTGTTGATGATATAGGTTGAGTATAATTAATAGAAATCAAAATTTTTAATTGTAAGAAATCAATGAATGCTATGGTACATAGTGGGCAAAAAAAAGGAAAATGTGCCTAAACGAATTCTACTCGAGATAGAAAGGAGATCGAGGGAGTTCTATTAAGGTTTTTGAAATCAAAATAAAAACAATATAAAAATAGTTGAATGAAATCAAAATTGAATGTTTTTGGTTGAAAAAGAAAAATTGTTTTGTTGCATGGTGATAAGGGAAAATGCCTAGTTACTTTTTTTGCTCGAATTTGGAAAAGAATTCGAGGGAATTTCATAAGGTCTTTTGAAATCAAAATAAAATAAAATAAAAGTTTTTTGAGCGAAATCAAAGTTGAGTGCTTGGTTGAATGGTGAAAAAAAAGGAAAAATGCCTAACCATATTCTATTCGAGATTGGGAATGAAATCGAAGGAATTCTATTAGGTCTTTTGAGAAATCAAAAATAAAAATAAAATAAAAGTTTTTTGAGCGAAATCAAAGTTGAGTGCTTGGTTGAATGGTGGAAAAAAAAAAAGGAAAAATGCCTAACCATTATTCTAGCTCGAGATTGGGAATGGAAACCGAGGGAATTTTATTAGGGCTTGTGAGAAATCAAAATAAAAATAAAAATAAAATTTCATAAGGTATTTTGAAATCAATTAAAAATAAAAGTGGTTGAGCGAAATCAAAGTTGAGTGTTTGGAAAAAAAGAAAAATGAACAATAAAAAGGTTTCAACAATAAAGGGTGATTTAATGTTTTTAGTTTAATCGAAAACCAATGAGTTTTCGTTGATAATTGAGTTGTGGCAGTTTAAGCTAAGTGAATAATAGAATGATAATTGATAAATAAAAATGATAATATAAACTAATTGGAAAATAAATGATAATTGATGATTAAAAGTGCTAATAAATTGAATAAATTGATAAATTGATTAAATATTTAAATTTTAATTGAGAGAAAATAATGAAAATGATTGATATGAAAAATAAGGTGTATTGGTTGGAACCCTTTGGTATCTACATGCCCTGATCTACATGTATTGGTTGCTCCATTTTGCCCTATAAATGTTTTACTTGCTCAATTATGCCCTATAAATTTTTTGTCTCATCTGTAGCGACACTTAGGTGAAAAACGTGATTCTAGCCCTCAAGTGCGTTTATGCTGTGTGTACAGGAGACATGGAAATCTATATAACCTTTATGTGTAATTTTTTGTCTTTGTGTGTGTGTTGTGAAAAAATGTTAGAAGTCGGTTGTGTAAGAAATGTGTGAGCTAGTTCTATGTGTTGTCTCGTGGATGTGGAATTGGGTGGTAAAAATCGATATGTAGACTCGAACTGGAATCAAAATCGGTGGCATAGCGAGGTTCCCAGTTGACCTCAATAGATAGGGGATCTTCTCATTGTAATTAGAGATACGGAAGTGGGGTGTGTCGGGCAAACGAGAGGGAATGAAATTGGAGATCGGACGAAGGCGCTCCGCTTTGTTTACAGAGGCCGACTTTAACCGCCGCGGACTACACTTCCTGTCGTGGTGTTTCAAATTCTCATTTCCTGCCGTCTATTTATTTTGGGGTGTGGCTCGGGGCTTGTTTTTGGAGCGTGATCTCTCCGACATTGTTTGGTCATCTTTTCAGTTACTGCTATCTCTTCGGAGTTTATTTAGATTTTCTGCGAAGATGGTTCCTAAAATTATGAGAAGTTTTATAAATGTTTGTCCACAATGAAGAACTGCTTGTCCACAATGAAAAACTGCTTGTCCAAAATTAAAAACTGCTTGTCCTAAATTAAAAACTACCTCTTGTAGTTCGAAGATTTTCTGAGCGGGCATGGCATAGATAAACAGGTAATTAATGAATAAAATTGGGATACAGTTGTACGGTAGAACTAATAAACAAAGGATAAAAATCAGATGAAAGATAGGATATTGCCCCATGTTCGTCCACATTTTTGTAACTGGGGACTCTGAAATATTTGCTTGAACCTTATGAATTGTAGAATTTGAATGATTGGTAGGTTCGCCGTTCTCCTGTTTGATATCTTTAGGGGGTGGTGTGATATGATTGAGTTGGTTGTCAGGTTTGCAGTTTTTAACATCGGGGAAGAGTGATGTAAATCGTCTTGTTGTAAAAATGGCAGGGTCTAAATGCCTGAAAGGTTCGCTGCTGGTGGGTTTGAACCTTAATGACTCTGTTGGGAATAATTCGGGTGTTAAATGTTTGAAAGGGAACGTGTAATTGGGGTTGTGTTTTATATGATAGGTGCTAACGGCGGGTGGTGATATATAATGGATTCTTTCTGTATACAGTTTAAGTTTGTTGACGTGGATTGTGTCAGTGTCTCTTTGAAGTGGTTGATTTGGTCGATCTATGCGGACCACATTTGGTGAAATAATTTCTAATATTGTGTGAGGTCCTGTGAAATATGGCGCAAGTTTCCCTGTATTTGGGTGGTGATATAATTTTACTAACACTAGATCACCTACTTCGAAATGTGGTTGCTTGTGTCGTTGGTCATAAGTGTTTTTGTCTTGTAAATGTTTGTTTTGTGTGCGTGTGTGTGCAATTTTTCTAGCTTTGTCGATATCTGGGTACGGTGTGTTATGATTAGAGATTTCTGGGGGTAGGATACCAAACATTAAGTATATGGGTGGAAAACCTGTGGTAGAGTGGGGTGTCTTGTTATATATAAGTGTAACCTTCTTGACCAACTTGGTCCACGCGACCTTAGGATTTTCTAGGTGTAATAACCTAAGTTTTCCCGTGAGGGTGGCGTTCAGGCGTTCACATAGGCCGTTGGCCTGTGGATTGTTGCTGGTTGTGATTAACGGGTGAATATTTCTATTAAGTAGGAAACTACGAAATTTGGGTGAAGTGAAGGCAGGGGCTCTATCCGTAAGAAGGCGTTTTGGAGAACCATCCTGGAATATTCGCTTAAGTACCTGTTGGTAGGTGGTGGTACTGGTGGATTTAGATGGAAAAGCCCACGCGTAGCGTGAAAAATGATCGACTACCACATGGAGGTATATCTTGGTGTTGCCATATTTGGCAAATCCTGCTATGGTGTCCAGAGATAAAAGGTCGAAGGGTTCTTTAGATTCCGGAGGTTGACTTAATTCTCCGTAAGTGGGTCCTACTGGACGTTTTGTTAATTGGCAGGTGGGACAGGTTTTAACCTTTTGTTTAATATCTTTTGACATACCTTGCCAGTAATATTGTGTGGAGATGATTCGTGACATTTGGGAAATACCGGGGTGATTGTATTGTGTGTGTACTGTTTGTAAGAGTTGTTGTATGAGTGGTTTTGGAAGTATAATCTTGGTTACACCTTTTCGGGAAACTGTATGTAATCCATTATGATCAATGGTCAAACTAGACTCTTTCGATGGAGGAGGTTGGTGGGTCTTGATAAGGGTGGCGTCCAAGAATCCACAAAACGGGTTACGGGACAAGAGATCTGCTTCATATTGTAGTTTTCCCTTTATGTAGCGGACCTCATATTCGTAACTCGATAGTCGTAAACTCCATCGAAACAGTCTACCGGACGGGTTCTTGATGGTTTTCAACCACTGCAATGCGTGATGGTCAGAAAATATTGTAAACTTTCTGCCCATAAGATAGATGCGAAACTTCTCCACACTCTCAACGATTGCTAAGCATTCAAGTTCAGAGATGGAGTAGTTTTTCTCGTGTGGGCGCAATGTTCGGCTGAAATATTGAACTGGATATACGTTTCCGTCAGGGTGAACTTGTTTGAGAATGCCTGCTATACCGAGGGTGGATGCATCGCAATACACTTGGCATGGCAGACCTTCTTTGTAAAGGTGTAAAATGGGGTGTTGTGTGAGGTTTCCTTTCAGGTCAATGAACGCCTCTTGACAAGCTTCATTCCAGTTCCACACGACGTCCTTTTTGAGGAGATTGTTGAGTGGTGCTCGCAAGCGAGCGTATTCCGGAATGAATTTGTTATAGACGTTCACAGCGCCTAAGAAGGATTGTAGTGTTTTTCGGTTGTGTGGTTGTTTAATGGCGTGGATGATGTCGGTATTGCGTGTAAGTGGTGTAATTGTACCAGCTGTGATGGTGTAACCTAGAAAATTTATGGATTGCTTAAAAAATTCGCATTTTGCGAAGTTAAGTTGTAACTTCTCCGCTTCGCAAAAGGCGAAAAATTGTCGCAGGTGGTTTTGATGTTCCTCCAATGTGTTGGAGTAAATGATGAAATCATCAAAGTAATGTGCCACACAGTCAAGTCCGTGTCTCTGTAGGACCTGACTTATGGCTCGTTCGTAAATCTGAGGACTGGTTTTTAACCCGAAAGGTAATCGAGTGGGTTGGTATAATCCTTCAAAGGTGGCAAATGCTAACAGTGGTCGAGAATCGGGGTGTATTGGGACTTGCCAATACGCAGAGGATATGTCGGCCGTGGAGAAATATTTGGCTTGTGCGAGGTGGTCTAGGATATCCTCGATTCTCGGGAGGGGATGGACATCAGAGCTGATTAGCTCGTTCACCTTCCTATAATCGATACAAAACCGTTTGGTCTTGTCGCGCTTAGTGACGAGGGTGACAGGGCTCGAGAAAGGTGAAAAAGATTGCTCTATGATGCCGTTCTCCAGCATTTGTTGTATTTGGTTACGGATTTCTTGTTGGTCACATATCGGAACACGATATGGACGTATGGTGATTATTTTTTCGGAATTCGTGGGTATTTTTACTGGTGGAATACGTAAGCATGGTACGTTGAATTTGTCCTGTGAAAAAATGTGAGTGTACCTTTGTAGAAGTGTTGTGAACTGTGGTGTATAGTGAGTGTTAGGTGTTGTGTTGTAGTATGCATGGGGTAAAGGGTTTTGTTGTGTATTAGTGTGAGTGTCGAGTTCGTTGTGTGGGTTGGTCATGTGAGAGTTGTGTAACGGTGTGTGATCACCTATGTTTTTGGTATGCGAGTTATCCCGCTGTGTGGGTGCGTTTTGGACAGGTTCATAAGTTGAAGTTGTTGTGGTTTGATTATTTGAGGGCATGTAAAAAGGGCAATTGGCTTTAGTGAAAAAGGGGCATGTAGATAAGTGGGGTTTTCTCAATGAATGCACGCAATGGTTGTCATAGGCGGAAAGTTGGGATGTGGGGAAAATTTTTTGTGACATCGCCTGACACTGCCAGTACGTGCATACATTGGACACATGATTAAAATGGTAGGAAAGGGTAGACAATGGGGCGCCCAGCTGGAGTATAGCGCATTTATTGAAATCTATGGTTAATCTGAATTTATGGAGGCTATTGATACTAAGAATTCCGAATGGCAATGGTGCATTCACTACATGGAAATACTCCTTTCGTGATATTTGTCCTATTGTCAGTGGGATAGATAGTTTACCCATGGTTTTTGCAAATCCGTTTAGGGTTTGGAGGTGTAGTGAATGTCCCTCAAGGGTTAAATTAGGCAGGTGGGTTTTTAGCATATGATAAATATTATATGGCACTATACTCAGGCTGGCGCCTGTATCAATTAAAAAGGGGCATGATACATTAGGGGCTAGAAAAAGTTTGACAGTCAGTTGGTTTAGGGATCCTACCTCAGTCTCGAAAGGGCTGCTCGGCTGGGGTGTCCCTGGCTTGACTTGGTTGTTGTGGAATCGTGGCTGGTTGTTTTGGGACTGTTTGCACCGTCCGGACTTTTTCGTGGGTCGTCGGGACTGGTCGAAGTCGGCATTCGCTGTGCCAGTGTCTCGCGCCGCAGAACTTGCAGTTGGACGGCGGAAGAGGTGCATTCCATGCACCTGGGCGTCGGGATGTGCTGTGGTACGGACCCGACATTGTGGGTGGTTGATCTTCTCTGGATCGCGTTGCCGGTACACTGGGCCCGTGGATCCGCTGTACCAGTCGGAACCATTCTCCTAGGTTCTCGGGAGGTACTACGCGGACTAGGCGCTGGTCGCTGAATGGCAGTCCTTCTGTCAGCGTCTCGAGGTTCACCTCTTGTGGAAGTCCTAGTTGCAATCCCATGGCGGTTTTTTCCCGGTAGTAGGTCTCTAAGTTGGCTTGTCCAGTGAGCTTCATGGCGAAATATTTCGCAAAGGATGCTTCGCTTGATTCAGGGTAGAGATCTAGGAGGGTTTGCCTCACCTGGAAATAACTCCGGTCGGCCAATCGAAGTTTCCTGAAGAGCTCCAGGGGTTGTCGCACCAGGTAGTTTGGCAGGCGCAGTAATTTTTCTTGTTCTCCCATGGATGCGTCTTCCATTTTTCGGTCGAACGTCTGGAAAAACTGTGTCGCGCTGTATGCGCCGTCGAAAGGTGGGATCGCCGACTCCGCTCCATCAGAAATTTTTACTCGCGTCAGGAGTGTTGACAGTTGGTTGACGGCGTCCGCTAGGGGCGCAGTTGTCTCTCGGCCGGTCACCTCCTGTCTTTCTCTTGCCGGTTCGTTCTCTCTTACTTCTTGCCTTCTTTCCATTGTTTCCGTCGGACCGTCTGACTTTACGCCTATGGGATCCTGATTTAATTCCATCTCACTATCCTGTCGACTTAACCGTTCTGTGGCAATATCGTTGCGGGGTTTCTTGTTGTTGGATGCGAATGGTGAGATTTGGTTGAAGCGCAGCCGTTTGAGTGGAAGTTGCAGCATACAGTTAGGAATAATCAGGACACGTGATTGAGTTTGAAAATAAAAAGGCAACTGGGTTGGAGGGAAGAAAGCTTGAGAAGAGCTGAGCGATTTGACTTATTAATTAGTTGATCACATGGCGATGATTGGACTTAGATGAAATGAGCGGAGAGAGAGAGATCTCTAGAGTAGATGTTACCTTGTTGGAAGCGAAGGAGCAACTGTCCGAACTCGGCGAGAGCCACTGAACAACTGTAGGTGTTGTTCCTATGAGAGCGAAAACGTAACTGACCATTCTTGCTTTCCGATTTAACACCAAGACTCAGTTTCTCTCTGATTGGTTGAGAGATGATCACCTGATCTTTCCCTATTGGTTGACCTATTTAGATGCTATCTTCTGATTGGCCGGCGGCTTCCTTTGGTGTTAGTTACGCCCGGCCTGGGTCAGGAAGTGTCGTGTTTGTTCGACTCTATTTACTTCCGCGGCTATCAAAATACGTCCGGTTCTGTCAGGAAGCATTGGGTGTCTCTCGATTAATATAACTTCTGCGGATACTAGATACGTCCTGTTTTTCCAGGAAGTGTTGGTTTAAACTTAGCTCGCAGGGACCCGGGGTCAGAAGGTTAACTGCGACGTTATTAATAAATATGTTCTCCTCTAGATTTGCTTCCTATGTCTTTTGTTACTTTCTTTCCTCCAGTTACCTTATTCTTTTATTAAATCTTTGAAAATCATACATGGTACATACATAGTGGGTCGGGGTTGCATTTAATTATATACAAATTATGACATATATTATTTTAAAAACATGTAAAAAGGCCCAAAAAATATTAGACTATAACAGAACAAAGATAATAGAAAGGAATAATCCAATAAAGGTATCGTCACGAGCCAAATGATACCCATTAAAGTTTTAGCGCGGGCCAATTTTATCATTAAACTTTCATATGGCAGGACCTCGCACATACCATAATGGTATCATAATTGGGAGTAGACGTGGTTGGGTGAGTTCTGGAATTCCATTAAATCACTAGTGAGTTGGGTTGTATTGGTTCACTCAGCTCCTTTCTTGGTTACTTGATAGTCACACTTTGGTTTGTCGTTTACTGTAGGAGAATATATTGTTGTGATGTGGGTGTTGTCTGATTATTTAGATTGGAACAGGGCCATTTATAAGAAATATGGACAAAGAGTGATAGAAATATCTTGTAGTTGTAATGTGGAACTGCCTCTTTTTACATGTGGTGTACCCCTGTTATGTAGCTTGATGTGTGTAGATATGTAGTGTACTTGTAGTCACAATTCTCGGCTTTACTATGGTGTGGTACTACATGTATAGACATGTGGTGTACTTACAGTACAAGCTGTCACAACCCACTAAGGTTATACAACCCTAGAATAAACAGTAACACGGTCCCCAAAATAGAATCTGTATTTATATATACTGTTGGAATATTACACAGAGTAGCAATAGATGAGCTCTCGTGTTTGAAAAGGATCTCTTGTATATAATTATTATTGTTCTTTGTTTCACATACTAAGTTTGTTTCGCATACTTGCCATTAATAATATTGTATCGAAGTATTTATTATTTTACACTAGTATTAACAGAGTATCATTTTTTATGTTTATATTTTACTACTCTGTAAACTTCCCTCATTCCTTATCTTTTGTTTATCATTCATAGTTTGTTCTTGTCTTAAATAAATTGCTGTGTCATCCTGAAGTTTGTCTTCCCTAATATCAAACGTGGAAATAAATAATATATGCAAAATTAAATGGTTACAAATTCATCTTTCATATTAAGTTTAATAAATAATTTTAATAATAACACATATATATATACAACACCAGCAGTCCATGTGGAAACATCCCAAAAGTACGCGTGCAATCAACAAACCGTGTAAAACAAAGTTGTCAATCACGCGAGCACGCACCGTGTAAAGGAACACAATCTGAATACAATTAGAAGCAAACTTCTATAGTTTCCACATACATAGAGCTCTCTAATCAGGTCATTTTCACAGTTTTCTTGGCAACTTTCCAACTTGAAATATTTCTACTATTCTTATTATGATTATAAATACGTTTTTTTGATTGCTATGCTCTGAAAGAAGAAAGAAGAACCCTTATGCTCAAAACTGGGCAACTCTGTGCTTCACTTCCATCAATAATTGACAATATGACCCAGAATAAGTATATTGCTACGGCGTTTTATGGTTTCCACAAGTCCATATCTCAGAAGAAGGCCAAGTGACACTCACTCCTCACTTTCTTACTGCTACTCTTTTTGTGTTGTTTTTCTTGCTTCCCTCTTTCTATTTCTTGTTTTTTTTTTCCTTTTCTTCTGTATATATCGTTATTTCCTTTGTCTCACTGCTTTGTTCTTATGCATACCTCTGGTGAATCCTGTATAGGGTCAGTGACCCTGAATAAAGGCTTTTTGTTGTTGTTTTTGTTGTTGATGATTATAAATACGTTGGATATCCCTATTCATCAGTGCTTAGGATTAATATACATCTTGTAGTTTTCAAAAAGTGTAATAACCCTATCTAATATCAACACTTATTTCATTTTATGTGAGTAATATAAGGTTGTCCCTAAAGTTCGTATTTTTCTTAAAACGTAGTTTTTCTTATTACTTAATAATATTATTACGGCGAATACGTAATAATACACATAATACAATTACTTTATACATAATACAATAATATTATACATAAAGGCGAATAATATTGGTATTTACATTTTTTTGCAAGTGTTTACCAACTTTTAGGACAACCTTGTAGCTACCCAGAAATTCTATTTTCCCCTTTACAACTTATTTCATTAGAATTTATCCATCTTTGCTAGATGTCCTGATGTCATGTTGGACCTAGTATTCTCTCACAGTGGATAAAAAAGGAATTTCGGGAGAAAGGTACAACCATATCTCCCTGAGGTCCTCCTTGAACCCTTGGAGTCTTCAACCAAAATCTAGTGTCTCCAAGATGACTAATGTGTCAACGACACCCATTTTCCAATAAAGAGTGGACACGACCAAACAACAACATAGAAATTCCAATATTAATATATAAGTATGCATGTATCACATATAAATACCCGTGTTTTTTGCCTTTATTTTTGTTTTCCACGGACTTATTTCATGCAAATTCAGGTATTAGATTAATTGTTTTAATCAGGATTTCACCTAAATATAGAATCTGAATTATATTATTATAATGGTAGTGTCTTGTCCATTTCTCCCCATGGAAAGAGGGGTACTATTGCCCCGTTAGTCAGCCACATTTCACAGTTCCCTGTTCACGGTTACCGTAGCGGCTCATGACACCGTACTACAGGGCAGTCAGTTAAATGTGTGAATAGTTTTTACCTTTTTCCTTTGAAAACTACGTTGCGAATCCATATGTATTATTGTAAATAAAATTTGTACACACATTGTAATTACTTCTAAGTTCAATTAATGGTGCAAAATACCTGATTTAGATGGGAAAAGTGGGTATATGAACAGAAAAAGTACTTTGTATAATGTCTTTCAAAGATACATGTAATTGTTTAATCCCTTTCTATAGGAGTTCTCAACTCTTTTTTTAATTCTGTGAATTATTTTCCCTGTATAAAATAAAATGAAATAATTGTGGAGAAATATTAAAGAAAAGTTTTAGAATACCACTCTTGGGACACACCAGACAATATCGACTGCCTTAGGGATATTGTGAGCTTAATAGAGGTTTTGTGTATAGTGATAAATAACAATTTGAACTGAATAAAAAATTTAAATAGTTTGTTTTTATAAAAGGGTATATATATATATATATATATATATATATATATATCCTCAATTTCCTCCGAGCTTCCTTTTTATGGCTAGTATTTGATGTTATCATAGAGTGTTCCCCCGAAATTGTCCATTAATAGAGGCTTTGTGTATAGTAGATAAATAACAATTTGAACGAAATTGAGAATATTTAATTAGTTTATTTCATAAAGGGGTTTCAGAATTTATATATTTGTCTTCTCTTCTTACTCCCCTTAGAGTTTTCTTTCTATGGCTAGTAATTTCATTATAATATAAAGTATTCTGTCGTACTGCTTTTCACATGTGTAGACATGTGGTGCACTTACAGTAAAAGCAGTCGCCAATTTCTACCCACCATGATTATCATGGCCTGTACCACGTGTACTTGGGATAAGCAAAAAAAAAAAAGTGTTCTCCCGAAATTGTCCATTAATAGAGGTAATGTATAGTATATAAATAACAATTTGAACAAAATAGAGAATATATATATAAGTTGTTAATTTTATAAAAGGGTTTCAGAAGCTATATATTTCTCTTCTCACTCCGCTCAAAGCTTTCTTTCTATGGCTAGTAATTTTATTATATTGCCACGTGGTAAATTAGGAAAGACAAACTTCGGGATAATACAGAAATTTTATTTAAGGCAAGAACAAACTATGAATGCTAAAAAAGTTAAGCAATCAGGGAAGTTTACATAGTAGCAAAATATAAAAATTAAAAATGATACTCTGTTAATAAAATAATTAATACTTTGTTACAATATCATAGAATGTTCCCCCGAAATTGTCCATTGTCCATGTATAGTAGATAAATAACAATTTGAACGAAATTGAGAATATTTAATTAGTTTATTTCATAAAGGGGTTTTAGAAGCTATATATTTTTCTTCTCACTCTCCTCAGAGCTTTCTTTTCATGGCTAGCAATTTGATGATATCATAGGGTGTTCCCCCTAAATTGTCCATTGTCCATGCATAGTGGATAAATAACAATTTAAACAAAATTGAGAATATTTAAGTAGTTTATTTTATAAGGTGTTTTCATAAGCTACACATTTCTTACTCTCCTCGGAGCTTTCTTTCTATGGCTAATAATTTGATGATATCATAATATCATAGGGTGTTCCCCCGAAATTGTCCATGAATTCCATTCTTGGCTATACTCTCCCTGGTCGTCCAGGTCTGTTTTGTTTAATATTGCTATATCGAAAGGCATTCAAAGAATAACAATATAGACCTGATAAATTTTCAAGTACTTCTAATTCTTCGAAAAAATCAACAAGAACTTCTAAAAGTGCATGAAATTACTGCAAATTGGAAAATTTCAAATATTACTATGCCACTTACACGAAGTTTAATTACCTATTTAATATTCTTCCTGGTCGTCCTTAAATACATCCCTCCAGTAATACAGTTTAACCACTCTGAGCGTTGGACAATATGTCCAAACATGCTGGTTCTCCACCTTTCATTCAACTTCTCCAGTAGGTCACATTCCCCCTCGATCATTTTTAAGACATCTTTATTTCTTATTCTGAGACAAATTTGATAAATCTTTCTTTCAATGTTCAAACCTGTGAACCTCCCCGACTCTTCCTCGGAAGATCTTATATAGGATTTACAACACTTTAACACCCACAATATAATGAGAAAAACGCAAAAGGGAATAGCTATAATATAGACAGAAATTAAAAATAAATTTTAAAAAATGAAGACGAAATCAAATCAGTTCTATGTAAACCGGGGTCAGTTAGTCCATGACATAGTTATCACTCATCGTCAGTATCGCATCATTAAACCTGTAGTGTTTTAGGAAAAATAAAGTGGATTGAGAAAAAATAGTACAAAAGTGAAATTGTACTGGTATCAGATGGATTAATTAAAAAAAAATCAATTTCTGATTATGCAACTAAAACTTTATTTGCAAGATAAGGAGATGTATTTTTGTTTCTTAAAGTGGCGGTGGTGTATTGTCCATGGAGCAGATCAGATCGGTCCGTTTCTTAAATTAGATTGACGCTTAAGAGAGATACATTCAAATGAATTTGATTTCAAAGAAAAGATATTGGAAAAAGAGGAGGGAAAGTATAAAACATATACGGTTAAAGAGAAGATTGTCGTTTATAAAAGGACTGTGTTATATGTGTATCTCTCCGTTGTAAGACAGCCGTCAACCAGGAGAAGTGTCTGACCACAGGTCATAGTTAGACGGGGCCGTAAAAGTTATATTAGGGTGGTGGGTAATTGACCCCATTGGTACCTTCGTTAAAAGTGGGCGGAGAGACGTGAGGTGTTGTTTATCTAATTGGCTGACACATTGTACGTCGCTGTGACGTCAGTGAGTACTGTTCATATGTTGGATTTGATAGGAGCTGGTTCTCTTAAAGATCTTCTCCGTGAAACTTGGGTTGGTACATTCACACAATCTCTTTATATAATTATTTAACATTTATTTCAATGGTTCTCTCATTACATATAAGTGTCTAAATGAGAATTATCTATGTGGACACATATAGAATGGAAACCCGATTATTGGAAAGGGAACAAACAGAATGGAATTTGACTATAGGAAAGGAATACATGGGGCGGAGAATTGAATATAATTAATTTGATATAGAATGGCAATCCACTATAGGAAATAAGGCGAAGAATGGCAATCCACTATAGGAAATAAGGCGAAGAATGGCAATCCACTATAGGAAATAAGGCGAAGAATGGCAATCGACTATAAGAAATTTGGCACAGAATATCCTAGGAAAAGTCTAGACACAATGGCAATCGCTAATGTGAAAAGTCTAGACAGAATGGCAATCGCTAATGTGAAAAGTCTAGACACAATGGCAATCGCTAATGTGAAAAGTCTAGACAGAATGGCAATCGCTAATGTGAAAAGTCTAGACAGAATAGGAATCGAGTATAGAAAAGACCAGACAAAATGGCACACATATACAATCGACTATGAAAAGTCTAGACAGAATGGAAATTGGCTAAGGAAAAGACCAGAGCGAATTGAAATCGACTATGGAAAAGTTTAGATAGAATGGCAATCGACTATAGGGAAAGTCTAGGCAGAAAGGCAATCGCGACTATGGGAAATTCTTGAAGAATGCCACACACAATCGACTATTGGAGGTCTAGACAGGATGCCACACACAATCGACTATTGGAGGTCTAGACAGGATGCCACACACAATCGACTATTGGAGGTCTAGACAGAATGCCACACACAATCACTATTGGAGGTCTAGACAGGATGCCACACACAATCTACTATTGGAGGTCTAGACAGGATGCCACACACAATCGACTATTGGAGGTCTAGACAGAATTAAAATCGAGTAAGGAACGTCCAGACAGGATGACGATCGACTACAGGAAAAGTCTAGGTATAATGACAATCGACTAACGAAAAGTCTAGACAGAATGGCAATCGACTATGGGAAAGTCTAGACTGAATGGCAATCGACTAAGGAAAAGTCTAGACTGAATGGCAATCGACTATGGGAAAGTCTAGACAGAATGGCAATCGACTATGGGAAAGTCTAGACAGAATGGAAATCGACTAAGGAAAAGTCTAGACAGAATGGCAATCGCGACTAAGGAAAAGTATAGAAAGAATGGAAAGAGACTATAGGGGAAAGGAACACGCTGAGTGGAAAGGTATTAAAGAAAGGAAGCTTACAAACAAAAGAGAATAAAAATGTCTAACAAGATTAAGAGATGTCTCTCCGTTAACCCAATTAGGATTGTCCCCAAACATGAAGATCCAGCACAGAAGAGAGTGGGATGGATCAAAGTAAACAATCCATTACGGAAACAATCCAGGAACAAAGACCTCCCCTGATTAAGTCCCCACTTGTCAAGTACTCCCCCTCGCCAAGGATCCATTGTTCACCCACAACCTTATTCCCATACTTTCTCTATCAGGCCAATGGCACGTTCTTCACCCATGCAACACTGAATACCTTTCGTAAGATTACCACTAAAAATGTACTATGGGAGTAGAAACCTGCTAAAAACGGACAATGTGTAATGAAGGTGGAAGTGGTTTTGCGACTTTTTTGCATCTATAAAGATAAAAATGCTCGTGGATTTGTCTTAATTACCTTTCCACAATATTTAAGCTTTCCGGATGAAATTTTGCCACGATATAAAGATAGGTCTGGAAGGAATCAGTCTTAATTTCGAATTGGAAATATGCAAATTAGTCTAATATCAGGCTGGATTCCTATCTCCATATCCCCCCTACAATATTACATATATATAAAGAGACAAGGGTCGCCTCTCCCGTCAAAATAGACGTCTAAAACCAGACGCCATCTATTTCGCCATCAGTTGCAGCGACGGTCAATAGATGGCGCCTGGTTTTAGACGTCTATTTTGACGGGAGAGGCGACTCTTGTCTCTTTAGATCAATTTCCTCCCGGCAAAATTTCCATCTATATATTTATATTGAATCAATATATAAATGGTAGAAATATCTACCCTTATAATGCTCTATAATCTCAATAATATTCTATATAACTAACTCATTGCCTTATGTAAACCTGACTTTAATATGTACATATGTACACATATATATAGCTATGAATATAATTATATGTAAATAATACTATGCAAATAATAATATATAATGCCTGAATAAACTATTTTCTCTATGTGTAGAGACATATGATGTATTTACAAGCTGTCACATCCCTCATTATCTCCACTATAAATATAATTATAGATGCCAATATGCAAATACGTTGCATAAAACAGACGCAAACATTTCTTATATTCATCGCAGTAATAGAAGTTTATTTTATATTTAAAAGAAACATTTATCATCTAATGGTTTATTTCTTATATAATATAAGGCAAAGTCAGACTTTCACCAAAGTGTGCCATGGTGCCATGATCAACGAAAGCTGCACCCCTACACCCCATTCCATGAGATCATGAACTCATGGAATTCGTGTAATATTTACACAAGGGGATAAGAAACAACAACAACACGTTATCGCCTTATGATTAATTTCTTTACTACTCATTAATCTGATTTTATAATCAGATTAGTGAACGCTATAGCCACCATTCCCCTCAAGAGAAACCTGGTCATAATAAAAAGAAAGAAAACCCAAAGAAACGTCGTCAAAATAAGGAAAGTGGCAGAGAAACTGAAAAAGGAAGACAGTCTGCACATGATGAGAACCCTGGTCATGATAAAGAGAAGAAAAACCCAAGGAAACGCCGTCAATCAAAGGAAAGTGGTAGAGAAGCTAAGCAAGTAAGACTATCTTCACATCATGATAACTCTGATAAAGAGGTAGTAAACCAGTGTGTTTGATTAGGTTTCTAATCAAACCTAACTACTAATCAAAATTCTAAACTATTATAGACGCGTATGATTCTTTTTAAAAATAAACAATTTCTATTGTCCTTACTGCAATGGAAAAAATTAATGGGAGGGCCTGGCTCATCAGTGGTGAAACCCTCCCAACGGTTTCGCCAGTTTAATTTACCATACCGCTGTTATATTGTATTATTTCAATTATTTATTTCGTCTCAATTTACAGGTGTTACATTCGAGTCACCTTGTCCTGGTTATTTACACATGGCGAGTTGGTGGAGTAGAGGTGGTCCCCCCCGGACCTTGCAGGAGGTATATTGTATTTTTTTCGATCTTCCTTTTATAGTGATACTGTTGCTAAACACTTTGAATGGCTATTTTAGATGAACTATGGACATATAAGCTTTGAGGACAGCAGAATTACATACAATTATAAATATATAAAATGCTTCGAGCAATCGCTCTACCGCAAATATCAAATTTACTAATATATTTACTAATATAATATATTAACTACTAATATTCGTTAAACTTGTCTCTACGTTATTGTCTCACATATCCAACTAATCTCTAAACTATACACTAACTATTAAAACTTGGCTTACCAACACAACTTAACTATTTACCTTTATTTTAAGAGGAGAACTTAATTAAAACTTAACTATTTTAATAAAAGACACACACAAAAGCCAATTACTATCTCTTAGAAACAACACAATGGCGTTAAGCTAACATTAAATCTTTCTCGTTGAATTAAAATTTGAAAAATCTCGAATGGAATTTTTACATTTTATTTTCTGAGACCGTCCCCCTTTGTAAATGGAGCTTTTAAAATAATCGATTCTATAAAGTAAATTTACTCTCTTCATTTTGTCTTTATACAAAATTATTTTTTAAATCCACATGTTTTTATTCTATATACCCTCTCTTCCACTTCCCTAAAGCTATAGACATTTTTGTAATAAAAATTTGAATCCTGTGTATGTATTCAGTTTCTCTTCTTTATAGTCTATAACCTAATTAAAATATGAAATATATATATATATATTGTGGCAAAGAAATAATTTATATTTTATTATTCAATTTAATTATTTCAACACACAAAACGCGGTATCCCAGCTAGGGATAATTGCGTCGATTTACATTTCTTTAAAACAGAAACAGTTATAAACATATTATACAAGAAAAGGTAATCAAAAAAAAAAGAGAAACAATAATATATATTAGGAACCTGAATCTTTCAGGTTAGAAAGATAATCATAAATATATTTACAAAAATAGTTAAACCTATGATAATTCTCTCTGCTATTTACAAATTGATATAGATATACAACATTATTTATTGTCTGTTGTCTAGCGGTGAAGAAGAGTGGGCATTCCAGCAGTAGGTGTCTCGAGTCCTGGAATTATTCAATGAAAATATTTGAAACAATATATTTGTAAAAATCATCATATATGTTGCCTAGCTTGCTTGTTCACTATTCTCTAGCTGTAGATAGTTTGTTTGATAATTGTCGATTAGTCGTACTGACGTCATCAATAAATACTTTGACATCTTCAGATATTCCTAGACTTGATTTCTACACTATAATATAATAGGTATAGAGCGAAAGAAGGAAAATGTCTTTCTTTTAATAATATGAAAAATATAATTATTCAAACATTTTAGCTACTACGTCAGAATTGGGAAGTTCAGAAAAGCCAAAAATATGTAAATCGTGCTTTCGTACAATGACCTTTATCAGTACCAGGGGAGTTGCTCTTTTCTCTTCTTTTTTTTTTTTTGTGCATGAATATCAATCTTAATAACTGTGTAACCTAAAAGGATCAGGTTCCTAATCTATCTCATTGTTTTTTCTTGCATGGTGAATAACTGTTTCTTATGATGCATCATTGCGCCATCTGTTATGAAAATTTCAAAGGTTAATAGTTTAAGTATTTTCATATTTGATATAAAATTGTTTACAAATCCGTGCAAAGTGTGCTTATATCTATATAAATTTGCAATTCAATTAAGCCTATTTGAAAGTGAATTTTCATAAATTTTCTTTAATATGTAAATTATACTTTATGCAATTAATCTTATATACATATTGGCACTAAAATTAATCTGTATGCTAATGTAGCCATTAGAATTATGTTGTTTTCTTGTGCGCGCGTATGCAATTTTTATAAAAATACTATATATTATAATATATATAATTTTGTGTCTGAATTAAATAAGTTATAATAATAATAATGGTGGAAAATTAAATTTTCCAAATACGCATTCAAAGATGTAATTTCTAAGTTACAAACTCCAAACCTATGTTTATTGTATTTGGTTAACAAATAGTTTACCCCTTAAGTATAAAACAATCATATTATGTAAATAATAAATGTTTCGATATCTCCCCACTATATATGCAAATTTAAAATCGATAGCGTAGTTAGGTAGTTAGATGCAACTAAACGATATGTAAAGAATTGGCGTCTGCTTATTTAAATAGTCGTTTGGTTTGAAATTTCGTTTGAAATGGAAAATATATTTTTGCATTATTTTTTCAAAAACCAATGATGATATGCCATTAACTTTTTGCATTGTGTAAATAAAAATAAAAAGTATTTTCCTTATTATAAATATATGTAATTCTTGTGTTTTTTGCAAAATATTTTAGGAAATACATTTTTAAATGTATTCAAAAAATAAAAAACAGTGATAATATATTTTAGAATAGAATCTGGATATAATGCTTCATAAATTTGTCTCATCTTTGCTTAGAGGTCTTGTTAGATTTCTCTAAATCGCTCCGATTAGAATACACTCATGGAAAAAACTTATGAAAGTGGAAATTCTTTTTTTTTTTTTTGCTAAGAAAAGATAAACAATAACGACGACCAATTTCTTTATTAAAAATATATAAGCTTGACGAGAGAGTTTTCATACAATAACACCTTTCAACAGGCTGGAATACTTTGTTGTGATATAAAAAATCACACAATACAGTTGCTTTTTTAAAATATGATGATATAATTCTCTACTATCACCTCAGAAAATGATAATATTGAAAGTGATTTGACTCATCGTTCCAATTTTCACAATCAGAAAATGTTTTAATTATCTTTTTTAGAGAAAAACATATTTGTTTCTCTTACTTTTTATATCTCTATATAAAAATAGTATTTTAAACCTACCTTACTACAATATGAATTATTTAATTAAAAAGGCATATATTGGATCAAAATATCATTTATTTTACCAATATTATACCAATATTACCAACTGAAATATTGGTAAAATAAATGATATTTTAAACTTATATATGCCTTTTTAATTAAATATTTATTTATGGATTGCTCTATTTTCAAAAGTATGAATTATTGTAAATAGTTTCACACGCAATTATCCAGATCGGATATAGCGTGTCTTATTTGTAACTGGTAATAATATCTCTATATAAAAATAGCAATTTAAATTGCTATAAAAGTGTCAATTCGAACTACTGATTTATCAATAATACAAATATAACTTTGAATTTAAAGTCATATATGTTTGGCAGCGACAAAACAACTATTTATATCCGAATTATATATTCACCGGTTAAAATAATAGAGAGATATATTTATAACCCAGGAACGCAGAACACCAACTACTACCCAGAAAAAGCTGTCAAAAAAAAAACAGGAGCAAATATTAATATAATAATAAATGAAAATTAAATATATGTCATAGTTAAAACACACAAAGTTCAATTTTTATTTAAAATTTTTCAAAATTAATATACACAGAATAATAAAAATAATCAAATTTAATGACAAAAATTTACAAAATAATTGAATAATTCTGTGAATCAGATTTAGTAAGTTTTGACCAGGAAGAGGCTTGAGTATAAACAGACGAACATTAGTTTATTTAAACAAAATTCTTTCTTTATTAGTGTGCCGGGGCTCAAAAATCATTCCTTTTGGGTAGCAGCCCCGTAAATAAAGATATTTCCGTTATAAGTGTGCAGGGGCATAATGTTTATATCGTTAATTAAAGAAGAAATTGATTAAAATACGTACGCATGCGCATTAGAAATATTTATCTTTCTAAAAATAAAACATCTCTCTAACTTAATATCACTCCCTCCAACCATGTCAAGATATAGAATTTAATCTAACATGGACGATCAAACTGATTCGATTCAAAATATATTTTTCTATTTCGTTTTTTTTTTTTCAAATTCTTCTCTTTGTGGAAAAGTAAAATCTATTTTTCTTTATTTTATCAATAAGAAATTGTTGCGTTAGTCAAAACGATTAATAACTTCCACTTTGCGGGAAATCGAAAAAAAAATCAATGATTTATATCTTTCTCTCTGTGAAAATTCGTAGAAAATCAATAAAAATCATTTATTTAAAAATTATTTTCAAATATTTTTTTTAAATAAAAAATTTTTTTGAAAACTTATTAAATATATAAAAGATTTTTTTGATTGTTTTTAATGGAGTTTTTTTAATTTTAAATTCAAAATAGACACCCATTTTTGGAGATAATGTATTTAAAAAAAAAAAAAATTTATTAATTCATCATATCATATCATTAAAGCACGAATGTTTTTTTACACATAAAAAACACTTCTACTGTTCTTATTGCGATGAAAATATATATTGGGTGGGGCTTGGCTCATCAGTGGTGAACCCTCCCAGCGGTTTCGTCAATTTAATATACCAGACCGCTTCTTAGAGCTCTAATACTGTATTGGATCATTCTGCTTATACACTGCGTGACATTGAAAATGGAACACCAAGAAATAGTGGCCAGAAAGTGATGAAACTCGGCAGACAGAGAGAGACAGGGACGAACAATAAGTGATCTTTATTTCAAAATGATAGTCATAATACAGAGCGAGAACGGCGTCGGCTTAGTAGCAAGTAGGACCACCGCGGACGGCGATGCACGCAGCAACACGTCTAGGTAGAGAGTCAATCAGAGTACGGATGGCGTCCTGAGGGATGGCTCTCCATTCCCTCTCAACCATTTGCCACAGTTCGTCTTCTGAACGCGGCTGTGGCAAGGCATGCAAACGGCGTCCAATGATGTCCCAGACGTGCTCGATTGGTGAGAGATCAGGAGAGTACAGTGGCCAGGGAAGCATCTGTACATCTTGCAGAGCTTGTTGGCTAATGCGAGCAGTGTGCGGTCGGGCGTTATCCTGCTGATAAAGGGCATTGGGTACCCCCTGAAGGTAGGGAGTGTCACCGGTCGCAGCACATCATCAACGTATCGTTGGGCCGTCATAGTGCCCTGAATACGAAGTAAAGGTGACCTGGAATCATACGCGATTGCGCCCCAAACCATGATTCCACGTTGTCGCACGGTGGGGCGTTCCACAATTGCTGCCGAATTGGACCTTTCTCCACGTCGACGCCACACGCGTACACGGCGACTATCACTGGACAAGCAGAAACGCGACTCATCTGAGAACACGACCCTGTGCCATTCCGTCATCCACGTCGATCTAGCCCGGCACCATTCCAAACGTTGGCGCCTATTCGGTGGGGTCAATGGCAGTCTTCTTAGCGGACGGCATGAGTGCAAGCCATTAGCAACCAATCGACGGGAAATGGTTCTGGTCGAGATGGAATGATCTAGGGTGTCTTGCACATGTTGCAGGATGGCGGTACAAGTGGCTTGTGGGGCCGCCACTGCTTGTCGAAGGATACGCCGATCCACACGTGCTGACGTCACTCTGGTTGCACCAACATTCCTATAAATTGCCACATTTCCTTGTTCCAACCATCTTCTCCACAGTCGGTGCACCGTGGACGCACCAAGGTGTGTATCAGCTGCGATTTGACGTATGGACCAACCTGCCCTTTTCAGTCCGATCACCATGCCCCTCGTAAAAGCGTCTGTCTGCTTGAACTGCCTCCGTTTACGATGACCTGGCATTCTCTGTTATTACACGTGTCTTTTGACACAAGAACAAAATTTCTACAATGATTTTCCTTGAAGAAATAACGACACGAATACTGTCCTTTCTGCAAGTTCCTTCCCTTATATCTTACTCCATGTGCGCACGAGAGCTGCGCATTTTACATCATTTGCATAACTCGGTTAGGCGCGTCTACCCTGAAATTTGCATAATTTTCTGGCCACTATTTCTTGGTGTTCCATTTTCAATGTCACGCAGTGTATATGATACAGTGATGGTTGGAATCTTAGAAAAGGTATTCAAGCAAACTATGGACAAATATATTTTCATGGCAGTAAGGACAGTGTAAGTGTTTTCTATGTTCAAAAGAAACATTCGGTACTTTAATACTTTCATTTCCTATTCACTCATAATATTTAAACTTTTACCTTTGTCCCATCACCTTTGTTTTTCTCGTTATATGAAAATATTCGAAAAACTCTCTCTCTCTCTCTCTCTCTCTCTTATGCAATATTTAATATTTAATTAAAAAGACATATATTGGATCAAAATATCATTTATTTTACCAATATTTCAGTTGGCTGAACCCCAACTTTTATCAAGGTATTATAACATATTAATGTGTGAAAAAATAACACAAATGTGATATTGTACTGGGATAAGGTGCATAAATTATGAAAAAGGCATCTCCTTATCGTGCAACTGAAAGTTGCTGATGGATTGCGCCATCAGCAACTTTCAGTTGCACGATAAGGAGATGCCTTTTTAATAATATTAATATGGTGTCAACAACAAACTCAGCGCCACATATTTACACAATAAGTTTGTTTGTTACAAAAACACCGCGAGCTTTCGAGCTCTGCACTTCAACAGTCACAAAATTACAATCTAAGAATGTTTTCTATAACAACTCCTTTATTTGTAGAACGACATTTGAAAATTATCCCGCATGTGTTTCTTTTGTACGAAAAAATCGAAATTTATTTTAAGGAGAAATAACAATTATTTCTAACCTTAGGGATGAAGTATGAAAGCATGAATTGTGAAGAGTAATGATAAACGAAAAAAATAAAAGTGTCCAGGGATGGAAATCGAACCCACAGTGTTCCGCTTACCGGACAGATGCCATGTCCACTAGGCTACCCTTTTATTTTTCCGTTTATCATTACTCTTCACAATTTATCCTTTCATACTTCATCCCTAAGGTTAAAAATAATCGTTATTTCTCCTTAAAAATAAATTTCGATTTTTTCGTTCAAAACAAACACATGCGGGAAGTTTTCCAATATCGTTCTACAATTATAGGCCACATTATATTGTATAAATAACTCCTTAGTTTGTCCACTAGAATGAGTTTTAGGAACCCAACACCATAAACTTCCTACTTGAGATTAACAACAGTTTTCCATTCGCCTCAAGAATTCACCAAGAATCGTCCAATCCTTCATAGTTCTTACAATAACATTGTTTTAAAGAAGTATTGTTTAATAGTAGAATTCCAAACAATTCTGTTTGTTATATAGAGTTTCACATTGTAAAGAAGTTTGTCAACAAGTTCCCATTGTGAGAATTAACAAAGGTTTGTGTAAAGAAAGTCCAAGATCGGCGCGAGAAATCCCCAAAGTTTCTATCGACGGAGTTATAAAATTTAGCTGTCAGTAAGTTTCTCTGGGGAAGCCATGAAATAGATGGTTACGACAGAAGTGGAAAATATTTTCCACTTTCCTACTGAAAGAAATAATTCACTTTTTTATATATAAAAAGTATAGATTGGGGTAGAGATAATTTATGAGAAATATTGTATCAAAGTATTTAATTTTATTTTTTTTTAGATATAGATTCCTTTTTCTTAATTTATTCACCTTATCCCAGTGGGGTCGGTGGAAGGATGGTTTAAATCGTTGATTTTTGACCGCTACGACCCGGGTTCGATTCCCGCATTGGGAACTTTTTTGTGAATAAAAAAATGCTCCAATGACCCCCGATTCTTACAAAAGTCCAACCCCACCAGCGAGTGCAAGTAACCAAATGGGTCTCTGGCACATTTGTAAGTGCAAAGTCGAACTGCTTTTCACATGTGTAGTCATGTGGTGCACTCACAGTAAAAGCAGTCGCCTACTTCTACCCACCATGATTATCATGGCCTGTACCAAGTGTACTAGGGATAAACAAAAAAAAAAAACTTATCCCAGTAAAATTTCACATTTGTACTATTTCTTTTCATAGTTTATTTGTTTAAAAAAAATAGTTTAATGAAAAATAATTAAGTGTATTCACAAGTTTAATTTTGATAGCGTTGTATAGGTATCAATATGAGCCTAAAGAAATAAAAAAAAGTGGTTTATATTCATGGTATTTTGATGATTATATTAATTATATTGCCTCATAATATATTTTGTTTTATTTATTTATTTATTTATTACCAGTTGCAAACAAGACACGCTATATCTGATCTGGATAATTGCACGTGAAACTATTTACAATAATTGTAGTAGAGTAGGTAACAGAATTGTCAAAAAGAAAATAAAAATTAAGAAAAAGAGCATTGAATAAACATATACATTAAACAAATAAGACATAAGCAGATAGAAGCATTTACTGTATGTTAAGCAATGATGGAGGTTGATTTAATGAAGTAAGGTGTAATAATTGTTTTATTAAAGTTTATATAAACAGACCAACAAATCTATTCCTTTCTTCACTAACTTTAAGAGTTGGATCCTATACTCTTTCCACAATTGGGGTTGTATTATTTACTATTCTTACAAATTCTATTATACACTCATGGACAAAACTTAAGAAAGTTGTACCTTTTACCATGTATATCGGGATTCAGACAATAACTCTGAAAGATATTACAGTGACCTTTATTGAAGACATACGAGATAACCAAGTGTGAACTAAATTGCCTCTGTCTTCTTCACCCTGAAAATTACTAATAATATGTGGGGATTTGTCCTTTTAAACCAATTACCATAATTGAAAATATAAACATATTTTAGCGCTACTTTTCTTCTAAAAAATATATAAATAAAATGTATTTAAACAGTCCTTATCCTTCAATGAATAATAATTGAATAGAGGGGGGGTATGGCTCATCAGAGGTGAACCCTGCCAACGGTTTCACCATTTCAATTTCCAGACCGTTCCACTACTATATTATACTGAATTGTTATATTCCCTGCATTTAATATTGAGTTCAGTAAATTTGTTTAAAACACAATTTACTGTACACAATAGCAAATTCAGTCTAATACAATATTGAAACGGTCTGGATATTAAAATGGTGAAAACGCTGGCCATACCCTCCCTCTATTCAATTATTATTCATTGAAGGATAAGGGCTGTTTAAATACATTTTAATTATATATATATTTTAGAAGAAAAATAGCGTTAAAATATGTTTATATTTTCAATTATGGTAATATATATATATTATATAATCTAAAAACTCAAATACTCGTATTTCTATATTTTAAAAAAATATTTTTTTTTATTTTATTCATTGATAATTTTACTTTTGTTATCATCGTTTTTAGAAAGACTTTCAGTTTTGTTGTAAATATGCGTAGTTAAAATATATATCCTTTTAAATCACTAATATAGGATTAACTTTATAAATTCTATATAATGTGAAAATAACTAATGTGTAATATTTCCTCAAGTAATTGAAAATAAAAGCTACTTGACGGTAAATAATTATCTTTTTCTTATCACGACTGCACCAACCCTTTATCTTATCGATCCTTTGTCTTATCAACCCTTTATCTAACAACAACAACAAATTATTCATAACATATATATATATGTGATATGATCCTGTCGACTCTTCTGAGATATGATCCTGTCGACTCTTCTGTGATATGATCCTGTCGACTTTCAGTGTGGCATTATGATAGTAATGTGGGGAGAGAGAAATAAGGAAACAACAAGTTTGGAAGATGGGACCCAGCAAACCGAGAGAGAGAGGTAGCGCGTGGGGCTGTCACTGCGGAACGAACGTCTTGTGTGGCCACCACCCCCCCCGACTATCTAAAAATAGTCCGGCAGGGTTCCCAACAAAGCCCCCTCCGGCATGTGGTCAGTGGTTTAAAATGGCCGTAACTTAGCTTTCTATCGACGTCTCTCTCTCTCGTTGACTGTAGGTTTACTTTATTATTCCTGGAAGAGCATATATTATGACATATATATATATTCAAAGATATACTATTTAATGTTCATGTGAGCGGTCAGGACAAGCCTTTTTTAATTTAATATTTGATTTAATAATTAGCAACTTACTGTATGTAACCCGGTCTCCTGTGGAACCACGTAGTCGCCAATTATCTTTATAAATGGTATCGAATTTATTTGAAAATAAATAAAATCTTTAACCACCTCTTTATCCTTTCCAATCTTAAACGTCAGATGTTGTCTTTACGGATTTCACAACAATTAACTTAAATCGAAACTTTAAACAAACATTTACAAAAAAAGTTTAACAATTAAGTTCCGATTTCCCCCGTATATTGCCACCGAATGTGAGACACAAGTTAATATACTTTCTCTAATGATATTGTCGCGGATTTCCGTGTAAATAAGTATTAGGAATCACGCGAACAGTAGTTTTCTATTGAAAGTTTATTCTGCTTGAGACGAATAGAAGAAAAGAAATAGCAATTCTAAACTAACGAATTTGCATATTTACAAAAGTTTTTATGCCGGCCAAAATAACAACAATGGATTTATATGCAAATATTATACAGTGACATTACCCCCCTCTCAAAAGCAAGCAGCGACCCGCTGCTTTTACAACATACTAACAAATTATATACACAAAAATCAGAAATGAACTAGAAGTGCAAAAATAATTTTAAATAATAATAATAATAAAAAAAAAGAATTTCCCAACTTGCCTTCTATTTTTCCGATAAGGTTATGCTTCTTTCTCAGGCCTGAATTTGCTCTTCTGGGCTCCGATAAGGCTTCATCCGCTGGACATGGACGATATCTTTTGTTTTCCGTTGCCGTGGTCTTTTTTCCAAAGGTTCCACCTCATAGGTTACCTCGGAGAGTTGTCTGTTCACCCTATAAGGGCCGAAGTATCTCTTTAGGAGCTTCTCCGCCAACCCTTGTCTACGGACAGGCGTGAACACCCACACTAGGTCTCCTGTCTGATAATGGACTGGTCTGTGGCTCTGGTCATATCGAGATTTGTCTCTTTCTTGTGATCGTAAGATGTTTAACCGAGCCAACTGGCGTGCATCCTCAGCATTTGTCACCATACTCTCCACGTAGTCTTCCAGACTGGTGTTTTCTCTATAGGCTAAGATGGTGTCAAGTGGAGTCTCTACATCTCGTCCGTGTATGAGATAGAAAGGGCTAAACCCAGTGGATTCTTGTTGGGAGGTGTTATAGGCGAAGGTGACATAGGGGAGCACTGCATCCCAGTTTCTTTGCTCGACATCATCGACATACATGGACAACATGTCAGCGAGAGTCTTGTTGAGTATCTCGGTTGAGCCGTTGGTCTGTGGATGATAGGCTGACGTGAATCGATGTATGGTCCCGCAGAGGTCGTTGATTTTCTTTAATGTTCTGGATATAAAGGTTCGACCTCGATCTGAAATTAACTCTCTAGGAGCTCCATGCTTCAGCAATATGTCTTCTACCATGAATTTGGCAACTTCCTCCGCACTTCCATTAGGTATTGCTCTGGTCATTGCGTACCTAGATAAATAATCTGTCGCAACCACGATCCACTTGTTGCCGTTGTTCGAAACAGGAAATCTCCCCAACAGATCTATTCCTACCCTCTGAAAAGGCCGGGCTACAGGTGGGATTGGTACCAGTTGTCCAGGTGGGCGCCCCGTGGATCCTTTTCGCCTTTGACATTCTCTGCAATGCGACACATATTGTTTCACAGATCTGTACATGCCGGGCCAAAAGTATTTTTTTCTAACTCGATCGTAGGTTTTGGCAAATCCCAAATGTCCTGCCATCGGTGAATCATGGGCTTCCCTCAAGATGTCAATTCTCATCTGTTTAGGAACCACTAGAAGCCACATTTTGCCCATGGGATCGTAATTTTTGCGGTAAAGAATACCTTCGATTAACTTAAAAACTCCATCGCCTTTAGATTGGCTACCTTGGATTATTTTCGTAATTTGATCGTCCTTTTCTTGTTCTTTCCTTACGTCGGTAATTGAGATCAACTCTGGAATGTTGTTTTCGTCCGTGTCTAGAAGAGGGTTTCGTGAAAGGCAGTCCGCATCTTGGTGTTTTTTTCCACTCTTATAAACAATAGAAATGTCAAATTCTTGAAGACGTAGAGCCCATCTGGCTAGCCTTCCTGATGGATCCTTTATATTGGCTAACCAACACAGAGAATGGTGGTCGGAAACTACAGTAAAATGCCTCCCGAATAAATAAGGCCGGAACTTGTAAATAGCCCATACTACGGCCAGACATTCTCTCTCTGTCGTAGAATAGTTCTTTTCTGCAGCGTTGAGGGTTCTTGAAGCATAGGCGATTGGCTTTTCCTCTCCTTCATGAATTTGAATCAATATTGCTCCAATGCCATGTCCACTCGCGTCTGTGTGCAGATGTGTTTCGGCTTCTTCTTTATAATGGCCGAGAAGAGGATCTGTAGTCAACGCCGCTTTCAATATCTGGAACGACTCATCTTGCTCCTTTGACCAAACGAACCTAGTATTGTTTTTCAGTAGTTCGTGTAATGGCTTTGCTTTATTCGCGAAGTTCCTCACAAAGCGTCTATAGTAAGAACATAATCCGATGAAACTTCTCACATCAGTTGTATTTTTTGGAGTCGGAAAATTTATGATGGCCTCTATTTTTCCAGGATCTGGGCGTATACCTTCCTCTGAAACCAAATGCCCTAATACCTTGATTATCTTTGATCCAAATCGGCACTTCTCGGGATTGAGACATAAACCTGCCCTCTGGATACATTTAAGGGTCTTTTCCAGTCGTTCCATGTGCTCTTGAAAGGAGGACGCATAGACAATTATATCGTCCAAGTAGCAAAGACAAATTGTCCACTTGAGTCCAGCCAGCAGATTGTCCATCATTCTTTCGAACGTGGCTGGGGCATTACATAGGCCGAACGGCATGACTCGAAATTCATAGAGACCATCAGGGGTGACGAAAGCTGTCTTTTCACGGTCTCCTTCATCAATCTCTATTTGCCAATAACCTGTGCGTAAGTCCATGCTGGAATAGAACTTGGCTCCCGTTAAACTATCCAAAACATCATCGGTTCTTGGTATTGGATACACGTCCTTTTTCGTGATCCGATTGAGCCTTCGATAATCCACGCAAAATCTCCATGACCCATCTTTCTTTTTTACTAGGACCACTGGAGAAGACCAGGGGCTTTCGGATGGTTGTGCGACTCCCATTTTGATCATTTTGTCGACCTCTCCCTGTATTGCTCGCCTTTCAGTAGGTGACACACGGTAAGGTCGTTGCTTAATAGGGCGGTTGTCTGAAGTGTCTATTTTATGTTTTACGCCGGAGAAAGGTCTACTTGCTCTTCTCTCAAAGTCAAAAATCTCCGCGTAGTTTATCAAACATTCAGCCATATTTGATTTCTGTTCTTTGCTTAAAGTATCATCTACTAGAGATAAGATATTTTGACGTATATCCTCGTTTTTAATGTTGGTTCTGATTTCTTTGCAGTCATCCATATCTATACTGAATATCCCACTACTTCCAATTTTACCTAGATTGCCCACGAGCATACCTGCAGGGATTATTTGGTTACGAGATGTTGCATTTGTCACCCATACGTCTCCTCTTCCGTGATGGAAGTTGATGACCGATGATGGAATGGCCAATTCTTTCTTCAAGAGGAGATCTTTGTGACCCTCCACGATCAGATCTTTTGCACCTTGAACCTTTTCACTAATAACCGCAATTTTACTAATCGAGCGGCCTGGGATTATGCAATCTTCACAAGCATATACGGCTAGATCTTCATCTTCTATACCTTGACTTGCGCACTCCTCCAGGTGCATTTCGCCCGTTCCCCAATCAATAATCGCATTTGTGGCCTGAAAGAAATCCCAACCAAGTATTATATGGTGGCTACATTCAGATAGTACGACAAAGTTGAAACGAACTTCAAGCTCTTTAATGGTGATTCGTATATTGCAGCGTCCCAAAGTCTCGACATATTTCTTATTTGCCACTCGTAAAATTGGGCCTTTTTTAACAAAGAACGGGATCCGCAAATGTCGGCGAAAATTTTCAGAAATGACCGAAAAATCGGCTCCGGAATCAACCAATGCTTCAATATTCTGTCCGTTAACGGAGATCAACACAAAGTTACGTTTCATATTAGCAGTAATGAGAGGGGGAGGAATTTCACTTACGTCGGCGGCCTTACCTCCTGTATAGGCCGCGCCTCTTAGTTTTCCTGGACTTGGCGGCGAGGAGATCGGCGGGAAGGCGACGGAGTGCTGTTTCTTCTCGACGGCGATCTTCCGCGGCCAGGATAAGGAGATGGGTTCCGGTAGCGTTTATTCAGTTCAGATTCTAGTTCCCCTTCATATCTGCTGAATTCGGCGTTAGGAAAATAGTTTGTTCTTCTTCCTCTAGCCTCCTCGAAGATACGTCGTCTATCTCGACAATATCTCACCACGTGTCCCGGTCGCCCGCAATGAAAGCAAATCGGCTGGTCGTTTGGAGTTCTCCAGGCGTCAGTCTTCCTTACTTCGGAATTTTCAGGAGATCTTTGCGGTGGCAGCGGCCTGGTATAACTCCTCTGGGGTCTCGAGAAGCTACTCTTTCCGGTGATGGGAGCAAGTTCCCTTTTAATCTCTCTTTTTATCAAATCCTCCAGAGGCGCACTCTCAGCTTTCTGCTCAACTCCAAGGAAGCATGCTGTTGAGGGTATTTTCACATTCTGAAATTCTTCCTGGACAATTCTTCTTATCATAGAGGGAAGATCCTCCTCCTCGTAAGCCACGAGAGCCACATTTGGGAGCCTTTCGAATTTCCTAGCAGTTATTCGTCGTTTTTTCATCAACTCTATTTTCCGGCATTCCTTTAGGAACTGATCCACTTTTTCAACGTCTTTAGCGATCAGTATCTGATAGATGTCCTCCGCTATTCCCTTCATCAAATGTCCTAACTTTGTTTCATCGTCCATCAGAGGATTGGCCAATTGACACAGGTATAGCACATCTTGAATGTATGACTCGGATGATTCACTGGATTTCTGTGCTCTTGTCTTCAGAATGATCTCAGCTTTCTTCATTTCTTCCTCCTGTTCTCCGAAGGTTTCACCCAAAGCCCTCTGAAACACTTCCCAGGATGTCAGTAGGTCCTCATTATTCTCGTACCATTGTCGGGCTGTTCCGGCCAGGAAAAATATGACATTGGCTAAACACATAGAATCGTCCCATCTGTTGAACTTTGCCACACGCTGGTAATCTTTCAGCCACCTTTGAGCATCTTCACTTCCATCTCCAACGAAAGTGGATGGATATCTTGGCTGCTGCAAAGAGATGTAGGTTGATGGGACTTGAGCCGAAGTTTCTCCTGGTTCGCTTTTCAACATTGTTGGTTCCTTGTTATGACCCTCAGGTGGTAATCCTCTCAGTCGGAGGCTTCTTCTCAAATTTACGAAGTCAGCCGTTTTATTCTTTAGTAGGATTTACCCAGCGCCTCCACCAAAATGTCGCGGATTTCCGTGTAAATAAGTATTAGGAATCACGCGAACAGTAGTTTTCTATTGAAAGTTTATTCTGCTTGAGACGAATAGAAGAAAAGAAATAGCAATTCTAAACTAACGAATTTGCATATTTACAAAAGTTTTTATGCCGGCCAAAATAACAACAATGGATTTATATGCAAATATTATACAGTGACAATATATATAGACCATAAATATAATTCAAATTCATAATATTATAAAATAAATGAAGCTTCCAGGGCTAAGTTTCTTATGCAACTTTTTATTTTCAAGCTTTCGGACTTGTCAGTTCTTTAACAGGAGTATCACAATAATAAATTGTTGATAATAAAAATAGTATATATCATCAATTTATTATCGTGATAATCCTGCAGAAGGACTGACAAGTCCGAAAGCTTGACAATAAAAAGTTGCATAAGAAACTTAGCCCTGAAAGCTTTATTTATTTTATAATAATTAAAATTTAATATCTATTTATCCACCCCATTAAATAATTTAATAAAACTTTCGAATTATAAAAAATACATATATAAAAATTAAATTATTAATATTATGGAGGGTTAAAAATATATAATTAAAAGATTACAAAACGGAAATTTCCATCTTTTGCAATTAAAATGACTATGCATTTTAAAAAAAAACGAATTTAAAAAAAAGATATTCCCAAATGGGAAAAGTGAATTGAGTAGCTTGATAAATTTTTCAACGAAAAATAAAAATTCCCATTTTCTTTTAATTATATCACCAACGCCCCAATCAGCTAATTGATAGGAACGGGGGAATAACTTTCATTAGTTTGGCAGGGTTGCCGGATAGGATTTGTTTAATCGAATTATTCTGTGAGATCGTTCTGTGATAAAAAATATTGGAGTTTTGGGGAAAAGAGATAAGTGATGATTTAGTACATAACTATATTTATAAACCAGCCAAATAGTTTCTGTATGTAATAATGTAGCGGGACTAACTATCATTATTTGTCGAATTAACGAAGTATCCTAATGGAATTCCGTTAACTATTACTAGGGAATTTATGCAAAGTTTTGGAGGAAATTGTTCGCAATTATAGATTCGTTTATTTTATTATTATTATGAGGATTTTTTTTCTAATTAGTAAAATGTTAATTATTTGTGTTTTAATGTTTTTGAAAATTTCATTTTCTTAGTATTTTAATTTCTATTGGAGTAATTTATTCATTTATTCTTTTTTATATAAAAGGAATGCACTTATCCCCAAGTATACACTTAATACCAGGTCATGGAAACTTTAGAGGATCGTGGTTTGAGGATATTCGCACATATATTTACATAGTAGATAGTAAAAAGGCATATATTGGATTGAATATTTACATATGTATACGTGGTTAAGATAATCATGGTAGATAGAATTTTGTTAATTATTTTACTATAAATACACATCCAAGACAATTTGGTCTACTATCTATTCCAGTGTCGGGCAACCTTTTTCGAGTTGCGGCGCACTAAGCTTAATTTCTTTTTTTCGCGGCGCACCTGTGGTTCTCACTATAAATTTCCTCGTAGGTAATTAAAATACAACAATAAATACTAGTAAAAATTTAAACATATATATCACATTTTATTAATTTTCAATATTAAATTAACATAATCAATGCGAGCATTGCGATTGTTTTTGAGAGCATATCAAATCAATACGGGGATCTACTTGTGAAAGACAAACGTGCATCTCCTCATCTATCATTTGAAGTCTTTCGCGCTTCTTAGACTTCATTTCTGTGAGTGTTGAAAAACCTTGCTCACACAGGTAGGAACTTCCAAATGGCAACAATGATTCGATGGCCGCATTACTAAGTTTAGGAAATTTGGAGTTTAAGCACAACCAAAACTCAGATAGCTCCTTTTCAGTGAATAGTCTTTTGAAAACTAAATCGTTTTTTAAATCAATTAAGTTTTCTTGCATTTATTCTTCCAGATGTTGAATTTCACAGTGCATAAATGGGTTAACTACCCATTCCATCTTTTCAACGTCCAAGTAAGGAGAATATTTATCAAAAGAAGCGGATAGTAATGTCAGAGTTTCTTCGACTTCTTTTTTGATAATAGATTTTGATGGATTCTCTTGAACCATCGGAAAAGATGCAAAGTTTTCTTTAGCAATGTTTAAATTCCATAAACTGAGTTTTTCCTTAAACGCTTTCAACTTGGTGGAGATAGTGATAATGTTCTCCTGAGCACCTTGCAAATTTAAATTAAGGCTGTTTAATTTGTCGAAAATATCACCCAAAAATGAAACTCGTAACCACCAAACATCACTCATCATGAAAGGAAAATTAATCTCTTCGTTATCAATGAATGCCATTATTTCATTTTTCATCGAAATAAATCGATTTAAAACTTTGCCTTTCGACAACCATCTGACTTCAGTATGAAACAATAAATTTTTATAATCGGAATCCATTGCTTCACAAAATGTTGAAAAATTATCGATCGAAGAGCATTTGATTTGATGTAATTGACTACTTTTACAACTTCATCTAGAGTTGTGACAAGGATGGGAGGAACCGACTTTGACACTAACATTTCTCTATGAATCATACAGTGAACAAATTTGATATTTGGATTTTTTTATGACATGTGCTATCAATCCCTTTCTTGAACCTTTCATAGCTGGAGCTCCATCCGTACAGACGCTAACACAATTTTCCCATCTCAAGTTATACTTCATAACATTTTCATCAACTAATTCAAAAATGTCCGCACCAGTCGTTCTTTGTTTTAATTCTTTACAAAAAAAGTAGTTATTCACAATTTTTCCTGTATCAACGAACCTCAAAAATGCCAGCAATTGAGCTTTATTACTAATATCTGTGGTTTCATCAAGCTGTATAGCCCATTTTGTTGATGAATCATTAAAAGATTGTTTTATTTGCAACTCAATATCTTCTGACATATCTTCAATTCTTCTCGCAATAGTTTTTGATGATAGTGGAATTTTCGTAACCTTCTCCATAGCATCATTCGTTAACATACAACCAGCCACAATTTTTAAAGCAGGCAAGATAATTTCCTCTGCTTCCGCGTGAGCTTTCTTCTTTCGAGCGATGAGTTGAGCTATCATGTAACTAGCTGTTTGAGCTTCATCTGAGGTGGTCATAAATTTCTTGAATTTTTTTGATTGCTTTTGAAAACTTGATCGTATATTTTCAAAGTAGCTTATTGGATTGTTCATCTGCTCCCGATGATTTGTCTCAATATGTCGAAGTAGTTTACTTGGCACCATTGTTTCGTTGCTGAGGGTTTTTTGGCAAATTAAGCAAAACGGCAGTGATGGATCATTAACAGATGGTATAAATCCATATTTGAGATAATCTTCAACGTATTTCCTCTTATTTCCAGTTGATTTTACTATTTTCTTATCTTCTTTATTTTCGTTTTGATTTTGTTTATCACTGGCACCTTCTCTAATTAGAAATCTCTCCATCTAGTTTTGAGAGAATTTAGAAAAAAAAACACACAAATATAATAATAAAATGTTTAAATAAAGTTACCTTGAGTTAAAAGTGAGTGAGAATTTCGTAACAAAAATATTTTTTTCCTTTTTTAACCAACAGATTTTACGGTGTACAAAACTTATTGTGTGAATGTGTGTGTGTTTTACAACATGCAAAATAAATGAAGAATTACTACAGCAATACTTTGACGAAAACTCCGAATAAATTTTTTAAATAAATTTATAATTTTTTTTTGTTTTCTTTTTTTTAAGCTTTGTAGCTTTGAGTCTCTATTAATAAACAGCTGTGACAAATATTGTAAATGACGGTTAAGTTTGGACATATTATTTTAAAAATTAGGTATTTTCCCGCAGTATGTATTCAACTTTATTAAATAAAGTTGTTTTCGCGGATTGTTTTTTTTTTTTAACTTATGATTTTAAATAGGTACGTACCTATTTGCATTTTTATTTTTTAATAATGGCACGTGCCAGTTATGTACGTCAAGATTATGTACATACGTTATATGAAATATAAAATTATGCAAACTGTTGTAATTATAATACCAAAATAAGTTTTATTTAAAATGAAATTTGCTTTTTTGTAATTTCATTTTTTATATGAAAATTTTTGAAAAAAATTATTAAAATTGAATAAAAATTATAAAAAATATTTTTTGAAACATTATTTTTAAATTTAACCAAAAGTTCTAAATACCTACAAAAATGTTCGCGGCACACCTAGAATTCTTCGCGGCACACCAGTGTGCCACGGCACACCGGTTGCCCGACACTGATCTATTCCATTGCCCATTCCTACATGAAAAGAGACTGGAAATTCGCGAAATTTCGGGGCCAACTCACTACAATGAACAACATGTATATAAAATCTTCACTACTCTCCTGCTGGATAAAACATTTGTTTATAAATATTTTAAATATTTCAAGGCGATTGATAAAATGAGAGAAGAAGTGCTCAACTCCACAGACAACGGCTGATTGCTCCCCCTCCCCTCTAAATTGCTTCTCCTCCTCACTCATGTACATATATAACCTTTTAGGGGAATCCCCTTGTAAGACAATAGTGTCTTAATAAAGGTTTTTGTTGTTGTTGTACTATAAATACACACCCCACATTTTATATATATAACCGAATTAATGGTTATTTCTTTTTTTTTTTTAATTATCCCTAGTACATGTAGTACAAGCCATGATAATCATGGTGGGTAGAAGTTGGCGACTGCTTTTACTGTAAGTGCTCTACATGTCTACACATGTGAAAAAGCAGTTTGACTTTTGGACTTACAAATGTGCTAGAGCCCCTGTTTGGTTACTTACACTCGCTGATGGTGTTAAACTTTTGCAGGAATCGGAGGCCATTGGAGCATTGATAAAATAATGGGATAAAATAGTTTATACAATTCTTGTATTTCTTATATGGTTAGTTAGTGTTGGAGAGCGGTAAATTATTTTGATATCTGGCGTGGTTGAAAGATCCTCAAGATAAAATGGACAGATTGAATCACAAAGAATTATGGAGAATATTTAATAGAGAGTATACCTATCCTCCGATTTACACGGTACTTGTTTTACACGTTTTCGCTTTTACACGGTTTTCCAAATAAGTTTTATTTTGTTTTTATCGCACTATACTAACGAAATACTATACGAAAAAATTGTAGAGCAATTTCCATCTTCTTCTTCAACTGAAAAGAAGCCAAATTTTTTGGCAAGTCATGGCTGGTTTGAAAGATTTAAAATAAGACATTATTTTTTTTTTCGATTTACACGTTTTTCTCAAGAACGTATCTACCGTGTAAATCGGGGGATAGGTGTATAGCTTTCTAAACGGTATAATTAAAAGAAAGGAATGGAAATTTACAGGAACTATACTCCGAGAATGAAAAATAGATCATCTATTGAGCTTACTGGATGAATACACCTTGAGGTATGAAGGGCGAGGTAGACCAAGGAAGGAATGGACTGATATAATGGTCTGGAATTAGAAGATATGAAGAGGTTGTTGAAAGTAGCAATTCCGGATATTTCTACTTTACTCTTGTGTTTGCATAAAATTTTAATATTGTCTATGTAAATTGACATATCTGCATATATAGCGCAGCCATGTTGGATTGTTAGTTAGGCTAGTGATTTTTGGATAGGGCAGGTCAACATGAGCTGCTGATGTACATATAATTTGTCCTTCTTTTATTGTTTTATATCTTTAGGTAATAAAGGATCTTTCTCTACGAATCTATAATTTTTTTTCCCAACAGAGTTAAAGAGAATTTCTTAGAAAAGGATGAAATTGCTTTCATTAAGAGTCAACTTCCGCATTGATGATGGCAATTTACGATATAGTTTTAAGGAAATATCTACTTAAACTTGTGAAATTTCTACCCATAATACACTCTAAACAAACGATACCAAAATTTTATTGATTTTAATTTATTGGCTAAAAATAACTCAACAATATATAGGCAATATTTAAAATACAATAAATTACCTTAAAAAATAATAAATGACCTGCATTTTTACCAAAAACATGGAGTCGCCCAATTAAGTAATTTATCGATAACGGGAAATCATCTGCTAATTTTCCCGCCAAAATTGACGTTATCGTCTGTTGCAGATAGGGCTAATTAAGTAGCCAAACGATAACTTTCACTCAGCAACAAGAAGTTGCCTAAATATGGTCTAAGTCAATTTTTACGTCTTTCTGATCAAGCGAAGATTTAAAATAAAAAAAAACTTATTTTAAACAACACATTAAATTCTTCCGCTATCTTTGTCGATTTCATTATTAGAATACTTCTATGAAGAGTAGCGATATTTTAATTACCAAAGAGAAGGAATAACTTGAATTATAAACGTAAATGGATTAGAAACAACATCAATAAATTCAAACTAAATAACATTAAGATGTCGTACAAGCGACAGAATATACCTTTTTTTTAATTTTAATACCAACACCTGACCTTTTTTTTTATTATTTTATTTTTCACATGTTTAGCAAGTTTGGTCTTAAATACCCATTTCTTAATTTCTCAAAAAGCCTCTTTTGGTCGTGGAGGTACAGCCTACACCACGCTGACGAGGGCCAACAGCCCGAAACGCGTACGTGGTTAGCTTTTCTTGATTAATAAAGAAAGAGTATTTGACCAATTCTGGAATATTTTTTTTTTAAATCAACGATTTGTTGATATTTATTCCGATAGATGGTGCAAACCATCAGCAACTTTTAGTTACATGATCAGGAGATGTCATTTTTACATATCATTTAAACAAGTCATTACAGGAATCCACTAATAAAAAACACATAAAAGCGACAGAAAAAAAAGAGTCATATGGAGATGCAACAACTTAATTTCCATCATTACAACCCGGAAAAACCAGGCTGAGAGAGAGATGCCAACAAACAGGTGAAAAGAACCATGACAAATAATTACAGCGAACCATAGGAAGGACGTATTGAGGTAACTGATACCAATGGGCGTTGCCATGACAACCATGGTGGCCTCAATTAAGAGGGACCCTTCCAGAAAGGATGTGAAGAGGATGCCATAAATGGTCTTAATAGCCCGGCGTTCTTTATCTTCCCGTGGTCGGTGGGGGGTAGAAAAAAAAAGGATAATAAAAGAAGGCGCTATATCAGGAGAATAAGCTTAGATGACTAATTTTTATTTCTGGTCCTTGAAATTTTTGAGAAGCTTTGCGGTTTTATTTTTTTCTAATATATATACTCTGAAATATTAGTTTATCTCATTATATTTATTGTCTATAGAAAAAGCTTGTAGTAGAATGACATTCGTGTAAAAATACACATCTTTTTCTTTTATAAATCTTAAAATGTTTTGTTTAAATATGGGTAAAACATAAGGAAGTTGTACCTTTTAGCATATATATCGGGATTCAGACAATAACTCTGAAAGATATTACAGTGATCTTTATTGAAGACACACAATATAACTAAGTATCATCAAATATTATCTCTACAGACCTTCCATAGAAAATACAGGGTATATTCCAAACCAATCCAATACAATAGTAGAGCGGTCTAGAGATTAATTTGGCGAAACCGCTGAGAGGGTTCACTACTGATGAGCCAAGCCCTCTCATTCAATAACTCATATCATTGCAGTAAGGTTTGTAGAGATAATATTTGATGATATTTAAAAGAAACGCATTGCCAGTAAATTTATTTGTGTAAAAATTTTAACGATAGATGGCAATAAAATTTAATTTACTAATAACTAAGTATGAACAAAATTGCCTCTGTTTCCTTTAAAAAAACAAAAAAAAAACAGACAACATCAAAAACTTTCCAATTCTTAAGTTTTGTCCATGAGAGATCCCTCGTAAAATTACAATAAATCTCCAACTAAAACTGGCACTACCTGACAATCTAGCACAACTTTTTTGTTAGTTTCAACCTTTTCTTTGACTCCCCTCCCGTAGGTTGTCATGAAATCATAGTCGTACCCGCATTGATAATGACCATTGTTAAATCTATTGTTCCCCTAGCTGTTCAATTGACTCAGAGTTTACTAATAGAATAACATCCGTTTCTACAGGTTTATAAACATATTTCGACCACATTCTGCATATCTCTAATGTCAATTTACATATAAATCAAAATTCGAAACTATTATAGACGCGTATGATTCTTTTTAAAATAAAACAATTTCTACTGTCCTTACTGCAATGGAAAAATTAATGGGAGGGCCTGGCTCATCAGTGGTGAACCCTCCCAGCGGTTTCGCCAGTTTAATCTACCATACCGCTGTTATATTACATTTTTGTAACTTCCTTTTTATAGTGATACTGATGCTAGACTCTTGGAATGGGTATTTTAGATAAACTATGGACATAAGCTTTGAGGACAGTAGAATTACATATAATTCTAAATATATAATATGCTTCGAGCAATCGCTCTTCCGCAAAAGAAGGGCAGTAGAAATTGTTTTATTTTAAAAAGAATCATACGCGTCTATAATAGTTTCGAATTTTGATAACAGATGGCGCGCTAATGCATCATAATTACTTATTAATGTTTAACAAATAGAAATTTCTATAAAAATAAAGGATACCTCTCCCTTTCAAATTGTCCGTTAAAGAGCAGAAATTCGCTCGAACGCTTCACGATTTTGCGTGTCATCCTTGCGCAGGGGCCAATGCTAATCTTCTCTGTATCGTTTCAAGTTTAGTATATGTACCGCCGAACAAAAGTGTACAGAAATTCGCTCGAAATCTTGCATAAATGTAAAATAAGTGAAAGTTTTTTACCCGAATTCTATTAATCCCTTTCAAATATATATATATGAAAAATGATTTCTTCTGTTGATTTTGGAATAGTTGAGGTAAGGTTTTGCTTTTGTATAAGTGGGTTGTTTGATCATTATAATATTGTTTTCCTGTCGTGGGAATAATAAAAATAGTTTTGATCAGAATTAGCTTTAATTAAGCTTATGGGACATAAATACATAATTTGATAAAGTACTACCAGACTGAAGGCGTAAGAATAAAGAAAACGAAAGACCTTTTTACATAATTACAAAGGTTTGAGTTGGCCAGCAGGAAAAACAACAATAGGTTATATAAAGTGAAATCGCGACATCTGATGGTACTCGTATACTTAACAGAATATTTGAATCTATGAAATATAATTTGAAATAAAATAACATTTATAATATATATATGTTATATTAAAATATTATTCTATTTAAAATTATATTTCATAGATACAAATACTTTGTTAAATCGACCGCCAGAGGTCATGCTTCCCCTATAAAAAATGTTATTGTTCTTTCCCGTTGGCCGGCTCAAAACTTCTGTACATTATGTAAATAAGCTTTTCATTTTTTATTCTTACGCCTTAAGCCAGGTAGTACTTCTACCAAATTATGTTTATATATATATCCCATAAGCTCAATTAAAGCAACTACTGATCAAAACCATTTTTATTATTTTTCTTTCAAGATTTCAACCACGACTGCATTACCATTACCATAATCCTCAACATGATCAAAAATCAACAGAAATCTCATATCTTTTTTATAATATATATAATATATATAAGGTTTTCATTGTTGGCGCGCGCGCCCACCGCAGGAAAGACTCCGCCACCGATGGACTGTAAGAGAGAGAAAACATCTAGTAATGTAAAACTACTGAACCTCCGCACTTCTAAATTTTACCACAGCGTCGTGAAATGTTAATTTTAGAAAATTTTCTTAAGTTGTTTAAACATCGTAATAAAGTTTCCTTTTATGTGGACAACGCTTCAAAGAATTTAAGGAGAGCATCTTTTTCAATGAATTAATTATTGATTGAATTATTGATGAGAGAGAGAGAGGAAGTTGATAAAGACCGACGTGGATCCCCTGTTACAGTACGTAACATCAATATTAAAAACGGCTCTGTTGTACGTGCCTTCCATATCCTTCAAGACATCAATTTGGGCCTTACAGAAACTTCTTCCTACCTCGAGGCTAATCCTTGTCATCTCTCTGACGTTGTCTTGATTCCTCTAATACCATGTAGTGAGGGGTAATCTATAATACCACGCTTTGGATTAAAACAGGATACACGGGTTGTTTAAAATTAATTCGATGTCTTCATTTGAAAAATTGAGAATATACACTATTCAATACACTCATGAACAAAATTTAAGGAAGTGGAAGTCTATGATGTCACCGGTCGTCTATTATATATATATATTTTATTCATGATAAAATTGTGAAAAAGTATTAAAATTTCTGGTGTCGATATTATAGTAAGCCTGTTGAAGAGCGATTAACGCTTGAAAGCTAGCGTTTTTTATATAAAAAGATACTCATTTTGAGAATATATTTGTAATTTTAATATATTTTTTAAGTAGACATAAAAAAATTTAAAATACAATATAACGCGGCTGATGATTGTAAAACGAAAATTAATTCGCGGTATAATTTTAATTTTCGTTTTATAAAAAAATTTGTTCACATTTGGTTATCTTGTGTGTCTTTAATAAAGGTTACTGTAATATCTTTCAGAGTTATTGTCTGAATCCCGATATACATGTTAAAAGGTACAACTTTCTTTAGTTTTGTCCATGAGTGTAAGAGGATTTTGGTCTTAAATACATTTTATATTATTTTACAGGAAGATTGTCTTTAGGACTATATATTTTGGTCGTTGAGTTACAACTTAGACTACGTTAACAAGAGCTAACAACCCGGAACGCCTTAACAGCTTGGTTTTCCTTTATTTAGCAAGAATTATTTGTTCATTATTGTAGATTTAAAAATGACTAAAACGTTTAGTTGATATTTATTCTGATAGATGGAGCCAGCCATCAACAACGTTCTCAACAAAATACATTTTATTTAATTTTACCAACCAGCCTTTCATTATTTCTTTTGTAATATAACAACAACAAAGCAGCCTTTATTAGAGGCACTCATCCCATACAGGATTGTCCCAGATACAGAAGTAAACATAACAGTTATATACAGAAAGTGGAGAACAACATCAATCTTTCCTCAAGTTGGGTTTCTCTTCTGTATTACGTCTTTTGACTGTGCTGTTCTCCAGAATTATGTGAAAAGTCAATGTATTGGCTTTTGTAATATCTATATATTTTAAATAAAGGAAATAAATAAACTCAATAAATAGATAAAAAGAGACTCATCTCCATAAACCTTTTTTAATTGTTTAATTAATGTTCAGGAGATTGGAATCAATATAAGTAATATACACACACACACACACACACAAAAGCCTTTATTAAGACACACAGGTCTTACAGAGGATTCTCCTTGGGGTTACAAGACGGAGAAACCTATGAAAGTGGGAAATATACAAAGGGGTAAAAATGGAGAAAGATTATATACATATGGTAAATATATACAGATTATAAGAAAAAATAAAATAAATATATAAGAAAGAAAAAAAAATTGGAAATATGGAATATAAGTAATATATATCTTATAAAGTTGGCAAGAAGCCGTGAGCCCTGGTCTAAAAATTCCAAGTTTTTTTCCAAATCCAACATCTCTCAGCGAGTATTTAAACCCAGTACAGTATAGGTGCAGTATATATATTGCTACAGTATAGGTGCAGTATAAATATTGCTACAGTATAGGAGTGCAATAGCCATCACGGAATGTAGCGTTCTCTGAAAGGCCAACCGGGAGTTCGAGAGGGAGGGAAAAATGACAAATGGCAGATTGCGATCAATGCAGGCTATCAGCTTTCTGGGTTTCTCAACGGGATCAGTTTCCATCTCCCAATTGGGTTTGTAGGATCTTTACTCATTATGTTATCTCTCTGTATATATGGCTCTAATAATTAAAAATATATTAAATTATTCTAGTAATATGTCCCAGTGACTATGAAAATAGTTAAATATACTAGTTATTAAATTACAAAACTATTTTAGACGCGTAATATTATTTTTAAAATAAAACAATTTCTACTGCCCTTACTGCAATAAAAAATAATTTTTATAATTATATGTAATTCTGCTGTCCTAAAAGCTTATGTCCATAGTTCATTTAAAATACCCATTCGAAGTGTCAAGCATCAGTGTCACTATAAAAGGAAGTTCCAAAAATGCAATATAACAGCGGTATGGTAGATTAAACTGGCGAAACCGCTGGGAGGGTTCACCACTGATGAGCCAGGCCCTCCCTTTAATTTTTCCATTGCAGTAAGGGCAGTAGAAATTGTTTTATTTTAAAAAGAATATTACGCGTCTAAAGTAGTTTTGTAATTTGATAACAGATGGCGCGCTAGTGCATCGTAATACTAGTTATTTGCACTTATCTCAAGTATATGTTAAAATGATTTAGATTTCCCATCTCAATTATCTTAGAGTTCAAAGCTTTGAGTTTTCAACATGAAAAGTTCGTATTTATATGAAATTATTTATTTTTTATTAGGTTAACATGATATAGAAAAAGCTTCAAAATATTATTTCTCATTATAAAATATTAAAAATAATTTTTTGACGAGTATGCTTTCTGTTAGGATTTCTGTTATTTGCATATTTTTATTTGTATAATTTGCATATTTGACCATTGTTGTTAGACCACGTGTGACTGAGAATTGTAGAAATAGAGCGAATGAGTTGTATATAGTGTAAGAGAGAAAAATAAAGGCTGTCTGTCTGCTGCTAGCTCGCTTCGTAGTTTCTTCCAAGGCTACAACACTTCCTTTTAAAATAAAACAATATTCCACTGATCATACTGCAATGATACACCAATGAAAGGGTTTTGCTCATCACTAGTGCTTATTTCAAGTATAGGTGGCTATAATAATCATGATGGGTAATTAGCGAATGTTTTTTACTGCAAGTATATCACATAATTGCCTGTGTAGAAAGCAGTTTAATTTTTGTATATAAAAGTGTGCCAGTAATCATCATTTTTATTCTTTGCACAGTTTTCAAAGTTATTATAGAAATATGATAGAGGAGAGAAAGTCGGGCTCTTGGATTAAAATATATAAACATCTTTATAGATTTTTTTTTGGTCGTTGAGGTACAGCTTGCATCACGCTGATGAGGGCCAACAGCCCGAAACGCGTCCGTGGTTAGCTTTTCTTGATTAATCAAGAATGGGTATTTGACCAATACTGGAATAACTAAAAATCAACGAGAATAGTTGATATTTATTCCGATAGATGGCGCAAGCCATCAGCAACTTTCAGTTGCACGATAAGGAGATGCCTTTTTCTTAATCTTTATAGATGGTGTAGGTGAGAATATTAAAATAAATCAAATTAAATAAGTGACTATATTCATATAAGAACATAAAGTTGCAGGAGAAAGAAATCCATGTACCTATAAAGAGTACCTCTCCCTTTAATTATGTACATAAGAACGATTCCCGACAATAAGTCGGTGGATTAGGGTAACACGCTCGATTCCCGACAGTAATGAACCGGGATTAAATCCCGCGTTAAAATTTGTTTAATATGTGAATAACCTTCACATATTATTCATTGTTCAATTATCATGAACTAGGTTGCTCTTGCTGAGTGGTACCTATTTATGTGAATTTGAACCAGGCTATGAAAAAATAGTACAAATGTGATATTGTACTGGGATAAGATACATAAATTATGAAAAAGGCATCTCCTTACCGTATGAGGGCCAACAGCCCGAAACACGTCCGTAGTTAGCTTTTCTTGATTAATCAAGAATGGGTATTTGGCCAATTCTAGAATAATTAAAAATCAACGAGAATAGTTTGATATTTATTCCGATAGATGGCGCAAGCCATCAGAAATTTTCAGTGGCATGATAAGGAGATATCATAAAGATAGAGGTTACCTGGCCGGTATTCATATTTATATAAAAAATAGACACTTCGGCCAGTTAGAGTTTTTTTTATTTTCTTAACGTTTCGACAAAAAATCTTTTGTCTTCGTCAGGAGAAGTAAATAAAAATAAAGCATTTGGCGTTAAAAATTGTTCTATAGGTAAGGAGATGCCTTTCTCATAATTTATCACACTAGCACTTTACTGATAAAGAATAAGCTACCACACCTGGTTTTACCAAACCCAGAATCTCCTGCGTGGTAGCTTAGTGATCTACCCAAGATCAATATTCCTTCCTTCTGACAGAAAATCTCCCTCCCTCTCTTTAGAACATATTCTCTGTGTTTTATCTCAATGAAGTTAAGAAAAATCAATTTAAAAACCACTTCCTATATAAATGAAACTGTTCAAAAACGATTGAAAAAAAAAGAAGTTTAATAAGCTCCTTTTTAAAAAGAATCAAAAAGTATACTTCTGTTTTGAAAAGCTCTTTAACTTTTATAATAATAAATCAATTTACTTGAAAATATTTTTTGAAAAACTTTTTTTTTTTCCGATACTTTCAATTTTCGTGGAATGATGGTAAAAAATGCTAATAAAGTCTTTCTAGATTAATGAGGTAAGTTAATTAAATGGCGGAAAATATTTTAACAAATTGTTTTAATTATTTTTTTCGATGAAATGTTTATTTCTTAAGTAAAATAATGGAAAGGTTTTTTTTTAAATGGGTTTTTATGTAAACTAGGTTCTTAAACAGCGCAAAATGGTTCTAATTTGGTTCAAAAATATTTTCACTTGACAAAAAATAAATTGTTGAATAGAAAAGGTTGGTAACTATGTATTAGAATTTAGCTTAGGCTTTTAACTTTTTTTTTTTTATAAAAACATATTTTCTTAATTAAAAATGGTGTAATTTTCTATTTTTTAATTAGAGTGTAATTATTTCTAATTCTAATTTGAATTAAAGTGTAGTATGTAATTATATTATTATGTTTATAAATTTATATATGTATATTATGATGCACTAGCGCGCCATCTGTTATGAAAATTCAAAACTATTTTATACGCGTAAGATTTTTTTTTTTAATTAAACAATTTCGATTTTATAGACCTCCCACCGCTGGAAGGGTTCACCACTGATGAGCCAGGCCCTCCCATTAATTTTTCCATTGCAGTAAGGGCAGTAGAAATTGTTCAATTTCAAAAAGAATCTTACGCGTCTATAATAGTTTAGAATTTTCATATATATATATATATATATATATATTTTAAACATAATATAAAGAATGCAGTTGTCTAAAATGGTATACTTTTTAGGTAATATATTTTTAATTAAAGTATTTGTTAAAATATCACGTTTTTTACCCTAAAATATCACCTAAGTGCTAACGTATAGCCGTTTCAATTATTTTTTATTATTCGGTATTGATTTTATTTACATATTGGCACTGTATTGTTGCATCTTAGCATCGACCATTTTCTATACGTTTTTAAATTACAATTTATATAGATATGCAATTATATATATAGGTATATCAAAACAAAAGTTTAACATTTAGGTTTAGCTATCCTTCAATTGCTTTTTTTTTTTTTGCTTATCTCTAGTACACATGGCCATGATAATCATGGTGGTTAGAAGTAGGCGACTGCTTTTACTGTAAGTAGCACCACATGTCTAGACATGTGAAAAGCAGTTCGACTTTGCACTTACAACTTCAATTGTGAAAGAACGAGGATAATGTCCTAGTGTTTATCATCATAAATTCATTGAACAAAATGTTTTTGCTATATTTATTATGTTATAGGATAACATATAACGGTGTGTATGGATGCGAAAATCAAGGGGTAGAAAGAAAGAGCCCAACGCATTATTTTTTTCCCATTAAAATCCCCAATGAATGGGTCAACTGGACCAAAACAATGTCTTTACCATCAGACTTCTATGGATCAATCAACTTGGAAGAGTTTGATTGGGCAGACATCAAAACTGTCTTGGGATTGATTCAACTTTAATAATAATTGACCAAATTCTGGTTCGTTTCCAAGGTGACTAACACGTGGCAACAGTACCTATTTTCTAATGAAGAGCAAAGATAAAGGACATTGCTGCTGCTGTGATAGAGATGTATGGAGACATCTGAAGCTCTTCATTGGACACGACAACAACAACAGAAAATTGACATGGACCCAGAACTTTACGCACCCAAGATAGAGAACGACTGCTGGTGATAGAGATGTATGGAGACATCTGAGGCTCTTCATTGGACACGACAACAACAACAGAAAATTGACATGGACCCAGAACTTTACACACCCAAGATAGAGAACGACTGCGGTGATAGAGATGTACGGAGACATCTGAAGCTCTTCATTGGACACGACAACAACAACATTATATCCTCTCTAAGCTTGCTAACTAACTAGTGAATATCAAACATCCCAAAATCAGGTTGTTCTACAACATTGAACATAAATATATCTAAGTTCCTACAGACTTTTTATATTTCTTCTGTTATATCCCCGATGGCATGTAGGATCTAACAGCTTCACACTTTAATCTTTTTTCCCGCGAACTGTAATGAAGGATTTTGGTAAAATGTTATCTCTATTAGACCTTTACGAGAGTCGAACTTTGCTAAGTGACAAAGTCTCCGTAACAAATTAACAGAAAGATATTAACACCAAGCAATAACGCGCCATCTATACATATAAAATAAAAGGATTTAAAAGCGCGAATGTTTCTTTTATACATAAAACGAACTTCTACTGTCCTTACTGCGATGAAAAAATATATTGGGAGGGCTTGGCTCATCAGTGGTGAACCCTCCCAGCGGTTTCGCCAATTTAATCCACCAGACCGCTTCTCAGAGCTCTAATACTGTATTGGATCATTCTGCTTTTATATGCTACACTGAAGGATGGAATCTTAGAAATAGTTTTCAAGTAAACTATGGATATAAGCTTTTAAATCCTTTTATTTTATAGAAAGAACAATGTGGAGGTTTAATCGTTGCTACATCAACAAGATGTAGAGAGAAGCCGAGGACAGTTCAAATCTAATCCTCAGCTTGACAAAGTAGAGCCGATAATCTCCAGCAAACACGTGTCTCCAGTAGGTGTACATCAGGCCTTACTGTAAACACTTTCTTACACAGCCTTTACAGCCGTCGTCCAAACCCTGGGTTAATATAACCTTTTTATTCTAAGATATTATTGACGCAGAATGTACACTAATGGACCAAAGTTAAGGAACTCGAAAGTCTTTGATGTCGCCGGTCTTTTATTTTTTTAAGGAGACAGAGGCAATTTTGTTCACACTTGGTTATATTTCGTGTGTATTCAATATAAAGGTTATGTGTATCAAGTTTACACTCATGGAAAATGTTTAAATCACCCTTTTACTCTTTTTTCGTGTAACTAAATATCTGCATCGATTTTTAGTTTTTTAAATGTAAATAATATTGTAGCAGAATCTTTTATTTTAACACAACACATTTTCAATTTCGATATACTTTCTACAGTCCTAAAAGTAAATGTTTCCAGTTCCTTCAATCTACTGTACTTAAAAGTAAATACAGGGTATTTATGAAAATCAGTCAAATATACAATAATGAAGCGGTCTAGAGATAGAGGTAATTTTTTGTTCACACTTGGTTATCTCGTGTGTCTTCAATAAAGGTCGCTGTAATATCTTTCAGAGTTATTGTCTGAATCCCTATATACATGCTGAAAGGTACAACTTCCTTAAGTTTTGTCCATGAGTTTACACTTGGTTATCACGTGTGTCTTCAATAAAGGTCACTGTAATATCTTTCAGAGTTATAGTCTAAATCCCGATATACATTCTAAAAGATACAATTTTCTTAAGTTTTTTTATCCATGAATGTAAATCGTGATTGTATTTGAAACTTATAACTTAAAAATAATTTTCCAGGCAAAATACATTTTAAAATCTAGGCACCACACACGTATATATATATATATAGATTTGACCCAGTCACTTCGGTAGCAAAACGCCTCCTTTTACGGAGTATGCATGAATACTTCCTTCCCTGTTGTACATGACAAGATTGAAGTTGCTGCATAAAAGGTAAAAATAGAGAAGGTCATTTCCTGACCGCTACATGAGCATTTTAGCTAGCAGAGCGCCATCTAGTGATATAAAAATCAACTAAATGTTAATTTTGGTTGTTCTATAATATTTGGCCAATCCATTTTCTTTATAAATCAATAAAAGCCAACCACGTACGCGTTTCGGGCTGTTGGCCCTCGTCAGTGTGATGGAGGCTGTACCTTTACGATCAAAAATTTTTGTCTTGGAGGCTTCCTGAGGAATCAAGAAATATGTATAAGTATAATAAAAAAAGACATATCTTGACCAGGAGCACATGTGCTTTACAGAAGGAAGAGCGCCATCTGGTGGAACAGAAATCAACTAAACATTGATTTAGCCTGTTCTCTGATATTTGGCCAACCCAATTTCTTGATAAATCAAGAAAAGCCATCCACGAACGCGTTTCGCGCTTTTTGGCGCTCGTCAGCGTGGAGTAGGCTGTACCACTGCGACCAAAAAGATTTTTTGGTCCCAGTGGCTTCTTGAAAAACCAAGAAATTTCAACACCTGACCTTTTTATCTTGTAATTTTTCTTTCGTTTTTTCATGTATAAGTATGTGGGCAAATAATTTAAAAAGATAAAAGTTCAGGTGTTGATATTAAAAATTAAAAAAAGAATATTCTGACCGCTCATGAACGTTTAGTTTATTTTTGTTCCACTAGATGGCGCTCTAATAATTCTCATGTAAGCGGTCAGGATATGCCTTTTTTGCTTTTATGTATATAAGTATATAATATAACAAAAATTGAAAAGATAAAATAGATATTTTTTAAAATAATATTTTGTCATTTAAAAAAAAATTGTTACAAAGCAATAACACGCCATCTATATATAACAAATGAAAACATTAAGACGCGAATGTTTATTTTCACAAATAAATCAAACTTCTACTGTCCTAACTGTAATGAAATATATTTTTTCATCGCAGTAAGGACAGTAGAAGTTTGATTTATTTGTAAAAAGAAACATTTTCATGTTTTAATTTTAAAAATAATTCTCTAGCTTAGGGGTTGTACCTTTTACAATACAATATGGGGGTTCGGTGGAAGGCTGGTTAAACCGTTTGGTTTTCGCCCACTACGACCCGGGTTCGATTCCCGCATTGGACACTTTTTTTCAGTTAAAAAAAAATAATAAAAAAATGCTCCAATGGCTCCCCGATTCTTGCAAAAGTCCAACCCTACCAGCGAGTGCAAGTAACCAAACGGGGCTCTGGCACATTTGTAAGTGCAAAGTCGAACTGCTTTCACATGTGTAGACATGTGGTGCGCTTACAGTAAAAAAAGCAGTCGCTAACTACCCACCATGATTCTCATGGCCTGTACCACATGTACTATGGATAAGCAAAAAAAAAAAAACAATACAATATTGTAGCATAGAAATCAAGTCTTTGTATATCTGAAGATGTGAAGTATTTATTGATGACGTCACGGCGACTAGTCGACAATTATTAACAAATCAACCAAACTATCTACAGCTAGGGAATCTTGAACAAGCAAGCAAAGAAATATTTTTATGATGATTTTACAAATACAGAGTAATATATATTTTTATAATCTGTTGAATATTTTCATTGAATAATATTAAATTAAATATTTTTTTTTCTTCGCCACAATATAATAAAAATCCTAATATTATGTACAGAATAAAAAAACAACAATAATAAGAAACACCATAGAAAGAGTCTACGTATAATCCAATTACAGTAAAACCTAAATTCCATTAATCAAGTAAACAAATCTCACGTTACAAAGAGGGAGAGAAATTTACAAACAAAACAACAGATCATCGTTTAAAAAGTTGGGACAATGATTGCGACACTTTTTTTATAGAGCGTTCTGTGAGGGGATTTTCTTTCTTCCAGAAATGAAAAGCAATTTTCTCTCCACGTCGGGGTTAATGCGCCTTAAATTCCATTAGGCCTAACTAATTTTAGAGGTAAAGTTTACTTGACTTTGAGGCCGTTTATTTTAATCATAATCGCTTTGTTTTACTTTACATTTTATTTAAATTAATAATATTTTTTCTATATAGATTTTTAAATGATAATGTACAATTGTATGTATGCCACTATCTAGTGAAATAAAAATAAAGGTTGTTCCGCTAGATGGCGCTCTATCATCTAAAACGACCATGTGAGCGGTCAGGATATGCCATTTTTTGTTGTTAATATTTAAATATGTTAACACAAAGCAATAACGCGTCATCTATATATATATAAATGAAAGGATTTAAAAACACGAATGTTTCTTTTATACATAATACAAACTTCTACTGCCCTTACTGTGATGAGAAAAATATATTGGGAGGGCTTGGCTCATCAGTGGTGAACCCTCCCAGCAGTTTCGCCAATTTAATCCACCAGACCGCTTCTCAGAGCTCTAATACTGTATTGGACGATTCTGCTTATAAACGCAGCACTGAAGGATGGAATCTCAGAAATGGTTTTCAAGAAAACTATGGACATAAGCTTATAGGACAGTAGAATTACATTCCAATATATTTTTTCATCGCAGTAAGGACAGTAGAAGTTTGTATTGTGTATAAAAGAAACATTCATGCTTTTAAATATTTAAATATGTGTTTCTCTGACTCTTGTAAACGGCTCTAGCTCAGTCTCCTGGAACACCAATCACACCGCGGTACATTGGTTATGAAACACTGCCATATAACACATACGTACGTACAATTCCAATAACCAATATTGACTCTAAAACCTGGGGCCTACAGTCCGAGGTATCGGTGGGAAATATGCTACGAGGATCCTGAACATCTTACAATTAAATATAAATGGAACACAGATGGAGAGTTGAGTAGAATGCTGTATGAACATCACATTGATGTCTCCAGGAAACCAAGATCAATGAAAACCTGAAATGTTCAATACCTGGTTACATTACTGCAAGTTTTTTTGCTTATCCCTAGTACACGAGATACAGGTTTTTATTTATGCTTATGAGGTGATACAGCAACATCTTTACAATTAGAGAGGAGACAAAATGAACCAAATCTAGAAAAAGAAGTGAGGACATATCGGTCATTAAAGTCTGGGAGGCAAGGCCTTCAGCCAGTTCAGGGCTTCCGGGGTGACAGAGTGGAGAACGAGATACAGGTCATGATAATCATGGTGGGTAGAAGAAGGCGACTGCTTTTACTGTAAGTAAGTGCACCACATGTCTACACATGTGAAAAGCAGTTCGACTTTGCACTTACAAATGTGCCAGAGCCCCGTTCTGTAAGTCACTGCAAGTAAAGATCGTGAGCGGGGAGATGGAGAAAGACTTTGGACAGGACACCACCAACTCTAAAACCATGTAGACATGTGGTGCACTTACAGTAAAAGCAGTCGCCAACTACCCACCATGATTATCATGGCCTGTATCACGTGTACTAGGAATAACAAAAAAAAACAAACTCTAAAACCAAGTAATAGTTATTTCTTCCTTTTCGTAAAACTTCGATAGGTTTACACTCTAAAGTTGATATCCAAGTTTTTAAGAAAGTAAAAACGTGTGATGGTGAAAAATTTCCTTTAAAAAAAAATAAGCGAGAACACACAAACTCAACAAAAATCTATTATTAAAAAAGTATATAGTCAGCAAATTAAATTTATTTCTCAAGTTTTTTATTTTGTCGTTTGTGTGGTGATTTTTTAAAACTAGCTTTCTATCTTTCAAGATGGTGCGTGTTCTTTTATACCAATAGGAAACAAGTATCCATTTATTGACCACTACGTGATTACCTGTCCGCCCACTCACGGAGTGTGTGAACTTTAAAGTATCTTGGTTCTTTACGTTAAATGGTACAGGTAGTTCTCTCTTTACAACCTCTTATGAGAGACCGTACATAGAAACATAGATAACTCTGTGAAAACATAGTACAAATGTGATATTGTACTGGGATAAGGTGCATAAATTATGAAAAAAAGGCATCTCCTTATCGTGCAACTGAAAGTTGCTGATGGCTTGCGCCCTCTATCGGAATAAATATCAACTATTCTCGTTGATTTTTAATTATTCCAGAATTGGCCAAATACCCATTCTTGTTTAATCAAGAAAATGATGAGGGCCAATAGCCCAAAACGCGTCCGTGGTTAGCTTTTCTTGATTAATCAAGAATGGGTATTTGGCCAATTCTGGAATAATTAAAAATCAACGAGAATAGTTTATATTTATTCCGATAGATGACGCAAGCCATCAGCAATTTTCAGTTGCACGATAAGGAGATGCCTTTTTTTATAGATAACTCTGTTCTCTCTTATTGGAGGTAGTAAGTTTATTTAGCGTATTTTAGTAACATCATCACAACAAAAATATCTATAACGAATGAAGACATTAAGACGCGACTGTTTCTTTTCACTAATAAATCAAACTTCTACTGTCCTTACTGCGATGAAACAATATTGGGAGGCCTTGGCTCATCAGTGGTAAACCCTCCCAGTGGTTTCGCTAATTTAATCTACCAGACCGCTTCTTTAGAGCGTTCCATAAATATTGGCGCGTAATAACGCGCCAATTTATGGAACGCTCTAAAGAAGCGGTCTGGTAAAATATCTATCAACGCTTAGTTGTTTTTTTTTCAATGGAAAAAAAACTATATTCTAATTGTAAAACTGAAAGTTGCTGATGGCTTGCGCCATCTATCAGAATAAATATCAACTATGAGAACTTTAAACTATTTTTGACGTGTATAATTCATTTTAGTAACATAAACACAACAAAAATATCAACGCAAAATAAAAAAAAAAAAAAAAAACATATTCTAATTGTATAACTTAAATTTGCTGATGATTTGCGCCATCTATCGGAATAACTATCAACTATGATAACTTTAAACTATTTTTCAACGCGTATGGTTCTTTTTGAAATACTACAACAACAAAAAAGCCTTTATTGAGGACCTCTCGTCCTATATAGGATTCGCCAGTTTACAGAGTAATTGAAGAGAAGAGAACTAAGAATACAGAGAGAAACCTATATGTAGTAGGTATAGTATAGTATTTTCTACACTGTGACTATATACAACAGCAGTAACAAGCCTTTTACTGGAATCAAAGTCCCATACAGGATTCGTCATTCTAATCCTGACATAGATTATTTGTATATAATTATTTACATCAATTAGATTATGTATATAGCTTCCCCTTCTCTACAGCCGTCTTCCAAAATTTGAACAACGCAAAAGCTCCAACTCTGCTTCTCACCACCTCATTCAACAGGAGCTCCAAAGAGAGTCCCTAAAGGCTTATTTCACTGAGGAGCACTTCTCGTTCGTCTTTCAGCCCCATACATGAGAGCAAATGGTGATGTAGCCCAGGCTCCATTCTTGTCCCGCAAATCTCGCATGTCCATCCGTCTGTTTTAAATATTGGTTCTTTTTGAAATAAAATAATTCTCTTAACGCCTTAACTGCAATTATAAATTAATGGGAGGGTTCACCACTGATGAGCCAGGCATTCTCAAAAATTTATAATTGCCGTAAGGGGTCAGTAGAAAAGTGTTTTATTTCAAAAAGAATCATACACGTGAAAAATAGTTAAAATTTATCATAATAATGGCGTGCTAATATATAAATATTAACTAATCGTTGATTTTTCAATTATTCCGGAATATTGACCAAATACCCTTTCTTGATTACTCAAGCCAGACCCGATTTGTACCTTCTGTAATTCAAAACTAAAAAATGAAATCACTCACTATATTTTTGATTGCTCTGCTCTGAAAGAAGAACCCTTATTCTCAAAACTGGGCAACTCTGTGCTTCACTTCCATCAATAATTGACAATATGACCCAGAATAAGTATATTGCTACGGCGTTTTATGGTTTCCACAAATCCATATCTCAGAAGAAGGCCAAGTGACACTCACTCCTCACTTTCTTACTGCTACTCTTTTTGTGTTGTTTTTCTTGCTTCCCTCTTTCTCTTTCTTGTTTTTTTTTTCTTTTTTTTTTTCTTCTGTATATATCGTTGTTTCCTTTGTCTCACTGCTTTGTTCTTATGCATACCTCTGGTGAATCCTGTATAGGGTCAGTGACCCTAAATAAAGGCTTCTTTGTTGTTGTTGTTGTTGATTACTCAAGCCAACCATGTACGCATTTTAGAATGTTGGTCTTCATAAAATAGTATTTGATTAACTCGTGTCTTTTTTGGGTGATTTATTGTAAACACATTTTGTCTTGTAAGTAAGTAGTATAGTAATATTTGAAATTTTCCAATTTGAGGTAATTTCATGCACTTTTAAAAGTTCGTGTTCAATTTTTCGAAGAATTAGAAGTTTTCGAAAATATTTCAGGTTTTGATTGTTATTCTTTGAATGCTTTTTGATAGCAATATCAAACAATACATAACCTGATCGTTTTGTCCTGTAGAAGAACTCTCGTACCCGAAAGCTATTTGTCTATACATTTGTCTATACATATATATACAATAATTGTAGGCCGTGAATAGAAGAGTCATATGATGTTAACAATGGGGTTTTTTCATATAAGAAAGTTACCCCTGGAAGTCTGATGGCTTTAACTTAACATTGATACAAAGTATTATTGAATTTTCATGGCTTATACCGTGTTAAATTACGTAGACATATTGTCGACGTGTAGACTGGACGTATTTAAGGGGATCGATGGAAGGATTGTCTAAACCGTTGGTTTTCAACCACTACGATCCGGGTTCAATTACCGCATTGAGCACTTTTTTCCTGATTTAAAAAAAAAATGCTCCAATGGTCCCCGATACTTGCAAAAGTACAACCCTACCAGCGAGTGAAAATAACCAAACGGAGAACATTTGGAAGTGCAAAGTCGAACTGCTTTTCATATGTGTAGACATGTGGTGTACTCACAGTAAAAGCAGTCGCCTACTTCTACCCACCGTGGTTATCATGGCCTGAACCACGTGTACTAGGGATAAGCAAAAAAAAAATCACTCTCCATTTTTCTCCAGAAAGTAGATGGAAATGATATCTCTCGCGTTATTTCGACTGCTTCCAATTGATAGAAAACAAAATAGTGCCAAAACGAAACATTAAAATAAAACTGGCAACCACAAAAGTTGGAATTTTTCAAGTTTTTCTCTCTCCCTTCCAAAAAAAATAATGGGCATTTTGCCATTAAAGTTTGGTTGTATATTTGTTATACATTTTTAAGTTTCCAAAAAAAACTGATAACGATTTCCGATATATGCAACTTTTTAACCTAGTCCGTATATATGCAGGTTATATTGTGAGCTATGATGGGTCTGATAGAATAAACTGGCGAAACCGCTGGAATAGTGGGCACATATGATGATCCAGGCTATTCAAATATTTTTATTAATAATTCTCATTTATGAATCCAAAGGTATAATGGCCCCTAATTTGCATCACTATTATTATTATCATCTTATACATCCAAATTATGCTAATTATAGTGTTGTACGCAATAAGTGTTAAATTTGGAATACAATAAATCTATTAAAGATGTGCCATAATATAATGAAATTTGCATTTGAATTTGTCAAGTAAATCTTAAGTTTTCAACGGAAAAAAAAAAATCGAATTCCATAAATCCAATGCTGATAGATTAAAAACTGGCGAAACTAGTGTCCACTATTGATAAGCCAGGCAATCCCAAAATATTTCTATCGCTATATTTGAAATAATATTGCCACGTGGAAAATTAGAGAAGACAAAAAATTCAGGATGAGACAACAATTTATTTCAAGAAAGAACAAACTATGAATGGTAAACAAAAGATAAGCCACGAGGGAAATTTATAGAGTAGCAAAATATAAATATAAAAATGACCACTCTGTTAATAAAAATAATAAATATTTATAAAATGAAAGGATTTAAAATCACGAATGTTTTTTTATACATAATACAAACTTCTACTCTCCTTACTGCGATGAAAAAATATATTGGGAAGGCTTGGCTCATCAGTGGTGAACCCTCCCAGCGGTTTCGCCAATTTAATCCACCAGACCGCTTCTCAGAGCTCTAATACTGTATTGGACGATTCTGCTTATATACGCAGCACTGAAGGTTGGAATCTCAGAAATGGTTTACATCCTTTCATTTTATATGTATAGATGGCGCGTTATTGCTTTGTGTTAATAAATATTTGTTACAATATAAAACTCTTAATTTATATTTAAAAATAATAATAATGGTGAGAAAAACTATATAACTTTCAGACAAATTCTAAAAAAAAGGTAATTTTAAATGGGACTTAATTTCCTATGATCGGGTCTCTCCAGAATCTCATTGGAATTTAGCCCGACGTTGGAATAAAAGATCCATCACAGCACCCTGGTTTAGATCAGCTGAGACAAAGTTATTCCGCCGGAACTGGCCACTTTTTTATACCGTCTTAGGAAAAAAAAAAGGCGATGGAAAATCTAACCGTTATAAATATGGAAATATCGATTTCACTTTAACATGGATTTATTTACAGGAGGGGAGATTGATTTAAGTCGTGTGTTTGGAAACGTTTCTCTCACATATGTAAAATAGGAAGTGTGCATATACCTTTATATAGTCAATATTATTGTTAGCTCGTCTTTATTAAGCCTGTTAAAGAGCGATTATTCGCTTGAAAAAGCTAGAATTTTAAAATAAAAAGAAAGAAAGAGAACATTGCTGTGATAGAGATGTATGGAGGCATATGAGGTTCTTCATTGGAAACGACGACAACATTATAACTGTGTATAATCAAGGACATAAAATTCTGTAAGCGCCTATTATTTAAGCAAACACAAAACAAGTTGAGCTTTTGGAGGATGACATGACACTGGGTAGTTATTAGGTTGTGAAAAAAAAATTATATGCAACTAGGTATTATATAAGAAATATGCAAAATTGTGAAAATAATTGCATAATTATTATATAGCAGTGTATGTAGTACATTAAAGGGAGAGACTAATGAAACAAGAGATATTTATTTTATGTAAGTAACAGTTATCTAGAACTTATTCGAAAAATAAAGAATAAACAATATTAAGGGTTTCTTTTAATTTTGATTTTCGCAAGTTTTCAAGCAAAATTTCTGCTCTTCAACGGGCATATACAGGGTGATCCAAAAGTCCCGCACAACTTTAAAAATTAATAACTCCCCGAATATTTGCGCTAGAGCAATGCGGTAAACGCCATTGTATTCAGGATGCAATGGGATTTTTTATGGCAAATAATGAAAAATTCGAAATTGATTTTAGTTACAACTTTATTCGCCAGATGGCGCTCTACCAGAATCAGAGATTCAGCGGCCAAATTGTTTGATAAATTGAAAAATATAACTGATCGACACGTATTTTCCCTTTTTGAATACCAGGAAAGAACCCTATAATAATATCAAATAACAAATTAATAAAACACCATTTCGCCAAAAGTATAAAGAATTGGTTAACGATTTTCAAATACAATCAGAGATATGTAAAATAGGTAAATGCAAATTAAAACATATAGCAAAAATATTTATATTTTATATGGGGTTTTGTGAAATAGATTGAATGTTTGAAAACACTGCTAATATCAATACACGAATTTTTGAAATGTTAATATAGTACCAAAAATTATGATGGCACTATTAATAGGATTTCTTGCTATAAGAAATGTGTAGTTTCTTGACTGATTGGCGACCCTTGACTATTTAACTGGATATTTGTCATGATCCAACAAATGAAATATAGAGGGGAGTGACAAAATATATTTGTCGTACTTTATTCCAAATATCCTATGGGCTTGTCAAATGTTATCATTGTTTATTATACTGTACACAATTTCAAAAAATGTGTCCCCTCAAATAAAAATAATTTTTAAATCGACCTTTTGCGTTGAAAAACGTGGTAGTAAAATCATTTTGTATTATTTTTTTTCCACAAAATTTCTAAAATTATTGGTGCACAGAAAATATTCCTTATGCTATTTCTTCTAATGAGCGAAAAGCGAAAACTAAACATAAGGGGGGAAAATTGTGTGTACCAGTGTTATTCGAGAAGTTATAACACTCTGGTTTGCACGACATAATATGTGAGCAAATGACAAACAAAATATTACTGTTCACAAAAAAAGAGTCAAGATATGAGGCAAGCATTTATTATCCCCATATCCCAACACAAAGAGCTGCAAAATATTGGTAGATAATATAATACATGAGGTGACTGCCTTCTCTCTTGTATTAGGTCACAATCCTTGCTCAATGTGGCACCCTTTATTCTCAATTACCGCCTGCAGACGATAAATGACAGAATGGACAGCATTAAATAACATATCTGTTGAAATTGATAAAACGTGGCATCTGATAGAAGCCTTCAACATGGCCAATGTGGTAGGCCAGCATCGATAAACACACGAATTAATGTTCCCCCATAGACAAAAATCGCAAGGCGTCAAGTCTGGTGATCTTGGAGGCCACTGGTATATAAAGTGGCGACTTATCACACGATTTTCACCGAACGTATCCTTCAGCAATTGTTTGGCACCTCGGGAGATATGAGGAGCTCCTCCATCTTACATGAATGTTATTTCGCTTAGTGCTTTTGCCCTGCAATATGGGAATACCCTTTTCTCTCAAAAGTTGAACATAACGTTCACCAGTTACAAAAAAGGTTTTAAAAGTTCTTCCATTGATTTTTCAAAGAAAAATGGCCCAATAATAAAAGAAGTGAACCCACACAAAACTGTAACTCTAGGCTGGTAAAGTGGCATTTTTGTAAAAATCCTAGGGTTTTCTGTTGCCCAAATGCGGCCGTTTTGAATGTTAAATTCTCCGTTTAGAGAAAAGTGAGCATCATCTGTCCACAGAACATTCGACAGCCAGTTTTCATCAATATCAATTAGCCGGAAAATCCATACAGCGAATTCTTGACGCATCTCAAAATCGCCAACTTTCAGCTCGTGAAATCTTTGAATTTTGTATGGGTACACACAATAGAGACATTAAGTGAAGCGTCTTCGGATATCACTATCATACTCGGCGAATTTAACGCCAAAAGTTCAATTTGGGGATCACCTGTCCTGGATAACAAAAGTCAGCAGGTTGAGGACATGCTAACCGACCTCTACCTTACATCGTTAAATAACGAAGAGAACACCTACCTATATCTAAGTCCACAGGCACAGAATCCGCAATAGACATCACAGCGATAAATTACAACATCGCACCCACAACACAATGAAAAATCCTGAGAGGTGCAATAAGTGACCACAGACCAATTTTAACAACCCTAAACTTCAAAATTGAGAATGTCCATTTGAATAAAAGAACATGGAACTTTAGGAAAGCCGACTTGAAAAAAATTCACAGAAAAGCTTGAAGAACTGTGCAACGAAAAATTGAATTACAGAACGCTTGACAAAAACTTGGAAAAATTCTCTTCGAACATTTCAAAAGCTGCAAAAGCATCGATACCTAGAGGTAGACGTAAAGACCTGTGGATACCTTGCTGGAAGGACCACAACATCGAGGCAATGATTTTAGAGAGAGAGACAATATCAATGAACTTCTTTAAAAAATAAAACAGAAGAAAACAGAAAGGAACTCATTGAAATTAGTCATAAAATAGAACAAGAAATTTGGATATGTAAACAAATGAAAAATGGCAGAATTCTGCGAAAAAATGGATCCAAGAAAGGACAGCCAACACTTGGAATATGATTAGAGTGTTAGAAAACAATCAAAACCAACACCAATCCTACAATACTCTAACTGATATGAATAAAACAGCGAGAACGAGAACAAACAGATGGCTGACATAATTGCTGAATATCTTTCAAGCACTTCCATACTCAACTATACGAATGAAGACAGGACTCTAAAAATAATATAAACCAGTTAGTTAAACAAGCAAGAAACTTCCATCAACAGTATATTTTCTCGAGAGACTTCACACTAAATGAGCTAAACTTATCAATAAAAAAATCCAAGAGGTCACAAGGAGATAATCTAATCTTTGGTCAAATGATTAAACACTTTGAAGACAAAGCTAATAATCAACTCCTACGAATACTGAACATTTCATGGCAAACTGGTAAACTACCAAAGAATTGGAATATATCAATTATAGTGCCAATACTGAAGCCAAACAAAGATGCCAAGGAATACAAGAACTATCGGCCAATTGCTCTCACCAGCATACTTTGTAAAATACCAGAACGAATTATCCACTCTAGGCTCATAGTCTGGCTCACTAACAATAATAATATAAACCTCTACCAAACTGCCTATAGATCTCAGCACTGTACGACTGATCAACTGTTCTACTTCTGTCAATCAATAATAGATTCTTTCCAGGAAAAACCGCCAAAGAAGACCACGGCTATATTCATTGATAGCTTTGATCGAGTGTGGAGGGAGAAATTACGTGAAAAGCTGCACAACATCGGAGTAAGAGGAACAACCTTAATCTGGATTGCAGACATCTTAAGGGGAAGAAAGTTAAAGGTTCGGGTCAATGGAGAATTTTCCAAGGAAGGAAGAACATGGGCTGGTGTAACTCAGGGATCTGTGCTCAGTCCTCTACTCAATCTGCTATATATTAATGACATCCATCCTTACATCACTGAAGACACAAAGGTTGCCTGTTATGCAGATGATATAGCCATATGGCACACAAGTAGCAGCATAGAAAAATCGTAAAAAATACTGAACACATCAATGAGAGGACTGGAGAAGTGGGCAATGGAACTCCAAATGACCATAAACCCAATAAAACCAAACCTGTGCGTCTTCTCCACTCACAGGGAAAAAGGCATAAATATAACCACAAAATAAGCATAAACAAACAAATAATTGATAAAATTAGAAATCCATAATACCTAGGTGTGATACTGCAGTCCTGGATCTTTCAAGTTGGTCTCGAGGACCACGCCATCACCATCTCCTAAGCGGCGAAGTACGCGATCTACGTATTCATCGTAGATCGCAAAATGCGTGGTGTCGCTGGAGACCCACTGGCGATTCTCCACCAAATTCTGCAGCGCTGGCAGAGGCGCCATATTCATTGTACATAGTGTATATAATGCATATTATCTTTTTTTAATAGTGCAGACTGTGCATGTATTGACAAGATGTCAACAAAATTAATTTAATTATTATTGATGAGGAATTGGAATTTTCAGAACACATAATTAGCACCTCAAATAGAGCTATCAGAAAACTAAACATTCTGAGAAGGCTATGTGGAAAAAATTGGGGAGCAAAACCCAGAATTCTCAGAACAAGATATACCACCTTAATAAGGCCGATAATGGAAAATGCAACACCGGTCTGGGCTCCCTCAAGCTCATAACTAAAAGTAAGACTAGACAGTGTTCAAGCAAAGGCGGCCAAAATAATCACTGGTGCTGTTTCATCCACCAACAATGAGAAAATTCAGAGAGAATGTGTTCTAGACCTACTCGCTCGAAAGCAGAAGACAAAATAAAAACAACTTGGATCGGCACTTCGGAAACGAGGAACCAGAGGACGAGATATCTCTGACCACTTGTGGTTTGGTAGATCCGCTCTTTTCTGAGAATGAGGTGAAACTGACGGCTTTCAAGTTATGGAAAAGGAAATCTCCTGGTCCCGAAGGGATCGATAACACGGTCGTGAAAGCCCTGGTAAGGATGCACCCATCGCTTCTTTCCAGGTTATTCAATAGGTGCCTGGACACTGGTACATTTCCTGAGGCATGGAAGGTTGCCCGAATAGTGCTTCTCGAAAAGTCTGGTAGAAAGGGTAATTCTCCTAATGATTATAGTCCGCTTTCTTTACTAGTGTGTCTAGGTATGGTCCTGGATAGCCTACTAGCTCAGCGACTGAAGCATTGGCTAGAGAGTAATGAGCTCCTTTCCTCTTTCCAACATGGTTTTAGGGAAGGAAAGTCCACAACCACAGCTCTGAACGAGGTGTTAGAGGGGGTTAAGATGGGCTTAAATAAGGGTGCTTGGGTTCTTTTCGTGGCCCTGGACATTGATGGCGCGTTCAACTCCATGAGCTGGAACAAGCTGATGAGAAATTTGATGGACATGGGTTGTCCTAATAATTTGTGAAGCTTGGTTCGTGACTTCCTGAGGGATAGACGGATTAGCCTCAGTTTTGGTGGGCGGAAGTTGGAAAGAAACTGTGCTAGGGGTTGCCCCCAGGGCTCTTGCTGCGGACCTATTCTGTGGAATATCCTGGTAAACACCGTTTTCCAGGAGGAGCTCCCTGAGGGAGCCAGGCTGGTTCTCTATGCTGACGAGCAGTTCCTCATCATTGAGGCTGCCTCGAGAGCGAAGGCTGAGAAGTGTGTTGGAACTTCTCTCCAAATTCTCTCGATCTGGGCCTTAAGTTCAATGTCTCCAAAACTAAAGCCCTCAGCTTTAAGCCTAGGGACATAAGAACTAAAAGGAAATGGATCAAATGGGAACACAAGCCGGCTATCCGGATGGAAGGACGGAGGGTAGCGTGGTCAATAGGATGACCATTCTGGGGGTGGTCATTGATGACAAGATGGGTTGGCAATACCAGGCGGAGGAGATGGTGGCGAGAGGCAGGGAGGCGTTGTGCAGACCTGTCCTGGTTGGCTCTCAACAGGGGGGGGGGGGGGGGAGAAGGAGGGTGCTATTTTTAGGAACCTCTGCCTCTCCTGTGTCGAGCCAATCTTGCTATATGCTTCCGGGGCTTGGTGGCACCGAAACAGGGATCGAAGGTGGCAACAACTCTAGAGAGAGTGCAGAGGACAGCGGCACTCAGAATCACAGGGGGATATCGCACTACCAGCAGTGAGGCCTTATTGGTCCTCGCTGGGCTTATTCCCCTAGGATTGAAACTAGAGGAGGAGACCATCAGACAGAAGATCTGGGAGAACAGGGAAGATGCCCTGGGACTTGAAGCGGGGGCCCTGGAATCGAAGAGGGATCCAACGAAGCCTCCTCAGTGGTTGCTAAAGTGGAATTGGAATCCTGGAGGGCCAACAGGGATTAGCTCGGAGGTTTTCACTGATTGTAGTAAGTCTGGAACCAATACTGGAGCTGGGGTAGTGATATTCACTAATGGAGAGCTGATCTTCCAAGAAAGTTTAACACTCAGAGTGGACAAATTGGTCTTTTCAGCCGAGCTGGTTGCGATCAGGGTAGCCCTCAGAGTGTGTGCCGAGAAGAACTTCAGCCCGGACCGCCTCTATTCAGATTGTATGTCGGCCCTCGTCGCCATCAATCTGGAGAAAGGGCAACTCGCGCGGCAAATAATCCAGGAGCTGGAAATGATGACACGGGCTCCGGAGCTTCCTTGGTTTAGGAGACACAGCCTCATCGAAGGTGATGAGTTCGCAGACAGGATCGCTAAGGCAGGATGCTTTAGAGGTAGATCACTGAGGACCCCAGTGACCAAGAAAGAAGTTTATAGGAGGATCAGGGGGCACGTCCAGGACTTATGGTTGAACAGATGGAGGAACAGTGTGAAGGGGGGAGAGGTATTCAATGGGGTAACAACACCCAAGTACCTCTGTAAGGTAATGTCCCACAAACTCATTAGGGTAGTTCGGGACATGGGCTCTTCCGCAAGTCTCCACAGATTTAAAATTAAGAGAAACCCTGATTGCGTCTATGGAGAAAGGGATATGAATGCACGCCACTACGTCTTGGATTGTCCAAGGGTAGTGGGTGTGCAGGAAGAGAGAAGGAGGGCGAGGGGCGCGATCAAGAGTAAGCTGCTTAGAAATCACAGCAAGCTTCTTGAGAAAGCCCACGACGTGGCAGCTGAGCTTTTCCTCAGCTGTGAGTGAACAGAGTCGACCGGGGGCTGCCTCCCCGCGGTCCCTGCTGGACACAGTAGATAGTTTCCTATTTTGCTATGATTAAAGGCCTCCGGTATAGAAATCCTTCCAGGCACGTTGTCTGGGAGGTGGTGTTTCCAGGTACAATGTCCAAGCACTAGCTTGGATACCGTTACTTGGCTTATGAGTTGAACAGAATAGCAGCGAAGGGCATGCTTCGCATGCCGGCTTGTGTACCTAAAGGTCTGGGTGGCCATCTGCTTCTAGGGTATACCAAGGTGGGATCCTCCAGTTCTTGTTTATTTTGACTACTGTTTCTATTTCTTTAAAAGTAAGTTTATTTTTCTGTAGCAAGGGTTCTTTTGTGCCTTTTTTCGCTAGCGCATCAGCAGCTTCATTGCCTTCAATGCTAACATGTAAGGGTATCCATTGAAGGTGAATTTTTTAGGTAATGAGAGTTTTTGGAGATAACCAATTATGTTCCTGCTTAATTTGTCTCTAAGATCCCCTGTGTGACTCAAGTGTTGTATGGCACTTCTACTATCAGTAATAATCCATATATCGTGATGTTTAATGTTTCTGATGGATTTTAAGACTTCATAGGTGGCTATAAGTTCTGATCTGAAGACTGAGCAAAATTCTGGGTTCCTTCTGTTTATTTTCTCATTGCCATTTGTGGTTTTAATGAGAGAGCCACTGCCAGTGTGTCCCAACTCGTCTCTGCTACCATCGGTATAGATAGTTATTGCATTTTTAGGAATTTTATTAATTATTTCTAATGATAATTGTTTTAAGTATTCTGGATTTTGGTATTGTCTGTTGGTGGGTTCATTTGAAGTGGCATTAAAAATAACATTTTGTTAGTGGTTCGCATGGAGATATTTTTCAGCTAAATAATATTTTTCCACTTTATATTTTAAAAATCTATTTATTTTGGCCAGGTGGAGAGGGCCTTCTTTTTTGAGTCTTATATTGGGTTCCCAATTAAGTATGTAATTGAAAGTTCTGTGTTTGTTTTCATAACTCTTGATTTTGTTTATATATTTTGGCAGATTGTAGCTTATTCTATCCTTCAAGGGCATAATGTCTGCCTCGTAAAGTACAATATCATTAGGGCAGGTATTTCGAAGACCTGCAATAATTCTAGCTGCATTTAGTTGTATCCTTTCCAGTGATTTTAGATTTGTTTCAGATGCTGTACCATAGATTTAATATCCATATTCCAAGATAAGTCTCATTAGAGATGTGTAAGTTAATTTTAGTGTTGTTGCTTCAGCTCCCCACTTTTCCTGAAATATATTTCAAGATTTTTAGTCGGTCTCTTCCTTTTCTAACAACTCCTTCAATATGCTTACTGGAGTTAATTTCTGGATCCAGGGTGTAGCCGAGATATTTAGGATGTTTATTATATTGCAATTGTTGTTCTTTCAGAATAATATTTGGTCTTATTTTGTATAGTTTCTTATCGGTAGTAAAAAGACAGGTTTCAGATTTTTGGGGGTTAATTTCTAATTTATGTTTATTAGCAAATTTTTATAGGTGGAGAAGAGTCTTGTTCAAATCTCTTTCAGCTTTTTTCCAGTTAGTGTTGCTACTCCATAGAATAATGTCATCAGCGAAAAGTCCAATATTGGTTATATGTGAAAATTTTTCTTCTATGCCTGCTATAAATAGGGTGAAGAGAGTTGGGCTAAGGATTGATCCTTGTGGTAATCCTTGGTACAATTTGAATGTTTTAGATAGAGTGCCATTATATTTGACCCTGATTTATATATTTTTAAGGGAATCATTTATCCAAGTGATAGCTTTTCCATCAATTTTGAAATGTTTGTATAATTTTGTAATTAACTTGTTTTTCCATACCTTATCAAAAGCTTGTGTAAGGTCTAAAAAGCAGCTATGGTGTGGTTAGTTGGTTTGTTTGTTTTGTGCATCTTTTACCTTTTGTGTGAAAAATAAGAGTTGGTCTATTCTCCCAAGTCCTTTCCTAAATCCATATTGTTCTTCTGGTAAGAGATTTCTTGTGTCGGGGTGGTAGGTGAGTCGTCTGAGTATAATTTTTCCATTAATTTGCAGCAAATATTTGTTAGGGAGATAGGTCGGTAGTTTTTTGGGTCATCAGCAGATTTGTCAAGTTTTTTCATGGGAATTATTGTTGCATTTTTACAGTCTTGAGGCAATTTTCCAGTTTTCCAGGAGTTATTGAAAATATTAAGAAGTCTTTCTTTGCCAATTTTGCCCAAGTTTGATATCATTCGGCCATGGATTCCATCTGGCCCAGGAGTCTTGTTTAGGTCAGTGTTTTCTTATGCATAAGCTAGCTTTTTCATATTGATTTTTTTCATTGAAAATATTATGAGTGCTGGTGATATTTTACAGTCATGAATAATCTTTCTTTTTTCAACCTTGATTTTACTACTTATTTGATATGAATTACCTAAAAGATTGGCAGCAATTTTGTAATTAGTTGCTGGTGTACTATCTGTATTCTTAATCATATTTGTGTTTTCAGTTTGTGGCTGGGCTCTGTCAATTTGTTTTGCCAAATTCCAAAGTTTTGTATTTGGGTTTCTTGGGTTCAGGTTTTCACAAGTTTGTTTCCATTTTCCCTTTTTACATTTACGTATAATCTTTTTATTTTTGCAATCACAATGTTCAGTTCAGTTATACAATTTGTTTGGTTTTGGGTGCACTTTTTTGTAGTTCATTTCTTTTAGTTATAAGTGTTTGAATATTTTTTGCCTGGTGTGTATAATTTGGAATCCATTTCTTAATATTACCTCTTGGTATTGAAACTTTGGCTGCTTTAATAATGGTGTTTTCGAAAGATATCATATTAGCCTTTTTGAAATTCCAGAATTTTTTTCTTAATTGAGCTAGTTTTGGTCTTGGTGCTAATTTCTATCAAATTAGGCAAATGATCACTTACAAGACTTTTTAATATTTGCTATTTGCATTTGTGGAAAATGTCAGGATAGTAAAAACTTATATCAAGGGCTTGTGCAGTATTATAGCTTGTAGGAATGATGGGTAGGATTCCCATCATTTAAGCACATGAAGGCATTGTCGTCAAATATGTTTGATAGTATTTTGCCTCTTGGGTTTGGCGTAGAACATCCCCATAGTTGATGTTTGGCATTAAGGTCACCTACAATAATAGTGTTGTCTGTAAGAAATTGAGCCATTGTTCCATCGTCAATAAATGTATTGTTTGGAGGGTGATACATATTGTATATGTTGATGGCTTTGTTTTGATTGAGGTAGACTTTGATACCTTGGGCTTCGAGGTCTAATGTGTTTGTAATATTAACGGCTATGTCCTCATAGTACAAATTCTTGATTAAAAATTCTAGGCCACGCCCTTTAACAGCATATACAGATGGATCTTCAGACCTTACCCTGAGCAATGGAGGGGCCGGAATTAACATAATACTGCAAGATGGAACAAACATCATAATCAAAGAAGGAGCAGGACAGATTTCGTCAAACTTCACTTGTGAACTGACAGCTATCTGGAAAGCTCTTGATTTATGCCTTAACCAACCATCCCTGCATCATGCAGAAGGAATTTTAATATACAGCGACTCCATATTCGCTCTAGAAGCAATTCAGAAGGGCAATACTAGAATCACACAGAAAATAAACTCGTTACTTACCCAACTGGAATCATTGGAGAATAACTGCATTCTACAATGAATTCCTGCCCGTGTTGAGATCGGGGGTAATGAAATGGCAGTTGATTTGGCAAAGGAAGCCAGAAAGCTGAGCCAAAATAAAGAACAAATGTCAGTATTTGACGCTGATGCTTTGGCAAAATACAAGATAATTAAACAAAAAATAAGAAAAGATCAAATATGTGAAATAAACTCTGAGAGAAAACTGACAAAAACTATAACAAGACTTAGAACAAAAAATAAAAAGGAATGAAAATACATCCAGATGGCACAAGAACCTATAGAACATGCAACAACTGTCCTGGTGTGGAACTAACACCTACCCACATATTCTCATGCCCGCAGCCTTGCAGAAAATTGACATAGACCCAGAGCAGCAGCTTTATACATCCAAGATAGTGGACATTGCTGCTGCTGCTGTGATAGAAATGCATGGAGACATCTGAGGCTATTTATTGGACACGACAAAAACAACAACGACATTCCAGAGTAAAATAAATTATCAGAGATAGATACATATTTTTCAAATGAATTAAAATAAACATAATCGACACTGAGTGAGAGTTGAATTAAAAATATTAAAAATTTATTATCTTCGGAAACAAACCGTATCTAAAATATCAATTTTCTTTTTGCTACATGTTTTAATTTGCATTCACCTATTTTACATATCTCTGATTGTATTTGAAAATCGTTAACCAATTCTTCATACTTTTGGCGAAGTGGTGTTTTATTAATTTGTTATTTGATATTATTATAGGGTTCTTTCCTGGTATTCAAAAAGGAAAAATACGTGTCGATCAGTTATATTTTTCAATTTATTAAACAATTTGGCCGCTGAATCTCTGATTCTGGTAGAGCGCCATCTGGCGAATAAAATTGTAACTAAAATCAATTTCGAATTTTTCATTATTTGCCATAAAAAATCCCATTGCATCCTGAACACAATGGTGTTTACCGCATTGCTCTAGCGCAAATATTCGGGGAGTTATTAATTTTTAAAGTTGTGCGGGACTTTTGGATCACCCTGTACTTCTATATACAATATCAAGATGAACTTTGTACAGTAATAATTGTGTTATTGGCATGTGTGGGCGTGCATCAAACTGTTTACAATATTAGATATTATAATGGGATGAAATATTTATTTATCCGATAGTTTGTTTTCGGTCAGGTCAGTCGTACGTTCATCTTCTGGGAAAAATTACCATGGGGGGGCAAAAAAACTGGGTCCAAGTTCCAAAAATAGGACTTCATTTGACAAAGTATAATTCCCTTATCGAATGACACATTCATTAGACGAAAATTGTGTTTTCCTTGAAGTTAGTTTCCCGGAAAAGATTGTTGGCTTATTGGATTTCCATTTCTGATTAATTATATTTATTTCTACGGAGTGAAGACATTGATTCCTCTTCCCAACTATATAAATAGATGGAGACGTTCATTTTGTCATCTCTTTCTTTCCTTCTGGGTCTTCGAAGTGGGTCTCGAGGACCACCCCATCACCATCTTCTCAATAACGAAGCATGAGATCTACGTCTTCTTTGTAGATCTTAGCGATGGCGTCACTAAAGACCCGTTGGCGATCTTTAATCAAACTCGGAAGCGATGACAGAGTCTCCATTTACATATTTACTGCGTACATTGTATATATTTCTAATTATTTTATATATCATCATCATTATCTCTCGCGCGCGCCCACTTATACAGTTTAAACCCTGTTTAAATATCTTATTTTATACTTGAAACAAATACACTCATGAACATAAGGAAGTTGTACCTTTTAGCATGTATATCGGGATTCAGACAATAACTCTGAAACAAATACACTCATGAACATAAGGAAGTTGTACCTTTTAGCATGTATATCGGGATTCAGACAATAACTCTGAAAGATATTATAGTGACCTTTATTGAAGATACAGTGTGAGCAATATTGCCTTTGTGTCCTTCAAAAAAAAAAAAAAAAACAGACGACCGGCGACATCAAAGATTTTCCACTTCCTTAAGTTTTGTCCATGAGTGTATTAAGTAGGGACCTGTAGCTCATCAATAGTGAATTCACTCATCTATTTCATCAGATGAAGCGACGCACACCATATCTATAGTTTGTATAGAGTCCAAATAGTGATGGAGGTCTATAGTCAAATTTATCTATAACAAAATTTCTAGACAAAATCCCTAAAGAGAGATTTTTTTATTTACAGATAAGAAGGAACAACGCCAAGTTGGAGATTTTTAAAAATCTCAAAACGAATACAAAATGGTGTTTGTTTATTAAAGAATACCTCATACCTTGATTTTGACACTTTCAAATGCATACAGGAATCACACACACACACACAACACACACACACACACACAACATTCCATCATTGGTATCTGAACCAAAAGTCTGGAGTTATTCTGGGGTTTGGGATGGACTCACAGGTAGCAACCTGTATTTCCAGGCTCAAAACTGGCAGCCATACAATACCTCTCCTTTTCCTGGATCGTGTAAAGAATTTCCCACAATGCACCAACTGCAAGACCAAAGAGGCCTCACCAGACCACTTCTTGGAATGTATGGTAACCTCAAGACAGAACTTATATTCCAACTCTACCAAGATTATAAATTTAATCTATGACAATTCAGTCTCCATAACCTTGTATATTTATACAATCTACTTATATATTTGCCTTATTCTGTCTGTCTGAAGCTCACGGATGGGATTTTTCATAACCATCGGTGGTTCAGTGGTAGAATGCTCGCCTGCCACGCGGGCGGCCCGGGTTCGATTCCCGGCCGATGCATTTTTTTTTTTTACAATTTTTAAAACTCATTTATATATTATACTAGACGATTGACCCGGGCAACGCCCGGGTTTACCCGATTAAATGTTTTATTCAAACACTATTCGTTACAATTATAAATTGGCGCCGTGGATGTCACTCTTGTGAAACGTCCCGCTCCAAACTTTACAGTCAGATTAGTTACGATATAAATCTTCAAATCGAGCGAGCGTCTATAAATATTTCGATTTAGATCAAGTATTCTAATTATTAAGCGAACTATTATTAATAAAATTTTGAGAAGATTTCGATTTTAAACGTATTTATAACCTTGATAGAGGGCGCTGTTCGTGAGCTAAGTAGAATAATTTGAATATATAGTTTTAATATTTAATTTATATATAATTTAAAATAGCCTATCGTTTTCCTCGTATTTTTTTACCTATGTATGGAAATATCGGTTTGAATTAGTGAACTACTGCGAATTTGTATACCGGACATACAAACCAACAAACAAACAAACAAACATACAAACATTCATTTTTATATATATAGAAGATATAATATAAAAATGAGTTTTAAAAATTGTTAAAAAAAAAATGCATCGGCCGGGAATCGAACCCGGGCCGCCCGCGTGGCAGGCGAGCATTCTACCACTGAGCCACCGATGCCTATACAAAATGGCCATATTTGGGTATTCATTCCATTCCGGATTACTCCGCGTAAAAAAATAGTTCTTCAAATTAAAAAAAGAAATAGCCAAAAATAATAAGCAAAATGAAGCCAAAGATTTTCCTCAGGTTTATAAAAAGCGACATGCAAAATTTGGAACCAATTGGTTCAGTAGTTTTTGAGTTTATCGCGAAACAGACAGACAGACAGGAATTGACTTTTATATATATAGAGACAAGAATGACATCCACGGCGCCAATTTATAATTGTAACGAATAGTATTTGAATAAAAGCATTTAATCGGGTAAAACCCGGGCGTTGCCCGGGTCATTCGTATCTACTTATATATTTGCCTTATTCTGTCTGTTTGTTTGTCTGTTTGTCTGAAGCTCACGGATGGGATTTTTCATAACCATCGGTGGTTCAGTGGTAGAATGCTCGCCTGCCACGCGGGCGGCCCGGGTTCGATTCCCGGCCGATGCATTTTTTTTTTTTTACAATTTTTAAAACTCATTTATATATTATACAAGAATGACATCCACGGCGCCAATTTATAATTGTAACGAATAGTATTTGAATAAAAGCATTTAATCGGGTAAAACCCGGGCGTTGCCCGGGTCATTCGTATCTACTTATATATTTGCCTTATTCTGTCTGTTTGTTTGTCTGTTTGTCTGAAGCTCACGGATGGGATTTTTCATAACCATCGGTGGTTCAGTGGTAGAATGCTCGCCTGCCACGCGGGCGGCCCGGGTTCGATTCCCGGCCGATGCATTTTTTTTTTTTTACAATTTTTAAAACTCATTTATATATTATACAAGAATGACATCCACGGCGCCAATTTATAATTGTAACGAATAGTATTTGAACAAAAGCATTTAATCGGGTAAAACCCGGGCGTTGCCCGGGTCATTCGTATATAATAATTGTATAAACGAATGCAAGACAAAATCACCGCGAATGTTTTTTTTTTAAGGCAATTTCTTTTTAAGGCAATTATCGTTATTTATCGTTAATTTTTGTTTCGATTTTATTGAAAAAAAAAACGATATGGTGCCTTTAAAAAATGATCTTTATTACTATGCAGCTTTCTATTTAGTCAATATACCTAAGTTCATGTTGCAAATGTAATTATCTCTATCGATTTAGTAGGTGAAATGCAAAAAAAAAATCGACATGATATAATCTTTATGAAAATTCACATTTTTATTTTTATATTTTCAAGACACACACAGTTTGGGGCGGGACGTTTCACAAGAGAGACATCCACGGCGCCAATTTATAATTGTAACGAATAGTATTTTAATTAAAACATTTTAAAAACACACAGTTTGGAACGGGACGTTTCACAAGAGTGACATCCATGGCGCCAATTTATAATTGTAACGAATAGTATTTGAATTAAAACGTTTTTAAAATATATACGCACTCGGGCAAAACCCGGGCGTTGTCCGGGCCATTCGTCTAGTGGATAATAAAATACATATATATATATAGAATACCAAATAATATAGAATACGAAATAATTATTTAATTATAAATTTTAATTAGACAATGTTTACTATTGAGGATGACTTACTTATATCTGGAAAAGAATATTTTATAGACCAATATTTTAAATTTCTTATCGTGTCTTTTGATCTCAGTTATTTTGAAAAGACATGATAAGAAATTTAAATTTTGGTCTATAGAATATTCTTTCACATATGTAAATAAATTTTTATTGTTTGTTGTTTAATATTTTTCCTTTGTAATAGGCGCAAATATTTCGATATCGTGCCTGGTTGATAATAAATAATAACTTTATTTTCTCAAAAAGGTTACAAGTTTTTCTCTAAAAAGTGTAGCGAATGGTCAGTCTATTTACATATTCCTATTTACAACTTCAATAAATGACAACAGTAAAAGTAAACAAAGATATTTACATTTTTGTTATTTTGACTCCTGGTCAGTGCTGTGGCTCTCACAGATATGGTCCCCTGATGTCCTGCAGCTCTCCAGCAGTCTTTCTATGGCCTAATAATAATAATAATAATACGACAGGTTTAAACTGTGTGAGTAAGTGGGAAGATGTTGTAGGGTGATCTCAGTTTCCAGACTTATGAAGGAGGTGAGACCCCATGACAGGTGAACGCTATCTAACAGTACAGCCAGGTTGGATAGATGGAAGGTCCAACACACCACCAGGTGTAACGTCGATATATCGGTTCAATCAATCGTTGTATTGTCACCCTGACTGTGTCAACCACCTCTATACTGTTTCAATATACCCAGATAGAAGCACGCTTCCATATCTCAAACTGTATGAAAAAGTGGAATTGTATAAGCTTATGATTTTTCTTTGTTTCAAAAATGAATCGATGTTGGTTCCATTATGCTTGAATTGAATATTACACCTTAGTTCTATATATTTTATTGCTTAAAAAGGAACACAACAAAACAAAAAAGAAACTACAATTGCAAAATGATTTGATAACTAACAAAGGAAAAAAAAACAATAATAATAATAATGCTGATGATGATAAAAAAATTGAATATGTCTGCCAGAAAAATGCTTCTATGAATTAAAAAAAATAAGAATAATTACAAAATTAACATATAAACTTCAAACACAAACTATTCCACAAAGTATGAATTTTGAAAATAGAGCAATCCATAAATAAATCTTTAAATAAAAAGGTATATATTGGATCAAAATACCATTTATTTTTACCAATATTTCAGTTGGCTGAACGCCAACCTTTATCAAGGTATTATAACATTTTAAAGTGTGTCAACCAAAAAAAAGTATGCATTGTAAGTGAGAATTCGAAACTATTATAAACGTGTATGATTCTTTTTAATTTCTATTCTGTTCAGTGATTCGCTAACCATGATGTATCCACAAAGGAACGTGTGGCCATTGAACATGCGTCGGACCTGGAGGCTGTTGGGTGCTGTGCTGCCTGGAGTATAGGAGCTCCATCTATTATTTCTTTCTATGGTTAATCTGTATAAGACCGGTGGTCTTAATAAAGCTTTGTGTGTGTGATTATTTTAATTTTTAAAACAATCATTTTGTTGAAATTGCTGTTGTTAATTCTCTGTTATTGTTGAGGTTGTATATGGGCTGGGGTATTTTGGTTTTTGTAATGAGTTTTGCTATTGTATTTACGTTTTATTTTAGTTTACCTTGTTTTTTCAAACCACAAATCGTATACTTTATTTTATTAAACTATTTGTACCACGAATTCTCTGATTCGAGTAATGCGCCACCTGACGACCAGAAAAAGCAATTAAAATGTCATTATTTTCTTCATCTTTTCTTTTTTAATTCAAAAATTCCTGTCATTCTTAGCGTTTAAACATTTTTTTCGCATTTCTCTAGTATAAATATTAGAAGAGTTATTCATTTTTGAATTTGTGCAAAATTTTTGAACCAACCTGTTTATATATTATATAACAAGTTTTCATTATAAAGAGAGGGAGGTCGGTGGAAGGATGGTCTAAACCGTTGGTTTTCGACCGCTACTATACGGGATCAAATCCCGCATTGGACACTTTTTTCTAATAAAAAAAATGCTCCAATGGCCTGGATTCTTACAAGAGTTCAACCCTACCAACGAATGCAAGTAACCAAACGGGGCTCTGGACATTTGTAAGTGCAAAGTCGAACTGCTTTTCACATGTCTAGACATGTAGTGCACTTACAGTAAAATCAATCACCAACTTCTACCCACCATGATTATCATGGCCTGTACCACGTGTATTCTAGGGATACTAAACTTTATATATATAAAGAGAGCGTTCACTTTCTTATCTTTTTAAAGAGAACCATAAACCACTCGTAAAAAAATCAAGTAAGACTAACAACGAAACATTAAAGAAACACACTATCAAAGAACGAGTTACAAAAATAATCTTTTTTTTTTTTATATATAAAAACCTCATTTATACAAAAGAAGACAAAGATGATAAATATTTTCCTATATACACGAACACATCAGAGGCTAGCGTGCTCGTCAAAATAAAGAATTGAACGAAAGAAAGGGAGGAAAATGTTTGGCAAAATGCCAAGATTCTTCAACCTATTCATTTACTCTACATAGTTCTTTCCTTAAAATTAAAAAAAAAAAAGCTAAAATATGGAGATAACCTGTAAAAATTATATATTTTATATAGAGTGTCTAGAACATTTTTATATATTAATTATGTTTTCGATCCGTGACCAGGTATGCATTGTAAGTGAGAATTCTAAACTATTATAGACGCGTATGATTCTTTTACAAAACAATTTATATATATATATAAAATACCACGTTCTGACGTTTGAGGCCAAAGACTTAATATGTACACTATGTGACAAGGAAATTACTGAAGAACTCCCTCATTACCTGCTTAATTGTACAGCCCATGATGCAGAGAGGAAGGCCCTATATCAAAAAAATTAAATGTACACCCTACGTCTTGCTTTCAAAAATATCAGCAAACAAATCTAAGGCAATAGCTTACTATATTTTTTTTAGATCATCATTATGTAAGGACCAGTCAAGAAGTGAATGACTTTGAGATGAAGAGTAAAGCCAGTTCAATTTCTATGTAAATAACACAATTATTACCTTACCCAATTGGGAGAATCTGTATGGGGCAAGTCCCTAATAAAGGCTTGTGTTTGTGTGTTTCTTTTAAAAATTAATTTTTAAAACAATCATACGCTTCTATAATAGCTTCAAATTCTCATAACAGCTGACGCGCTAATGGATTGTAAGTGCAAAGAATAATTAGGACTAAACATAAGCACATGCTACATATTTTAATTTGCATTTACCTATTTTACATATTTTACATAAGCACATGTAATATCATCAATTAACATTGACTTTAGAACTAAATCGTGTATTCATATTTGGTATATTAGAAAAGTTAGTGCGATTATTTTTCTTTTTCTAAACTTCCCGATATCCTTAATACGATGAATAGTACTGGGAGGGTTTGGGTAAACCATCAGCAATAATTTGTCCATTGAAGTAATGACAGAGTTTGAAACGCGTTTTATTTGTTTAAAAAAAAATAAAAAAGTGCTATAACTATTTTAATATTCTTGTTATACATTGTAAATATTTTTAATAAAAAAGGCATATATTAGATCAAAATATCATTTATTTGACCAATATTTCAGTTGGCTGAATGCCAACCTTTATCAAGGTTTTATAACATATTAACGTGTTACGATGTACTAGAGCGCCATCTGTTATCAAATTATAAAACTATTTTAGAGGCGTAATATTCTTTTTAAAATAAAACAATTTCTACTGTCCTTACTGCGATGGAAAAATTAAAGGGACAGTAAGGACAGTAGAAATTGTTTTATTTTAAAAAGAATATTACGCCTCTAAAATAGTTTTATAATATTAACGTGTGTCAAAAACACACATTGTTGTTGAAGCACACATTAATATGTTATAATACCTTTATAAAGGTTGACGTTCAACCAACTTAAATTTTAAATATCGCGTGAGAACGCCCTTAGAACTTTAGAAAGATTTTTAACGCCTTGCTAAATGTTTAATTTTTGTTTGCTCCTGACGAGGACAAAAGATTTTTGTTGAAACGTCGAGATAATAAAAAGATTTACTGGTCGAAGTATCTTTAATTTGAAGAACTATGAATGCCGGCCAGGCAGCCTCTATCTTTACGTTAACTGAAATATTGGTAAAATAAATGAAATTTTGATCCAATATATGCCTTTTTAATTAAAGATTTATTTATGGATTTCTCTATTTTCATTGTAAATATAGTTGAGAAGAAATAAATAATATAATATTAAAGATTAAAAACGCCAAAAAAAAAGATATCAATATTAAATGTTAATTAGCGTTAAAAGGCATCGTTTAAATGAGGTCTAATGAAAGGGTTTTCTCTCTTCCTACCTGGGGGAGAAGTTTAATGAAGTTAAACCTCTCCGTTTGTGAAATCTCCCCAGGAGTTAGTGTAATTTATATGGTTCTACTACACAGCGAGCGAGCTAAGTTCTTTCTTCACCTAGCTGGCACCTGGTTTCCTCCCTTGAGATACTCCAAACATTAGCTCTTTAATTATAGAAGACTTAATTATTTGGTTTCCTAATTAAAAATGGCTTAATTAGAGTTTGTTTTCCTTTCTTAACTGATGGTATTGTGTGTGAGTGTTTAAATTCAGGTTTTTATCTTTGTTTTTAAGTTGGATGGTGTGAAGTTGAAATGGATTGTACAAGATCTGACTTGTTCTGTGGATTGTCAGTAATTTCCATTCCCCCACTTTACACCTCTATAGACTTTAGAACCTTTCTGAAGATCTCTCTATACGTAAATGCTCTCATCTAGGGCTATCTGGCAATGCCTTTTGTTCAGTGTGTGTTTCACAAGCATATATAGCCATTTATTAAGACATTTTAGGCTTACATAGAGGGGGTCGGTGGGAGGATGGTCTAAACCGTTGGTTTTCGGCCGCTACGACCCGGGTTCGATTCCCGCATTGGACACTTTTTCCTGATTCAAAAAAAAAAAAAAATGTTCCAATGGCCCCCGATTCTTGCGAAAGTCTCCAAACCCACCAGCGAGTGCAAGTAATCAAACAGGGCTCTGGCACATTTGTAAGTGCAAAATTCTAACTGCTTTTCACATGTGTAGACATGTGGTGTACTTACAGTAAAAGCAGTCGCCTACTCTACCCACCATGATTATCATGGCCTGTACCACGTGTACTAGGGATAAGCAAAAAAAAAGTCTTACATAGGATTCTCCTCTGTGAGATTTAAAAACAAAGAGATGTTAAAATAAAAGTGTAAAGAAAAATATACTGATTTGTATAAAAATAATTAAATGAATTTGAAATTCAAAACTTTTACTTGTTTATTAGTTATTATTTTTTAAGTTAATAAGTCTACTCACTCGATTTAAGACCGTGTCTATGGATTCAGACCTTCAATGTCTTGAATCCGACGTTTTGTCAATATTTTTTGTGGGAATGAGTGTTTGGTAATTCATTAAACAATCAAGAAGGTGTTAAATATAGCGATACGGGAGATATATAATTAGGAAAGTCTTGTTCTTTTCACACATTGTTTGTGTGTGAAGGAAAAAAGAATGACTTTTTTATAATTTAAAAAAATTGTATATATTTTTTTCAATGCGATTAACATTTTAAAAGTTTTTTCATAATTCGTTTATTTCTTTTATAGATCTATTTAGTGCTCTATCCGTCATTTTTGTTATTTGTATAATGTTAAATTATATTTTAAATGTACACATGTGTGTTTTACACACTTGATAAAGAGATCCATTGAAAATGTTCAACTTAAGAATAAAGATATCATTTTTAATATTATTTTTTAAATTCTTATACATGCTGAGTATTTAATTAAAAAGGCATATATTGAATCAAAATATAATTTATTTTACCAATATTTCAGTTGGCTGAACGCCAACCTTTATCAAGGTATTATAACATAATAATGTGTGTCAACAACAAACTTAGCGCCACATAACGTCAATAGAATTAAGTTTTTAAAATATTTTGCTTATATTCAATGGGAAGGAAAAAAATTGATATATACTCGTATAATCCAAATTGTACATTATCAATTATTGGTTGACTTTGTCTCTACAAATTGGTCTGGGGGAATCGCCTAACTTCTTGAGCCAAAAGAAAAAAAGAAATTATCAAACATTTAGGTTAGGTTGTACACCTCTCGTACATTTATATTATGGACAAAATAAATTTTGTAAAAATATGATTATTTTGAAAATTAACAAGATATATCATGAAGTATATCATGTGTTTTCAAAGAACACATTTACACTCTACAGATTCATTTATAATACAACCGCATTATATTGTATTATAAATTACTTTATATAATATTTACGAACGGAGAAATATGTACAGGGTAGCCTAGTGGACATGGCATCTGTCCGGTAAGCGGAACATTGTGGGTTCTATTCCCATCCCTGGACACTTTTATTTTTCTGTTTATCATTACTCTTCACAATTCATCCTTTCATACTTCATCCCTAAGGTTATAAATAATCGTTATTTCTCCTTAAAATAAATTTGTATTTTTCGTTTAAAAGAAACACATGCGGGATATTTTTCAAATGTCGTTTACAGATTCATTTCAGATTTCCCTGGGAAAGAGTTGGATCCTAAGTTGAGGGATAGTGGAATCAGATATGACGATGTATAGGTGACTATGTAATAAGAAAGGTCACGTGACAGCAGTCCCAGTCATCAACAGAAGGTGATGGGGTTAGACCAGAGGTCAGTAAACTGTGGCTCACAAGTCACATGCGGCTATTTGGATGTGAAGCTGCTTTATATAGTTCCATATGTAAATATTATTTATGTAAGTACTATTTATTGTTGGCAAGAAAAAAAAATTGTTTTGGCTCTTTAAAAACTTTCAAATTTTTGTAAATTGTAATTTTTGACTTTTCCAACTCAAAAGTTTGCCGACCCCTATGCTATACCTATAAAAAGCCACCAAAACTCAATGACGATACTGAGTGAATGGTGAAATGATGAGCCGCCATTAAAAGCAAACACTACCAACCAGCAGCTGCGTCTGGACCCACATTAAGGTCGGTAGCCAAGCTGTCTGTTTTCCATGTTAGGAATGATCTCATTTGAAGGTAAAACGGACTATCACAATATGTGTTTCAGATTCTTTGAACAACGGCAGACATACATTCATACAAAATAAAACAATGGTTGCCTGTAAAGTCGGTTTTACGGGCGAAGATTTTACGTGACAACGGTAGAATATTTATTGATATGAATATAATTAAATTGCACAATAGGAACAAGGAATTGAATGAAAATAAGAATTGCACAAATTTTAACTATAGAAATATATTTTGTTTACTAAAACATTGTACATGTAAACTTAAACTTAACTAATTCCTATTTGAGTGATTTTGTTGAGGATAGGACGATGATAGGAGAAATATGAAATGAAAGGAAGTGTTTCTGCTGTAATGTGTCTTGCGAAAGTCAAGTCGATAGTTGTTCCTTTTAACGTAGTTGACTTAGAAACGTTTGATACGCAATCAAGATTATACGTATTTTTCATGAAATTAAGAAACGAGTCGTCAGGCTTTACGTTTTTGTTAAAATCACCACACAGAAGAATCGGTATACTAGAATCAATTTGCACGAACGGTGGCACGTACTGGCTGTTGTGAATGTACGGACCGAGTCCTTGCCATAGTAACATTCCAATATCCTGCATACTAGCTCCTGGATGAATATATACAGCACCGAGTATAAACTTGAAGCTAGTATTAGCGGCGAAGCAAGTAACTTCAGTCATGCACATGTCACCCTTGGTTTTAATGACACGAGTTACGTCTGTAATCGCAACTTGGAACACTTCCGCCGTAGATGTCGATGATAATTTACGATAGATCGCCACTCCACCAGCCGCGTTGGTATCTGAGTTAGGTCGATTATTTTCCCTGGATACGCACTCATAACCCTTGATTGGAGTTGGTTCACAAGTGTCGCGCATCCACGTTTCAGTCAATACTAAATAGTCTGATCGTGGTATCACTGTATCTGTTTCAATGTCCGCGGCATGGGCACTTAAACTTTGACAGTTGATGTTCGTTACAATAAGTTGTCCAGCGTCGGTTGCGTCGTCACAGAATTTTACGGCTTGTTTGGTAATTGTGTCTAGAGTGTGTCCACGAAGTCGTAAGTATTCATTGCGAATATCTCGAGTAGTCTGTGAGTCGTTTCCACCATTGAAGTACTGGAAGTTGAAGGCACCGTTTCCATTGTTTTGAGAGTGGTGATTCCTGTTGAACATTTGAAATTGAATGGATGAATTTTTAATTTTAAAGAATCAATTTGAAAATCAAAACACTTATTCAGATCGAAGGTTCAAATTTTTGCTAAATAAATTTGAAATTAAATAAAATTTGTAATTGTAAATGATGAAGTTGAAAATTAAAACATTTACTTATATTAGATGTTAAAATTCTTGCTCAACACAGTTTAAATAAAGTTTTCTTATATCTGCCACTTTTTCTTAATATTTGTAATTTTAAAGAATCAATTCGAAAATCAAAACATTTATTCAGATCGAAGGTTCAAATTTTTGCTAAATAAATTTGAAACTATTTAAAATTTGTAAAATAATAATTAATTAATTAATTAATTTTAAACTAATAATTTACTTAACACTATCAACATTTATCAATAGTATGACATAACCTATAAACTCAGTTTCTCAACTTTTGTGTCAATCTAACAATTAATCAATCAATCATAGTTTACGATAATGAAATATCAGTGTACAATTATTTACCTTTATTGTTGTAGTTGTTGTAAATGACGAATCTAAGCACTCCACATTTTCACTACAGACACAGCTGACGATACTTTAACCACACGTGTGAACTTGTATTATGACGCTTTCTTGTTTTTCCAACGCCAAGAACGTTCGAGAAAGACAAAGACAGAGACAAGCATGCGCCGATTCAATGCGCCTAATTCTCTAGCGCTGCGCGCGCAGCTGCGCGCGCAGCACTCTCGTTCGGTGACTCATCGTAACGTTACCGGGCGTTACACTTTTTCATAAGTGACTCCCAGCCGCAACCTAATTTAAGACGTTGTCACGTCAAAAAAAACTTAAGAAAGTTGTACCTTTCAGCATGTATATTGGGATTGAGACAATAATTCTGAAAGATATTACAGTGACCTTTATTGAAGACACGAGATAACCAAGTGTGAACAAAATACACTCATGGACAAAACTTAAGGAAGTAGTACCTTTTAGCATGTATATTGGGATTCAGATAATAACTCTGAAAGATATTACAGTGACCTTTATTGAAGACACGAGATAACCAAGTGTGAACAAAATACACCATGGACAAAACTTAAGGAAGTAGTACCTTTTAGCATGTATATCAGGATTCAAACAATAACTCTGAAAGATATTACAGTGACCTTTATTGAAGACACACGAGATAACCAAGTGTGAACAAAATACACTCATGGACAAAACTTAAGGAAGTTGTACCTTTTAGCATGTATACCGGGATTCAGACAATAACTCTGAAAGATATTACAGTGACCTTTATTGAAGACACACGAGATAATCAAGTGTGAACAAAATACACTCATGGCCAAAACTTAAGGAAGCTGTACCTTTTAGCATGTATATCGGGATTCAGACAATAACTCTGAAAGATATTACAGTTACCTTTATTGAAGACACACGAGATAACCAAGTGTGAACAAAATACACTCATGGAGACAAAACTTAAGGAAGTTGTGCCTTTTAGCATGTATATCGGGATTCAGACAATAACTCTGAAAGATATTACAGTGACCTTTATTGAAGACATACGAGATAACCAAGTGTGAACAAAATTGCCTCTGTCTCCTTCAAAAAAAAACAAGGAGTGATTTATGCGTAAAGTATGAAACTTCCTTTTGTCCATGAGTGTACATATTTAACCATCATAAAGACAAAACCGATCGCCTTCATGAGAGAGAAGTTGCCTCACTTTTAATCACTAGGATAAAGATAAAGAAAACTTTACATTTCAGTTCCCCGTTGTCCCCATTCTCTATCCATTTAGCCATTTGAGCCTGAATCAATTTGTTAGCGGCGGTTGGTGATTGGCTGATAATTTCTCAGATGACATCATCTCTAAATTACATATTGTAGCAGTTTCCCTCATGACCTATCTACATTTTTACTTTATGCTGGTTATGTGTTCCAAAATAATTTTCATTGAATCGCTTTGTTTATATATGGACTATGTCAACCGCTCAAAAACAAACTTTTATATAAAATGATAGTTGAACGACATTTGAAAATTATCCCGCATGTGTTTCTTTTGAACGAAAAATCGAAATTTATTTTAAGGAGAAATAACGATTATTTCTAACCTTAGGGTTAGAAATTTAAGGAAATTCCCATCCCTGGATACTTTTATTTTTCCATCTATCATTACTCTTCACAATTCATCCTTTCATACTTCATCCCTAATGTTAGAAATAATCGTTATTTATTCTTAAAATAAATTTCGATTTTTCGTTCAAAAGAAACACATGCGGGATAATTTTCAAATGTCGTTCTACAATCATAAGCCGCATTATATTATATTATAAAATGAAAGTTACTTATAAATCTTTTTTTTTTAATGTCAAAATGTATTTTTAGTGATATAAAATTACTAATGTAGTAGTTGAAAACCTTATTATATTTGGAATATTAAAGAGATTCGTATTATTATAAGAAATCCGTAAGGTTCGGTTTTACCTTGTAACCTTTATAAAATCTTCAAACATATATTTAGGAAAGATTAAGAATAAGAAATTAAAAAATATTTATTCCGATAGATGGCGCAAGCCATCAGTAACTTTCAGTTGCACGATAAGGAGATGCCTTTTTTTCATAATTTATGCACCATATTCCAGTACAATGTCACAGTTGTACTATTTTTTCACATTGTGTCGCGGTGTCACGCATTTCTGGCCTTAACTACCCGTTTCATGATTTTTCAGGATGCCTGAATGACCTTTTTTTTTTTTTGGTCGTTGAGGTACAGCTTGCACCACGCTGATGAGGGCCAACAGCCCGAAACGCGTCCGTGGTTATCTTTTCTTGATTAATCAAGAATGGGTATTTGGCCAATTCTGGAATAATTAGAAATCAACGAGAATAGTTTATATTTATTCCGATAGATGGTGCAAGCCATCAGCAACTTTCCGTTGCATGATAAGGAGATGCCTTTTTCTTAATATATTTCGGAGCTTGTTCTTATGAAATATCATTAAATCAGTTCAAAACTGATTTATCTGTGTTTAAGTAATGGACCGAGATATGATAAGAAAGATAGATCTTGTATCTATGAAATATATTGCCACGTGGAAAATTAGGGAAGACAAAAACTTCAGGAGTAGACAACAATTTATTTCAGGGAAGGACAAACTAAGAATGGCAAACAAAAGATAAGCTAAAGAAGGAAGTGTACAGAGTATAGCAAAATATAAACATAAAAAATAATACTCTGCTAATAAAATAATACTTTGTTACAAATATTATTTCTATTGAAGATGGAGATTGTGTCTGGCCGGGCGACATTCATATTGCATACAAATAGGACATTTCTGTCTGGAAGATCTTTCATTTATTGCCCGCCAAATGTTTAACTTTCACTTCTATTCTGACGGTGATAAAGGTTTTTTGTTGAAACGTCGATAAAATACAAAAATATATTTCTAGTCAAAGTGTCCTCATTTTTTGTTTGAAATATAGAATTTCTCTCGTAGGTCGATGTATTCCCATCCCTGGACACTTTTATTCTTCCGTTCATCATCTCTTCACAATTCATCCTTTTATACCTCATCTCTAGAAAGAAACATTTGCGGTAAAACTGGTTAAACGTCGTTTATATATATATATATATATATATATATATATATATATATATATATGTCGTAGCTAAATGAAGAGGCGCAGCCGTTATGCCTAGCGAACAGCGCACCCGCGATGTCTGCCACCTTTATTTTTTGCCCAGCTTTTATAGATGGATAAATTTACATATTTACATTTTAACACAAGCGTAACATATTTACATACTTATTTTGACGAAAATAAATTATAACTCTTGTCATTAACTATAAATTATGACATATATATATTATGCAATTATTTTATTTTTTTAAAACATTTCATTTTTTAATTCATTGACTGTTCTATATTTTTGACCATAGATTTAGAACATACCACTTTTTAATTAATTGTTGTAAATATGATAGTTGAACCTACCTATTTTTTTAATTCACGATTATAGAATTCATTTTATAAATTCTATATTGCTGTGATAAATAATTTTATATGTAAATTACTTCAAGTAATTCAAAAAAAAACTAATTGATGGATAAATAATTTGTTTCCTACTTTTCACGACTGCACCTCCAATTGTATCTTTTCAACAACAAAACAAAAATAATTATAACATATATATATATATTAAAAATAATGAAAGCATATCCTGACCAAAAGCACATGTACTTTTTATATATTTAATAAATATATTATACTTCAAAAAATGATAAAAATAAAACCAAAAAATAAATAAAATTATAATTTAAACATTAACTACGACATAAATACGTTATCTTACCATAACTGCAAAACTAAACCTCTGAAAATATTTGTGTAAAAACAATTTATTTTATAAAAACGAAGCTAGATTCCTGAGGAGAGAGAATCGAAGCTATTCCAGTTCTATCTAAACATTCGACTACCCCTCCACTGAGTCCATTTAAAATGAATAGCTGTAGATATGCAAAGGAGAGTGAAACAGGCAGCACGATACGTCGGGACTCCTGGTAGAGCCATCCTAGTACTGTACTATACACCCGGCAGGAAGGTATTAATTGGTAGTGTTGTTCTCAATAGGAGCGGCTACAAAGGCTGTCTGTACTCCATGTTAGTAGCACCCCCAAACCAGAATCACACTGAGTAGTACTTCCAGGTCTCCATACTAACAGGAGGATACATCCTCCATATGCCTCCTCGCATATTCCCGAATAAGATAATTGTAGTTTGAACAACCCGGCTACCCTTTAACGTGGCTCCAGGAGTCCGGGTTACATCAAGAGAGAGAATTGTATTGTTTAGGTCTGGTAGATGGTACCGACAAAAACACCGTTTTAGAGTTTGCCAATGATGAGCCAGACCTTTCCATTTTTTTTTCTGTAAGACAGTAGAAAACTGTTGTCGTGCTTGTAAAAGTAATATTAGTGATTGTGCCGCAACGAATACAAACACGAAGAGATTTAATAAACATTTCTGTTTTTTTTTTTAAAATCCGAAGAATCATGGAAAGGATGATTTTAAATAAACGACATGTGACAAATAGGTATTGTAGAATTTATCTCCAGGGTAGGTTGTGTGCAACGTCGGCTTACCACGTGCCACAGGAGTTGTCACTCGGATGACTTCACCTGTTATTAATAATAGTTGTCGCAACCTAGCTTGTCTTTCTGATTTATCCTCCATGTCCTCGAACAGTTAAACCTATAGCCAGTAGTATGGAGTGGTGTCTTGTCCATGGAGCAAATCAGATCGGTCCGTGCACCCTGATCACAATACCGGCTAACAAAGGTGCCTTGTTCATATGGATGTCCTGTTCTGGATTGATGTCTGCAATATAGAGGGCTGTAGTATAATGGAGTACTGGAAAACATTATATCCTTGGATACATGCACAGAGAGAGAATATCGAAATCGGAGTGCTAAACCTGCTTGATGTATTCCTTACACTTTTTCTAAAATTGAAATTAACTTTTAAAAAACAATAAGAAAAGTAATGACGTTTGTTGGAGACTGCTACGTTGTATAGATATAATGATGACTAAAATGAAATAATCTCGCGCATGCGCAGCACTGATTGGCAACCGCCGATGGTGCTGGGAAACAGAAGAGAACCAATGAACCAACATCGAGTTCCTCTGTACAGCCATACAACCACAAAATCCGTTTATTAAGACACCTCTTCTTAATAGATTTGTGTTCCAGAGTCCCCAATAAGAAGAAAAACAATAAGATTATCAAAAAATAAATAAGTAATCAACTATAACCAGTCTTGGTGGTACGGTATAACAATCACTACATGTCTTTTAGTAATCATCTTTCCCATTTTAAACGATATTTTCACTTTCTCTGCTGAACTGTAGAATTGTTAGTAAAATTAGAAAAAATCTCTCATCGGCCAATGAATCAGGATAAAAAGTTTGTAAATCTTTGAATTGTTAAGATGATAGGCATTTGAAACTGCTCATTTTTCTTTTCCCTCTCTTATGTACTGGCATATATATAAAACTAATAAGAGGCATATATAATAGTGATTGGATCATTTTCGCTTTGTTAAAACACAAAATCATATATTTCTATTTGATAAAAAATACTCCTTTTTATAATTAACGCTCTACGCTGTCCATCACAAGGTGTCTACCATGGACATACACTCATGGACAAAATTTAAGAAAGTTGTACCTTTTAGAATATATATCGGGATTGAGATAATAACTCTGAAATATATTACAGTGACCTTTATTGGAGACACACGAGATAACCAAGTGTGAACAAAATACACTCATGGACAAAACTTAAGGAAGTTGTACCTTTTAGAATGTATATCGGGATTCAGACAATAACTCTGAAAGATATTACAGTGACCTTTATTGAAGACACAAGAGATAACCAAGTGTGAATTAAATTGCTTTTGTATCCTTAAAAAAACAGAGATAGACTACCGTAGATATCAAAATAAGAAACTTTCTTAAGTTTTGTCCATGAGTGTATATTCAACCAATGCATGACTAACGACAGCAGTTTGACAGACTGAGGAAGATAGACGAGGTCTGTACCACCATTCTGTGGGTCATCGCTGATCCTCTAGAGACAATCAAACCACCTTATGGGCCTTCTTAGAGAACCCCTTGACACTAAGGGGGTCGTAAAAGAAACGTGCCGCGATTCAAATCTTCGTAATCTCCAATTATGGGGTGTTTTTCCCCCGAGTTCCGTTGACTACACATGAGGTTTTGGGATACAGAGCAAGAGAGAAGCACTTGGCCCATTATCATTCATGCTTCGTCTTGTTGGGTATGGCCAATTTTATATATTTGTGATTAACTCACTAGGATTCAATACAATGGAATATCGCGCCATCTGTATATGTCAATTGTAACTATTTTAGCGAGAGTTATTCTTTTTATAAATAAAACTGATTTCTTATTATCCTTATTACAATTGTATAAAATATTGGGAAGGGCTTGGTTCATCAGAGGTATAACCTCGTAGCGGTTTCGCCAATTTAATCTTCCAGACCGTTCTAGTTCTGTATTAGGTTGTTGTGTTTATATAATCGGCACTTTAGAGGAATTCTTGGTAAAGGTTTTTAAGGAAATTATGCAAATAAGCATTGAGGACAGTAGAAATATTTACAAATACATATGATTCCCCCACTCCTAGCTGTGCTTTCCAGCCGCTTTCATGACATCATTTTGAGTTGAGAAATAGATATCTTCTGAACTTGCAACTAAAAGTTGCTGATGGCTTGAGCCATCTATCAGAATTAATATCAATTTATCGTTTTTTTTTTTATTATTTTAGAATTTGTTAAATATCCTTTCTTGATTAATCAAGAAAAATATTAGTTTATATTTATTCCGATAGATGGCGCAAGCCATCAGCAACTTTTATTTACACAATCAGGAGATGTATTTTTCTTAATGTATCCACCGGATCCCAGTACAGTATCACTTTGGTACTATTTTTCATATCATTTTAATTGTATTTTTTAATGGAGATTTCAAGCAAGAGTTTATTCTGTGATTTATCCGGCGTATATGCGACGTTGTAATGTGGCCCCAACAATTGAATCCACATGGCAACTCTTGAGAAACAGACATTACCCCATCTCCCAAAAAAATATAATCAATTCCCGTTGCTAGGATCCCATTTAAAATTCCTATTTGCATATTGCGAAAGATATTTCTCGAGAAAAATTCAATTTATTACCATAGAAAACTACTATCTTATTTAAAAAGTCGTTCATTGGTATGCACACTCGGTGTTTATAAACCCATTTCACATTAATATCATATATTAACATATCGATTTTACATATTCATATATTATGATATATAAATATTTCTGTGACTATTAATATACACTGTGTTTCCATGAAGATTAATATATTTTAAGATGTTTGCAAAAGATAAATATAACATAAGGGAAAGATGCTTATCTCTCTTTATTTAAATTAAGACTTTTATTTCTATAAGTGTTTTCTTTGAATAGAAAATCAAGAAATTGGGTTGGCTAAATATATTTGGAACAACCAAATCAACGCTATGCATATATATGGGGAGTAATTATAGAGGGAAAACTTTTATACGCTCATGGAAGTGGAAAGTCTTTGATGTCGCCGGTCGTCAATTATTATTATTAATTTTTAAGAGACACAGAGACAATTTTGTTCACACTTGGTTATCTCATGTATATTCAATAAAAGTCACTATGTATCAAATATCTTTCAGAGTTATTGTCTGAATCCCAATATACATGCTAAAAGGTACAACTTCCTTAAGTTTTGTCCATGAGTGTAAGTCAAACACACTTTTACACATAAAGAAGGCATATCCTGACCTAAAGCACATGTGCTTTTTAGATGGCAGAGCGCCATCTAGTGGAGCAAAAATAAACTAAACGTTTATTTAACTTGCTCCGTGATATTTGGCCAACCCAATTTCTTGATAAATCAAGAAAAGCCATCCATGAACGCGTTTCGCGTTGTTGGCGCTCGTCAGCGTGGAGTAGGCTGTACCACTGAGACCAAAAATAGCTTTGGTCCCAGAGACTTCTTGAAAAACCAAGAAATGGGTATTCAAAGCCAAACTTGCGTAAATACGCTTAACACATGAGAAAACGATAGAAAATTTTCTTCGAGTGTTTTCGTGACATTTGAATATTTTTCCCTTTCTTTAAAAACAAAAAAGTTTAAAACCTGGTCAGACTATAACAAAGGAGATAAAATTTGGACTGAGAAAATCAGTATTTACAACGTTGCCAAATAGCCGTGTTGAATTTCACAGAATAAAAGTTTGTTTGGTTAGTTTTTTTTTTCTTTTCTTCTTGGCTAGGAAAAAAACATTGTAGAATATTTAAAAACTTTGTTTACAAGTCAAAAGAATGAAGAATATGAAGCAGTTGTTTGTTCTTTAAGTAAAAGTGGTTTTCAAAAGATGAATTACAGTCGTTAGGTTATTTTATGTTGAGGGAAAAATAATTTCAAAAGTTGCATATATTTAATTCTATGGGGTTTTAATGATTTTTTTCGTGATATCACACATATTCTTTTTTTTTTCCTCAAAAAATATTTAAATGATAACTTTAAATATATAAGATATTAAAGATTAGTTTTAATTATTAATCAAGATTGTGTGTGAATATGTGAGAAAGATGTAATATCGTTGTTGTTTTCTTGGCCGACTGTTTTACATATGGTGTTATCTTAAAATTGCTTGTTTTGAATATTTTTTTAGATTGAGTTGAATGAATTGCTGATTTTTTTTTTTTTTTTTGTATTTATATATAAATATAATTAACTCTGTTGATTTTTTTTGTATTTAATCGATAACAGCGAAGTTACGCATGTTAAAGTTAGGAAAAATATTTTGATGTTAAGCAAAACCTGCTCCATCTCGTTTTACATAAATGTTGAAAATTTGGTCGAAATTGATGCATTGTAACGAAAGTTTTTAGCGAACACCACTTATGAAATTTCCATTTTATTAATATAGATTTAAAAAAAGTGTCGGTTGGAGATGAAAAAGAGTTTGCTTGAAAATCATTTCTAAGAAAAAGGTGGAAACCTTCATTACAGCATATATAAAGCAGAATCGTCCAATACAGTATTAGATCTCTATGAAGCGGTCTGGTAGATTAAATTACCGAAACCGCTGGGAGGGTTCGCCACTGATGATCCAAGCCCGTCCCAATATTTTTTTCAGCGCAGTAAGGACAGTAGAAGTTTGTTTTCTATTTAAAAATAAACATTCGTGGTTTAATGCTTCCATTTCCTATATAGTTGGTATGTTATCACCTTAAGATTATATATATATATGTGAAAATAAAGAAGGCATCTCCTGACCACGAGCACATGTGCGTTTTAGATGGCAGTGCGCCTTAAAGATGCCTTCTTTATTTTTAATATCAACACCTGACCCACTTATATTTTTGTTTTTTCTATTGTTTTTTCATATATATATATGTGAAAAATTAATTTTGAAATAGAAAAAAGGTCAGGTGTTGATAGTAAAAACAAAAAAGATATTTCCTGACTGCACTCACACGAGCATTTCTTGCTTAAGCCCGAAACGCGTACGTGGTTGGCTTTTCTTGATTTATCAGGAAATTGGATTGGTCAAATATCACGTAACAAGTTAAATAAACGTTTAGTTTATTTTTGTTCCACTACATTGTTCTCTACCATCTAGAAATGTTCATGTGAGCGCGTTCAGGATATGTCTGTTTTTTTGTCTTTAATATATATACACACTGTATATAACTTATGTATGTCCTAACTAAAAAAGAAACTAACCAAACAATGTACATTATGTAAATAAGTTATTCATTTTTTTTATTCTTACGCCTTAAGCTAGGCAGTACTTTTACCAAATTATGTTCAGACCATTTGGCAATACTTTTTGATATCTTCAATATGATAAACTTGGCAAACAATAATAGACAGACATCGACATGGAAATTCAGAGAAAAATCGGCGAATTGGACCAAATTTGCTGAGAGTATTTCGCCTTCGGATTTACTGGATTTAAATTCAGCTTCTAAGCATATTGTCAATTGTGAAGATATTGATAATGTGGTAAACAAATTGACAAATTTAGTAATTGAAGCTGCATACTCTTCTCTCGACGTCAAGCATCACACCTCTATAAACACGACTACTTCCAAAAATTGGTGGAATAAAGAGCTTGAACAATTAAAAGAACATTTACATTATCTCAGGAATTTGTATTATAGAGGGGGTAACCTGAATCCGAGTATTTACAGAGCGGCAAGAAATAAATACTTAAGAGCCATCAATAGAGCAAAAAAGACGTCGTGGAAAATATTTATTGAAGAAAATGAGTCTACGAATGCTTTCGGGAATGCATACAGGATTTTTAAACGGTTAAGATCGGCCGATATTCAAGTGGGCATACCATTACTGAATAAAACTGCAGAATGCATGAGAGAGCAAAAGATGAAGGAAATGCTAACAGCATTTTTTCCTGATGATGATGTGCGGTTGGACAATGAAGAACACACTTTAATTAGAAATCACATCCCAAGTTTTACCAACAGGGAAATCATTTTTATTACTGAAAAGGAAATAAAGGATTTGTGCTCGAATCTTAATATCAGAAAGGCTCCTGGTCCAGATAACGTGAGTAATTATATGATTAAGCACTCATTATTATCAATCCTACCCAGTTTAGTCAAACTCTTTAATGAGTGTCTGGTGCTGGGTTACTATCCTGAAAGCTGGAAACATTCGGTATTAAAAATTATTACGAAACCGCAAAAAGCTGACTACGAAGCAATTAATAGCTATCGCCCAATTTCACTAACATCAAATTTCTCAAAAATATTTGAAACGATCATTAAAAATAAAATACTCAATTATTATAATCATAATAACTTACTGAGCCATAGACAACATGGATTTACGAAAAGAAAATCTACAATAACGGCATTGGACAAAATAACCGAGACCATACTGAAACACAAACAAAACGAATTGGTTGCATTGATTGCCATTGATATAAGTGGTGCATTTGATAATGCGTGGTGGCCTGCCTTAATAAAAAGAATGGACGAAGACCACGTCCCAGCAGTTCTTATAAAAATTATCCAATCATTTTTAAATCGGAGAAGAAAAACAAGTCTTACCTTCTCGAATACAACAATTTCGAAATATTTATCAAAGGGATGTCCTCAAGGCGGACCATTATCACCTTTATTGTGGAATATAGTCCTGAATGATTTGTTGATCAACTTCGCATCCCCAAATTCTGAAATAATCTGTTATGCGGATGATGTTTCGATTGTTTGCTGGCACAAGACCATAGAAGGGTTAAAAAATGAAACAGAAAGAACTTTAAATTATGTAATACAATGGTGTACAAGAAATAAGCTAAAGCTAAGCCCGGAGAAAACCGGCTTAATACATATGCACGGCAAACAAAATATTCCAATGGGAACTCCAAATTTCATAATAAAACCAGTGGAAGAGGTAAAAATTTTAGGTATAAAATTTTCTAATCACAGAATTAAGTCAAAAATTAACTTCACACCCCACATTAATGATATTCTTTGTAAAATCAACCGTATGAAAAATCTTTTATTTTCACTCTGTGGGAAGATGTGGGGATTGGATGCTAAAAAAAGATTAATTTTATATAAAACTCTTTTCAGGCCAATACTAACCTATGGATCTGAAATATGGTATAAATTTATTAATAAAAGAAGTAAGCAAAGATTAAACTCTCAGCAATATCAGATTCTTCTTTGGGTAGTGAGAGCCTATAAAACGACCTCATCAAATTGTATTCATAGTTTGGCAAAAATACCTATTCTCACAGATCAAATAGAATCGTTGATAATAAAATACGATTTGGCCAATTTATCAAAAGAAGAAATTAATGTATTCAGACCGCATGCCCCGACTATAATTCATAACTACATAGAATCAAGAATGTCTGAAACAATAGCTAACACTAATGAAACATTCAGAAAATTTTTCCCATTTGGAATTCCTTTTTATTTTCGTCCGAATTTTTATAACTCACAGTTCGTCACGGGTCATGGTAATTTTGGAGAATTTCTGTCGAAAATCGGGGCAACGGATGATCCTAGCTGTTTCTGTGGAAAAGAAAACCAAGACTCAATGCATTTATTGATGGAATGTCCGATATTCCACAGCTACAGAAGTAATCATTTTTATCCCATCGAAGAGGTTTGCGAATTTGTATATAACAAAGACACTTATGTAAAATTCAATAATTTTTGTACGTTCATTTTAGATTTTCTCTTCTGTTTAAGAAAACCATAGTTTCAGTTTTAATTGTGTTTTTAACCGGTTATTGTGTTGTATATACTGAATTGTATATAGGTTGCTAAAATAATTTATTTTGGATTTTCTCTTCTGTTTGAGAAAACCATCGTTTCAGTTTTAATTGTGTTCTTAGTCGGTTATTGAGTTGTATATAGGTTGATAAAATAATCCATTTTGGATTTTCTCTTCTGTTTTAGAGTGCCATCGTTTAAGTTTTAATTATGTTTTTAGTCCGGTTATTAAATTGTATAAAATGAATTGTATATAATCTACTAAAATGTATTTAGGCGCAAGTATCCCGAGCTGGGATATCGCGTCCGATATGTCAAATAAAATTTAAAAAAATAAACAAACTTTTATTCTGTGAAATTCAACACGGCTATTTGGCAACGTTGTAAATACTGATTTTCTCAGTCCAAATTTTATCTACTTTGTTAAAGTATTGTATATATATATGTTATATTAAAATATTGTTTTGTTTAAAAATATATTTTATAGATACATATACTGTTAAATCGACCGCCAGAGGTCAGGCTTCCCCTATAAAAACTCGTTGTTGTCGTATCCCGTTGGTCAGCTCAGGACTTTTGTACATTATGTAAATAAGTTATTCATTTTTTTTTATTCTTACGCCTTAAGCTAGGCAGTACTTTTACCAAATTATGTATTTTTTTTTATATATTCCTTTAACTCAATTAAATTACTGCTCAAAACTATTTTTCATTATCATACTTTAAAGATTTCAACCACGACTGCATTAACATAGTATAATCCTCAAGATTATCAAAAATCAACAGAAATCTTATCATTTTTATTTATAACATATATATGTAGACACAAATGTAAAGACATACATGTATGGCAGCGCAAATGTCCCTAGGGGGACATAGCGCTTTAAATTGAAATAAAATTTAAAATGTTCTAACTCATACGTCACTGAATTTACTTTCATTAAATTGCTTCTTCAAACTGATTCCCGGCGCAAAATTCAGCTTTTTTAACCCTATAGGGGCCGGCCGTTTTCAAGGTCATTCCTGATTATTGTTAGCCTTCAAAAGACATCAAACTATTCTTTAAATTATTATTATTTTTTAAAATAAACGCTTTTATGGTTCATACAAACATATGAAACACAATGCAACAAAATATACGCTTTAAAATACAATGAATTAATTTTCATTAGATTTTTTTAAGGAGAAAAGGAGCATCAAGTCACATCAAACCGATACATCGTCTTGCCTGGTGCTTAAAGGGTTAAAAGACTTTCTTAGAAGATGGGATAGAGTTCTCAAACACAAGTTTAGCTTTTCGGTTTAGATACATTCTCTAATTTCTGCGTCGCATGTACAACGAGACGGGAGGGTGTTCTAGTACCTATTTATCCGGATAATCAAATGCCTTTTTTACAATTGTAACAAAATACACTCATGAACAACACTTAAGGAAGTTGTACCTTTTGACATGTATATCGGGATTCAAACAGTAACTCTGAAAGATATTACAATGACCTTTATTGAAGACACGCGAGATAACCAAGTGTAAACTAAATTGACTCTGTCTCCTTCAAAGACACATCATTTTTAAAAGAATCGTATTTAAAATGTTTGTTTTCTTCTATTAGCCCAGGGGATATTAACAAAGAAATAAATACTGCATGTATATTAATTTTCACAATATTGACCTCTCCCGCAATGAATTATTCACACAGGAGAATATTCAAATACAAAATCCCCACAGATTATAACAAGAAAGAAATTGCTTACTAAGTATGTTGACAAATCAACGCTGAATGCATTTTCCAAATTAACTTGATTGCTTAGAGAATTATTGTGTGTGATAAAAGAGCTATGTACCTAAACGAAAATTAAAAGTTATCGTTAAACTGCGCGACAATGAAGAATTTGAGGTCTTCCTTTTCGGCATTGGCTTAAAAATATATGTATGTTATATTCAATTTAATTTTTATGATATATAAATATTTTTTCTAATTTGACCAAAAAACAAAAAGCTTTTAAAAAAAAAATTGTGCTGTTGTATATATAGATTTGTTTTTTTCGTTTGGATGGGTTAAATGTGTTTTTTCTAATAAACTCATTTGCCAAAAATATGATATAGTTAAATGTGTTTAAATAAAGTAAGCATATTTGCTAATAATTAAAAATCATTCTTCCTTTTTTTTTAGTAAGTAAAATTTGCATTCGACAAACTAAACATCCACTTAATAACCAATATTACTTTTCTTTATTCTCTCCTTCTCCACTCGGAATATAATATGTATATTTGTATTTAACGTATATATTTAAACTTAAAATCATATTTACATTCATGTGTGGACAAAACTTAAGGATGAGGAAAATCTTTGCTGTCGTCAATCGTCTTTTTTTTTTTTTTTGAAGGAGACAGAGTCAATTTTGTTCACATTTGGTTATCTCGTCTTCTTCTTCTTCTTTCTTATCTCCACCCAATCACACTAAGGTATCAAGCCTGTAAAGCTTGAGACTTCTGATGGTGTCCGCCGGGGAAGAGTAGAGCTCATCAATGGATGAGTCAATACAGTCTTCAATAAAGTTCACTGTATTATCTTTCAGAGTTATTGTCTGAATCGCGATATACATGCTAAAAGATAAAACTTCCTTAAGTTTTGTTCATGAATGTGAAAGATATTGCCACGTGGAAAATTAGGGAATACAAAAAACTTCAGGAGGAGACAACAATTTATTTCAGGCAAGGACAAACTATGAATGATAAACAAAAGATAAGCCACACGAGGTAAATATATAGAGTAGTAAAATATAAACATAAAAATGACCACTCTATTAATAAAAAATAATAAAATTAATAAATACTTTGTTACAATATAATATTGAATATAGATATAAAAATAGGCACCTCTTACTTTTAAAAATGTACAAAAACATTGTTTGTTTGTTTATAAACCCAATACATAATACCAACAATTTGGAACATTGTCAGACCCTATTTGGTATAAATCTTTGAACCATAGTAGATGACAGATTGTTATTAAAACCTACCGGAGATTTAAGACCAACATTTTAAAGTCCTTTAGTTTTGTCTTAAACATCAACTATAATATAGGACCTTTAATTAACCCTTATTTACTGGGCGCCAAATTTTTTAACGTAATTACTTCGGCCCCCCTCAGGCCGAGTTTTTAATTTAAAAAACATAAATTTCTCAATAATTTAAAAATAATCTATGCTTTTTTTACATGTAGTTTAAACATTAGTAAATACTTAGATAATGAAATAATTTGATTTTTTTTAATTAAGTAAGACTTATAAAAAGGCATATTCTGACACATGAGCATTTTATATGCAGTTAAACCTGTCTATAGCGCCGCCTCTTGGGACTTACCAAAATAGGATGCTATAGAGAGGGAGGGTGCTATAGACAGGTCACTTTTAATGTAAATCGCATCGTACTACGTATTTAAAATCGGGCGCTCTAGACAGGTTTAACTGTATATCTCTATATATATAAAAATGAATGTTTGTATGTTTGTCTGTTTGTCTGTCTGTATGTCCGGTATACAAATTCGCAATAGTTCACTAATTCAAACCAAAATTTCCATACATAGGTAAAAGAATACGGGGAAGACGATAGGCTATTTTAAAAAATATATAAATCAATTATTAAAACTATATATTTGTAGTCAGAAAATGATGATGACGATATTGCTGTATCATGTTTGATTATCAGATACAAAATTATATCGGGAAAAATTCCAAAAAGCAGAGACCACGGGTGAAACCAGTTCATTATTTTGTATACAGGAACAAAATTCTAACAGAAAAACATTCATTCGAGCAGAAAACAAAAGCCAGATCATCTTTCTATAAAAATATCGCTTCTCAGACACAAAGTTTGGAGCGGGACGTTTCACAAAAGTGACATCCACGGCGCCAATTTATAATTGTAACGAATAGTATTTGAATAGGGTACATTTAATAGGGTAAAACCCGGGCGTTGCCCGGGTCATTCGGCTAGTATATTATATAATCTAAAAATTCGAATATTTCTATATTTTAAAAAATATATATTTTATTTTATTCATTGATAATTTTACTTTTGTTATCGTCGTTTTTTAGAAAGACTTTCAGTTTTTGTTGTAAATATGCGTAGTTAATATATCTATCCTTTTAAATCACTAATATAGGATTAACTTTATAAATTCTATATAATGTGAAAATAACTAATGTGTAATCTTTCCTCAAGTAATTGAAAATAAAAGCTACTTGACGGTAACTAATTATCTTTTTCTTATCACGACTGCACCTCAACCCTTTATCTTATCGATCCTTTGTCTTATCAAGCCTTATCTAACAACAACAACAAAATATTCATAACATATATATATATTTCATTTTTATATCAACACCTGATCTTTTTCTATATTTTTCTTACTTTTTTATCACATGCTCAGCGTACTTACGCAATGTGTCTTCAATAACGGTCACTTATGTTTTTGCGCAATAACTTGATATAAAGAGAGCCATCTCTAGAAATATATTTTAAAATGTGTTTTTCTTTCACAGATCCAACCAGGTACGTCTTTTTAATATCATCATAATCTCATTTTATATCTGTTTTTCTAGACTATAGAATCTACAATAATTTAATAGTAACAGATCCAAGTGTTTTTATTTCCAGTAAAGAAATGTATATTAAATTCAATACCTTTTGTAAATATATTTTAAATTATATAGCAACAAATATCTTTTAAGAAACTGATAATTTATATTGTTCTGAAAATAGAGCAAATTCATACTTAAATCATTAGATTTGTTTATACAAAAATGTAATGCCTCGATAAAGGTTAGCGTTCAGCCAACCGAAATATTGGCAAATAAATCTTTTATTTAATCCAATATATGCCTTTTTATTATCTAATAATTTATATTATGTTGATTGTACGCATTCTTTGTTTCGTACACAGTTCTTTTTTCTCGGGTTTTTTTTTTCTCTCTTTCTCATTGTTAACATCATATGACTATTCTATTCACGGCCTAAAAGTATTGTAAATATGTATAGACAAATGTAAAGGTAAACATGTATGACAGCGCAAGTGTCCCTAGGAGGACATAGCGCTTTAAATTGAAATAAAATAAATAAATATTCATAATTTCATTAATAACCATTTCCTTAAGCGAACACATTTTTTTTCAAATCTAAATTGATTTGAACTCTGACAACCTCCAATGAGAAACTACCTCCAGGAGACACCAGGAATATCTATGTTTCTAACACTTGTGTTCGACGGTACCTATACAACAATAGGAAAGCTTGTCTGACTTCTCCCATTGAAAGTATTCTAATGAAAATTAAAAATATCATTACTTAGTTACTTCTGTTGCTTATATATTTCAATAAGTATTGAACAATATTATTATAAAACAAGAATATAAAACAGTAGCGATGTGTTTCTTTATTCGTGTAAAGTACAAGCTTTCGGATCTTTATAATCTTTATATAGGCATAGCTATAAGTTGAGAGAATGTGGATATATACATATATACACATACATACATACACAAGTCTTTATTAAGACATTCCGTCTTATACAAACGATTCTCCTGTTAGAAATGAATCTAAAAAGAAATGAGAAGCAGGGAAAGAAACTGAATCCTCGCTCAGAAAAGAGAAAAAGAAGAAAAGGAAAGAATATCTACACTGCGTGACATTGAAAATGGAACACCAAGAAATAGTGGCCAGAAAATTATGCAAATTTCAGGGTAGACGCGCCTAACCGAGTTATGCAAATGATGTAAAATGCGCAGCTCTCGTGCGCACATGGAGTAAGATATAAGGGAAGGAACTTGCAGAAAGGACAGTATTCGTGTCGTTATTTCTTCAAGGAAAATCATTGTAGAAATTTTGTTCTTGTGTCAAAAGACACGTGTAATAACAGAGAATGCCAGGTCATCGTAAACGGAGGCAGTTCAAGCAGACAGACGCTTTTACGAGGGGCATGGTGATCGGACTGAAAAGGGCAGGTTGGTCCATACGTCAAATCGCAGCTGATACACACCTTGGTGCGTCCACGGTGCACCGACTGTGGAGAAGATGGTTGGAACAAGGAAATGTGGCAATTTATAGGAATGTCGGTGCAACCAGAGTGACGTCAGCACGTGTGGATCAGCGTATCCTTCGACAAGCAGTGGCGGCCCCCAAGCCACTTGTACCGCCATCCTGCAACATGTGCAAGACACCCTAGATCATTCCATCTCGACCAGAACCATTTCCCGTCGATTGGTTGCTAATGGCTTGCACTCATGCCGTCCGCTAAGAAGACTGCCATTGACCCCACCGAATAGGCGCCAACGTTAGGAATGGTGCCGGGCTAGATCGACGTGGATGACGGAATGGCACAGGGTCGTGTTCTCAGATGAGTCGCGTTTCTGCTTGTCCAGTGATAGTCGCCGTGTACGCGTGTGGCGTCGACGTGGAGAAAGGTCCAATCCGACAGCAATTGTGGAAAGCCCCACCGTGCGACAACGTGGAATCATGGTTTGGGGCGCAATCGCGTTGAAATAAAGATCACTTATTGTTCGTCCCTGTCTCTCTCTGTCTGCCGAGTTTCATCACTTTCTGGCCACTATTTCTTGGTGTTCCATTTTCAATGTCACGCAGTGTATATACAAAAGTTAAGACTATATATTATTTAAATATATTTATATTTTATTTACATAGATATTTAAAGACACAACAAAAATTAAATTTACATAAACATATTTATTTTTAATTAAAAAAGGGCATATATTGGTAAAATAAATGATATTTTGATCCAATATATGCCTTTTTTAATTAAAGATTTATTTATGGATTGCTCTATTTTCAAAATATATTTCATAAAACTATAGAACATCTACATATAGTAGACATAGCCTGTAGAAGGATTATAAAGATCCGAAAGCTTGTACTGTGCACAAATAAAAAAACACATTGCTACTGTTTTATATTCTTGTTTTATACCTTTATAGCAATTTTCTATTCAAATAGAATATTATTTTATCACAACTTTATTCCTATATGTTAGGTATATTAATTCAAAGAATTTTTCTCTATGTAAATAAATTATATAGATATATGAATAAATATAAATTGATGATGATAACATTAGCTAGTATATGATCATTAACAATTGGCAACTGAGTTAGTGCCTTCTTGATTCTTTTTTTTTTTTTTTATTTCTTCTTAATTCTTAAATTTTACTTTTGTAGTTTCTATGCATAAAGATAACATTAAAAATATATTTAAGTAACATTTTCTCTTTTTTACCCCCAAAAACACCAACACTATATAGGAAGATATCAGTCAATCTCAATATATAATTGTAGTAGTAGAAATAAATATCGTATTTTTTAAACTTTGATTGTTTCCCTATGTACTCAATTCATCCATGATATCATGAAATCTGAACTACATTACAGTACCTGACCGATATATTTGTGAAAGAATAGGTAAGATGGGAATTGAGAGCATAGTTTACGCCTTTGTTTAACCTTCTCAATACTGCCCAATTTGGATATTTCATTGAAGTGGATCTAAGGAGATCTTAATCAACATAAGGGTACATAAAGGTAGAACATGATATTGTAGAAAGGAATTTATTATATTTTATGTACAGATTATTAGTTTTTATATATTATTATACACCCATACCTCGCTTTGCGTCGTTCCAAAAAAACACGACGCAAAGTGAAAATATGTGAAGGCGCAATCAAAAACAAAGGTGTTGCCATATTTTAGGGAAAAAAATCAAAAAATTAAAGACTGGAATCCAAAACAACGCAACTACGAAAATCTAACGATGCACAGTGAAAATCAGTAAAAATTAAGCAGCGACGCAACTTTGAAAAAAACGCAAAGCGAGGTATTGGTGTATTTATATTTTGCTACTCTAGAAACCTCCCTCATTGCTTAACTTGTATCTTATAAATGTTGATTTGTGTTTGTGTCTTAAATGTGTTATTCTGAAGTTTGAATTTTCTTAATTTTCCACGTTACAATATCTTAAGGTCCATTTCATTCTTTAACTCACTAATTAAGAAAATTGGCCGTTGGAATTTTTGCTAATATAGGTGTGATGTTCCTCCGATTAAATAAATAAATATTGTCACGAAATTGGTTTTATGTAAATCAAATGTAAAGCAAATGTCTCTCTTAGTAAATATGTAAATACTTTTATGTTTAATGTTATATAAGGAAGATATGTAAATTCTGTTAACTGATTTTCCATTTCTTGTTTCTAGTTTTGTTGTGAGGGAAAACATCACTCACATAGTGTATCAATTGATTAATAAAATTCTAATTTAAACTGTGACAATATGCTTTACCAAATTAAGTAACAAAATTTAATTATATATCTTTCTAATGCTATATATATACATTTTTAATATATTCATAACAACAACAACAATTAAAACAGGTAAATAGTATGGGTAACTATTGCTCACAACAACAATAATTACAGTTATTAAAATTACAAATATATTCTCACAATGAGTATCTTTTATATTTAAAAAACGCTAGCTTTCAAGCGTTAATCTCAGAAGAAATCAATAGATCAATTTTATAGGTTCTGGATGCCCTAAAAATTAAAATAGACATATTCCATAAAATAGTTAAATTACAAACCAATTCAAAAATTTTCAGTTATAAATATCCACGCTGCGCGCGTTTGTTTTTGTAAATATTTCTGGTGGGATCAAGTCGATATTATTGTAAGCCCGTTGAAGAGCGATTAACGCTTGAAAGCTAGCGTTTTTTAAATGAAAAAGATACTCATTGTGAGAATATATTTGTAATTTTAATACTTTTTTTCACAATTTTATCATGAATAGAGAATAATTACAGTGCTGTCAAATCCAAACAACCAAAAATAAATTTATTAAACAGAGTATATTATTATAAAGTATATTACAATAGGAGATAGTAAAATGTATTTCAGTGTTTTCTCCATCTTTCCTCCCCTCCCAAAAAAAAAAGCATAAGAGGCCGCAACTTCTTTATTTATTTTATTAAAGGAAGCTTTCAGACAAGTCCTTCTTGGGTTTGAAGGGATTTCCCGATAGCTTCCTTTAATTAAGTAAATAAAAATAATTACGGCGTTTTATGCTTTTTTTGTAATATATAATGATATTTTGATGGGCCTGTGGTAGATGTTTTTAAGAAATAGCCTTAGCCTTTTTTTATCAAATTAATTATTTTTTATTTAAATATCAACTGACAAATTAAAATGGTGGCTAATATCTACATCTACCAAACGAACTAACTATGTATATATAGAACTTCTATATTTTCAGGTCACAGAGTTATCAAAAAAAAAAATACAAATTATTATTTATTTTAAAATAAAACATCGTGAAGTATTATTATTTTGCATATTGGTTATTTAATAAAAATATAGTTTTTAAACACTTTTAAAATATTACAAGTTAAAAAAAAAATGAAGAGCACGACTACAGGCCTATTTTTTATCTTTAAAAAATTCTAATACAGTCGGAATTTGGATAATTTCGAAGCTCCAAGGTACCAAAAAAAATTCGAAATATTCAAAAATTCGATTTAAAAATGTTTTGAATAAAAGGAACCAAGATAAATATTCGAATTAAAAATGTTTTGAATAAAAGGGACTAAGATAAATATTCGAATTAAAAGACGTTTTCGAATTATTCAAGTTCTACTGTATATACATTTTTCATCTATTTTAAATATCCATTTCAATTTTTATATGTATGTAATTAAAAAGGCATATATTGGATCAAAATATCATTTATTTTACCAATATTTCAGTTAGCTGAACGCCAACCTTTATCAAGGTGTTATAACATTTTAAAGTGTGTCAACAACAAACTCAGCGCCACATAACGTCAACAGCATTAAGTTTTTAAAAATATTTTGTTATATTCAAAGGTTGGTGTTCAGCCAACTGAAATATTGGTAAAATAAATGATATTTTGATCCAATATATGCCTTTTTAATTAAAGAATTATCTATGGATTGCTCTATTTTCAAATATCTATTTATATGTAACAGAACTTATATATTTGTTCATTTGTATTTTGAAACACTATATGACAACGTGTACTTTTTTAAACATGTTAAATAAACTAATAAAAAATTATTTGAAAAAGTAAAAATAAAAGGTTTCTTTTAATTTTATATTTGCAGGCTTTCGAGCAATTATACTGCTCTTCAACGGGCTAATACACACACACACACAAAAGCCTTTATTAAGACACACAGGTCTTACAGAGGATTCTCCTTGGGGTTACAAGACGGAGAAACCCATGAAAGTGGGAAATATACAAAGGGGTAAAAATGGAGAAATATTATATACACATGGTAAATATGCGTTTCTTTATTCATTTAGAGATTGTACATAGAATATCAGCCCGTTGAAGAGCAGTATATTTGCTCGGTAGCTTGCAAATTCAAAATTAAAAGAAACTTTTTAACCTGATTTTTATTTTTACTTTTTCAAATAATTTCTGGGTAAGTATTGCTCACATAATAAAAATTATAGACATATAGATCCCCTGAGGAGATACAACAACAACAACAACAAAAGCCTTTATTTAGGGTCACTGACCCTATACAGGATTCACCAGAGGTATGCATAAGAACAAAGCAGTGAGACAAAGGAAATAACGATATATACAGAGTAAAAAGAGAAAGAGAAAAAAAAACAAGAAAAGGAAAAAAATAATAAGAAGAAGAAAGAGGGAAGCAAGAAATCAACACAAAAAGAGTAGCAGTAAGAAAGTGAGGAGTGAGTCCCTGAGGAGATACACAGATGATCTAAAACAATGGACTGGACTGAAGATGGCGGAGGAAATATGGAGAGACCATGTGGTCCTTCTTTGTTACTCTCCTCCTTCAGAGAGTCACTGAAATATCGGGGGAAGAGAAAATATAGAAATATTGATGAAACTGTATCTTTTTCTAACAAACCGGCGCAAATGATGTCAATAACATTTAACTTTATTGAGGCGTGATTTTAATGAAGATTTGCCGTCGTTATAAACCCGTTCGTTGAACGAGCCTCATTCGTCTAATCATTATTTTAATAGTAGTATTTAGTAGTGATGGAGGGGGTAAAGTAACTCAATAATATATTAGTATTATTATTATAGTCCTATCCCAAATAACCCATTATATGATTAATTTGCATATTTCCGTGGTAAAAATGAGGAGAATAACTCTCCTTCCAGACCTAACTCTATATCGTATCAAAGTTACATAAGGAGATATGGAAATATTATATAGAAACATACCCAAAACACAAACATTAATAATTATTTTTAAAGATATATTGATTTTAAAAGTGATTAGAAATATTTTTTACATAAATATACATAGATGGAAATTTTGCCGGGAGGATATTGATCTAAAGAGACAAAGGTCGCCTCTCCCGTCAAAATAGACGTCAAAACTAGACGCTATCTATTGACCGTCACCGCAAACTAGCGGTCTCGGGTCGATGACAAAGCCACAACACCAGCTTTGGCAAACTGAAAAGCGTCCACCTAGAGACCATGGTTTCGGGCTAATGGCCCTCGTCAGTCTAGGGCGGACTTTATTCCATGAGATCCACACGGGATCTAATGGAATCTTGACAATCTGCCAAAGAGGTGTTTAGCTGGCAAAGTGGCTGGGCCATATCTATGGCTAAAATATAGATGGAAATTTTGCCGGGTGGATATTGATCTAAAGAGACAAAGGTCGCCTCTCCCGTCAAAATAGACGTCAAAAATAGACGCCATAAAGTTACGGAGGATGATGTTCATGTACCAAAAGACGCATCTCTCTAGGGTGATGAACAGTGGATCGTTCTGTTGTATAATTAAAGGGAGAGGTGCCTCTTTTGATATATGTAAATATATACGAGTATATTTACAAATCTCGTGTACATAGTATATTCAATTATTCCTATGAATTTGGCAATCGAAAGATAATTTGAGATCCCAAAAAATATTTATCCAATTATAATTTTGAAAAATTTGCATATCGTAAAAGTTTTACAGATAAGCAACTTAACAATTTTTACTCAATTTTGATAAAGCGACCTCATTATAATATGGCAAGGGGTCTTTATAAATTTCTGCGTTAATTATTTTAGATAATATTAATAAAATTCATACTCTCTCTTAATATTTCTGCAAAATTTTATTAAACATTGATAATTAGTTCCAGGTATGCAATTTTTTAATTAAATATAGATAATTAGTTCCAGGTATGCAAATTTTAGTTATTTTCATGGTTGTATATTTTCAAAATAGGCTCAAATATGCATAATAGCGTAAACAATTCATGCATACTATATGCAGTTCGTTGCATTCGAATTTAATATCAGAAGATTCTTGCGCATAGAGAAAATTTGAATGTTTTCAATATTATCTTACCCCTAGTTTTAAAATGTACATTACCTATTTTGTATATAAATTATAATATATAAAAATATTTTAAAATCCACTTTTAAAATAATTTCAACTATTTTTAAAATAAATTATATATCAAACGATATTTATTTTTTTACATATTCGGAGAAACGAACGAATAATAATGTTAATTTACATTGAAAATTTATTTATAAAATGATTTTTCAAAAAACATATAAATATTCTATATGTTTTATTTTAGATTTTGAAAATTGTTATTTAAATATCTTTGTTATAATGATAACAGACGCAACGTATCGCTTGTTAATTTGGTAACAAAGATTTAAATCTGATTTTCGATTTATTTTTATCAATATTATATTAAATTTTAATTAAATAACACTCCCACTTTTTATTTTTATATTCAAATATATATTGTATCTTAATGTTCTTTTTTGTTTTAATTCGTGTGTTTAATTTACCGCAAACATTTTCTGGAAAATAATTTCTATATAAATTCTTATATAAATATGCAATGTTAAATACTTATATATATATAAATAATATTTTTATAAAATATATAAAAATATATCCAAAAAATAGAAATATCAATATATTTTTCATTAAAATGTTTTTGCTTTATCATAATTAAGTAAATAACGAATACAAATATCGATCAAATAAATATGACAAATGCATTTTAAAACTTTTATAAAAAAAGACAAAAAAATGCAACAAATGCTTGAAGTCAATAACCTGAAAGGTAAACACAACATGGAGACTGGTCGTTTGCTGAAAAAAAAATGGCAGGGGAATTGAAGAGATCAATCAAACGAACAAGATGCAGGCAATCTTGTGAGTCTAATGGTAGCGGAGAAGAAATGGTAGTCATGACAACTTACCGCACACTTTGAGCCAGCCCTCCATGCGTCGAGCCATAGACATCCCTTCGCCGTCGTTTCCAGACACAACTGCCTTTCATTCACGTAGAACGCCCCTAGCGGCCGAGCTGTGAACTAACATCTTCGACCCCTTTTATTTCTGTGACGAATTATTTGACAAACGTTCTTTTGGTTTTTATTTAATAGTTGAAATATTATGAAATAAATTTTAAAATAAGTTTTGATATATTCCTTTTATATATAGCTCCTTATAATTTTATTTGTGGGAATTTTTATTTAGTTAGAAAGTTTGTACATTTTCGAAAGATTTATTTTTTTATTTCTGCCATTACATACACACAAAAAAAGAAAATCGATAAATCGATGAAAATTCGATAGAAATGGATGCATTTCAGTTTCCTTATTTTTAAGGCATTTGATATAATATTTCCTGCTTCTTGTGGGCAAATAATAATCATATCAATTATATCTAATTTTGTAATTAAACTCAATTTAAATAATTGTATTAAATATAAACATAAATAAATTGTAATTTTTAGCAATTTATATGTAGTTATTCTAGAAAAATTTTCTCACTCTATATTTATTCTAGTAGTCTTAGTAATTTATAATGTTATATTTTTACAAGTGCTCGTCAAATTATTTTCGTTTGGGAAAAATGCATATTTTAAAATATATTATTTTAGAAAAAGCAAGTAGTAAATCATTCAACGATTCGAGCCTCTACGTTATTTGTAGAGAATATAAAAAAAAAACTCCTCGTTTGGATATCATTTGGGGAAATTTATGCCTAACTGGCCTTGTCCTTATTGTTTGCGGAAGAGAATTTCTCGATGTAAATATTTATATGTAATTCTACTGTCCTAAAAGCTTATGTCCATAGTTTGTTTGAATACCATTTCTAAAATTCCACCCTTCAGTGTAGCATATATAAGCAGATTCATCCATTACATTATTAGAGCTCTAAGAATCGGTTTGGTAGATTAAATTGGCGAAACCACATCGCAATAAGGATAGTAGAAGTTTGTTTTTATGTGTAAAAGAAACTTTCGTACTTTAATCCTTTCATTTCTTAATTAATTAACTTTATCTGAGAAAAATTTTCAATTTTCTTGAGTAAAAAAACGGATATAAAAATGTCTAAAATAATTGTGCCTAAAACTGATTTCAATTTTTTAAGAAGTATTTTTATAAAACTAAAAAAACTAAATTACATCTGATAAAATTTTAATTAAAATCGAAAATAGTAATTAAAAATGAAAATGTTATTATTAAAATGTAAAAAATTGTTATTAAGTGTTAAAATGTCTTAAAATTGCAAAACCTATATATACTTCTTAATTATTTATTTAATACATATGTTAATTAGTTAGTTCGTAAAACATTGTAAATAATTTTCCTTATTTTATTATTAACAATAATATAGGATTGTCCTGACAAATTCTATATTAAATGTGTTATATTATTGTATATTTTAACTAGGAATTGAAAATAAATTAATTTAAAATATTTATTTTTTTAAATGACTTCATAAGAAAAAATTTTAAGTCAAATATTTTTGCAAATATAACGTATATACCTTTATATTTTAGTCAAAAGCTTAAAATTGAAATGACGATGAATATAAAAAAATATGAAATTTACTTTAATGAAACTATAAGGTGAAGAGAGTGTACCATCAGCTAAATTGGATCTTTTTCTATGTTAAGAATTTTTAATTTTTTTCAATGTAGGAATTAATACGACGTAAAAAAATAAGAATAATATGAAATTTATGTAAATAACCAAGCGGCAATTTAATCAAGAAAGTGAATAAAAATTTCCTTGTATTAAAATATTTTTGTTTTTATTCGTCTGAATAATAAATGTTAGAAATGGAATAAATGATGGAAATATTTTGAAATTATAGAATTGAGTTGTAGGAATTTACATCTGGGTATGAAGAAAGATAAAAAGGCGCTTTAATCGTTCTATTATTATCTTATTGTTTTTTTTATGTATAATTGATTATAAAGGGCACAATAACACGTAATCTAATAAATAAAACTATTAAAAACACGAATTTTTCTTTTTCACAAATAAACTTTCTACTGTACTTACTGCGATAAAAAAATATCGGGAGGGCTTTGCTCTTTAATTGTTCTATTATTGTTTTATTTTATTTAATGTATAATAAGTCACATATCTTGGGGGGGTGAATAAAATAGAAAAGAAACGTTTTGCGGAGTAGTTAAGTATTTAAAATATTTTTTACAATTTAAAACATGCGATGGAATATCTTGGTGTGGTATGAATTTCTTTAAATGTTGATGAATCAAAAGTTATGATTTTCCCATCGGATCATATTTTCTGTAAATCATATATTTGTGGGATATAGATTAATCTATTTGATATTCATTAAGAATGAAACACTTATTTTGGATTAATTTTTCTTTATTGGAATCCTCCAATATTTAGATCAGGCCAACTACTTATTTATAACAAGGGGGAAATGCCTCTAGAATCCTTCCTATGTTAGAGATAAGTATTCTAAACCAAGGAACGGTAAACTTGCGGCTCGTAAACCACATGCGGCTCTTTGGATGTGAAGCTGCTTTATATAAAAAAAAACAACAAAAAAGCCTTTATTTAGGGTCACTGACCCTATACAGGATTCACCAGAGGTATGCATAAGAACAAAGCAGTGAGACAAAGGAAATAACGATATATACAGAGTAAGAAGAAAAAGAAAAAAAAAACAAGAAAAGAAAAAAAAAAAAAAGAGGGAAGCAAGAAATCAACACAAAAAGAGTAGCAGTAAGAAAGTGAGGAGTGAGTATCAGCTGCTTTATATAGTTCCATACGTAAACAATATTAACAAACACTACCCCATAGATGTAAACAGTCTTCTATATACACCACAATAGTTCACGAATTTATTGGGTTTAATTTGAGATTTCGAGATATCATTCAACCAGCACGTAGCCTCCACCCATGCACGTATATTTACAAAAATTGTTTATAACACACAAAGAAGGTAATATATATTTTCTCCCTCTTTCAATATCATTAATAATTAAATATGTAAAAATTAATTTGTATATAAAAACAGTATATATCATCAATTTATTATTGTGATAATCCTGTTGAAGGACTGACAAGTCCTGAAAGCTTGAAAATAAAAATTTGAACCAGAAACTTAACCCTGGAAGCTTTATTTACTTTATAATATACGTAAATATTATTTATGCGAATACTATTTATTGTTGGAAAGAAAGAAAAAATGTGTGGCTCTTTAAAAACCTTGAAATTGTAATTTTTGACTCTTCCGATTCAAAAGTTTGATCCCTGTTCTAGACTCATAATTCTTGATGAAGATAGGAATTATCCTATTCCAAATATTGGGAGATAACTAACTATACATTTTTATAATACTCAATTTGTTACAAACCACGGAAATTTCAAAAGTTTTTTTTTAAATAGAATAAAGGCAGTGGAGGATTCAAGTTGCTTTTGTGGTATTGAGGAACAAACCTCAAGACATCTACTGATCGATTGCCCAGCATTTCAAGATTATAGAATGAAGAATGAACTAGTTGTTTGTGAATTTAACGATTTGATTTCCGATAAAAAATCATATTTAAAGTTCAATTCATTTTGTAAATACATTCTAAACTTTCTAAAAAATCTGGATCTCTAATGTTTTCATGCGTTGAATAATGTAAATAACTTATGTAAATAAACTTTTCTTCTTGTTTGGCGCAAGTATTCCTTGCGGGATATAGCTCTTTGGAAATAAAATAATTGTAATTATAACAAAAAATAATTGATACAAAATAAATTATCGTAACAAGTATCATGCTATCATTAGTTAAGCTATGCCTGGTTGCTATTATCGATTTTTTAGAAAATAATTGTCTCTTGTAATTAGTCGGAAAGCTATAGAAGGTCTTCCATCTGTTTTTAGTCAAAATACTTTAATACCTGGAAGTTTTATTCTGTAAATTAATTAATGTTCTGGAAAATATCTTCTTCGATCGCAGCAATTTCATAGACTATGTTGATAAGCAATCAGTGTCCTGGTGTTTCAGCTCATTAAACTCTTCCAGTCAAAGAGCACATTGATGTATATAGTTGTTTATTTGTTTTACATATTTTTCATTTATAAATATTAATCTCATAATTTAGTCTGTGAAAATAAAAATATTGGACTGGTGACAAAAACAAAACTGAAAATAGATGGCTTAATGTTATGTAGTTATGTTATATAATTGTTTGTGATGATATATAATTAATTGTGATGGTTATGTAATTTTGATCTTCATTGAATAAAATATATAAAGTTTAAATGTGTTTTAAACTTTTAAATCTCCTACACGGAGATTCCTTACCAGACTGTCGGTAAACGGAACATAGTAGTTCTATGTGTAAAAATTGTACAAATGTGATATTGAACTGGTATAAGGTGCATAAAATGAAAAGGCATCTCCTTATCGTGCAACTGAAAGTTGCCAATTCTGGAATAATTGAAAATCAACGAGAATAGTTGATATTTATGCCGATAGATGGCGCAAGTCATCAGCAACTTTCCAGTTGCACGATAAGGAGATACCTTTTTCTTTTTCATAGTAGTTCTATGCCTATTCAGACAAAAGAGGTATTTTTTGTTTGCAATATTGTTTATATTTTCAGGAAGTAAAATGAGGAAAAATGTAAAGATGACGATTTATTTTGATCAGAACAATTCAACCATATTTACATAAAAAAAAAAAAAAAACGTCGGTGGAAGAGTAGGTAACACCCTCGATTCCCGACAGTCATGAACCGGGATTGAATCCCAAGTTAACATTTTGTTTAATATGTGAATAACCTTCACACATTATTCACTGTTGTAAATATTGTCGCGCGGAGATAAATAAAGCAAGGGCAAATTTGGGAATAATTAATTTATTATAAAGGTGGGTATTTACCTTTTAGTTCTCCAATAAAGTTATTTACAAGAGGTATTTAAGGGAGAGAGAGTCAGATAATATAACAACTTATCCCCAGGTAAAGATAATAATAATGAGCGGCGCCAGCCACCAAGGGGTCCCGTTTTCCTTATTTGCAGATCAGCTTCCGAGAACCCCTCACACCTGTGGTTCCCCCCCCCCCCCCCACGTCCAGGGATGATCGACAGGTGTCCCATCTGGATGGAGCTTCTTGACAATATCATAAACTAGGTTGCTTTTTTTGAGTGGTACCTAATAAAGTGATTTTGGAACCGAATATTTGTATAAAAGAAAAGCGCAAGAAGATAAATTTGCTTAATAACAAAAATTAATATCCAGTGACTAAAATGATGATGAATATTTTAGTACAATATTTTTGTAAAAGCTTTCGATTTGGCCTGTTCGACGTCCTTGCGTCTTTTCAGAGCGTGTTTCAGCTATTATAAAGACTATAAATCAGGGAATGACAAAGCGCAATGTCTTCCAAATATACTCAAAGTTTATTTCTCACCCTCTCTCCTCTACAAAAATAATATGTAAACAATAACACTGTAACAAAATAAAGAATGATGATATAGTATATATAATCTGTTTATATTAATTTAGAATTTTAGATATTATTTTGAATATATATATATATATATATATATATATATATATTAATAAATAGTTATTTAATTTTATAGTCCAGTTTTGTATTAAGATTATCTTCACTATTATGATCATTTAAATTCAAATTATAAAATTTGTAAAATGTTATTAATTTGTAGATAGAGAGAGAAAAAAAAATCCTTTACTTCTAATACATCATCAAGTTAATTATATATTTATAATTAATAACAATAAAAATTAACAACGTAACGTCTTTTGCATCGGTTTTTACACGTCATATAGACATACTCTAATCCTATATATAGAATAATCGAAGTGAGAATATATATAATAGTTAGAAAAAAGAGAGAAAGACAGAACCATGCACTTTTAATCAAACTAATAATAAGGAAAAAAAAAAATTTTGTAAAGAAGGTAGATAATATTGTTAGTATATATATATATATTTTTATAATTTTATATTTTATCCTTTTTTTTTTTTTAAGATTTTTTAAGGTTTTTTTATTTTATAATATAATTATAAATAGTTGTATTTAGTAATATATCTATAGTATGAATTAACATTTGTTATAAGTTTGGATATTATGTTTTGAAACCCTAATGGTAGACCAGACATACACAAAAAACTTTAAATTGAAATAAATTGGAAAAAGAGATCTGCTGGGCCGGGGATCTTCAGATAAAAGCCCAACGACATTTCACCCCTTCTTTATTATGTCATAGATCTCTTTTAAACCGGATTTTATGTGTTAATATTAAGTTGTTTCAGTGAAATATTTAAATGAACATATATAACAGATACAAGTGTTAACAAATTCAAACTGTAAACCTACCTCGACCGCGGCGTCCTCCATTGTGAATATCTATTTCTGGCTGACACATGTTGCGAGGGGGGACATTTCAAATTTAGACCATTTATTCAGAATTTTTTGAACAACAAGAAAATTAAAGAAGAAAGGAAAAATAGTTAAGGGAAGAAAGCTGAATTTCATAATCTTTACAGCTAGTTATATCAAAATAACTGATTCAACACTTATTCATCTTTTAATATTCCTTTAAAAAGGCAAATTATAAGAGTTTAATAAAGCTATTAATTGTGCAAATTCACCTTTATTTAACTTCCATTTTCCTCCCCAGAAATTGGAGATTAAACAAAATGAACTATATACTATAACACTTTAAAAATCTTGTGAAAAAATCTTTTAATCAGTTATTTAATCAAAGTTTAATTAACTGTTAAAGATTATAAATTTGTATTAGTTATTATTAAGAGAAATTATAGAAAGTTGATTTCATAAATGGATATTTCCATTTATTTATTTTTAAATATTTTATAATTGATATACTGTTGAAATATTTTACTTGTTTGATACTAAATTTGTTTTTAATAAATTCCATGTTTAAATTTTTAACATCTTCTATGAAATTATCTAATATATTATTTATTCTATAAAATCTTAGAAACTGACCATAATATATACCCTTACAGCAATTTAATGATATATTAGAATTCATATTACAGTATTTTATAATATTGAAATTATAATTACTCTTTTTGTTATAAACTCTAACAGCACTATTTGTAAGGTCTATATTCAAGTCTAAAAAGTTAACTTTTTTGTTTCTATAAATTTTTTCATTGTTCTTAAGTTTCAAGTATTTAGGATATATTTCAGGTATTAATTTTTTAAACTGTGGATTATTAAATATTATTATGTCATCTACATATCGGAATATTTGCCAATTAATATTATTTTGTAGAAAGTATTCTCTTTCGTACCAGAACAATATTAAATTGGCTAATAAAGGACTAGAAGAGGTTCCCATGGGAACGCCTTCTGATTGAATATATATTTTATTTTTAAATTCTATATAGTTAAAATTTAAAAATGTTTCCAGTAGAGTTTTTGCTGTTTTAAGATCTAATTTAATTGTTTTATATCTGTTATGAATAATTTTAATGTAGAAAGTTTTGTCCTTAATGAATTCATTAAATAAATTGGTTATTTTATTATTTAGATCTCTTAAATTTATTTTAGAATATAGGTCCTCAAAGTCAAATGTGTGTACTGTTTCAATGTTTGTCCAATTGTTCATTAAATAATTAATGATTTTTTTATTTGAGTCGATAAATTTATAATTATATTTATTAGTTAATTTATTTATAATAAATTGTAGTGTTGAAGCTAATTGTATATCAATATTTTTTATGACTGAATTTATACCAGATGTGATTGTTCTGAAAGAAATAGGTTTTTTGTGTAGTTTAGGAATTAAATAGAACTTTGGTATGTTTGGATTTTTGTGGTTATTATAAATTTTTAGTGAATTTTCAACATTTTTGATGTCTTTTTTGATTTTTGTAGCTGTAGTTCTAGCAAAAGTGTATTTATGATTATTATCAATTTCCTTTTTTAGTATATCGTGGTATAGATTTTTACAAATTAAAGATAAATTATTGGAACATTTATCTATAGGAGTGATAATATAGTCCTTCTGTAAATTAATTATATTTTCTTTAAAAGAAGGAATGTCTGAATTAGGTTTTGTGTATTTAAGTGTATTATTATAATAATTTATAATTTCCTTTTTTATATTATGTTTCCATTCCAGAAAAGTAAATTCTGGAATACTGTATTTTATACTAGTTTTATTTATGAAAATATCTATATCTTTTAATATAGATTTAATTGTATTATTATAATTGTGTTTAATTTGAGGTATATATTTATACCCTTTATTTAAAATTTCCTGATATTCTGGATTTAAAAAAGAAAAATTGCTAGTTAATATATGACCTGAGAACTTATATTTATCAATATAGTTGTTGCAATTACATTTAATTTTTTTAAAATTTGCCAAATTATTAATAAATTGGTTATAATTGCAAACTAAATTACCTATATTTTTGTTGTATCTCCAGATTGTTTTAAAATTTAAATTTTTTATAGGGAAAAGATTATTGATGATTTGGTTATTAAAAATATCATTAAATTTAATGTGATTAAATAATTTGTTATTAAATTTAATGATAATATTAATGTTATTAGTAGCTTGTTTAATTTTTCTGTATTTAAAGATGTCGTGTGTGATATCTATTAATCTGTTAGTCAGATTATGAATTTTAATATATTCTATGAGTTTGATAAATTTATTATTATTTAGTTTAAATAATGTTTTAATAAATTTATCGACGAAGTTGTTAGTGTCATTTGTTTTGGGTCCAGTAATTCTTCAAATTCAATGTAACCTAATTTATTGGTAGTTTTACCTCTAGTTTTATTAGGTTTAGTTTTAAATTCATTTTTTTTTGTATTTGCAGCTGATTTCATAGGTTGAAATTTCTTCTGTTTGTGGTTTGTATGTGTAGTTTAATTCGTCGTTAAGTCCATAAGGGAATAATGTGTTGTGTTTATAAATGTAGTTGTTTTCTAATAATAGTCGTTGTTTTTTGTTTTGACATATGTCTAGTATTTCTATCTTAAAGTTGTTAAAAGTATGTAATTGATTGTGTTCTTTCATATATATATTACCAATTGATTTTTTAGCGTGGTTTCTATGTAGGTTTATTCGTATATTTAATGGATTACAAGTTTGTCCTATATATGATAGTTGACAAATTTGGCATGTTAATTTATAAATAGTATTCACTAATTTACAACTAGTTGTTTGAAAAGTGTCATGGTTCTTAAGAGAGGGACAAGTTTGACAATTTTTTCTTAGGCAATTCTTAGCGAGTTTAAATTAACATAAAAGAGGTGCTAACACTAATATGTTTGTAGTTTTTTTTAGTTTTTTTAGTTTGTTATTCTTATGAATTTTTAAATATATTTTTCTTAATTGTTTTTGTGGTGATAAAATTTGTAATAAATTGGATAATTAATCTATAAATATATAGATATTACTGTTTGTTATCTGTTATATTTTTAAGAATAACTAATAAAAAAACATCTTTAAACTAACTAAACACTGAAAAAAACAAAAGTTCTGAAGTTATTTTTTCTAAAATTACTTTTATAATTTACTTTTTAATAATCAAACAATGAAAGATAATTAAAATTTGTATGAAGATTTATTTATATTAGAATATCTAATATAATTTAATTTGTATATTATGTTATATATAAAAATATATCATAGAGCAAGCTCATATGAATTAATATAGTGTAGAAACTATATAACAAAATTATAACAGTGATTCTACTTTTTAAAACTTAAGGAGCAAACTGATAATAATGATAACTTATATCAATTAGATTTGATTAGATTAGCAAGCTAAATCTAAATTAATTATAATAATAAATAGTTATTTAATTTTATAGTCCAGTTTTGTATTAAGATTATCTTCACTATTATGATCATTTAAATTCAAATTATAAAATTTGTAAAATGTTATTAATTTGTAGATAGAGAGAGAAAAAAAATCCTTTACTTCTAATACATCATCAAGTTAATTATATATTTATAATTAATAACAATAAAAATTAACAACGTAACGTCTTTTGCATCGGTTTTTACACGTCATATAGACATACTCTAATCCTATATATAGAATAATCGAAGTGAGAATATATATAATAGTTAGAAAAAAGAGAGAAAGACAGAACCATGCACTTTTAATCAAACTAATAATAAGGAAAAAAAAAAAATTTTGTAAAGAAGGTAGTTAAGATTGTTAGTATATATATATATATTTTTATAATTTTATATTTTATCCTTTTTTTTTTTTTAAAGATTTTTTAAGGTTTTTTTATTTTATAATATAATTATAAATAGTTGTATTTAGTAATATATCTATAGTATGAATTAACATTTGTTATAAGTTTGGATATTATGTTTTGAAACCCTAATGGTAGACCAGACATACACAAAAAACTTTAAATTGAAATAAATTGGAAAAAGAGATCTGCTGGGCCGGGGATCTTCAGATAAAAGCCCAACGACATTTCACCCCTTCTTTATTATGTCATAGATCTCTTTTAAACCGGATTTTATGTGTTAATATTAAGTTGTTTCAGTGAAATATTTAAATGAACATATATAACAGATACAAGTGTTAACAAATTCAAACTGTAAACCTACCTCGACCGCGGCGTCCTCCATTGTGAATATCTATTTCTGGCTGACACATGTTGCGAGGGGGGACATTTCAAATTTAGACCATTTATTCAGAATTTTTTGAACAACAAGAAAATTAAAGAAGAAAGGAAAAATAGTTAAGGGAAGAAAGCTGAATTTCATAATCTTTACAGCTAGTTATATCAAAATAACTGATTCAACACTTATTCATATTTTAATATTCCTTTAAAAAGGCAAATTATAAGAGTTTAATAAAGCTATTAATTGTGCAAATTCACCTTTATTTAACTTCCATTTTCCTCCCCAGAAATTGGAGATTAAACAAAATGAACTATATACTATAACACTTTAAAAATCTTGTGAAAAAATCTTTTAATCAGTTATTTAATCAAAGTTTAATTAACTGTTAAAGATTATAAATTTGTATTAGTTATTATTAAGAGAAATTATAGAAAGTTGATTTCATAAATGGATATTTCCATTTATTTATTTTTAAATATTTTATATTTGATATACTGTTGAAATATTTTACTTGTTTGATACTAAATTTGTTTTTAATAAATTCCATGTTTAAATTTTTAACATCTTCTATGAAATTATCTAATATATTATTTATTCTATAAAATCTTAGAAACTGACCATAATATATACCCTTACAGCAATTTAATGATATATTAGAATTCATATTACAGTATTTTATAATATTGAAATTATAATTACTCTTTTTGTTATAAACTCTAACAGCACTATTTGTAAGGTCTATATTCAAGTCTAAAAAGTTAACTTTTTTGTTTCTATAAATTTTTTCATTGTTCTTAAGTTTCAAGTATTTAGGATATATTTCAGGTATTAATTTTTTAAACTGTGGATTATTAAATATTATTATGTCATCTACATATCGGAATATTTGCCAATTAATATTATTTTGTAGAAAGTATTCTCTTTCGTACCAGAACAATATTAAATTGGCTAATAAAAGACTAGAAGAGGTTCCCATGGGAACGCCTTCTGATTGAATATATATTTTATTTTTAAATTCTATATAGTTAAAATTTAAAAATGTTTCCAGTAGAGTTTTTGCTGTTTTAAGATCTAATTTAATTGTTTTATATCTGTTATGAATAATTTTAATGTAGAAAGTTTTGTCATTAATGAATTCATTAAATAAATTGGTTATTTTATTATTTAGATCTCTTAAATTTATTTTAGAATATAGGTCCTCAAAGTCAAATGTGTGTACTGTTTCAATGTTTGTCCAATTGTTCATTAAATAATTAATGATTTTTTTATTTGAGTCGATAAATTTATAATTATATTTATTAGTTAATTTATTTATAATAAATTGTAGTGTTGAAGCTAATTGTATATCAATATTTTTTATGACTGAATTTATACCAGATGTGATTGTTCTGAAAGAAATAGGTTTTTTGTGTAGTTTAGGAATTATATAGAACTTTGGTATGTTTGGATTTTTGTGGTTATTATAAATTTTTAGTGAATTTTCAACATTTTTGATGTCTTTTTTGATTTTTGTAGCTGTAGTTCTAGCAAAAGTGTATTTATGATTATTATCAATTTCCTTTTTTAGTATATCGTGGTATAGATTTTTACAAATTAAAGATAAATTATTGGAACATTTATCTATAGGAGTGATAATATAGTCCTTCTGTAAATTAATTATATTTTCTTTAAAAGAAGGAATGTCTGAATTAGGTTTTGTGTATTTAAATGTATTATTATAATAATTTATAATTTCCTTTTTTATATTATGTTTCCATTCCAGAAAAGTAAATTCTGGAATACTGTATTTTATACTAGTTTTATTTATGAAAATATCTATATCTTTTAATATAGATTTAATTGTATTATTATAATTGTGTTTAATTTGAGGTATATATTTATACCCTTTATTTAAAATTTCCTGATATTCTGGATTTAAAAAACAATACATTAAAATTATTCATAACAGATATAAAACAATTAAATTAGATCTTAAAACAGCAAAAACTCTACTGGAAACATTTTTAAATTTTAACTATATAGAATTTAAAAATAAAATATATATTCAATCAGAAGGCGTTCCCATGGGAACCTCTTCTAGTCCTTTATTAGCCAATTTAATATTGTTCTGGTACGAAAGAGAATACTTTCTACAAAATAATATTAATTGGCAAATATTCCGATATGTAGATGACATAATAATATTTAATAATCCACAGTTTAAAAAATTAATACCTGAAATATATCCTAAATACTTGAAACTTAAGAACAATGAAAAAATTTATAGAAACAAAAAAGTTAACTTTTTAGACTTGAATATAGACCTTACAAATAGTGCTGTTAGAGTTTATAACAAAAAGAGTAATTATAATTTCAATATTATAAAATACTGTAATATGAATTCTAATATATCATTAAATTGCTGTAAGGGTATATATTATGGTCAGTTTCTAAGATTTTATAGAATAAATAATATATTAGATAATTTCATAGAAGATGTTAAAAATTTAAACATGGAATTTATTAAAAACAAATTTAGTATCAAACAAGTAAAATATTTCAACAGTATATCAATTATAAAATATTTAAAAATAAATAAATGGAAATATCCATTTATGAAATCAACTTTCTATAATTTCTCTTAATAATAACTAATACAAATTTATAATCTTTAACAGTTAATTAAACTTTGATTAAATAACTGATTAAAAGATTTTTTCACAAGATTTTTAAAGTGTTATAGTATATAGTTCATTTTGTTTAATCTCCAATTTCTGGGGAGGAAAATGGAAGTTAAATAAAGGTGAATTTGCACAATTAATAGCTTTATTAAACTCTTATAATTTGCCTTTTTAAAGGAATATTAAAAGATGAATAAGTGTTGAATCAGTTATTTTGATATAACTAGCTGTAAAGATTATGAAATTCAGCTTTCTTCCCTTAACTATTTTTCCTTTCTTCTTTAATTTTCTTGTTGTTCAAAAAATTCTGAATAAATGGTGTAAATATGAAATGTCCCCCCTCGCAACATGTGTCAGCCAGAAATAGATATTCACAATGGAGGACGCCGCGGTCGAGGTAGGTTTACAGTTTGAATTTGTTAACACTTGTATCTGTTATATATGTTCATTTAAATATTTCACTGAAACAACTTAATATTAACACATAAAATCCGGTTTAAAAGAGATCTATGACATAATAAAGAAGGGGTGAAATGTCGTTGGGCTTTTATCTGAAGATCCCCGGCCCAGCAGATCTCTTTTTCCAATTTATTTCAATTTAAAGTTTTTTGTGTATGTCTGGTCTACCATTAGGGTTTCAAAACATAATATCCAAACTTATAACAAATGTTAATTCATACTATAGATATATTACTAAATACAACTATTTATAATTATATTATAAAATAAAAAAAACTTTAAAAAATCTTTAAAAAAAAAAAAAGGAAAAAATATAAAATTATAAAAAAATATATATATGTAGTAAACCCGATGTGGAATGTGCTGGGCAGTCGTGGTAGTGGGTGCGTGATGTGGGATTCCCGCACTGGGACAGCAAGAGACAGAGGCAGGTCTAGATGGTAACTTCAAGAGGAAGAGGTAGACCACGGATGAAGACTGTCGCGGATGCCCTAGCCGACCGTCTCACGGCGTCGCTCTGAAAACAACTACCTGAATAACCCCCTTTGTCCCATTTCTGGGCTCTTTATATAACTCTGGACGCCCGCATATGTGGCGATTCCTGATTGGCTACTGTAATCACGTCATTTTATGGCGCCAGGTTGTTTTTCGTCTGGCCTTTGTCGTCTCTGGTCTACCTCTTTCTTTGTTTTATTTGCTTCCATTGTTCGATACATATTTTAATATATAGATATGGGGTTATATAATGAATATCAGAAGAAGGTTGTGAACCATATAACTCAAAATATACTACAGAATGTGCCCCCGGTGATGAAGGTTTGGTTGGGGGAATGACATGTAATGAATGATGACCTAACAAACCTATTATAAAAAATAAAAGAAATAATTTGTATACAAATTAGTTAAAATTATTATAAAGTTACAAGTTAAAAAGAGAAAGATGTTGTAATGGGGGTGTATCAATGAGAAAAAAAAAATCAAGGTTACAAAAATAAAAACGCACAAAATGAATGATAAAAGATTAGGAGAAAGTATATAATACAACATGGTAAATATGGTAAAATGAATCGTACAAGAAAATAATATCGTATTGTATTAAAGATGAGCGGAGAAAAAGTTAGTTTATTGATGGAACATATAATGTGACGCTAAGGTTGAAAAAGGGAAAGGGGGTATCTGAGCATGTTTCTGTAAAGTAGTATCCCAAGCATTCTGCAATGCAATGCGAACTTGTTTAAGTGAGGCATTGTTTTCATTAACAGAAGGCCCAAGATACTCCGCCTGCATCATTAGCTCAGATAGTGAAAAGAAGTGGGAAGAGTGATGGGGTAAAAGGGAGAGGTAGAGGTAAGAGGGGTAAGAGGGATCCCTGTTGTCCATAATGATTGTGCCCGGTTGAATTATGAGAAAAAAAAATGAAAAGTTGAAAAAAATGGTGAATTGATATGATGAGTCGGGCGATGAGAAAAAAAAAAATATCGCGCTGGATATCCTGAACTCATTATGGGGAATGGGTATAACGAGGAAGGATTGTTCCAGTCGGATTAATCAATGAAAAAAAACAAAAATGTTCGGCAAACTGGAATCCCTTGGAAGGTAGTTGGAGGTTTGAAGGATGTGGGAAAGGAGAGGTGGGTGTAAGAGATTTATTGCTGTCAATTTTGATTGTGTCCGACTTGTGTGATGAAAAGAAATTTTGAAAAATGAAAAAATGATGAGCCGGACGATGAGAGGAAAAAAAATAAAAATCTAACAGGGTTTCCTGAGCTCACTGTGGGGAAATGTACAGCGAGGAAGGGTCTTCTAGTTAGTTTAATCAATAAAAAAAAAAGAAAATGGCTGACGAACAATAAACTCTTGATGGATGTAAAAGGTTGGGAGGAAAGGTTCATGGGATAGAGTTAAGAGGTTGTAAGGGAAGCGTCAAAAAATAACATTTTGAAAATCTATTAAGAAAAATAAAAATGATAAATGTTTTACCTGTTTAAGAAATATTATAAATATTGTTAGTTGTAGGTTTTTTAAAAATAGTGCCTAAAATAGTTGAAGTTGTAAAATGCTAAGTCTAAAAATAAAAATATTAAAGGTAATAATATATAAAGGGTTGGTTGGTAGTTGAAGGCATTAATATAAAAATGATATTATCGATTAATAGTGAAATGTTTTATCCACATCTGTAAGTTAAAAAAAAAAACAAAAACAAAGTCCAACACCACAAAACTAGGTAAACTGTAAGTCTATTTACAATAAATGAGAGAAAAGTTAGCAAACCTATTAAATGGTAAATAATTTGGGGCACAAATTAGTTACTAGAATAAAAATAAAGATAAAGGGGAGTAGTGGTGACACACTGATATAATATTATAAAACTACAAAAAATATATAAGAGGAGTACATAGGAAGGATAAATTTAAAGTAAACACACAAATAAGTTTAGAAAATACGATTCGAGTAATTAAAATATAATATGATTTTTTTTATGTAATATTGAAATTAATGAATTAAAATTTAAAAGTTGTTTAAAATAAAGTAAAAAGTGATAAATGAGGGTGTACAAGATTATTGACGTCTTTAGTTTGGCCTACGGGGAGGTAATGTGCCCTATGTCGCTTTGGTCCGGTCTGAGAAGTTGGTCTTTGCCAGATCTTCCCGATTATATTATGTGAGACCAGACGGGGAGCGATCTTGATCCCTAAAATGATGTCATGGAAGATGGGACTTTCTAGGTACATGTAGTATGTAGTGCATGTTTTAGGCGCTAAAAAGATTGCAGAGCGTTTTATGCGGTTAGTCTGCAAAATTTTTAGGTGAGCCTACCCAAACGCCGGCTTGTTACATTTGGGGAATATCATATAAAATATTAACTTAACAGATCTTTTCTCCATGTAACATTGCGTTACATATGGAGAAATGAGAGGTTAAAGCCTTTTTTATTCCTAACAAGAAAGCCGGTAATGTCGTGTTTGTTCGTATTAAGCGTACCTAAAAGTCCTATAATTGAATGATTGATAGGCAAGAGTGTTGAAGATTGGAATATTGTCGTGGCGATGGGAATTAAAATTGATGTGAACAATCTAGAAAAGTGCGAGATAAAAATGTATGTTTTAACAGGTGACACTCAGGTGGCGCGAGAAATTCGAGCTTGTGCAGCCTTGTGTAAGCAAACCGACCATCGCGGCGGTGGGTGTCGTGTTGTTTTGTTTTGATAGGCGGGTAATAGGATAACTAGTTATGTAGCATGGATTGTTTGCCAGCCTGTGGCATCTGTGTACCAAATGTTCTTCTAATCGAGTTAATATCGCGAATACTTTTATCAATAGATCAGGATATATGAGGGAGGATCGGTGCTTAAGTAATTCAGAACCAAGGTGTTGGTGTAGAGGCATATAAAGAGAATAGGTTTTGTGAAATTGTTGGGGAAAAAATTATCATAATTTAAGAAAAAAGCGAACTGGAATAATAAAAAATAATTATATAATGTTTCTTTGTTTTTATCTACAGTGTGTGTATGAATTATATTCTCGGAATTGCACTATTCCAGTCCAAACAATTCCGAGGGTTAATCTTAAGTAATCAGTTGTGTGCCTAATAGAAAGAAAAAAATAGTCATAACATTTGAAGGAGAGAAATTATTGGTGACGGAAAAGGTAATCATGAAATGGTGTTGAATGCTATGATTATTTAATTGATTACTTTATGTCGAGGAGTTCGCCAGACTTTCAGGACCTAGATTTCACTAATTTTATGCGAATAGTTGGGGGGACAAATGATTAAAAGGTTCGGAAAACCGATGAGCTATACTTTTTTCTATTGGACTAAACAAATTGGGGTCTAGATGTCGGAAAGGATCTATTATTCTATTTATTTTTAGAGATTCTAATTTGGGTGGTGAAATATAAAGGACCTCTTCATTATAATATTGTAATTTATTTACATGTACAGTATCGCTATCATTACCTGTAATCCTATTGGGTCTATTTATACGTACGACATTATCAGAAATCATTTCAGTAATTTTATATGGACCTGTAAAGTAGGGTACTAACTTACCGCTATTTGGATGATGATACGCCTTTACTAATACTAAATCTCCTGTATCAAAGTGTGGATTTTTATGTTTGTTATCATATTTAAGTTTCTCTTTGTCGTGTCTGTCATTTGTACGTTGTATTGCTAGTTTTCTACTTTCTATTATATTGGGATAGGGGTTTATGTGATTATTTAAGTCTGAGGGGATTATATTATACATTAAAAATACGGGGGGAAATCCAGTTATCGTATGGGGGGTATCGTTATATTTATTAGTTACTATCTTAATTAACTTAGTCCAGGAGGTTCCTGGATTCTCTAAGTTCAATAACCTCAGCTTCCCGGTGAGTGTCGCGTTAAGACGCTCGCATAAACCGTTAGCTTGAGGGTTATTTGCAGTGGTTAATAGAGGCTGTATCCCGTTTTTTATTAAGAATCTCCTGAACTTTGGGGAAGTAAAAGCAGGTGCTCGATCCGAAAGAAGGCGTTTTGGGCGGCCACACTGCAATACCTTTTTGAGACACTGAATGTATGTGATTATATTAGTTGACTTACTGGGGAAGGTCCATGTATACCGACTTAGGTGATCTACAATTACGTGTAAGTATGACTTAGAATTACCGTATTTAGAAAAACCTGAAATAGTGTCTATAGATAACATATCGTAGGGTTGTAAAGCTATAGGGGGGCGTTCTAATCTACCATATAATGGACCCTTCGGTTTCTTTATAAGTTGGCATGTGGGGCAGGACCTATTATACTTAACTATAGATTTGGTCATTCCACACCAGGTATACTGTGTGGAGATGAGCCTAATCATTTGGGATACACCAGGATGGTTATATTCTAAATGTACTTTATTAATTAGCGTATGTTGTAAAGAAGGGGGAACTATAATCTTGACAATACCTTTACGTTTGATTGTATGGAGGCCATCTATATTCGTTTTTATAAGTGTAGATGGAGGTAATTGGGGTTGCTTTTCTATTATTTGGGTGGTCGTGAGAAAACCACATAAAGGATTGCGGGACAGTAGGTCTGCCTCGTACTGCGTTTTACCTTTTATATATTTTATATCGTATTCGTATGCGGACATCTTTAAGCTCCACCTAAAAAGTCTACCTGTTGGGTTTTTTATGGTTTTTAACCATTGTAATGCATGGTGGTCCGTAAAAATTGTGAACCTTACACCTGCGAGATAGATGCGGAATTTTTCCACACTATCTATCACAGCAAGGCATTCCAACTCTGTGATGGTATAATTTTTCTCGTGGGGTCGGAGTGTTCTGCTGTAATATTGCACGGGGTGTAGAGTGCCGTCGGGATGTTGTTGTTTTAGGATGCCAGCTATTCCCTGAAGTGAGGCATCACAGAATAGCTGACAGGGTAGTCCTTCTTTAAAGAGGTGTAGTACCGGTTTTGTGGTGAGACATTCCTTTAGAGTGTCAAATGAATGTTGACATTTTGCATTCCAGTGCCATGGGGTATCTTTCTTAAGTAGGTTATTGAGGGGGTTCCTAATGCGGGCGTGATCTTTTATAAATTTATTATATACATTGATGGAGCCTAAGAATGATTGGAGGGATTTAACGCTAGTGGGGACCTTAATGGCATTAATTACATCTAAATTTTTTACTAATGGAGTGTATGTGCCTGATGATATGGTATAGCCTAAAAATTCTATTGTAGTTTTAAAGAAGTCACACTTAATATAATTTAATCTAAAATTTTCCCTATTACACATATCAAAAAATTGCTGTAAGTGATCTAAATGTTCTTCTATGGAATTTGAAAAGATAATGAAATCGTCGAAATAATGTGCTATAAAACCTAACCTATTTCTTTGCAATATCTGACTGACTGCTCGCTCATACACCTGGGGTCCTATTTTAATTCAGTATGGTAATCTTTTGAAATTATACTGACCCTCTAACGTGACAAAAGATAATAAATTCCTATCAGGGGGACTTATTTCGATGGACCAGTATGCTGATGAAAAATCGGCGCGGGAGTAAATTTTGGCGTTGGCTAATTTATCTAAGATATTCTCTATGAGCGGAAGGGGGTGAACATCGGGGAAAATTATTTCATTCAGGCGGCGGTAGTCTACGCAAAATCGTTTTGTCTTATCCTTTTTGGTAACTAAAGTAACGGGGGATGAATAGGGGGAGAAAGAAGGTTCTATAATATCATATTCTAGCATTTTCCCTACTTGTTCTTGTATTTCACGTTGATCTGAAAGAGATGTACGATACGGTCTGAGTGCAATTATTTTGTCTGAATTTGTCCTAATATTGATAGGGGGGATTTTCAATTTTGGGATGTTATATTTGTTAGTAGAAAAAATATTTGAGTAATTCTTAATAATATTCATAAAAGTTAAAGGGATATCAGTCCTAACACATAAATTACAAGAATCATTAAAAATTTTACATTGATGTTCAGAGGGATATAGTGGGGGTAATAAATATAAATGGGGAAGATGAACTAAAGTTTGGCTGGGTGCATTTTTGTCACAATTGGTAGAGGTCTTGTTCAAAGTAATGGGACATGGTATAGGATGGATATTTTCCCCTTGCAATAATGGAGAATGTGAATTAGGCATGTTTTTAAAATGACCCATATTGGGCGAATTGTGGTTACTCTCTCCATTATTACATGGGGTTACATAGGTTATATGGTACCATTTCTTAGACAAAGGAGCATCACATTGATAAATAGAATGATTATATAAATTTAAGGTCAAACAAAATTGACTAATGGAATTTAATGACAGTATACCAAAAGGTAATAAATTATCTATTATATAAAATTTAATTGATTTTGTAATTTTTCCTATGGTAGTGGTCAAAAATGTATATCCTATCGAATTTATTTGAGTAGATATGGAATTGATTAATATATGGCATGGATATAATTTTAAAGGATTAGATAAGTTTTTACTAAGATGGTTAAAAATATTTAAATTAATTATGTTAATAGAGGCTCCTGTGTCTAAGAGGAATGGGCAATAACAATTATTAAAAATTTTAGGTTTACATAGAATATTGGATAGTTTAGGGACGAAAACTGGAGTTTTCGTTACCTTGTGGGGTGCGAGAAGACCTGGGGGCCGGCACGGGAAGGTTGTGGGCGCCATTTTGTTCAGGTGGGAAATAGTGCGCCGTAGGTTGGTTGTGATAGGCCTGCTGCCTGTAGGGTCGCCTGTTCATGGAACATTCATTGTTCCAGTGGTCACCTTGGCAGTATTTGCATGGTGAGGGTGGTTTCCTGGCACTAGAAGGGTATCTTGGGGTACTGTCTGTTGAAAAATGATTGTAGTTCCTTCCTCTAGAAGGGGTTCCGGTATTACGGTGAAAAGCACTGGTGTTGGTAACACCTTGAAATTGTTCGGATGAAGTAGGGAGTGAATTTGTACCTTTTATTCTATTCATGGTAGTGTACCATTCGGTAAGGGTTTTAGGGGCTATGGCCCTCATAAGGCGCTGATCATTGGCCTGGAGGCCTTCCGTTAATGCCTCTACTATGATGGGGTTGGTTAGGCCCAGTTGTAGTCCCATTGCTATTTTTTGACGATAATATTCTCCTAATTGGATTTGATTATTTAATTTAAACGTTAAGAATTTGGTGAAGGTGACCTCGGATTTTCCGGGGTAGAGGTCTATCAGAGTTTGTTTTGCCTGACTGTATGGCAGAGAGGCCAGATTTAGTTCGTTATAGAGGGAGAGGGGCTCACCTTTGAGCAGTGTGCGGAGCCGGGCTTGCAGCGTGGCGTCATCTTGCGGTCCCTCGCTCGTCCGCTCGAGCTGTTGGATGAAGTTGTTTGCCGCGTAGGATCCGTCGAAAGGGGGAATGAGGGCTTCCTCCGCACGAGGCATGGCTAGGCCCCGAATGGCGTCTGTTAGGCGGCTTACTAGTTCGTCGCAGTGGGGCTGCATGTTGGTGAGGGCATCCGCGAAGTACTCGTCTTCGGCCTCTGTCATCCTCTGCAGGTTGCCGTCCTCAGTTATCCTGTCGACTTCAACGGGGTCTGTAGTAAACCCGATGTGGAATGTGCTGGGCAGTCGTGGTAGTGGGTGCGTGATGTGGGATTCCCGCACTGGGACAGCAAGAGACAGAGGCAGGTCTAGATGGTAACTTCAAGAGGAAGAGGTAGACCACGGATGAAGACTGTCGCGGATGCCCTAGCCGACCGTCTCACGGCGTCGCTCTGAAAACAACTACCTGAATAACCCCCTTTGTCCCATTTCTGGGCTCTTTATATAACTCTGGACGCCCGCATATGTGGCGATTCCTGATTGGCTACTGTAATCACGTCATTTTATGGCGCCAGGTTGTTTTTCGTCTGGCCTTTGTCGTCTCTGGTCTACCTCTTTCTTTGTTTTATTTGCTTCCATTGTTCGATACATATTTTAATATATAGATATGGGGTTATATAATGAATATCAGAAGAAGGTTGTGAACCATATAACTCAAAATATACTACATATATATACTAACAATCTTATCTACCTTCTTTACAATTTTTTTTTTTTTCCTTATTATTAGTTTGATTAAAAGTGCATGGTTCTGTCTTTCTCTCTTTTTTCTAACTATTATATATATTCTCACTTCGATTATTCTATATATAGGATTAGAGTATGTCTATATGACGTGTAAAAACCGATGCAAAAGACGTTACGTTGTTAATTTTTATTGTTATTAATTATAAATATATAATTAACTTGATGATGTATTAGAAGTAAAGGATTTTTTTTTTTCTCTCTCTATCTACAAATTAATAACATTTTACAAATTTTATAATTTGAATTTAAATGATCATAATAGTGAAGATAATCTTAATACAAAACTGGACTATAAAATTAAATAACTATTTATTATTATAATTAATTTAGATTTAGCTTGCTAATCTAATCAAATCTAATTGATATAAGTTATCATTATTATCAGTTTGCTCCTTAAGTTTTAAAAAGTAGAATCACTGTTATAATTTTGTTATATAGTTTCTACACTATATGTATATATATATATATAAATGGCCCCCACCACCATTCTCATGGGCCATGTACTGGCAGACATTACACGTGTGCATCCCGAAACAGACCCTACCTGCATCCACTGTTCAGAAGAGCCACAGACAGATGATCATCTTCTCTTCAGTTGTCCAGCATTCCTAAGACATAGGATACAAACAGCTATCCTGCTTGGACTAACCCACCTCAATCCTACATCTATGGCCAGACTTCCAGACCCAACCTCAGCATGGAACTTCCTGGTCAACTGGTTCAACTCAGCAATCAAAACAGGACGCGAGTAAAAGCGCTCAACACTGGTGACTCCCCGGGTAGTTGGCGTTCTGTGCTCCCTGGGTTATAAATATGTCTCTTGAATAAATGGATGGGCGCATCAAACATGATGCAAAAAATATAAATGTACGTGGATGTTGAGCTAGCAAATATATACTATATATGTCAAATCTTCCTATCCAAATGAGATATCAACTTCCAATGACTTTTATTGTTCCACTGATCTTCGTTGTGAACATTCTGCGGCCATTGGTGCCATAGAAAGGATCATGGGCGAGTTTCCACTTGTTAAACATATGTTCACCTCACTTTGGTTTGTTCTTATTCTTTTTAAGAATGTCTACGTCTTCCTAAGGCGCTCAAACCCAGATATTCCGTGAACAACAAAGGGGGTAGTTTAAATATATACCAGTAGACACAAGTATATTCTTTTCACTTTTCTTTGTTAAACTTTATATGAAAGCATTTATAAACTTTTAAACTGGCGAAACCGCTGGGAGGGTTCCCCACTGATGAGCCAGGCCCTCCTATTAATTTTTCCATTGCAGTAAGGGCAGTAGAAATTGTTTTATTTTAAAAATAATATTACGCGTCTATAATAGTTTCGTAATTTATAAATTTGTTTATCTATTTTTGTAATGTGTTCTATATTTTTAAATGGCTAATTCTATATGGTTATATGGTTAACCAACTGTCCTGGTGTGGAACTAACACCTACTCACATATTCTCATGCCCAGCAATGGCCGCAGCCTTGCAGAAAATTGACTTAGACCCAGAGCAGCAGCTTTACACACCCAAGATAGTGGATATTGCTGCTGCTGTGATGGAGATGCAATGGAGACTTCTGAGACTCTTCTTTTGACACGACAACAACAACATATGGTTAACAATTTTGCATAATATTTGTAAATTATATCATTTTACTGATTATATATTAGATTTAAATACTCATTTAATAATTATAGTCAAAATATAGACGTTAAAGCGCTAAGTGCCATCTATTAACCGTCTCTGTAAACGAACGGACTCGGGTCGGTGACAAAACCAGCTTTCGTAAATATAGATCTCCTATCTGGGGATCATTGTTTCGGACTATGGCCTTTGTCAGTCCAGGGCGAGCTTTTAATCCATGATATCCACAAGGATCTTCAAAAGATTTTTTTAAAGAGGCGTCTGCTGGTAAAGTGGCTAACCCAATGATGTATATAGTTGTTTATTTGTTTTGCATATTTTTCATTTATAAATTAATCTCATAATTTAGTCTATGAAAATAAAAAAATATTTGACCAGTGATGAAAACAAAAAATATATATAGTTGGCTTAATGTTATGTAGTTATGATATATAATTGTTTGTGATGATATATAATTAAATGTGATGTTTATGTAATTTTTATCCTAATGGAATAAAATATATAAAATGTAAATGTGCTTTAAATATTAATGACAAGCACAAAACACCCAATTCTATAGCCATATATATATATATATATATGGAAATTTTGCCGGGAGAATTTCTTGATTAATCAAGAAAGGATATTTGGTCAGTTCAGGAATAATTAAACATCAATGATTAGTTGATATTAATTCCGACAGATGGCGCAATCCATCAATAACTTTTAATTTTGCACGATCAGAAGATGATTTTTTATTAACATGAAAACTGGAGTTTGTTAAAAAAAAAAAAAAAACACGAATACCGAGGAATGGTTCAAACTCCAAACCTATCTTTCACAATATTGTAGCGTAGAAATCAAGCCTTGAAATATCCTAAGATGTAAAAGTATTTATTGATGACGTCACAGCGACGAGTCGACAATTATTAACAAGTCAGCCAAATTCTCTACAGCTAGGGAATCTTAAGCAAGCAAGCAAGCAAAGAAATATTTTAAAGATGATTTCACAAATACAGAGTAATATATATTTTTATAATCTGTTGAATATTTTCATTGAATAATATTAAATTAAATAATAAAATATTTCTTCGCCACAATATAAATTGAAACAGAAATCAATTACTGATATCAATACCAATCTCTAACCATACAAATCTCTGAACAGAGCACATTGGAAATATTCGAAATAAAAAGATTCATTCAATCATACCTAAGTAATAGAATCATACTCCCAATTTCTCCTGTACCACAGTCAAAATGTAATAAAGATTGATATGATCAAATAATCTCAAGAGATTCTTGGTAGTCCACCAATATAACTCAAGCCAACTTCTGATATATTGATAAGTAAAACGAAAATAATTGCAGAAGAAAAAAAATTAAATCAAACATAAATAAACAATAAACCCAGAAACTAAAGTACAATATAATAATGTTTTAAACGAAAAGTAGCGTTATTTCAAACAAACAAAGGCTGTATCAGCCTTTACTGTATCGTGGAGGGAAAAAAGTTATCTATGAAGTTAACCTACACAGATTTTTCGCCACAGAATCTGTAATAATCAATCTGTTCCATGAGCCGAGTAAAGAATATTTGCAAATTGTGTAGATTGTCCTCTCCCTGTTCGATTTCCCCACTGGAAAGATTGAAACATTGTGTTTGAACAATAATATTATCACTAAATATTTATTGTAAATAATATGTTGTTAATTTTTCAACTAAAATATATTTGACTACGTCACTACCCCTTACCTTACTTGTAGATTATCACTTGTAAAAGATTACCACGTTTTTGCATTCTATAGATTTTGTTAATAAATTATTTTTAACTTAAACTTGAGTACTTGTATTCTCTGCCGTGACAATATTTTCTTATAGCTTGATGTATGTTTCGAAAATAAAGTACGTATTGAATGAAAAACAAAACAAAAAAAAATAGAGATTGAATGCATTTATTACACATTTAATACAAGAAGATATCAGCTAAATAATAAACATCTCACACACATTTACTTCTCACGTTGTACGTAACATATATACATATATGTTCCAAAAGAAAACAAAGTATACAACTAAATATCTTTACAGAGAATTAACATTAAACAAAAATATATAATATAACAGATATATCACAATAATAAAATATATTAAATAGAAATAAATTTTATCATTTTTGTAAATAATCAACTTTCACAAAAATATTTTATAACCAACATTTAGCTAATATATGTACACAAAAAAATCATTACAATGGAAGTGATGATGATAAATATTTAAATAATTATTGAACATAACGAAAACACACGCACACAAAAAGAATATATTAAAATACTTATAAAACGATTATATTTAAAGATAATGTATAAAGAAATTAATATAATTAAGGTTTAATGTAAAAAAAAATAGACATTATATTTTTTTCAAATTTGGTTTCAAAGCGTATGCCCCTATTATATGTAGAGCTTAAGTTAAAGCTTCTTTGAAATTACTTTGTAAAAGTAAAAAAAAAAAACTAAATACTTTAGGAATATATATGTATAAATGAAAAAAAAGGTATATATATATATAACACAGTTTTAAAAAAGCTCATTAGAAATAATATTAATAATAGTAATGAAAGTCAAAAGATGAAATGGCAAATAACACAATAAGATATTATCTCCATATAAATAGATTATTTAAACATGAAATAAAAGGTGCATTTTGAACAAATCTAAATAAAATCAATGAATCCTAGAAATTGACTTAAGTGGAATTGGATATGAACAAAAATAAATAGAGAAAAGTTAGCGATATCAATTTTGGAAGAAAAAAAAAAATTATAAATTTTACATAGGATCCACTATCATTTATTACTATAGTAATAATTGATAAGCTATGTGCTTCTATCTTTTTTTAATACAAGTAATAAATGAGTGATGAGATTTGTTGATTCTTAAACAAAAAATAATTTGTGTGATTAATATATTATTAAATCCATTATAACTATAACTGGGTGTTGTAATATATTAATTTAACAGACTCAACATAGTGTTTTAACACACACACAAACACAACTTTAAACTATAGTTATAACTTATTTATTCCTTTATTATTAAGGAATAGTTGTACTTCCAGGTTAAGAGAATAAAATAACGATTTATTTTAAAAGGAGTATTTGTTTTGTTTTATATATACTTTGTAAAATAACATATTTTACCTTTGCTTTATATAGGTACATTAAATGAAAATGATAAAAAATAACTAGAACTCCCTATTTTTTGTGTTACGAACTTCAAATAGAAATTATATTTTATGTGACTTTTCAGAAAAAAAAAAGGCGTGTCGTAATTCATCATTATCTTGTCGAATTTTTTTTTTTTTTCAAAAGAAATATAACTGCGTGCTGGTCAAAAAACTTTTCTATTTATTAAGAACGTTATATATCTAAAATGATTGATTGAAATTTTGAGTTACATTCAAGAATTGGTTAACTAGGTTTTTCTAAAGAAGAGTAAGGTGCTGATTTTTTAATCTGGAATTGAATGGTCTTCAATCAAAATTAAAATGTGTAGTGTGTTGTAACAGAATATATTTGGATACTCTGCCTATCATCATACTCATAGGTAGAAACCAAGATGTTTACTCAACTTCAATTAGTGTTTGCATGTGTTTCTTTTAAACGAAAAATCGAAATTTATTTTTAAGGAGAAATAACGATTATTTCTAACCTTAATAGTTATTTCTCCTTAAAAATAAATTTCGATTTTTCGTTTAAAAGAAACACATGCGGGATAATTATAAAATGTCATTTTACAATCATAAGCCGCATTATATTGTATTGTAATATATTCAAACTCCCTTGCTAGTTGGCGTTCTGCGCTCAAGGAACCTGGGTTATAAATATATCTCTAAATCAATAAATAATACTATGTATTAAATAGCAACTATACTTATTATTTCTATCAACTCACAAGTGGCGACTACATGGGCTGTGGGTTTTCTCATGGATTTTTAGCTATTGACCATTTTATAAAAAGCTTTTTTCAGACACACTATAAATAATATGAATATATGCTTAGACTCCTTAACAATATGTTGAATTGCATATATATTTCGTTTTATATATTTCTTAAAAGATATTATAATATTTAAAAACTCATTTTCCCCAATAATTAATGGCAGTGTTAAGCTACAAGCAAACAAATTTTCATAAATATATAAAAAAGTTTCTTAGTAATAGGGTTGAAAAGATGCTTCTTTCAATGCAAACTTTTTTTTAATGTGTTCTCTAATAGGTATTTAGTCACAAAATAGGAATGGATATATCCCTAAATATGGTAATACTTCCATAATAAAGATATTGAAAAAAAATGGATTTTAAAAAATAGGTCGATAAGGAATAAATATTGGGTGTTGAATTATAGTCAGTTAGAAGTGGATAAAAATTCTGCCATTGTTAGTCCTAAGCCTGGTTGGAAAAGGAGGATGGCGGGAAGTAACAAGCTCTTGCTAAAAAACCTGAGTTCAGCTGACCTGTCTGATAGGTACCCTGTAAGGGCTCCTGATCCAGGATCAAAAGATGATCAAGCTTCTGTATTGTCAGAGTTAGGAAGCAGCTGAAAGGGGACCCAATGGCCATTTACTATTAGAACTAATTTAGGCTGTAACTGAAGATTTTCTACCAGTCTTACTGATTTTAAAGCAGAATACTTTACTTTCAACCATATAGTTCAAGATCTACAATTTGACATCATTATGATAAGGCACAATTTGGATTATAGATTAAAAATGCAAAATTTGGAGATTTGGTCTTATTAACTTATATTTCTAATCTATAATCCAAATTGTACCTTATCATTTTTGATAAGACTTCAAAAAGTTATTCTTCCTATGAGCTGAAGAAAATGAATTCCTTAACACACTATTTATTTGGATTTGGTCTTATTATCTTGTGTTTGACATCATTATAGGTTTGAATTAGAGTAGGTTGAATTAAGAAGTTATACTGGATACAAAAAAAAAAAACTTTGAAAAAAAAAAAAGACTAAGAACCCAAATGTCAGCATCCACCCTCACTGAAACTAAGATATCCTTTAACCATTAGGTGTTAGAATTGCTATAGTACTCCGGGTGTAAACCTGGATTAGATCAGTTTCTGGGCTCTTACCCAGAGGTTCTTAACTCTGTTACTGAAAATCACACACTATGTATGTATTTGGTCTTATTACCTTGTATAGTAGGTGTTGAATTGCAGTGAGTTAATTTAAAGAGAGGATGGGAATATCTGAATTTTAGTTCATATATGATATTTTGGCTAAATTATAGATGGAAATTTGAAATGGAATTGGTTTGAATTTGAAAAAAAATTTGGTTGAATTATAGTCAGTTGAATTAAAAAGGTTATATAATATATTAAACCAAACTCTAAATTAGAATCAAACCAATTAACAGTGGGATATCTTTCTCAAGGTACCTAGGATGGTCATCTTTTTGTAACTCCTCAATACATTTCTTTGATATTCTCTGCAAAATTTCAGATCCATAAGCCACAACACTAATTTTGACAAATCAGATAATAACCAACTCTGCCTTTGCTGGTCCCAAGCCCGGATGAAAAAGGAGGAGGGGGAGCAGTAACAAGCTCACTAAAAAACCTGGGCTCAGCTGACCCGGCTGATAGTACCCTGTTAGGGCTCCTAATCCAGGGATACAGGATGAGTTTGTACTCCATGTTAGGAGTGGCTTCACATGGCATCTGTTCATCATGTCAGAGGCGGCCATTTCTTTTGGAGCTAAGTCGACCTGCCACTGAGTAGTGCTCCCAGTCTTAATGACAAAGGAAGACACATTCTACTTCACCCAGTGTGGAGATAAGAAAGAAGACATTGTATAATAAGTGTTGAATTTCAGTGAGTTAATTTAAAGAGAAAAGGGGATATCTGAATTTTAGTTCATATGATATTTTGGCTAAATTATAGATGGAAATTTGAAATAGAATTAGTTTGAATTTGAAAAAATGTGGTTGAATTATAGTCAGTTGAATTAAAAAGGTTATATAATGTATTAAACCAAACTCTAAATTAGAATCAAACCAATTAACAGAGGGATGTCTTTCTCAAGGTACCTAGGATGGTAATCTTTTTGTAACTCCTCAATACATTTCTTTGATCTCTGCAAAATTTCAGATCCATAAGCCACAACACTAGTTTTGACAAATCAGCCAACAACCAACTCCGCCTTTGCCGGTCCCAGGCCCAGATGAAAAAGGAGGAGGGGGAGCAGTAACAAGCTCACTAAAAAACCTGGGCTCAGCTGGCCCAGCTGATAGTACCCTGTAAGGGCTCCTAATCCAGGGATACAGGATGAGCAGCGTTTGTACTCCATGTTAGGAGTGGCTATACATGGCATCTGTTCCTCATGTCAGAGGTGGCCATTTGTTTTAGAGCTAAGTCGGCCTGCCACTGAGTAGTGCTCCCAGTCTTAATGACAAAGACAGACACATTCTACTTCACCCAATCATGATGGTTGTCAACAGACACCAACAAAAGTCTCAAGCTTTACAGGCTTGATACCCTAATATGGTTGGGTGGAGATAAGAAAGAAGAAGACATAATGCATCGTTCTTATGCAAATTTAAAGGGAGAGGTACCTTTTCTGGTACATAAATATATATATATTTGCCCCTTTATAAAGAGACACTGACCCCTATACACCCTCCATATACTTCTGAACATACTATCATCACTAACTGTAGAAGGTTTCAGCACCTGCTAGGAAAGGGAGGAAAATATTGTTTACTTTGGGAACCTATGGTCAAAACCTTCCAAAATCCCTTCCTCTCTCTATACACCCATGCCTCGCTTTGCATCGGGGTTACATTCCAAAAAAACACGACGCAAATTGAAACGACGCAAAGTGAAAATATGTGAAGGCGCAATCAAAAACAAAGGTGTTGCCTTATTTTAGGGAAAAAAAAAAATTAAAGACTCTAATCCAAAACAACGCAACTTCGAAAATCTAACGACGCACAGTGAAAATGAGTAAAAATTAAGCAGCGACGCAACTTTGAAAAAAATGCAAAACGAAACGACGCAAAGCGAGGTATTGGTGTATATATAAATATTGTAGCAAATTATTTATTCTATTTTATATACATATTATTAAATTTTGATATTTATATTTTGCTACTCTGGAAACTTCCCTCATTGCTTAACTTGTATCTTATAAATGTTGATTTTTGCCTTAAATAAATTTCTGTGTCATTGTGAAGTTTGTCTTTCCTAATTTTCTTCGTTACAATATGTAAATATGTATATATAGTAATACTGACATAATTACACAAGAGCTTTCAAGTCATTACTATCAGGTATATATATATATAGAGACAAGGCTCGCATTTCCTCCTGGCAAAATTTCCATCTATATATATATATATGAAAAAATGTAAGAAAAAATAAAAGATCAGGTGTTGAAATCAAAAATAAAAATGGCATATCCTGACCAGGAGCACATGTGCTTTACAGAAGGCAGAACGCCATCTGGTGGAACAGAAATCAACTAATCATTGATTTAGCCTGTTCCCTGATATTAGCTTATTCATGGATGGCTTTTCTTGATTGATCAAGAAATTGGGTTGGCCAAATATCAGGGAACAGGCTAAATCAATGATTAGTTGATTTCTGTTCCACCAGATGGCATTCTGCCTTCTGTAAAGCACATGTGCTCCTGGTCAGGATATGCCATTTATATATATATATAATATTTGCTTAAGAGAAAATAGAAAAGCTTATTAAAGAAACACGTTGACGTTAACTTTTATCTCTTCTTAGTATTGATATCCAATGATTCCATCTATTGTAATATTTATGCTAAGAAGAGAGACCAAAGGTAAAAGTGACGAGGTTCTTTATTGAAAGAGGTGTGAGCTTGGTGAGATTTTGGACAATAATGATCTACAACTGGCTATAATACAAATACATTTCTTACATAATGTAGCACATATTCTCATGTCCAGCAATGGCCTTGTAGAAAATTGACATGGACCCAGAACAGCAGCTTTACACACCTAAGATAGAGGACATTGTGAATGCTTTGAAAGATATGTACGGAGACATCTGAGGCTCTTCATTAGACACAACAACAACAGAAAATTGACATGGACCCAGAACTTTACACACCCAAGATAGAGAACGACTGTTGTAATAGAGATGTATGGAGACATCTGAGGCTCTTCATTGGACACGACAACAACAGAAAATTGCCATGGACCCAGAACTTTACACACCCAAGATAGAGAACGACTGCTGTGATAGAGATGCATGGAGATATCTGAGGCTCTTCATTGGACACGAAAACAACAGAAAATTGACATGGACCCAGAACTTTACACACCCAAGATAGAGAACAACTGCTGTGATAGAGATGTATGGAGACATCTGAGACTCTTCATTGAAAACAACAACAACAGAAAATTGACATGGACCCAGAACTTTACACACCCAAGATAGAGAACGACTGCTGTGATAGAGATGCATGGAGATATCTGAGGCTCTTCATTGGACACAACAACAACAACAGAAAATTGACATGGACCCAGAACTTTACACACCCAAGATAGAGAACGACTGCTGTGATAGAGATGTATGGAGACATCTGAGGCTCTTCATTGGACATGACAACAACAACAGAAAGTTGACATGGACCCAGAACTTTACACACCCAAGATAGAGAATGACTGCTGTGATAGAGATGCATGGAGATATCTGAGGCTCTTCATTAGACACGACAACAGCAGAAAATTGACATGGACCCAGAACTTTACACACCCAAGATAGAGAACGACTGCTGTGATAGAGATGTACGGAGACGTCTGAAGCTCTTCATTGGACATGACAACAACATATAATGTCTTGTATCCATTTTACAGCCTGTTTAAGTGTACCTTATTGTCTGAAAGATTTCCAAGCTCATATATCTTCAATAAATACACTCATCACTTTTACTTTTAGTCTCTTCTTATCAATGCTATCCAGCAATTCCTCCTAATATAATAGTTAAGATAATTTAAAAATCAAACAAAATTAAACAATGAGCCTGGTTTATTATTGCTAAACTATATCTCTTTTTACTCTAGCCTCTTTACAACATTCTTTGATACAAAGAAATCATAAAAAAAAAACATCAAAGTAAAAACAAAAAAAAAAAAAGATGAATAGGAGATAATGGAAGAAAAAAAATGTTACCAGTGTTGCCAATTTTAATATAATAAAAATAATTATTCTATAATAAGATTTTTTTTTTTAAATTATCCCTAGTACACATGGTATAGGCCATGATTATCTGGTGGGTAGAAGTTAGCGACTGATTTTACTGTAAGCGCACCACATGTCTACATATGTGAAAAGCAGTTCAATTATGATAAGAGTAAAAAAAAAATATATTAAATATTAGAAAATATATATATATAATTGTACATCATAATAATAATAATAATAGAAATAATAATAAATTAGTTGCATTAGATAAGGAATGTGAGTTTTTTATGTGTATTATTCATTTCCATGAAAATGACAATATAAAAAGTAAAAAAAAGGAAAATGAAAGCTATATAAAATAGATGCGCATCATTATTTTTTTTTTCACAACAAATATATATATTTCATAAAGAGTTTTTTAAGGAGTGAGGGAAAAAAATTTCTATCAACATCACAAACAACACACGCTAACTTCTAACAACATTTAGACGACAAGTTTTCTATCAAGAGTGGAATGACATATTTGCATATTAAATATATATATAGGAAAAAAAAACACATTTTTATCGAAATTATCCAAAAAAAAAGTAGTAAAAAAAAAATAAAAAATTGGCAAGAACAGTCAATATATATAAAGAATAAATGTTTAAATATAAATATAATTTAAAAAAAAGAGAGAAAAAGGATTATTTACAAAAAAAAGATGTTTTTTAAGACACTTTATGTAATGATATGTTAAAGAATTGCTTTTTTTTTATGTTTGCCTTTTTTTACATAGGCAGAAATTGATCTTAAGGCCACCTCCTACTCTATTTAAAACACACAAGCACAAGAGAGGGAGAAAAAATAAACAAATTTCCATTATTAGAGATATTAAAATGTTCTATATAGAAATCATTCTGAGTAAACAACAAAAAATGCATTTTTCAAAGATTGAAATTATTCCAACTCTTTTTTTTTTGTTAAAGCTATACCACTCTACTGGGGTAAAGAAAAAAAAATATATATATATACAGTAGAATCTACCTGTAAAGGACACCTAATTGCAGAGTCAAAGTGTCCTATAGGGAGAGATGTATTCTTACCAGAGAGTTGCAAAAATGATAATTTTGCAAATGAAAACTGTCCTTTATAGAGAGGTGTCTTATAGTGTGTCCTCTCATGGAGGTTCTACTGTATATTGAGAGGACCTGGCTCATCATTGAGGAATTATCTCAATGATTTTTATCAGTTTGAGAGAAAGAAGCCTTATATTTTTTTTATAACTTAAAAAGCTATGTAAAGACAAAAAAAGCACTTTGGAGCATGATTCAAAATTTTACATGGGCTCCTCGAGCATGTCAACTTTTTAATAGTGGCTGCTATACTCCAAGACTAAGAACATTACCTCACAAGGGCAACTAAGTCTTGAACAAGTAGGTTTTGTTGGGGGGAAAAAAATGTGTGAGGAAGTTGGAAAAAAAAAAAGGTTACTTTAAGATGTATAATCTTTGTTGGTAAAAGAATCACTTCTTATAAAGTGGAACAGTAATTATTTTTTTGGCAATCTTAAAAAAAAAGATCAGCAATTTCACAAACTCTCTATGAATTGTGGACTCTTCTTTGAAGGTAATACTGTACATAAAGGTGGATTCTTATGAGAGACAGACGGTCTCTCACGAGAGGTAACCTAATATTTCACAGTTGTATAGAGTTGGAAATAGGGAAATATATAAATTATAATCTATAATCTGATAATTATCAGAAAAAAAAGGAATTTAATGCCAAAAAAAAAAAATGAAAGAAATTTTTAAAAAAGGAAAAAAAAAAAAATTCTCTGTGTGTATGAGTGTGAAGAACAATGAAATTCCAAAGAAAGACAATAAACATAACAATATGACCATAAGATTTAAGAGGAAAAAATATCAGTGAAAGCAGCGCCATCTATGAATTACAGAAGGAATTAGATGTGAGAGGATTACTGAGGTTAGCCACCAATTATCTACTCGGATCCTCATCAATAAGTTTTTTTATAATTTACAAACTAACAAATAGATTTTATATCTTCTCTGAAAAAAAAAAAAAAAAAAAGCATCATTCTTTTGATAGTTTAAAAAAAGGAGATTTAAAAATAAAATTTTAAATAAATATTATTTTCCCTGAAAAAAAAAAAAATTGCATAGCCATTTATATTTGCATATAATCTAGCTTTCAAAATTGTTGTATTAAGAGCATTAATCGAAGCAATATAAACAAAACAAAACTTCTTAAAAAAACATAATATAGTTAAACATGTCTATAGGCCCCCCCCCCCTCTTGGGACTCACCATAATAGGGTGCTATAGAGAGGGGGCACTATAGATAGGTTTAACTGTATAGTTTTTGATTAAATGATATATATATATGTTTTGAAAAGTGGAACAAGATATTGCTGAATTTCTATTGAGCATATAGATTGAACAAAAAAAAATTTGCATATGCGGTACTATCTCCACCATAATATAGTACTTACTCCAATACATCAATACTCTTAGTACAAAAATATCAACAAAAAAAAAAGAAAGAAGAGTATCAAAATTTTGATTATATTCACAGATTTTGTGTTACTGAGATTATAAAAGAAGAAAATATCATCGTTAATAAGACTGCTAATCTTAAGCAGAAACAATTGAAAAAAAAAAAAGATCATTGAACAAAAAAATCATAATCTGGAATATTTTTTTTAATCTCTTCTACATTAACAAAAATAAACACAAGAAAAACAACAATGAATTTTATAAGATACAATTAAAATGAAATGACAAAGAAAAAACTTACAATTCAATAGCAAATTACATAAATACAATCCCTAATAATTTTTTTAAATGAGAATTTGAGAATGTGGGGAGAGAGTGGGAACAGATTTTATGATAATAAAAAATAATAAAAAAATAAAGGGGGGGGGGGGGATATTTCACTCATAAAGTAATTTGAAAGAAAAAAAAAAAGTAAAAATCTTGTTATAAAAAACAATGATAAGAAGTGAGATCAAATATATGGTATTGAGTATGAAAAAAAAAGGTCATAATGACAAAATCATCATATTGGGATCCATACGAAGTTGTAGAGGTTTGGCGGCTGAGAACTCTTCAGAGAGGGACTTGGGGGGGCGATGATTGGAGAAGATAGATCATGTGACCAAAGATGGCTGAACAGAAGAGGGAGGGAGGGGCGGGGAGTGTTAATGGATAAGGGAGGGAGGGAGAGGTTCATCTGTGTCTTGTTTATTTCTCCTTCTATAACAAACCAGACAAACCTGTGAAAAGAAAAGTAACAAAGGTGAAATTGTACTAGGGATCAGATGGATATAAATATTAAGCGTGCAACTTTTAGACTAACAGAAATGCATCCACACACTTTTAAAAGACATCTTTGTAAAATCAGGAAGGGTAACAAAGATCAAAATGATAGAATTTTCATATATAAGAAAAAATCTTTATTTACATATCTCCCTAATCAAATTGTGGGTGAAATTGTACTAGGATCAGTTGGATAAATATTAAGAAAAAGGAATTTTTCATGATCGTACAACTTTTAGACTATAGGAAATGCATTCACACACTTTTAAAAGACATTTTTGTTGTTGTTGTTGTTTCTTATCCCCCTGTGTAAAGATTACACGAATTCCATGAGTTCATGCTCCTCGAGCTGTTTTATGATGAGCAGCGGCCTCTCCCAAAGGTCCTGTTTAGTGCATCTAATGCAAGCCAAAATGTGTTCTGGAGCTGCAGGTACCAAACTACATTTTGGGCAAGTGGGATAAATTTTGTTATTATTTTCTATCTTCAATGGCTTGAGATGGCCTGTTCTAAATCTTGTTAGTGTTGTTTGATGCTGTCTATTTCTGATCTTCAGAGCTTCTCCTGGGTTCACTCCACTGTACCAACTGTGCTTAGGTGGGATCCTCCAGTTCTTGTTTATTTTTGTTTTGGCTATTGTTTCTATTTCTTTAAAAGTAAGTTTATTTTTCTGTGGCAAGGGTTCTTTTGTGCCTTTTTTCGCTAGCACATCAGCAGCTTCATTGCCTTCAATGCCAACGTGTGAGGGTATCCATTGAAGGTGAATTTTTGAGGTTTTTGAGAGTTTTTGGAGATAACCAATTATGTTCCTGCTTACTTTGTCTCTGAGTTCCCCTGTGTGACTCAAGTGTTGTATGGCACTTCTACTATCAGTAAGAATCCAGATATTTTGATAATTAGTATTTCTGATGGATTTTAAGGCTTCATAGATGGCTATAAGTTCTGATCTGAAGACTGAGCAAAAATCTGGGTTTCTTCTGTTCATTTTCTCAATGCCATTTGTGGTTTTGATGAGACAGCCACTGCCAGTGTGTCCTAGCTCGTCTCTGCTACCATCGGTATAGATAGTTATTGCATTTTTAGGAATGTTATTAATTATTTCTAATGATAATTGTTTTAAGTATTCTGGATTTTGGTATTGTTTGTTGGTGGGTTCATTTAAAGTGGCATTAAAAATAACATTTTGTAGTGGTTTGCATGGAGAATTTTTTTCTGCTAAATAATTTTTTTCCACTTTATATTTTAAAAATTCATTTCTTTTGGCCAGGTGTAGAGGGCCTTCTTTTTTGAGTCTTAAATTGGATTCCCAATTAAGTATGTACTTGGAAGTTCTGTGTTTGTTTCCATAACTCTTGATTTTGTTTATATATTTTGGCAGATTGTAGCTTCTTCTATCCTTTAAGGGCATAATGTCTGCCTCGTAAAGTACAATATCATTAGGGCAGGTATTTCGAAGACCTGTAATAATTCTAGCTGAACTTAGTTGTATCCTTTCCAGTGATTTTAGATTTGTTTCAGATGCTGTACCATAGATTTGATATCCATATTCCAGGATAGGTCTAATTAGAGATGTGTAAGTTAATTTTAGTGTGGTTGCATCGGCTCCCCACTCTCTTCCTGAAATATATTTCAGGATTTTTAGTCGGTCTCTTCCTTTTCTAATAACTTCTTCAATATGTTTACTGGAGTTAATTTCTGGATCCAGGGTGTAGCCAAGATATTTAGGATGTTTATTATATTGCAATTGTTGTTCTTTCAGAATAATTTTTGGTCTTATTTTGTATAGTTTCTTATCGGTAGTAAAAAGACAGGTTTCAGATTTTTGAGGGTTAAATTCTAATTTATGTTTATTAGCAAATTTTTCTAGGTGGAAAAGAGTCTTGTTCAAATCTCTTTCAGCTTTTTTCCAGTTAGTATTGCTGCTCCATAGAATTATGTCATCAGCGAAAAGTCCAATATTGGTTTTATGTGAAATTTTTTCTTCTATGCCTGCAATAAATAGGGTGAAGAGAGTTGGGCTAAGGACTGATCCTTGTGGTAATCCTTGGTACAATTTGAAGGTTTTAGATAGAGTGCCATTATATTTGACCCTGATGTATCTATTTTTAAGGAAATCATTTATCCAAGTGATAGCTTTTCCATCAATTTTGAAATGTTTGTATAATTTTGTAATTAACTTGTTTTTCCATACCTTATCAAAAGCTTGTGTAAGGTCTAAAAAAAGCAGCTATTGTGTGGTTAGTTGGTTTTCTGTTTTGTGCATCTTTTACCTTTTGTGTGAAAAATAAGAGTTGGTCTATTGTCCCATGTCCTTTCCTAAATCCATATTGTTCTTTTGGTAAGAGATTTCTTGTGTCGAGGTGGTAGGTGAGTCGTCTGAGTATAATTTTTTCCATTAATTTGCAGCAAATACTTGTGAGGGAGATAGGTCGGTAGTTTTTTGGGTCATCAGCAGATTTGTCAAGTTTTTTAATAGGAATTATTGTTGCAGTTTTCCAGTCTTGAGGCAATTTTCCAGTTTTCCAGGAGTTATTGAAAATATCAAGAAGTTTTTCTTTGCCATTTTTGCCCAAGTTTGATATCATTTGGCCATGGATTCCATCTGGCCCAGGAGTCTTGTTCAGGTCAGTGTTTTCTAATGCATAATCTAGCTCTTTCATATTGATTTTTTCATGGAAAATATTATGAGTGCTAGTGACGTTTTTACAGTCATGAATAATCTTTCGGGCCTTTTTTTCAACTTTCTTATCTTTTATTTCGAATTTGATTTTACTACTTATTTGATATGAATTACATAAAAGATTAGCAGCATTTTTGTCATTAGTTGCTGGGGTACCATCTGTATTCTTAATCATATTTGTGTTTTCAGTTTGTGACTGGGATCTGTCAATTTGTTTTGCCAAATGCCAAAGTTTTGTATTTGGGTTTCTAGGGTTCAGGTTTTCACAAGTTTGTTTCCATTTTTCCCTTTTCATATTTACGTATAATCTTTTTATTTTTGCATTCACAATGTTCAGTTCAGTTCTACAATTTGTTTGGTTTTGGGTGCACTTTTTTTGTAGTTCATTTCTTTTAGTTATAAGTGTTTGAATATCTTTTGCCTGGTGTGTATAATTTGGAATCCATTTCTTAATATTACCTCTTGGTATTGAAACTTTGGCTGCTTTAATAATGGTGTTTTTGAAAGATATCCAATTTTGTTCCAGATCTTTTATCCTAGTGGGTGCTTTTCTAAAGTCTTCATTGGTGTTTTGCTGGTAAAGATTCCAATTAGCCTTTTTGAAGTTCCAGAATTTTTCTTTAATTGAGCTGGTTTTGGTCTTGGTGCTAATTTCTATCAAAATAGGCAAATGATCACTTCCAATACTTTTTAATATTTGCCATTTGCATTTGTGGAAAATGTCAGGACTGGAAAAACTTATATCAAGGGCTTGTGCGGTATTATAACTGTAGGAATGGTGGGTAGGATTCCCATCATTTAAGCACATGAAGGCATTGTCGTCAAATAAGTTTGAAAGTATTTTGCCTCTTGGGTTTGGCGTGGAACATCCCCATAGTTGATGTTTGGCATTAAGGTCACCTACAATAATAGTGTTGTCTGTAAGAAATTGAGCCATTGTTCCATCGTCAATAAGTTTATTGTTTGGTGGGTGATACATATTGAATATGTTGATGGTTTTATTTTGATTGAGGTAGACTTTGATACCTTGGGCTTCGAGGTCTGATGTGTTTGGAATATTAATGGCTATGTCTTCATAGTACAAATTCTTGATTAAAAATGCAAGGCCACCCCCTTCTTTATTTCTGTCTTTTCTGAGGATATTGTAGTTTTTAAATTTGAGATTGTACTTTTCATTTAATTTGGTTTCCTGTAGGGCTATAATTTGTATCTTTTGTTTTTCAGCTATTTCCATTATTTCTTCTAATTTTATTTTTGTTGCTGTTGAGCACAATCCATTTATGTTGCACTGCAGAATGCTCAATTGCTTGGAAGTTGCAAAGTGTGAAGTTTGTGGAGACTGTATTATACTTATCGGACAGAACCCTCTACCTAAGTCCTGAACGCGCCCCTGTTTATTCTGCGCGACGGGCGATGCAGCATGCAAATCAACATCTGATCTCATGGAATGGGGTATAGGGGTGCAGCTTTCGTTGATCATGGCACCATGATCCAGGCACACTTTGGTGAAAGTCTGACTTTGCCTGTAGTTTGAGGCCGTTCCTAACATGGAAGCAGACGCCTTTGCTGCCGACTCTAACATGAGTACAGACACAGCTCCTCCGTATCCCTGGAGTGGGACCCTTGCTGAGGTCTATCAACCGGGTCAGTTGAAGTCAGGATTTTTAAAGAGGTCTACTCCTCTTCTAACAATGCTGCTGTTGGTCCGACATTTTTGTAAAACCAGCAAGTGTAACATGATCAAAATGATAGAATTTCCATATATAAGAAAAAAATCTTTATTTACATATCTCCTTAATCAAATTGTGGGTGAAATTGTACTAGGATCAGTTGGATAAATATTAAGAAAAAGGATCATTTTTTCATGATCGTGCAACTTTTAGACTAACAGAAATGCATCCACACACTTTTAAAAGACATGTTTGTAAAATCAGGAAGGGTAACAAAGATCAAAATGATAGAATTTCCATATATAAGAAAAACCTTCTTTATTTACATATCTCCCTGATCAAATTGTGGAGAATATATTTGCCTGTGTAGTCACCAAAAGTTTTTTTTTTTTTGCTTATTCCTAGTACACGTGGTGGTACAAGCCATGATAATCATGGTGGGTAGTTAGCGACTGCTTTTTCTGTAAGTGCACCACATGTCTACACATGTGAAAAGCAGTTCGACTTTGCACTTACAAATGTGTCAGAGCCCTGTTTGGTTACTTGCACTCGCTGGTGGGGTTGGACTTTTGCAAGAATCGGGGGCCATTGGAGCATTTTTTTTTTAACAGAAAAAAAGTGTCCAATGCGGGAATTGAACCCGGGTCGTAGTGGTCGGAAACCAAACGGTTTAACCAGCCTTCCACCGACCCCCCCAAAAGTTAATGGATGCTAACAACAACAAACAAGTGAAAACTACAAATGATGGGAACAACGCTACACCAAATCTATATATAGCCTGGCCTCTTTATTTTAACACCCCCAAAGGGGGTGGAATATTCTTGTTAAATTAAAAGTTGTGCCTCGTAGAGCTACCCTAGTACTGTACTATACACCCGGCAGGAAGGTACAAATTGGTAGTAAAGATTCAAAACTATTATAAATGTGTATGATTCTTTTAAAAAGTAAACAATTTCTACTGCCCTTACAAATCTTCATAACTAAATGCATCATAAAAAAATTGGTAGCGTTTGTTCTCAATAGGAGCGGCTACAACTGTACTCCACGTTAGTAGCTGTGGTCCTAAAAAACCTAAGTCACACTAGGTGGTACTTCCAAGTCTCCAGATCAACAACACTCTCCTTTCCCTCTCCATTAAGATTTCCTCTGTCTCAGTTCTGAGATTCTGGAACCTGTGTTGGAGATCCTCTGAATTATATCAGAGAGAATAAGAAACAACAACAAATTAAAATGAATATTTTAGTGGGAATGGTTGAAAACCTTGCTTCTGTATAGGATTTTAATATGAAAAGTATAACAACACATTGTGTAGCCATTTTCAGACAAAAGTACTGAATCATAAAAAGACATGTCGGAGATATCTTAGATTTGGTCTTGTTACCTTATGTCTATAATCCAAATTGTGTCTCATCAAAGAGGGCTTTACAACGATGATAAGAAAAATCTCCCGCTACAAGACAATCTCTAACAAAACGATGCTCCAGGATGATTTCAAGACTGGACTACCAACTGTACTGTTTTTTTATCACCAAAATTACCATTTTCACTATATAGCAACTCTCCAGTAAGAGGACACCTCTCCCTAAAAGACACTTTGGCTATGCAATTAGGTGATGTCCTTTACAGAGAGGTAGTTTTACTGTGACAACATTGAAGAGGGAAATTTGAAAACAACCAAATCCACTACTTTCTTAAGTAAACATTCTTCCCCGATTTATAATATTATAAAATAAATAAAGTTTCCAAGGTTAAGTTGAACAAGAAACTTTTCTCACAATATATAATAAGTATTTAAAATATGTATATAATATTGTGTATATAAAAATAGTATTTATTATTAAGTTGTTAAAGTGATAATCCTGTTGAAGGACTGTCAAGTCCGAAAGCTTGAAAATAAAAAGTTGTACAAGAAACACAAGGTAATAAGACCAAATCCAAATATATAAATAGTGTGTGACGTTTCAGTAACAGCATTGTTACCATCTTCAGACAAAAGTACTGAATGGGAAATTTTACCACAATCTCATTCAGTACTTTTGTCTGAAGATAGTAACAACACTGTTACCGAAACGTCACACACTATTTATTTATTTGGATTTGGTCTTATTACCTTATGTTTATAATCTATAATCCAAATTGTGCCTTATCAGTTGCACAAGAAACTTAACCCAGGAAACTTCCTTAAGTGTTGTCTATAAGTGTATATAATGAGTGTAGCAAAGAGAGTGAACTTACCTAGGGGGTGAAGAAGGAGAGGATGTATAGGGAGCCCAGGCCCATCAAGATGACAGCTCCGAAGATGACAGAGAAGGAGAGACAGAAGATGAGAAGGATCACTCCAACGCTGGGACCACCAAACACAGGATGTTAGACACACCACAGGTTGAAACAATCTCCACACCTGTCTATTTATCAATTATTTTACATATCACATACCCACGTGATTTAGTTTAAATCAAAGAAAAACCTTGATAAAGAGAGGCGTTTTGTCCCTAGAAATATTGGCTGAATAATAAATATAGATCCAATATATGCTTTTTTATATTTATTTATAGATATTTATATGGGTTGGCCAAATATCACGGAGCAAGCTAAATAAACGTTTAGTTTATTTTTGCTCCACTAGATGGCGCTCTGCCATCTAAAAAGCACATGTGCTTTTGGTCAGGAGATGCCTTCTTTATTTTTAATATCAACACTTGACCCACTTATCTTTTATTTTTTTCTATTGTTTTTTTCATATCTATTTATTCATATATTTATCATTATATAATCTTATTTATTCATACTTATACTGTATTTAACCTTATATAATCTTATATGGACATTGTAATAAATCAGTTTCAATCTCAATCTCCACACCTAGAATGGAACCAAAAATTTATCCAGAACCAACAATATTACAATAGGAGGAATCGCAGCATATCATTTCTAAGAAGTGACCAAAGCTAACGGTGACGAATTTCTTTATTAAAGATATATAAGCTTGGCGAGCTTTCTGACAATAACCTCCTTCAACAGGCTGTAATACCAATATGTATTTGTTGTATATGTATTACAGTCTATTGAAGGAGGTTATTGTCCGAAAGCTTTAATAAAGAATCTTGTCATTGTTAGCCTTTATTCCTTTTTAGAATTTTTTTTTTAAATTATCCCTAGTACACCCTTGGCAGAGCTGACTGCTACAGGGCGCGTCCCCAGGTGGTGGATAGGGAAGCAACCTTCAGATATGAAGGCCAGCTGTGAAACAAGGAGAATAACTCTGACGAATAAGCAGTCGCGGACCAACAGCAGCATTGTTAGAAGAGGAGTAGACCTCTTTAAAAATCCTGACTTCAACTGACCCAATTGATGGACCTTAGAAAGGGTCCCACTCCAGGGATACGGAGGAGCTGCGTCTGTACTCATGTTAGAGTCGGCAGCAAAGGCGTCTGCTTCCATGTTAGGAACAGCCTCAAACTACAGGCAAAGTCAGACTTTCATCAAAGTGTGCCTGGATCATGGTGCCATGATCAACGAAAGCTGCACCCCTACACCCCATTCCATGAGATCACTCATGGAATTTGTGTAATCTTTACACAAGGGGATAAGAAACAACAACAAAACTTGGTACAAGCTATGATTATCATGAAGCTTCCTCTAATCAAGTATAAAAAGAGTTGCAGTCTCTTATGTTTCTTGTAATTTGTCAAAATCCGCAATCCTGTAATAAGGTAATCAATGTGGTGTGTTATCCAAAATCTAAATGTAACCAACTTTGTGTAAAAGAGAAAAAGAAACCTAAGATCCTTTATCTTCAAACTGATTAGTGTCAACTTTACCACAGAGATAACAAGCTGTTATTTTGACCATAAATGCTGTTGACTCAAAGATAAACCAATATCTTGACAAGTTTCACATTTTAAATATGTAAAGAGGGCTTCCCCAACGATGATAAGAAAAATATCCCGCTACAAGACAATCTCTAACAAAACGATGCTCCAGGATGATTTCAAGACTGGACTACCAACACTCAACTGTACTGTTTTTAATCACCAAAATTACCATTTTCACTATATAGCAACTCTCCAGTAAGAGGACACCTCTCCCTAAAGGACACTTTGGCTATGCAACTAGGTGATGTCCTTTACAGAGAGGTAGTTTTACTGTAACAACATTGAAGAGGGAAATTTGAAAACAACCAAATCCACTAATTGCTACCATCCTAGGTTTTCAGTCAAGATTCTGTTGTTGTTTCTTTTCCCCTTGGGCAAAGATTACACAAATCCGATGAGTTCATGCTCCTTTAGCTAGTCAAGTTTCTATTACTGTACAACCTCCATGAGAGGACACTCGCACTAGAGGACACCTCTCTACAAAGAACAGTTTTCAACACAACAACAACAACAAAAAGGGTTTTATTAGGGCCCATTGCCCTATATGGATTCTCCATACAAAAACAAAATAACACAGTAATTTTTCCTCCCTTTCCCCATGTGCACGTGAGTCTTTGTTTGAGAAGGGATTTATTTACACATCTGTTCTAAAACTTTCCTCACTACTTCTTTTGTGTATGAATCTATTTACAATTGATCTGTAGAAATTATAGAGTTCTATTGCTATATTTTTCTTTTCTGAAATATTTCTCAGTCTTCAGTGGGTTGCTAAATCTCCAGAAGGTGTTTTTAAGAGTTTAGTTTTCAACTCTTAAATTACCATTTTTTACTATTTAGTAACTCTCCGGTAAGAGGACACTTCTCTTTAAAGGACAATTTGGATCTGCAATTAGGTGTTCCTTTACAGGGAGGTTCTACTGTACCAGTTTGTGACAGGAAACTCCGCCCTTGCCGGTCCAAAGCCCAGATGAAAAAGGAGGAGGGGGAGCAGTAACAAGCTCACTAAAAACCTGGGCTCAGCTGGCCCGGCTGATAGTACCCTGTAAGGGCTCCTAATTCAGGGTGAGTAGCATTTGTACTCAATGTTAGGAGTGGCTGCACATGGCGTCTGTTCCTCATGTCAGAGGCGGCCATTTATTTTGGAGCTAAGTCGGCCTGCCATTGAGTAGTGCTCCCAGTCTTAATGACAAAGGGAGACACATTCTACTTCACCCAGTGTGGAGATAAGAAAGAAGAAGAGTTTGTGGTAGTCAAGGAGGTAGTTAACTGATTTGATCAAAAGTGTGAGACAAAGGTTGAGGAGAGTTTGATGAGTTACCCGACATAAATGGCCCCCTTGATCCACAGAGGCTTGTTGTCAAAGAAGTTGCTGGCTCCCTGTTTGAGGAAGGGCAGGATGAAGGGGGCTTCTAGGGAGACCACTCCGATGGAGGACATACTGCCACAACACAAGATTATATTAGAAAATCAAAAAGTAATAAAACTAAACCAAATAAGTAATGTATAGGTGACATCTCATTAAACACTTATCTTTACAGTCTTCATACAAAATTACTTTTTTTTTTTTTTGCTTATCCCTAGTACACGTGGTACAGGCCATGATAATCATGGTGGGTAGTTAGCGACTGCTTTTTACTGTAAGCGCACCACATGTCTACACATGTGAAAGCAGTTCGACTTTGCACTTACAAATGTGCCAGAGCCCCGTTTGGTTACTTGCACTCGCTGGTGGGGTTGGACTTTTGCAAGAATCGGGGGGGCCATCGGAGCATTTTTTTTTTTTTTTTAAACAGAAAAAAAGTGTCCAATGCGGGGATCGAACCCGGGTCGTAGTGGTCGTAAACCAAACGGTACTAAATGTAATTAACATATGCAGTTATCAAAATTCAAAACTATTTTAAATGCGTAAGATTCTTTTTGAAATTAAACAATTTCTACTGCCCTTAGTGCAATGGAAAAATTAAAGGGAGTTTCCATTGCAGTAAGGGCAGTAGAAATTGTTTAATTTCAAAAAGAACCATACGCGTTTAAAATAGTTTCGAATTTTGATAACAAATGGCGCGCTAGTGCATCGTATCATATGCAGTTATACCTGTCTATAGCGCCCCCTCTAAATAGTATCTCCCTCTCTATAACGCCCGATTTTAAATACGTTGTACGATGCGATTTACATTAAAAGTGACCTGTCTATATCTGTTCTAAAACTTTCTTCACTACTTCTTTTGTGTATGAATCTATTTACAATTGATATGTAGAAATTATAGAGTTCTATTGCTATATTTTTCTTTTCTGAAATAGTTCTCAGTGTCTTCAGTGGGTTGCTAAATCTCCAGAAGGTGTTTTTAAGAGTTTAGTTTTCATAAGTTGGTGTAAACTGTTGGTTTTCGACCGCTACGACCCAGGATCGAATCCCCCATTGGGTATTTTTATTCTTCCAATGGTCCCCCGAATCTTGCAAAAGTCTAACCTCACCAGTAAGTATAAGTAACCAAATGAGGTTCTCTGGCACACTTGTAAGTACAAAAGTCAAACTGTTTTTCACATGTGTAGACATGTGTGGTGCACTTACAGTAAAAGTAATCGTTAACTTCTTACCCACCATGATTATCATGGCCTGTATCATGTGTACTAGAGAACGATACAAAATATAGGTCAAAATAAGAAAAATAACTCAAAAAGAGACTGTACCAAGTGTACAAGGGATAATCTAAAAAAAAAAAAAAAAAGATTACTATTCAGTACTTGGTAAGGCACAATTTGGATTATAAACACAAGGTAATAAGACCAAACCCAAATAAATAAATAGTGTGTGACATTTCAGTAACAGCGTTATTACCATCTTCAGACAAAAGTACTGCTTATTTATTTGAATTTGGTCTTATTACCTTGTATTCAGTAGATAAGGCAAAATTTGGATAATAGATTATAAACACAAGGTAATAAGACCAAACCCAAATAAATAGTGTGTGACATTTCAGTAACAACATTGTTACCATCTTCAGACAAAAGTACTGCTTATTTAATTGGATTTGGTCTTATTACCTTGTATTCAGTACTTCTTACCAGAAGGTGACAATGCTGTTACTCAAGACGTCACCAGTTATAAATAACTTCTTTGGGTCTTCTATTACCTTGTGAGTCATACAAAGGTTGATGAAACCATTGAGAGTGAGGGGTTCAAGGCCAACCAATAAGTCTTCTTTCTTATCTCCACTCAATCACACTAAGGTATCAAGCTTGTAAAGCCCAACCAATAAGTAAACAATTTAAAACTATAGAGGAACCCACACTATAGCGAACATTAATGAAACATTCCGAAAATTTTCCCCATTAGGAATTCCTTTTCGTCCAAATTTTTATAACTCACAATTCATCACAAATCATAGTTATTTTGGAGAATTTATGTCGAAAATCAGGACAACGGATGATCCTAGCTGCTTTTGTGGAAAAGAGAAAACCAAAACTCAATACATTTATTATTAGAATGTCCGATCTTTCACAGCTACAGAAGTAATCATTTTTATCCCATTTAAGAAATTTGTATATAACAAAGACACCTATGTAAAATTCAATAATTTTTGTAAATTCATTTTAGATTTTCTTTTCTGTTTGAGAAAACCAACCTTTCAGTTTTAATTTTGTTTTTAGTCCTGTTATTGAATTGTATATAAGTTGCTAAAATGTATTTAGGTGCAAGTATCCCAGGGTGTAATATCGCGTCCGATATGTAAAAAAAAAAAAAAAACATAATTAAATCTTTATATAGAGGGAGCATATATTGGGTAAAAAACCAATTGTTCTACCAATATTTCCAGTTGGAACAAGCCTTTATTTGATATTATTTAAAAGTGAGCTCAATGCCACATATCAGTAAGCAGATTCTCTACTCTTCCCCAGCAAACACCATCAACAAACTTTACAAGCTTGATACCTTAGTGTGATTGAGTGGAGATAAGAAAGAAGAAGAAGAGTAAGCAGATTTCAGTTGAAATTATTATTCCTATATAATAATAAGACACAATTTGGATTATAGATTATAAAACACAAGGGTAATAAGACCAAAAAAAATAGTGTGTGATGTTTCTCTGTAACAGTGTTATTACCATCATCAGACAAAAGATGGTAACAATGCTGTTACCAAAATGTCGCACACTATTTATTTATTTGGATTTGTGGTCTTATTACTTAATAGTTCTAATCTATAATTCAAGTTATCACCTTCTAGGCAATAAAATGTAACTCACATCAGGAAGACCCCGGCCATGATGCAGGACATGTGGAAGGAGATGGCTGCAAAGATCCCCAGGATGAAGAGCACTGCAGCAACACACATTGATTGATTCAAATCTCCCTGACATTAATTGGTTTTTACAACAAAAAAAAACTTTATTAAAAATCTTTATTATGACCTTTTAGTCTTATACAGATTCTCCAAGCAGAAATGTAGGATTAATTATATATGGAAAAATTATATAAAGACAATCAAGCTAATAGATTAGTCTTGGTCTCTTTTTCTTCTTTCTTATCTCCAGTCAATCACACTAAGGTATCAAGCTTGTAAAGCTTGTTGATGGTGTCTGCCGGGGAAGAGTAGAGCTCATCAATGGATGAGTCAATGCAGTTAATAATATGAAAGAAAATAGGACCTAATCCAAATAATTTATTAGTGTGTGACGTTTCGGCAACAACATTGTCACCATCATCAGACAAAAGAATAAATGAGAAAAAATATTACAGCAAGTTCTTATATAGTCATTTATTCTTTTGTCTGATGATGGTGACAATGTTGTTGCCGAAACGTCACACATTAATAAATTATTTAGATTAGGTCTTATTTTCTTTTATTATAATCTATAATCCAAATTGTGCTTTATCAGTTGATAATATGTTATATTAGTCTTGGTAAATTGGAGGAAAAGAAAGTTATTATACATAGTACCTGGACATTAATTAAATAATTAAAAAATGTTTCTGGAGATGTGTTTCTTTTTTATCGAAGCAGTCTCAAGATTCTCTGTCCTTCTACAGGAGAAGATGAATGAATAAAACAACGCCTTATGCCAGACTTTTCCTCAATCCCATATAGGTTGATTAAGGCATATCTATATATCTATTTGAAAATAGTGCAATCCATAAATAAGATCTTCAATTAAAAAAGGCATATTTTTTTAAACATGGAAACTTTCTCCTTGGATTATAAATACTATAGAATAAAGCGTTAGGAGAAAATAATTTTTAATAATCGACTACACAAGCTTTCCTTTAATAATCGACTACATTTTATTTTACCAATTGATAAGGCACAATTTGGATTATAGATTATAAACACAAGGTAATAAGACCAAATCCAAATAAATAAATAGTGTGTGACGTTTCGGTAACAGCGTTGTTACCGAAACGTCACACACTATTTATTTGGATTTGGTCTTATTACCTTGTGTTTATTTTACCAATATTTCAGTTGGCTGAACGCCAACTTTTTTCAAGGTATTATAACATATTTAATGTGTGTAATGTGGTGTTGAATTTGTTGTTTACACACACATTAATATGCTATAATACCTTGAAAAAGGTTGGCGTTCAGTCAACTGAAATATTGGTAAAATAAATTATATTTTGATCCAATATATGCCTTTTTAATTAAAATATATACAGTTAAACGTGTCTATAGCGCCCTTTCTTGGGACTCACCAAAATAGGGTGCTATAGAGAAGGGGTGCTATAGACAGGTCACTTTTAATGTAAATCGCATCGTACTATATATTTAAAATCAGGCGCTATAGAGTGGAAGGTGCTATTTAGAGGGGACGCTATAGATAGGTTTAACTGTATATTTATTTATAGGGGGTAAACTAGTCATCAAAACTGAAGTGTATCAGTTTGTCCATTCATTAGAGGTGATGTATAAATGTAAAACGACATTTAAAAAGTATCCTGCATGTGTTTCTTTTAAACGAAAAATCGAAATTTATTTTTAAGGAGAAATAACGATTATTTCTAACCTTAGAGATGAGGTATGAAAGGATGAATTGTGAAGAGTAATGATGAACGGAAAAATAAAAGTGTCCAGGGATGGGAATCGAACCCACAGTGTTCCGCTTACCGGGCAGATGCCATGTCCACTAGGCTACCCTTTTATTTTTCCGTTCGTAATGATGTATAAATGGAGAGCTATGTCACAGTGCTAAATGTTATGTCACAGTGGTGGACAACTCACCCAAGGCTCCCCCTGTCCCCAACACATGGATACAGAACACCTTGCCCTTAGCTGGTGCACTGGGTGGTGGAGCCTGTTCAGCAGAAGTGGGAGAGTTCAGGTTTACAACCGTCTTGTCTGCGTCTGACATCATCTTGGCCTGCACACAACATTCGTTAGAGCCAAGCACAACACCGAGATATTTATATTTTTTGCTTATCCCTAGTACACGTGGTACAGGCCATGATAATCATGGTAGGTAGAAGAAGGGGGGGGAAGTCCGACCACACCTCCCTGCGGTCCCCCCTGGACCCTTGGAATATTCAACCAAATTCTGGTTCGTTTCCAAGGTGACTAACGTGGCAACGGCACCCATTTTCCAATGAAGAGCAAAATTGACATAGACCCAGAGGAGCAGCTTTACACACCCAAGATAGTGGACATTGCTGCTGCTGTGATAGAGATGTATGGAGACATCTGAGGCTCTTCTTTGAACACAACAACAACAGAAGAAGGCTGACTACTTTTACAGTAAGTGCACCACATGTCTACACATGTGAAAAGCAGTTTGACTTTTGCACTTACAAATGTACCAGAACCCCGTTTAATTACTTGCACTTGCTGGTGGGGTTGAACTTTTGCAAGAATCGGGGGCCATTGATGCATTCTTTTTTTTAATTAGAAAAAAGTATCCAATGCGGGAATCGAACCCAGGTCATAGCGGTTGAAAACCAATGGTTTAGAACATCCTTCCACCGACCCCTACACTAAGATATACTATCAATAAGTTATTTTATAAATAAAAATAGATTCCAAGGGAGAGTTTATTTTATAAAAGCATATTTTATCACATACTCCTGTAGAAAGGTTTGTGATATTTGAAAAGATTGAAATGAATATAAAATACACCTATCCCCCGATTTACACGGTAGATACGTTCCTGAGAAAAACGTGTAAATCGGGGGATAGGTGTACACAGAAATAAAATTAAAATGCATTGACAGGTTAAAATATGTAGTCAGCACATAAGTTCGGGATTCCTCGTGAGATGTGTACACAGCGCATGTGTTCAATCACAGTAGCATTTAGTATAGTGCGATAAAACAAAAAAAAAAACTTATTTGGAAAACCGTGTAAAAGCGAAAACATGTAAAAAAAAAGTACCGTGTAAATCGGGGGATAGGTGTAAAACAAGAAACTCTGAAGTTATTTTGTTTATTATTTATATATATTGGAGATGATTTTACTTTTCCAAAGAAGTTATTTTAGTCAGTTATTATTTTATATATTACGGCATTTACTGTTATATATGTAAATATTTCCTCCTATATCTTGTTTCTTTTATTTTTGTTTTATGTAAAGCAGGCTACATACTTGTTGTTTGTACTGAGCTATTTATTCTATCATCTCGGCTGAGTGGATCGAGACTCTTTTACTAAGAATAAAACTTTACTTAATTTTAACATGGACTTCTCTTCTTTAATTTATTTTCTACGCAACAATATATTCCCCTAGAAGTATCTGTGGTGGGAAGGGAAGTAAGTGGATATAAATCTCATGGCAGAAAATCTTTTAGATAACCCTTCCACCAACCCATATTTCCACATTAAAATAGTGATTTTCTTTTACTATATATAGGCCTAACAACTGGTATAAAGAGGAGAATGAATTTTTTTTTTTTTTTACTTATCCTTTTAGTCTAAATTAGACAAGATCTTGGAGGTCGTGCTCATAAAGAAGCTCAAAAACTCTTCTTGGTTCTCTGTACAGGGATCTCTTGTCCTTTCCGATACAATTTAGTATATCTTGAATATTGAGCAATCCGTATGAAATTATTAATTAAAAGGCATATTTTGGATCTAAAATAAAACAAACATTTTATCCAATATAAAATGCCAATATTTCAATAGGCTGTACGCCTAACTTCATCAGGGCGTTTCTTGTTTTTAAACTGCTTTGGATGATATTATATACAACAACATTCAGGATAAACACTCAAGACTCTTTTTAGAAAGTTGGACCTCAATGAAAGATACCAACAGTATTAATAGAAAAAATGACATTCCTCCGTTATATTTACAGTTCAAATCGATTTAAAATTATTTTCTTATACTTATTATGAATCATGTATATATAGTCTATTATTATTGATATTTGTGTATATATTTTAAATTTTAGCCCCAGAGAGTTGTAAATATTTTATATATCTTCGCGTGACGGCATCGCGTGATCATCCAAAGCAGTTTAAAAACAAGAAACGCCCTGATGGCGTACAGCCTATTGAAATATTGGTATTTTATATTAAATAAAATGTTTGTTTTATTTTAGATCCAAAATATGCCTTTTAATTAATTTAGTATATGTTGGGGTTGAATGAAATGTGATGTGTGGCACAAGGATGGGCTATCCACTTTATATTTAAAACAGAATACAAAAAATAAAAAAATTAAAATTAAAAACATTGTGAATACAAACTGAGGGCTAGAGAGAGAAGTTACAGTTTAAATGATAAGAAGAGATAAAAAATCACATTATTTGGTCTTGTGATAAGCATGAGCACTTGAGATTAAACAAACAATTTTATAGACAGACTGGTGTTGTACGTAAACAAATGGCAAAGTATTTACACCTGCACAAGATGGCACCATCTATACTAAATAAAATGGGGGTCGGTGGAAGGATGGTCTAAACCGTTGGTTTTTGACCGTTACAACCCGGGTTCGATTCCCACATTGGGCACTTTTTTCTGATTAAAAAAAAAAAAAAAAAAATGCTCCAATGGCCCCGATTCTTGCAAAAGTCCAACCCCACCAGCGAGTGCAAGTAACCAAACGGGGCTTTGGCACATTTGTAAGTGCAAAGTTGAACTGCTTTTCACATGTGTAGTCATGTGGGGCACTAACAGTAAAAGCAGTCGCCAACTTCTACCCACCATGATTGTCATCGCCTGTACCATGTGTACTAGGAATAAGCAAAATACTAAATACAGTTAAGCCAACCTTGCTACAATAACATTACTTAGAACCAAGATTTTATTATTATCCCATTGTATAATTATACAAGGTCATGGAGACTATATACTGAGGCACAAAGTTTGACTGTCTATGTGGTAGATAGCCAACCAACGACAGCAGCTCCCCATCATGGAGACTTATGGATTTTACTTTGTTGTTATAACCATAGATAAAATCATGTTTATTCTTTTGTCTGATGATGGTGACAATGTTGTTGCCGAAACGTCACACACTAATAAATTATTTAGATTAGGTCTTATTTTCTTTATTACAAAAGTGAAATTGTACTGGGATCTCAGTTGGATAAATTAGAAAAAAAAAAAAAAGGCTTCTTCTGATCAGGCAGCTAAAAATTGCTCAAGAAATGGTATTCTTGTGATTTAACCATAACACTCTGCCCTAGTAGGTTTGCCAGCCCACTCAATCCAGACCTGTTTGGTGACCTTCAATAAACAAGCCTCTCTCTTTACCAGCGGAACATCTCAAGGGCTAAAAATGACACGATTTTAGATGGTAGAATATAAAAAAATATTAAAAAGTCTCTCTGGTAGAAATACAGATGAACCTATTTCTAACAATATCATTTGGGACTTTAGAATTATGATGTCATAACCATGATAAGGCACAATTTGTATTATAGATTATAAACACAAGGTAATAAGACCAAATCCAAATAAATAAATAGTGTGTGACGTTTCGGTAACAGCGTTGTTACAGGAACTATTTAAAAACATGCTGTGGTAAAATTTCTCATTCAGTACTTTTGTCTGAAGATGGTAACAACGCTGTTACAGAAACGTCACACACTATTTATTTATTTGGATTTGGTCTTATTACCTTGTGTTTATGTCATAACCATGTTATAATTTTAAAAAAGGGCTGTTATAGTGGTGGTGGTGGTGCTTATCTCCATAGTAATTGGGTGCATATCCTGTTGATAGGAACATCTGAGATACACAAAGGTAGGACGACTTTGCCTGTGTTAATGCTTAGCTGGGCTTAGTAGGACAGCAGCCTTCATGTCTAGGGTACCAGGAGTACAAGACTCCAGACATAGTGTCCTGCCCAGGGTCACTTCCCCGCCATGTTGAGGCAGTTAACAAAGTTAAAAAAAGCAATGACCAAGAGAATCTAAGTGTCAGCACTATCACCATCTATCAACCTTGGATGGAACTAGGTACTTATCACTCATGGACAAAACTTAAGGAAGTAGTACCTTTTAGCATGTATATCTGGATTCAGACAATAACTCTGAAAGATATTACACTGACCTTTATTGAAGACACACAAGATAACCAAGTCTGTATACACTGATGGACAAAACTTTAGGAAGTTGTACCTTTTAGCATGTATATCAGAATTCAGACAATAACTCTGAAAGATATTACAGTGACCTTTATTGAAGACACAAGAGATAACCAAGTTTGAACAAAATACACTCATGGGGACAAAACTTAAGGAAGTTGTATCTTTTACCATGTATATCTGAATTCGACAATAACTCTGAAAGATATTACAGTGACCTTTATTGAAGACACACGAGATAACCAATATACATTCATGGACAAAACTCAAGGAAGTTGTATCTTTTACCATGTATATCAGGATTCAACAATAACTCTGAAAGATATTACAGTGACCTTTATTGAAGACACACGAGATAACTAAATGTGAACAAAATACACTCATGGACAAAACTTAAGGAAGTTGTACCTTTTAGCATGTATATCGGGTTTCAGACAATAACTCTGAAAGAGTTGTCTGAATTGTCTCTATTTCCTTAAAAAAATAATAATAATAAGACAACCGGCAACATCAAAGACTTTCCACTTCCTCAGTTTTGTCCATGAGTGTTAATTCCCAACATACATAGAACCAAGCTTAAATTAACCAGAACAGGATCTCTGCCCATCATCAGTAGAGTGTAGCATCCCTTGACCCAGCTTCCTTGGGTCAATGCACAAGGTCACAAGGCCTATGTGTGTGTGAGAGAATTATTATTTTTTTAAGATGTAGTGTTATTATTATTTATATATTCAGTCTGGGGATCGGTGGAAGGGTGGTCTAAACCATTGGTTTTTCGACCGCTACGACCCGGGTTCGATTCCCGCATTGGGCACTTTTTTCTGATAAAAAAAAAAAAATGCTCCAATGGCCCCCATTCTTGCAAAAGTCCAACCCCACCAGCGAGTGCAAGTAACCAAACAGGGCTCTGGCACATTTGTAAGTGCAAAGTCGAACTGCTTTTCACATGTGTAGACATGTGGTGCACTTACAGTAAAAGCAGTCGCCAACTTCTATCCACCATGATTATCATGGCCTGTACCACATGTACTAGGGATAAGCAAAAATATATATTTCATTGAATTAGAGAGGATTATATAGTGTTTTAGTAAAAATATATGTGTGAAAGCATAATGATTTAGGTGTGGAGAGAAGAAGAGAATCTAAATAAATAATATAATCATGTCATCCACAATGGAAAACAAAAAACTATTGGTCGACAGAATGGAGAGACCACTGTACAGAGAAAAAAAAACAAAACAAGTGTTGTCAAGAGAGCATTGTCACCAGATACTCCTTCGCTATCAGATTTATCACCTAGAATCTGGCAGCACACAATGTTGGTATTGATAACTTTTTACTCCGGACTGAAGGGAGAAAACTACTTACCACCAACTGGTAAATACTGTAGAACTTGCTCTCTGTAAATGACAACACCTAGTTACAGAGCCAGAGTGTCTTTTAGGAAGTGTGTCCTCTTACTGAAGAGTTGCTGACTAGTAAGAATGATAATTTTGGGGCTGAAAATTGTCCTTAGAGAGGGTGTCCTCTCTTGGAGGTTCTACTGTATTGATGAAAAGTGTCATTTTATAGAGAGATGTCTTCTAAGGGGGTGTCCTCTCTTGGAGGTTCTAATGTATTTTCTACTGTATTGATAAAAACTTTCCTTTGTAGAGAGATGTCCTCTAGTGGGAGTGTCCTCTCTTGAAGGTTCTACTGTATTGATAAAAACTGTCCTTTGTAGAGAGATGTCCTCTAGTGGGAGTGTTCTCTCTTGGAGGTTCTACTGTGTTGATAAAAACTGTCCTTTGTAGAGAGATGTTCTCTAGTGGGAGTGTTCTCTCTTGAAGGTTCTACTGTATTGATAAAAACTTTCCTTTGTAGAGAGATGTCCTCTAGTGGGAGTGTCCTCTCTTGAAGGTTCTACTGTATTGATAAAAACTGTCCTTTGTAGAGAGATGTCCTCTAGTGGGAGTGTCCTCTCTTGGAGGTTCTACTGTATTGATAAAAACTGTCCTTTGTAGAGAGATGTTCTCTAGTGGGAGTGTTCTCTCTTGAAGGTTCTACTGTATTGATAAAAACTGTCCTTTGTAGAGAGATGTCCTCTAGCGGGAGTGTCCTCTCTTGAAGGTTCTACTGTATTGATGAAAACTGTCCTTTGTAGAGAGATGTTCTCTAGTGGGAGTGTTCTCTCTTGAAGGTTCTACTGTATTGATGAAAACTGTCCTTTGTAGAGAGATGTTCTCTAGTGGGAGTGTCCTCTCTTGAAGGTTCTACTGTATTGATGAAAACTGTCCTTTGTAGAGAGATGTTCTCTAGCGGGAGTGTCCTCTCTTGAAGGTTCTACTGTATTGATGAAAACTGTCCTTTGTAGAGAGATGTTCTCTAGTGGGAGTGTCCTCTCTTGAAGGTTCTACTGTATTGATGAAAACTGTCCTTTGTAGAGAGATGTTCTCTAGTGGGAGTGTTCTCTCTTGAAGGTTCTACTGTATTGATGAAAACTGTCCTTTGTAGAGAGATGTTCTCTAGTGGGAGTGTCCTCTCTTGAAGGTTCTACTGTATTGATGAAAACTGTCCTTTGTAGAGAGATGTTCTCTAGTGGGAGTGTTCTCTCTTGAAGGTTCTACTGTATTGATGAAAACTGTCCTTTGTAGAGAGATGTTCTCTAGTGGGAGTGTCCTCTCTTGAAGGTTCTACTGTATTGATGAAAACTGTCCTTTGTAGAGAGATGTTCTCTAGTGGGAGTGTCCTCTCTTGAAGGTTCTACTGTATTGATGAAAACTGTCCTTTGTAGAGAGATGTTCTCTAGTGGGAGTGTTCTCTCTTGAAGGTTCTACTGTATTGATGAAAACTGTCCTTTGTAGAGAGATGTTCTCTAGCGGGAGTGTCCTCTCTTGAAGGTTCTACTGTATTGATAAAAACTTTCCTTTGTAGAGAGATGTCCTCTAGTGGGAGTGTCCTCTCTTGAAGGTTCTACTGTATTGATGAAAACTGTCCTTTGTAGAGAGATGTTCTCTAGTGGGAGTGTTCTCTCTTGAAGGTTCTACTGTATTGATGAAAACTGTCCTTTGTAGAGAGATGTTCTCTAGTGGGAGTGTCCTCTCTTGAAGGTTCTACTGTATTGATGAAAACTGTCCTTTGTAGAGAGATGTTCTCTAGTGGGAGTGTCCTCTCTTGAAGGTTCTACTGTATTGATGAAAACTGTCCTTTGTAGAGAGATGTCCTCTAGTGGGAGTGTTCTCTCTTGAAGGTTCTACTGTATTGATAAAAACTGTCCTTTGTAGAGAGATGTTCTCTAGCGGGAGTGTCCTCTCTTGAAGGTTCTACTGTATTGATGAAAACTGTCCTTTGTAGAGAGATGTCCTCTAGCGGGAGTGTCCTCTCTTGAAGGTTCTACTGTATTGATGAAAACTGTCCTTTGTAGAGAGATGTCCTCTAGCGGGAGTGTCCTCTCTTGAAGGTTCTACTGTATTGATGAAAACTGTCCTTTGTAGAGAGATGTCCTCTAGCGGGAGTGTCCTCTCTTGGAGGTTCTACTGTATTGATAAAAACTGTCCTTTGTAGAGACATGTCCTTTAGCAGGAGTGTCCTCTCTTGGAGGTTCTACTGTATTGATGAAAACTGTCCTTTGTAGAGACATGTCCTTTAGCAGGAGTGTCCTCTCTTGGAGGTTCTATTGTACCAGATTAAACTTCTGGGTAGACTGATTAGCCCCAGGCCCTTCAAAACATTCTACTTTTTACAGCACAAATACAGTAGAACCTCCAACATGAGAGAACACTCTCTCTACAAAGGACAGTTCTCATCTACAAAATTGTCATTTTCAATAAATAGAAAATCTCTGGTAAGAGGACACTCTTCTTCCTAAAGAACTAGGTGTCCTTAACAGAGAGGATCTACTGTAATAAAAAGGTTTTCACATTGAAATAAAAATGATTAACAACTTTAAATTTCCATTAATTTTGTTATTTCTACCCGGAGTATCCTCTCATGGAGGTGGAATGGTAAACAACTTTCAAGTTATCACAGAGTGGAAAGCTCAAAAAATCAAATTTTAAAAACTATATATGATGTTCTGTAACAGTTTTGTTACCACGTCACATACAACTTGGATTTTTGTGTTTCTACTCTGTGTATTCTTATCTATTAACCAAATTGTACTTCATTCTAGCTACAGAATTAATGCTAGGTATCTTGCCACAAATTATTCTATGTATTTTTTATCAGTTAATCCAACCAAACAAATAATTTCTCACAGTACATCACAAAGCAAGCCATAAAATATAAGTATTAACAGCAATAGCAGCTGCACATGGCATCTGTTCCTCATGTCAGAGGCGGCCATTTCTTTTGGAGCTAAGTCAGTGGCCTGCCACTGAGTAGTGCTCCCAGTCTTAATGACAAAGGCATTCTACTTCACCCAGTCATGATGGTTGTCAAACAGACTTAATATCCTAATATGATTGAGTGGAGATAAGAAAGAAGAGAAATAACACTAATTCCAACTACTCTGTCTTTTGGAGGTCAGTGGAAGGATGGTCTAAACCGTTGGTTTTCGACCACTACGACCCAGTATGGATTCCCGCATTTGACACTTTTTCTGTTTAAAAAAAAAATGCTCCAATGGCCCTCGATTCTTGCAAAAGTCCAACCCCACCAGCGAGTGCAAGTAACCAAACAGAGCTTTGGTACATTTGTAAATGCAAAGTCGAACTGCTTTTCACATGTATAGACATGTGGTGCCCTTACAGTAAAAGCAGTCACCTACTTCTACCCACCATGATTATCATGGCCTAACCACGTGTACTAAGGATAAGCAAAAAAAACTCTGTCTTCTCTTTGCTGATAAAAATATATAAAAATCTGTGAAAATATTAATTTTAGCGGACCATCAGCAATTATATTATTCAGCACTAAGCCTACTCGCAGTAAACAAAAATAGTTCCATTTTTAAATCAATCTAAACCAACCTAATTTAACCTAACCTTGCTTATTGATATACTCAGTGGTACCTTGCCATCAGTGGTTCACAGAAATGAAATCTCCCCTAAAAACCCATATTTACAATCACTTTGAAAATTTATTCTTGACTCATCAGTAAATACCACCAACTAATATTCACCTTTTACCAACAGTCTCCTCAGCAACTATTTTTTATAAATCAGGAGGCCTGTAGAGATTTGGCTAAATCTGAAATTAATACTAACTTGAAAAAAATTTGGTGAATCCCCAGAATTGGGTATATTTGGTAGGTGGCGCTGTACGTTGCCACCGCCGTACCTTAGAGGCGTTTTACACGAGTTAAAGATACAATTTCGGTGAAATACTTTTAATTTTACCAATTTAAATATAAAAATTTAAATTATAATTTTAAAAAAGATTTAACAGTTAAAAAAACATTTTTTCAAAAATAAAATATTAAACTAATTTTTCTAAAAAACGAACATTATTTTTTTAATTCTCTGAAACTAACCTAATTCAACTTATCTAAAACTAACCTTATTTATATTTACACTACCTTTTTAATTTCAAAATTAAATTAAAATACGTTTATAATGTTAAATAATAACATTTTTAAAAATATACTTTCTGGTTCACACTTTTGTATCTAATCAATTATGTATTTTTTTATTTATCTCTATTCAAAAAATCTGTATAGTTTTTATTAAAATATTTTAAGTGCCATATTTTCAAGTCATATATTTATACACAAGTTTTATATTTATTTTACAAATATAGTATAAGATGTGATTAATAAACTTTGTAAAAAAATTTTAATACATTTTTAATAACATGACGTTATGTTATATTCTAATAGGTAAAATAGGTTAGTTTCAGACGGCTTATAAATTAGGTTAGTTTCTGATAGGTTATAAATTAGGTTATTTTAAGGTGTGTTATAAAAAGGTTAGTTTCATTAATTAAAATAGGTTAGTTTTAGATAGGTTAAATTAGGTAAGTTTAATCGCTAAATAAGGTTAGTTTTAGATAAGTTGAATTAGGTTAGTTTCAGATAATTAAAAAAATAATGTTCCTTTTTAGAAAACTCAGTTTATATTTTATTTTAAAAATGTTTTTTAACTGTTAAATCTTTTTAAAAATTATAGTGGTAAATTTAAATTAAATTGGTAGAATTCAAAGTATTTCACCGAAATTGTATTTTTAACTCGTGTAAAACGCCTCGAAGGTACGGCGGTGGCAACGTACAGCGCCACCTACCAAATATACCCAATTCTGGGGATTCACCAAAAATTTGGACATATCACTCTATAAATACACCTTTTTTGTGTGGTAAATATTTAACTTTAAAAATATACATATTTTCTAACCTCTTTATGCCAAATATTTATCAAAAATTATTTATATGAAAATATATTCTCTATTGTAAAGCTCTTTAATTTCATTTCAAAGATATACTTAAGTTATATCCCTTTAATTTTAAACGGTGTCATCTTTTAAAAATATACAAAAACTATTAAGACTACTGCATAACTATAAATATGAAACAAAATATATACTTTATATTATATACATTAAAAGAAATATTTTTTTTCTTTATGTATTTGTTCATGAACAGAGAGATTAATATTTATTTAGTGTCACCTCTTTAAATTTTAAATAATCAACGGCCGACTTCTGACCTTTAAAAACATATTTTATCATATGGAGGTATTCATTTTTAGAAAATTTAATGTTTTCTGAAAATGCTTGTCTTAGAATTACAATAAATCAAATGGTTAAAAGTTTATAAATACTTAAAAGTAGTTACGGTTTGTGGTATACTGTCCGGGAAATATTGACAATGAAATAATTGCTTTTAAATATTTCTACAATTTCAGAAACTATTTACTTTAAATTGGAGAGCTATTTGTTGATACTGTTTTATAAACAAGTTTTACAAATATATTTTAGCTATAAAATATACTTACTAATTAGAAGTTTTCTAAAGCAACTTAACCGTCAAACAAATAAATAAAATTTGGCAAAAGGTTTCTCATCATTACCAACTGTTTTTTTATTTTTGATTATTTTTTAAATAGACACAGATTATAAATATTTTTGCTGAAAATATTATTTTACGTAATTATATAAATTTTAAACACACACAAGAATATTTTTTAGATATTTTATTAATTTATTCTGAATTCTTTTAGCTCTAGTACTTGAAGGTAACGCGCTTCCAGTAAAAAAATGATGCTCGAAAACTCTGCAATACAATAGCTCTGGCTTCTCTCCACCCACGTATTAAACTCTGAAATTTTTCAAAAAGGGCCGCTCGGGCGTTGTGGGTGCCTGGGCTGTTGGGGCACGTTTTTTTGTAACCATACCCCAACAGAAGGCGTATGTATAATCAAATCAAATGTATACATGGCTTCCCTCCCACATAGACTTACAGACCATCTTTTTGCCCAGAAACCTAGACAATTGATGACACCAGACTTCCATGCCGATGCCTGGTGAAGGAAACACCAGTGACATCCAGGGACATCCGCGCTGGAAGCTGTTGTTCCATATGTACATATATTCCCCTCACCAAAAATTTAGGTAAAGGTGACCAGAAAAAAAAATGGAGAAGGAAGATCTCTAAAAGACTGAACCTTATAAAATATCCTTCCCGAGAAAGGAAAGCGTTATATTACAGTTCAAGTGAAAAGGGGCCTGTGTCGATTTATAGCTAAGACGGAGTGGGGGCGATATATATATATCATCCCGAGAAAAAGGGAGGATGGTATTTCAATCCATGTGGAGGGAAGGGGCCTGGCGTCTGAAATTTTACACTATCGCCGTAGTTGTTGCTCTCTTTAGATTTTTGTTTTGGTAATACTATATGTTCTATTTTGATGGAAGGGGCCTGGCGTCTGAAATTTTACACTAGTGCCGGGGTTGTTTCTCTCTTTAGATTTTTTTTGTTTTGGTAATACTATATGTTCTATTTTGATGAGGCCTGGGGCGTCTATGAAATTGATACTGGAGCCGTTGGCCATTTTGATTGGTGTTTCTTTCGGCGAATGAAAATGGAGAGAGAGATGATATAAAAGAAGGTTCTTTGCCAAAAGGCGGGATTCGATCGGAGTCGCTCAGTGAGAAGGACGATTTTTCAGTCGGGCCTGAGACGTAGAGGAGACCAGACCTTGCCGCCGCTTTCGAGAGAAGGTAAGCCCCTCGCCATTATGGCTTAGCCCCCCCCCCCCCTTTTTTTATTTTTCGAACAGAAGCTAATCTATTTAGATTCTGAATGGGCCCTAAAGGGCTTTAAGTGACTTAAAAAGGAGTGTTAGGGTTCGTATATTTTGTCCCGCTAGAATAGATGGAGATCTAGGTTCCCCCCCCTTTTGTGTAGTAGCCAACCTAGATTTCGCATGGGCCCTAAAGGGCTATAAAGTAACTTCAGGTCACCTCTATCTAAATTTTACTATGTAAATAGCATATCTCGTCAGTATAGACATGTTCCCAAATTTTAAGATATTTAAATAAATATCTAGAGAAATTTTCTTGTTTCCTCTGTTACCTATTTCATACATAATTTGCCTTATGGTGCTATTCCCACTGTTTAAATGAAATGTTGTATGTTTCTTACCTATTTGAAGGGAATGTTACTAATAATCAAGTCTCCCATAAATTACCGGCCACATACATTGCCGCGAGTGTCTGTGTTTCAGTGTTTTATAGATTGCCCAATTTAATAACGATTTCATGGGTTGTCTGATGAAATTGTATAATAGTGTCGCGGCTGTTTCCATCTTTAGACCATTGTTCTGACAATATTATATGCTCGATCCTTGCTTTAGCTCAACTCTTAATCAATTACAGAGTTTTTCCCCCCTTTTCTTTTTTATTTATTTTATTTATCCTGTTTGCACAAATTGCATTACATGTGATGATGTAAAGACATATGCCGATAGTGCATCACTGACAGCTGTGCTGCTATTATACAACATTAAGGTCTTGCTGCGGGTTATATACATGGGGTTGTTGGCCTAAATTGCTATATATATATATACTTAAGTAAGGAAACTTTAATAAGTCACATCGTGTACCCTCCCTTTTCAACTATCCAAAACCGGGAACCCATCAATGGCGCCCAACGTGGGGCTCGAATTTAGTATATGTTTCTTCCCCTATACTTTAGAAATATATACCTAATGAAAAGCCATACTATTTTTAAGTATTGGTGAAGTAGTCCACGCATCCTGAGATTAACAGTCTATTATAAATCGTGAATTTTAATTTATGCTTTCCGTTTCACTGGCATTTTATCAGGCAATGAAAGTTATGTTGAGGCGGTGTATACCGCATCTCTCGCCGCTGTCTTTTACGATTCACATTGTTTGTGGCAAAACCTTAATATTATCATTGATTTCTGATATCAAAGTAAAACGTCTATGGGGATGAGTATCTTTTATTCTGGTCTTCTCGAGCTTTCGAGCTTGTCCGCCCTTCTACAGGAGAAACATATACAATATATCAAGAAAATATAACGTCGCCTGATGCTAAAACTATTATGATTCTATGTACATATATATATATACATTAGAAAGTTTTGCATATTATTTGTTTTCTTAAGACATATTTTTTTTGATTAAGGTATTACACATATTCTACTATTGTTTGCTATATTCTATGAATTATCTTATAGGTTAGAAATTCTATTATTTAAGTAGTTTTATAATAGTTATTGGCTATTACATATAAGTTACTTATATTATTGTTGATATTATTAGCTGGTACTAGGATATATTGTGTTATATGTTTCGGGCAAATCTATTTTCTATTAATGCTATTGTGTTTTCTGAATAATAGAAAATCAATTATAAGCCTTTGATATTTGCTGTTTATGTTATTGTAATGTATTCTAGGTTCTCCTAATGCGAAAGTGTGACCTGTTCCTTTGCAGTATTGGAAAATTAGAGACCTATTGTCTTGATTAATAACGTTGCGTCTATGTTCATATATTCTATTGCTGACTCTCCTTCCTGTCTCCCCTGCGTATTTGGCTTGGCAGCTGTATACACTCTGACAAGGGAAGGTTATCTTAAACTGATTAATGTGCAATTTTTTTTTGCCTTAAGTAGAGATTTCCAAGATTCTATTTCTGAAACATTTTTTTGGATGAGGACAAATAAAACCATCTTGATAGTATTAAATCTGCAGTATACATTTGCCAGCAGAAGGCATGATGAGATTACATGAAATTTAAACCAGTTATATGTTTAGTATGTTCCTTCAGTTGTAATTTGACACCGTCTTGAAATAAAGAAATTGGACGGTGCGCTATATCTTGATGCTGGATATTTCTGTGTCAGAAAGGTGTAGTTATTCTGTTTAATGAGAATTCCAATAATTATCGAAATTTAGCAGATTATCATTGGGGATTTGAACAACTGTCTTGAAAATTTTTGAACAGCCTGTGAATCGAATTAGCTTTGGCCTCCTGACACTAAGGAGGAATTACCGCCTAGTTCTTATTTTAACGCTGGTTTTAATTCTATGCTTCCTGACTCAGCGAGCTAACTCTAACTCATTTAAACTTGAATAACTGCTTTTGTCTCGTCTCACTAACTCTCATGACTCAACCTCGTCTCACTAACTCTCATGACTCAACCTCGTCTCACTAACTCTAATGACTCAACCTCGTCTCACCAACACTAATGATTCAACTACGTATGCCTTAATAACTCAATAACTCTCTTTATTTTCTAAAATCAAGATTATATACATTTCTAAAATTTACATAATTTAACAATAATTAACAAAAGTAAATTCTAACAATTTTGCATATTTAAGGCTGGAACATACTCCCCCCGGCCGCTGAACCCTGGTTCAGATTTGAAGGGAAGCGGAGCCAACTTCGTAATAGGTCGTAGGTAGACTCCGGTAGCAGCCCGAACTTGGGCAACTCGCACCTTCTGGTCTTGAAGAACGACAAATACTTCTCTGCAGTCTCGTGTTCTTTATCAGCTGGTCCCAATATGAACACCAGGTCCAAAGCTACAGCAGTGTATTGACTATCTCTGTATTTGACATAGGTTGGTAGTTCAGTCCATTGTTTAGACTTCAGGTTCAACTTCCATAAATATTTCGACTCCTTCCCAGCGTGAACAAATACAGCTCTTACCCAATCCTGCACAATAGTAAAGTGATTGATATTTTTTGGATAGCCCTCTTTCTCACCAAGAATCGGAATAGTTGTATAACACCCCCAGGAATCTGTTTGAAGTCGGTAGTTATACAGATTACAGAAGTGTTGTTCCCACTGCATTCGAGGGAATAGTAAAAGTTTCTTGTTGGTATAGCAAATCTGAAGAGAGAGAAATTTCTCTTTCCAAAATATTTTGTCTGATCCAATCAGATGCCAATCTTTGTTTAGGAGATGATAGGAGAAAACCTTGTAAGTAGAGTGGTCGCGGGTCTCTGCAAGCATAAACAAGAACGCCGATGGTGCAAATGTCATTGCCAGGACCAAGAGGTCAGTTAGGGGCGACTTCCTGCTTTTCACTAGAACAGAAGCCCGACCCTCTTTAAGTTTCACTCGGACAATATTGTCGGTGCAAGTTACCTTATTCCCTCTAGAGTGTATTCTCCCTCCTACAAAGTACACCCTTTTATCGTGAGAGGCATAAACGATAGACTTGGAAATAACTATTGGAGCGAAACCATTCACTTTTCTCCAGATCCATTTTTTGTGAGGGATGTGGTATTGGCACAATACCGAGCGGACATTCGGGCCATCTAGAGATTCCACATCTTCTATGAGGAGGTAAAGATGAGTTCCGTCGCCGACAAAGACCTTCGGGTAGCTACATTGGATGGCTTTGGTAACTTCTGGCCATTCTCCATTTTCCTTCAATATGGCGCGGTGGTAGACTGGTAGCCCTTCTAAATCCTCGACTTCTTTGACCGCGGTCTGCCTCTGGAGATTCGCCATTGCCACTGTAGTAGGTGAGAGGAAACCAATTGGATCGAAAATCCTCGCAATATTGGAGAGAAGATCTCTTTTGGTAACAACTTCTTCAGGAAGAGTTATATTAACTCTAAACGTATCTTGTACATGATCCCATACAATTCCTAAAATCTTGGATATGGCTCCTTTCTCCAAGTTAATTTTCCTCTCTTCGTTCATTTCCTCGACATGAGACACTATCTCGTGGCAATTTGAATTCCACTTTCTTAAGTGAAATCCTCCCTTTTTCATTAAGTCCTTTAATTGGTCTATTAGTTCTTTGGTTTCAGCAATCGTTTGAGCTCCTGTTAGCAGATCATCGACATAGAAATCATTCAAGGTCACCCTAGAAGTCTCAGGATAATTTTGGCCTTCATCTTCTGCTAACTGTTGTAATGTTCTCATTGCCAAAAATGGAGCCGAAGTTGTACCATAGGTAACAGTCAGTAGTCGATAGTCCACCACAGGCTCTTCTGGCGATGGTTTCCACAATATCCTCTGATAGTCCGCATCTTCTGGATGATGAGGCATGTAATAGCATCTGCACAATTCTCGCTTCACTTCTGCAATTGGGACTCTTTCCATGTGGTTTAAGTGTTCATATTCCTTCATGAATCCCCGGTATTGGTCATATAATTTCACCTTCTTACACAATTTTCCTTCCAACGAAAGGAACCTTCTTAAAGCTTTTTCTCTTGATTCACCCAGAAGCGGTCGATGTTGTCTGAATGGCAATTTTACCCAATACCTTCCATGGCTATCTCTGCCATGGTTATTCGAAAATAACCTTTCACAATCTTCGTCCTGTGTACAAAGATCTGGTGACGGCACAGATTCAGTTTCCCAGAATCTTTTCATTACGAATTCTAGTTCTGGTTCAGATTGTAAACTCAGGTTACAGACTTCTTTATTACTCTCCGATGTTCCCATGAGTTTTCCTAGAAGTACCCAACCTAGTCTTGTATTAATAGCCATTGGCAATCCTTCTCCGATAGATATAGAGCCATTCAACATAAGTTCAGTGTATATATCTGCTCCCAATATCATATCTATTGGGGCTTGTATGTAGAACTCTGGGTCTGCCAATTTGAGGTTCTTCAAAGTTGGCCAATTAGGGTCTTTTAACCTGAAGTTCGGAATTTCTGAAGTGAGCACTCCCGTGACTACTGCCTCTACCGAGAATTCCTTAGAATTATTCAGTGGACAAAATGTCACACTTACTGTCGATGAAGAATGCTGCACTGGTGTGTTTCCAACCCCTATAATCATCCGATCTGATTTCCTTTGGACAAGTCCCAATCTTTCGCAGCATCCTTTTGTTATCATGGTGACTTGGGAACCGCTGTCCAGTAGGGCTCTGCAGGTGCATAACTTTCCGAGTCCATTTTTTATCTTGATTCTAGCCGTTGCGAGTAGTACGTGGCTATCATTGCAGTTTGCCTGTTGAGTATTCGTTAAATTGATAGCACTTTCATGTTCCTTCGGAGTTGTGTTCTCAACTTGGGCCGAAGCGCCTTCCGTGCTCGGTTTATCATAATGAATCATCGTGTGGTGCTTTCCCTTGCATACTTTGCATCGTTGGTTCAGCCTACAATTCCATGAGAAATGGCCTTTCCTCAAGCAATTGAAGCACAATTTATGACCTTTTACTACATTTAATTTTTCTTTTAAAGGCATTTTGCAAAATAAGTTGCACATGTATAGTGGATGATGCTTAGATTTGCATAATATGCAAGTGTCCGATTTCTCAATTAGCATCCCGTAGCTTTGGCATTTGGGAAATCTCGATCCGGTGGTTTCTTCCCTTTTTGAACATTCCCTGACAGCACAAGACATGCTTCTTGCATGTCTGGAAATGAACGCTATGAACTTGTCATAAGAAGGAAGAGTGTTGTCCACTGACAGTTCCCAATCCAACCTTAGATTTTCACTCAACTTCTGCTGGAGGAAGTGCACCAAGATCACATCCACTAATTGATTCCTCTTCAATTCCAGCGTTTCTAAGTTTCTTATGGCTTCATTACAAACATCCATGAATTCATGGAGACACTTAGCCGATGGATTCTTAATTGCCCGGAGAGAAAAGATTTTTGACACCTGGGCATAAGCTAGCTCTCTCGGGTTATCATATCTTGATAACAGTGTACTCCATGCTTGGCCATAATTTTCACTTAGTAAAGGGAAACCCCTTATTAATCTGGCCGCTTCGCCTTTTACTGCAGAATTCAAATATTGTAACTTCTGTATATTAGTTAACCCTGGATGTGCATCGATGGTGGTGAGGAATAGCTCTTTGAAGTTGATCCACTTGCCCATATCTCCATCATATATCGGTAAGTCAAATTGAGGCAATTTTATATTTGCCTGAGAGCCATTTGGCTTTATGTCCGCCAGTTTCTCTTTGAGTTTTCTCTCATTTTCTATTTTTACCCTCAAGCTTCCAATCTTGTTCATTGAACCATCATATGCCTCACTTTCTTTATCTATATCAACTTCATCCAAAGAAAACAGCTCGTCGTAGAGTGTCTCAATTTTCTCTTTGATCTCCTTTAATTCTTCACCCATTATTTCTAAGCGTATTGTTTCACCTGCTTGAATAATTGAATCCACACTTTCAATAAATCCATCAATTCTCCTTATTTGGCAACTTAACTTTCTTTGGAGGATCCTTTCGTCTCGAGACATTTTGCACTTGTATTCTCACTGAGTTTCCGCCTAAATTTCTTCTGTTTCAAATCCTAATCAGGCTCTTGAGGGACCATGAATCGAATTAGCTTTGGCCTCCTGACACTAAGGAGGAATTACCGCCTAGTTCTTATTTTAACGCTGGTTTTAATTCTATGCTTCCTGACTCAGCGAGCTAACTCTAACTCATTTAAACTTGAATAACTGCTTTTGTCTCGTCTCACTAACTCTCATGACTCAACCTCGTCTCACTAACTCTCATGACTCAACCTCGTCTCACTAACTCTAATGACTCAACCTCGTCTCACCAACACTAATGATTCAACTACGTATGCCTTAATAACTCAATAACTCTCTTTATTTTCTAAAATCAAGATTATATACATTTCTAAAATTTACATAATTTAACAATAATTAACAAAAGTAAATTCTAACAATTTTGCATATTTAAGGCTGGAACAGCCTGAGTAGATAAAGGAATCCTGGAGTTAGAGTGGAGAATTAGTAGTACAGACTGACCACTCGACGCAGATAACTCTAGAGAACAATTATTGTGTTAATCCGCCGTAGACAAGAAGAACATTGATCCTCAGGATATTCGATAGGCAGAATTTTGAGAATTGATAAGGTCATGGTTAAAGTTAACACAGGCATATGGGAGTAAAGACAGTGATTTAAACAAGATAAGAGGCAGCCTTGTGTCTTAAAAACTTTCAGTGGAAGCAGATGCCACTGCAAATATTCAGGTCTAATAATTTCCAAATTTGAAGTCATGCATGACGGGTTAGCACGGGATTGACGCCTGGACGGGCTTTCACTGGGATTAATCGAGCTTGCGAAAGAACTAGAAGAAGTGTGACATGTCACGCCACTGTACTAAGATAATAATTGAGAAGATTTATGTTGAGCCAACTGAAATTAGTAAAGAATTAAGAGATTAAGGTCTTATTCTTTGAGTTTTACACTAATTTCAATTACGCGATATGGACGGCGTTATAAGTTGGGTGGAAATGGTTCGGCCGCAATGGGATGGTCTCCTGGAGATGGTACGATCAAATAATACTTATTGAATGCCGGGCGGGATCGCATAAAGCATTAAACGATATCAAGAAATGCTTAAAGAAACACCCTAGAAGATTGGGGATCGACAAAATGACGACATGGAAAATGCTCAACATTGTACATTGGCAGCAAAATGATATCTTGCTATTGTATGGACGACCAATCCTTCCTGAAATGTGCAGCGGATGTTAGTCCCAGAATTAGGTCCTTTGAGGCGACACTTTCCTTTGCAGATGACATAAAGACGCATGACAAAACAGCACATGAGCATTTAAACTAGCTTCAATTCCTGCCATTTATTAATTTAGTTGACCAATAGCTATAGAACCACTGGAGACCTCCATACCTGTGTGAATATTTTAGTGAGAAATGAGCGATTCAATTCTATGAGCCATGAGGTATCCTGTAAGATCGGAGTTGTACCCCATTCAATTTTTTTTAATAGTAGCCAGTGCGAGATATTTCCAGGATTTTTTTTTCTAACTGTCATATAATTCGAAAACTAGAAAACTACACCATTTTAATACAGTTTACGTTTAGCACCCATGTGGACTCAATATGACCATTGAATGAAAAAAATCGAAGACTAATGAGCGAGCCAACCTAAAGAGAACGAGTTTAATAGGCTTACAATCAATAGTTGAAGCAAACTATTCGCACAAATTTGTTATGTTCTCTCTCTAAATGATCTATGACATTATAGGTTTTCTTAACAAGGTAACTACCCCGCCGAGTGTATATGGAGTTATAAAGCTTAAGGGTCATAGGCTGTTGGAATAGAGTAGTTCAAAATTAAGAGTGATAATAGATCGGGATCCAGATCCCGATGACGGGTTTCGAGGAAACACCAGAGGGATGAAAAGGCAGTGAAATGTGTAGAAAATGATGGAAGAGAGATGAGAGAGAGGTGATGAAAGAGGTGTTGAAAGTGATAAAAAGAGTGAGAAAGCGTTGAATGTTGATGAGAAAGAGATAGAGAGATGCAGAAAGATGTTGAAAGAGAAAGAATTGGAAAGGGTTGGATAAAGAGTTTTGTAAATAGTAGATAAAGGTTGATAGAAGAAAGTACATTTAATGTATAAAGCGTAGCTGTCGACCGCAATATCGCCTCGATAGAACTATTTCTTTTAAAATAAGACATATTATGCACTGGGGGTTTGTGTAAGCTGATTTACATAAGTTTCGGCAACAATATACACTATTTAATATAGATAGGTCTTTATTAATTACAATATTAGGTTATATATTAAATAGCAAATAGGTCTTAGTGTTATGGTGAACTTTAAACAGTTTGCAGTTTTTTTTTTTAAACATGTGTTCTAGTGCTAAGTGTTGAAAGGAGCTTTAACACCATGTTTCAGGGTTTGTGTGTTATTTGTCTCAACCTTGTCTTTGTGCAGAATACCGTCTCACAACCTTACTGTAGTGTTTGTTGCCACCTTTAAAGATCTTCACAATTTGTTTTAATATTAGTGTGTCATTTAGAGAAATTTGTCACAACCTTATCCTTGTATAGAACACCATTTTACACCGTTTTATTTAATAAGTTATATGAGAGATTTTAGATATAGTATAAGAGTTACTATTTACATGAGCCAAATCGACCCAACAGTTAGAGCAAGAGGGGGGAACTCAGATATTTCCTCCTTTCACGTGACGCGACTGTTCACCCCGACCGGTCGTGCCAGATAAGAGGGAATACCAGGAAACTCTGTCCTACTGACATCGCTCCCTCAACACGAGAAACGGCATCCCGCTGCTTACTAGTCGGTCACAAGACCTTAGGCAGTCTGTCCTTGTACTTCGGGGTTGTGATAGGGCCCCATGCTCGCTGCAAGAACGACATCTTGGGTTTTCGTGTTCTCCTAGTGTAGAATTGGCTCAGCCTCATTTTTAGTATAGTATATAATTAAGAGTCGTCTCACAAGCTTGTTTTAATATGACACACCGTTTTGAAGAGCTTGTACAACCTGTCAGGATATGATTTAGGAAAATTTTAGTTTCTTTTTATTGTTATGTTACAATTTTATCCAACAATAGAACCAGAGCGGACTCAGAAGTAATGAGACGAGGGGAAATTGACAGAGTTAGTGTGGACAGTTTAACTTTACGCAGGTCTAAAAGGGTGAAAGGGCCCACACAGTGTAAATTCTGCTCAGACCGTCGCCTCTAACTAGGATTTTGGAGTGTGTACGGAGAATCAGCTCGATAGAATGAGAAGTTTAGAGATTTCAACCTTTTTTTTTAAACCTTTTTTTTTTAAAGTAGAACTTCATTAGGATTCCTTTCTTTTTTTTTTAATACAAACTATTTCTTGTTAAAACCCGAGTTTCAAAGACCAATGAGAATAATGTATACCACTGTGAATTAACTATTTAGTGTAAATCTGAAATTTTAGTTATTATCAGGAGTAATAGGTGAAGGAAGGTGTAGGAAATCACAACTTAGAGGGGGGCTATGTCTAAAACAACAAACCTAATAGGCATCCTATGGCTTGTGTTGGGTAATTCAGAAACCCTATAATCCCTGGCCTTCAGGTAGTAGCTTTGAAATAGGTCTCTAATGAGGACATGAAAGGTCAATCTTTCAGAGTAAAGTTGTGAAGTGTAGGGACCCTAAGCCAGGGGTAGAAGTTAAGTAGGCCCAGACCGTAGTCGATCCTTGGAAAGCACTTGAGAATGTTAGTGTTGGGTAGTGAATCATAAACCCTATAAATCCATCTTTCAATAGAGTGTTGAGGTCGGACTACTGCAAAGGGGACAGACGCACGATGAAGTAAGAAGATAGTGACTTCACCCACGGTGGCTAGGGGAGTGACTCAATTCCGCTTTTATGAGGTGTCACGTTTAATGGTCCTTTATTCGCCATTGTAATTTGTGTGTGTCTTTATAGAATTGTCGTGAATAGTCACTTAGTGTCAAAGCAAGGGCAGTTTTTGAAATTACATTTTTTTAGGTAGGTTAGCTTTCAGATTATTTAGAATTGTTAACCATTTTATTAACAATCATTTATCAAGTATAAAGTATTAGTATATATAGAGTTTGTATGAGGCATTAATTTAAGTTAATAGGGCATTAGTCCCCACTTTGTTTTAATTAGAAACTTTATTTGATTTCACATTTGTCCTGAAAATTTTGTTATTATTAGGATATATCAATGATGATAATTATAGTAATTCGGCTTGTGTAGCAGCTTTTAACTTTAGTTTGTATGCAAACCGTGAATGATGGGGGGGGGGTGTATGAATGGATTGGTTTAATGAATGTGTAAGAAGGTTAAAAACAATTATACTGTAAAGACCAAAGGTACTTTAGCATAGAATAGGGAACCAATAGGTTCAATTTTAAATTTGATTTCTTTATTTGTTAGGAACGATAGCCTCACAGGGCTGTACAACTCTATTGTTAGGAAAGGTATTCGCTCCATTTTGTTAGGTCTCCCCTTTCGGGAGTATAAAATTTTAATTTCTATTACTAGGGTAATCAAGTACTCTTTGTTATTTATATCAACTTGAATTTTAAGAGTCGTAGATAATGATCATATCTCGATTCTCAGACTGGAAGGTTGTGGGAGGTTATGATCAGACCAGAAACCCCACCAAACTTCCCCTCATTAGAGGGAACGAAGAGGTATAGATTGAATTTTATGCAGGATGGGGGATTTGTTTAAGCCATGCCGTATAGCCTGGGGTATAACGGCGCGACCTTGGGTAACCGATCTGACACCATAGTTTCAACGCTTTTAGCGTGGCTGGAGCGAGGGTGTTCTAGACGGGAGGTCCTGTAAGATTGGCATGTAGGCAGAGATTGCCCAGTTATTCTAGACGAAGTGTTTCCGTCTATTGAATTTTTTTTGGTACCAGTTTGATTCCCCATAGCTAGCGGAAGTTTCTTCTAATAAAGGATTCGCCCTGCCATACGTTTTGTTGGAATGAATTCGAGTATAAGACCGATTCGAGAGGCAAAATAAGTAATTATTAGGACCTTCAACGAGTTTAAACTCGTTTCATGATAGGATAAGATTTTAAAGTATTAGTTAACTATAAGGACCGCGAACGAGACGCCAGAACGAGCCAATGAGTCAAAGTTTTAGAAGTGTTGTATTGAGGACAGTAGAATTAAGAGCAGTTATACAGGGAGTAGAATTCTGAAGGAATTTGTAAAAGAACCAAAATTTCAGATTGATAAAATTCAAATTTATAAGATGTAGATTTGTAGGATTCAGGTCAATGAATAGAGGGTATATTAGTAGATGAAAGTAATATGAATTTCTTGGAAGGGGGAGGTAGCTGAACTGTACACACCCCAGAGACAAGGTAAACGGAGTCACAAACAAAATAGTAGAAATTGATTAGTCGCTCTGCCAAAACAGAAAAATTCTCTTCATACGGTTGTCACCCTAGATTTAAATGGACTGTGTAGTTTAATAGAGGTCTGGGCTATGCTCCATTTGACCAAGATTCTAAATGACGTTTCCATCTGGGTTGAGAGAGTATTGTAATTAGAGGAATCTAACACATAAGAGAAAACACACCCTCCAGTAGGATCGGGATAGACGAATATTACCCAGTGACCAACTCGTGATTCCAGACTGGATAAGATTGAAACTTAACTGAGATACTAAACCTTGAACCTTCAGCGCACAAATATATATTATGTTTACATTTTCTTTTTCAATATGTTATTATTTTTATATCATATATATTATATTATAGTCATATACTATTCATTTCAACAATTTTATTTTGACATTCATGATATTAATATTTATATTAAATATTTAATTATATATATTTTGTCACCATATATAATCTTGTAGTAGTTTTCTTTTGTCATCTATCATGGGATGATTTTTATCACTTATATCTTAACATATTTAATCACTATCTACATGATATGTTTTACTTCAATATATATGTTATACTCATCATATAACATGGAAGGATTCATTTTATCATTACATATTTCGTGCCTTATTTAATGATTACTTACATAATTTGTTTTCTGTAATTTTTTATTTAGCAAAAGTCATCATGTCATAGGCTAATCATTATATACCAAGATATTTCTTTCAGCTAACTATAATTATCCTTTCCTTTGATTGTATATGTATAACCATACCACACGAATGTCTTGATTGGTACTTAAATAAAGATGCTGGCATGTTTTAGGAGTTGGACTAGTCAGTTATTTCTAAACGACTTCTTGGCGCCCAAATTTTTATATATAATATGTAATAGGGAAATGCTCTAACTGTATTGTTAGCAGAAAGAAGGTAGCAATGAATCCAGCACCACAAGAGGCAAGGATGGGGTTGAGAGGACTTACCACAAGGAGGGCCTACTCCTCAAGGCCAAAGAAGAAAGTGGAAGGGTGGTATATATACCCATGAATGGTAAGACAGATGACCTTGCTTACTTCCATACATATGATATGACTGTCCCCCATAACCTATGTTGATAACAGTGTGCAGACAGAATAATAACACATAAAAAAACCCTTTGCCAGGATGCACAATGCCCACTAATGTTCGGAATAATAAACATCTAGAATAGCATACCATCATTTTGATTAGCCTTATCTTCCCTATAGGTTTCGGTACACCTGGCTTCACCTAGTAATGGAAAATGCATTTTGCTAGAAATGGGCCTGCTTTCATAGTAACTGATGAAAGGCAGATGAATAATGAATAGCACAAACGCATTTGTCCATTACTTGGCAGGGGGAGGATTGTTGGGGCACGTTTTTTTGTAACCATACCCCAACAGAAGGCGTATGTATAATCAAATCAAATGTATACATGGCTTCCCTCCCACATAGACTTACAGACCATCTTTTTGCCCAGAAACCTAGACAATTGATGACACCAGACTTCCATGCCGATGCCTGGTGAAGGAAACACCAGTGACATCCAGGGACATCCGCGCTGGAAGCTGTTGTTCCATATGTACATATATTCCCCTCACCAAAAATTTAGGTAAAGGTGACCAGAAAAAAAAAATGGAGAAGGAAGATCTCTAAAGGACTGAACCTTATAAAATATCCTTCCCGAGAAAGGAAAGCGTTATATTACAGTTCAAGTGAAAAGGGGCCTGTGTCGATTTATAGCTAAGACGGAGTGGGGGCGATATATATATATCGTCCCGAGAAAAAGGGAGGATGGTATTTCAATCCATGTGGAGGGAAGGGGCCTGGCGTCTGAAATTTTACACTATCGCCGTAGTTGTTGCTCTCTTTAGATTTTTGTTTTGGTAATACTATATGTTCTATTTTGATGGAAGGGGCCTGGCGTCTGAAATCTTACACTAGTGCCGGGGTTGTTTCTCTCTTTAGATTTTTTTTGTTTTGGTAATACTATATGTTCTATTTTGATGAGGCCTGGGGCGTCTATGAAATTGATACTGGAGCCGTTGGCCATTTTGATTGGTGTTTCTTTCGGCGAATGAAAATGGAGAGAGAGATGATATAAAAGAAGGTTCTTTGCCAAAAGGCGGGATTCGATCGGAGTCGCTCAGTGAGAAGGACGATTTTTCAGTCGGGCCTGAGACGTAGAGGAGACCAGACCTTGCCGCCGCTTTCGAGAGAAGGTAAGCCCCTCGCCATTATGGCTTAGCCCCCCCCCTTTTTTTATTTTTCGAACAGAAGCTAATCTATTTAGATTCTGAATGGGCCCTAAAGGGCTTTAAGTGACTTAAAAAGGAGTGTTAGGGTTCGTATATTTTGTCCCGCTAGAATAGATGGAGATCTAGGTTCCCCCCCCTTTTGTGTAGTAGCCAACCTAGATTTCGCATGGGCCCTAAAGGGCTATAAAGTAACTTCAGGTCACCTCTATCTAAATTTTACTATGTAAATAGCATATCTCGTCAGTATAGACATGTTCCCAAATTTTAAGATATTTAAATAAATATCTAGAGAAATTTTCTTGTTTCCTCTGTTACCTATTTCATACATAATTTGCCTTATGGTGCTATTCCCACTGTTTAAATGAAATGTTGTATGTTTCTTACCTATTTGAAGGGAATGTTACTAATAATCAAGTCTCCCATAAATTACCGGCCACATACATTGCCGCGAGTGTCTGTGTTTCAGTGTTTTATAGATTGCCCAATTTAATAACGATTTCATGGGTTGTCTGATGAAATTGTATAATAGTGTCGCGGCTGTTTCCATCTTTAGACCATTGTTCTGACAATATTATATGCTCGATCCTTGCTTTAGCTCAACTCTTAATCAATTACAGAGTTTTTCCCCCCTTTTCTTTTTTATTTATTTTATTTATCCTGTTTGCACAAATTGCATTACATGTGATGATGTAAAGACATATGCCGATAGTGCATCACTGACAGCTGTGCTGCTATTATACAACATTAAGGTCTTGCTGCGGGTTATATACATGGGGTTGTTGGCCTAAATTGCTATATATATATATATACTTAAGTAAGGAAACTTTAATAAGTCACATCGTGTACCCTCCCTTTTCAACTATCCAAACCGGGAACCCATCAGGGCGAGATTTATTGCTGGCTACAATCCACTAATATTTCTTCTCCCTTTGCCAGTGGTGCGGTCTGGCCTATTCTGACCAGGTCGAAGATGAACTATTTTAAATCCTCTATGAAACTTCTTGACGCGATGGTTCTATCAACCCTGCTAAACGCGGCACCTGTTTGGGCAAATGAGCATTCATTAATTGTTGATCAAATTCAGGACTCATTTTTGCGAAGATATCTAAATTTACCAAGAAACACCCGATACATGCTCAGGATAGAATTGGGAAGAGTGTCACTCAGCGTTACAGTCTTGAAACTTACCTTAAAGTTCTGGTTGAGAATGCTGGGAATGGGTGAAACTAGATTGCCGCTGCTCTGCTTGTCCCAGTTGTGGGAAATCTCAAACGTAACGAAAAAATATATAGGTTTCACAGGAAGTATAGTTAATATTTTAAACACCACTGGATTTCAATGGCTGAATTTCTGCACAGACTATAGAACATTACAAAGAGAAATTCCCTACATAATCAGGACTGCAATAGATCAATCTCTGCAAAAGGATCACACAAGAATAATAAATTCAAGACTATACCCCCACTATAAAACATCTGCTCAACTCTGTTACTGGAACACTATCTGTCCAGCGATTTCCCGCTCCTGGTCAAACAGTGTATTGCCGGACTGAGAATCCTCTCGGTGCTCTTTACTGATGATCGCCCCTGAATATTTAAAACAGATGGATGGACATGCGAGATTTGCGGGACAAGAATGGAGCCGGGCTACATCACCATATACTCTCATGTATGGGGCTGAAAGACAAACGAGAAGTGCTCCTCAGTGAAATAGGCCTTGAGGGACTCTCTTTGGAGCTCCTGTTTAATGAGGTGGTGAGAAACAGAGCTTGAGCGTTTGCGTTGTTCAAATTTTGGAAGACGGCTAAAGAGAGAAGAAAGCTATACACATAATCTAATTGATGTAAATAATCTTTGTCAGGATTAGAATGACAATCCTGTATGGGACTTTGATTCCACTAAAAGGCTTGTTGCTGCTGTTGTATATAGTCACAGTGTGTAGAAAATACTATACTATACCTACTACTTATAGGTTTATCTCTGTATTCTTAGTTCTCTTCCCTTCAATTACTCTGTAAATTGGCAAATCCTTTATAGGACGAGAGGTCCTCAACAAAGGCTTTGGTTGTTGTTGTTTCTTCTCCCTTACCATTTCTATTCTAGATCTTTCAACTAAACTTTGGAATACTATAAAAGAGAGTTTTAAATAGTTAGATTTTGACATTATTGTGCTTATTTGACACTTTACGGTCTTCTGTGGGTGGAGCTTTTACAATTTTTAAAAAACAATCATCTGGGCATCACAGAAACCAGTATTTCATTAACAGACAAGTCTCCCTCTCGATATCAGTATAAAAGTTCATGATTAATATTTAAAACCCTGAGGCCTGAGACCCTTTTAATCAAGCCAAAGCAAAAATTTAGCAACCATATGAAGAATATTAAATGTTATTTGTTTGATCTCATTTTAATTTTAACATTACTTAATCTCTTTGGAATAACCATGCAACTTCATTTGTCAACTTAGATATTAATTTATAAAGAGAGAAATTATTTATTTAAAAACAAGAAGCAAAACCCTTAATCATGATTTTTTTAGAAAAGGAGGCTATCCAAATTTTATCATTTCAAAATTTAAAAATACCTCAAACTGACAATCTAGTATTTTTGTGTTGTGTCATTCCAGGCCCCACAAACTTACTTCATTGCCGAAATCAACTGTAATCTACACTATATATATAATTTGCAATTATGTTGGGTCTCAAAAGTTGTCTTAAAAGCTGAATGTTACGCAAACTTTGACTTTTATCATCATCGATGCTGACGTCACACTCACTTCTACGCTTCATGACTTTTCTGTTTGATTCTTTGCTCGCTTGTTTACAACAATTGTATTGGAACAAGTCGTTCCTTAAATAAATATATATATTTGTTTATATTTAAAAGGGATGTCCTCTTAACTACAATATACGTGAGTACAAAACAATTTGAAATCCTTAAAAAGAAACATCGTATTTTTGCTAAGCCTATATCAATTTGGTAGCAGAGCGTGGTTTGGTCGCGCGAATTGGACTAACCGCCAATTGATCCATTTAAATCAAAAAGAAATTAAATAATTGGACTAACCGCCAATTTAGAAAGAAAAAATTGAATGACAATGGATAATCCTGAAGTCCTACACCGATGCCAGCTGGTTGACCACTCATGATGGAAAATCCTACAGCAGATTTGTATTGAAGCTCGGCGAAGCAACTATAGACTGGAAAGTAGTAAACAACCACTCGTCGCCCTCTCCACAATGGAAGCGGAAATGATAGCTGCTTGTGAAAGCTGCTGTCAAATCAAGTGGATAATAAACCTGTTACGAGAGCTGGAAGAATGGAATTTCATGGAAAAACCAACTGCGATTTATACAGACAGTCAGTCATTGATCAACTGGATCTCCAGCCCTAAACAAAGCAGTCGCTGTAGACATATCAACAGAAAGTACCACTTCTTGAGAGACTGTTATGAATCCAGAGACATCTGCCTTCTGTACAAGCCATCTCAGGACCTGGAGGCGGATATCTTCACAAAGGACCTATCCCGAGACCAGATGAAGAAACACCTGGAGAACCTCAGCATCGTGGGAATAAAGACAAAGTAAGGAGGGAATTGTTACGCAAACTTCGACTTTTATCATCATCGATGCTGACGTCACACTCACTTACATGCTTCATGACTTTTTCTGTTTGATTCTTTGCTCGCTTGTTTACAACAATTGTATTGGAACAAGTCGTTCCTTAAATAAATATATATATTTGTTTATATTTAAAAGGGATGTCCTCTTAAATACAATATACGTGAGTACAAAACAATTTGAAATCCTTAAAAAGAAACATAGTATTTTTGCTAAGCCTATATCACTAAATTATCCCTGGCTCGCACAGTCTTTTCAAAAATTGCACTCTACAATTGAAAAAAGGAATTCACACTGAATATACAGACTCAGCAGACTTATGGCCAATCAAATACTTTTATTTTCATTCTGAAATAACAAATATGGATGCATCTCAAATTGCTACAATGACCCATTCTTGCAAAAATTAAACCCAACCAGTGAGTGCAAGTAACCAAATGGGGCTTTGGATTATTTGAAAGCGCAAAAGTCAAACTGCTTTCTACACACATATATATGATAATTTAAACCAATAACCCTATATTATGTAATACGTATAACAAAATTGTCATGTTGTATATAGAACTAATTATAAACTATAACTAATTATACGCATAATTGACATGTTTCCTTGCATCACCCTATGTAATGTTCTGAAGATGAATAAATAAAACTATATAATAGATTAAAAAATAAGTTAAAAGCAAGATTGAGAGATTTACAAAGTAACTTCTAAAGATAGATTGGGAGCCGACAGCCAGGCGCCATTCTCGAGTAACAGAGACACGTGTGACACGTGTATGACCCAATTCTCTTGGTCGGAGGCGTAGTATAAAAACGCCCGCGTAGCAACAGCCAGTTCAGTTCAGTCCAGTGAGTCTTCCGGTCAGCGTCACCCCTTATCGTCTCCAGGGACCAACTCATCGACCATGTAAAACAGTAAGGAATCTTCTATCTCCATCTTGCTTTTGGCTCGACTTTTTATCTATTCAAGAAATTTTCCTTCGACAACTGTGTCGCTTCGTTTTATGTGTGTGTCCTTACCACCCATCGCTCAACAACTACGACTGCTTCTAGCCAACATGCCACACTGCATTCAACCAACAGCATAAACTACTATTACATTTCAACATTATTACAGAGAGTCGACAGGATTCTACAACAGGCTTACCAAACCCCAACCAATTATTACATATATTATATATATATTATACATATAAGATATTTTGATCCAATATATGCCTTTTTATTTAAATATTTATTCATGGATTGCTCTATTTAAAAAAAAATTGGTATACATGTTATACATTTACAGTAGAGGCATTGTCTACTACCCACTATGATTATTATGGCCTGTACAATAGGGGTAATAATTTTTAAAATTTACATCCAAACTTCTTAACACTTAAAAAAATTAAAGAGGACTGACCAGAACGAAGACCAAATTGTGAATAAATCTGCTTGGAGATATTTAAAAACATACACTTCCACCAAAATACAATAGCGATGAGGCCAAAATATTTCAAGATGATGAACAAGGTAGTAAGCAATATTGCTTTTTCTGCTTTTTTGAACTTGTGGAATAATCTATTCTATATCTATAAAATAAAACTAATATTATATCAAACTAATAAATATTTTAAATTATTAAAACTATTTTTACAGGTAGAGATAGCGTTAAAGCGTTAATAAATGACCCTGGAGTATATTTTTATAACTCTCTTGCTTTCGCACATTTAAAATTCGCATTAATGACAATTTCACAATATTTGCATATATTTTAAAATTTACAAAAGAAATTCTCTCTAGAGTCTTGGTTTGAACAGTATGGTGAAGGTAGGAACTTATTTCAATGTGGAAGTTTATCATTAATAAGCTTATAATATAAAGCAGAACATGTGCAACAAAAGCTATGTATTAATTTTACTCTCAGTTGTGCATGGAATATTTATAATCCAAAGTGCTTTTGACTTACTCCCTGAGATCATGGGTTAAGTAGTTAAATCTGGAATGCGTCTTGGGCCTCCCAAAACAAGTGTTCCAGTTTGATAAATTTGTTCTCAGCGCTATAAATTCTAGGAAGATATTGTGTTTTTACTCAAAGCGAACTTCTTCTGGCTCGCCCTGTATCCTGATGGCAGAAGTCAGGAAAGAAGGACTACAGTGGCCAATAAAGAAGGTGAGATATTCGAAAAGAAAACTTGGGCTGCCCATCAAAAAGGCATCAACAGAAAAAAATATATCCAATGCATGTATGTTGTTGGAAAAGAACGAGTACGAAGCAGCCAATGGGAGGCCGACGGAAGCGGCTACGGGGATGCAGCGGCTAAAATGAGTAAACAAATACAGAAGAACCTGTAAACAACTTTCGAACACGAGAATTTGCCCTGATCTCCGATTCTTTTAGTGTAAATACTTAAATATATAATTAATTAAAAACTACTTTTTTTACTTATTTTCTTAATTTATAATAAATATATTTTTCCCGCCTGTTTTCGTCTAATATTTTAATAGTGCTATAAGCAGCGACACCTTAATTTTGAACCTTCAACCCCGCCGACCAAGAATAGAGGTGATCGACTACCTCTATAGAACTTAGATCGTCGTCACAACACAGAGTGGCGGTGAAATCGCAATATTTTTGGCATCCCAGCCGGGACTGTTGAAGGTAAATTCTAGAAGAAAAAAAAGCATTTTAAGCTGACCATTTTGGAACTCGCTAGCTAACCCTACTTGCCGCTTTGTTTACATGATGGCGGAAGAATTAATTATACGTTTAAAGAAGAAGCGTGCTATTAACAGATCATATTTAACGAAAACATGCAATAAGATTGAAAGTGGACTGACACGCTAATTAGAATTGATCTTGAAGAATTATTAGAACAATTGAATGAATCATTTAACGAACTTAAATTAGTTGATCACGAAATAGAAACGCTTCTTCAAACTGGCGATTTAGAGAGGGAATTACAAGGTGTAGAGGAATATCGAGAGAAATATATTACTTGGAGATTTAGGGCAAATAAAAAGATTCGCCAATCAGATTTTCATGGTGAAAATATACCGAATTCGAACTCACGAATAGATGAAAATGAAATGAGACATAATGTACCTTCCTACATGACTGTGAAACTTCCGAAATTGATGATATCGAAATTTTATGGAAACTTTAGTGAATGGCTGACGTTCTGGAATTCTTTTGATGCAGCTATTCACCAGAACAACTCACTGAACCCGATCGATAAATTTAACTATCTGAAGTCACATCTCGGCGGAACTGCACTAAACACAGTCGAAGGTTTCGCTTTATCTGCGGACAATTATGAGAAAGCTATAAAATTGCTTAAAGACAGATTTGGGCGAGAAGACATTTTGATTAGCCGACATATGAACAATTTGTTGTCAATGAGACCACTCAAAACGTCAAGCGATGTAAGAACCTTCCGCGAACTTTTTGACAACCTTTCTGTTCAAATAAGCAGTCTCGAGTCACTAAGCGTGTCCATTGATGTTTACGGACAACTGTTGTGCCCGATAATAATAAAGCTTCTACCTGCAGACCTTAATTTGGAATTGAACAAAGAACTCCCGACAGGTTACGTAATTAATGACTTGATTACCTTTCTAGAAAGACAATTAACTGCACGGGAGAGGAGTTTTAGAAACGAAATCGGTACCGGGAATGAATCAACTTCTAAACCTAATTTAGTAAACAAACATCCAAAGACAAGATTCTACAATGAAAAACCAATTCCGACAGCTTCAGAACTTTTGAATTCAGTTCACAAATCAAATAAATGTGTATTTTGTGGTAAAGACAACCATGGAAGCCCTAAGTGTGACTTTGCAGCTAATATGAGTTTAAACGAAAAGAGATCACTCATGAGGAAAAAAGGCGTTTGTTATAAATGTCTTCGGCCTTCTCATTTAAGTAAATTTTGCAGAAATGTAGTTCGTTGTTCGATCTGCAACATGTCTTCCCACCTGGATGTCATGTGCTCAAAACGGATTTTAGATAGAAGTGAATCTTCTAAGTCTCCAACGGTGCAAGATGAAACTCTCGCCAACTTATCAACCTCCCCAGACGTCTTGTTACCTACTTTGAGAGTGACCCTCAAAGGGAACAGAACGGAGAATACGGCACGGGCTATAATAGACACTGGATCCCAAAGATCATATATTTTACATAGCACAGCAATGGAAATGGAATACGAACAATCTAGGAGAGAGTTCTTCCGGCATTCCTTGTTTGGAGGATCGAGTACCGACGTAGTTGAACATGAGGTCTATACCATTCATTTATCTGACATCAATAATTCCTATCGCTGTGAGTTTGAAGCACTAGGTCAACCCCTTATCTGTGGAAGCATACCTCCGGTGTGTCCAAGATCATTTTTAGAAGGGAGTGAAGAACTCGACGTGTCTGTTTTGATGAGAGACCGTATAGAAGTCCTTATAGGGGCGGATATCGCCGGGAGATTACTAACCGATGCTCAGAGAAGAATCTTATCTGGACTGGTGGCAATCCTTACCAAACTAGGATGGACTGTGATGGGAAAGATTCCTTCAACGGAGGTGAGAGATGACACCAGCTCCCTTTGCGTGACCACACTTCTATCTTTGGATCTAGAAAACTTGTGGAAATTAGATGCAATTGGAGTCTCTTACGCGGAGGATGAGAAGAAGACTCAATCATTACAAGCTGAAATGGAGGAACATTTCGCCCACACCACGACGCGAGATATCGAGGGGCGCTATGAGGTAGCTCTACCCTGGGTGCAAGACAAGGAAATGATTCCTACGAATAGAGACCTAGCCGAAAACCAACTAAGTTCTGTAAGAAGAAAACTTGAAGAAGTTGGAGACATGAAAGAGTATGGACAAATTTTTGATGAATGTATGAATCAGGGGATAATAGAGTATTCCAGAGAGGATAAACTAGATTGTGTACACAACCTGCCACATGACCAGTGTATAAAAGAAACAGTCAAACTTCTAAAATAAGGCCAGTATTCAATGCGTCGGCCCGGAAGAGAGATAAACTTTTCCTGAATGACTGTCTGGATAAGGGACCCAATTTGAGAGAAATTATACCAAGACTTTTAAATAAATTCCGGAAATATGAAGTAGGTGTCTCTTCCGATATTGAGAAAGCATTTTTACAAATTGGAATAAAGGAAGAAGACCGAGATGCTGCAGTTTTCGAAATAGCAGGAGTTGATCTAACTGGGAATTTTATATTAAAGAATAAGAATAAAGCATGGATTGTCATCTTCACATGCGCAGTGTATAGAGGAGTTCATCTGGAACTTGTGACATCTTTGCCTATGGAAGCCTTCCTACAAGCTTTCCGCCGATTTATTGCTCGAAGAGGCCGCCCATTGATTGTGTATTCGATAACGGGACTAATTTCCGAGGCATGACTGATACTTTAAAGAAGATTGATTTTTCGAGATTAAAATGTGATCCCACATTGAAAAACATCACCTGGAAATTCATACCGCCTAGTGCTCCTTGGTGGGGTGGATGGTGGGAGCGTTTGATTGGAATGATGAAACAATTGCTCTTTAGGATTCTCGGTCAAACCTCCTTGGGATATGAAGAACTTTCCATGGTAATGTGTAACGTTGAAAGCTTGATGAACACACACCCTCTGACCTACCTAACGGAAGAAAGTGAGGATCTCGCTCCATTGACACCTTCGTTGTTCTTACATGAGGTCAGAGAGGTTGGCGTTCCAGACCTGGACTTGATTGATAACCAGACCCTCTCCCGCAAATATCAATATATCAAACGTGTACGAGAAGATCTTGTGTATCTTGTGTATCGAATATTTTGGATTCCTGAGACAAGAAACGAGACGCCTGAAGACTACCATACCATTCAAGGTGGGAGACATGGTGCTCATTGGACAAGAGAGTTTAAAGAGACTACACTGGCCGTTAGCCAGAATAATCCAACTCTATCCAAGACTTGTGAGGGTTGCGAAAGTGAAAACTTCATCAGGTGATAAAATACGACCTATTCAAAAACTCTACAATTTAGAGATAACGCCCGAGATAAAATGTCGAGACCCTCTAACGGAGCGATCTCCCACACAAGAAGTTCGATTGACAACTGAAGAGGACCCTTTGACTTCACAACAAGAGCAACATCACATTGAAACCCCCGATGTCAAGAGACCCAACCAATTGGATCTACTGAACTTTTCCTTTCCATGTTTGAGTCGTCGAGGCGCCAACTCAAAGGTGGGAGAAATGTTGGAAAAGAACGAGTTCGAAGCAGCCAATGGGAGACCGATGGAAGCGGCTACAGGATGCAGCGGCTAAAATTAGTAAACAAATACAGAAGAACCTGTAAACAACTTTCGAACACGAGAATTTGCCCTGATCTCCGATTCTTTTAGTGTAAATATTTAAATATATAATTAATTAGAAACTACTTTACTTAAGACCTGTGTGTCTTAATAAAGGCTTTTGTGTGTGTGTGTGTGTGTGTGAAACTACTTTACTTATTTTCTTAATTTATAATAAATATAATTTTCCCTCCTGTTTTCGTCTAATATTTTAATAGTGCTATAAGCAGCGACACCTTAATTTTGAACCTTCAACCCCGCCGACCAAGAATAGAGGTGATCGACTACCTCTATAGAACTTAGATCGTCGTCACAACACAGAGTGGAGGTGAAATCGCAATATATGTCTTGGTGGTCGAAAATGAAAAATTTATACCACTCCTTGTAATTCTAAGAAGATTCTTCATTTACATAATGTAAAAAATCAATATCTCTGATATATATATATTTCTTCTCATCATTTGTTTCATGCATCATATGTGCTATAAATAACTGTTTGTTTATTCACTGTAGCAGAACATCATCTTTAATTTCAATCATATAAGATTCTTATACAACATTTATACTTCAGATGAATCATTTAAGTTACCCTGAAAATAAAAGTATGTATAAAATTGTATAGATGCCTCATAATTATGTATAATTCATTGTGTTGTACTTCCCTTTTCATTTGTATATCTAAATTTCTGTCAATACGACTAATTCTTGTCTTTAAAGAAAAATAACTGCTTTTTCTCGATTGCTTGTATATAAGCTCATGCCAAGCCATTTCTTTCTTCTTTACCCTTATTTATATATTGTAAATAACATTGATAATTATGGATACTCTTGCTGTAATATGCCTGTATACACCTTCTTCTACTTGGAGAATTTGTATAAGACTGAAAGGTCTTAATAAAGCCTTTTGTTGTTATTGTTTTTGAATTATTTCAGCTTACAAAGGTTAAGGCAAAAAAGGGAACTATTTCATTTTATACAGAAATACATTCTCTTACAAATGGCGCGCAATAATGTTGGTCAAGGATTGCGAATATATAAAAGTTAGTTTGAGGGTAACTTCATAGGTTTTATAAAAATTAAAAAAAGAATATTTCTTTTGATTAAATATTCATCTATGGACTTATAAAACTAATTATATTTTATCTATTGAAATATTTAAACATAAAAAAAAAATTCTCATATTCTTTATATTAAAAATATAATGATAAAATATATAATATATTTAATTATAATTTGAATATTTTAATTTTAAATATTTGATTGTAATATAGGTTTTTAGCTTTTAATTAGACAATTTCAATTTATATTTAGACATTTTCATTTTAATTTAGACACTTGGACTTTTCTATAAAAATTAAAATAAAAAATGTCTAAATATAAATTAAAATTGTCTAATTAAAAGTTTAAAACCTATATATTGATTTTATTTAATTTTGCCAGATTAAAAAAATATATATTTATTAAAAATAATTATTTTGACCAATTTGTCGTTCACACTAAAATCATCATCTTTTTCCAACAACGTGTTCATTTTTCTTCCAACTTTTTCCTATCGTCGATAGGCCTAAAAGGCTTTTCAGTTTATCGTATAAAAATAATTCAAAATGCCTAAGGTTAAGGGTGAAAGAAGAAGCAAATCTTCTCTTAATGAAATTGCCACCCGTGAATATACAATTCATCTTCACAAGAGGCTTCATGGAATTGGATTTAAGAAACGTGCTCCCAGGGCCATCAACGAGGTGAAGAAGTTTGCTGAGCAGCAGATGGGCACCCCAGATGTGAGGATTGATACCCGTCTGAACAAGTATATTTGGTCAAAGGGGATCAGAAATGTCCCATACCGGGTTCGTGTTCGCCTTGCCAGACGCCGCAACGAGGATGAGGAATCGCCCAACAAGCTCTACACCCTGGTGACCCACGTTGCCGTTGCATCTTACAAGGGATTGCAGACGGAGAATGTCGATGTTGATGAAAATTAATAAATAATATTCTCCAGATGATTTTGGTTTAATTTTAATAAACCGCAACATTTGTAAGTAGTAATGTAATTACTCCATTTTGTTATTATCTTTTTATTCACTATCCATTCAATTTTTTTTTTTAATTACAGCTTGTGTAGATAAATTTCAATGTGTGTACCTTTTAGTTAGATTAATTGCTAATTGAAATTTTTTTAAAAGTAATGTGTGTAAACAATGGTATTTTTAAAAATATTGTAAATTTGATTGGCAAGAATTGTAATATCAAAAAAGAGGTGCCAAATATAAAATTAGCATAAAATTTAGAAGCACAATAATAGTAATATATAAAAAAAGCTTATTCCTCTCCAAAGTAGATGATATTAAGTTTTGTTTAATCATTCTAAGCTTAAAAAGTGAAAAATACTTTTTTTTTATAGTAGAAAGGCTAAAAAGTATTGCTGTGATATCTTTTGGTAATATATGATTGATATCTGAATGTGTGTCACAATAATACTTATACAATACTTAATACTATCTATATATACAAACTCTTTTTGAATATTAATATTTGATGTTGAATTATAAAATTGGTTAGATACTCATTTTGGCAAACTGAAAATACCACATTGTATTCTGCTCTAACCCTACTTGTAAACAAAAAAAAATCCCTAAACACAAGGTAATAAGACCAAATATATAGTGTGTGACCTTTGATAACAGTTAACTATTTAAAACATGCTGTGGTAAAATTTCTCATTCAGTACTTTTGTATGAAGATGGTAACAACGCTGTTACCTAAATGTCACACACAGTTTATTTGTAAACTTACAGTAAAAGCAGTCGCTAACTACCCACCATGATTATCATGGACTGTACCACGTGTACTAGGGATAAATTAAAAAAAAAAAGTATCTTACTATAAAATAGAATGGAAATTGACACAATATCAATGAAAAGAGTAAAAAAAAATAAGATTTTGAAGAAATAGCTGGTAATTATTCATCTAATCACAAGCAAGCCTTTTTACATTGCAGGAGAAATGAAGAACATGGCAATAAGTCTTCTGACCTGCTAAATAAACTAACGCATATTTTAAACACAAGGTCTTATTCTTCTTTCTTAGACCAAATCCAAATAAATAGTGTGTGATGTTTTGGTAACAACACTGTTACTGAAACGTCACACACTATTTGTATTTGGTCTTATTACCTTGTGTTTATAATCCAAAATGTGTCTTATCAATATATATTTTAGAAAAATTCATATTTTAAAGAGAACATTAGAAATCTCACAGAATACTGTGATATTTGAAGTATAGATTGGAATTGGTAGGTAATAACACCAAATCTAAATAATAAGGTACAATTTGGATTATAAACACAAGGTAATAGGATTAACTCCAATTAAATAGTGTATGGTGTAGTGTGTGATTTATTAGTCCAGCAATGGCCCAGAAAATATTTCAAAGTTAGTGTTTTATTGGAGTTACTTATTAGCTACATTTTTAGAGGAAGACAAAAAGGACAACACCCTAGAATGTCTATTCTGGTTCTCATTGACTTCCGCTGATCTACCGCGCCGCACAGCGGTGGTCATCTCCTATTTCATGTCCCCCGCTTGTATGTTTGCTGTGGTCCGTCATCCCAGCAGGCTGGAAGGAAGTCTCTCAGCTCCCACAAGTGTATGACATTTAGGTAACAGCGTTGTTACCATATTCAAACAAAAGTAGTGATTGAGAAATTTTACCACAGCATGTTTTAAATAGTTGATAAGAATAATAAACCTAAAGAGTAACTATTTAAAACATGCTGTGGTACTTTTGTTTGAAGATGGTAACAATGCTGTTTACAAAGTGTCACACTAATTATTTGTTTGGATTTAGTCTTATTACCTTGTGACCTTTTAACATAGACCCAGAGCAGCAGCTTTACACACCCAAGATAGAGAACGACTGCTGTGATAGAGATGTATGGAGACATCTGAGGCTTTTCTTTGGACATGACAACAACAACCTTGTGATCAAATCCAAGTAATGTGTGATGTTTTGGTAAGAGCATTGTTACAATCATCAGACAAAAATACTTATATACAAGGTGAGTTCATTAATTTCCAGGACTGGTTAAAAAATAAAATAAATAAAAAAGCTAAAGAAACATTTTTTATACTGAGTTAAATATTGGACATTCGACCACACATGACTGAAAGCACGAGTCTCGTGGCGCACGCGCCAATCTAAAAATAGAACAAAACAATTTCCTTGTAAGGTTCGAATTTATTATTTTAAAATGGCCATTTTCGAAGAGCAGAGAATCTGCATTAAGTTTTGTTTTAAATTAAAAAAAAAAGTGCTACTGAGACGCATGAATTGATTAAAGAAGCTTTATCCCGTTCAAGAACTTTTGAATGGTTTTCACGCTTCCTAAAAGGTCGAGAAAAGGTAAACGATGATCAGCATACTGGGCGTCCAAGATCATTATGTTGCGAGGAAAACAAGCTCAAAATAAAGGAATTAATTAAACCTAACAGAAGAATTTCTATTAAAGACTTATCTTCAGAGACTGGACTATCTGTAGGACTGTGTCATCAAATAGTAACAAAAGATTTGGACATGATCCGGTCGTCTTCAAAATTTGTTCCCCTGATTCTAACAGAGGAACAAAAGGAGGTTAGAATGGATGTCTGCAAAACCATGGTTGAAATGACTGACCGATCCAGAATGGATGCGAAAAATCATTACCGGGGATGAGACATGGGTGTATCAGTATGACCCGGAAACCAAACGTCAATCCAGCCAATGGATTGAAAGAGGGGAACCGAAACACAAAAAGGCAAGATTTACAAAATCCAAAGTCAAGACATTGCTTGTTACATTTTTTTATACTAGACGAATGGCCCGGGCAACGCCCGGGGTTTACCCGAGTGCGAATATGTTTTAAAAACGTTGTCTTGGGTGGTCGCTATTGACAGGGTGGTCTGTATAGACAGGTGGATGTATCACACAGCTGATAACAGGGTTGTCTAGAGTGGTCGCTATAGACAGGGTGGTCTGTATAGACAGGTGGATGTATCACACTGCTGATAACAGGGTTGCCTAAGGTGACCGCTATAGACAGGGTGGTCTGTATAGACAGGTGAATGTAACACACTGATGATAACAGGGTTGCCTAAGGTGACCGCTATAGACAGGGTGGTCTGTATAGACAGGCAGCTGATAACAGGGTTGTCTAGAGTGGTCGCTATAGTCAGGGTGGTCTGTATAGACAGGTGTATGTATCACACTGCTGTTAACAGGGTTGCCTAGAGTGACCGCTATAGACAGGGTGGTCTGTATAGACAGGTGAATGTAACACACTGATGATAACAGGGTTGTCTAGAGTGGCCGCTATAGACAGGTGTATGTATCACAGCAGATAACAGGGTTGTCTAGAATGGCCGCTATATACAGGGTGGTCTGTATAGACAGGTGGATGTATCACACAGCTGATAACAGGGTTGTCTAGAGTGGCCGCTATAGACAGGTGTATGTATCGCACAGCTGATAACAGGGTTGTCTAGAGGGGGGCAGGGAGGCCACGTGTTCGCTGGCAGCCAATGGGCGCGCATTCTATCCGTGAGCTTCAGACATACAGACAAACAGACAGAATAAGGCAAATATATAAGTAGATTAATGGTTTGGTTCACCATGAATTTATTCCTTTCGGACGTACAATTAATCAAGAGGTTTATTTGGGGATAATGAGGCACTTAAGGGAGGCAGTGCGCCTTAAAAGACCTGAAAGATGGCAAAACAATGACTGGATACTTCACGTCGATAATGCGTGGCCGCACACAGACCATGTTGTTTTGCAGTTCTTGGCCAAGCATTCAACCATACAGATCCCTCATCCACCCTATTCCCCCGACTTAGCCCCCAATGACTTTTTCCTCTATCCTAAATTGAAATGAAGTTAAAAGGAAGGAAATTTGACAACGTTGATATGATACAAGCTGAATCGAAGGCAACCTTGAGGAACCTCTCAAAAAGTGATTTTATCTCCTGCTTCGACAATTGGAAAAAAAGATGGAACAGGTGTATTGAGGCAGGAGGGGCATATTTTGAAAAATATTAAATTAGTTTTTTTATTTGTTTTATTTTTTCAAAGATGCAGAGCAGTCCTGGAAATTAATGAACGCACCTTGTATTTGTATTTAGCCTGTTGAAGGAGGTTAATGTCTGAAAGCTCGGCAAGCTGATGCCTTTCCAATAAAGAAACTTGTTGCCGTTAGTTTTTCTCTCTTCTTAGATTTGTAAGTGCAAATTCAAACTGCTTTTCACATGTGTAGACATGTGGTGCACTTACAGTAAAAGCAGTTGCTTACTTCTACCCACCATGATTACCATGGCCTGTACAACATGTACTAGGGTTAAGCAAAAAAAATCTCTTAGAAATGATATCGGGTGATTTCTCCTATTGTAAAGGTATTAGATATTACCAAAATGTTATTTATTTGGATTGAGTCTTGTGTCACAGAGTACACTTGTTGATCTTGGTGCTATGTATGTTTTGTTGTCAACAGAATCCAATCACCAACAGTCTGTAAGTATACTTTCATTGTGACCTCTGTACTAATATCGCATGTTCCCTGATTGGCTGACAGAAGCATCAGTTAGATTGGCGCAGCAGCTATATTCTAGCTATAAATTTTAACATGCCACTTTTGGTTAGAAAAGGTTATTATTATCTCCTATTTTTTGGTCCTTAACAAAAATCTTTTGTCTAAATGCTGAGAAAATAAGAACTTTTCTTTCCCAAGTGTCTATATTATTTTAAACACAAGGTAATAAGACCAAATCCAAATAAATCAATAGTGTGTGACGTTTAAGTAACAGCGTTGTTACCATCTTCAGACAAAAGTACTGAATGATGATAACAAACGCTGTCACTGAAACGTCGCACTATTTATTTATTTGGATTTGGTCTTATTACCTTGTGTTTATAATCTATAATCCAAATTGTGCCAAAAACTATGAATGCCAGCCAGGCAACCTCTTAAAGATTTCAAGAATGGCCATTACACAGTAAAACCTAACCTATGCAGGAACCCATTGTAGCTTAATTATGGTTTGTATCACTTTGGATATGTCTTAGGTTGGTGGTCCAAGTTTTAACTTGTGTGTGTGTGTGGATGGAAATACAATAAACATTACATATTCCAGCATAAGCCCAACTTTACCAAATGGAGTACAAGTTGCCAGCCATATTGGAAAATCTTGAACCGCTGCCTCTATACACCATGGTTGGGAATTGATTTAGATGTTAATTTTTTTATTTCTTTTTGCATATCCCTAGTACACGTGGTACAGGCCATGATGATCATGGTGGGTAGTTAGCAACTGCTTTTTTTACTGTATGTGCACCACATGTCTACACATGTGAAAGAAGTTCGACTTTGCACTTACAAATGTGCCAGAGCCCCGTTTGGTTACTTGCACTCGCTGGTGGTGTTGGACTTTTGCAAGAATCGGGGAGCCATTGGAGCATATTAGAAAATCTTGAACCGCTGCCTCAACATACCATGGTTGGGTATTGATTTAGATGTGAATTTTTCCTAGATGAAATTGCAACTACTGTGAAGGCATGTTCCACCTATTGACTTTACATAATTAGGTCAGTAACTAAAGTTTCAATACTGGCTGCTAGTGTGCAAATATGTCAGTAGATGTGTACAGTCGAACCTCTTTAATTCAACACCCCAAGGGATCAGAGCTTTCGGTTGAATTAAAGGAAGTGTTGAATTAAGGTTATATGATTAGGTAATCATCTAACTCGCTAAAATATATATTTTTTAATAGCTTTGTAATATAAATTAATGATATTAATTGAAACCATTGTGTGTTTTTATATTATTTTCATGATTAACTTTTAGTATCAGTGACAAAATGGCATTAATACATATTTTAGAAACATAAATAATTGTAACAAATAAATTTATTGGCAATGTGTTTCTTTTCAGTAATATAATCAAATATTAACTCTACAGACATTAAAATATTAAATATAATATATTAAATAATATTTTATTCTAATTGAAAAATATAGCAGTTGAAAGGAAATAAATATGGTAAATATATAAAAAGAAAATTTTAAAATATTATTTTAAAATAATCATGAAGAGATCTTTTAAAAAATTCCTTTATAGATATCTGTTTTTGCACTGAAATCCTATTCAGGATGTATTCCAGATGGCATTTTGAAAAAACATGCATGCCTTTCTTCCTCTGAAATGTCTTTTAATAAATAAATTTTAATGTATTAAAGGCATCCACTGCTGCTGCAGGTGTTATTGATTTTGTGTTTAAATCTTTTATAATAACACAGAAATGGAATATTGAAATAAAATGTTATCATAATCATTGTTGGATCATTTTATAAAGATTTATTTATTTAAAAAGAAATTATTTATAAATTTAAAAATAGCTAAAATATTTCAATGTTAAAAATAAAAAAATAAAAATTATTATTAGTTAGCGCATGATGCCGAAATTCCCGCGTAAAAAAAACAACAATAACATCCGCGAAATTGCGCAACGGCACTGCAAAGTGAAACTTAAACTAACCAGAAACCAAAAGTGCGCAGGCGCGATCGTATCGGCGCCCGCTGTTGCCGATCGTCGCCCCCCGCCGATGCCGATCGTCGCCGCCGTAATACCGTTTAGCGGTAAAGTTGCATGTAAAATAACATTCAACTGTCGAAATTCGAATTTTAAAATGGTCGAACTATCGGAACTGTCGTATTATCGATACTGTCGAATTACGGTTTGTTATTTGATAGGCCGGAGGTCGGGACATCGGAACATGGTTGAATTATCGCCGAGTGTTTAATTGGGGTGTGTCGAATTAACGAGGTTATACTGTATATTTATTTTGATAACAGAGATGACTACTTTTTGACACAGGGTGTACTACTAATGCATGCTGTCTCTAACCACCATGGCCTGGTACTAAATGTGTAGATACAGTGTATTTACAGTACAAGCTGTCACTACCCTCTACCTATCATGTCCTGTTACTATATGTGGTGATATACTTGAAATAAGCTACCACTGCCTGGTACTACAAGTGTAGATATTCTACCACTAAGTAAACCATTAATGGTAGTAGCAGTGTGGCCTTCAAAATTCCGAGGAACATTGTGCAGGAGATAAAAGAGGTGGGAAACAACCAAGTTGTGTTTGGTTAAGATCAACACTACTGATGCAATTTTGGCTTCAGGAAGTGTTGGAGCTATGGTTCATCTAATACACTCAACTATTGTTATAGAGAAAACTTATGTCTTCACAAGCTAGTTTTTTTTATGTAACAGTGCCAGCTATCACTGAAAAATATGAATTTACCATTATTATTAATTATTTTATTCTAATATTTAAACATAGATCAATTTCAAGGTAATAAGACCAAATAAATAAATAATGTGTGACGTTTTGGTAACAGTGTTGTTACCATCTTAAGACAAAAGTACTGAATGATGTCTGAAGATTGTAACAATGCTGTTACCGAAACACACTATTTATTTATTTGGATTTGGTCTTATTACTTTGTGTTTATAATCTATAATCCAAATTGTGCCTATCATAGATCACTCTGTGCCTATCATCAGAGGAATGGACACTACAAACCACCATATTTGAGAGATCAAATGGCTGAAACTGCTGGGAGGGTTTATCACTTATGAGCAAACTACCTTTCTTTTGTTTAATGGGGTAGAAATTTGTCTTTAAAAAGATAATAATACTGTAGAACCACCATGAGAGGATACCTCTCTACAAAGGACAGTTTTCATTTTCAAAATTAATATTTTTATTGAAAAATATTGATATACAAGTCAATAGAAGCAAATATATATATATTGTCACATTAATAAAGGTGACGTTTGGATAGAATAAAATAATAATTTATTAGATGACTTTAAATAGTTAAATAGTTTGAGGGATAAAAAGAAATAGAGGTAAACTAAGCTAAATGGATAAAAATAATGGTAAATTAAGGAAGTAATGTCAGAGACCCAAACGGCTGGCGTTGGGCTACACCCCTCAAGATGGCGACTATAGTTTACAAACTTCCCGCCTAGCGCACCCGCCATCTATCGGAGCTTAGGTACATAACACTTACCAAGCTGACAGCGCGCGCCACCTATCGGGGCTTAGATACATAACATTCACCAAGCTGCCGATGTATTATTTACAGTTACAAGCTATGTACATTTTTGGTTATGACAATATATTACAAGAGAAGGAATCACCTGATATCATCTTGAAGAAGGAACAAAAGTTAACAGCGACAAGTTTCTTAATAAAAGAAACTCTTCGCTGTTAACTTTTGTTCCTTCTTCAAATATATATGTCATACCACAAGAACTAGCAGTCATGTGGCCTTGTGGTCAAGCATCAATGGTTAACACAGGACGAGGAAAATTGGATGGTACCTAGAAGAGTGGCCAGGTCGGAGATGCAGCAAGTTCCAGGAGTAATGGCCCTCATCAGTCCAGGTTGTTGACTGTATTGACTCATCCATTGATGAGCTCTACTCTTCTCTGGCAGACACCATCAAAAGTCTCAAGCTTGTAAAGCTTAATATGATTTAGTGGAGATAAGAAAGAAGATGTCCAGGTTGGGCTTTTTTCCCTTGATATCCACAAGGGATCAGATGAAATCCTACAATTTACCAAGAGATGTTTATCTGGTAAAGAGTGGCAAGGCCAATTTTATGGTTGAATTATAAATGGAAATTTTACCAGAATAAAAAAGGAGGAGGGGAGCAGTAACAAGCTCACTAAAAAACCTGGGTTCAGCTGGCCCAGCTAATAGTACCCTGTAAGAACTCCTAATCCAGGGATACAGGATTAGCAGCGTTTGTACTCCATGTTAGGAGCGGCTGCACATAGCGTCTGTTCCTCATGTCAGAGACGGCCATTTCTTTAGGAGCTAAGTCGGCCTGCCACTGAGTAGTGTTCCCAGCCTTAATGACAAAGGCAGACGTATTCTACTTCACCCAGTCATGATGGTTGTCAAACAGACACCATCAAGGGTCACAACTTGATATGATTGAGTAGAGATAAGAAAGAAGAAGACCAGAGGAATATTGGATCTATATGAGTAAAGGTCATCTTCATTTTAATTGGAGAAGTTACCTTTATATATTTATAGATCAATACCCTCCTGGTAAAAATTTCCATCAATGCTGTTATTGTCACATCATAAAAATTGTGCACAATGCCATCATCAATATTTGTAACACTTTTAAACATGCTGCGCATGCAATAACTATGGACCTGCATACCAAAGTCTTGCATTTTTAGTAATAAATTTGTATTTTGATGCATTAGCGCACCATCTGTTATCAAATTTCAAAACTATTATAGACACATATGATTCTTTTTAAAATAAAATAATTTCTACTGTCCTTTCTGCAATGGAAAATCCCATTAATTTTTCCATTGCAGTAAGGACAGTAGAAATTGTTTTATTTTTACAAGAATCATATGTGTCTATAATAGTTTTGAAATTTGTATTTAAACAAGAATTACTTAATGTCAAAATTTGATTAAAAAATTGTTCAAATTATTGATGGTGTTGAATTAATGTTAATTATTTGATAAGCTGGAAGTTGGAACATGAAAACATGGTTGAATTATAATGTGTTGATGATAAAGCACAATTTGGATTATAGATAGTAACAATGCTGTTGCCGAAACATCACACACTATTAATTTGGATTAGGTCTTATTTTCTTCACAAGGTAATAAGACCAAATCCAAATAAATAAATAAATAGTGTGTGACATTTAGGTAACAGCGTTGTTACCATCTTCAGACAAAAGTACTGAATGAGAAATTTTACTACAGCATGTTTTAAATAGTTTATGTTATCAAGTGTGTAAACAAGATAGCAGATTTACAAGATTACACACTTGATAAAAATAACTATTTAAAACATGCTGTGGTAAAATTTCTCATTAAGTACTTTTGTCTGAAGATAGTAACAATGCTGTTACCGAAGCGTTGCACACTATTTGGATTTAGTCTTATTACCTTGTGTTTATAATCTATAATCCAAATTGTGCCTTACAGTCTTATTTTCTTGTATCTATAATGTGTTGAGAATTGATGAGGTTTTACTGTTTTGTTTACTTAGGGGGTATACAATAGAACCTCCCTATAAAGGACAACACCTAATTGTAGAGCCAAAGTGTCCTTTAGGGAGAGTTGTCTTCTTACCAGAGTTGCAAATTAGTAAAAATGGTAATTGTGTAAATGAAAACTGTCCTTTGTAGAGAGTTGTCCTCTAATAGAGGTTCTACTGTACTTTGAAAAATGTCTACTAGCAGTGAATATTGTGGTGAAATCATCTAACTTGACCAACTGAAAACTGATCTCTTGGGGTGTGAAATTAAAGAGGTTAGACACTATGGTTAGTAGACTCAGAGAGAGAGAATTTTGAATATTTCTTGTTTTTAAACAGGAAATTCTGGCTCATAAGTAGACTTATCTTTTTTTTTTGCTTATCCCTAGTACACGTGGTACAGACCATGATAATCATGGTGGGTAGAAGTAAGTGACTGCTTTTACTGTAAGTGCACCACATGTCTACACATGTGAAAAGCAGTTCGACTTTGCACTTACAAATGTGTCGGAGCCCCGTTTGGTTACTTGTAATTGCTGGTGGGGTTGAACTTTTGCAAGAATCGGGGGCCATTGGAGCATTTTTTTTTTATTATCAGAAAAAGGTGCCCAATGCGGGGATTGAACCCAGGTCGTAGCGGTCGAAAACCAACGGTTTAGGCCATCCTTCCACCAACTCCCTTGAGACTTAAGGAAGTTGTACCTTTTAGCATGTATACCGAGATTCAGACAATAACTCTGAAATATATTACAGTGACCTTTATTGAAGACACGAGATAACCAACTGTGAACGCAATTTCCTCTGTCTACTTAAAAAAAATAGTCAACTGGCAACATCAAGGACTTTCACTTCCTTAAGGAAGTGAAAAGTCTTTGATGTCACTGGTCATCTTTTTTTTTTTTTAAAGGAGACGAAAGCAATTTTGTTCACACTTGGTTATCTTGTGTGTCTTCAATAAAGGTCACTGTAATATATTTCAGAGTTATTGTCTGAATCTCAATATACATGCTAAAAGGTACAACTTCCTTAAGTTATGTCCATAAGTGAATATAAACCTCATAGACTATTTGTTAGCTACTACTCTGTGTAAATCTATCCAACACAGCATTCCAATTAGAAGGATCAATCTTTTCTTTCGACTCAGAAAAAACCCTTGTGAAGGAGACTGAAATAGATATACCAGGTCTATTTGTATGAAACGCGAAAATTTTCAGTGAATTCAAAAGTTCACCAATTTCATACAACAAAAGATTTTTTATTCATAGTAATTGCCCTGATTAGCTATACACTCGGACCACCTTTCAGGCAATTTTCGAATTCCTTGTCTTAAAAATTCTATTCCTTTTGAGTCGAACCAGTCAACAAGCCATTTTTGGAGTATGTCTGAGTTCGAAGATTCCTGTTTTTTTAGGGCGTGTCCTAAAGATGTGAAAAGGTGGTAGTCCGACGGCGCTCTAGTGAGTACGGCGGGTGGGGTAAGAGTTCCCAGCCCAAGTCTTTTATGGTGTTTTGACCACCGTAGCGTTGTGGGCTGGAGCGTTGTCCAATACTTTCACACCATTCCGGTCCTTTTTAATTGAACGCCTCTCTCAAACTGTGCATTTGTTGTTCGTAGCGACTAGTATTGACCGTTTCGCCAGGTTTCAGGAGCTCGAAATATACTACGCCGGTCTGGTCCCACCATACGCAAAGCATTGCCTTTTTTCCGAAGCGATTGGGCCAAGGCGTCTGCTTTGGAAATTGGCCGGGCATGCCCACGACTTTTGGCGCGTAGGATTGCTGAAGTGGATCCATTTCTCATCAGAATGCAGGGAAACATCACCTTGAGACACCTGGAGCTGTTTCGCGAGTTTCTCCTGCGTTTGGTACTGTCCTCATCCAACAAAGCTTGCAGTTCAGCGTCCTCGAACTTTTGGAGCGGTTTTCCACGTGGTTCATTATCAAGTTCGAAATCGCCACTTTGGAATTTTTTAAACCACCTGTAACACTACGATTTGCTCAGAGCGTGGTCGCCGTAAACTTCCTCGAGCATTCGGTGGGCTTCAGTGGCACTTTTCTTCCAGTTGAAGGCGAACAACAAAACTTCCCGCAAATAGGCACTTTTTGGCTCGGAAATCCCCATTTTCCACGGGCTCCAGAAATTTTCCACGATTTGAATTTTTCTAAAACTGCACGCGTGCTGATGCCACGTGAGTCAAAAAACAAAACGCCTTCAACAGCGCCACCGTCGGTTCAAATAAAGTTGCACAGCGCCCTCTGGCGGCCATTTTCGCGTTTCATACTAATAGACCTGGTAGCTGAGCCTTTTACAAACAAGGTTCATTGTAAAACTGTTCGAATAGGATCCCATGTCCATTTTTTATCCAAAGCAGGATATATTACAGTAGAATACCCATGAGAGGATACTCCAGATGGGGGCTAGCAGACCTTACACATTAGGCCAATTAGCCCGGAAGTAAAGAAGAAGATACTCCAGATAAATGATAACTCTCTATAAAGGATATCTTGGTTCTGAATCTAGGTGTTCCTTACAGAGAGGTTCTGATGTATGTAACACAAGAGGAGCTTAGTTAGCATCAATAAAAGAAGCCTATAGACCTTCTGTGTCAGTTTGAAGACGTATTTGCTATCAGTTCCATAGATTTGGGGTAGACAAAAGTGTCTAAATATTGGAAGAGATACTCCTGTCAAGCAGTCCTCAAAGAAGACTGCCCATGACGAGACAAGGTTGACAAATTGATTGAGGAAATGGATCATCAGGTTGTTTTCAAGCCCTCATCTAGTCCTTGGACATCTTCCGTTGTGGTGGTGAAAAATGACTCCATGTTTCTGTGTAGATTATCGATAGCTGAATACCATAGACCAGGGGTTGGCAAACTTTTGAGTCGGAAGAGTCAAAAATTACAATTTACAAAATTTTAAAAGTTTTTAAAGAGCCACAAAATGTTTTCTTGCCAACAATAAATAGTACTCGCATGAATAATATTTACGGATAGAACTATATAAAGGGCCGCATGTGGCTCGCGAGTTTGCCGACTCCCGCCATAGGCGATTCTTACACATTGCCCCAGATTGTTGTTACTCTTGACAGTATATTCGGATTGCAGTGGTTCTCCAATTTAGATGTCCAAAGTGGCTACTGGAAGGTCAGCATTCACCAAGACGATATAGAAAAGACAGCCGGCAGGAGATGGGCTTTAGCAGTTCAAGGTGATGTCACTTGGACTCTGCAATGCCCCTGCCACCTTTAAACGTCTGATGGAGACTGTGCTATAAGGAATTCCTTGGGAGACGTGCCTAGTCTATCCTGATGACATTATTGTGATGGAAAAGAACTTTGAAGAACATCAAATCAATATAGAAAGAGTGCTACAAAAGATTCTGAGAACAAGATTGAAGTTGAACCCGAGTATATGCCAGTTCTTCAAAGACAAAGTTCGATACCTTAGTCATGTTATTTCTCGCGGAGGAATGCATACCGTACTAAGGCTGTTCAGAAATGGTTAGTATCGAAAGATGTATACCAACTGAGAAGCTTTCTTGATATATATATACTGCTTCTATAAAATATTTGTGTTAGGCTTTTCGAACATCTCGAGCTCTTTGCATCGACTGACTGGCCGTCTCTTCAGTTGGACCGTTGATTGTGACATGGCGATCGATAAACTGGAGCAAGGCCATGTCACCAAAGCAGGCCAACTCCGATCTAAGCGCATTATGTACACAGATGCTACTGGAATTGGAGCCGTTTTCTATGAAATTCAATAGGAAGTAGAGCGTGTGATCGCGACTCTGTACAAACCTGAGAGGAACTACTGCCCTACAGAGAGTTGCTGGTAATCCTTAAGCCGATTGAACATTTTCATCACTACCTGTATGGACAAGAATTTCTGCTTTCCACAGACAACGCCTCCTTACTCGTACAATTGCTCCCCGGCTTCAAAATCCGTAAGGATAGCTTTCAAGGTGGTTACAATGTCTTCAGGAATAAAACTTTAAAGTCCAACATCATCCAGAAAGTTCACATATAGAAGATCAATCAAGATACAGTTCAATCTGGTGAATATCCAACTGCCAATCCCTGGAGTACAAATTTACTCCTAGATGTGCCCAACATGTAGATCTTCTATCCATTCTGATCGGATTCAATCAGGTGACGATCGTTTAATTTGGAAGGTAGTGGCTTCCTCCCCGTGGAACATTGTAGAAAACTCTCGTCATGAAGGGTGGCGGCTTCACAGAAAATGGGAAATTGAGATGGGGCAAGTCGGCCCTCGGTCCCAAGTCCTACATTCCATTTGTGCTTCGGGATCTTTACAACAGTCCAGCTTGTGCTCATTGCGGTATTTAAAAGAATTTGGCTACTTCCCAACATACACCATTTACAAAAAGGAGGAGGCAACCCTAGACCATTTCTCATGCATGGGAGTCACCAAGCACGACTTGTACCATAATCCACAACTAATCCTAAACAAGATACATGTGTCGCCATGACATTATGTAATGACATAAGGGATAATAAAAATAAAAGACTTTGGCAGTAACACTAGTATTGGGTCAACCTACGAACTGACATGGAAAAATGACGACGGCATTGTGATGAATGAATGGAATGCAAAAAAAAAAAAAAGGGCGGGTGGGGGCAAGTAGAAGGATCAAATGGAACTAGCAAGTCTACAAAGTTGGGGCACTTTACACATATTGGAGTCGACATTCTCGGCCCTCCCATAGGCCATAAATACATCCTGGGTCGGCATAGATTACTTTACGAAATTACTTACTGCTGTTCCAGTACCTGATCAAGAAGTCAAAACAATCCACGAAGCATTAATACAGAATTGGTTCAGTTTCTTTGAAGCCCCAAGTATATTCGATTCAGACCAAGGTGCAGAGACTTTAAATCCCAGGTTTTCCAAGAAGTTTTTACTCGGTTTGAAAAATTGAAGACAATAACGACGTCACTTCATCCTCAGACTGATGACATGTTTTTTTTTTTATTATTATCCCTAGTACACGTGGTACAGGCCATGATAATCATGGTGGGTAGTTAGCGACTGCTTTTACTGTAAGCGCACCACATGTCTACACATGTGAAAAGCAGTTCGACTTTGCACTTACAAATATGCTAGAGCCCCGTTTGGTTACTTGCACTCGCTGGTGGGGTTGGACTTTTTCAAGAATCGGGGGCCATTGGAGCATTTTTTGAAACAGAAAAAAAGTGTCCAATGCGGGAATCGAACCCGGGTCGTAGTGGTCGAAAACCAAACGGTTTAACCAGTCTTCCACTGACCCCCGATGACATGGTGGAACGTTTAAACCGTACTTTAACTCAAAACCTCTCGACCTATGGGAATCAACGTAACTAGGACTTTCATCTTCCTTTACTGATGATGGCCTACAGAACAGCTCCCCACGAGTCATCAGCCCTGCAATCATGCTTTTTGGTCGAGAACTTCGTCTTCCATGTGATATCTTTCGTGTTGAACCATCACTAAATCCCATAGACTACGTCGTTGATCTCTCTCGAAGAAAATCTTTAAACCATTCATCGATGTATCCGTGGACATATTCAAATCTTTAGCATCAAATCAAATGATCATTGCGACCTTAAAAGTGGAGAATTACACTCATAGACAAAACTTGAGGAAGTTGTATCTTTTAGCATGTATATTGGGATTCAGACAATAACTCTGAAAGATATTACAGTGACCTTTATTGAAGACACGAGATAACAAAATGTGAACAAAATTGTCTCTGTCTCTTTCAAAAAAAAAAAAAAAAAGATAAAAATAATTTCCACTTCCTTAAGGTTTATCCCCATAGTCTACATCGAAACTAAAAAGTGTTTTCTCCAAAACTCCAGAAAGACTGAGAAGGACAAGTCACTAGAAAGATCACAGACGTAATATTTCATATAAAGAAGTCTCCATCATCAAAGACCTAAAAAAATATTCACATCAATCGCCTAGTGGACATGGCATCTGCCCGGTAAGCGGAACACTGTGGGTTCGATTCCCATCCCTGGACACTTTATTTTTTCGTTTATCATTACTCTTCACAATTCATCCTATCATACTTCATGCCTAAGGTTAGAAATAATATTATTTCTCCTTAAAATAAATTTTGATTTTTCGTTCAAAAGAAACATTTGCGGTATAATTGTCATTTTTCGTTCTCTTTACGGTTAACTCTCTCCAAGTGAAGAGTTGTTCGGGACACACAGGAGGAAGGCAGTGTTATAGCAACGTCGGGGGGGAGGGGGGGAGTAGTATGTAAAAAGGTTTATGTGCTGAGAACATGTAAGAAAACATCTACCTATGTTTTCCCACGTGAAGCAGCGGAGCGTGACCTTGGCTGCACGGGTGAGTCAGTGGTTGTTTTGCTCGCTGTATAGATGGACATTAAAACATGGTGGCAGCGATAACTGGATAAAATACGAACCCGTTTATTGCAAAATATCGATTTTTGTGTACCTTGGAAGATAATTCAACATGGCTCAGATTCAACCTCCAGAAACTTTCGACTTCTCGACTCCCAACGAATGGCCCAAATGGAGGAAGAGATTCGAACGATACCTCGTGGTCAGTGGAATGAAGAAGAAAGAGGAGGCGGACAAGATCGATTTGTTCATGTACTTGATGGGTGACCGCGCGGATGATATATTCAGGACCTTCAAGCTCGAAAAGGAGGAAGAGGCAACGAAAATTGATTCCGTCCTCAAGGCGTTCGACAGCCACTTCTGTGTCAGGAAGAATATTATCTACGAACGTGCGAAATTTAATTCAAGAATCCAAGAGGATCGGGAGCCAGTGGACGAATTCATCACTTCATTGTACAAATTGGCTGATAGTTGCGAATTTGAGGGTCTTCATGAGCAGTTGATCCGTGACCGAATTGTGGTTGGAGTGAGGGACAAAGCTTTGTCTGAAAGAATGCAGTTGGACAGCGAACTGACTTTGGAAAAGGCGGTGAAAATGGTTCGACAGCAGGAAGCCGTTCGACAGCAGCAAGTCGACCTGCAGCGTCCCTCAACAAGCCAAAAGGTCAATCAGGTGAAGTTCAACTCGAAGAAACAATCACCGAAACAACAACAGCAGCCTTCGAAGAAGAAGGAGAAGTCAGCCAAAACAAGATCACGATGTCCAAAATGCGGAGGTTTCACCCACAGGGAAGGACAGGCTTGCCGTGCTGAAGGACAGAAATGTAACCTGTGTTCAAAAACAGGCCATTTTGCAAATTGCTGTCCAGATAAGCAGGCGAAGACTGCGGAAGTCAAAGCAGTTTCTGAACTTGATGAAGAAATTGGTTTTCTCCTGGAGGTCTCAGCTGTGGAGGATTCATCTAATCTCGATGATGATGAAGGCGAGTGCAGGAGGCGATGGACAGCAGAAATCCAAGTGAACGGGAAAAAGGTGAAGTTCAAGCTCGACTCCCAGGCGGATGTTACATGTGTTCCTCTGTGTCTCTTCAAGAAGATAATGGGACAGCAACGACTAGTGAAAAGTGATATCAACCTTAGAGCTGCTGAATTTTCCGAACTTCAGACTGTGGGTATGTTTATATCAACGCTGCGAAATGGCAATTATGAAATCAAGGAGAAGATTTATGTCATTCGTCGTTTGAGTGAACCTCTTCTGAGTCGCCGGGCATGTGAGCTCTTGAACCTGGCGAGGCGGATTGAAGTGGTTGCGACGAGAATTAACCCGATCAAGGAATTCCCTGAAGTATTTGAAGGACTGGGACAGATCGGAAACCCTTACGAAATCAAATTGAAACCTGGAGCGAAACCTTATGCTGTGCATACTCCTCGACGGGTACCAATACCTTTGATGGAAAAGCTCAGAACAAGATTGGAAGAGCTCGAGAAGGCGGGAATCATAGCACAAGTTAACGTTGCGACTGAATGGTGTGCACCGACTGTGATTGCTGGTAAACCGAATGGCGACATACGACTCTGTGTGGATCTCTCAAGGCTGAACGAACATGTACAGCGCGAAGTGCATCCCATGCCAGTGGTGGAGCACATGCTGGGGCAACTGGGGGAAGCAAGATTCTTTTCGAAACTGGACGCGAACAGTGGCTTTCACCAGATTCCGTTGAGCCCGGACTGCCAGCATTTAACGACCTTCATCACTCCTTTTGGGAGATATAAATACTGCAGGATGCCATTTGGAATCTCACTCGCCCCAGAGTATTTTCAGAAAGTTATGTCAATAATCTTGCAAGGCATGGACGGTGTAATGTGTTACCTGGACGATATCCTGATATTTGCCTCCGACTCCAAGACTCACGATCGAATTCTTCGTTTAGTGCTCCGAAAACTGAAAGAGGCGAAAGTTACACTAAACAAGGCCAAGTGTGTCTTCGGCGTGCCAAGAATTAATTTTCTTGGGCACATACTGGATGAAGACGGTATTCGACCAGATCCAGCGAAAATCGAAGCGGTGGCGAGGATGCCTGCTCCGACAGATGTTCATGGCGTAAGAAGATTTCTTGGCATGGTGAACCATCTGGGACGCTTTGTGGAAAATTTATCTGAAATTGTGGCTCCACTGAACCAGTTGTTGGTGAAAGGTCAAGACTTCGTTTGGGATTGCAGCCAGGAGGGAGCATTCCGAAAGTTGAAAGAATTGCTCACGACTCAACCCATCTTGGCAGCATACGACGTCAGGAAACCAACTATGGTGTCATCTGACGCATCTTCATACGGCTTGGGAGCGGTACTGAAGCAAGAAGGTAAGAATGGAATCTGGCGACCTGTTGCTTATTCTTCTAGAACTATGACACCTACCGAAAAACGATATGCTCAGATCGAGAAAGAGGCTCTCGCAATTACATGGGCTTGCGAACGTTTTCAAGATTTCCTGCTTGGAAAGCGTTTCCGAATTGAGACCGACCATAAGCCTCTCATTCCTCTATTTTCGACGAAAGAATTGAGTTCGCTGACCCCAAGACTGCAACGTTTCCGAATGCGTATGATGAGGTTTGGATTCGAAATAGTGCATATCCCTGGAAAGGAGCTGCTCGACGCCGATGCATTATCCAGACAACCACTTCTTACAACCGAGGGAGGTGAAGACGAACGGCCAACGTCAGCGCATATAAATGCAGTTCTCTCGAGTATAACCGACAAAGACGAGATGTTGACGAAGATTTTTGAAGCTCAACAAGAAGATACGACCCTGAAAGCAGTAGTCAACTACCTTGAGCAAGGCTGGCCAGATAAGAAGAAGATGTCACAGACTCTGCTCTCTTATTGGCATGTCAAGGATGAACTCGGCGTTCAAAATGGACTACTGATGCGTAGCTGTCGTCTTGTTATTCCAGCAAGTATGAAACTGGAGATCCTAGATAAGTTGCACGCTGGGCACTTCGGGATTACAAAAACAAGACTTCGCGCACGTGAGACGGTATGGTGGCCTGGAATTTCGGAAGAGATCGCGGAAACGGTCAGAAAGTGCAGTGTCTGTATCCAGGAAGCCGTCTCAAAACATGAACCTTTGATACCAACCAACTTTCCTACACGACCGTGGCAAAAGATTGGAATGGATTTGTTCAAGTTCGAGAAAAAGTGGTATCTAGTCGTCATTGACTATTATTTTCGCTTTCCTCAAATGGTTCAGCTGGATCGGCTCACAGCCAGTGTGGTGGTGCGTAGTTGCAAATCCATATTTGCCCGACATGGAATACCAGAAACTGTTGTAAGCGATAATGGGACGCAATTTGGAGCTGCTCGTGAATTTGCAAATTTCGCAAGGCAGTACGGATTCCAACATGTCACTTCAAGTCCTCGATTCCCGCAGAGCAATGGGATGGCAGAAGCAGGTGTGAAAATTGCTAAGTTGATCCTCAAGAAAAATCAAGACCCATCGCTTGGACTCCTGGAGTATCGATCGACCCCTTTGGAGAACGGTTACAGCCCTGCTGAGCTTCTCATGGGACGTAAACTCCGAACGACCTTGCCAATTGCACCAGAGAATCTTAATCCAAAGTTGGTGGACTCTCAGACCCTGAAAAGAAAGGAGGGGAGAAGGAGAAAGGATATGAAATCCAGATATGATCGACGCTGCGGAGCTACGGACATGGAGGAGTTATCCGAAGGTGACACTGTTTGGATTACAGATATGCGAACCTGGGGGATTGTAAAGCAGAAGGCATCGACACCAAGGTCATATTTGGTTGATACTCCAGTTGGGACTTTACGTCGAAACAGGTTCCATCTACGAAAAGGAGTTACAGTGCAATATCCAGCCGACCCATCGACGCCGACCTTTTCGGGGGAGGAACTGGTTGAAAATGAAAAGACCCCAGTTGTGGATTATTCCTCTAACGACTCAGAAGACGGCCAGATAAGAACCCGGAGTGGACGAATTGTTAAACCTGTGGATCGCCTTCATTATTAATTATATTATGCATTTAAAGTTTGTAATGTATATATATATTTCAAGTCTTAAAAAGGGGGATGTGCTGAGAACATGTAAGAAAACATCTACCTATGTTTTCCCACGTGACGCAGCGGAGCGTGACCTTGGCTGCACGGGTGAGTCAGTGGTTGTTTTGCTCGCTGTATAGATGGACATTAAAACAGTTTAGAATAAAAATAAGACTGTGTGCGGAGAATTCTGTCAAGGAGAGAGCTGTAACAACACATTTTTCTACAGTAGTAACAACAAATAGAGTTTAATGGGCATCTCCTTATCGTGCAACTGAAAGTTGCTGATGGCTTGCGTCATCTATCGGAATAAATATCAATTATTCTCGTTGATTTTTAATTATTCCAGAATTGGTATTTGGCCAATTCTGGAATAATTAAAAATCAACGAGAATAGTTGATATTTATTCCGATAGATGGCGCAAGCCATCAGCAACTTTTAGTTGCACGATCAGGAGATGCCTTTTTCTTAATTTATTAACCTGATACCAGTACAACTTCAATTTATACTTTTTTTTTACACACACATATATATATAAAAAATGGCATATCCTGACCAGGAGCACATGTGCTTTACAGAAGGCAGAGCGCCATCTGGTGGAACAGAAATCAACTAAACATTGATTTAGCCTGTTCCCTGATATTTGGCCAACCCAATTTCTTGATAAATCAAGAAAAGCCATCCACGAACGCGTTTCGCGCTTTTTGGCGCTCGTCAGCGTGGAGTAGGCTGAACCATTGAGACCAAAAAAGATTTTTTGATCCCAATGGCTTCCTGAAAAACCAAGAAATGGGTATTTAAGGCCAAACTTGCGTAAATACGCTTAGCACATTAAAAAACGAAATAAAAAAATAAAAGATAAAAAGATCAGGTGTTGAAATCAATATAAAAAATGGCATATCCTGACCAGGAGCACATGTGCTTTACAGAAGGCAGAGCGCCATCTGGTGGAACAGAAATCAACTAAACATTGATTTAGCCTGTTCCCTGATATTTGGCCAACCCAATTTCTTGATAAATATATATATACAAAATACACATATATATACAAAACATATAGCCGGTTCAAAATCACTTTATTAGGTACCGCTCAACAAGAGCAACCTAGTTCATGATAATTGAAACAATGAATAATATGTGAAGGTTATTCACATATTAAACAAAATGTTAACGCGGGATTCAATCCCGGTTCATGACTGTCGGGAATCGAGGGTGTTACCCACCGACTTTTTTTTTACAAAACATATAAAATACGACATATATATATACAAAGTTACGGGAGGATGGTATTCATGTACCAAAAGAGGCACCTCTCCCTTTAATTGTGCATTAAAACAATGCTAGCTCATTATAACATTGTCTTTTCATTTTGTTTATTTTCGATTTTTATGTCCTTATCAGTGATTGTTTACAACACAAACATCCAATCGTTTCTATAGTTTTATTATAAGAATGGACTTACTGAACCCAAAAGATTGAGAATGATACATTTCCAGGAAATAATTTCAAATTTATTTCATCAACGGGATTTTTCCCAAACGTCAAATAAATTATTGTATACAAATAAATATTTAACGAATAAAGACATTTAGACGTTATATATAGATGGCGCGTTATTGCTTTGTATTAAATAAATATTTATTAATTGTCGTTTGAGTTTTATTTATTTAAAATTGGAAATTTTGATTTACTTCACAAGTGTTTTATATTACGAGCATGTCTTTGGAACGGGGTATGATCGAAAACCGAGGCGCCACTGTATTTCAAAATAGCGACAAAAATATAATGCTTTTAATTAATATAAAAATAATGATAGATAATATCCGTTTCAAGTTTTAAAATAAAAAAAAACGAATTTTTTAGAGTGGACAATATAACAATCTGTTTTGAAACATTTATTATTCAAATTTAGAAAGCAACTATAAGAAAAATTGTACAAATCATAAACAAAATTAAAAAAGAACAAATTCTTCTTAATTTAATACTTTTGCAGACGATTTTATCATCGTCATAATCAACACTATCAAATTCTTTGTTACATATCTTTTCATTGCTGTAGTATTTCTTGTGATGAGCATATAGTTGAAGTAATGCAGATCCTAGTCCTAAATAATTACCAAATTTTCCAGTGGTCCAACATACAGTAAAAGGTTCAACTTTAACTAAATTTGGTGAATTTTTCCATATATCAGCTCTATCATCAATAATATAAACCATTTCAGGCATTTTTGAAAAAAGATGTTCAAAAACTCGCATCTTTGTATCATCACATAAATGGTAATCTCGAGAAATGACTCTTTTCTTGAAAAATCTATGATCAGGATCAATAAGATTGACAACATGTTGTGCATAAGAATGTTTACCACTTGTGCAAACGAACATTTCAAACTTGTTTTCTAGAGCTATTAAAAAAGTATGAAGATTACCTCTCTTATAAAAATATCTCCATTGATTTAAAGAATCAAAATAAAGAACATTTTCACTTGCGATAACAGGATTCTTTGTATTCACGCGTGTATGAACTAACGTTCTATCTAAATCAACCAAAAGAATTAATTTTCGTTTTTCTTTCAGATTTTGAAAAAATTTTAAATCATATGGTTGACTTGGGTCAAATTCGGAATTTAAATTCTCAGACATTTTTCTGTTTTCAATTATTTACTTATGAAATTTACTTACAATTATTATACAGAAAGAGATTAATATCCCAGGTTTCTGGAGCGCAGAACGCTAATTACCCAGGATTATTACAGAAGATGTATTGTTTACTGATGTTTTGAATTACCCTTTATCAAATTTCGGTGGATAATGGAACAGATGTTAATCATTGAGCAAATTTACATAATTCCTTAAATATAAATTGGTCAAAAAAAAATTTTTTTTATAACATCATTTTTAAAAATATATAAGAATATATTAATTCTAGAAATTTTTTGTTGTGTAATATATATAAATTAGACCAGGAATTTGTTATAAAAACTTTCTAAAACCGTGTGTACGACTTGTGTGTTAAAAATTAATTCCAAAGTACTGAACCTAATTTAATGTTATAAAGCTATGGTAAAAGAGACAAATGTTATATATGCAAATAATTTTAATAAATTGCTAGGACACAAGAAAAATTAGATCGAGAAAGGTATAAAATAGAAACTTTTTTAATGATTTTTTTTGTAAATATACATATCAGAGTTCATATAAAACATGGAGTGTTTTGCATTTTTTCTTTTACCTTTCTCTCATCTCTTGGGAGCCTCCTAGACTTTACCTAACTTTATATATACCGACCTTGTCGACGTCGCCATCTTCTTCGATGCTGCACTGGAGCACACCAGGGTTGCCACTATCGGAAGTCCGTGTCGACGCGCGTCGTCTGGACAGAATCCTACTTCCATCAGGCTTCTGCGACCGCGTCACCCAATACCAAACCATCGACTATGCCTACTCGGACCACCGTGCTGTCCTGATCCAAGTGGAATAACCAGCTCCTACAAGATTTTCCTGCATCGGCAAGCTGCTACGTTCAGATATGTTTGTTGATCGAATGGAAATGGTCATCGATGAAATATCGGAAGACCTAGCAAATCCCCGATGTTATGGAAACAATGGACCAGGATCAAGGCAAATCTGGTCGCGGAGATACGATCACTCTCACCTGCCGTCGCCGAGTACGGCGGTGGATACATCGAGAGAGCAAGCCTCTTCCTGAGGCGGAGATTGGAGGACGACACTGCCCGCTCCGACTATCCTTCCTTGTCGGGCGTTCGCTCCGAGCCAGACGTCGCTCTCCCTCCACCTTCACCGTTCCCTTAGGGGACGCTTAAGCAGTTGCTTCGCCAGGGCGACGAGTAAGAACAGCTCTTTCTCGCTGACATCTCCCGCGACTGATAGCGGAAACCATCCACCGCCTGCCAAACGGCTGTGCTTCGGGATGGACTACTCTGCGAGATGGTCAAAGCCTTTGAAGATTTCTTCGCCGAAGTTCTTTGGCAAGTCTTCGAGGATGTCTGCAGGGAGTCGGTGGTCTAAACCATTGGTCTTTGACCGCTACCACCCGGGATCGAATCCCCCCCCCCCCTTTGAGCACTTTTTTTATTACAAAAAAAAAAAAAAAATGGTCCAATGGCCCCCGATTCTTGCCAAAGTCTAACCCCATCAGCGAGTGTAAGTACCCAAACGGGGCTCTGGTACATTTGTAAGTGCAAAAGTTGATATTCATTCCGATAGATGGCGCAAGCCATCAGCAACTTTTAGTTGCACGATCAGAAGATGCCTTTTTTTTTTTTTAATTGTAAGGTTTGTTTTACTTGAAAAGGGTGACAGCGGGTAACTGAAATGTTCGATATATCCACCGCCGGACTTGGCGACGGCAGGTGAGAGGGACCATATCTCCGCGACCAGATCTGCCTTGATCCTGGTCCATTGTTACATTAACATCGGAGGTGAAGGATTTGTTAGGTCTTCTGATATTTCATCGATGACTATTACCATTCGATCGACAAACATTTCAAAATTAAGAAAAAGGCATCTCCTTATCGCGCAACTAAAAGTTGCTGATGGCTTGCCTCATCTATCGGAATAAATATAAACTATTCATTGATTATAAAAAAAAAGGATTTAAAAGCGCGAATGTTTCTTTTATACATAAAACGAACTTCTACTGTCCTTACTGCGATGAAAAAATATATTGGGAGGGCTTGGCTCATCAGTGGTGAATATATTTTTTCATCGCAGTAAGGACAGTAGAAGTTCGTTTTATGTATAAAAGAAACATTCGCGCTTTTAAATCCTTTTATTTTATATATATAGATGGCGCGTTATCGCTTTGTGTTAATTTATTCATTGATTTTTAATTATTCCAGAATTGGTCAATTACCCATTCTTGTTTAATCAAGAAAAGCTAACCACGTACGCGTTTTGGACTGTTGGCCCCCATCAGTGTAGTGCAAGCTGTACCTGAATGACCAAAAAACTGGAAAAATCACGAAACAGGTAGTTAAGGCGAGAATTGCGTGAGACCGAGAAACAATGTGAAATTGTATTGCCTTTTTCTTAATTTCTGAACCTTATCCCAGTGCAATGTCACATTTGTACTATTTTTTAAACATTTAAAATGTATTTATATAAAAAATAGACACTTTGGCCAGTTGGAGTTTTTTATTTTTCTCAACGTTTCGACAAAAATCTTTTGTCTTCTCCTGACGAAGACAAAATATTTTTGTCGAAACGTTGAGAAAATAAAAAAACTCCAACTGGCCGAAGTGTCTTATTTTTTATATAAATATGAATGCCGGCCAGGCAGCCTCTATCTTTACGATTTAAAATGTAGTATTTTTCTCAAATCGAATTAATAATTCCAACATGAAAAGATTTTTTTTTTCCAATAAAAGTTGAAGTATAAACATATAGGCTTAGTTGACCAAAATCAAAACTTGAAACACTTCAATGGCTTTTCTTGATTGAAAAAAAAAAGACATTTTTGGTCACACACACACACTTTAGAGTGCAAATGGAAATAATAAAAAGTACTTAATCTACTTTACCCTGATGGTAACAATAAGCGGTTGCTATTTTCCTCAACGATTTGGAGGCCAAGAGCTTTAAGTAATTCTGGCTGATTTTCATGTTTGTGGGGATTATTACCACTAAATTTGATTAACTTTGACATCTTTATTATTTTCATATGCAGACAGTGTGTTCTTACAATCATTGGATAAAAGAACAGAATCTACTGAATACACTGTTACAGAAACATCACACACTATTAATTTGGTCTTATTACCTTTTGTGTTTATAATCTACTAGCTGAATGACCCGGGCAACGCCCGTGTTTTACCCGATTGAATGTTTTGATTCAAATACTATTTGTTACAATTATGAATAGGCGCCTTAAATAAATGCATATATTAGTTAATAACTATAGCCTATGTGCTTTATCTGTCTATGTACTGTTGGCTTCCATAGGCGTCTCATACTGGGAAAAGGAAAGAGAGAGGATTCCATTTAGTTATTAACTAATATATGCATTTATTTAAGGAGCAATCCGCTCCAACACAATAGTTACAAAAATGAAAAAGCGAGTGGGGAGGGGCATGATGGGGGGGGGGGGGGTGGGGGCAAAGGTGGCGTGATCGTAGCCAACCAATAGGAGGGCGCCATTCCAAAAAAAAAGCAAAAAGTGACAGAGACGAAAACTGATTAAGAGATGAGGAATGACGCTCGTAACTGTATATAGAATAATCCAAATTGTACCTTATCATAAGGTAATAAACATAATACATTGTTCTAATCCATAATTAAAGGGAGAGGTGCCTTTTTTGGTACACAAATAGATGTGTATTTTATGAAAAAGGCATCTCCTTATCATGCAAATGAAAGTTGCTGATGGCTTGCGCCATCTATCGGAATAAATATCAACTATTCTCGTTGATTTCTAATTATTCCAGAATTGGCCAATTACCCATTCTTAATTAATCAAGAAATGCTAAGCACGTACGCGTTTCAGGCTGTTGGCTCTCATCAGCGTGGTACAAGCGGTACCTCAACGACCAAAAAAACTGGTCATTCAGGCATCTTGAAAAATCATGAAACGGGTAGTTAAGGCCAGAATTGGGTGAGACAGCGACACAGATGTGTATTTGCCTACATTTTCACAATATTTGACCCATATGGACAAATATATAAACAAGATATAGAGAAAGTTTTGAAAGTCACTTGTCATAGCCTTGTAAATATATTTAGAATATTCTTGGATTGGAAAATCATCAAAATCACAGTAAGGACAGTAGAAGTTTGATTTATTATTGAAAAGAAACATTCGCGTCTAGGGGGTCGGTGGAAGGCTGGTTAAACCGTTTGGTTTTCGACCACTAGGACCAGGGTTCGATTCCCGCATTGGGCACTTTTTTCTGTTTAAAAAAAAAATGCTCCATTGGCCCCTGATTCTTGCAAAAGTCCAACCCCACCAGCGAGTGCAAGTAACCAAACGGGGCTCTGGCATTTGTAAGTGCAAAGTCGAACTGCTTTTCACATGTGTAGACATGTGGTGCGCTTACAGTAAAAAGCAGTCGCTAACTACCCACAATGATTATCATGGCCTGTACCACGTGTACTAGGAATAAGCAAAAAAAAAAAAAGAAACATTCACTTCTTAATGTCTTCATTGGTTATGTATAGATGGAATATTATTGCTTTGTGTTAATACTTTTCCAAACTTTTATTACCACAGTACAACCTTCATGTTTATACAATAAGACCACAAATCCAAATAAAAAATAGTGCAAGACATTTTGGTAACAGCGTTGTTACCAAAACATCACATAATATTTATTTATTTGGTCTTATTACCTTGTGTTTATAATCCAAATTTTGCCTTATCATTTAGTTAATTGGGAAATCTTAAATTACTCCCCATCATCAGGAGTCTGATTAGTGAACAATATATAAATTCATGGTTATAAGACCAAATCAAAATAAATAGTGTGTGACATTTCGGTAACAACACTGTTACCAAAATGTCACACACTATTTATTTATTTAGATTTGGTCTTATTACCTTATATTTCCAATCTGTAATCCAAATACCTGGTGTCGCTGGAGACCTGCTGGCGATTCTCCACCAAACTCTGCAGCGGTGGCAGAGACGCCCATTATACATAGTATCATGTATACATATATATATATATCTTTTTTAAATAGTGCAGATTGTGTACTTTTACATGTATTGACAAGATGTCAATATAAAATTAGTTTAATTGTCAATAATCCAAATTGTGCCTTATCAAATATGTAAATTATTCCTAATCCAAATTTGCATAGAAACAAACCATTTACTGATACAAGACTCCTTTTTTTGCTTATCCCTAGTACATGTGGTACAGGCCATGATAATCATGGTGGGTAGTTAGCAACTGCTTTTACTGTAAGCGCACCACATATCTACACATGTGAAAAGCAGTTAGACTTTGCACTTGCCAAATGTGCCAGAGCCCTGTTTGGTTACTTGCACTCGCTGGTGGAGTTGGACTTTTGCAAGAATCGGGGGCCATTGGAGCATTTTTTTTTTTTTTTTGAGGGAGAATGCTCTGTGAAAACAACCATGCCACAAGTATTGGGTAACAAGACAAAATCAATAACTTGTACATTTTGGTCGTGTTACTTTATGTTTCTAATCTGTGGTCTAAATTGTTGGTTTTTGACCACTACAAGCTGGGATCAAATCCCACATTGAAAACTTTTTCTACTTTAGAAAAAATGTGCTAATGATTTCTGATTCTTGCAAAAGTCCAACTCCACCAGTGAGTGTAAGTAACCAACAGGGGTTCTGGCTTTTTACATGTAGACATGTGGTGCACTTTTACAATAAAAGCCAACTTCTATCCACCATCTTCTTCTTCTTTCTTATCTCCACTCAATCATATTAGGGTATCAAGTTGTGTCCCTTGATGGTGTCATCATACATACTTACGGTACATACATACCTACATTATATACATGCATACTTACATACATTACATACTTTGACAACCATCATAATTGGGTGAAGTAGAATGTGTCTGCCTTTGTCATTAAGACTGGGAGCACTACTCAGTGGCAGGCCGACTTAGCTCCAAAAGAAATGACCGCCTCTGACATGAGGAACAGACACCATGTACAGCCACTCCTAACATGGAGTACAAACGTTGCTCATCCTGTATCCCTGGATTAGGAGCCCTTACAGGGTACTATCAGCCGGGCCAGCTGAGCCCAGGTTTTTTTTAGTGAACTTGTTACTGCTCCCCCTCCTCCTTTTTCATCCAGGCTTGGGACCGGCAAAGGCGGAGTTGGAAACTTTTTTCTACTTTAAAAAAAAGGCTCCAATGATCTCCGATTCTTGCAGAAGTCCAACCCCACAAGTGAGTGCAAGTAACCAGCTGGGGTTCTGGCTTTTTACATGTAGACATGTGGTGCACTTACAATAAAAGCCAACTTCTATCCACCATGATTATTATGGCCTGTACCACATGTACTAGGGATAATAAAAAGTTTCTATCTATAATCCAAATTGTAATTTATAATTTTGTCACAATTTAAATTGTTTGATGAATTTGTGGTAGAGGTGGAACTTACCCCAAATATGAAATGATAATTGTAAACAACAAGAAAATAAGACCTAATCCAAATAATTTAATAATGTGTGACGTTTCGGCAACAACATTGTTACCATCATCAAACAAAAGAATAAATGTCATATAATAATATAATGTCAATAAAAATCATTTATTCTTTTGTCTCTGATGATGTTAACAATGTTGTTGCAGAAACGTCACATTATTAAATTATTTGTATTAGGTATTATTTTCTGGTATCTATAATTCAAATTATGCTTTATCAACTGCTTTTACTGTAAGTGCACCACATGTCTACATTATGTAGAAATCAGTTTTATCCTTTCAAAGTGACAGAGCCTCATCATTTGTTTACATGAACTTACTGCTGGGGTTAAAGATTGACAAGAATTGGGGACCATTGAAGCAATTTTTTAAGGAAAAAAAAAAGTGCCCGATGGTTGGGATTCTATCAAAGTTGTGGCTGTTGAAAATTAACATATTCTAACAATTATAAGGCAACAATATGGATTATAAACACAAGGTACAGTATAACCTCATTAATTCGACACACCCCAATTCGACACTCGGCGATAATTCGACCATGTTCCGATGTCCCTACCTCCGGCCTATCAAATAACAAACCGTAATTCGACAGTATCGATAATACGACAGTTCCGATAGTTCGACCATTTTAAAATTCGAATTTCGACAGTTGAATGTTATTTTACATGCAACTTTACCGCTAAACGGTATTACGGCGGGCGCCGATCGGATCGCGCCTGCGCACTTTTGGTTTCTGGTTAGTTTAAGTTTCACTTTGCAGTGCCGTTGCGCAATTTCGCGGATGTTATTGTTGTTTTTTTACGCGGGAATTTCGGCATCATGCGCTAACTAATAATAATTTTTATTTTTAACATTGAAATATTTTAGCTATTTTTAAATTTATAAATAATTTATTTTTAAATAAATAAATCTTTATACAATGTAGCCACAATGATTATGATAACATTTTATTTCAATATTCCATTTCTGTGTTATTATAAAAGATTTAAACACAAAATCAATAACACCTGCAGCAGCAGTGGATGCCTTTAATACATTAAAATTTATTTATTAAAAAGACATTTCAGAGGAAGAAAGGCATGCATGTTTTTTCAAAATGCCATCTGGAATACATCCTGAATAGAATTTCAGTGCAAAAACAGATATCTATAAATAAATTTTTTAAAAGATCTCTTCATGATTATTTTAAAATAATATTTTAAAATTTTATTTTTTTTTACCATATTTATTTTTTTCAACTGCTATATTTTTCAATTAGAATAAAATATTATTTAATATATTATATTTAATATTTTAATGTCTGTAGAGTTAATATTTGATTATATTACTGAAAAGAAACACATTGCCAATAAATTTATTTGTTACAATTATTTATGTTTCTAAAATATGTATTAATGCCATTTTGCCACTGATACTAAAAGTTAATCATGAAAATAAAATAAAAACACACAATGGTTTCAATTAATATCATTAATTTATATTACAAGGCTATTTTAAAAAAATATTATTTTAGCGAGTTAGATGATTACCTAATCATCTCACCTTAATTCAACACTTCCTTTAATTCAACCGAAAGCTCTGATCCCTTGGGGTGTTGAATTAAAGAGGTTCGACTATAATAAGACCAAATCCTAACAAATAAATAGTGTGTGACGTTTCGGTAACAGCATTGTTACCATCTTCAAAACAAAAGTACTGAATGAGAAATTTTAACCACAGCATTTTTTTTTTGCCACAGCATGCTGTGGTTAAAATTTCTCATTCTTAGATGCACTAAACAGGACCTTTGGGAGAGGCCGCTGCTCATCATAAAACAGCTCGAGGAGCATGAACTCATGGAATTCGTGTAATCTTTACACAAGGGGATAAGAAACAACAACAAAATTTCTCATTCAGTACTTTTTTTCTGAAGATTGTAACAACACTGTTACCGAAACGTCACACCCTATTTATTTATTTGGATTTGGTCTTATTACCTTGTGTTTATTCTTACAATAAAAAACAAATGACACCTACAATAAAATTTGAGACATTTTAATATTTCTTTTATGGAAAAATACAAATAAAATATACACCCCTCTCTATAATAAACAAAATATACAAAACTTTTCAAATTAGAAACTTTTTTTTTCTTAAAATTTCCTGAGTGTTTTATATATATATAAAAAAATCTCTCCATTTAACTCATATGGGATATATTTAAATGCAAACTATATATATAAAAAGTGGGGGAAAAAAATATATGAATTGTATTTACTTAAAAAAGCTTTTAGCTTTATGTTTCTTTGGTTCTTTGGTTTTGTGATCTGGGGTGATCCAATCTGGTAATTTTCTTTTTGAAGGGTCAGCTGGTGGGGTAGTAAATTCTTGTTGGCTTTCTGGAATGTCAGGTGAGTTGGTCTCTGGGAAAAGGTTATCGGCCAGACCGGATATCAAGAAAGAGATGACCAGGGTGATGTCATCGAAGGAAATGGTGTTTGGCAGGAGTTCTTTGATGGCTGTAAGTCTGCTGGTGTCCGAGTTGATGGGGGAACTTTTGATGACGTTGGTGATAAGTTTAAACTTCTGTTGGCTGAGCCCCAATCTATTTGGATCCAGAGCTATCCCGGCTCTGATGACAGCAGCTAGATGGCGAATGACTGTTGCTGTAACTACGCCGCGTTTCTGCGCAATGCTTTCCGGTGAGTTTCCGTTTTTGAAGAGTTGGTAGACTTCGTATTGCGTTGGGGTGAGTTTCTTGATAGCTTCCTGATCTGGTTCGTTCTGTGAGGGTTCTTCTTGCGATGGAAAGCGGTTGACTTGTATTCCCGGATGGTTCTTGCAGAATGCCTGGATGACTTGTAGGATCTCCCGACCGTATTTGTCTGCTTGGGCTTCAGTGATCCCTTCTACCAGCTTGAGGTTCTCCAGGATGGTGGGTCGGTGCTGCACCAGGTTGAGGAGGCTCTTATCATTGAAGATATTGTACTGAGGAAGCTCGTTCTTCTCTGCCAGTTGGTTCCTTGTCCGTTGAAGAAGATGGTAGAGATCTCCGCGGAGATCTTCAGAGAGCGGGTCTTCCTCAGGTATTTTAGAAGCCTGGCTGGTTGGCAGGAGCTGTGTCTTGACTTGAGTGCTGATGGTTGAAGATGTTTGTTCTATTTGCCGAGGTGCATATTGCTGTTCAATCTGCTGTAGGTCCCAGTTGGGTTCCATGAGAAGCTGAGGAACATCCAGGCTTTTGTTCTGCGAGAGCCAATCAAAACCTTTCTCTGTTATCCCCACTATAGCCCCATAGTTACCTTGGAGCATTGATTCCTGAAGATATCCGTTCTGTAAAAGCATTCTACCAAGGGCTTTCCAATATTTTTCTGTTTTCTCTTTACCCTTGCCAAACTCTTTCAACTTCTTTTGCCACTCTGTTACTTTCTGGCTATGGGATCCTCTAAGGATCAACACGGGTTGTCCCAATCCATATTTCCCTTGTAAGGCTTTGATGGCCTCAAGAAGTAAAAGAGATTCCTTTCCATAATTCACTTCTTTGATGTTTTTCTCTGTTGTCTTATTCTGACAGTTGTCACAACACCTATCTTGAGTTTCAACTACAATCTTATCATCAAAATGTGAGAGTAAAATCTGCCTTCGACACTTTCTACTTTCTAGGTATTGCTGCATTTTGGTGAGCATATCTTTCTTGTGGTCTAAAAACTTCTGGTTCTTGATATCCGCTAGGAAATGTTTGTAGGTATCGAAATCTACAGATGCGTAGAACACCTGACAGATACTTGGAAGACCATCTCTTCCAGCTCTACCAATCTCCTGATAGTAAGATTCTATATCTCTTGGTGCTCCATAGTGGATAATCCTTCGGACATCTTTCTTGTCAATACCCATTCCAAAGGCAACAGTTGCTACTATGATCTTAACCTGATCCAAGGTAAATTTCTGGTGAGATTTTTTCCTCTCAGTTGGTGAAAGACCTGCATGATATAATACACAATTTATTCCTAGATTTTGAAGATGTTCATTGATTTTCTCGGATATATTTCGTGTGGGACAATAGATAATTATGGATCCTTTTTCTTTTTTAATAATTTCATCCAAATCCAATTGATATTTGGGACTTCGTTGACTAACTTCCAAATACAAGTTAGGTCTATTAAATCCTGAACAAAATGTTGATGCATTTCGAAGTTTCAATGCATTTATAATATCTTTCTTTACTGTAGGTGTTGCCGTTGCTGTTAAAGCTATAAATGGAATATTTGGAAAAGTTTCTCTAAGTTTTCCCAAATTTCTATAAGTTTTTCTAAAATCATGACCCCATTGAGAAACACAATGAGCCTCATCTATTGCAAATAATGAAATTCCTACTTTTGTATTTAAATCTTGTAAAAGTTGATGCGAATTTTCTGCAAATTCTGGTGTAATATATAATAAACGATATTTTCCTTGCATTAAATCGGATATTATTTGGGATCTTTTGGCTTGTGTTGAGGCTAAATGACAAGCTTCTATGTTTACGGAATTTAAGCCTAAAACTTGATCTTCCATCAATGATATTAATGGTGAAATTACAATACCTGTTAAATTTTCATAAACTGGTGGATATTGATAACATAAACTTTTACCATATCCTGTTGCCATTATAGCACAAACATCATTCTTCTGTATTAAAATTGTATGAATTATATCCCATTGTAATGGCTTAAATTTTGTATGTCCAAAATATTTTTTCAAAATAGCTAAATGTTTTTTTGTTGGTGGGGAAATATTTTCTTGTTGAAAATCATTTTCAACTTTTATTTCATCAGTTTGATTAAAACTTTCTTCAGCTCTGTCACACATTTCTAAAACATTTTCATCCCACATTGATTCATCATCCCACATTGATTCATCATCATCTTGTTCTTTTTCATGTTTTTCTGTGTGTGTTAATATATTTTGACAGTTTTGATCTTCTATCGGTACTTGTTCTTCTTTTAGATTTTGATATTCCATAGCCAGTTGATATTGGAATTTTTTCAAGTTCGTTATACCACTATTTAAACATTTTTGTATTGAAGTAGATAATGATTGAGGATCTTGGCTTGAAAAATCATTCTCCAACTGAAAAATTGTGTTTTGTAAAAAACTTAGGGTGGCTTCAATTTTATCCAAATTTATAAAAACTCCTGTCATATTTAAAAATTGATTAAATTGTGTACAACATTTTCAAGATCTTAGCTTAAAGTGACAATTGCCAAAAAAATCACACACAAAACGAGAAAATAACTTCAGATAGCGCCATTAAATATAATAACAAATGCAGAGTATTTCAAAATTTCTCTCATTCTCTATGATCAAAATTCAAACAATAATTTTATAGAATCAAAAAAAAAAAAAAAATATATATATATATAGATTTTTACTTTCAATAGAACATTGTGCAGTTTTAACAACATTTTACGCCTTAATAATTTATTCATTTTAAGCGATATTTTCGATTTTTTATTTTATACTTTAACATTATTTTTTTCAAAATTTTTAAATTGATACACTTTTATTTTGAACGCAATTAGTTTATTTTGCTGATTTTTTAAATTTTCAATAAGCACCAAAAGAAATTAGAGGCAATACAGTTTCTGCGTAAACTGCCAACTATCCAGCTGTTCAGCAGTCTAGAAGAAATTTCTAGTCCTGGGGAGAGCAGATTGCTGTAGGGGTGAACCAGTTGACCAGGTAATTCCAGGCCGAGAGGAATTCAGGAAGTAGGACTAGGACTGTAGAACTGAAGTCTTATACTTCGAGAAGTAAGGCTGTTTGTAGTCTGTTTAACAGAAATGCTGTACAGATGATGAGGAGTGGTCTACTGTTTGTGTTTCTTCTCACAGTGAGGACATGTTTGATCCAGATCTCTATGTCAAAGCTCTAGAACTGCTAGGACGTGACCGTGACCAGTAGAGATGGTAGTAGTGGTTATTCCAGATATATTTGGGATAGGAATGCTCTAAGGCGGATTTGATATGCTTAGCAAAATAAGATGTTTCTATTTAAATATTCCAAGTTGTTTTGTACTCACTTATTTTGCAGTTACGGGACATCCCATTTGATATAAACTAATATATATAATTTTTTACACAAATAAATTTACTGGCAATGCGTTTCTTTTTTAAATCTCTACAGACCTTACTGCAATGATATGATTTAATGAATGAGAGGGCTTGGCTCATCAGTAGTGAACCCTCTCAGCGGTTTCGCCAAATTTACTAATATATATATTTATTTAGGGAACGACTTGTTCCAATACAAATGTTGTAAAAACAAGCGAGCGAAAAATCAAAACAGAAAAGTCTGAAGCGTAGTGTGTGTCTTCAGCACCGATGATGATAAAGTCAAAGTCTGCGTAACAATTCCCTCCTTACTTTGTCTTTATTCCCACGATGCTGAAGTTCTCCAAGTGTTTCTTCATCTGGTCTCGGGATAGGTCCTTTGTGAAGATATCCGCCTCCAGGTCCTGAGATGGCTTGTACAGAAGGCAGATGTCTCTGGATTCATAACAGTCTCTCAAGAAGTGGTACTTTCTGTTGATATGTCTACAGCGATTGCTTTGTTTAGGGCTGGAGATCCAGTTGATCAATGACTGACTGTCTGTATAGATCGCAGTTGGTTTTTTCATGAAATTCCATTCTTCCAGCTCTCGTAACAGATTTATTATCCACTTGATCTGACAGCAGCTTTCACAAGCAGCTATAATTTCCGCTTCCATTGTGGAGGGGGTGACGAGTGGTTGTTTACTACTTTTCCAGTCTATAGTTGCTTCGCCGAGCTTCAATACATATCCGATATAGGATTTTCCATCATGGGTGGTCGACCAGCTGGCATCGGTGTAGGACTTCAGGATTCCAGTCTTCCCTCTTTCAAATTTCACTCCTAGGTCAATTGTTCCTCATAGGTATCTCATCACTCTTTTGATTGCTGTCCAGTGCATCTATTTTGGTTGTCTGGAGTACTGTGAAAGTTTGCTAATGATATAAGCGATGTCGGGTCTGGTGTTAACACACACACACACACACACAAGCCTTTTTATTGGGGCATCCAGCCCTATACATGATTCCCCTCTACAGGATTTAGCAAAGGAAGATATTTCGAAAGTAAAAACTAGAATACAGGAAGTAATAAGGAAAAAGAAAAGCGAGAAGAAAGAAAAAATATATATATAACCATATATACAAAAAATAAACATACAGAGCAAAAGGAACCATACATGATTAAAAATTTAAATTAAAGTACCAATGTTTAAAATATGTCAAGGTTAGGATATCATTGAGAGGGCTAGTGTTGAATCAGCCGCATTCAATCTTCGTTTTCTTCCTCCAAGCAAACCACGACATTCGGCGCTTCCATTGTTCTCCAACGGACATTGACTGCGGCCTTGTAGAATTTATATAAACCGAGGGAGAGACCCTGATCAACCATCAGTGTGTTCATCCAGCTGCAAATTTGTTGGCAGTCAGGTTGAGACCAGGGTAAGTCACCCAAAATTTCTTTCCTCTGTTTCTCTAAGCAAGAGCATCCAAATATTATATGCATAATTTCGTCTTGGATTCTGTTTTTACACAGATCGCAAGTTAGAGTCAAATCAATTTTCCAGCGATTTGAACGATTTTCTGGGAAGATCGTCCAAAGGAGTCTCAGTTGTGCAAAAAATCTTTTAATTGCTAGAGGAATAGTTGTGAATAAATATCGTTCTGCTGTTATTGAATTTTTTAGGTATTTGAAGTGACTGTAATGTGAAGTATTTAGGATTTTCGCCATGTCGTTTTGGATGCTTTGTTCGGTTGCTATTCGAATAATACCAGGGATTTCAGTCATTATTGCAGCGTAATCCGGACAACCCTTCAGGAACGAAAAACCGTTTGAGTCTAAAATGGTTGACAGGTTTTCGACAAAGGTTAAACCAGCCCTTTGATTGCTGTGTAATGTCCAGAGGTGTGACAAACATGCCGGGGCAACCTACTCTCTTCCATTTTCATAATCCTCACCCAAAATCTCAGGACCTGTTTAATAATGATAACTTCCTGTGATACTCGTCCACACTCCATTCTTAGCATAAAGCCCGGAGTATACTTTGGTAAATTTAGGTAGCGTCTTAAGAAAATATTCTGAACCTGATCAACTACCTTTACTTGGTTGAGTGCCCAGCAGGGTGCGGCGTATAGCATGTGAGGTAAGACCGTCGAATCAAGTAATCTCAATGCCGCATTTATAGAGTTCATCTTGGATTTTGTCAGAACCTGCCACACAGCGCCAACTGCCAGGGCTTTGCCCTTGTAGTGTGACGCTACCTTGTTTAGTGAATTTGCACTTGTAAGCGGATATCCCAAGTATAGATATTTCGTAGTAACAGACAGTTGCCTCTCACCCCAGAACCATTTGTCATTTTGTGCTAATCGACCGCCGTTTCTGAAAACTACAATTTTTGACTTATTTTCATTCAGGGTTAATAAATTTGTTTCAAAATATTTTTTCTTAGCATATTGATTTTTATTTGAAGGTTATTTTTGGATTCTCCAATCAAGACAATATCATCTGCGTATAGTAGAATATGAACATATCCATAATTTGGGAGATATATTCCCGGTAAATCTGAATTATTGTAGAGACAGATTAAATCATTTATAAAAAGTATAAATAAATAAGGTGACATCGGCTCCCCTTGTAAAACTCCCGAACGCACCTTTATTGGCGCAGTGAATGAATTATTCCATCGCACTACCGCTGTCATATTTGTGTAATAATCTTTAATTAAGTTAACAAAACGGTGGTTGAGACCTGCATCTACCAGTTTTCTCCATAATAATGAGTGGGGCACTGTGTCGAAGGCTTTTTTTAAATCCACGAAGAACATGTAGCATTTTCTTCTCTTTCGGCTTAGAGTCATTTGAATCAGGGATAATAGAGTGAATATATGGTCTTGACAAGAGTGGGCAGCCCTGAATCCCGCCTGGTTCTCAGGAACTATATTTCTCCTTTCGATCCAACTGCCTAGACGAGATTTGAGTATTGATGTAAATAATTTTGCTATATTGCTTAAGAGCGCAATGCCTCGATAATTAGAGGGGTCGTCTGGATCACCATTCTTAAAAATTGGTTGAATAACTGATTTCAACCATGTTGTCGGAAATTCAGACGTTCTCAAAATTCTATTAAATAAATCCTTTAAGGAAATTAGATAATCTTTTGGGAGGGCCTTTATTGCTTCATTCATTATGTCATCAAAACCAGTCGCCTTGCCATGCCTTATTCGAGAAATTTCTTTGCTTATTTCATTAAGAGTTATGCATTTAGTTAGCTCATTATCTGTATTTAGGAAAGTCATAGTAACGGGTTCGTAATCTGGTATTGATTCTGTATCCAGGAGTTTATTGTAAAATTGCTGCCAGTCTGATATTGAGATATTGCCCTGTGTAAAGTTTCTTTTTCTGAAGCGAGCTATTGTTTTCCAGAATTCACTTGAGTCGTATGTATTATTTAATTTTTCTTGTATTTCACAAAAATATTTTTTCTTTTTATTGTTCAAAATCGATGTATATTTGTTCCTTGTTTTAACATATTCCAAACGATCTAGATCCCTATTAGATTTAATATATTTTGTCAGAGTTGCTTTCATAATCTTTTTCGCTATGTAACACTCATGATCAAACCAAGGCTTCGACAGTAAGTTATTCGCTTTTGTTTCAATTTGCATACCATTTTGTACCATTGCGCTTTTAATCTGATTAACCATGTTGTTCATTATATTCTCAATCGAGTTATTCCAAAATCCATAAGCTCCTCCTAAGTCCTCTACAAATAGCGTTGCTCTTTCGGGAAACCAAATAAATTTTTTCTTAACCCGTGAAGTCGGGTTCGTCACTTGTTTCAGTCCCCAACTCATATCCATTTTTATAATTAGAGGTAAGTGATCTGAGTGTGGTAATCCCTCGATGTATAGGTCATGTACGTAACCTAACAGCCCATGGGAGACAATACAGTAATCTACCACCGAGGATCCCCGTGCTGATATATATGTGTAATTACCACTTCTGTCACCCCTTGTTCTGCCGTTTAAAATTGTAAGAGTATTATTATCCAATCTATCTATGAATTGTTCTGAATGCGTAGATATTACAGGATCTTTAGAAGTGCGTCTAGTAGTTAAGTAGCAAGGAAGATGTAATGTATTATGAAGAATTCCCAATGCACCCGTTCGTGTATTCAAGTCACCAGCCAGTAAAACTTCATATCCTTCAACTATTTTCCCTTCTATTTGGTCGAGTAAATTTTTGCAGTTGGTCAAATAGTATTCGTTTGGTGGCAAGTAAGCAAAGATCAGACACACTCGCATTTCACCGTCCAACCTCAGACAGATCATAATCCATTGTTTTTCAATTTCAGTCCTTTCAATCTTGTCTTTTATAGCTTCTCTAATCCCAACAATAATTCCCCCCCCCCCCCCCCCCCGATGATCTACCCTTCTTGTGGTCTCTCTGAGCAAGTGATTCGTACAGATGAAATCCTGTTGGTTTAATCTTCAGATGTTGATCCTTCCATGTTTCTGTGAGTGCAAAAATACTGCACTTTTCTAAATGTGTGAATAGGTCGAATTGCAGCAACATCCTTTCCAAACCATTAACATTCCAACACAGCACTTGTGTGTCGTCTTTGAACGAAAAACAAGATTGTCTATTTACAGTAGTTTGCCCAAAAGTATTTTTATTTACAGAGGATTGTGGATTTGTCAGTGGCTATAAAGCATTGTCGCCACTTTGGCTCATTATTCTACCATTTGTAACGTAATAGTCAATCCCACCAACTATGAGCCTGTTATCCCGTAGTTTCGTGGCAATACCTTTTCCCATGAGTTCTTTCCTTTTTGTAATAAGTAGTTTCCGTTGGTCTCTAATCTTTACCGAATAATCTTTATTCAAATAGATCCTGGTGTTTTTTAGTCTAAACATGTTTTTAAAGAGCATAATACGCTCGTTGTGTTCCGGCACTTCGATCAGAATCGGCGAGTTTGCTTTTTTTGTCAATCTGCGACATTGCTGGATCGTGATGTTTTCTTGAATTTGCATTTTCTCAGAAAACAGGTTCATGATTATTGCGCGAGTATCCGTTGGAGCCTCGCACTCCTTTCCCTCAATTCCGTAGAATATCAAATTGTTTTCTCTTTGCTTCATCTCGCAAAGATCTAGTCTTCTTTCAAAACTGTCTATCCTCTCCGAGTTAATACTCACTGCTTTAGCAGTTTTCTCAAGGGATGTCTCAATATGTTGGAAACGTTGATTTAATTCCTTCATCCCGCTTTCCAGCGAAGATAGTCGGGTTTCCAATCTCTGACCTAGATCGTCTATTTTAGTTGTTAAAGTTGCTATCATTTCAGCTAGATCTTTCTCTCTATAAGATTCCATTGTCATTTGTTTAGCTGACCTAGGGCCAGGGTTTTGCTCTATTCCTGAAATTATCAATAGCATAAGAATAATAGATCTTCGATTAGTTTTTGCAACAAAAGCAAGGTCTTTCATATCAGGAATTTTTGCCGGGAGAATTTGCGTCTTAAAATTTGAATAACTAACAATGAAACTACTTTCTTTTGTCTTCATAACTATGCAAATTATGGCTACCAAAAATAAAAATTTCATTTTAAGCAGTTTTACCAGAACCTATCTGAAGTAATCCAACAAGTTAGAAATAAATTCCAAAATTAAATAGATAAGGAGTAATAAGAAGAGAAAGAATTTACTTATCTGAGAAATAATTGTGTGTAGCACGGAGACGATGTTGTTTGCGACTTGTCTCGTTGGCCACCTGGCGGAGAATCGTCTGGTGTTAACAGCTAGAAACATTAGCATTCCAAGGGCTTCTTGGTAAGTGTGCTGATCACAATTGTCATCTTCAATATGATTGTCCAAATTGATTTCTTTGGAACCTGGTGTTGGAACTTCCTTACAATTTCCCATTCCACATTTCTTCAATATTTGTTGTACATAGTGGCTTTGCTGTAGCAAAATTCCCTCCTTGTCTTGTATGATCTTGATTCCCACAAACATCTTTTACATGTTACATCCTTTATTTCCAGGTGATGTCTCAATTTATTGATGAATCTGTTTGAGGTATCTTCAGAATCTGAGACAGTGATAAAGTCATCGACATATATCCCTACATAGAAGTATTTGTCTTCATTCTTCCATTTAAATAAGCAAGGATCAGATTTAAGTTTTTCCAGTCCACAGTCATGAAGTACTTGACTTAATTTCTCATACCACGATCTTCCGGATTGAAGTACCCATAAATACTTTTGTTGAGTTTGCAAACTTTGTTTCTGTCTTGAACAAATCTAGCAGGTTGTTCCATGAATATTGTATTTTCAATGTTTCCATTTAGATAGGCTGCTTTCACATCAAATAGTTTAATGACTGAATCTTTTGTTGCTGCCATTGACAAAATAGTCCTGAGGGTGGCAATTTTAATTACAGGGCTGAAACTTTCTTTGTAATCTCTTCCTGGGATTTGGTTGTATCCCATTGCAACAAGTCTAGCTTTGTAAGTTTTATTTTTATTTTTTTTTGGTCTTTAGATATTTTGAACACCCATTTACTTTTGACAACTTTAGCGTTTACAGGTCTAGGTACCAGTTCCCATACTTGATGCGAGTACATGTTCTGCATTTCCTCAAGCATTGCGTTCTCCCAATGTTTCTTGTCTTCGCATGCTATGGCTTCATCATAGTCTTTCGGAATGGTTCATTCGTAGTAGCCATCAAATCTTTTAGGTATTGTTCGAGTTCTTTGTGGTCTGTCTGATCCACTTGACTCTGTCTGTCTGTTGATCATGGTATGGGTGCAGGTTCTTCAATATCAACATCTGATAGAACATGATTGTCCAGTTGTTCATCCTCCTTAATGAAGAAATATGTGTCAGTGTCTGTATTATTATCACTTTGTTTTTATTCCTAGATGACATTATTGTTCTCTCTGAAGTGAATGTCTGCGGTTTCAAGAATGACTATCGCTGTGATATCAAATACTCGATAAGCTCTTCTGCATCTTGAATAGCCAACAAATATTCCTCTCTTAGATTTAGCTTCTAGTTTGTGTCTTTGATGATTCTCGAGTTTATAGAAGATTTCACAACCTATCTCATCATGTGAGAGACGGATGGCTTTTTACCTTTCCATTTTTCCATAGGGGTAGTGTCTGAGTCATTGATTGTGGGAGTTACATTGTGCAGATGTGCAGCTGTATTCACAGTTTTTGCCCAGAAGTGTAGGGGTAATTGGATGTCTGCCAGAAGTTTTCGGCCTTTGTCTAATAGTGTTCTGTTAGCTCTTTCAACTCTCCCATTGCTTCTTGGGGTGTATGGTGTAGTTAATTCATGTTTACTTCCTTTGGATTCTATGATTTTTTCAAGGTTTTTATTGATAAATTCTGTTCCGTTATCTGTTCTGAGTCGTTTTAGTTTTGAGTTTAGCTCGTTTTCTCTCTTTACAATAAACTTCTTCAAAACTTCTGCTGCTGAGAGTTTATCTTTGAGAAATTCTACAAATATTCTCCTAGAAAATCCATCTACGATGGTCAAGAAATATTTACTTCCGCCCAAGGAGTTTATTCTCATTGGACCACAGAGATCGACATAAATGGCTTCAAAGAGGTAGCTTTCCTGATTGCTATCTGTGTGAACATAGGGTACTTTGGTCATTTTTCCCAAGGAGCAAGCATCACATTGATCAAGGGTATCATTTATAGAGACCAAGCCTTTTAGAAGATTGTTCTTAAAAATCAGGTCTAATTTGTCGTCACTAAGAAGTCCTAACCTTCTGTGCCATGCAGTCCTAGAATTGTCCTTTGAAATCAAGCAATGTTCGTTTGGAACATGAGTTGCTTCAGATAAACGTGATAGGTTCAATGTGTACATGTTACCATCAAAGTTGCCTGTTCCTCTTAGCTTGTCATCAGAAGAATATATGCATGCTCCTTCAGAATTCAAAAGAACAGAGTTCCCTCTTCTTACCACGCTTGAAATGGACATTAGATTTCCTTTCAGGTGTGGTACATGGAGGACATTATGTAGGGTTACAGCGTTGTTAAGTTTGTCCTTACCTTGTACAGTAGCTTGGATTGATCCTGATGAGGCAGATTCAATGTGTCTCCCTTCTTCCGCCACTTGTATGCTTATTCTCTCCTCCGTCTTGTGCTTGATCCATTCACCATGGGAAGTCATGTGGCTTGTGCACGCAGAATCAATTATCCACACGTCCTGAGTCGTCGTGCGTTCCTCCCTTGTGCTTACATGTAGTGCGTATTATGAAGTGGAGTCTCTTTGTTGGGATGGTTCCTCCTTTTGTTCTTGGATTGCTGATCTGGCCGAGTCTTTGTTTTGTTTTGGTCCTCTATGGTAGTTCCTTGTACTGGCCATGTTATTTTTGTTTGTTGTATTCTTTTGATTTCCTTTGTTGTTAGTGTTGAACCAACAGTCTTTCTTGAAATGTCCTTTTCTTTTGCAAATGTAGCATGACTTTTCTTTGAATTGGTTGCCTGATGATCTGAAAGCATTTTCATGATTTTTGCTTCTGTCCTGTCTTTTCTTCTCGAAATCCAGTAGAGTTTGTCTCAAGTCTGGTAAGGAGATTTCTCTGTTTATTGACAGTGCTGCTGTGATCGTGTCAAAGTTAGATGTGAGTCTTTCAACAATGTATTGTACAAGTTCTCTTTCTGTTACAGTCTTTCCTAGCTGGGTGATCTCTTGTGCTAGTTTCTGTACTCATACAATGTACATGTTAACATTTTCATTTGGGTTCAATTTTAGTCTGGCTAGATACAACATTAGGTCTATCCTTTTATTTTCTAGAGATCCTTCAAACCTTTTCTTTATGTCTGTACCAAATTCTTTTGGCCCTTTTATCGCCTCGAAAGATGATCATCTTTAACATAACAATCATGATTGTTAAGTCAGCCGAAAGTGACAATTTTATTAGGCTGTATGCTTCCCGATTCTTTTTCTTCCAAATATCATATTCTATTTTATTTTTTTGTAAAGTCTGGCTCGTCATTAACAATTAAGTCCTCGAAGAGATCTTTTGAATCTAGAATTGCTTCCATTTTCATGGACCACGTTGTATAGTTGTTTTCTGTTAACTGTTCGATTTTTGCTAAGTTATATGTATCTATTTTCATTCAATTTTTCTTTCTAAATAGGCGGTTAGTCCAATTATTTAATTTCTCTTTGATTTAAATGGATCAATTGGCGGTTAATCCAATTCGCGCGCCCAAATCACGCTCTGCTGCCAAATTGATAGGCTTAGCAAAAATACCACTCTTCTATTTAAAGATTCCAAGTTGTTTTGTACTCACTTATTTTGTAGTTACGAGGACATCCCATTTTATATAAACTAACTAGCCGAGCAACGCCCGGGTTTTACCCAATTAAATGTTTTTATTCAAATACTATTCGTTACAATTATAAATTGGCGCCGTGGATGTCACTCTTGTGAAACGTCCCGCTCCAAACTTTGTGTCTGAGAAGCAATATTTTTATAGAAAGATGATTTGGCTTTTGTTTTCTGATCGAATGAATGTTTTTCTGTTAGAATTTTGTTCCTGCGTACAAAATAATGAACTGGTTTCACCCGTGGTCTCTGCTTTTTTGTATCTGATAATCAAACATGATACAGCAATATCATCATCATCATTTTCTGACTAAAAATATATAGTTTTAATAATTGATTTATATATATTTTTAAATAGCCTATCGTCTTCCCCGTATTTTTTTACCTATGTATGGAAATTTTGGTTTGAATTAGTGAACTACTGCGAATTTGTATACCGGACATACAAACCAACAAACAAACAAACAGACAAACATACAAACATTCATTTTTATATATATAGAGATATATTTATTTATTTAAGGAATGACTTGTTCCAATACAAATGTTGTAAAAACAAGCGAGCGAAAAATCAAAACAGAAAAGTCTGAAGCGTAGTGTGTGTCGTCAGCACCGATGATGATAAAATCAAAATCTGCGTAACAGGATTGGAGTGGGCGCGAATCTTTTGAGTCTTCTGTTTGGAAGTCTTATGAGTAAACAAAGTTCCAAGCCCCCATTGCAGATTAAAATCTGCATCATTATTGGACTTATTGGACACGGCTGCGAGCTAGTCTTTGGAAGGGATGGGGTAGGAGGTAACCAGGTTAGAGGCTGCTGCAGTCTTTGCTGCCTGGTTAGCCAGTTGATTGCCTACAACTCCGCAGTGGCCCTTGACCCAACAAAGGCTGTTCTGCGGTGCTTGGTCTAGCGCCAGAATTATTTACGCTATTAGAGCTGATTCGGCAGGACCAGGATTACATATAGTAGTCAGTGAATATCTGCAGTTAGCCACAATAGTGATTCCAGATACTTTCCGTGAAGGCGAGTTGCCCAAATAATGATAATAGTTCAGCTTGGAATACTGATAAATCTGGATGGAGTCTGAGGAGTATTGGTTGGTCTCGTGTGAAGGAAGAAAAAATGCGGCACAAACTCTTGCTATGGATTTTGATCCATCAGTATGTAAACCAGGGGAAATGACTGCGGGCGTGGCGTGGGGCTGGCGTGGAAATTATTGGGCGTGCAAAAGGGGGTATGGAAGAGCAGCTAGACCAGGCTGAACTTCGAAATGGCCCTCTTTAACTACATTTAGGTGAGTCATTCAACCTTTTTATTATGATAAAGCTAAAGCGGAGACCGACTAGTTATAGGGGAATGGCTGATATAGTGGGAGTTCAAAGGTCACTTCGCATTATGTTATGCGCAAAGAGGTTCTGCAGAATATGGGAGGCCCCAGGCATAGACCCCATAGAGGAAGGCCTGAACCACCACTGCTTTGAAAATGCGGTTTCTAGCCCCAAATGACAGGTCAACAGGGGCTCAACACAGAGCTCTGAGGCGTTCCCAGGTAGGAGAAGGTTGAGGCTTTGAATGAACACACGGAATACTTCTCTGCCTTCAAGGGAACTTTATACAAGGAAACTGAGCATACTAAGCGATATAGACCTTAGACAATATCAGATTCCGAAAGCCTTTCTAATGTCTACCTCATTATCTGGGGCTTCCTACAGTGTGATTGCTTGCTGTCAATAAACTCTGTGATTTTGACAGGTCATCTTCTAAGGAGCGCCATAGACAAAACCAGCCTTGTTGATCTGCCAGCCATTGGAGTCTGAAGATAAAACACATCTTTCAAACACTTTTGACAATTTTCTTAAAAGTGCAATAGACCTGTGTCGATCTAGCTGGTTTGGGGCTGTTCAAGAAGTTTAAGGGATAAGAATAAGGAGGCCTATTTTCCAGGGGCGAGGAAAATGCTTAATTTTGAGACACTTGGAAATATTTTGGCCAGCAAGGAATGTAATGGGGGTTCAACTAGGACAAGGAATAGAGTCCCAAGCCCATCTGAATATGAAATATTTCTTCTGCCACAATGTTAGAGGGCTCTGGAGATTTCCATTGCTGGAAGTTCATTGAAGTAGGATGGAGTGTACATTTTTGGTAGGTGCAGTCGATTGCCTGGTGGAAAGAAATTCTCTAAGACTGGGCAGCTTGTCTTCTCTGGAATGAAGGTGTTGCCATCTTTATGCTGGAAGAAATGAGGACCCCTGTGGGGCGAATGAAGCTCCATGCAGTGACTGAAACTTCGTTACAGAGTTGGGGGAGATGCCATATATTCCTAAAATAAGACTTTAAAAATAGACAATTTTATTTTGAAAATTTTGAAAATGCGTGTATTTTTATCATGGATTCTTATTGAATTGCCATATTTAAAATGCTCGATGGTCCCATTTCTAAATTAAATTTCTAAACTAGTTTGAACTTATAAATATTTACAACAACAAAAATTAAGACCTTTTAGTCTTATACAGATTCTTCAAGCCGAAATGTAGGGTACATACAGGAATAACAGTAATAGTAATCAGCAATAATAAAAATAATAAATAAGGGTGTAAAAAAGAAAGTAAGGGCTAAGCATAAACTTATATACAAGCAGTTCTTTTTATTAAAGAAAAATAATTAATAGAGTTTACAGAAATATACATAATTATAAATTTTATAAATATTTCTTTTTGTAATTAAAAAGTTCCCAGAATATAAATATATTTTTTAATCGTCAAAATTAAAATATTGAATTGGTTACATGACTTGTTTACAAAATAACTATGGGTTCTCGTGTTAATTGTATTTTCATGCCGTTTAATTAGGTTTAAAGTACAAAGAAACATTATAAGAGTGGATTTTATGTAATTATGTTTAATTTGGGCAAATTTTTACGACCCGTATTTCTAAATTCCAATTTAATCCAATGTAATATAAAAAGATTGCCTTTCCTGCGATATAATTCAACAAATATAATATGTAACCATTTTAATTCTGTTGAGTCAGACTATCAAAAATATTCACAAGTTTTATGTGAACATTTAAATTGTACAAGAGAGGAATCAATTTTAACATTGTTACAAAATCCTGAATTAGTGAAACATGATTTAAATGATTTACAAATTGATCTTAAGTTATTAAAAGAAAAGTTTAGCACTGATGAAATAATTAACAATGCTTCTTTAATTAGAAAAAGCAAAGATGAAATGTGTATAAAAGGTCAAATTCTTAAAGAATTTGATGTACCCTATTACTTGAATAGTATTAAAATTTTTAATAAATGCTACCATAAATCAATTGATACTTTTTCAATTGAAAATTATGTTAAAAAAGATGATCTTTTGAATAATCTTATTAAGAACAATGGATTACCAATTGAAACAATAAATAATATAAAACAAACGGAGAAAATATCTGCTTTTGAATTATATTGTAAAGTTATCAAACAATTTTTAGCATTTCAATATGGTGACTCAGAAGCAAAAAGATTAATAAAAGAACATCCATGTATATTATATCAAAGTATTTCAAATCTTAAAAATGGATTTAAAACTTTATCAGAAAAATATAATATAAATATTTTAGAAATAGCTGATGGTGAATTTATTGGGCATCTTAACAATAATCTTTTGGAAGAAATTTACCATCTTTCAGAACTGTCAAAAAATACAACAGATATAATTAATTTTGCATATGATACTTTAAAATCAAATATTAGTTACTCATATACACCATATAAATATAATGGACATTGTTATTCAAAAATAGGTAATCAATATTTTACACAAGATACAATAATGGAACATTTTGAATTTTTCAAGTGTGTTATTTCTAAAGGAGATATGTTACTATGTCAACATTTACCAAAAGGCCTTTATAAAAAAACTTCTCAAAACTTGACTACATTAATTCTTTCATCTTATTTTGATTTACCTATGGAAAAAATAATCAGACGATTATGTTATACAACAAGTATAAGCAAAAAATTTAAAAAACATGATCCTTCTATTGTAAGTTATAATGTATCACTTCTAATGGAGAGAAATATATCAAGAGATCAAGTGTGGAGAGGAATCAGAATTTTACAGGTGAAAAGGCATGTTTTAGCTAAAGCTTTAGACAATGTTTTTGGATTTAAACTATCAAACCTAGAGTCCTATTTTAAAGAACATTCTTTCGAAGAATGGGTAAACCATGAAAACTTTGTCAATTTTATCATGGCCATCATTGTAAAACAACATTGGTAAGTATCACATTTAAAAAATATATCACATATCTATCTATATATAAAAATGAATGTTTGTATGTATGTCCGGTATACAAATTCGCAGTAGTTCACTAATTCAAACCAAAATTTCCATACATAGGTAAAAAATAACGGGGAAGACGATAGGCCATTTTAAAAAATATATAAATCAATTATTAAAACTATATATTCAAATTATTCTACTTAGCTCACGAACAGCACCCTCTATCAAGTACTAAAAGGTTATAAATACGTTTAAAATCTAAATCTTCTCAATATTTTATTAATAATAGTTCGCTTAATAACACATATAATATAAATATTTATATAATAACTGCACTAATTTGAAATATTTGGTAGGTTTTATTTATTTATATATTTTCATTTTTAGATATAACTGATCTAATTCGCCGTTTAAAATAACTAATAATAGTTCGCTTAATAACACATATAATATAAATATTTATATAATAACTGCTCTAATTTGAAATATTTGGTAGGTTTTATTTATTTATATATTTTCATTTTTAGATATAACTGATCTAATTCGCCGTTTAAAATAACTAATAATAGTTCGCTTAATAACACATATAATATAAATATTTATATAATAACTGCTCTAATTTGAAATATTTGGTAGGTTTTATTTATTTATATATTTTCATTTTTAGATATAACTGATCTAATTCGCCGTTTAAAATAACTAATAATAGTTCGCTTAATAACACATATAATATAAATATTTATATAATAACTGCTCTAATTTGAAATATTTGGTAGGTTTTATTTATTTATATATTTTCATTTTTAGATATAACTGATCTAATTCGCCGTTTAAAATAACTGCTCTTGAAATATTTGGTATGTTTTATTTATTTATATATTTTTATTTTTAGGTATAACTGATATAATTCGCCGTTTAAAATAACTGCTCTAATTCGAAATATTTGGTATGTTTTATTTGTGTTCACTCTATTTCTATTTATTTGAAGTATTATAATTTCCATGTTTCAAAAACCTATTTCAAAAAGGTCGTTAGAAATATGTAAGGCCTGAAATAGCTTTACATGCGAATATTTATGATGCCAAGCGTAGCTTAATGGTTAGGTGTGCAGCTTTGTATTTCCACAACCTTGGTTCGAAACTTAGCATGGGTGTTTTTTTTTTTTTAATATTATTGAAGCAAAGTTATTTTTTACTGTACCAAAATTTCCATACATAGGTAAAAAAAATACGAGGAAAACGATAGGCTATTTTAAATTCTATATAATTTATATATTAAAACTATATATTCAAATTATTCTACTTAGCTCACAAACAGCGCCCTCTATCAAGGTTATAAATACGTTTAAAATCGAAATCTTCACAAAATTTTATTAATAATAGTTCGCTTAATAATTAGAATACTTGATCTAAATCGAAATATTTATAGACGCTCGCTCGATTTGAAGATTTATATCGTAACTAATCTGACTATAAAGTTTGGAGCGGGACGTTTCACAAGAGTGACATCCACAGCGCCAATTTATAATTGTAACGAATAGTGTTTGAATAAAACATTTAATCGGGTGAACCCGGGCGTTGCCCGGGTCATTCGTCTAGTATATATATAAAAATGAATGTTTGTATGTATGTATGTCCGGTATACAAATTCGCAGTAGTTCACTAATTCAAACCAAAATTTCCATACATAGGTAAAAAAATACAGGGAAGACGATAGGCTATTTAAAAAATATATATAAATCAATTATTAAAACTATATATTCAAATTATTCTACTTAGCTCACGAACAGCGCCCTCTATCAAAGATTAGATTAAATTATGCTGATGCAAACAAATAGATAATGCTAATAACAAACAATTATAAAAAAAAATCTTATCTAAATACAGTATAACCTCGTTAATTTGAGACATGCAAATTCGACACTCTCCCTTAATTCGACCATATTCTGATGTCCCAACCTCCGGCCTATCAAATAACAAACCGTAATTCGACAGTATCGATAATATGACAGTTCCGATAGTTCGACCATTTAAAAATTCGAATTTCGACAGCTGAATGTTTTTTTACATACAACTTTACCGCTAAAGGGTATTACGGCGGCGACGATCGGCATCGGCAGTGCCGTTGCAGTGCCGTTGCGCAATGTTGCGAGTGTTATTGTTTTTTGTTTTTTTTTAACGCGGGAATTTAGGCTTCGTGCGCTAATTAATAATATTATTTTCTTTCTAATTTTCAGCATTGAAATATTTTAGTTATTTTAAAATTTACAAATAATTTCCTTTTAAATAAATAACTCTTTATAAAATGTAGCCACAATTATTATGATAACATTTTATTTTAATATTCCATTTCCATGTTATTATAAAAGATGTGCTGTGTGAGCAGAAGAGCTTAAATTAACTTGTTCCATATGTAAATACCTGTTTTCTTTCCTCTTTTCGCTCTCCTCTTCTCCCATCCATATTTCCAAAAAATTTTTTTCTTCTGATTTTTTTATTCTTTCTTATAATCTGTATATATTTACCATATGTATATAATCTTTCTCCATTTTTTATTTTCCACTTTCGTAGGTTTCTCCGTCTTGTAACCCCAAGGAGAATCCTCTGTAAGACCTGTGTGTCTTAATAAAGGCTTTTGTGTGTGTGTGTGTGATTATAAAAGATTTAAACACAAAATCAATAACACCTGCAGCAGCAGTGGATGCCTTTAATACAATAAAAGCTCTTTGTTATTTAAAACACATTCCAGAGGAAGAAAAAATATGCATGTTTTTTTTTAAATAGACCATCTGGAATACATTTTGAATAGGATTTCAGTGAAAAAGCAGACATCTATAAAGGAATTTATAAAAAGATATATTCATGATTATTTTTAAATATTATTTTTATATTTTCTTTTTATTTTTCCATATTTATTTCCTTTCAACTGCTATATTCTTCAATTAGAATAAATTTTATTTGTAATTATTTATGTTTCAAAAATACAGTCGAACCTCTTTAATTCAACACCCCAAGGGATCAGAGCTTTCGGTTGAATTAAAGGAAGTGTTGAATTAAGGTTAGATGATTAGCTAATTATCTAACTAGCTAAAATAATATATATATTTTTTATAAATAGCTTTGTAATATAAATTAATGATATTAATTGAAACCATTGTGTGTGTACTTTTTATATTTATTTTTTTATTTTCATGATTAACTTTTAGTATCTGGGACAAAATAGCAATAATACATATTTTCGAAACAAATAATATTTTATTCCAATTGTGAATAATAGTTTAAAGAAAATAAATATGGAAAATAAAAAGAAAATGAAAAAATATTATTTGAAAAGAATCAAGATTAAAAAAAAATTTTTTTTTATAGATGTCTGTTTTTTCTCTGAAATCCTATTCAGGATGTATTCCAGATAGTCTATTTTTAAAAGACATGCATGCCTTTCTTCCTCAGAAATGTCTTTTAAATAACAAATAATTTTTATTGTATTAAAGGCATCCACTGCTGCTGCAGGTGTTATTGATGTTTTGTTTAAATCTTTTTCTGTTGGCTCTACCTCTTCATCTTCTTCTTTTCCCATTACCTCCTTTACAATTTCTTCAATGGACTGTTCCCCAGCAACTTGCACATCTTAATCAACTTCCAAGAAGTCAATATATTTGACATCAATGGCTTGATGTTTTTTTAATGCCTCAAAACATCTGTTCATTTCTTCTTCAACAACTTCTTCCATTGCTTCATCCATCACAAATCCTGAATGAGAAAAACAATTTTTTATTGTGGAAGAACTAACCCCAACCCATGCAGCCTCTAGCCAGCTAATTGCAAAGAGTAAATGTACTTGAGCATTTTTTTTTCTTCCATGCAAGTGAGAAGATACGTTATCATTCGTTTCCTATATTGGTCTTTTAGGGCTTTAATGATACCCATATCACAGGGTTGTAATGCACTTGTAGTTAGGGCGGGCAAAAATCTTATTTCAATGTTCTGTAACCCTTCAGGTATTTGGTGGGCTGGGCAATTATCTAAAATTAATAAAAATTTTCTTTCTCTTCTTTTGAATATTTGGTCCAATTTTTTTCAGCCAATCCGTAAAAATTGCCCCAGTCATCCAGGCTTTTTTATTAAAATGATAATTTGAGGGAATATTCATGCCATGGAAGCATTGTGGTCTTCTATATTTCCCAATATAAAGTAAAGGCAGTTTTTCACTTCCATCCATATTACAGCATACCAACACTGTAATTCTCTCTTTAGACTTCTTACCCCCTTCACATTTCTCACCTCTGATAGTCATTGTTTGATTAGGCAAAAGTTTATAAAATAACCCTGTTTCATCAGCATTGAAAATGTCCTGTGGGCTGTATTTAGCTAAAAGTGAAGGAATAATCCCACCTTTCCAAATGGCTACACTATTGGCATCCACACTTTCAGCTTCTCCATGAAGTCGTTTAAAAGCAATATTCCTTCTGGCCTTAAACTTTTCTAGCCAGCCATTGCTAGCTTCAAAATTATCTTGACCCATTTTCAAGGCCAAGAGTATAGCCTTTTCTTTCAAGATATTGCCATTTATGGCAAGTTTCATGGCATTTGCCTCCCTTATCCACCTAAACAGGGCTTCTTCAATCTCTGGGAATTCCCCGTCACGATCACGTTTCAAGGTAGAGCTAAAATTAGATTTTAAAAAGGCAGATTTTATGGCGAATTTATTTTTAAAAATTGTGCTAATGGTGGACCGTGGAATATTTCTCTCTGTGGAAACTTGACTATGTGATTTTCCTTGTTCTATTTCTTCTATAATTTTCATTTTTTCCACATAAGTGAGCTGGTGATACTGACTACGTTTCCAATTTTTTTTGGCAGAACCTGACATTCTTGCCCCCACTCATTTATTCAAATTAACACAGAATATTGAATTAAAATGTTATCATAATCATTGTTGGATCATTTTATAAAGATTTATTTATTTAAAAAGAAATTATTTATAAATTTAAAAATAGCTAAAATATTTCAATGTTAAAAATAAAAAAATAAAAATTATTATTTGTTAGCGCATGATGACGAAATTCCAGCGTAAAAAAACAATAACATCCGCGAAATTGCGCAACAGCACTGCAAAGTAACTCTTAAACTAACCAGAAACCAAAAGTGCGCAGGCGTGATCCTATCGGCGCCCGCCAATGCCGATCGACGCCGCCATAATACCGTTTAGCGGTAAAGTTGCATGTAAAATAACATTCAACTGTCGAAATTCGAATTTTAAAATGGTCGAACTATCGGAACTGTCTTATTATCGATACTGTCGAATTACGGTTTGTTATTTGATAGGCCGGAGGTCGGGAAATCGGAACATGGTCGAATTATCAAATTGGGGTGTGTCGAATTAACGAGGTTATACTGGTTATATATAGGTTATATTTATTATTGCCATTTTGTCCCTGATACTAAAAGTTAATCATCAAAATAAAAAAATAAATACAAAAAAGTACACATACAATGGTTTCAATTGATATCTTTAATTTATATTACAAAGCAATTTTTTAAAAATATTATATTCGTGAGTTAGATGATTAGCTAATCATCTAACCTTAATTCAACACTTCCTTTAATTCAACCGAAAGCTCTGATCCCTTGGGGTGTTGAATTAAAGAGGTTCGACTGTGTATATATCACTCGGGTAGATATGCACACGGGTCAATCCCGGGGCGAAGCCCGGGTCACCCATCTAGTATATTATATAAAAATATTATTCTATTTAAAATTATATTTCATAGATCCAAATACTCTGTTAAATCGACCGCCAGAGGTCAGGCTTCCCCTATAAAAACTCGTTGTTGTTGTTTCCCGATGGCCGGCTCAAAACATTTGTACATTATGTAAATAAGCTTTTCATTTTTTTTATTCTTACTCCTTAAGCCAGGCAGTACTTTCACCAAATTATGTCTTTTATACATTCCTTAGCTCAATTAAAGCAACCTCTGATCAAAACCATTATTATTTTTATTTCAAGATTTTTAACCACGACTGCATTACCATAGCATAATCTCAACAATTTTAAAATACAACAGAAATATATATATATTTTTGTTTTATAATATATATATACCGTTAAACCTGTCTATAGCATCTCCCTCTCTATACCGCTCGATTTTAAATACGTAGTATGATGCGATTTACATTAAAAGTGACCTGTCTATAGCATCCCCTCTTTATAGCACCCTATTTTGGTGAGTCCTAAGAGAGGACGCTATAGACAGGTTTAACTGTATCTTTTTACAACTACTAAGCTATTATTGAGGACACTTTGTCCTATACAGGATTCTCCCAGATGGTTAAACAGAAGTAAACATTTTGATAAAAATCAATAAGGAATTTAGGTTTTGGTTTCATTTTGCAATTCTTTTATTTCTTAAGCTTTCAGGCTAACATGTCCTTCAATCTGTTGGGAAAAAATTCTTCCTTGCTTTTATACTTTGATAAAATCAATAAGGTATTTAGGTTTTGGTTTCATTTTGCAATTCTTTTATTTCTTAAGCTTTCGGGCTAATATGCCCTTCATCATGAAGACCCCGAAGTACTAGCCAAAAAGCTTGAGAGATAAAAGAAATGTCAAAATTCGAAACTATTATAGACATGTATGTGATTATTTTTTTTAAAAATAAACAATTTCTACTGTCCTTACTGCAATGGAAAAAAATTAATGGGAGGGCCTGGCTCATCAATGGTAAACCCTCTAAGCGGTTTCGCCAGTTTAATATAATAAAAGAAATGTAAAATGAAACCAAACCATAGATTCATTTTGTCAAAGTGTAAAAGAAAAGAAGAATCTTTGAGTAGAAATAAACAGTTATATACAGATAGTACAGAATAACATCAATCTTTTCTTCTGTTTTTTTTTTTTTTTTTTTTACAAGTTGAACTGAATGTTTATTCAAAAAAAAATCTAGCAATCTTCTTATATATAAGATAGAGATAAAAAGGAAATAATTTACATAAGTTTTTTTAAAACAATTGACAAATGGAATAATTTTGCATAGTTAACAATAGGTAACAATTATAACACTTAACATAGGTTATTTACATATCACAACATGTTTCCCCTCTGCTACAACAATTAAAGAATGTCACGAATCTAGACAACCATCAACAATCAGATCAGGCAAATCAAAAGGCAGTTGACATGCCTCCCCTCTGCTTAAAAACAAAATCTTTGTAGTTTTCTTAACTCTCTTCCAAACCTTGAAAACCGGGGCCTTCCGGATGGTTCTGGTGAAATCCCAACGGATGTAGTCGCGCCTTCCCTCTGGTCAATATTGGTCTCTTCACTTGACCGCTGTATCGGGGCTGTGGATGACTCGCCCATCTTTTCTTCTGTTGTGTGTCTCTTTACTGTGTTTCACAGTGCTATTCTCCATAATCTGTAAAAAGCCAATGTATTGAAACAAGGTAATAAGACCAAATAAATAAATAGTGTGTGACGTTTCGGTAACAGTGTTGTTACCATCTTCAAACAAAAGTACTGAATGAGAAATTTACCACAGCATTTTTTTTTTTTTGTTTATCCCTAGTACACGTAGTACAAGCTATGGTAATCATGGTGGGTAGAAGGTAGGCGACTGCTTTTACTCTAAGTGCACCACATGTCTACACATGAGAAAAGCAGACACATAGCTCTCAAGCTTTACAAGCTTGATATCTTAGTGTGATTGAGTGGAGATGAGAAAGAAGAGAAGAAGAAGAGACACATAACATGTTTTAAATAGTGGTAAAATTTCTCATTCAGTACTTTTGTCTGAAGATGGTAACAATGCTGTTACCGAAACGTCACACACTATTTATTTATTTGGATTTAAGGTCTTATTACCTTGTATTTATAATCTACTAGATGATTGACCCGGGCAACGCCCGGGTTTACACGATTAAATGTATTTTACATATGGAAGATGGACGTAGTTCCCGGAGGTCACCCGCGAGGCTTTTTTGGCACCTGGCACAGCTGTGACACCAACGCCAGGACCGCGCGCGGTGGGAACTCGAAATGGCCAACCGGCCGGCAGCCGGGCGATTCCATTATTTCGGAGGGGGGGGGGGGGGGGGGTTCCCAGCGGCAGGGAGGTCACGTGCTCGCTGGCAGCCAATGGGCGCCCCCTGCCGTCAAAACGTCACGTGTTCTAGAGGGCGCTGCTCGTGAGCTAAGTTGAATAATTTGAATATATAGTTTTAATAATTGATTTATATATATTTTTAAAATAGCCTATCGTCTTCCCCGTATTCTTTTACCTATGTATGGAAATTTTGGTACCAATTGGTTCAGTAGTTTTTGAGTTTATCGCGAAACAGACAGACAGACAGAAATTGACTTTTATATATATAGAGACTAGACGAATGACCCGGGCAATGCCCGGGTTTACACGATTAAATGTATTTTACATATGGAAGATGGACGTAGTTCCCGGAGGTCACCCGCGAGGCTTTTTTGGCACTTGGCACAGCTGTGTCACCAACGCCAGGACCGCGCGCGGTGGGAACTTGAACTGGCCAACCGGCCGGCAGCTGGACGATTCCATTTTCTCTGAGGGGGGGGGGGGCGGGGGCAGGGAAGTCACGTGCTCGCCGGCAGCCAATGGGCACCCCCCGCCGTCAGACCCCACGCGTTCTAGAGGGCGCTGCTCGTGAGCTAAGTAGAATAATTTGAATATATAGTTTTAATAATTGATTTATATATATTTTAAAATAGCCTATCGTCATCCCCGTTATTTTATTACCTATGTATGGAAATTTTGGTTTGAATTAGTGAACTACTGCAAATTTGTATACCGTGCATACAAACAGACCAACAGACAAACATACAAACATTCATTTTTATATATATAGATAATCTAAATTGTACCTTATTATTTTACAACTGTATTTCCTAAAAATTATTATAATTATATATTTGGTTATCCTATATATATATATAAAATGTCCACCAGAAATTAATATTTTGTTGAAATGATCTAACTTACTTTAATTCATAAGGTAATAAGACCAAATCCAAATAAATCAATAGTGTGTGACGTTTCGGTAGCAGAATTGTTACCATCTTCAGACAAAAGTGCTGAATGAAGATGGATTTGAGAAGATTTGTCTGAAGATGGTAACAACGCTGTTACCGAAGCGTCACACACAGTTTATTTGGATTTGGTCTTATTACCTTGTGTTTATAATCTATAATCAAAATTGTACGTTATCATTACTTTAATTCAACACTTAGTTTAATACAACCCTTGGGGTGATGAATTAAAGGGGTTAGACTATAATTGGATTTGCCTCATTGTTTTCCATTTTCATTTGTTGTTGTTAACACAAGGTAATAAGACCAAATCCAAATAATTAGTGTGTGACGTTTGGGTAACAGTGTTGTTACCATCTTCAGACAAAATGAAGATGGTAACAACGCTGTTACCGAAACGTCACACACTAATTATTTATTTGGTCTTATTACCTTGTGTTTATAATCTTTTTTTTTTTGTTGTTGTTGTTGTTATTTCTCACAGCCTGACTCTAACCTATTGATGTAAATCTTCAATCTGATTGGTCTGAGAGGACTTTTGAAGCTCCGCCTACCTCTCATCTGATTGGTTGTATAGGCTAAATGAGGACTCAGAGGAGAAGTTTGAATACATGAGGAGGCACTACGATTCAGAATATGAAAAGAATGAAAATTTCTTCTAGCATCCAAGTACAGGTTGGTTCCTTTTTTTTTTTTTTTAAACTTATTGGCTCGCAGTTTAATCGACTTATTTTCCCCCCATATTTTTCCTTTTTTTTTTTCATTCTTAAATTTGGAACTCTCTCACCACAGTAGAATTACCTCTCATGTGTAGACATGTGGTGCGCTTACAGTAAAAAGCAGTTACTAACTACCCATCATGATTATCATGGCCTGTACCACGTGTACTAGGGATAAGCAAAAAAAAAAAAAAAAAAGAACTACCTCTCTATAAAGGACAACACCTAGTTGCAAAGCCAAAGTGTCCTTTAGGGAGAGATGTCCTCTTATCTGGACAGTTGCTAAATAGTTTTTTTTTTTTGCTTATCCCTAGTACACGTGGTACAGGCCATGATAATCATGGTGGGTAGTTAGCGACTGCTTTTTTACTGTAAGCGCACCACATGTCAACACATGTGAAAAGCAGTTCGACTTTGCACTTACAAATGCCAGAGCCTTGTTTGGTTACTTGCACTTGCTGGTGGGGTTGAACTTTTGCAAGAATCGGGGGCCATTGGAGCATTTTTTTTTTTAAACAGAAAAAAGTGTCCAATGCGGGAATTGAACCCGGGTCCTAGTGGTCGAAAACCTAACGGTTTAACCAGCCTTCCACCGACCCCCTAAATAGTAAAAAAAAAAAAGGTAATTATGATGATGAAAGCTGTTCTTTTTTTTCAAGAGAGGTGTCCTCTAGCGCCAGTATCCTCTTATGGAGGTTCTACTGGTATCTTTTTACACAACTATGAGAAATATTGATGACCACTAAATTAGATACAAGATTAGCGTATTTAAGATTGAAGAAGATTCTTTTCAATTAACAATTCTCAACCTTGCAACCCCCCCAAAACACATTATTGACTGTGGCCTAGTGGACATAGCATCTGTCCGGTAAGCGGAACACTGTGGGCTCGATTCCCATCCCTGGATACTTTTATTTTTCCATTTATCATTACTCTTCACAATTCATCCTTATCATACTTCATCCCTAAGGTTTGAAATAATCGTTATTTCTCCTTAAAATAATAATTTCGTTCAAAAGAAACATTTGCGGTATAATTGCAATTTTTGTTCTACATTATTGACTGTATTGATTCATCCATTGAAGTACTCTACTCTTCCCCGGCAGACACCATCAACAAGTTGTCCAAGCTTGATACCTTAATATGATTGAGTGGAGATAAGAAAGAAGAAGAAATAAAAGTTTACGACGATGAGTTTCTTTTTTTTGTTCTGTATAAGAAATTACAGTCTGAAAGCTTGCCGATTATACAGCACAAATAAAAGAAACTTTGTCGCCGTAAACTTTTATTCTTTCTTCAAGATGATGTCTGGTGATTCCTTCTCTTGTATTTAAGATTGTATTAAAGAAAAAATATTATTCAAGAATTATTTAAAAAAAAATTTATGACAATAAAGCTTTAGGAATTTTTTTTTTTTCACTTTTTTTTCCTCCTCAAAGGTACATCTCTGTTTCAAGATACAAATGGTTAGAAGTGTAGTCTTTTTTTTATTTTGCTTATCCCTAGTACACGTGGTACAGGCCATGATAATCATGGTGGGTAGTTAGCGACTGCTTTTTTACTGTAAGCGCACCACATGTCAACACATGTGAAAAGCAGTTCGACTTTGCACTTACAAATATGCCAGAGCCCCGTTTGGTTACTTGCACTCACTGGTGGGGTTGGACTTTTGCAAGAATCGGGGGGGCCATTGGAGCATTTTTTTTTTTTAAACAGAAAAAAGTACCTAATGCGGGAATCGAACCCGGGTCATACCAGTCAAAAACCAAAGGTTTAGACCATCCTTCCACCGATCCCCCAGTGTAGTGTAGGGACTCTGCTAAGAATCTAAATCACTAAAAGCCTTAACTAAACAATAGTTTAAATCTGAAATAATGTACATTTGAGCAGAAGAAAAAAAAAAAAGGGAAATTCCTCTCATCATAAAAATGAACATCATTAATTATTTCATTTCTAACACAAGGTAATAAGACCAAATCCAAATGAATAGTCTGTGACGTTTTGGTAACAGTGTTGTTACCATTATCAGACAAAAAGTACTAAAACCATTAATACTTTTGTCTGATAATGGTAACAATGTTGTAACCGAAACATCATACTATTTAAAAAATGATAAAGCACAATTTGGATTATAGATTATAATAAAAGAAAATAAGACCTAATCCAAATAATTTATTAGTGTGTGACGTTTCGGCAACAATTTTTTTATTAAAAAAAAAAAAAAAATATCCACTTTTAATTCTAAGAAGAATGTTTCAAGTTGACTTAAAAAACTATTTTCCTTATCTGTTATCTTGTTTAAACACTTGAGATAACAGGACTATATAAGAACTTGCTGTAGCATTTTTTCTCATTTATTCTTTTGTCTGATGATGGTGACAATGTTGTTGCCGAAACGTCACACACTAATAAATTATTTGGATTAGGTCTTATTTTTCTTTTATTATCATACTATTTATTTATTTTATTTTTTGGATTTGGCTTTATTATCTTGTGTTTCTAATCTATAATCCCCAAAAGGTGTACCTAATAATATTGTTGCAAAGTATTTATTATTTTATTAACAGAGTATCATTTTTGATACTTTACTAATCTGTATACTTCCCTCTTTGCTTATCTTTTGTTTATCATTCATAGTTTGTTCTTGTCTGAAATAAATTGTTGTCTCATCCCGAAGTTGTGGTCTTCCCTAATTTTCCATGTGGCAATATTGAATTTTTTAATATCATCATTAAACTCCAATAGAGAATCTCATTACAACAGCCTACTTTATAAACAGCCATTTGGTTAGTACATTCTTTCTCTAAATTGTTTCATTTGTTCTAACTGTTGGTTATAACTATAACCTTGTTCCATATGTAAATACCTGTTTTCTTTCCTCTTTTCGCTCTCCACTTCTCCCATCCATATTTCCAAAATTATTATTTTTTTTTCTTTCTTATATATTTATTTTTTCTTATAATCTGTATATATTTACCATATGTATATAATCTTTCTCCATTTTTATTTCCCACTTTCATAGGTTTCTCCGTCTTGTAACCCCAAGGAGAATCCTCTGTAAGACCTGTGTGTCTTAATAAAGGCTTTTGTGTGTGTGTGTGGTTATAACTATAACACTATAAACTTTTCCAGAATGGCTGCAAGGTTTTCCTACTATTGTAGTAATAGCAATTATCAACCTTTTTTTTTTTTTTGCTTATCCCTTAATACACGTGGTACAGGCCATGATAATCATGGTGGGTAGAAGTAGGCGACTGCTTTTACTGTAAGTGCACCACATGTCTATACATGTGAAAAGCAGTTCGACTTTGCACTTACAAAGTACAACCCCAAAACACATCATTCACTTTTGAAAATAGAGCAATCCATAAATAAATCTTTAAATAAAAAGGCATATATTTGGATCAAAATATCATTTATTTTACCGTTATTTCAGTTAGCTGAACGCCAACCTTTAACAAAGTATTATAACATTTTAAAGTGTGTCAACAACAAACTCAGCGCCACATAACGTCAATAGAATCTATTGATCGAACGCCAACTGAAATATTGGTAAAATAAATGATATTTTGATCCAATATATGTTTTTTTATTTAAACATTATTGACTGTATAAACACAAGGTAATAAGACCAAATCCAAATAAATAAATAGTGTGTGACGTTTCGGTAACAGCGTTGTTACCATCTTCAGACAAAAGTACTGAATGAGAAATTTTACCACAGCATGTTTGACAGATGGTAACAACGCTGTTGCCGAAACGTCACGCACTATTTATTTATTTGGATTTGGTCTTATTACCTTGTGTTTATAATTTATAATTCAAATTGTGCCTTATCAATTATTGACTGTATTGGCTCATCCCCAGCAGACACCATCAACAAGCTCTACAGGCTTGATATCATGATATGATTGAGTAGAGATAAGAAAAAAAGAAGAAGACAGCATAAACTATTGGTCACAAATGACCATCATAAAGATAGAGGCTGCCTGGCCGGCATTCATAGTTCTTCAAATTAAAGACACTTCGGCCAGTAAATCTTTTTATTGTCTCGACATTTCTACAAAAATCTTTTGTTCGCTCCTGATGAGGATAAAAAAAAATTGTCGAAATGCCGTGACAATAAAAAAGATTTACTGGCCGAAGTGTATTTAATTTGAAGAACAAATGACCATATTGTTATAGTGAGGTTTGACTGTAGACCTATTTCTGTTCAATCATGTGTTAGAGGTGAATCAATCTTCTCTCTCTTTCTTATCTCCACTCAATCATATCAAGGTATCAAGCTTGTAGAGTTTGTTGATGGTGTCTGCTGGGGATGAGTAGAGATCATCAATGGATGAATCAATACAGTCAATAATGTGTTGTAGTTAGTCCCTTCTCCTTCTTTCTTATCTCCACTCAATCATATCAAGGTATCAAGCTTGTAGAGTTTGTTGATGGTGTCTGCTGGGGATGAGTAGAGCTCATCAATGGATGAATCAATACAGTCATGATGTGTTGTAGTTATTCCCTTCTCCTTCTTTCTTATCTCCATTCAATCATATCAAGGTATCAAGCTTGTAGAGTTTGTTGATGGTGTCTGCTGGGGATGAGTAGAGCTCATCAATGGATGAGTCAATACAGTCAATAATGTGTTGTAGTTATTCCCTTCTCCTTCTTTCTTATCTCCACTCAATCATATCAAGGTATCAAGCTTGTAGAGTTTGTTGATGGTGTCTGCTGGGGATGAGTAGAGCTAATCAATGGATGAGTTAATACAGTCCTGATGTGTTGTAGTTATTCCCTTCTCCTTCTTTCTTATCTCCACTCAATCATATCAAGGTATCAAGCTTGTTGATGGTGTCTGCAAGGGATGAGTTAAGCCCATCAATGGAAGAGTCAATACAGTCAATAATGTGTCTTGGGGTTGCAGGCTGACACTTAGTACATAGTGGGAAAACCTTGCAACCATTCTGGAAAGTTTTCTACATGTGGTGTACTTTAAAGAATAGAGGCATTTACAAAATAGGGGGGTTGGTGGAAGGATGGTCTAAACCGTTGGTTTTCGACCGCTACGACCCGGGTTCGAACCCGCATTGGGCACTTTTTATGTTAAAAAAAAAATGCTCCAATGGCCTCCGATTCTTACAAAATTCCAACCCCACCAGCGAGTGCAAGTAACCAAACGGGGCTCTGGCACATTTGTAAGTGCAAAGTCGAACTGCTTTTCACATGTATAGACATGTGGTGCACTTACAATACAAGCAGTGGCCAATTTCTACTCACCATGATTATCATGGCCTGTACCACGTGTACTAGGGATAAGCAAAAAAAAAAAAAAAATTTCACATTAATCAAAGCTTTAATGATATTGCGTCTTTAATCCAACCATTTTTCTTAATCCCAATCATCCTTTTTTAACTTTACTTTCACCAACTTTAATTTAACCATTTTTAAAAAAATCTCACAATCAGGTTATTCACTTTCATTTAACTTTCTATAATTCAACACAGACTTTAATTCAACACTGAAATTCTGATCCCTTTGAATTAAATAAGTTGACAAATTGTTGTTGCATTGTACAACATTAAATAATGGAGGAATATTTGTTGTTGCAGCTCCGGGCTCTTCAGATACAAGGGAAGTGAATATCTCGTTCCCCGGAGAATTAATAAAAAACACAACTCTCTCTTTAATATATCCCATTATCCTTGTTTTTGGACGGAAGCAATGTAATATCAATCCCAAATTTTATTGCTCATTTGTAAAATACCTTTTATCCAATGTGATTATTGATGTTCAAAATTTGTGATTTTTTTCTTCCTGAAGAAAGACTTTTGTGCCTGAAAGCTAAGAGATTTGTGAAATAAAATATTTTAAAAGAAATAACTTATCCCCCGGAAGTCTTTTGATATATTTTTTTTCCACCTTGTTGTTTTTTCTTATCCCCTTGTGTAAAGATTACACATATTTCTTGAGTTCATTCACCTCGAGCTGTTTTATGATAAGAAGCGGCCTCTCCCAAAGGTCCTGTTTAAGGCATCATAGTGCCCAATGCAGGATTTGATCCTGAGTTATAGCAGTTGAAACCCAATGGTTTAGAACCGCTCATCCACTGTTGTTGTTTCTTATCCCCTTGTGTAAAGATTACACAAATTCCATGAGTTAATGCTCCTCGAGCTGTTTTATGATAAGCAGCGGTTTCTCCCAAAGGTCCTGTTTAGTGCCTTTAATGCAAGCCAAAATGTGTTCTGGAGCTGAAGGTGCCAAGCTACATTTACAATTCAACCTAATTTATATATAAAATAGAAGAATTGACAATATGACCCAGAATAAGTATATTGCTACGGCGTTTTATGGTTTCCACAAGTCCATATCTGAGAAGAAGGCCAAGTGACACTCACTCCTCACTTTCTTACTGCTACTCTTTTTGTGTTGTTTTTCTTGCTTCCCTCTTTCTCTTTCTTGTTTTTTTCTTTTTCTTCTGTCTATAACGTTGTTTCCTTTGTCTCACTGCTTTGTTCTTATGCATACCTCTGGTGAATCCTGTATAGGGTCAGTGACCCTAAATAAAGGCTTTTTTTAAAAATATAAAATAGAAGAGAAGTATGAGGATAAAAATTTGCTGGGAAACAAAATATTAAAATTTACATTCTGTAGATAAAATATATAATATTATGTTACAATAAAATTATTTTGACATCTTTTCCTCTGTAGGTTCAAGGAAATTACCCCTGTGCCATTGTAGCATGGGTTAGAACTAAATGCTGTGAAACCTTGCTATAACAGCCATAGGGTCATAATTCTAAGGTCCCAGGTTTTAAGTTATTGTTCATGTGTTCAATGAAGACTCTCTGATATCTCTATCACAGTCATTCTCTATCTTGGGTGTGTGAAACTGCTGTTCTGGGTCCATGTCAACTTTCTGTTGTTGTTGTCGTGTCCAATGAAGAGCCTCCGATATCTCTGTACATCTCTATCACAGCAGTCGTTCTCTGTCTTGGGTGTGTAAAGTTCTGGGTCCATGTCAATTTTCTGTCGTGTCCAATGAAGAGCCTCCGATCTCTCTGTACATCTCTATCACAGCAGTTGTTCTCTGTCTTGGGTGTGTAAAGTTCTGGGTCCATGTCAATTTTCTGTTGTGTCCAATGAAGAGCCTCCGATCTCTCTGTACATCTCTATCACAGCAGTTGTTCTCTGTCTTGGGTGTGTAAAGTTCTGGGTCCATGTCAATTTTCTGTTGTGTCCAATGAAGAGCCTCCGATCTCTCTGTACATCTCTATCACAGCAGTTGTTCTCTGTCTTGGGTGTGTAAAGTTCTGGGTCCATGTCAATTTTCTGTCGTGTCCAATGAAGAGCCTCCGATCTCTCTGTACATCTCTATCACAGCAGTGTTCTGTCTTGGGTGTGTAAAGCTGCTGTTCTGGGTCCATATCAGTTTTCTGTTGTGTCCAATGAAGAGCCTCAGATGTCTCTGTGCAACTCTATCACAGCAGTGTTCTCAATCTTGGGTGTGTAAAGCTGCTGCTCGGGTTCCATGTCAATTTTTTTGTTGTTGTGTCCAATGAAGGTATATCTCTGTGCATCTCTATCACAACAGTCGTTCTCTATCTTGGGTTTGTAAAGCTGCTGGGTTCTTGTCAATTTTCTGCAGCCATTGCTGAACATGAGAATATGTAGGTATTATTTCCACACCAGGATATTTGTTACATGTACTTTTTCCAAGTTTTAAGCCTCATAGTTCTAACAACATGTTTTTGTTGTTATAGTGAGAATCAACTGTAATTATATAATATTTTGGAGCTACAGTAGAACCTCCATGAGAGGACACTTCTCTACCAGTTTTAATTGCCAAAATGACCATTTTTTACTACTTTGGCTGTTCTTTGGTAAGAGGACATCTCTCTACAAAGGACACTTTGGCTCTTAAACTAAGTGTTATCCTTTAGAGAGAGGTTGTTGTTGTTTCTTATCACAAATTATCACTTATTACACAAATTCCATGAGTCCATACTCCTTGAGCTTATGGAATGGGGTGTAGCAATTCTCAAGATGAAAATAAGGAAGTTTGGAGAAAAAACAAGGTAATAAGACCAAATCCAAATAAAAAAAATAGTGTGTGACATTTCGGTAACAGCATTGTTACCGAAACGTCACACACTATTTTTTTTATTTGGATTTGGTCTTATTACCTTGTGTTTATAATCTATAATCCAAATTGTGCCTTATCGAAGTTTGGAGAAGATTTAACAGAGTGTCTTCTGTTGTTTCTTATCCCCTTGTGTAAAGATTACACAAATTCCACGAGTTCATGCTCCTTGAGCTATTTTATGATAAGCAGCGGCCTCTCCCAAAGATCCTGTAGAGTGCCTTCTAAATGATATAATCAAAAGAAATTGAAACTGTATGGACATGTTCTCTGAGGGACATCTATTGACCATACTGGAGATAGATACACTCATGGATAAAACTTAGGTGGAAGGTCTTTGTGGTCACCAGTCTCCTATTTTTTTTTTTTTTTAAAGAGACAGAGGCAATTTTGTCCACACTTGGTTATCTTGTGTCTTCAATAAAGGTCATTGTAATATCTTTCAGAGTTATTGTTTGAATCCCAATATACATGCTAAAAGGTACAACTTCCTTATGTTTTGTCCATGAGAGATTGTATATATAATAACTTAGGTTTGCTAATAGTCTGGAATTTGAAGAAATCATTATAGAGGGTGAAGAAACATGTTCTATAAAATATTGGAGACAGCTGTACCACATTACCTTGTGTACTAGTGATACTAAGCTATCTTAATAAGAATACTAACAGGGGGGTCGGTGGAAGGATGGTCTAAACCGTTGGTTTTCGACCACTACAACCCGGGTTCGAATCCCGCAAATAATGCTCCAATGGCCCCTGATTCTTGCAAAAGTCCAACCCCACCAGCAAGTGCAAGTAACCAAACGGGGCTCTGGCATATTTGTAAGTGCAAAGTCAAACTGCTTTTCACAAGTGTAGACATGTTGTGCACTTACAGTAAAAGCAGTCGCCAACTTCTACCCACCATGATTATCATGGCTTGTACCACGTGTACTAGGGATAAGCAAGAAGAAGACAGTACTAACCAAAGGAACTAAGACAGTTCAATTTGGTCATTTGGTCTGATTCCTACCCAAGGTCCTTATGCCCCTTCCCACCAAAGTCTCCACCTATTACAGTAAAACACCTCCAAAATGAGATATAGCAAACCTTCCCTGAAATATAATCCTCATTTTGATTTTAGAAAACAGTAAACTATGGCTATATATACAGTAGAACCTCCATGAGAGGACACCTCTCTACAAAGGACAGTTTTCATTACTAAAATGATCATTTTTACTATTTAGCAACTCTCTGGTAAGAGGACACCTCTCCCTAAAGGAAGATTTTTCTCTGCAACTAGGTGTCCTTTACAGGAAGGTTCTACTGTATATCAAATCATGGCTATAGTGAACCACAGGTCCCATTGGGGTTTGCTATAAAGGGATTATTTTGTAAATCAAAACATTCCAAAACCATAAAATTTACATAGGAATGTCAAAAGAAGTTCACACAATCCTAAATTTTATAAATAATTTATTCTAAATACAAAAAAATAATATATTAACAGTTAAGCAATAGTTCATGAAAAGTGGGGTTGGAGGGTAAAAAAAAATTATGGGATAATAATAAAAAAAAAAAAAAAATCGGAATCATATTTCATATAAAAGTTGATATTTAACATGTAAAAAATCAATATACAACATTAGTAATAGAGAATCTAAAAATTTAATAAATCACTTATATACTAAGACTGGGAGGGGATATGTAGATAGAAAATGAGGGGGTAGATATGCAAAGTTGAGAAAATTTGCACGCTGATTGTATTGGAGAGAGAGGGGGGGAAAGTTACAAAAATAATTTAGTTGAACAGCAGCTTGGTGGTTGAAAGGGCTATTGGGGAGTATTTTGGATGGTATTGTTCAGGTGCTGCGCCGATCCGTTCAGCGGGGAAGTGTGCCAGTTTCCACATCGGCTGGGCGGTTGCTCCCGATGAGGCTGAACATGCTGGTTGTCCTGGTCTTCATCTGATCCATGGGGGCTCTGCGCAGCAGAATCGTGTCACACACTGAGAGATAGGATACCACAGGAATGGTTCCTGGCTGATAGGAAAGACATGTACAATACTTCATTAAGAGGATAGACTTTCCCCATCAGAAGGGAGAGTCATCCAATGGGTGGTACCATATTGGAATGTCAACGTTTAATCTATATTATTGGTTCTTATTACTTCCACATTTCCAACACAAGGCAACAACACCAAATCCGTTGTTACCGAAATGTCACACATCTTGGGTTAAAAAAAAATAGAAAGTTAACAAAATTTAAAATTATGGGGGGGGGGGGGGGTATGATATTTTTATAGCAATAAACCTCATATGATTAAAAAACAATAATAAACATTAAGAAGACGGCGGTATTAAAGAAATTTACACAAGAGTCTCCTCTTAATGTTTATTATTGTTTTTTAATGATCGTGATTTTAAGAGTTTTAATCCTACAAACCTCATATGCTTCCTAAGTACTGGAGGGTGTGAGAAATTCCCCTAGGATAATCTACCTGGCATCTCCAAAGGATCTTTCAGGTGTGAGGACAAAGCTGTTACGGAAGACATCAAATAGAAATCACTTTACCCTGGGGGATTTTCATCACTCTTTATCATATCTTTAATGGGGGGATCTTCAATTAGAATGAAAAGACACTAAAGTCTCTCTGAAGATGCTGCCACACTATCTGGCCCCTTGTTGCTACCTGTAGGACTCTACCTTGTTATAACAGCTTGTTTTTTCATAACACCACACAGGGGTCGGTGGAAGGCTGGTTAAACCGTTTGGTTTTAGACCACTAGGACCCGGGTTCGATTCCCGCATTGGACACTTTTTTTCTGTTAAAAAAAAAAATGCTCCAATGGCCCCCAATTCTTGCAAAAGTCCAACCCCACCAGCGAGTGCAAGTAACCAAACGGGGCTCTGGCATTTGTAAGTGCAAAGTCGAACTGCTTTTCACATGTGTAGACATGTGGTGCGCTTACAGTAAAAGCAGTCGCTAACTACCCACCATGATTATCATGGCCTGTACCACATGTACTAGGGATAAGCAAAAAAATAAATAAAAAAACACCACACACAACTTATTGTTGATGTTAGTATCCATCAAGTTGAGTTCAACTATATGGATAAAAAATGTAACTTGTCGCCTGCAACTCCAGAACAGATTTCAGCTTGTATTAGAAGCATTAATAGGATCTTTGGGAGAGGCTGCTGCTTATCAAACATCTTGAGGAGCATGGACTCCTGGAATTAGTGTAATCTTTGCACAAGGGGATAAGAAACAACAAACAGTGAGAGGCATATTCTTTAATTTGATCTTTTAGTGATCATGACTCATAGTTCATCTACTAACTTTCTGATAGCTTTCTTAACCTATTTTAGTCAGCTCATTGTAGGTCTTCTTCTCTTCCCTCCTTTTTTTTTTTGCTTATCCCTAGTACATGTGGTACAGGCCATGATAATCATGGTGGGTAGTTAGCGACTGCTTTTTACTGTAAGCGCACCACATGTCTACACATGTGAAAGCAGTTCGACTTTGCACTTACAAATGTGCCAGAGCCCCGTTTGGTTACTTGCACTCGCTGGTGGGGTTGGACTTTTGCAAGAATCGGGGGGCCATTGGAGCACTTTTTTTTTTTTAACAGAAAAAAGTGTCCAATGCGGGGATCGAACCCGGGTCGTAAACCAAACGGTTTAACCAGCCTTCCACCGCGACCCCCCCCCCACTCCTTCTTTAAATTTTCCCAACATCATCTTTTTCTAAACCATTTTCTCTCAATATATGTCCAAAGTAGAAATTTTTCTGCACAAGATCCTCTGCCTTGAAGGCAGTTCTGATTATAACCACAACTTGGAACATTCTAAGGTTCCAAATTCTAACTCATAACTGTTTTAACTGGGGTTACATCTATGTCTCCAGGGATGTAGAGACAGTTGTCTTCCAACAGTTGACAGATGTTTGTCACACTTGCTGTAATTACCTGTGTATGTAATTATACATTCTACACAGCACTCTGTGGAACATTTGGTAGATACATATACATATGTAATTTACATCTTTCTAAGAAATAAATATGTAATCACAATTACATATTTTCTATAATTACAATTAATTGAAATGGTACAATTTGTATTAGAGATTAAAAACAGAAGGTAATAAGACCAAATCTCAAAATAAATAAATATGTGTGTGGCATTTTGGTAACAGTGTTTCTTGTCACCGAAAAGTGACAAACCATTTATTTATTTGATCTTATTACAAACACAAGGTAATAAGACCAAATCTCAAAATAAATAAATAGTGTGTGGCATTTCGGTAACAGCGTTGTTACCATCTTCAGACAAAAGTACTGAATGGTTGTCTGAAGATGGTAACAACGCTGTTACCAAAACGTCACACACTATTTATTTATTTGGATTTGGTCTTATTACCTTGTGTTTGTAATCTATAATCCAAATTGTGCCTTATCAATTGATCTTATTACATTCTGTTTCTAATCTATAATACAAATTGTTCCTTATCTCATAATTGTAATTATAGAAAATGTTACCATGATTATATTTTGACCAGCACTGGTGGTGCTAATGAAGTAATAAGACTTATAAAATGCCAAAAAAAACCCTCTAAATGATGAGTAAATGGAAAAGTTCTGTCCTGTCTAACACCACCAACCAACAGCTGTGTCTGGACCCATAAGAAGATACTATTTATAAATAAAAGAAGATTTGTAATATGATGCACTAGCGGCGCCATCTGTTATCAAAATTGACCACTGATGAGCCAGGCCCTCCCATTAATTTTTCCATTGCAGTAAGGGCAGTAGAAATTGTTTAATTTCAAAAAGAATCACAAGGTAATAAGACCAAATCCAAATAAATAAATAGTGTTAAAATTTTACACAAATAAATTTACTGGCAATGCGCTTCTTTTAAATATTATCAAATATTATCTCTACAGACCTTACTGCAATGATATGAGTTATTGAATGAGAGGGCTTGGCTCATCAGTAGTGAACCCTCTCAGCAGTTTCGCCAACTCATATCATTGCAGTAAGGTCTGTAGAGATAATATTTGATGATATTTAAAAGAAACGCATTGCCAGTAAATTTATTTGTGTAAAATTTACGATAGATGGCAATTAAATTTAATTTACTAAATAAATAGTGTGTTTATATTTTTTGGATTTGGTCTTATTACCTTGTGTTTATAATCTATAATCCAAATTGTGCCTTATCAATTCAAAAAGAATCTTACGCTTTTAAAATAGTTTCGAATTTTGATAAAAGAAGATTTGGTGAGAGGAAAGAAACTTTTCCTTCAGCGTATATTAACAACACTATTCAATTGGATTTTGTCTTATCCCCAAATTGTACCTTATCATGAGGTTGTTTCATCATATGGAGCACCTGCTATTGAGCTCCTTGTCTTATTCCCGGGTAACGGTGCATTGAAGCCTAACATGGCCACAAGAGAATGTCAAGTCAACCAACCAATCAGAGCTCTTCTTTGTTTTTCCCACCAATGGCAGTCAACCTTAAACACAATCAAGTAACCTTCGCTGGGGGAACAAAGGGTGGACTGGGCAATATTCCTCGGCTTGTTGACTTTGTCCCAACCCCAACACATGAAGTAAAAAAACCTACAAGCAATTATGTCTTTTATGATATAAATCCTGTTATTTCCATGTGGTAGATAGCCAACCAATGACAGCAGTTCTTTTTAACCCATCATGGAGACTTATGGACTAAACTCAATCTCCATGTGTAACCTTGTATAACTATACAATGGGATAATTAAAACAAATTATAAACCCAAACTTTAGTTAAAATTGACAACTGGCCAAGATACATTCTATATATCCATAGAAGCATAAGGCGCCTCTCCTGTCAAAATAAGCGTCAAAAACTGACGCCAACTCGGTTCAGTGACAAAGCCACAAACACCAGCTCAATAGATGGCGTCAGTTTTTGACGCTTATTTTGACGGGAGAGGCGCCCTATGCTTCTATGGATTAATTTCCTCCCGGCAAATTTTCCATCTACATTCTATATATATGTTTGTCAACTATGCATGTCCTCAACATGTAACTAATCTGGCTGAAATTTTAACAGTACATAAGTTTCAGGGAATATTCTCTAAAGCAGACCACGGGCGAAGCCAGATCATAATTTTCAGTAGACAGGAACAATATTCTAACAGCGAAACATTCACTCGAGTTGAACACAGATGAAGCCAGGTCATCTCTCTATATAAAATATCGCTTCTCGCCCTGTTGGCTGAGATCATTGTGTAGTTCTCTCAAGATGGGATCAATAAAGCTAGCTACCAGAAGGCTAAACATTTTAGTGAGCTGAAGAAGGGTTTGCCCAAAAGTTTATTTTAATTAAGTAAATAAAAAAAGTTGCAGCATCTTATAATAATATTTTTTAAATTTGTTGAAATCCGAAATCGCCTGTAATAATGAGGAAGCTAAATATTAAGATAGGGAACATACACATTATTATAGGCACCTAAGGCTCACCATCATACAATGATCTAAAGCAAAAGGGGTTGAGGAATAGACACAAGGTAATAAGACCAAATAAATAAATAGTGTGACATTTCGGTAATAGCGTTGTTACCATCTTCAGACAAAACTTCAGTACTTTGGTTTGAAGATGGTAACAATTTTTTTATTTATTGTTACAAAAGCACGAAGTCCAAAGGACTATTGTGCTGTGCTAGTATTATTTACATATATATGATTAATTATTTACACGATGGATTAGTAGTGTTTTGTAAATTATTGTACAAATAGTTCTAAACTTAACAAAGTTCTCATAAGATAGAGTATATACACAAAGACAATTTGGTAATGTTTCTAAGTATCTACATACAATTTGATTAGTTAGAGGGCAAGTTAAAAGAAGATGCTCTGGTGATGGTAACAATGCTGTTACTGAAATGTCACACACTATTTATTTGGGGTTAAGGAATGTTATAAATCCAAACAACAAGTGTCTGGGATACCTACTTCTTGCCGAGGGCAATGGCTCCGTACAAGGTACCGGAGACAAAGATCAGCCCGGAGCCAAAGAAGATGTTGATACCGAGGCAGAAACAGAGGGGTAGAATGCCGAGCCTGCGATCAACCAAAACATTACACTCATCGCCTGGGAAAGAAGGCTCACTCGACAGGGCACATCCCCCGCATGATAATCTATATTTTAGTTTTATTTCCATTTTTAATGTGAATTATTGAAAAGAAGTCAATAAAATTTGTTTCAATTATCACACCTGTCATTAACACACAATCTACCTGAGATTTCTAGAATAAACAAGGTAGTCATTTTCTTTTTCAAATTTCAAAGACAAAAGTTCTACAAACAGATCAAATATATACATAATAAATACATAAATCTGTGAAAGAAAAAGAAAACAAAATTCTCTCAAATTATTTTGAGGGATTTCTCCCTCTTTTTTATGAATTTATGGCACAATAAACTTAACAACATAATAAAGTTTATTGTGCAATAAATTGATAAAGAGGGGAACAATTCCTAAAAATATTATGAGAAAATTTTGATTTTTTACCTTCACGAATCCAGGTATGCCCCCCTTTGAAAAATAAATAAATCAATGGATCGCCTTCTGACTCAAAGTATCATAAAAGCTGAGTAATAATGCCTTTGGCTCATCAGTAGGGAACCCTCCCAGCAATTGAAGAGCTACTAGAGCTATTGCAATGGCATGCTGTCCTGAATTGGTCAAGTTTGGAGAGAGAGCCAGGATGTCTTCATACCAGTCATATAGCTAACTGGCTTAGATAGGAGATCCAACTTGAGATTGTAGAATTGGGAGGAAACCAAAAATAGGTTGTCGAACTTAGATTATTATTTAGTTAGTTAACCCAGTGTAGGTTCCTAGAGCTCCACGTACAGAAGTCACCCGGGCTGACATCTTCTTGGTTTTACTTACAATTTCAGTGGAATTACCTAGGTGGTCTAACTTAGATAAAAAAAAAAAATGCATGACTTAGTTGTCTACCCATCAGAACAGGGTTAATGTTAGAACTATGGTCAATTCTCTATTGAGCCAAGGAGACCACACTTTCAGGTCTTTAATATGATTCTTTGTCTTATTTTCAAATCATACTAAAATTTTACTCAGAGCCAGAAAATCTTGGAAAAATTTCAATCAGATTTGGTCTATTTCTGGTTCAAACTAGAATTGCACTAAAGTCCAGAGAATATTTGAATTTTCAATCAGAAATCACAAATAGCCAGGCTGTAATCCAGGTAGTGGAACCTCATTAAAACAGCCTTCTTTATCAAAGCAGCTTGGTTACAACACCAAAGTTCCAATTGTTATAAGGGTGGCTATAACAACATAGATTCTTGGTTCTAAGTGAGGTTAAAATGAGGTTCAACTGTATTTATTCTGGTCTTGATGAAGGCAATGATGCTACTGTAACATGATTCCATATTTTCTATAATTACAATTACAATTATATTCTCAAGTAGCTCTACAACTCCGGCCACAAGAAGCTCCATGGGACACCTGTCAATCATTACTGGACACAGGGGGACGACCACAGGTGTGAGGGGTTCTCGGAATCTTATCGGCAAATAAGGAAAACGGGACGGTGGCTGACCACTCTTATTATTATTATTTTTACCTTGCGATAAGTTATCCCTATAAATACCTCTTGTATACAATTTTATTGGAGAACTAAAAGGTAAATTTATAATACAATATAATATAATGTGGCTTGTTATTGTAAAACGACATTTGAAAATTATCCCGCATGAGTTTCTTTTCAACGAAAAATCTAAATTTATTTCAAGGAGAAATAATGACTATTTTTAACCTTTGGGATGAGGTATGAAAGGGTGAATTGAGAAGAGTAATGATAAACAGAAAAATAAAAGTGTTCAGGGATGGGAACCTTTATAATAAATTATTCCCAAATTTGTCCTTGCTTTATTTTATCTCCGCGACAATATTTTCTATAATTATAATGACAGGCAATTATGATTACCATTGCTATATTTCCAAGTATATAATTAACAAGTACAATCTATATTATAGATTAGAAACACAAAGTGTATATAGATAATACTCTTCTTCTTCTTCTTCTTTCTTATCTCCACTCAATCACACTAAGGTATCAAGCTTGTAAAGCTTGAGATATACATAATACTAAATTTATTAATTTGGTCTTATTACATTGTGTTACTAATCTACAATACAAATTGTAACTTATCAATAACTTGTAATTATAAGTATATAAAAATGTAATCATGATTTTGCCCAACACTCATGTGTTACCTTTAAACTAGGGTTGCTATATATATGTTACAAAAAACTTGTTATATTATTTATTAATAGGTTTCTATTATCATCATGTATATGATACACTCATGGACACAAAACTTTAATTTGTTCGGTTATCTCATGTGTCTTCAATAAAGGTCACTGTAATATCTTTCAAAGTTATTGTCTGTAAATTCGATATACATGCTAAAAGTTTTGTCCATGAGTATACATTGGTCATGCAACAATTTAGATTATCAGAACCTAAGGAAAAAAAAACTAGATCATTTGTTCAGTGATCTAATAATTCTATAGAGGTAAAAAAAAAAAAAAAAATAAGAGGCTATATCTATAAGAAAAAAAATATTATGGAAAATATAAGTTCATATAATATATACAACGTGTGTCTATAAACAAGAGAATCAAACTAAAAGTAGTGTTCAGAATCACTGTAACTCCGGCCAGGAAGGACTTACGAGATATAGAGGACAGCCCGGACCCAATGAGGTCTCTTGTCCATCATGTTTCCTGGGATCTGGGCGAAGTCCAGGAAAGGACAGAAGCACGGAGCTTCAACTAAGAGGACGATTACACCCACAATCCTGAAACACAAACAATATTGTATCACACACACACACACACCACAACATTACATACATCATGGGGGGGAATGTACAATTACAATAGACTAATGCCCTATCCACTCCTGGTCACATTATTTTATGGGGATGAAAAGTCTTGACTGTCCATGTGGGTAGATAGCCAACCAACGACAGCAGCTCCCCATCATGGAGATACTTATTTTACCAAAGTGGTTTTATCATCCTAAGTACACATGGTACAAGACATGAGAGTGGGTAGTAGTTAGTGAGTGCTTTTCCTGTAAGTGTTGGCACCACATATCTACACATGTAGAAAAGCAGCTCGACTTTTGCACTTACAAACATGTTAAGAGCCCCATTTGATTACTTGCACATATTGGAGGGATTGAATTTTTACAAGAATCAAGTGCTCTTGTAGAATTTTTCTTTTATTTCTGAAAAAAAAGTGCCTAATGCAAGATTCGATCCTTGGTTATGGCTGTTGGAAATCAATGGTTTATATCCTCATCCATCAACTCTCTGTAGTTGCTTACAAAGGAGGTTTTAGTGTTGCTAAATCAACTTTTTTATGAAGCATACTGCTGGAGATTTAAGAAAAAAATTGATATCTCAGTGTGAAGAAGAATAATTTATTGTTTTGAAGCCCACAGTGGAGCACAATTCATAAAAACAAGGCTAAACCAAAGTTTCTTCTGGAGGTAGTTCCTTATTTGAGACTCATGTTGAGCCTTTCAATCATAATAGAATCCCTGATGAGAGACCACCTCCAGGATAGACCAGATACAATAGAACTATCTTTCTGTAAAGGACAATACCTAGTTGCAGAGTCTTAAGTGTCCTTTAGAAAGAGGTGTCCTCTTACCAGAGAGTTGCTAAATAGTAAAAATGGTAATTTTGACAATGAAAACTATCCAGGGCAGTAGAAATTGTTTAATTTCAAAAAGAATTTTATGCATCTAAAATAGTTTCAAATTTTCTTAACAGATGGTGCACTAGTGCATCATAATCAGTTTTGTCCTTAATTGTAAACAATTCGTCCATAACACAACAGTACTAGACGTGACAATTGTGTAGTAGCATTGTTACTAAAAACCCACCCGATGCTGTCATTCTGAGTTATTCTCTAGTAGCAATGACATCAAGCCTAGAGAGTTTACCTCTCTCATGGGAGATTACTGTAATACATGGCTCTTACCCCTGTACTACTAGTGAGTAGGTGCAAATAATCAAATAGTGGTTATAATACAAAAATCCTAATAGTTTTCCTTATGTGCAAACAGCACATGTGCATCAACAAAGTGTTTACGTCAGGTAATGGTTGTTATATAATGAACCACTCTGTCATCATCACCCGACACCTTAGTTTCCTACTTGTCAATTCTATAGACTAAGGTCATACAGACTTTAAAAAACACCTACGGGTCCATTTGCTCTTACACCTTAGAGATGTTGTGTTACTAAGGTTTAGTGTGGTAACAATCAGTTTTGTAAATAAAAGACCCTCAATTTGATATTTGCGGAAGAGCGATTGCTCGAAGCATATTATATATATTTATAATTGTATATAAATCTACTGTCCTCAAAGCTTATGTCTATAGTTCATCTAAAATAACCATTCCAAGAGTCTAGCATCAGTATCACTATTAAAGGAAGATCAAAATGCAATATAACAGCGGTACGGTAGATTAAACTGGCAAAACCGCTGGGATGGTTCACCACTGATGAGCCAGGCCCTCCCAATAATTTTTCCATCGCAGTAAGGGCGGTAGAAATTGTTTAATATCAAAAATAATTTTATGCATCTAAAATAGTTTCAAATTTTCTTAACAGATGGTGCGCTAGTGCATCATAATCAGTTTTGTCCTTAATTGTAAACAATTCGTCTATAACACAACAGTACTAGACGTGACAATTGTGTAGTAGCATTGTTACTAAAAACCAACCCAATACTGTCATTCAAAGTTATTCTCTAGTAGCAATGACATCAAGCCTAGAGGGTTTACTTCTTGGATTTGTTGACATCCATCTACAATTGTGCAGTTTTTTTCCCTCATTCCATCACATTTATCATTTCAGTCGGATGAGCACCAGAGTGTATATTTCATAAAGTACAGAATTGTGAGATGAAGAAATTCTTTTTTTCTTTGCCTGATGATTTTGTAATTTTTATAATATACTGCTCCAGTTGATTATCCTCTACTTGAGAGTAGATATTTTATTTTTAAAAAAGATAAAAATCCTTTTACATTTGTTTATTCATTAACTTTCATGCTCTCTCCACAGACACACAAAATATTATATTGAAGAGTTTTACATGTGAGGGAAGTCGAACTGCTTTTCACATGTGTAGACATGTGGTGTACTTACAGTAAAAGGAGTTGTCAACCTCTACCAACCATGATTATCATGGCCTGCACCACATGTACTGGGGATAAGCAAAAAAAAAAAAACGTGAGGGAGGGAGAGTGATTTATATATTACTTGATTGTTTAATAAGATTTGTGTAGGTAACAGCACTGTTTAGGAATTTCAATTCTCCTGTCTTTAACTACTAACTATTGTTTTTATAAGGAACTGCCTGTTCTCGACTGCTTGTATATAAGCTTATGCACCAAGCTCTTTCTTTCCCCTTATTTGATACATTGTAAATAACATTGCTGATTATTGTTACTACAATAGAACCTCCCTTTAGCGTACACCTCTCTACAAAGGACAGTTTTCATTTGCAAAATTACCATTTCTACTATTTAGCAACTCTCCAGTTAGAAGACACCTTTCTCTAAAGGACACTTTGGATCTGCAATTAGGTGTTGTCCTTTAAAGGGAGGTTCTGTTCTATGCTGTATAACTGTTATTCCTGTATATATCCTCTTCTACTTGGAAAATCTGTATAAGACTAAAATGTCTTAATAAAGTTTTTTTGTTGTTGTCTTTAGATAGAAAGGATTCTATCTCCCTCTTTAGCGGACATCTCTCCACAAAGGGCAGTTTTCATTTGCAAAAATACCATTTTTACTATTTAGCAACTCTCCAGTTAGAAGACACCTCTCTCTAAAGGACACTTTGACTCTGCAATTAGGTGTCCTTTACAGGGAGGTTCTATATATACTGTATATATTACTGTTATTCCTGTATATACCCTCTTCTACTTGGAAAATCTGTATAAGACTATAAGTCTTAATAAAGTTTTTTTGTTGTTGTCTTTAGATAGAAAGGATTCTATCTCCCTTTAGCGAACACCTCTCTACAAAGAACAGTTTTCATTTGCAAAAATACCATTTTTACTATTTAGCAACTCTCCAGTTAGAAGACACCTCTCTCTAAAGGACACTTTGACTCTGCAATTAGGTGTCCTTTACAGGGAGGTTCTATATATACTGTATATATTACTGTTATTCCTGTATATACCCTCTTCTACTTGGAAAATCTGTATAAGACTATAAGTCTTAATAAAGTTTTTTTGTTGTTGTCTTTAGATAGAAAGGATTCTATCTCCCTTTAGCGAACACCTCTCTACAAAGAACAGTTTTCATTTGCAAAAATACCATTTTTACTATTTAGCAACTCTCCAGTTAGAAGACACCTCTCTCTAAAGGACACTTTGACTCTGCAATTAGGTGTCCTTTACAGGGAGGTTCTATATATACTGTATATATTACTGTTATTCCTGTATATACCCTCTTCTACTCAGAAAATATGTATAAGACCAAAATGTCTTAATAAAGATCTTTAGATAGAAAGGATTCTATCTTCCAGAGAGTAGATAATCCAGCTGAGTGGGTTATCACAGGCTATCTACCAGCTATCTATCTACACACCTCTACCTATCTAGCTAGGTAGATCCACACCTAGTTCATAGACCTCCTATTGACAACTGGTAGATGAAATATATCGTAGTACTCAAACTGACATCTATTAATGATAAAGCACAATTTGGATTATAGATTATAATAAAGCTCTCAAGCTCTACAAGCTTGACACCCTAATATGATTGAGTGGAGATAAGAAAGAAGAAGATAAAAAGAGAAAATAAGACCTAATCCAAATAATTTATTAGCGTGTGATGTTTCAGTAACAGCATTGTCACCATCATCACACATGAGAAAAAATATCACAGCAAGTTCTTAAATAGTACTGTTATCAAGTGTTTAAACAAGATACCCCTTGATAACAGTACTATTTAAGAACTTTCTGTGATATTTTTTCTCATTTATTCTTTTGTCTGATGATGGTGACAATACTGTTGCCGAAACGTAAACACACTATTAAATTATTTGGATTGGGTCTTAATTTTGGTAAGTGCAAAGTCAAACTGCTTTTCACATGTGTAGACATGTGATGTGCTTACAGTAAAAGCAGTCGCTAATTACCCACCATGATTATCATGGCCTGTACCACGTGTACTAGGGATAAGCAAAAAAAAAAAAAAAAGGTCTTATTTTCTTGTATTACATCTATTAAATCTTTTATTTTACAAAGCCTCCTACTTTTGTAAACATAATATTTGATAATTAAAAGGGTGTTTGAAAAGTTTCTATTCACAAAAATTCTCCTTTTTCATTTTCATATAGAGAATAGAAATGATAAACAAACTGAATATGGAATCGATACAAGAAAATAAGACCTAATTCAAATAATTTAATAGTGTGTGACGTTTCGGCAACAGCGTTGTTACCATCATCAGACAAAAGAATCTATAATTCAAAATTGTGCTTTATCATTGAATATGAAATCTATGTATGTAAATATATACAGAGAAAAAAACACGTTTCATTTTTTAATTATCGCTAGTACATGTGGCCATGATAATCATGGTGGGTAGTATTTGGCGACTTATTTTTACTGTAAGCGCACCACATGTGTCTAGACATATGTGGAAAGTAGATAAGGCACAATTTGGATTATAGATTATAAACACAAGGTAATAAGACCAAATCCAAATAAATAAATAGTGTGTGACGTTTCGGTAACAGCGTTGTTACCATCTTTAGACAAAAGTACTGAATGCATACCGAAACGTCACACACTATTTATTTATTTGGATTTGGTCTTATTACTTTGTGTTTATGTGGGAAGCAGTTCTAAAAACCCTTATTATTTCAACCCTATTTATAACAACCAAAATAGAATTATAAAAACTTGGTTATAGAACCATCCTTCTAAAACATCTCCTAGTATTTTAACCCTGGTTATAACAACCACAATTTGATAAACAGCGTTGTTACCATCATCAGACAAAAGTCTGATGTAGTGCTCCCAGTCTTAATGACAAAGGTAGACGCATTCTACTTCACCCAGTCATGATGGTTGTCAAACAGACACCATCAAGGGTCACAACTTGATACCCTAATAGGATTGAGTGGAGATAAGAAAGAAGAAGAGACAAAAGTACTGAATGCCTTAAGTACTGAATCATTCAGTATTTTTCCTGATGCCCAATGATGGTAACAATGCTGTTACGGATTAAAAACACAAGATAATAAGACTAAATCCAAATAAATAGTGACATTTTGGGAACAATGCTATTACCAAAATATCACACACTATTTATTTGGATTTGGTCTTATTACCTTATGCAACAACCACAATATAACAGGGGAGTTGGTGGAAGGATGGTCTAAAGCTTTGGTTTTCGACCGCTATGACCCGGGTTCGATTCTCACATTGGGCACTTTTTTCGGTTAAAAAAAAAAAAAAGCTCCAATGGCCCCCCGATTCTTGCAAAAGTCCAACCCCACCAGCGAGTGCAAGTAACCAAACAGGGCTCTGGCACATTTGTAAGTGCAAAGTCGAACTGCTTTTCACATGTGTAGACACTTACAGTAAAAGCAGTCACCTACTTCTACCCACCATGATTATCATGACCTGTACCATGTGTACTAGGGATAAGCAAAAAACAATAAAACAACTTGGTGCCAAGCAATGTTGTTATAGGGAAAGTTCAACTGAATGCTGTTGGTTATAAACTGTTTAGATTTCTGAAATTGCTACATGCTAATATGTCAGGATCTCAAGAGCTAGAAATATTCTCAAAGAAACAGTTTTTAATCAACACAAGTTAATAAAGACCAAATAAATAAATAGTGTGTGACATTTCGGTAACAGCATTATTACCATCTTCAGACAAAAGTGCTGGTCCGAAGATGGTAACAACGATGTTACCGAAACGTCACACACTATTTATTTGGATTTGGTCTTATTAACAACTAGAGTATATTTGAAAATTCTAGAAGATAACAGAAGACAAAATTTGTAAATTCTTTTTTAAATCTTTTTTAGTAACACTATTTGCTATCATCTTTGGTATCTTAAAGATAGAGGTTGCCTGGCCGGCATTCATAGTTCTTGAAAAAAAGATTCTTCATCCAGTAAATCTTTCTAAGTCGGCCTGCCACTGAGTAGTGCTCCCAGTCTTAATGACAAAGGCATTCTACTTCACCCAGTCATGATGGTTTTCAAGTTTCAAGCTCTACAAGCTTGACACCCTGATATGATTGAGTGGAAATAAGAAAGAAGAAGAATTAAATATTTTTATTACCTTGACATTTTGACAAAAATCTTTTGTCCTCGTCAGGAGCAAACAAAAATTAAAAATATTTAGCAAGGCATTAAAAATCTTTCAAGAAAGATTTACTGGCCGAAGTATCTTTATTTTCAAGAAATCTTTGGTATGATCATTGCAATTGCTACTCTTTTAATTATAACTCACACAAATCTCATGAGACAAGAGATAGAGTAAAATATAAAACTTACCTTGCCAAAACCACTATGTATGAGAAAATAAATGATAATTGGGAGAATAACAATAAAATAAAGGACAAAATAAAGAACATGGAGTTTTTTCATATTTCCTTCTACTCTTCCGCTATATTTTTAAAATAAAATTGTCAAAAACTTGTTGAAAGAATTAAGAGAAATTTTTTTTTTATCAACAATAATAAAAATAAACATTAAGATGACCAATTCTTTTTTTTTGTGCAATGTAAGCATATAAAAAAATGATATAATCTGTGTGTTCTTATAATAATATTTAAAGAATTAAAATTTAACTTTTTTTTAGGGGACTTTAAAAAAATTAACTTTATAAAAATTGTACTGCCAATGAGAGAGGAAAAAAAGAAATCACAAGCATGGTTGGCTTGTAGGGGTATCAGTTAAGTAAACAAGATTAGATAACAGATAAGAAACCAAAAAATAGAAAGATTTCTTATGAATTCTTAAAATCCTATATTTGTGTAAAAAAAAAAAAAAGAAGTGAGGAAAAAACAAAAGTTAGATTATAAACACACAAGGGAATAACACCAAATCAAAATAATGATAAAGCACAATTTGGATTATAGATACAAGAAAATAAGACCTAATCCAAATAATTTAATAGTGTGCATTATTAATGTGTACTATTAAATTATTAGGATTAGGTCTTATTTTCTTGTATCCAAATCTAAATCTTCTTCTTTCTTATTTCCACTCAATCATATCAGGGTGTCAAGCTTGTAGAGCTTGAGACTTGACAACCATCATGACTGGGTGAAGTAGAATGCGTCTGCCTTTGTCATTAAGAATGGGAGCACTACTCAGTGGCAGGTTATCTAAATATATATACAGTAAACCTTGTAAAGGACAACACCTAATTACAAAGCCAAAGTGTCCTTTAGGGAGAGGTATCCCCTTACAGGAGTTGCTAAATAGTAAAAATGGAAATTTTGCAAATGAAAACTGTCCTTTGTAGAGAGGTCTCCTCTAGAGCGAGTGTCCTCTCATGGAGGTTCTACTGTATATATATATATATATTAATATAAATTTAACTGTTACAAATATTTTATCGATAGATGTGGCAAATAAATTAATAAATATATATATATATATTAAGTATGGTTATAACAACAGCATTGTCTGAATCCCGATATACATGCTGAAAGGTACAACCTCCTTAAGTTTTTTTTATTGCTTATCCCTAGTACACGTGGGTACAGGCCATGATAATCATGGTGGGTAGAAGTAGGCGAATGCTTTTACTGTAAGTGCACCACATGTCTATACATGTGAAAAGCAGTTTGACTTTGCACTTACAACCCTCCTTAAGTTTTGTCTCACCATGAGTATATTTCAGCAAGCAATCATCGTGATATTCACCTACAGAAGAATTTAGCAATTCAATGTTGAAAGGATGCAGTAATGTGATTTATAAATAGAAAAGTTGAGCAATTTCCTTTGTGTGTTTTTTTTTCTCAATACAAAACTCTTCAAGTTTTATAGACAACAGAACATCCTTAATGTCAATCCTCCATGTCAAAATGATGACAATATTTGGATGCGAATTAAAAGGTAATACAGTAGAACTTGGATAATTCGAACTTCTTTAATTCGAAAACCTCTTTAATTCGAATATTTATCTTGGTCCCTAGAATTTCCTATAAATAGAATTTCCGTTTTTAATTCGAATTTTTGGATAATTCGAATTTTTTTATGGTCCCTTGGGGTTCGAATTATCCAAGTTCGACTGTAATACCAAATAAGAAAAGGTAATAAGACCTAATTCAAATAATTTATTAGTGTGTGATGTTTCGGCAACAAAATCAGACAAAAGAAAAAATGAACTAAAGAATAAAATCTCATTTATTCTTTTGTCTGATGATGGTGACAATGTTGTTGCCAAAACGTCACACACGAATAAATTATTTGGATTAGGTCTTATTTTCTTGTTTTATAATCTATAATCCAAATTATGCTTTATCATAATATCAAATAAATTAATAGTGTATGACGTTTTAGTATAACAGTGTTGTTACTATCATTAGACAAAACACTAAAGAATTTTTTTTTTTTATGATAACTTAATATGATAAAATTCCAAATGTTGCTAATTTGTAATTCTGGTCCATTGAGAATGTAACTGCAAAAGATGAACTGGGTTTCTACGTGTGTAGACATGTGGTGCACTTACAGTAAAAGCAGTTCACTTCTTCTACCCACCATGATTATCATAATAAGTCTACAATGGATTCCATCACATGTGGGAGTCCCTGGAAATGAGGAGGCCGACAGATTGGCTAAGGAAGGAGCAGCTGGACATCCTGATGCGGTGAACTCCGAGACCTATCTTTCAGCAAGGGACCATACCAATAAACTGAAACTACAACTAATAAGGAACCATAAAGATAGTTTCCATCATTCTTGGTACCAGGCAGAAAACCCCAAAAAACAGACCCTCCAACTAAACAGAAGGGAATCGACACAGTTGGCCAGATGGAAATCCGGTTACCTACACCCTCTAGTCTATAAAGAGGGAGCCAAAAGCTTCCCCATGTGCACTAGGTGCAAAACCGAAGAGGCCACTCCCCAACATTTACTAAATTGCATTGGAAAGGACAAAAGATCCCTGTACAGTGAACCAAGAAGAGTTCTTGAGCTTCTTTACGAGCACGACCTCCAAGATCTTGTCTAATTTAGACTAAAAGGATAAGTAAAAAAAAAAAATGATTATCATGGCCTGTACCACATGTACTAGGGATAAGTAAAAAAAAGATTATCATGGGGAGCCAAATCAGACTGCCACTTCCTAGAAGGTCTAAGGCCGGGTGCTCCCTGGATAACTAACCTACGGCAGCAGTACATATCATGGAGACCCTCATCTATCCTCATACATGGAAGTGTATAACAAAGTCGGTGGATGAGACGGTAACACGCTCGATTCCCGACAGTCATGAACCGGGATTGAATCCCGTGTTAAAATTTGTTTAATATGTGAACAACTTTCACCTATTATTCATTGTTCAATTATCATTAACTAGGTTGCTCTTGCTGAGCGGTACCTATTAATGTGATTTGAACCATACATGAAAGTCACCAAGCACAACTAAAAACTATAAATAACTAAAATAACTTGTTATTGCTAGTAGTGTTTCTTACAGTACAGTAGATCACCTTCCATGGGAAGATGAAGCAACCACAGACCATCTATTCTCATACAATGGAAGTCACCAAGCACAACTAAAAACTATAAATGACTAAAATAACTTGTTATTGCTAGTAGTGTTTCTTACAGTAAAGTAGATCACCTTCCATGGGAGGATGAAGCAACCACAGACCATCTATTCTCATACAATGGTAGTCACCAAGCACAACTTGTAACACCAACCCACAACTAATACTCTACTCATACCCTCTTTAAAAATCCTGAGTTCAACTGACCCAGTTGATGGACCTCAGCAATGGTCCCACTCCAGGGATACGGAGGAGCTGCATCTGTGCTCATGTTAGAGTCAGCAGCAAAGGCTTCCATGTTAGGAACAGTCTCAAACTACAGGCAAAGTCAGACTTTCACCAAAGTGTGCCTTGATCAACGAAAGCTGCACCCCTATACCCCATTCCATGAGATCATGAACTCATGGAATTCGTGTAATCTTTACACAAGGGGATATGAAACAACAACACAACTAATACTTAACAAGTATTACATGTGTCGCCATGACATTGTGTAATGGCACAAGAGATAATAATAATACAGTAGAACCTCCATGAGAGGATACTCATACTAGAAGACACCTCTATACAAAGGACAGTTTTCATTTGCAAAATTATCGCAGGAGGAGAGGGAGCAGTAACAAGCTCACTAAAAAACCTGGGCTCAGCTGGCCCGGCTGATAGTACCCTGTAAGGGCTCCTAATCCAGGAATACAGGATGAGCAGCGTTTGTACTCCATGTTAGGAGCAGCTGCACATGGCGTCTGTTCTTCATGTCAGAGGCGGCCATTTCTTTTGGAGCTAAGTCGGCCTGCCACTGAGTAGTGCTCCCAGTCTAAATGACAAAGGCAGACGCATTATACTTCACCCAGTCATGATGGTTGTCAAACAGACACCATCAAGGGTCACAACTTGATACCCTAATATGATTGAGTGGAGATAAGGAAGAAGAAGAAGAAGCAACTCTCCAGTAAGAGGACATCTCTCCCTAAAGGACACTTTGGCTCTGCAATTAGGTGTTGTCCTTTACAGGGAGGTTCTACAGTAATAATAAAACATGATAATCATGGTCTGTACAATAGGTACTAGAGATAATAACTTTAAACGATATAACTAAAGAAAGAAAGACTTACATCTGGAGGATCCCTCCCAAGAGGCACATGGGGGAGAGCACAGAGAGGAGACATGTCATCAGACCGAGGGCGATGGCAACTGCAACCAACACACATGTAAACACACGTCCTTTCTTCCTAGAAACACAAGGTAACAACACCAAATACAAATAGTGTGTGACGTTTCGATAACAGCATTGTTACCATTTATATTTATTTCAACATACAAAATGTGATATCCCGGCTAGGGATAATTGCGTCAATTTACATTTTTTTAAACAGAAACAGTTATAAACATATTATACAAGAAAAGGTAATCAAAATAAAAAAGAGAAACAATTCTATATACAGTTACGAGCGTCATGCGTGGCCTCTGTCATGGTTTGCTTTTTTTTTGGAATGGCGCCCTCCTATTGGTCGGCAACGATCACGCCACCTTTGCCCCCCCCCCTTTCTGTAACTATTGTGTTGGAGCGGGTCGCTCCTTAAATAAATGCATATATTAGTTAATAACCAAATGGAATCCTCTCTTTCTTTTTCCCAGTAAGAGACGCCTATGGAAGCCAACAGTACATAGACAGATAAAGCACATAGGCTATAGTTATTAACTAAAATATGCATTTATTTAAGGCGCCAATTTATAATTGTAACAAATAGTATTTGAATCAAAACATTCAATCGGGTAAAACACGGGCGTTGCCCGGGTCATTCGCTAGTAATATATATTAGGAACCTGAACCTTTCAGGTTTGAAAGATAATCATAAATCTATTTACAAAAATAGTTAAATCTATGATAATTCTCTCTGAGCACATTGTTACCATCATCAGACAAAACTACTGAAACTGGTAACAACGCTGTTAGCTTTCCACATGTGTAGAAATATGACGTACTTACAGTAAATGTAGTCGCCAACTTAAGTAACCACCATGATTATCATGGTTTGTACCACGCGAACTAGGGATAATAATAATAATAATAATAAAACACTGTTAACAAAACATCACAAACATTTCATTAATTTGGATTAGGTCTTGTTACCTAATGTTTCTAGTCTATAATCCAAATTGCACCTTATCATTTCAATGCGTCTACAAACAAGGCAATCAGTGAGGTTTTTGTGGCATTTTATATAGGTAAACTACCACATTCTGTTGATGAGTGTTGGTGGGGGGTTGCTTATTATATTTCCACAGCTAACCACCTTATCTGATTCCCCCATCTACGGATCTTCCTGATAGGAATAAAACTGTCGAAAAATGTTGCAAAGATAAGACATTCAAGAATTGTTTATGATCCAGTAGAACCTCCATTAGAGGACACCTCTCTACAAACACAAGGTAATAAGGCCAAATTAGAATAAATAATTGTGTGATATTTCGGTAACAGCGTTGTTACCATCATCAAACAAAAGTAGTGAATGATAACAACGCTGTTACTGAAATGTCACACACTATTTATTTGGATTTGGTCTTATTATCTTGTGTTTCAAATCTATAATCCAAATTGTACCTTATCACCTCTCTACAAAGGAGAGTTTTCATTAATTTTTTTTTTTTACTATTTAGCTGCAGGGGATCAGTGGAAGGGTGGTATAAACCGTTGGTTTTTGACCGCTACGACCCGGGATTGAATCCCGCATTGGGTACTTTTTTTCTGATTTAAAAAAAAAATGCCCCAATGGCCCTTGATTTTTGCAAAACTCCAACCCCACCAGCGAATGCAAGTAACCAAACGGGGCTCTGGTACATTTGTAATTGCAAAGTCGAACTGCTTTTCACATGTGTAGACATGTGGTGTACTTACAGTAAGAGCAGTTGGTTGCTAACTTGCCACCATGATTATTATGGCCTGTACCACGTGAACTTGGGTTAAGCAAAAAAAAAAAAAAACTATTTAGCTGCTCTTTGGTAAGAGGACACCTCTCTCTAAAGAACACGGTTCTGTAACTAGGTGTCCTTTACAGACAGGTTCTATATACTGTATTATCTTTATAGGTAAGGTAGCAGAAGGGTAGAATTTTAGAGCAGCTAGAGTAGGTTCCTACAGAGCTTGTTTTAGAACACAGAATGTTCGCTATTGTTTTGTTGTCTGCAAGCAAAACAAGTACTCCAAAACAATATTTGTGTCTACCAGCTAAACATTGGTAGAGCTAACTGGCTCTCATTATAGTGTTTCTCAAGATGTATGACGTTGTGTGCTCAGCATCTAATGGTGATTTCTGAGTGGGATTTGGTGTAATGGTTAAAGTTGCTATAAGGTGTGTCCAATAATGATAAGGCACAATTTAGATTATAAACACAAGGTAATAAGACCAAATCCAAATAAATCAATAGTGTGTTCACAATTTGGATTATAGATTATAAACACTCTACACCTATCCCCCGATTTACACGGTACTTGTTTTACACGTTTTCGCTTTTACACGGTTTTCCAAATAAGTTTTTTTTTTTTTATCGCCCTATACTAAATGCTACTGTGATTGAACACATGCGCTGTGTACACATCTCACGAGGAATCCCGAGCTTATGTGCTGACTTGCTGCACACGCACACTGTGTCTGTATTTCCTCGCATAAAAATTTCACGAAAATTTTTAATTTTCGATTTACACGTTTTTCTCAGGAACGTATCTACCGTGTAAATCGGGGGATAGGTGTATTTATTTATTTGGATTTGGTCTTATTACCTGGTGTGTCCAATAGAATCTTAGTGTAATCCTTCAAATTGAGAAACTTCTAAAATACATTAAGAAAAAGGCATCTTCTGATTGTGCAAATAAGTTTCTGATGGCTTGTGTCAATGACTAGTTGATATTTATTCCAACAGATGGTGCAAGCCATCATCAACTTTTTGTTGCACAATCAGGAAATGTCATTTTCTTAATTTAACCATTTGATTCCAAGTACAATTTCACTTTTGTACATTTTACAGTCAAACTATTTCATTATAATAACATCAGTTGGATGATTAGGCACAATTTGGATTATAGATTAGAAACATCATGGTAATAAGACCAAATCTAAATAAATAAATAGTGTGTGAAGTTTTGGTAACAGCGTTGTTACTATCAGACAAATTAAATACTTTTTATCTAATGATGGTAACAACACTTACAGAAACATTACACACTATTTATTTATTTAGATTTGGTCTTATTACCTCAATTTTTAACACCTTGCCAAATGCTTTATTTTTATTTACTTCTCCTGATGAAGACAAAAGTTTTTTTGTTGAAACGTTGAGAAAATAAAAAACTCTAACTGGCCGAAGTGTCTATTTTTCATAGAAATTATTACCTTGTGTTGAGCACCATTTGAGAAAGATTTTCAGGTTGCTATATACGTAATAAGACCAAATCCAAATAAATTAATAGTGTGTGACATTTCGGTAACAGTGTTGCTACCATCATCAGACAAAGAAAAAAAAAAGTTACACGCTATTCATTTATTTGGATTTGGTCTTATTTTCTTTTAGTTATGATCTATAATCCAAATTGTGTCTCTTATCATACTTAATGATCACTTTAGCTGTAACAATGGAAAGTCTAAGAGCAAAAAGGAGAAAAGTTTCATTTTTACTACAATAACATTGAAAAACACAAAAAAAAAAAATTTTTTGAGAAAAAAAAATATTTTTTTATTTTTTACAGATCCAGGTATGCCCTTTTTTAAATAAAACTAGCCGAATGACCCGGGCAATGCCCGGGTTTTACCAGATTAAATGCAGGCAGGCAGGCGAGCATTCTACCACTTAACCACTGATGGTTATGAGAAATGGCCATATTTGGGTATTTATTCCATTCACAAAAGCAAACGATGACAGAATTGATTAAGAAAGAATTGATTATGACGCTGATAACTATATATATTAATTATTTGATGGATCATCTTTTGACTCAAATTAAAACACTATTTTCAAACTTTTCAATTCATAGAGTTCCACCTGTAGATAAACTGAGAAGCTTTGAAAGCTTGTGTATTAACATTATCATAATAAAAAAATAAACTTTTCTCTTTCGTCCATAAGTTTTTCTGTTCTACCAAAATGAATTTACAGTACAAGTGTACAGTATGACATTGTGTTCTTAATTAATAAACAGAGATCAATTCCTCAAAATATTTTATCTTTTTTTTTCCTCACACAGGTGCAGCTGCAATTTTTCCATTATCCTTTGATTCTACAATGGCTCTCCAAATAACCCAAATATGTAATTTACATATTAATCACATACATATGTGCAAACAGCGTTTTTATATCTTCCGACTCAAACATTCATTGCTATTCCAGTGTGAAGATGGTAACCAAAATACTGTTACCACAATATACATCACATACAGTAGAACCTCTATGAGAGGACACCTCTCTATAAAGGACAGCTTTCATTTGCAAAATTACAATTTTTACTATTTAGCAACTCTCCGGTAAGAGGACAACTCTCCCTAAAGGACACTTTAGCTCTACAATTAGGTGTCTTTTTACAGAGAGGTTCTACTGTACAATTGATTACTTATTTGATCTTGTAATGCAACTTTCTTTAAATATACAATCCAATTTTTTTACTTATCAAAAGTTTTTTTTTTTAGTTTTTCAAATTTGCATAACTTCCTAACCCAAGAACACACACATAGGTACACAGCAACAAAACAATATTGCATAGAAGCAGAGGAGAGAGACAAAGAAAAGAGTACTAGAACAAATGCCAAGGAAGATAGGGGGGAAAGATAAGAAGAAAATGATAAGATTCTTGTTCCTGTGTTTGGATATGCAACTCACCCCTCTTACATTCCCTAGAACTCTCTTGCATATAACTTTGAGGAAATAGAAGCAATAATTCCCAGTTTGGAGTAAACACAAGGCTTGGGGAAGTTAGAAGAAACACAATACTACACTAGTACTTTTTTTTTTGTTTTTCTTTTCCAATGGTCAATCAATCCAGTAATTTGTCTATTTATAAAAAGAGAATTACAAATCATGATGGTTGTCAAATCTCCCAACACATTATTGACTGTATTGACTCATCCATTGATGAGCTCTACTCATCCCCAGCAGATACAATCAAAAGTCTCAAGCTTTACAAGCTTGACACCCTAATATGATTGAGTGGAGATAAGAAAGAAGAAGACAAAAAGAGCAATCACCTCTCCTGTCAAAATAGATGCTAAAACTAAGCATTGTCTAGGAGGTCAATAAACTGTGCTTAATTTTAGCGTCTATTTTGAATGGAGATGGTTCTTTTTATAGATCTAAATCCTTCTGGCAAAATTCCTCATCTATTGTCTAATTTGGTCAGTTTTTCCATCTTTTGGGTCTCCTTTCTCATCCCCCCCCCCCCACAACAATTCACTGGATAAGGTACAAATTTGGATTAGAGATTAGAAACATTGGGTAACCACATCCAAATGTGTGACGATAAAGCACAATTTGGATTATAGATTATATTACAAGAAAATAAAACCTAATCCAAATAATTTATTAGTGTGTGACATTTCAGCAACAGCATTGTCACCATCAGACAAAAGAATAAATTTGTTTAATAATATACAATTAAACCTGTCTATAGCGCCCCCTCTTGGGACTCACCAAAATAAGGTGCTATAGAGTGGGGGTGCTATAAACAGGTCACTTTTAATGTAAATCGCATTGTACTACGTATTTAAAATCGGGTGCTATAGAGAGGGAGGCGCTATTTAGAGGGGGCGCTATAGACAGGTTTAACTGTATTTAATAATATTATTAATATATTGAATAAATTTGTGTGATTCTTTTGTCTGATGATGGTGACAATGCTGTTGCTGAAACGTCACACACTAATAAATTATTTGGATTAGGTCTTATTACCTTGTGAATATGTGTGACATTTCAAAAAAGTTGATAAGACACAAATTCAAATTATAGATTAGAACTACAAGGTAATATGGCCAAATCCTAATAAATAAATAGTGTGTGATATTTCAGTAAGGGCATTGTTACCATCATCAGACAAAAGTACTGAACAAAAAAAAAATGCTGTTACTGAAATGTTACAAATTATGTATTTATTTATATTTGGTATTACCTTGCAGTTTTTTAAAAAATCTATTTGTACTTTTGATGTAAATGGAGGCTATAAAATAGGTTGAGTTTAATGGGATACCTAAGACTTTTCCGTGGGTCGCTGTGGTTCAACGCCCTTTGAGGTTTGGCAACTTTTCAAATAAATAGAGCATAGACAAAGTGGCAATTTTGAAAAACTAAATTTTATACCAGGATGAGTTGCATTTAAAGACAGTTTTTCTTGATACAAGAAAATAAGACATAATCCAAATAATTTAATAGTGTGTGATGTTTCGGCCACAGCATTGTTACCATCATCAGACAAAAGAATAAATTTTCTTGAATCTATAATCAAAATTGTGCTTTATTATTTTTGACAGCGATTCTTCTATATTTATAAACTAGCCGAATGACCCGGGCAACGCCCGGGTTTTACCCGATTAAATGCTTTTATTCAAATACTATTCGTTACAATTATAAATTGGTGCCGTGGATGTCATTCTTGTATAATATATAAATGAGTTTTAAAAATTGTAAAAAAAAAAAATAAAAATGCATCGGCCGGGAATTGAACCCGGGCCGCCCGCGTGGCAGGCGAGCATTTTACCACTGAACCACTGATGGTTATGAGAAATGGCCATATTTGGGTATTTATTCCATTCACAAAAGCAAACGGTGACAGAATTGATTATGACGCTAATAACTGTATATATTAATATTGTAAATGACTTTTTTCATTACCTTATGTTTAATAATAAGGTACAATTTGGTAACAACAAACAACGCTGTTACTCAAAGTCACACACTATTCATTTATTTGGATTTGGTCTTATTACCTTGTGATTAATAAAAACCTATTTTTACGACACTATTAATATGATGTAAAATTACAGAGGTATGGTAGAATAAACTGGTGAAACCGCTGGGAGGGTTCACCACTGATGAGCCAGGCCCTCCCATTATTGCAGTAAGGGCAGTAGAAAATTGATCTATTTTTAAAAGAAACATACGCGTTAAAGATAGTTCAAAGCTTTTCACAAACCTATTTATTTTTATAAACAATTTCTGATCTTGATAAGGCACAATTTGGATTATAGATTATAAACACAAGGTAATATGACCAAATCCAAATACATAAATAGTGTGTGACATTTAGGTAACAGCGTTGTTACCATCATCAGATAAAAGTGCTGAATAAAATTATGGTAACAGCATTGTTACCGAAACGTCACACATTATTTATTTATTTGGATTTGGTCTTATTACCTTGTGTTTATAATCTAAATTGTGTCTTATCCCAGTACAATATCACATTTGTACTGCTTTTTTCACATAAACATATATTTGAATTTGAACATGCTTTGTTAGAACTTAAAAAAAAAAATTAAAATATAATAGTTTATAGGTTTTAACATGGCTGGTGAGAAGTTTCCTTACTATGGTCGTATGGTCACAATTTTCCTTTTATTCAACTTTTAAATATATCCATTAATATAGTATAAGGAAGAAAAAAAATTAATACTTTTTAAGTTTTAAAATGAACTTCTATACATTTTTTGAGCAGTTAAATAATAAATATTTATAGTCATTTTTATATAAACTAATAAAATAATACTTCTATTCTTGTATGTAGCTATTTATGTTATTTTATGATTACATTTGCGTAGATGTAGCAGTTTATTATAAATAAATATTAATTTGAAGGCATAAGTACATTTAAGGTAAAATAATTAAAAACAAAAGTTACCTAAGGAGGACGCAATTGCCACAAAACGGACAACATATTTTAGCAGCCAGGGTGTATCGTCATCAGGCTGTGGAGTTTGGGGCTGTTGTTGAGCATTCATTTTTTATTTGAAAATCTATACATTATATGAAAAATAAGTATAAAAAGTTTCGATCTAGCTACACATCACGATTTCTTAGAATTTATACAACCGAGTTTTAAAATAAATAAATTGGCCTATGAATTTAAATGTGGCCAGATTGTGTTTACATATAATAAAAAGAGTGATAATCTTTATTGACTTTCTTGAAAGTTCTCCGATTTTTTAAAATTTACAATAGAATTTTATTAATTTAGTCCAATAAAGGACATTTGTTCTTTGCAATAATTTTCACTTTGGTAAATGAATGAAGAGTTTAAATTACATTTATATTTACAGTATAAGAATATATTTTGAAATAGAAATTTAAAATATATATTATAGAATTTCTGAATTTCAAAATTCTATGCAAAATTTATATTATAAATAAAACCATATTGTAGCTTATTAACATATAAGTTAACCCAAGCTTCTGGAGCGTATCCATAGATCGCCAACTACTCGGCCTTTTGGTAGCTTATATAAATTTATCATTTCTCATAACCTAAAAAAATTAATTCTGTATTCACTCTTTTAAAAGAATAAATAGATCCATAGCGTAACCTCTCAAAAATAAAGCAAGAAATATTTTTTTACTTTTAAGCCCAATGAAAATTTTGATCTCTCAGCACTATGAAGCTTCTACAAATATGAAACCTTTCGAAATAATAAGGGGAGGGGGTTAGTCCACTATAATGGTAATAATTATGGTCAAACACTTTGAATTATAAGAAAAATAGTACAAAAGTGAAATTTTACTGGGATGAATGTTTATAAATTACGAGAAAGGTATTTCATAATCTTGCAGCTAAAAGTTGCTAATGCACCACATTGATGAAGGTCAACAGCCTGAAATGTGTAGGTGGCTTGCTTTACTTGATTAATGAAGAAAGAGTATTTGAGCAATTCTCAAATAATTAAAATCAACGATTAGTTGATATTTATTTTGATAGATGGTGCAAGCCATTAGCAACTTTTATTTCACAACCAGTGGATTCCTTTCTCTTAATTTATTTGCCTGCCCCTTTACAATTTGACTTTTGTAATATTTTGCATATAATTTGGTGTGCTCACACCTTTCTGGCCTTAAATATCTATTTTTTGTTTGTTTTTTCAGGAAGTCTCAAAAACGCTGCTCTTTTTGGTGATATTTTGCTATCATTCTTCAATCACCTCTCTAAAGGACAGTTATCATTTGCAAAATTACCATTTTTAATATTTAGCAACTCTCCCTAAAGGACACCTTATCTCTGCATTTATGTGCCCTTTACAGGGAGGTTCTACTATATATATTATTTAAATAAAATATATTTACTAAAAATGACTTTTATTCAGCAATTTCCTCATCATCCTGGAGGTACCTGCCTCGGCGCGTTACCCTTTTATTTATAGTGGCGATTTACCCCAAGGACCCTTCGCAGTCCAAATAAGTCCTAATTCCACTTCTCTAACAGAGCTAAGATCATCAAGTTCATTTGGAATTCGAAAGGCTCAGGTACAGTACAATACAGTACTAGGAATGTGTCCCAGGAAAACTAAATATTTTAAAACTTAAATTAAAATCTCAAGAAATAATTTATAATAAAATCACTTAAGAAACCATTTTCAGAAAAAAATGTTTTGACTAATGATCAAGGAAAGTATTAAAATTACAAATATATTCTCACAATGAGTATCTTTTTATTTAAAAAACGCTGGCTTTCAAGCGTTAATCGTTCTTCAACGGCTTTAATATCGACTTTATCCCACCAGAAATATTTACAAAAACAAACGCGCACAGCGTGGATATTTATAACTGAAAATTTTAAATTGGTTTGTAATTTAACTATTTTATGGAATATGTCTATTTTAATTTTTAGGGCATCCAGAACCTATAAAATTGATCTATTGATTTCTTCTGAGATATATCGGTATTGTGATGGTAAATCTATTTTTCTGTTTATGCTGTTATATTCATTGGAAACGAGAGATTCTAAGAGTAACCGTTGAAATTTGTTCTTAATGTTTTTGTAGTGGCATTTCGTTTGTGTTATGTTAAATTGGTGACTGGTCTGTGCAATATGTTGATAGATCATTGAACGTTGGTCTTTTGTTCTGATATTTCTGTTGAGGATTCCTCACGAACCTTAGCCTAAGAGGTTATTCTTCACAATTTATCAATAGACAGTTTTAACGCCTCGCCACATAGAGCAGCTAAAGTATATAGAAACAAATGCATTCTCCCTTATTCAAAATGTAATGAAAAATAGCCCATATTCTTCGCAGACAAGGAATTCAAACGTATTTTAGTAACCATCAATCCATAGGTCAACTTCTTAGAAATCCCATAACTAAATCTGAAAAACAACTGGAACCTAAAATTCAAACCAATGCAATTTACTCAATTCAATGCCAAGACTGCAATGCTACCTACATAGGTGAGACAGGAAGATCGATACAAGTTAGACTCAACGAACATAACAGAAATATCAGAACAAAAGACCAACGTTCAATGATCTATCAACATATTGCACAGACCAGTCACCAATTTAACATAACACAAACGAAATGCCACTACAAAAACATTAAGAACAAATTTCAACGGTTACTCTTAGAATCTCTCGTTTCCAATGAATATAACAGCATAAACAGAAAAATAGATTTACCATCACAATACCGATATCTCAGAAGAAATCAATAGATCAATTTTATAGGTTCTGGATGCCCTAAAAATTTAAATAGACATATTCCATAAAATAGTTAAATTACAGACCATTTTAAAATTTTCAGTTATAAATATCCACGCTGCGCGCGTTTGTTTTTGTGAATATTTCTGGTGGGATAAAGTCGATATTATAGTAAGCCCGTTGAAGAGCGATTAACGCTTGAAAGCTAGCGTTTTTTAAATAAAAAAGATACTCATTGTGAGAATATATTTATAATTTTAATACTTTTTCCACAATTTTATCATGAATCAAGGAAAGTCTTTGTAAGTTCAGAGAGGATAGCTGACATGGTTGTTCATGCAACATTACATAGGGAAAAAGATGGACTACCCAGAAGTACTGCGAGTATGATCAGACTCTTTTATCACTGTGGACTTAGATAGCTGGTGGTAACTGGGCTAACACCTCGGTACTTTGCTGGATGGTGACTTCCTCTTGACAATATCTCATTGTTATAAAATATTATCGCCAAAATATGATTGTAATATATGAATTTATGTGGCATTAGCAGGTGGCAACTGGGCTCACGCCTAGGTACTTTGTTGGGTGGTAACTTCTTAATAATAATCGCCAAGATCCCATTGTGATATACATACCTTGAGGAAGTTGTACCTTTTAGGATACATATCGGGATTCAGACAATAACTCTGAAAGATATTACTGTGACCTTTATTGAAGATACGTGAGATAACTAAGTGTGAACAAAATTGCATCTGTCTCCTTCAAAAAAAAAAAAAAAAAAAAAACAGACGACTGGGACATCAAGACCTTAGACTTCCTTAAATGACGATCATTATCCATAGGTACCTAAATGTGGAGTTCAGTTTGTAATGCTAATAAAGAAAATAGAATAGTGTCACATCACAATCACTTTATTTCATACATATTTTCACACCACATTTAACAATTATTTAATACACAACATTAAACTTGCACAATATATTTATGGGGAATATACTATAACATATATCATTATTAGATAACTTATTTCATTTTTTTCTTTCACAAAATTATACACAATTTATTATTGTGTGTTCTACAATAATATAAAACATGATTTTAACATAAATAAAATATAATTAAAATAGGAATGTATAGATTTGTGTATATGTTTTGGTGTGCATAGGTTTCCATATGCTCTTTAGCTCTCTTCATAAAACATATATGCGAATAATATTTATTTAAATTAAATTCTCTTTACGTATAAACCATAATTTTTGTAGCAGAGAGTACCTGTAAAAGGGAGAACGATAAAGTTCGAAAGCTAATATGCAAATATGTTGTATTGAAAAAAAAAAAAAGAAACTCCTTACCCTAAAGTAATGGCAATTGTTTTTTGGTTCTTAGTCAAGATATTTCTGGGAGATTTTCTTACTTTAAAATTTCCATATTTTCTAAAGAATGCACAAATTGGCATATTTTGGGGTTAAAAAGGATAATAATATATCAACCAATTTCTCTCATAATTACTACTATTTGTCAAAAAAATATTCACATTGGTCATACATTCACTCGGCAAAATAAGGGAAGTCATTTGTCCAGTAAATCAGAATATAAAATTGGATTATATATATATATATATAAATGTATAGAATTTAAAAAATAGATATAGGGCAAATATATGGAGCGGTGCAATAATTATATTTGAATATGCCCTGACAATAAAAAATTGCATATCCCTGAAATAATTATGCAATATTTATATTTAAACACATGGTAGAAAAATTATAGTATTTAAAAGTATTAATAGAAAGTTAGGGTGATATATACTTCATACCTTACTAAATATTACTAACTATAAGTAACCCTGACTCCTGGAGCCACATACAGAAGTCTCCAACTTTTATTTTCATGATAGACCGTTTTATCAAAAAATGACAAAAAAAGTATCAAGCTGTTTATATTAGACGCTTTTGCGATATGGGATTTTTTTAATTTAAAATTGAATAAATATTTCTGGAGTATTGGGGAAAGTTTTTTTAAAAATTATTATTATTGTCAAAAAGAGAGAGAATTACATTTCTGTTACTAAACCCTACAATCTTTTTATTATTGAGTTTATTAAATGTGGAAATTTGTCCTAAAAGGTAATTCTACTGTTTTCTATAAGCTTATATCTCCACAGTTTACATAAATACCATAACTGATATTCCATCTCTTTCAATGTCAGATATATATAACAACATCGTCCAATAGTAGAACTTTAAATAGTGATATGATAGATTAAACTGGCGAAACTGCTGGAAGGGTTCACTACTGATGAGCCAAGCCCTTCTAATATATATATTTTTTATTGCAGAAAGAACAGTAAGAGAGAGAAGTTTGTTTTATTTATAAATTAAAGAGAAAAAAAAAACGTGCTTAATGGTTTGATTTCTTTTTAATAAAAGAAACTAATAATTAATTTCATCCTCATAATCGTATTTCCATACTGTGTGTAAGTAGTTTATAGGTGTAATCAACACCTCGACACGTGCGAATTCAGAGTTACGTGGTTCTCCTGCTGCTGGAATACGTTTTGTGGACTCGCTTCTTTCTCTACGTACACAATTACAGACGTCACGCGTTACAAAGTGTCATGCAAGTAAATGTTCCTTTATATGACTACCGACATCTGGCAGGATTTATACAAGTCCAACAACGTTGCTTTTTCTATTTTTTTTTAAATAAAATATAAAACCTTATTTCTTGTGAAAGAGAATATATATATATGTGATATAATTTATTTCATGATTATTCAATAAAATAAGTTGGGCTGCCATGTTTATTGGCAAATAAAAATGTTAAAGAAACTTTATAGTTCATATTTATTCCGATAGATGGCAGTTGTAACGGTCAGTCACGATATCAGGAGATACCGCCTTTGTCATATCATGGACAAAACTTAAGGTATGGAAAGTATTTGATGTTGCCGGTCGTCTGTTTTTCTTTGAAGGAGACAGAGGCAATTTTGTTCACACTTGATTATCTCGTGTATCTTCAATAAAGGTCACTGTAATATCTTTCAGAGTTATTGTCTGAATCCCGATATACATGGTAAAAGCTACAAATTCCTTAAGTTTTGTCCATGAGTGTAGATATACATGAACTATCAGCAAATAATGGATTTGAGATAAAATTTATATTTCACCAATATTTCGAGGGTCAATTCGCCTCTCTTTATCAAGGTTTTCGTTGTGATTGAAACTAAATCACGTGAGCCACTATACAAGTCCAAAGTAAAGTAACGATCTGTTAAAAAAATTCGTTGTACATATATATAGTTTTTCCAATATATCTCGATGGTTACTGTGTTTATTTTGTCCATTTTAACCTAATTTAACCGATATCTGGTTGATATTTAACCGATTTTTTTTTTACTATTGTAAAAATTTTTATTTGAACTTAATTGAGGATTATTTTTGAGATTTAGACTTTATGATCGACCCCTTTTTCAATTGCTTTCGATCGTTAAATTTTGTAATAATTATTTTTGCCAATGTGTTTTCATTCGGCAACTAGCTTTGTGTGTACTCTCAGATAAAAGATAATACATATAAAATATATCAGAGGTATAATCTAAACATATTAATCTAAAACACTATGTAGTAATGAGTTAAAAGTGGGTGTTATGTGGGGGGAATCTAGTAACTACCACAAGCTACAACAAACAAGTCTAGAGAGCTAGTCCTGTGCAGCCAGGAGAGCGGTGGCGACCTCCTGGATCTCCTGCCAGGCGTACGAGATGTCCGCGGCCTCGGTCAGACGGGAGCATACGGCAAACCTGAGGATGAACTTGCCGCGGACCTCGGTGTTCACCAGGTAGATGTGGCGGCGGTCGTTGATCTTCTTCAACAGATCGGCGTTCAGATCGTTGGTGCCCTGCGACCACAACATAGGACTTGGGTATAAACCATTCATTCTTGCTTAATAAGAAAAATGATGCTCCCGAAAGAGCAACATATACAGTGAAGCTTCGCTATAACAGTTTATTTTATAACATCTTCATTTTGAAAAGTCCCTAATTTTAACTCTTAATTGTTTAAACTGTGGTTATAAAAATAACAAAATGTTGTATTATATGGCAAATTTACACTCATGGACAAAACTTAAGGAAGTGGGAAGTCTTTGATGTAGCCAGTTGTCTGTTTTCTTGAAGGAGACAGAAACAATTTTGTTCACACTTGGTTATCTCGTTTGTCTTTCAATTAAATTCACTGTGTGTATCAAGTATATTTCAGAGGTATTGTCTGAATCCCGATATACATGCTAAAAGGTACAACTTCCTTAAGTTTTGTCCATGAGTGGATATATGTAGATAGGTCTTGAGAAAGCCAGATACACACCACCTCCAAGAACTGGTGTGAAGACTGAAACGGAGAGAGAGAGGTACTACTACCAACTATTAAGTACACCTATCCCCCGATTTACACGGTACTTGTTTTACACCTTTTCGCTTTTACACGGTTTTCCAAATAAGTTTTTTTTTGTTTTTATCGCACTATACTAAATGCTACTGTGATTGAACACATGCGCTGTGTACACATTTCACGAGGAATCCCGAGCTTATGTGCTAGCTACATATTTTAACTGTCAATGCATTTTATTTTTATTTCTGTGTACACCTATCCCCCGATTTACACGTTTTTCTCAGGAACGTATCTACCGTGTAAATCGGGGGATAAGTGTATTTATATTTAATTTTGAATCGACGCGCTGTTTGTATTCAGACTTATTAATCGACAAATGGCTTTAAACCTTTCATCTTAACAGGGGAAACGTCGTGGAATAAAGTTGAAGCAGGTTTATCAATAGTTTAGGTAGTGGTTATTCCGTAGGTGGCACAGGATCCATCGTCCAGTTTATGATCAGGAGATTCCCAGAATGTCCGAAACACAGGCCAACAACCGGCTATGGCTAGGGACAAGGCATATCTACAAGGTATGATGAACACAACATATACAGTACCTTGAGACGGAAACACACCAGGCCAAGGGAACTCGGATACACCACTTCAAATCTTGAGTCAGTTTCCACCATTTTCTGGAAGTCCCGAGCCTGGGCGACTTGCTGTGGCAAACACACACAAGGCTTTAGCTACCTGAGACTTAATCTAACTTCTTATAGTGTTTATTGGATACTAGACGTATGACCCGGCTTCGCCCGAGAATTCCCCCGATTGCAATTTCCTTCATACTGAAAGTACATCAATAATAAATATTAGAAGTGCCATAGAATAGCAATACAGAAGTAACACATAAACTACAGGAAAAAAGTGTGTGTGATGGCAAAAATTGTATTATATTAGTGTTTAGGTATTTGATTTAATTAATATAGTCGATATAATAATATATATTTATATTATATATAATATAAATGAGTTTTAAAAATTGCCCGCGTGGCAGGCGAGCATTCTACCACTGAACCACCGAGAGATGCTTATAAAAAAATTGCCATATTTGGGTATTCATTCCATTCCGGAATTACTCCGCGTAAAAAAAAAAAAGTTCTTCAAATGAAAAAAAGAAATAGCCAAAAGTACTAATCAAAATGTATCCGAAAAATTTCCTCAGGTTTATAAAAAGCGACATGCAAAATTTGGTACCAATTGGTTCAGTAGTTTTTGAGTTTATCGCGAAACAGACTTTTATTGACTTATATATATATAGAGATATAATATAGGAGTTCTGGATATTTTAACAGAAATGTCATTCTACCTTTTCTTTAGTTTGTTTATATCGAGGTTTTATACACAGGCCATACAAAGATTTTATAACGATTTTATCGCGAAGCTTTGTAAGATGCATGTATTTACATATTAGATATATTTTATGGAAGGACAATAATATCAGTACGTAGCCTCCACTTCTGCTAAGTATGTGTGTGTTACTCAAATCTTAATTAAGTGTAATTTCTGAGATATCGGTAGAGAATTACTTTGTCGTCCTGACATTTAGTTTCCCTCATTTTGCTACGTGGCATTATCGGATCTTCTGTGCCATTCCTAACCAATCAGCTGTTCATTTTTCAGGATTTCATCAGTCATCTTGTAACATACTAAATTCCTTTTAGCACAGTAACTGACTAGCTTTCTACATCTCTCTTAATGTGTTATTAACTTTCTTCATCATTTATATCTTTACTGAGACTTCATTTATATAAACTTACATTGAAAAGCGGTTTAAAGATGATAAATTACTTCAATGGCCTTCGAATTTATAGCAAAAACGAAAACCCCACCATTGAGTACAAGTAAATAACGTGGGTACATTGTCAAAAATTTTCTACATGTATGCAATGTATTTAAAAGATAGATAGTCGAAAAACTATACCAATCGTGATTAACAAGGTCTGTACTGGAAGGTGAAAAATGGATTTGAAAAAAAAAACCTTTTACTTAAAGCCGGCGCGCTTTTAAAATCTATCTTCCTACATATCTTACAACCTAACTTCATATTTCTATTGGATAGCCAGTTTGAGGATTATACATAGGTCTACCACTGCTGCCCCAGGGATGTGTGAATTGTAATAAGAGCTGGTCTAGAGAGTATCAAGAGCTATCGGAAGACCACGAATGTAGTGTAGGCATTTTAAAAATACAAAATTATATAAACTCATGGACAAAACTTAAGGAAGTAGAAAGTCTTTGATATCGCTGGTCATCTGTTTTTCAAAGAAGACAGAGTAAATTTTGTTCACACTCAGTTATATCGTGTGTCTTCAATAAAAGTCATTGTGTATCAAATACCTTCAAGTGTTTGTCTGAATCCCGATATACATGCTAAAAGGTACAACTTCCTTAAGTTTTGTCCATGAGTGTACTCTGTTTTCCTATTATGCATTTTTGATCTCTACATATGCAAATACGCGGTGCATCGCCGTCAATCACAGACAGTTCTGTTATCATAGTCTGCACCACGTGTACCATAAATAAGACAAACTATACCTTAAACTATAAAATATGGAGGAGTCATTACCTTCCGAATATGTTCCTGCATCCCATGGACCCCGTAGAGTCTGCAGACGAACCATAGCTTGAGAGACCGGAAGCGTCTGCCCAGCGGGATCTGCCAGTGCTGCCAGACCACAGTTTTGACACATCAGTGTTATTTATTCACAGAGTAAAAATTCATAGAGCAATATTACTGAAATCACATTCAAATGTTATTTCTCACAGTTGCACTCGTTAAGTACGATTAGTGATAGAAATTAATCTCTCTGATAAAAAACGAAACAATTGGAATTAGATATGTAAATGAAAGGATATAACAAGGGGTATGGCATTTTATAAAAATAAATATTATAGCGGCAATATTTAAAATATGACTATCCATTCCAATCTATGCAAATAAACCAAATAAAATCTGAAACTTAAAAATATATATAAAAACTAACATAAAACAAATAAATTATATTACAATATGACACCTTAGGTACCATAATGGTTGCATATTGGCGACATACCGTTAACTAGCAATAGTTAGCGCACAGTATCTCTCTGTTCTAGTTATCTAAATTGAATGTTTAGAACAGCTATCTAAAAAAAGGTGAAGAGCCACTCACTCGGTAGTCAGGTATTTCCCCCTGATGCTGATGACGGAGGTACACTGGGTTGACCATGAAGGCCTCCGACAGCTCACGGCTGTTCTTCACCCTGAAACATACAGCCAACCTTTAACTTCTATTTGATATCTCCGGTTGTATGTTATTTTTAAAGGAGACTGGAGCAATTTTGTTCACATTTGGTTATCTTGTGTGTCTTCAATAAAGGTCACTGTAATATATTTCAGAGTTATTGTCTGAATCCCGATATATACATGCTAAAAGGTACAACTTATTTAAGTTTTGTCCATGAGTGTATATTAAAATAGTGTTAAAAACCTCATCGCTAAACGTTTTTGTGTGTTTACGGTTTTTATTTATAGAGACGATCGCTCAGTTTATTTGCTAAACCATCGGCTTCAGGAAATATCAGAAAAGGTTAATAAAATCATTTTAAGAACGGGTCGTCGTTCTCAATAGGCATGTCTACGATGCTATGTCTGCTATATGTGGATCTACCAATTTCTACCAAAATATGCGACAAAGGCGCGAACGAAGCACTATAAAGTAATAACAATACATCCAGATGGCACATCAACCTACAGGACATGTAACAACTGTCCTGGTGTGGAACTAACACCTACCAATATATTCTATGTCCAGCAATGGTCGCAGCCTTGCAGAAAATTGACATGGACCCAGAACTTTACACACCCAAGATAGAGAACGACTGCTGTGTTAGAGATGTACGGAGACATCTGAGGCTTTTTATTGGACACGACAACAACAACTAATCTCAAAGACTTGTTTCAATAGATGAAACGGCGAGGAAATGTTTAAGGCTAAACATCGAAGTAATTTCAAAGAAATCTGTGGTACGATCTTGTGCCAAAAGAACAATACTTTATTAGAAATCGTATTTCTCATTGGAGGAGAGATACATTGGCCATGATAAAATATTTATTTCCAATTATTTGTAAATGACTGTCGAGAGAATTCAGTGTTATATCTAGAATTTCTTTAACTATAAACAACACACATTTGCCTTATCTTCATCCAGACAAACAAATAATATTTGATGGAATGATTAATAATATCGAAATGACAATAGAAATGAATATTTCATATTTAGGATTGAGTATCATCTCTATAAGTAATGATTAATATTAGTTTAATTGAGAATATGATAATGGTTATACTAACATCACCTCAATTAAATTATCTCGACTGAATACACAAGAGAGAGCGCAACAGAAAGTTACGGGAAGATGATATTCATGTAGCAAATAAGACACCTCTCCCTTTAATTTATATTGTATTTGTTTTGTCCTTGAAGGTTGGGAGGTAACCAAGAGTGAGGTGTCGCTTCACTGAGGCAAAACGGACTCCAGTAATCTCGTTTATTGACATAAATTGACTGACTGCTGGTAGCTAAAAACTGTCGCTATTTATATACAAAATTCTATGAAACCATTATGCAAAATAGGATATTTGCATATCCATAATTCAATATGCAAATACACTACAGTATTCTAGCCTGAAAATCGGTTCTTGTCACTTCAGATTAAACACCTGTTTGGTAAATTCGACCGATTTTATAACCTCTCTCGTAGGATGTTATGAAATGGAAGCCGTCCCTGTACTGATGAGGGCCATAGCCTGAAACCATGGTATACAGGTTGTTGGCTTTTGTCTGAATTTGTCAAAACTGGTGTTGTGGCTCTTTCTTTTATCATTAATAGCAAAGTTTTTTATAGCGTGTGTTGTAATGGTTAAGTGTTATCTGAACAAGACTCGCTCCGGCTTACAAGTTGAACTGAATGTTTATTTAATCTAGTAATCTCCTTTTATACAAGATAGAGATAAAAAAGGAAATAGTTTACATAAGTTTAAAACAATTGACAAATGGCATGATTTTGCACATAGTCAATAATAAATAATAAATATAATACGTAACATATGTTATTTAACATATCACAACAGCGTGATGCACAATGCCAACGTTCTAATGCACAATTAAAGGGAAAGGTACACGAGAGATTGTAAAGAAATCAATACTCATGATGAAGAAAGAACAAAAGTTAACGGTGACGGGTTTCTTTTATATAATAAAGGAAACATGTCGCCATTAACTTTTGTTCCTTCTTCAAGATGATGTCAGGCCATTCCTTCTCTTGTAAATCAATACTCACCACATGGCAGAACAGTCGAAGTTGACCAGGAGCCACTTGTGAGGATTAAAGTTGAAGGAGTCAGCATACTATATACATACAATAAATCAAAAAAAGTATCGTAGTAATTGAAATCAATAATCTAAATGATGAAGCACAACTTGGATTACAGATTATAGCTACAGCAAAATAAGACCTAATCTAAATAAATTAATAGTGTGTGATGTTTCGGTAAAAACGCTTTTACCGAAATGTCACACACTATTAATTTATTTGGATTAGGTTTTATTTTCTTGGATCAATACGCTAAATGATAAAGCACAACTTGGATTTTAGATTATAGCTATAAGAAAATAAAACCTAATACAAATAAATTAATTGTGTGTGATGTTTCGGTAAACGTCATACACTATTAATTTATTTGGATTAGGTCTTATTTTCTTGTAGCTATACGCTAAATATTCACCAAAGACAAGTTAGTCATTTGAGGAAAATTCATTCGAATATTCTTGATAATTCTTCATAATTATGGAGAATTGAAGATTTGCAATGAGAGAAAATGAGTTGCAGCTTGTCATCATTCCTACTGTAGAAGGGTGGCGTCAAGGCTTGAAACCTCGCGATTCGATATTGAACAGATTTCTACAAGAACCCAATCTCGTAATTATTTTCCCAAAATGCTTATAATATAAGGGATTGTATTTGTCATATGCAAGTTAGTTGTTCTCTGGGGTTGAATTAGGGATAGAGAGATCCATTTATATCTATCTTCAAATAAATCCACGAAATCTGATCAAATCTACCTGGAGTTAATACTGTAACATATTCTATTATGATGCATTTAGCGCGCCATCTGTTATCAAAATTCGAAACTATTATTAGCGCTTATGATTCTTTTTAAAATAAAACAATTTCTACTGCCCTTACTGCAATGGAAAAATTAATGGGATGGCCTGGCTCATCAGTGGCGAACCCTCCCAACGGTTTCGCGGTATGGTAGATTAAACTGGCGAAACCGTTGGGAGGGTTCACCACTGATGAGCCAGGCCCTCCCATTAATTTTTCCATTGCAGTAAGGGCAGTAGAAATTGTTTTATTTTAAAAAGAAACATACGCGTCTATAATAGTTTCGAATTTTGGTAACATCTTCTATGCTAAAGAGACAAGGGTCGCCTCTCCTGTCAAAATAGACGTCAAAACCAGTCTATATCTTCTATGCTGTTGCTAATGTTCTGTAGATTGAATCTTTACCTCTATTCCATCCAGAAGATGCCGGAATTCCGGACAGATGAAAGCTGATCCAGCGTAGGCGGCGTCTACATGAAGCCACAATCCTTCGTCTTGGCCTGGAACACACACTTTCTCAGCGTATACTTGGTAGATATGTCACACTTGGAACTTACTTAATTGATCTGTTGTTTATAAAACGACACGGCCGAGAGGGATTACGAAATCGGTCAGTTTAACGAAACAGGGCTTTTTTTTTAAAGGGAGAGGTTCCTCTTTTGGTACATGAATATCATCCTTCCGCAACTCTATGTTATATATATTGTAGCGTAGAAATCAAGTCTTTGTATATCTGAAGATGTGAAAGTATTTATTGATGACGTCACCACGACCAGTCGACAATTATCAACAACTCAACCAAACTATCTACAACTAGGGAATATCGAGAAAGCAAGCTAGGTAACTAAATGATATTATTTAACAAATATAAAATAATAAATCTGTTTCGAATATTTTGATTGAATAATATTAAATTAAATAATAATTTATTTCTTCGCCACAATATATATGTATATAATAATATATATACATATACAGTCGAACTTGGATAATTCGAACCCCAAGGGACCATAAAAAAATTCGAATTAAAAACGGAAATCTATATATATATAATTGAATGTCTGTCTGTTTGTTTGTACTCTATAGATTCAAAAACCATACATCCAATCGCCGTGAAATTTTGGGATATTATTAGGTATATCACCGGGAAGGTTTTTGAAAAATAATTTCATGAATATCTTGAATATCCTTAGAGTTATTTGCAGATTTGTAGATTTAACTCGCAAGCAGCGCCCCCATTGTGACGATGATAACAAGTTTTCTTATCACTAAGTTTGTTATCTTAAATATTATTTATCAAAAGTAAGATTATCTCAGGATGACACGGCAATGTGACACGGGAAAAAATGTTCACTAGATAAAACTATGATTTTCTATATGATATAAAAAGCCAACAATGAAGAGTGAATGTAATATAAAAAGCCAACAATGAAGAATGAATGTAAGATAAAAAGCCAACAATGAAGAGTGAATGTAAGATAAAAAGCCAACAATGAAGAGTGAATGTAAGATAAAAAGCTAACAATAAATAGTAAATGTAATATAAAAAGCCAACAATGAAGAATGAATGTAAGATAAAAAGCCAATAATGAAGAGTAAATATAATATAAAAAGCCAACAATGAAGAATGAATGTAAGATAAAAAGCCAACAATGAAGAGTAAATATAATATAAAAAGCCAACAATGAAGAGTGAATGTAAGATAAAAAGCCATCAATGAAGAGTGAATGTAATATAAAAAGCCAACAATGAAGAATGAATGTAAGATAAAAAGCCAACAATGAAGAGTGAATGTAAGATAAAAAGCCAACAATGAAGAGTAAATCTACTTATATATTTGCCTTATTCTGTCTGTTTGTCTGTTTGAAGCTCACGGATGGGGTTTTTCATAACCATCGGTGGTTCAGTGGTAGAATGCTCGCCTGCCACGCGAGCGGCCCGGGTTCGATTCCCGGCCGATGCATTTTTTTTTTTTTTTACAATTTTTAAAACTCATTTATATATTATACAAGAATGACATCCACGGCGCCAATTTATAATTGTAACGAATAGTATTTGAATAAAAGCATTTAATCGGGTAAAACCCGGGCGTTGCCCGGGTCATTCGTATATAATAATTGTATAAACGAATGCAAGACAAAATCACCGCGAATGTTTCTTTTTTTTAAGGCAATTTCTTTTTAAGGCAATTATCGTTATTTATCGTTAATTTTTGTTTCGATTTTATTGAAAAAAAAAACGATATGGTGCCTTTAAAAAATGATCTTTATTACTATGCAGTTTTCTATTTAGTCAATATACCTAAGTTCATGTTGCAAATGTAATTATCTCTATCGATTTAGTAGGTGAAATGCAAAAAAAAAAAAAAATCGACATGATGAAATCTTTATGAAAATTCACATTTTTATTTTTATATTTTCAAGACACACACAGTTTGGGGCGGGACGTTTCACAAGAGAGACATCCACGGCGCCAATTTATAATTGTAACGAATAGTATTTTAATTAAAACATTTTAAAAACACACAGTTTGGAACGGGACGTTTCACAAGAGTGACATCCATGGCGCCAATTTATAATTGTAACGAAGAGTATTTGAATTAAAACGTTTTTAAAATATATGCGCACTCGGGTAAAACCCGGGCGTTGCCCGGGCCATTCGTCTAGTGTAATATAAAAAGCCAACAATGAAGAATGAATGTAAGATAAAAAGCCAACAATGAAGAGTAAATATAATATAAAAAGCCAACAATGAAGAGTGAATGTAAGATAAAAAGCCAACAATGAAGAGTAAATGTAATATAAAAAGCCAACAGAGTGAATGTAAGATAAAAAGCCAACAATGAAGAGTGAATGTAATATAAAAAGCCAACAATGAAGAATGAATGTAAGTTAAAAAGCCAACAATGAAAAGTAAATCTCTATATATATATATATAAAAGACAATTTCTGTCTGTCTGTCTGTTTCGCGATAAACTCAAAAACTACTGAACCAATTGGTACCATATTTTGCATGTCGCTTTTTATAAACCTGAGGAAAATTTTCGGCTGCATTTTGATTAGTATTTTTGGCTATTTCTTTTTTTTCATTTGAAGAACTTTTTTTTACGCGGACTAATCCGGAATGGAATGAATACCTAAATATGGCCATTTTTTTTAGCATCGGTGGTTCAGTGGTAGAATGCTCGCCTGCCACGCGGGCGGCCCGGGTTCGATTCCCGGCCGATGCATTTTTTTTTTACAATTTTTAAAACTCATTTATATTATCTTATATATATAAAATTGAATGTCTGTCTGTCTGTACTCTATAGATTCAAAAACCATACATCCAATCGCCGTGAAATTTTGGGATATTATTAGGTATATTACCGGGAAGGTTTTTGAAAAATAATTTCATGAATATCTTGAATATCCTTAGAGTTATTTGCAGATTTGTAGATTTAACTCGCAAGCAGCGCCCCCATTGTGACGATGATAACAAGTTTTCTTATCACTAAGTTTGTTATCTTAAATATTATTTATCAAAAGTAAGATTATCTCAGGATGACACGGCAATTTATTTGCGACAAGAATAATGATACAATTCCAAGGCGAAGATACTATTCCTTTAACTTCCAATTACCGAGGGAACCAATTAATATTGATTTTATTCAACTTATCGAGTATTTCTCAAGGGACCGGGAAAAAAATGTTCACTAGATAAAACTATGATTTTCTAATGTAGAAAATTAGGAAAGACAAAATTCAGGATGACAAGGCACACAGGGACCGGGAAAAAATGTTCACCTTATCGAGAGATTCAAATTTACGAGTTTCAAATTATCAAAATATATCTTTTTTTTTTAAATAAGTTTTTAGAGAATTGTTTTAACAAATGTTCGCTAGACAAACCTTTACTCGGGTAAAACCCCGGGCGAAGCTGAGTACGTTTTATAAGTTTATAGAGAATTGTTTTAACAAATGTTCGTTAGACAAACATTCACTCGGGTAAAACCCGGGCGAAGCCGGGTACGTCCGCTAGTTATATATATAGGAAATTCTAGGGACCAAGATAAATATTCGAATTAAAGGGGTTTTCGAATTAAAGAAGTTCGAATTATCCAAGTTCTACTGTATTAAAAACAAAATTGGCCTTTCCTGACCTCTCACATGGAGCATTTTAGATGTTTGTAGCTACAAACACTACTGTACTACTGTTGCTAGGACTGAAGGGACTCACAAACTCTTCCTATCTCCACCAGATGGTCAAAGGCGCAGGTATTGGTGGTGCCAAGAGTTGCGCAGACCTGGAAACACATTTCGCAGCTAAAAACATCAACCATTTTGGGAATAACCAGGTAACGAATATTAGTAAACATTTTCAAGTAGTGTGGGGGGTTGAAAGAAACAAATTAATTTATATTATATATATATTTTTAAAACCTACACTCATGAACAAAACTCAAGGAAGTTGTACCTTTTAGCATCTATATCAGGATTCAGACAATAACTTCGAAAGATATTACAGTGACCTTTACGAGGTAACCAAGTGTGAACAAAATTGCCTCTGTCTCTTAAAAAAAAAAAAAAAAAAACAGACAACCGACGACATCAAAGACTTGCCACATCCTTAAGTTTTGTCCATGAGTGTATAATTAGATTTAGAAAGAGACATAATTCTCAAATAAATCAACAAAAGCACGCCGCAATTTGTACAAGTTTATCTTAAGTCGCTAGAGGTGTTGTAAGGAGGACAGGCTCACAAAGAAGGGAACGAGGCCTGCAGCCCTGTCCCGCCGTATAGCCTCCCGCAAGGTATCCCCGCGGAGTCTGAGTCTGTCGTCAGTCTCCAGCAGGCATATCTTGACCCCACCCAGTAGCCCGGCTCTCTCCACGGAGGAGTGGCTCTGTCACCCACCCCCGCTGTCTGGCCCCGCCCCCCCGTGACTGCAGCCGGCAGTACCTGGCAGGAGGCGTAGCCCACCAACTTCTCCACCTTGTCTCCCGCCTTGTGCTTGGCGGCCAGCAGGGCTACAAACGTGGCCTCACTCGCCGTCCCCTGCACACGCCGTAAACCTACAGTTATCTACTCTAGGATGGAGGGAGTGAAGACTAATAGGTGTATATTATCTACTATCTATATAGTCTACAAATGTTAAATAGTGTCATCTAAATATCATATGTGCGAAGCAGGAAGTGTCATGTCAAAATACATTCATAGACAAAACTTAAGGAAGTGGAAGGTCTTTGATGTCGCTGGACATCTTTTTTTTTTTAGGCGACAGTGGCAATTTTGTTCATACTTAGTTATCTCGTGTGTCTTCAATAAAGGCCACTGTGTATCAAATATATTTCAGTTATTGTCTGAATCCCGATATACATGGTAAAAGGTACAACTTCCTTAAGTTTTGTCCATGAGTATAAATGAAGTTAGGGGCGTGGTCTATAAAAGATGTGTAAGAAACATAGGCGTGGTTTACAATCGATACAATATATATAAGGCGTGGCATAAAAATGATGTAAGGAGATGAAAGCCTAGTCTATAAATGATTAAAAGGGCTGGGGCCTGTCGAAAATTGTAATGAGTAAAAACAGGTGTGGTCAAAAATGATGTACGAAGTTGAAGACGTAGTCGACAATAGATGTTTAAAGAGAGAAAGAAATCGGTGTGGAAAACACAATGCTTCAAGAAATAGGAAGTTTTGTCTACAAATAATAGAAAACTGGAGGCAAGGCGTATAATTTAGAAAGATACATCTATATATATAAAAATGAATGTTTGTATGTTTGTTGGTCTGTTGGTATGTCCGGTATACAAATTCGCAGTAGTTCACTAATTCAAACCAAAATTTCCATACATATGTAAAAATAATGGGGATGACGATAGGCTATTTTAAAAAATATATAAATTAATTATTAAAACTATATATTCAAATTATTCTACTTAGCTCACGAGCAGCGCCCTCTAGAACGCATGGCGGACTGACGGCGGGGGGCGCCCATTGGCTGCCGGCGAGCACGTGACTTCCCTGCCCCCCCCCCCTCCGAGAAAATGGAATCGTCCGGCTGCCGGCCGGTTGGCCAGTTCACGTTCCAACCGCGCGCGGTCCTGGCGTTGGTGACACAGCTGTGCCAAGTGCCAAAAAAGCCTCGCGGGTGACCTCCGGGAACTACGTCCATCTTCCATATGTAAAATACATTTAATCGTGTAAACCCGGGCGTTGCCCGGGTCATTCGTCTAGTGATATATAAATGTGTGACAAGATATAAATGGAGTCTAAATTGGATCAAAGATGCGAGTCTTGAAAATCATGGCTTAGAGGCGCGGTTAATGATAAAACACTAAAAGTAAACGACATGACAAATTTATATAAAAGCCTGGTTTACAAGGCATTCTAGCAGATGTGGCTTTACGAAAAAGGTGGGATTTAAAGTAATACTAAAATATGTAAAGCATATGTGAAACTCGGGTTTGTGGTAATGAAAGACGTAGACTATAGGTGGAAATATACCTCACAAATGATACTGAGGGCGTGGCCTATAACTTGAAAAAGGCGTGGTTATAAGAGGTGTGGCTATAGAAAGAAAGTTTACCTAACAAATGATACTGAGGGCGTGTCCTATAACTTGAAAGAGGCGTGGTTATAAGAGGTGTGGCCTATAGAAAGAAAGTTTACCTCACAAATGATACTGAGGGCGTGGCCTATAACTTGAAAGAGGCGTAGTCTATAAAATGAAAGTGTACCTCACAAATGATACTGAGGGCATGGCGTTTAAATGAAAAAGGCGTGGTTATAAGAGGCGTGGTCTTTAGGGAGAAATTGTATCTCATACATTATTCTGAGGGCGTGGCCCCCCTATAGGTAGAAGTATGACTCGCAAATTATACTAAGGGCGTGGCCTATAAGTTGAAAAAGACGTGGTTATAGGTAGTAAAGCGCAGTTTACAAGGGGACGTAAGTGCTAAAGTAAATGGGAGGAGTCACCTGGATGATACCGCCCCCGGTGCCGTCAGAAGAGAAGAGAAAGTGGTCGGGGAGGCGGAGCATCTTGCCCAGCCAGTCCATCATGGTCATCTCCAGCTCGGTGCAGGCCGGACTGGAGATCTGGAGGCACACTCCCCGTTGAACATACACGGAGCACCTCTTTCTTTCTTTGAAATATATTAACGACGCTGAAAGATTGTGTGATCTCGGATAGCTCTTATTTTTATAACTATGTTTTTCAGAACTATGTTTTTTAGAACTAACTATTTTATAACTATGCCAGCTCAGCTGTTTTCTACATGTGCGGGGTGTACTTACAGTACAAGCTTCACAAACCACTCTACTCACCACAGTTTTGAAAGGTACATATGTAGACATGTGTACTTAGAGTAAAATATGTCACAACCCTTTACCCCACCATGGCCTGTTACATGTGGTGTACTTACAGTACAAACAATCACAACTCCCTTTACCCATCATGACCTGGTACTACATGTGGTTGTATACTTTCAGTAAAAGCTGTCACAACTTACCACTGATATGTAGACATGTGCTATACATACAGTACAAGCTGTCACTACCCACCATGGCCTGGTACTACATGTGTAGACATGTAGTGTACTTACAGTACAAGCTGTCACTACCCACCATGGCCTGGTACTACATGTGTAGACATGTAGTGTACTTACAGTACAAGCTGTCACTACCCACCATGGCCTGGTACTACATATGGTGTACTTACAGTACAAGCTGTCACTACCCACCATGGCCTGGTACTACATGTGTAGACATGTAGTGTACTTACAGTACAAGCTGTCACTACCCAACATGGCCTGGTACTACATATGATAGCATACATACAGTACAAGCTGTCACTACCCACCATGGCCTGGTACTACATGTGTAGACATGTAGTGTACTTACAGTACAAGCTGTCACTACCCACCATGGCCTGGTACTACATATGATAGCATACATACAGTACAAGCTGTCACTACCTACCATGGCCTGATACTACATATGATAGCATACATACAGTACAAGCTGTCACTACCCACCATGGCCTGGTACTACATGTGTAGACATGTAGTGTACTTACAGTACAAGCTGTCACTACCCACCATGGCCTGGTACTACATATGATAGCATACATACAGTACAAGCTGTCACTACCCACCATGGCCTGGTACTACATATGATGGTATACATACAGTACAACAACTTGCTATGTAGAGAATTACTCACCCAGCTGAAGCCGATACAAGCTATAGCACTGCTGAGAAT